>JALJVW010000129.1:20860217-22299664 GCA_024865655.1 Emberiza elegans
CTTTAATGCTACAGATTAGGTCAAGCAGAAGCAGTACTTTTGCTTTGCATCCCTCCTCCACTTTTCACAGATAATTTTCATCTGTATTTGTTTGGAGTTTCCTTGAAAATAAAAAAGCAACTATCCCCAGGCTTCAGTCATTTTGTTTAACAGCAAAAGAGCCCACATGTAAGTCAAGACAACTGTATTTGCTCCCACAGTAAGGTGAATTCCAGCAAGTCCAAAAAACTTTGATTCTCATGTCAACAAGTCTTTCACCCCAAAGCATTCTACAAGCCAGTTCTCATCTCAGAAACTGTACAAACCTGCATGTTTCAGACAAAAGCAGGCTCCCACAGCCCCTGGAGAGCAGGATTTGGCCTTTTATTTGCTGCTTTGCTCCCACCCCGAATGCCACCACATCAGCACTGATTAAAGCCAATAACGTTCAAATACAGACTCCCACCTGCACCAGAGGGGCAGATTTGGGGGGTTTTAGTGGATGGATAAGGAGAAACACCCTGTTTCTTGCAAATAATCCTATGGGATGCTGATGGCTTCAGTCCTGTGCAGTTTGGCAGCTATAGGAACAGAAGTGATGAGCCACAGATGTCAGAATTTTTAATAGTGATAAATGCACTACAGCCAGCTCCAGCTCTAGCTGCCACTGCAAACGCTTCTCACGGAGCCATCACTCCTTCCCCCAGCCCAGAGCTCGGGTGCTGACAGAAAACCAAGGTTTCTCTGGCCCCACAAACCCAGAGCCACCAGCAGGCTAAGGGAGGTGTCGTTTACCACAAGGCAGCTTTCATTTCCAAAGGGTTTCCACTGTCAAGAGCTCTCCCCAAATCAATGTTATCAATCCTACTTGTAATTTTACAAACTTCAAAGGGTTAAGACAGCAAGCACATTTATTGACTGGTGCTTCTTGGTAGGTTCAGTAAAGCATGACTGATTAGAGCCCCCAGTTCTAAAGAGCCCAGCTTTGTGAGGCTGGAATAAATGGGAGTCTGTCAATAACTCGGATCCAGGCATATTGACATAGTTTACAGCCTCAATAGGCAATTAACACTTTACAGTGGATATTACCCAGTGGCCTCCCCGTGTTTTACTGCACATTTTCTGCCGTCAGCTGCAATATTGAAGGTTTGGAATAAAAATGATATTGGACAGACAGCACCTTTGTTCAGCTGCGCAAAAATTTTTTTTAACATCTGGGAGAGATCACAGTTTCATTCCTCTTTATTCATTCTCTCACACCCCTTCTTTCACTTTCTCTGTCATTTACAGTTCCTAGCCTGCGTTGGTGAACTTAAGAAACTCTCTTAACTAAGTAATTACATTGGTTACATACCAGAACTCCCCAGGGAAACCCCAAAAGAGTGACAACCCCAGTCTTTTTTCCTACCATGGGAGATGCTGAACAAGCTCATGAACAAATGCCTCTTTGGCAGACAAATTATACTGACAAACAAATGAAATAATCCCAGAGCATTTAAAGCAGAAATAGCTAAAAAAAGATTTCACAATCATCTCTTGTAGCCAGGTCCAAGCCTGTATCCCACTTGGATCAAGACAGAACGGCAGCAGAACTCCTACCAGCTGCACATGCACAGGGAAAAAAGAGGAAACAAATCCACAGGAGTGGGTGTTCTTGCTTGGCTTCCGCTCCGTTTAGCCCTGGTGAAACAGGCTTAGCACTGTGACAGTCCTTCAGCTCTGCTCCCCTGCGCTGCTCAGGCTGGCAGGGAGCCCTGGGGGCACCCAGCCCACCTGTGACCCAGCACTGCCAGCCCAGGTCCCTGAGCACCACACCCATACCCATCTTCATGGTGTTGTGAGGTCCCCAGGAGGAGGTGGGAGATGAGAATTTGACTCCATGTTCTCAGAAGGCTGATTTATTATGTTATGGTATTATATTAAAAGAATTTATATTTATTATTTTGTGATATATTAAAGAAATAATATTTATTTTATTATATTAAAGAAATTATATACTAAAACTATATTAAAGAAAGAGAAAGGATACCTCAGAAGGCTAAACAAGAATGATAATGAAAGCTTGTGACTGACTCCTCAGAGTCCAACACATCACTAATGGTGATTGGTCATTAATTAAAAACAATTCACATGGAACCTATCAAAGATGCCCTTGTTGGTAAACAATCTCCAGACCACACTCCCAAACAATCAGATAATTATTGTTTTCATTCTTTTCTGAGGCCTCTCAGCTTCCCAGGAGAAGAAATCCTGGCAAATGCATTTTTCAGAAAATATCATGGTGACACATCTAAATCCCTTCAGAGATGGTGACTCCACCACAGCCCTGGGCAGCCTGTGCCAGTGTCCAACAACCTTTTCAGTGAAGAAATGTTTCATAATATCCAGCCCAAACCTTCCCTGGTGCAACCTGAGGCTGTTACCTGGGATAAGAGCCTGGCCCTGGATGTCTGTAATTGCTGGAAGTCCCCTTTGAATTTCTCTTGAGGGACTGAAATAGAAACGCTGTGGCAGCTTTCCTCCCTCAGCCTGTCCCTCCATGAAACCATTTCTATCTGCCATTTCCACAAGCCAATAGACTGTTGGGAGAGCTCTAGCTTAAGCTTTCTGCAGGAAACCAAACACAACCTGCTCCAGAGCTGCTTCTTGAAGAAAACCCTTTACTTCATACCCTTTGTCTTTAGTGACTTTCAAAAATGAAATACACACACAGAACAATCCATGCCATATGCAAATCACATTCTTCCTCCCAGGCAGGCAGAATCCTGGAAGTTCTCCTGGGTTTGAAAGAGGCAAAGGGCTCATCAGGGAATAAAACACTGTCCAGCCCAAGCATGGACAGGCAGCTATGGCCTTAAAGAACCATGGCAGTTATTACATCTACTAAAAGGAAAAAGAAAAAAAAATATTCCAAACACAAAGAAAACGAATCCCCAAAAGCTGCTGTGAGTTTGCACTGATGTTCTTTCTCCCGTGTTTGTGGGAGCAGGTGATGTCCCCATCCTGTCTGGCAGCCTGAGCTGTGACCCTTGCGTGGTGCTCTGTCAGGCAGGGACATCTGGCTGCTCCTCTGATCTGCAGCCCTGTGGTTTCCTTTGTGATGTGGCAAAGCACATGGCCCCCAGTACATCTGTATAATTAATGTGAGGGGAAAATACGAGCAACAACAGAAAAAGGAAAAAAAAAATAAAAAAAGAGCCCTCAAAGAACAGAAGCTGTTCAGGGTCAGCAGAAGGGCTGATAAAATAAGGATGGAGTACAGAGTCACAGGATGTGTTTGCCTCCTTGCATTGGGGTATTTAGGGGATGAAGAGAGCTCTGATCTCACCCTGTGCCACTGAACAAGTTCTCCATTTCTTGAAACATCTGTTTCACCAGTTTCTCATATTCTGCAAGCCCTGCAGGGCAGGGACACTGCTGTATTTACAGATAAAGTCCCTACTGGACCAAACAGAATATAAAAACAAGAATAAAAAAGTCATCTGCCTATTGCAGCCAGCAGGAGTTACCATATCTGCAAAGTTTTTTAACCCTGCTTGTTGTGTTTTGCCATACTGGGGTTTTTGGGACATTTTACTGAGGTGTCAGAATGAGCTTTGGGGACAAGTGTCCTGTACAGGACAGCAAAGGGCCATGGCTCTCGAAGAGCAGAGCTGGCCAGCTGAGCTCCTTGTCCTGTGAGCCACCAAAAGCCAAACTGCAGTGCCACTGAGCTGAGAGCAGCCACCCTGGGTGAGGACCCACAGGCAGTGGTGACATCAGGGGACAGCGACTCCAAAGCCAGCAGGTCACTTCAGAGCCCTGCTCCACTCAGGTCTTGGGTCTCGGCAATTGCACTGCTTGAAAACAAAACGAAAGAATAAAAAGGAGAAACAAAAGCAAGCCTTTTTCTCTTAAAGGAGAAAGGGAAATCCTGAAATTCAAAGGCAACTTCTCACGTGATTTATAATATTTATAAAAATCTGTTATCAGGGAAGTGTTATATTGATTTCTTCCCCTATACACACCAAAGGTCATAGGTAGGGGATGAATTTCCACATTTTATACTAAAAACACTGTACTGTTCAAATCTCTCCTATGATACCCTCCTCTGTGGGGATTTCATTTGTAGTTGTTAAACTCTGAGTGTCATTTAGTTGCATTAATGGACACTTAACAGGCTACCAAGTATTTTTTGGTAAGCCTTTATTTCAGAGTTCTCATTATGATTAATTCATTTTGCTCTGAAAGCAATAGCCCCACTTGTAATGTATTTTTCTGGTATTAACATGCCTCTGCAAGCATATCCATAGGTGCTCAAGTGCAATTTATCATTAGTTAAATGAGAGTTAATGGACACTAAAAGTGCCACTTATTTTCTGAGTGATCCATTAACATACACAAAAAAAGGAGACAAAAGCTGGCCAGCAGATTCCTTTGGTAGGATAACTGAGAGCTCTGCTCTGCACATGTCAGATTTGTTTTGATACCAGGGTGGCCTTTAAAGCACTGAGGGGTTGCACATCTCAGGTGTCTGAGTGCAAGCAGCTGATGTGAAAAAGGGGAGGAGAGACTGAAAGTTTGTGCTGAGCGCTGGGGAGGAAGGAGGCAAGAGCAGGAAATGATTGCCTGGATCCAAACAGAGATGATGTGGGTGTTGTAAGTGAGCAGTTCTGAATGCTGGGTAATTCCTGAATTCATTGGTGACTGCTTAGAAAAAGATCTCAGATGAGTTAAACTGGGTTTTACTGTAAGTTCTCCCATCATTGCTCAGCTGATATAGTAATAATCACACTAGGCCTATGTTTTAGTGTTGTCTTTCATAAATTATAAATATCTCAGTATTAAATCAAAATACTAATAAAGTAGTCAATAAAAGAGTAATTTCAGCCAGATGAGGAGGAAAAAGGATGTTTCTTCCTGGTGTTTAAACTGAAGTGAAAGCAAAGAATGCTAAGCCTTGTGAATCATTTTATCAAGAAATAAATCTCTGAAACAAAGTTGGTCATGGGGAACAATCTTCCTCACTTGATATCCCATAACTTCCTCAGAAGGTGAGACACAAGAAACCCAAACACCAGAGTTCTACAGCAAACATTTCCAGGTGCTGCAGTGACTCAGTTCAACCTGAGGATTGTCCCATCGAGGAGCTGATGCCAAAAACCCATGGAAAACACTGCCAAGCCTCTTATCAAAATGAATACACTTTTTTTTTTATTTCCCCTTAGATTAGATGCCACCATTTCCCACCCACATCCCCCAAACTGCAGTTCATCTTGTTGAATACTCTAAAATTCAAGGAATTAGCGAAACATCCCCCAATTCTCAGTCCTGCATCAGCTTGCAAAGGTCAACACTCAGCAGTCACAGAAATGCAGCACTGGGACAGGTTAAAGTAAAACCAGAGCCTATTTTATGCATTTTTCCTTAAGAACAGAGATGCTCTGACATTATTATTTGACAGTATTATTCCATTTGAATGTGAAAGAGGACCATAGGTGCAGACTAGCATTATTTCCAAGAAGGGAGAAAGACTCCATAACTTACCTAGATATATATTATATACATTTCATATATAAAAATATATATTAAAATGTATATAATATAAAATATATATTATAATACATATGAGGATATAATATAAAATAGAAATAATAATATAAAATACTATAATACAAAATATATCTATAAAATATATATGTTATTAAATTTATATATATTTTTTAAATTATTTGTTTATATCTAGTGCCTATATATTTTTCTCTATACAAGGGAGAAAGGATCACCAAGGGGTACCACATCCAGCCAGGAGGAGCAGAGAGAAGAGGGGATCTGGGTCTCCTCAGGTCGCAGGGAGCAGATGGAAGGGAGGTGCAAAGACAGCAGAGATCTGTGTGTAGCAGAGCAAGGCAGAGCAATGTGAGCCACACATTTTTCTGCCTGTTTAATCCTTCCCACAGTTGTGGCCAGGCTCCCAAATTCCTTACTCCAGCTCTGTTCTTCTCTCTGGTGAAGGTAAATGTACAGCTCAACAGAGCGTGCTAAAACAACTTCATAAAACAACCTGAAAAGCAAATAACTGAAAGCATTTTACCTTTAAAAATCTACTTTCATCAGTTTAAGGCAATTAGTTCAGGGAGATGATGATAAAGCAGTGAAGGTTGCTACAAGTGACAGCACTGAAACTCCTGACACACAGATTGCAGGAATAAACACTTCCCATGTTTCAGAAATCGCATTGTCATCGATGTTTGCGGGCCCTGAAATTAGCTGAAGCGATCAGGAGCTGCTGGCAGCAGGCAGGTGCTTGGATTGCTTTTGTTTTTCACTGCAAGAATGTCCATTTGCAGCTGGAACCTCCTCACACCTGTAAAATCCTTCAGTTGCGTTTCCCTCTGTCTGTGGCCAAGGAACATCCCCAAACTGATGGAAATGTCCATGTCCCTGGGCTTTCTGCAGCCTTCCCCAGCCTCAGGAGCACAGCCCAGGGGCCCTGAGCTCAGCCCAGGCTGCCTTTGTCCAAGGCAGAACAGGTCCTCCCTTTTTCTGTCCCCTTCAGAAACACACAGCTTTTAAAACAATAAGAAAACACTAAAATTTTCCACAGTCTAAAACCCACAGCGGTGTCAGGGTTGTGCCTTGCTGTCTTCCCTTTTCTCAGCTCTCTGTCGTGGCATGGGTAGAGCAGAAATTAGGCATGTCACCTGTACCTGAAGAGGGCTCACTGACAGCTCTGAAAAGTCCTAATTGGTTATGAAATGTCAGAAAAAGCCAACATTTCTGCAAAGATCCCAGAGATATTCCCTTTGTGGGGTCACCTCATCCATTCCCTAGTCATGGTGCCAGGCACCAAGCTTCCAATTCCCCCTTTATCCCAAAAAGCAGCATTTGGGGGAATTTCCCCAGCTCTGCTCAGTCCTGTGTAAATTTTTTTTACTAGAATAGAGCTGTTTCCAGCATTTTGTTCCCAAACTCCAGGGGAGCCTCTCCCTGCAGGACAGGTCACCCCAGGACACAGGAGGGTGGCACAGGGACCCTGGGGAGGGCAGGCTGCCTCTCCCTGTGTCTCCACAGCCTCTGGAGAGCTGCTCAAAGCCAGCCCATGACTCCTGCAGAAGGCAGCACAGCATGAGGCTTCCTCTGCTTCCTTGTGAAGGCCAGAGGTGTCCTGATGGACAGGAATTTTCCTCCCTCCCTGGCCCCGCACCTGGTTGTCTCCATTTGCCAATTATCAAATGAAGCGCAGCAATAAATCATCACCTCAGAGGCAAGTCCCCTGCAACCACAGCATCCCCATTCTGTGGCACATTCCACAGTGAAATCACTGTGTGCTCACACAAGGGCACATTTTGTCCTCTTTCCTTCTGTTTCCCACCAGTTTTGATGGTTCCTCTGTTCCCAGCACCTACAGATGACATCTCTGATGTTACCAGGTTGGTTCATCTTTTTTTTTTGCTTGTTTGGCTTTCTTTTTCTCCTTTGCACTCACATTTTGTTCTCTTTCCTTCTGTTTCCCACCACTTTGATGGTTCCTCTGTTCCCAGCACCTACAGATGACATCTCTGATATTACCAGGTTGGTTTATCTTTTTTTGCTTGTTTGGCTTTTTGTTTTCTCCTTAAAACCCTTGAGGAAGTAGAGTACCCAACCAGGATTTTTAGATTAACTCCTGTACACCAATCCCAAACCTCTCCTCTTCCTCCACAGAAGTGAACAATAGCAAAGATAGTTCAGCAAGGCAGACAAGTCAGTGGGTGAAACCCTAGGAGAGATGGAGCCCCAGCATCAGGGCTGTTAACTTGCATGATAAAAGTATTGAAACTGGAACTCACTTCAGTTCACTGCCCCTGGCTGTGTTCAGTGATGTTGGGCACAGGGAGAAAGGTCTTCAGTTGGGAAAAACAGTCAGGATCATCCCAAACAGAGTTTAGAGGTTTCAGTCCTAGGTTTTTCTACCATGTTTGTAGAGAGAAAACCTTTGGAGTAAAATTTCTAAACCCTGACACTCAGCTCAGATTCTGAATAGCCAGTATAAAGTTGCTTTTTATTATATTTCTGCATTTCAGAAGAGAGAATACAAAAAGCATTTTTGGCTAGTCAATAGAAGAGATGGAGAAAGTCAGTATGGATATGCAAATATACACAGATCACGGCAGACAAAGTCTACAAATGAAAGATCAAACTCATGTTTCTCAGCTTGAATTTGTCTTTGCATTTTGACCTTATTGAGGTACAGTGAATTGCTTTCAACCTTGCCTTAGCAGCTAAGAAAGGTGAAAAATCTTATTCTTTCTGTGGAAATGATCAGAGAATGAAAGTCCAACAAATACCAAGATTCACTTTTTCTTAATGTTACTGAGAAAGAAAAGAGAAAAGCCCAGGTTGTGGATATTGGGATCAGAGCCACTGAGTGAACTTGCAGCTGCAAATATGAAAGAATTTGGAACATGCAAGAGTTCAGCAAATGATTTCTAACAGCACAGGCAGAGCAAGGGAGAGTCCTTACAAAGAGAGGGGAATACAACAGAAATCTTACTGCCAAGGGCCATCATTACATCCAAGCAGTTGAATCCTGCACCAAGCCTTAATTTAGCCTCCAGGTTTGGCCTTTTGTCTCTGCCCACAGGATTTGTGTGGGCACATGTGGAAATGCCTCATATCCTTCTTTTAAAGGTAACAGAAGAATATAGCAGAGCCTCCAGTTCTATTTTTTTTTTTCTTTTTGATGGGGAAAGAAGATCTGACTTTAAATTTGTCCCTTTTGTCTTCCTTTCCATATGGCTTGTTTGTGGTTCAATTATCGTGATAGTCTCCCTGCGGATAGTGATGCTTGGGGAATCTGGTAATACTTAACAAAAATATAAAAATAAAAGGATGCTGTCTGCCACGCAGAAAGTAATTAAGGAACCTGGAACACAGAGGGCAATAAAGTTATTGAAGGAGCAGTGTTCATTAAGCAAGATAAAGCACAGCAGGGCATGCAGTGCTGGCCCTGTCCCTGTGCCCTGCACAGCACCAGGTATCCAAGGGCTGAGCTGCACTTTGGAGCCTGGGAGCCAGGAGCCAGAGGAACAGAGCACTAATGAGAGGAAAGCCCAAACTACAACCCCTCACTTCTAAATCAGCCCTTGTTTAAATTAAAGTCCAGCAGCTGGCTGAACAAATAATTCCCAACACCATTCCCAGCCTAAACTTGCTCCTCAGTTTTATTCCAGCACTGCATTCTGCTGTATGAATTCTAGATTGGCTGAAGAATGGCCCTCAGCAGAATTTATTGTTCAGAATTTTAGGGATCTGTTAACTCTGCCTGGCTGATTGCATTGCCTCTGCTTCTGAACAGGAACCTGTACAAAACTGGGCAACAAAACAGAAATAAACCTCTCTGTTTACAGTTTCAGTTTCTTCAAGCATGCACATGGAAATCCTCATGTCTTCAGGCAAGTTGCAATAAAACAAACTCCCAGAAACTCTGGGAAACATCTAACCTATAACATGACAGCTCTAATTCTGGGGAACGCCACCTCCCACCCCAGAAGCTGCTGCATTTCACTGCTAATTGAAAAGATCTCAGGTCCATAGCAGAGACCTTTGGTTGTATCCAAAACTTTCTCTCAAGTGACAATGGTTGTCACTGAATTTAGTTTTCCTGTGTTGCCACAACACAGGAAGTTGTTATTATTCCCACTTCCCAAAGAAAATTGTCTCACTCAGAGTCCCACAGAAAGCATGTGGCAGGAATGGGAGGTGGAGCCAAGTCTCCCAGCCCTTGTCATACCCTAATTCCTGAACTCCTTCATCATGACCATCAAGAAATTTGGGGATTTTTTTTCCCTTTGTTTCCTCTTCTTCCTGTCCTCAGAATGTATTTATGTTGTATTCTGAACCTTTTCCGTTCAGCCCTTAAGGCCAGAAACATGATTTAAACCACAAGCACACATGACTCCAGGATTTGCCACTCCCTGATTATTTCTCTCAATTCTTGCCAACTGGTTGCAATGCCACAGTTGTATTCCATACTCTAAAATCCTTATGGAAGACATAGTATGCACATAACCAAAACCTTAGATTAAGTTAAAAGTATTAAAGCATCTGAGTGACCCCACCAGGGCCAATTCCAAGTTGCAGCACATGTGATAATGTCAGAGTTTAATTATAGCCCACAATAACCTCCTCTAGTTTGCTGGTTTCAAATACTTTCCCAGGAGTTGCTGAGAGCACATGACCAGATGATGAAGATGATTTTGCTGACAATTAACTACACATTATCAAGGTTGCTTTTAGCTAAGCCCAAAAAGTATAGCTGGACACTGATCCCAATGGATATCTGTGACCGTGTTCACAGGACTTCGAGGATGAGAGAAGAGACGAGGATCTGACTCCATGTTTCAGAAGGCTTGATTTATTGTTTTATGATATATATTATAATAATGCTGTACTAAAAGAACAGAAGAAAGGATTTCATCAGAAGGCTGGCTAAGAATAGAATAGCAAAGAATGATAACAAAGGTTTGTGTCCCGGACAGAGAGTCGGAACCAGCTGTGCTGTGATTGGCCATTAATTAGAAACAACCACATGAGACCAATCCCAGATGCACCTGTTGCATTCCACAGCAGCAGATAACCATTGTTTGCATTTTGTTCCTGAGGCCTCTCAGCTTCTCAGGAGGAAAAATTCCTAAGGAAAGGATTTTTCATAAAATATCATGGCTACAGATATCTGCTACTGAAGGGGGCAGGGCAGCTTCCCAAACCCCCCATCCAAGCAGCCCTGTCATGGGGCAGCCCCACACCAGCTGCATCAGTTTCCCAAGCCCATCCAGCCTGGTCTGGTGCTGTGCAGCTGCATCTGAGCCAACAGCCACATCCTGGCTAAATGGCACTGGCACTGTGGGGCTGGGCACTCTGACAAACCCAGGGGGAATGGTGTGCATTCATATTTGCTTTGGGAAAGCCAGGGAGGAGCCCTGGATGCTGGGGCCAGACCTGGTACAAGACTCATCACCAGAGGGTTTGGCTGGGTTAACCCTAGGGCTTGATGAAGTCTTTGCCAGCCTTAATGAGCCTGTGGTCCTGCACACAGGGCAGGGGGTGCCAGGGCAGCCCCTGTGCCACACTGGCACTCATGGTCAGGGCTGGAAAGCTCCAGCAGGACAGCAGCTCCCAGGGACACAGCTCTGCCCAGGGCCCTCTGAGCACTGAAGGGAGCCCAGGTGTTGGGGAAGATGAAACAGAAAAGCCTTATAAATATGATTGTCTGGCAAAAGATTTTGAGAATATAGAAACTATAAGCGAGATTGAAATGAAAGCAAACTTTGAGATACCTCAGTTACTGAACAACTGGAAAACAATGGCATGGCCAGCTGAAGGTGATCCCCTTTTGATGGAACAACACCCTCTGCTTGCAGACAGGCCCAAGGGTCAGAGCAGACCCTGCCAGCTTGGCAGAAGGGCCCACAGAGGAGTTTTTAGGGTTTAAAATGCAACACAGTATGGTAATGTAATGACTCTTATAGGCTGTATGTAAATGCTACAGGATTTGTATATTGTACTAGATTAGTTAGTGAGAATTAGATTATTCAACACTGAGGATGATTTATTGTATTGTAACGGGAACCTCGCTCTCTTTTGCTCTTATCCTCTTTTACTCTTCCTCACTCTCTCATTTTCTCTTGACCACGCTCTTGCCTTCTTTCTCTTTACCACTTTCTTTACCCCTCTCTCTCTCAGCCTGCTCTGAGCTGTGCCTGGCAGCTCCCAGCAGGGCCCTGCCCCCAGGCCCTTTGCAATGAACCCCAAGTTCCAGCCCTGGCTGCAGAGATCTCTGTCTCCATCCATCCCAACCATCCTACCCCTCCCAGGCCATTGGCATTCCTGCTGCCCAGTGGCAGGGCTGCCCCCCAGCAGGATCTGAGCTTCCTGCAGCTCTCCTCCCCATCCTACCAACCCCAGCAGAAACTGTTTGGATTTAGTCCTTTTCTGCTGCTTTTCCCTGATCCCTTGTTCCTAAATCTTTTCCTGCCTCCCAGCTGCCCTGCAGGTTGTCACTGATGGAGAGAGATGGGGAGACTGACTTGATGATTAGAATCTGATTTTATTCTGGGATACAAACACTTATACACTATTTCATGGAGACTGGTAATGTGTACTGCAATGATTAGGTTAAAATCACATACACAAACTTATGCATATAACAGCATCTCTTACTTGCAGAGTTTAATTGGATTTTCTTTTTCTGGTAAACCTGTTTGATTTAATTTTCAAAATTCCATTTGCTTTTGCTAAAGCATGCTGTTATCAAATTTCTTCTGTTAACCAAGTCCAAAGTCCATCATCTGTCTTGTGTCCCCCAACATTCCAACATCAGGTCACACTTTGCACACATCTCCCAGACTTTACAAGATTATTTTTTTTTGTATGTCTTTCCACCCTGGAGTTCTTGTGTGGACAAGAAGTATCTTGAACTCCCTGAATTCCTGACTGTCTCACCTGAGTCAGAAAACATCCTTTTTCCACCTAAAAATCAAGCATTTCCCGTTTAAATGACCACTGCCACAATTTCTATATCTTACTACACAGCAAGAAGATAGAAATATGAGGAGAGTGTCTGAGTATATAAATAAAGCAGGAGTTTATCATAATTTATTTATAAAAACTATTTCTAATCTAATTCTTTGGATATTATCTAGGGGCAGGAGAGACAAGACAAAAAAATGGTTCTTAATCAGGAATTGCCACATGGAGTGATTTTGATTAATATGCAAAACTTAGATTATAAATAGATTTATAAATAAATGATCAACTACGGCTGCTGCTTTATTTATCTATGGACTTGCAGAAAATTTGAAGGCTGAATTCTGATTAAATGAGAATCACCACTAATGGTGGACTGGCTGGCTCAAAGGGACTGGTAAAGGAAAGTGAGAATATATTTGCATAGCACCTTTGATTCAGAAGAACTCCCAAGTGCTTTGCAGAATTAATATTATATTTTAGGGGTCACTTCATCCATTACTGAAATGCAGCCTCTGAGGAGGAGGGAAGATAACTTTCTGCATCTATTTCACCTTTCCTTGACGATCTCTAAGCACTTTGCACACTAATTAAGCTTCCTATTGTATCTATGCAATCCACTCCTCCTGCCAGTTACTCAAACAGTAAAATCTAAAGTACCAGGAATAAAACCAAGGAAAATTCATCAACCTGGGACAACTTCATTTCACTTCCTGATCATCAGGCTGAGGTCAGCTTGTAACTCAAAAAGATGAACTCAGCAGAATGGCAGTGCAGATCTCAAACCACAATGTGAAAAACTTAGTTCTGTCATCTTATTGCAGGGGTTCCATACTGTTGTTTACTTATCACAAAAGTTCCAGACCTTCTTGGTGTTTCTCATGGGCAGCTCCTCAGAGCACTGGCTCTTCCTTCTTCACAAAACAGCCAACTGATTCCAGTTCCCTTCTCACCCAGCCACCCCACTGTTACAGCACTCTTCTTCTCACTGGCCTGTTAAAGTCAGGCCTGTTCCTAATCTTTGATAATTGGCCCAGCTACAACTCCTTAGGGGTAAGATTACTTTCTACACTATTTTCTTCTATTCTATCCCCCTACAAGAGACCTTAAAGATTAAATCTGCCCTAGGTAAGATTATTTTCTACACTATCTTTATTTTCTTATATTCTATCCCCCTACACTTAGGAGTTAGCCCCATTGTGTCCCGTGTCACAGCACACAAGCTTCTCCTCTAAGAGCACTCCAGCATCCCATCATAAGCAAAACCCCAGCCCTGAGGTTTGCAGCTCTTCCTGAGAGCCTGAACTCCTCACTGCTCTGTCCTGCTGTGGAGTCACACACATCTCTGGGACACTGGAGCTCAACACAACACTTCAGTCAAAATCTAAAGACCTCAGGGTTTGCAGATGCAACACAGCCCATTCCCATCTGTGCCAAACCTGGAGCAGAATCCCCCACATCCATCCACGAGCAGGGCACAGGGGAGAAATACATCCCTGAAAGTGCTGGTGAGTGGGTTCAGCCTCTTCCATTTACCTTGCCTTTCAAAAATAAGAAAGGCAAAGCGTTTCTTTTCATATGGCAATGCTGTCCTGCCAAGACAGTTTTCACAGCTGAACACTTCCCAAGGTGCCAGTTCTGCAATTCAGGGCCTGGATGTGATCCCCTGAGCATGATGGATGGCTTTAAAATAAAGGCACTGCGAGAAGTACCAGCTGTCCAGGTGCACATTGGATCAGCTTGGCTGAACCACCCCTCCTCCTCCTCCTCCTCCTTTGCCTCCCTCTGAGGAAGAAGCAGAAACTCATCCTGTACAGGAAGAAGGCTCTGATGCCAGGAGAGACACAAGAGCCCAGCAGAGATGTGGCCACACATGAGTCAGGTCTCATCCAAATGTGAGTCTGATTTTACTATGTCTGAAATAACTTGCTGTTATGTGGCAAGTTTGTGTGACTCCTTTAAATTCTCTTTACTTGGCCACCTCATTTATGATTTCTTCACCCCACCAGCCACTAGCTAAGAGGCAGAAAAAAGGCAAAATTAACTTTTTTTTTCCCAAATAAACCAAGCTCAGGCTCCAATAACACCCCACCCACTGCACACACTTCTTCCATGCATTTGTTCCAGGTTTCCAGATATCGCTGGAAAGGAATTTCATTCTAAACCACCCTGTTATTTAACAGTTTCTGTCTGGAGTCCAGACTATGAAGATCATCTTTAAACACTCCTTGCAGCCAGCAGGGCCATCTTGAACAATGGGCACCTGTGTAGCACTCACTGTTTGGGGACAGCTGGGCTGAAATTCAGCCACATCACAAAGAAGGGCACCAATGTGGCTCCTTGCACATTGTGCAGATGCAACCTTAGCATCCTTGAAAGGAGAAGATTGGTTTCTACACAGGTTTTCTTCTTTTTTAGGAGACAGCACAGACCATGTCCAAGGTGTTCTGGGCCCAGTGACATAGCTCAAACTCCATTTAGTAGAAACCATACACCAATACAGCCCCACTTCCTCTGTCCACCCAGCAAATCAGCAGCATGGACAGTCTATTGACTAAAGAGAGCAGATTTTACCACAGCAGTAATAGTCTGTCCAGAGAGAGCATTACCCCTCACTGCCCAATTAGAAAAACGTTGAATGCACGGAAATGCCTTTTGAATAAACACTTGATAACTCTCAATAAAACTGTAAGAGAGAGTTACTGCAGATTTACTACCCAGGAAAGCAAAGCTCTTCAAGGCACAGCCAAGAGCTTATTGCTTCTTATTTAATGCTGATAAATGCAAGAGCTCCACAATCCCCCAAGCAACCTGGGTTAAAGCAGCTTAGCAGGAAAATAAAATAGGTGTCCACAGATGTGGAAACCCAGGGCACACAGGGAATATTTCTCAGTCTGCTCTGGGTGCCCTGACCCCCAGGGGAGCTCTGACTCTGACCCTCATTCATGGAGAAAGTTTCCCAGACTTCAAGAAAGACTGGAACCCACAAAAGTGTGAAATAGATTAGAGAGAGCAGTGCAGGTGAGTCACTTGGTGAGAAATTGAGGTTTTGGGATTTTTAGTGTGTTGTGGATGGAAGCAAGATGGAGGGCACAGGGTGTCATCCTGGGTTTCTTCTTCATGCTTCTTCTTCCTTCTTCTCCATGGGTTTGGGTGGAATTTTGTAATTGGGCAGAAAAGTTCTGCATTGGGATCAGTGCTCTGTGGGATCAGTTATTGGGGTAAAAGGGAAAATAATCCAGGTGTCAATTCTTAATGGGATAGTTTAGTCTTAAAAGACCTTGTAAGAAGAGATTGTTGGCCATTTTGTGCCTTCTAATGAAAAGCTGCTGAACTTACAGTAGTGAGACTGTTTTACTGATAAGAAAAAATAAACACCTGAGTCTGAACATGAGCTACTACCTCAAGTGCCTTCAATCCAGACCAGAGAAACCCACAACTGGTACTGCCACACACAGAGGGCTGGGGGGAACCACAGGCTGCCCACAGTGGCTGTGAGGTGCTGTGCTTGCTGTGGGTTGTGTGGGATTTGCTGAGGGCTGTGTCACCCCTCTGGAGAGGCAGTGCCACCAAACAGCTGCACAAAGGTCCCTGCTCTGCCTGGGGACAGGAACTGCCCAGGCCCTGCCGCTGCAGGGGTGACCAAATGTTGGTCTGTAAAGAAGAGAAAAGAATCATTTAAGGAATGAAAATTAACACTCACTTGCTGACAAAGATGCTGCTGCTGGGTTGTCCAACTTTCCTGGTGATTTTTCTCTCCTCCTCAAACAATGGGATAAGCCTTGCTTATGTCTTACATAAACATTAGATGCTTGCTGGTCACCACTGGAGTTATTAAATTTTCACCCCCTTTGCAATGCACATTTTGGAAAACACTCCCAAGACACAGCTCCCAGTTTGTGTAAAAATGAGAATACATCCATGGAGCCCCTGGCACATTCCAAGCAGGCTGCTGCAGTTGTTCACACTAATTCAGGGAGAAAGGAGGATATAAATTAGGTACTGAGCTGGCGTGGAATCAGTCTGTGCATGTTATTACAACAACAGCAACATCCGTGCACTCCATCTCCTGAATCAGTAAATAAAACCCACTCTCCTCTCCCTGATATCAGATATATTCTCTTGGATTGCAAAAAGTAACTATTGAGACACAAAACTGAGAGAAAAGCAAAGGCTCTTCATTCACAAAACAACTTCTGATACTGGCATTTAAACTGGAATTTGTTAACAAGGAAGAATAAAAGCTCTAAAAGACACAGCTCCCCTATTTTCATAAGCAAAACATCCAAACTTAAAATTCTCCATGTGCAATGCCTTCAATTAATAATGTAAAGTATCTGCCACCAATTATAAATCCTTTTTATGAATGCTGAATGTGGTTTGTATCTTTTCTCTCACTTCATCAGATGCCATGAATTGAAGCTGTAACAGCATCCTGGCTACTGCTTATTTTTTTCCCACACAGAATCATATCCAAATTTTTCAATGTTTTTTTAATGCTTCATCTCTCTTAATGGCAAATGAGGTTTCAAAATGTAGAGGAAGTTTTGAAAAGATATTGGTGAAACAACAAATTGGAAAATAAAGGGAGGGAGAAAAATGAAGTACTATCTGCAGCATATTGTATAAGTAAAAGGGGAAAATATTTGGAACATGAAGAGAGAAAGCTTTTAAGTGCTTGCAGTAGTGAATTCTGATGTTTTACAGAATTCCCCCTAGAAGAGCAGGGGGAAATTTTTAATGGATGTCCAGGACAATTCTGACTTATAAAAACAAGGACAGTTTTATTGCAGCTTAAAAAGAATTCTAATTTAAATGTTTTAAATTCAAAACTAATTAGGATCTGTCTTTTTCAATTATTTTTGCAGCAGTTTGTTTCAATTTGACTGAAGCAGCAAAAGTTGCAGCAGGCACTGCAACACTTGGTCATTTTGCCATCTCTTCAGTGACCTTTTTTGCTTTCTTGCCCATCAGATTTTCACAAATTATGCCAGATCCCTACCGTGCTCAATCATTTCTTTATCTGTGCTGCAACATTTGCAATTTACATTCTGCAAGTTTTTCTGTCTCATGACTTACATCTGAAGTGATAAAGCTTTGTCTTTAAAAATTTAGCCAAAAGCAAGCAAACAAATGCAAACCCTACACTCAAGGCAGTATCGTTGTCTACAAGGAAACAACAACCACTGGGGTGGATTTTTTCTTTTTCCTCCTGCAAAGTTGCATCAGATTTGCTGATGTGTGATGGCCTCAGCTGTGCATCCTGCAAACCTGCTCTGAGGAGCTGCTCACACATGGACCATCACCTCACAGGGAATAAAAGGCACAACACAAAAATCTTCCTCTTACCAGCAGGATCATCCTGTGAATTTTGACTTTATTTAATGCCCAAATTCTTTGTCCTAAACATGGATTTGTACAGAATTACTGATGTATCTGAGAAGACCAAACCAAGCTCTAGATTTTATAACATAATTATTATTTTTTTTATGCTTCTTTGTTGCTTTCATTACCATGACCACAATGGCAAGGAAATTTACTCACCTTTTATACGAAACAAATATAAACACACTCCAAAGCATACCAAGGGAAATTTGGGTAATTCAGCCTCCAGATCTCTGGATGAAGTTCCCAGAGTGGAGAACTGTAGGAATCTTTAAAGTTAGAAAATTTTAAAATAAAGTAGGAAAGATAAGCTTTAGATAGTAAGTTTAGAAATAGTGTTAAAACGGTAGAACATGTTTTTTAAGCTATAGCAAAATTAAGTAAGCTATAACAATAAGTTTCTGTAGCTTAGTTTTTTAAGTTGCAAAAAGTATATATTAAGTATATATTAAAAAGCCAATCATGAATAGAGCTCTGTGCTGTGTCTCTTCTGAACGAACCATTGTCTTAAGGAATAGAACGCTATTGTTTTAACCCTAGCTACGTGTTCTTTAAGTGATTGGACAGAACCACTGTCAATATGCTTTTACTCTGTATGATTGGATGAATCTTAGGCTGAACCTGTCTTATGTTATACTGTCATACTGGAATTCTTTAGCATACTCTGGAACCAGCGAGCTCTTAGCATCTCTCCTGTCTCCATTGTAAAACAATGTATTGAAACTGATGCTAAAAAAATAAAACTCTAGATGCTGATTCTGCATGTCCCGTCCCATTCATGTTATACAAGTTTCCCATACCAAATGGTGACTCCTCTGTGAGGATCGTAGACTAGAATAGAAGAATAGAAGAAAAGAAGAAAACTCCGCTTTTGGGCACAGTAACCCAAAAATTAAAACCCCTATCATGTAAATAACCGACTTCTGTAATTTCTTTCCAAAAATCCCTTAAATAACAGAAAACAAGCACAGAAAGTGCCATAATGCTTTTGAGAAAGCAGATTAATATGCAACATCTATTTTATGAGTGTGTTTTCAGTCCTGGTCTTACTGAGCTCAGATGTTCATACAATGTCTTGGACCATGGTCAGGAAGTCCTCTCTCTGCAGGGTGGGCAATTCCAACCACCCAGAGAGACAGCACAAGGGAAAAACCAATAATTACTCCCTGGTCAGTGAGGAATGTGCAATGTCATTCAGGAAGTCTGGGGCAAAACTGGGAGTGGGCTTTACATTTTAAATTTACAATGCAAGTGTTAATTGCAAAACTCTATTTTAGGGTCATCTACAAATTGAATTGATGAGCCAAATTCTGACAGTTTGTTCTGTGTGATTTTCATTCCTGCTCTAAATTACTGGGTGCTATGACACTCAAGGCAGAACAGTAGAGTGGTAGTTAAGGGTTGTAGTAAGGTCCCATCTCACAAAGAGAAAATTTAACCCCCTTCTTCTAAGTCTAGGGGGAAAGTTGTATTTTTAGGACTTGTTTTGAGCTGACACACTGCACTGAGGTGGCTTTTCCCCTCTGCAGCTTGTGTGCAGCAGTTCAGCTCTGTCTGTTTTCCCCACCAGCTGCTCTGCACACAGCACCCCTGTCAGCAGGAAGGTGCAGAGCCACGAATGAAGAGTGATGATTAACGAAGGAAGAGGGTGAATATTAATCATGGAGTCAACATTTGATGGCAACACTGATGGAATAGTGGTCCCCCTGGAAGTTGTTAGGAGTTGATTTTTGTGCCCCAGGGCGGTAGTTTGAAACCAGGACTCATGATGGAAGAGAGGTTGCTTGTAATGTATTAAACAGGCCATTGTGGAAAACCTGCCTGCAGCCTGCCCCTGCCCTGACTCCTGCTTTGCTGAGAGCTGTAGCCCAGGTCTGCTGTGCACCTACATTCCCCCAAACACCCCAAACTGGAAAGATCCAACCTTTAAACAGCAGCAAAACAGAAACAGGACATCTCCCTTTTCCCTTGCTGAGCTGCAGGAGAGCCCTCACCACCTCAGGTCAAATCAAGAAATGCTGATGTTACTGGTTCTCAGCAACTTTTCTGTTGTTCAGCACTCTTATACTAGACCAGGAGAAAGAGGAGAGACTGGGACAGCTTCCCTAGCTGGGTAATTCAGGTTTGAACTATGGCTATTTGCAACCAGAGCTCTTTGAAGGCAAAAGGAGTCACAGCTACATCATCAAGAGGTGTAGTCCTAACCTAGGCTGGAATTTCCTGTATCTCAGGTTTAAAACTGCACTTCCAATGAATGCCACAAAATGGACTTCAGCAAATATCCAAAAAGTTCTGTTGGTGTTTTTTTGAGGGAGGAGGGGATATGAAAAAGAAAGAAGGGCTGTACTCAGAGCTGGTAATCAATTGCTGTTAATTCTGTTGAAGTCAACAGAATTACCAAGTTTCTCAGGGACAGCTCTTTGGGTTCCCTGTGGTGCTCCCTCCTCTGAGCTCTACCAGTACTCCAAAGGATGCAGAATCACAGCACACAACACTTTTCCCGAACTTTGCTCCACAAATTAATCTATAACAGAGCTCCTAGCAGGAAAATATCACATGCCCAGCAGCTTTGTGTATAGACAAGGTTATTTTTTCTTAATTTTAAAATACAGACAGCATTCATACTTGCAGCAAAAGGTGAGGCAGAGAACGGGTTGGTTATGCATGCTATACATGCATTTTTCTATAGATTTAGGCTGAGATCTTTCACCTCCCAGCAATAATCCCTTTCCCAAAAAGGAAATGTGTCTGCTCATGGGATGGAGCTTGGCTACCCCTCCACCCAAGTGTCTCACAATATGAAGGAAAAGGCAAAGCTGTTCCCTTGATTTCAGCTATAGGAGAGAGCGCAGTTAGCTACAGTGCAACAAGTCACAAAGAATCCCAAAGGCACAAAGCAGAAATTCTCCCAAGTGCACTGAGGCCAGAAGCAGCTGAACAGCACAAGTTTAATCCTCAGTGCTGCATTTTATCCAGAACATTGGGCCTTCAACAACCCAGAAACCTTCAGGTGCATTTTCACAGTTAGTTAATGCTGCTCCAGGGCTGGGGATTTGCAGATGTGCAGATTATTTGCCTGGGAGCAAACCCGTGGCCCCTGCTCCTGTTTTTGCCTTGCACAGGGGTATCCCTGACAGGATTGCTGCCTTCCTGCACAGCAGCTCCTTGTGGCAGCAGCCACAGAGGGGATGGCTCAGGCAGCTCTACCCTGACATCCTTATAGAAGTAGGGGCTGCCTTGCAAAGGGTGAGATGCTCTGCAGCTCCCCTGCATAAATAACTTCTTAATGCATCTGTCATTTCAGGTGTCAGAGCAGAGACAAGGTCAAGCTTGGAGAGAAATCAGCCTGCTCCATCCTTGACCCATCATTCATCACTGCAGTTGTCCACAGCCAAACAGCCCAGCTGGTTAACAGGGAAAATACCTTGGCTGAGCTCTAAAAGGGTCCTGTTCCTGCTAGGGAGAAGTTTATTAATAATACTCTGCAGAAAGCAGCAGGAGTTTTGATGGACAGCATTGCGTGGACATTTTTCAATGGAGAAGGTAAAATCCTGCACTGTGCACCCAGTCCCAGGGCTGGGGGAAACAAGAGGTTAATTTTGCAGACAGCAAAGAGTGGCTGCAAGTTATTAGAGATTCACAGTGGTGGGGATATACGAGCTTTGCCTTCACCTTCCCTCATGGATAAAGTACAAGCCTTCCTGGCTGGGTTAACACTGCCATGCCATGCTGGTGCCCCTCATATCACCAGGCAGTAATTAGCACTGATTTCACAGGATAAGCATTGGTTATTAAAATACACACCTGAATTTGTGCTCATTCATATAAATTTCAGCTACCTTTACAGGAAAGACTCCTGGTTTCTAAGGCAAAAAAGGAAACTTTAAAAGGTGAAGCTTTGCCCTTAAGGCAGAAAATTACGTGTTTTAATCACTCTTATGAATTGCTGGCATTTGTGTGAGGGTTTGGAGTTTTGGAAGGCTGAGGTAGGAGGAAGGCATATAGGATTTCTCCCCTAAATGCAGGGTAGACAGTGAAAAGTTAGGAAGAGTTGACCTCTGAGGTTCATTGGTGAGGTGGTTGCAGCTACTTTGTGATGGCTGCGGTGTGCTCACAGCCTCAATAAATCTTGTCACAGCAGTAAGTGCGGAATGTGGGACACACACAGATTTGGTACTGACCTCTAAGCCTGACTCCTTTCAGCTGAGACAGCTACACCTGCAACATTTTAGGAAATTCTAATTTTTATACACACAGACATCAATTAACAGCTTATGGGCTCAGGAAAGTTTCCACAGTCTAAAAACGTTTCCAGCTCCCACCTAAGCTGTGGTAAATTGTCGCTCTAGAACACGAAATAAAACAACGCGGACACTGGACTCTCCAAGGTAAAAAAGAGAGAAAGTTTAATCCTGAGTCCAACATTTATAGTTTTCCAGAAGTGACAGTGGATTGGAGGGTGACAGTGCCACCTCTCCAATGACACTGGACAAACCAACAGTCCATCAAATTTCTCCTCCTCCATCAAAGAATGCAAAACAATGAGTTATTGACATGAAGTGCATGAGAAAGTTCATTACAAGAATAGAAATATTAGAAGGCTCAAAAACTTAAAAAACCAGGGTGATAGGAAATGCCCCTGTAGGATCAGCATGACAGTGCAAGAATTTTCCACTCAGTGCAGCTTTCCATCAGTGCGAGCTGAGTGAAGCTGTGGAGCTGAGGCAGCCCCGAGGTTCTGCCAAGGAGCATTCAGCAGTGTCTGTGTTAGTGCCCTGTGGCAGGAGCAGGCTGAAGTGTGATGGATTACACTGGGGTTACACACAGAGTGTTATCTCTGCCTCTGTTCCTGGGCATGGCAAGATTTAAATGAATTTTTTGCCTTTCTGCAGCCGGTGATCAGCTGGCACCTCTCAGGGGCACTGCGCTCTGCTGTGCACCATGGTGAAAGCTGGCTGCAAAATTGGTTCCTTAGCTCACCATGCTCTTTTCTCAAAGATTTTACCTTCCTTTATGTGCATCAGTTGTATCATGCCAGTGTTCCAAGAGACACAGTATTTTGAGAGGCAAGGTGACCACGTCCTGCAACCACTGAAGTACTCACAGGTACAAGCAGCTTACCCAAATTATCAATAATTGCTCTGCCTACTTTAAAAAAATAGCCTTAAAAATGCCAAAGTGGTGAGATTTTCAGTGAAATATATGAGATCCAAAAGTCCTGTGGGCAGTGGTGGCTGAGGCGTGTGCCCATCACCTTTGAGATCCAAGGCTGCACAAAAAGCCCCCTCAGTTTAAGGAATGAGTCTCTCTTGCCCTGCAGCATTTGTTACCCCGAATCTTACAGCATTCCTCAGCTAAGTTCCCATCATTTCTCTCCCGGTGCCAACTCAGCAGCTCCATTAGCCCCTCGTTTGTTTGCTGGGAAATGTGCTCCTCTGCTTTGTTTCTTTGGACCTAACATTATTTTTTTATTTTTTGCCTCCTTCCTCCCTCCACAGGGTGACAGCTATTTTATCACCTACAACAAGAAATGCTGAGCCTGTTGTGCAGGCAAAACATTTGCAAAGGGGCAGGGGGTACACAGAAAGCAGTAGGAAATTGATAAGGGCTGTAAAGCAGCTTTATAAAAATGCAGACAAGCCTGTTCAGGGCACAGAGCACCTGCACCTCTGCCCCCGGCAGCGCTTCCTTCAGATGCTCCTATTGTTTTCATTACTATTTGTGACTCCATCATTAATAAATTACTTTTTTTATTTTTTTTTTCCTGTTGGCTCCAGCCACCAAGGGAGCCAGCAGGTGCGCCACTTTTACAATTAGCCCTCTGTAATGCATGGTTGGCAAGAAAAGTTGTCCGCGAGCTGCAGAGTTTACTGACTGGGTTTCTGCTTGATGGCCACAGCTCCTGGAGCAATTAGAGAAGAATGTGCAGGAAAGCACCTTAAAGCATCTGCTCATCTGGCCAAAAACTTCCACAGAGAGGCTAAATCCAAAACTTTGAGTCCTACTCATGAAGCTGGGACAGAGGGACAATGCAGGGCAATGAGAGCAAGCCATGGCTTTTGAAAAGCATCGTTTCTACCACATATTACACTTTCCTGTTTTGATTCCCCTGATTCAGATAAAACAGGAGAGAGGTGGAACTGAAAGGCTGGTGAAACTGGGCTGACTGTGGTTTGAGAAGGGACAGTAGAGCAGCAAACCCAAAAAGTTGCTTATTTCCATTTCTCAGTAATTCAAGTCTGCTCACACCAGGGCTCTGCTCTGCCACAGCAGAACTGTTCTCTTCAATCATGCTTGGAAAATTATGGATATACTGAATTCCCTTTCTCATTTGATATGACTTTCTACATACCATCATACCTGCATTTTCCTAAAGGATGGTGCAGTGTTTAAACAGCAGCTAAGGGGAACGGGCTGTGGTTGTCTTTGAATGGGTTAGGTCAGGGACTGTCAGCTTCTGGAGTGCAGGTTGTTTCATTTCCACTGAGAACTTTTCCCCAATAGAAAAAAAAATCAAACCAAAACAAACAAAAAACAAAAAACCCCAAATAAACAAAAACCACACACCAAAAAAAAAAAAAAAAGAAAAACCAAAAACAGGAAAAGAAAATAAATGATTTGGTAATGCCTAAACAAAATTAACAGAAATGAGAAATCCAAGGAAGAGGAACTTACCACAGATGTCAAGGCCAGCAAAGCCAGGGAAGTTGTGTGCCTGCTTCTGGCAGTTTTCCCTCAGTCCTTGTGAGCTTGGATGTTTCCCACAGTTCTGAGGACAAAGCTTGCTGGCATCTCTGTTAGAGACAAACAGCTGAAACACATACTAGGGGCAGAGGGAGGCAGAAAAACAAATATTAAAGATGGCATATGTCAAAAACCTCCAAAATCAGGGTTTGCACAGAGCTGACCCCATTGGCTCTGCTGTCCTGCCCTTGAGAGCCCAGGATGCTCCAGAGAGGAGGAACGAGGCCTGCAGCAGGCACAAGTGGTAAAATCTGCAACAGAACAACCTAGAGACTGAATCAAGCTTTAATTCACAAGTCCCCTTCAAAATCCCTTTCTGTGAAAAGCAAAACTTGATATTATATTAATCACTTCCAAAGAAGCTGTAACCATGTTCACAGGGGTCTCAGGTTGAGGGAAGAGAGGAGGATTTGACTCCATGTTTCAGAAGGCTGATTTATTATTTTATGATATATATTACATTAAAACGACACTAAAAGAATAGAAGAAAGGATTTCATCAGAAGGCTGGCTAAGAATAGAATAGGAAAGAATGATAACAAAGGTTTGTGGCCTTCTGTCCGTGTGTGATTGGCCAATAATTGAATGGGACAAAATTTTTTAAAACTCAACTTTTTCCTCCTCTAACTTTCAGGAGGAAAAATTCTAAGTTTTTCTTTTTCAAACGATGTCTGCGACAAGAAGCAGCCAAGATCCTTCTTGTGTGTTGCTAATTTGAGCCAGACAAAACTTTGAAAACCACAACTTTCAAAAGACTGTCTTGAGAGATCTGGAAATCACCATGAATTCAGCACAGCAACACCTGAGACAAGAAAGCCCTCACTGCAAATGATTTGGGGTAGAGGTCCAAATCTCTGGTGAAAATATTAATCATTACATGATCTGGTCATTTTTTGTGACCCAACAAGTGTTCAGTCTTAAACAGAGTAAAATAATTCTGACAGGAGAGATTGCAGAGTTGAGCCAGTAGCTCTTGTATAAAGTTTAATGGATGGAGGCAGCATGGGAGCACTTTGGGAGAGGAGTCCCACCTGAGCCCCAACACCAAACCCACATCACTCAGTTCACATTCAGTGTTGGTTTTGTACCTTCCTGAGGGAAAAAGCTCATTGTGGTGAAAAAAGGCAAAACTTCTCATGACCCAGGAGCCTCTTAAGAAGGAGAATTTAAGATAAAATCAGTTACAGAAGTGTTTAAATAGGAAATTAAATGAACACTTGACTCAGAACCACAGAAACAGGTGGGGCCAAGCTGATGCTTTCTGTGTAGCTGAGGTGTATCCTCACTGCAATCCTGCTGTGATTATCATGGCCTGCCTGTGATATCATCATGATTTTCCTCTTCTCTTCAATTCCAGGGCAAATTGCTAATGAAAGACAAATTTCCTATTACAGATTTTGGTCTGAGGTCCATAGCACCAAGGTGGCAGCTCCCACCTGCACTAAGTCCGTCCTGCTGACTGCCTCCCCCAAAATGACCACAGCCTGAAATTACTTACAGTATTCTCTACCTTAACCTGTGATTTATAACAGTATGCAACCTCATTCAAGTGTTCAAAGCAGATTCTCCTGGCCAGAGTTTTCTAATTCATGCTCTTAAAAAAAAACCCCAAAAAATAAAAAAATAATAATCCAAGAGGGAGGGGAAAATCACAGTGCAGTCAGATACAATAGAGGAAGCAACCATAAAATAAAAAAAAAAAAAAAGAAAATAAGAAAGCTAAACAAAAAACAATGAATACAAAACAAAATTAGAAAATTAAGTGCAATGGAATAATAGGATGAAAAAGTCAGAGGAGTTGAAGTCAGAGTATAGTTTAATTTCAGCTTCAAAATCAGTTCTTGATATAGACAAAATGAGTCAGCTGGCAGTGAACCTGGGCAATTTGATGAAATTTTCTTTGTTGAAATTTGCTAAATAATTGCACCTCAAAAACTCTGTTTTCCCTATTTAGAGCACACGGGGATGTTTTCCCTTTTTTCCCTCCTCATTTGCAGAATTAACAAGGCTTCCTTTGTGAGTTTGCTTTGCCTGGCTGTGAGCAGGAGCCCTGCCCAGCCCCGGGGCTGTGTCAGAGGTGATGTTCCAGGGGTGCAGCCCCTCTCTGCCCTGCCCCAGCTCAGTGCAGGCACTCACTGCCATGTGTCCTGCTGAGGCCACATGTTGTTAAGCCATTAGACTTTCTCCTGCAATCAAAGCACAGAGCCCCTGCGCTCCTTCCCTTTACTTGACCTGAACTATAGGTTCTGCTCGCAGTAAACTCAATCACTGTCCTTTCTCGGGCTGCTATTAAACCTTGGCTCTAAGCAGCCAAGAAATTAATCTCTGGTGCCCGACCTCTCTCAGCCCCAGCGAGCTCTACAGCAGCTCTGCACAACCTTTGATCCCCATCTGCATGGCTTCATCCATAAACAAAAGTACCTTGTGGAGTCCAGTGAGCACAGCTGGTCCCTCACTAACATCATCTGAAAGGAAAAAAGAAAAAAAGAAAAAAAGAAAAAGAAAAGGAAAAAGAAAAAGGAAAAGGAAAAGGAAAAGGAAAAGGAAAAGGAAAAGGAAAAGGAAAAGGAAAAGGAAAAGGAAAAGGAAAAGGAAAAGGAAAAGGAAAAGAAAAAGAAAAAGAAAAAGAAAAAGGAAAAGGAAAAGGAAAAGGAAAAGGAAAAGGAAAAGGAAAAGGAAAAGGAAAAAGGAGACAGAGAAAGAGACAGAGAAAAAAATGGGAAAGGAAGGAAGGAAGGGAAGGGAAGGGAAGGAAGGAAGGGAAGGGAAGGAAGGGAAGGAAGGGAAGGAAGGGAAGGGAAGGAAGGGAAGGGAAGGAAGGAAGGAAGGAAGGGAAGGAAGGAAATGGGAAGAGAAGGGAAGGAAGGAAAGGGAAGGGAAGGGAAGGAAGGAAGGGAAGGGAAAGGAAGGGAGGAAGGAAGGAAGGAAGGAAGGGAAGGGAAGGAAGGGAAGGGAAGGGAAGGAAGGAAAATGGGAAGAAGAAGAAAAGGGAAAATGGGGGGAAGGAAGGGAAGGGAAGGGAAGGGAAGGGAAGGAAGGGAAGGGAAGGGGGAAGGGAAGGGAAGGGAAAATGGGAAGGGAAGGAAGGGAAGGAAGGGGAAGGGAAGGAAGGGAAGGGAAGGAAGGGGAAGGGAAGGAAGGAAGGAAGGGAAGGAAGGGAAGGGAAGGGAAGGAAGGAAGGGAAGGGAAGGAAGGGAAGGGAAGGGAGGGAAGGGAAGGGAAGGAAGGAAGGAAGGGAAGGAAGGGGGAAGGAAGGGAAGGGAAGGGAAGGGAAGGGAAGGGAAGGGAAGGAGGCATGAGGCCTTCCAGCTTGGAAGTTTTATGTTTTGCTGTCAAATCTTACCCTTAGATTAAAAAAAAAAAGAAGAAGAACAACAAGAAATTAAATCAGAATGTCCTGTCTCTGATCTGCATTTTCTGGGGTTCACATATATATTCACACTGAAATGGGTGAAAACCGCCGCTTTCTCCACTTGCCAGCTCCTGTGTTATTGAGTGAGACAGTGCCACACATCCCTCTCCTCTGCATATCTGGGATGCATGTCACTCTGGCAGGATTGCTTGTTCCTGGAGAGGGACTAAATCATTACACGTTTGTTAATCCATCATTCATCCTGACAGCCCGTGCTGCTTGCTGACAGCTCCGGGCAGAGGACAGCCACCAAACCCTGGTGAGCTTCACATTCAAATTCTAGCTAAAGCATCAGCATTTCAGGCGGGTTAGGTCTGCCTCTGGAAGTTTAATTTTAATGATAGTGAGCAGGATTGCTGCAGCATAAACTGCTCTCCGGACTGCCGAGGACCAAACAGATGGGAAAAGCATTCATGTGAAAGAGATAGCCATAAAAATAAGTTGGACACAAAGGAGGCATTCTTATCAATTTAAAGGTGAGGAATAAAGGCTGAAAGTAATAAATGAGATTTTTTGAGGGGATGCAGTATATTTACAGGAAAGTAAGAACCGAGCCTCAAATCTTAATCTACTGCCCAATCCCTTTTCTGCTAAAACTTGAAAAAGTGCAAGAGAAATCATCCCCTCATGCTCTGCCATATGGAAGAGCAAAACTGGCTGCATCCCTCTGAAAAACCCCACCTTCAGGTAGGCAGAAATTCATCTCTGATAAGGTCTGGACTCACACACCAGTGCAGGCTGGCTTGGCATAGCTGATGAAGCACTTTGGGACTCAAACAAGCTGATGTTTTTTTCTAAATGCAAACAATAGGCAATCTCCTTCTGTTTTATAACACTCTTTTCTTCTCCATATAAGCCATTCAGCAGTCAGCAATTGACTGTTTTTCAATTTTAGTAATAATCAGTTTATCTTTTATAATTTTCAAAAGTTCTCAAGAGACTCTCCCCTCTCACTGAGCACGAACACACACACACTTGACTTGGCATTTGCCACAAGTAAGGGGACAAAAGCCCACACTATGGGGGTGGGAAAAATCATTGGAAACCTTGTAAAATATATCCCCTTGGAGAGTCCCAGTCCCTTCTGCATCTCCCCGTCTCAAATTTTCATCCTTCTCTGCTGTGCTGGAGACTGAGTCAATGGCATATATGGATGTGCTCTGACCCTGGGGGTGCAGGGGTGTAGCAGCAGAAACAATAACTAAATCACACTAAATTTTCCAAGTTCAGTATCAGTTGTGCATACAAGGAAAAGTTAAAAATCCTCCTCCTCCAAAGTTAAAATTCCTCTGTCTGTTCTGGAAGACCCCAGACAGGGAGCTCCCTGCCCTGCCTTGCTGCCCCATCCCTGCACAGCAGCAGGGCTCCAGCAGAAACTCAGCTGCAGAAAGGAGTTCTCAACCTCAAGGGCAGCTGTCAAGCCCAGAAGGGAAAACACACATGAGATCACCAGCAAAACTATTTGGGCAGTGCTTCTATCAAGCCTTTTAAAGAGCAGCCCTCGGTTAATTCCTTTTAGAGGTCTTTGTTCCCGCATCTCCCTCCTCACAGCTCCCAGCCAGGAGAGTGAGGAGACACGATCCTTCCCATGGAAGAATTGCTGTCCACAGCTACTCCTGCTCAATAAGCCTTGTCACAGACTTGAGACTATTTTTGGAAGCTTTAAAAATACCTAAGGGGCACCTTTTCGTTTTTACTCAGACACAGCATCTTTTTATGTTTAATAGAGAGATTAAAAAAAATATTTCTGCTTAGCATCAACATGCTTTTCTGTTAAAAATAAAACAGCTGAGTTAGCGAGAAGATTTGGGCAGGGGGAAATTCTATTTATAGAAACTTTTACAACAGTTATCACATGCTGATTAGGATCGTTGTGAGCCACAGGCTCCACGGAGGGGTGGTGTGGGGATGAACCCGACACGGGAAGAGCTAAGGCAGCAGCACAGAGGAGACAAACAGCTCTGGGTCATGCCCTGGAGGGGACAGCAGCTTGTTCTCTGCAAGGTGGGACAGGAGCAGCCCTGGACAGGACACTCAGGGGCACTGCAAGTTCTTCTCCAAAGCCCAGGAGCTGCACCGGGCAGTGTAAATTGCTGCTCTCACACAGCCTCTTTTTGCATTTTATGCACTGTATTGCTTGGTGGTGTGGCTGGGCAGTCATGGAAAAGGAGAGACCTCTGTGCAAAGAGATTTCCTCCAGTGCATCCCCTGCTTCTGTCTGTCAGACTGAGCCTTCCTCAATCTGTGCCCAGAAGTAAAGAATAATCAGCACATCTGAGTTATCAAGATGGGGAGAAATAAAGGGGGAAAAATGGTCAAATTTTCCTCTCCATTATAGGCCCATCAAAAATTACAGCCTTCAAACCATGAACAACAGGAAAGTGGGAGCAGATCTGATTTGAAGCTACAGAGCAGATACATCAAGATAATAATAGAAGTGAAATAATGGCAGGGGTGTCAGAGGAGTGAGTCAGACCAGCGGGATTCTCTTCCAAGCCCTGCCACCAGCTTGCCACATGACCTTGAACAAGTTTCTTTCTCTGTTTGTGCTGAAAATTTCTCATCTGCAAACCTGTATCTACCTAACTTGGAAAATGCCTGGGTTCATAGGTATAAAACATGGCACAAACCAAGTACTGCTGTCACATTGCTACCCCTGGTTCAATGTTTCTCTAAAAGAATAATCAAATATCTCTGGTAATCAATGATCAGAAACTTCCGGAAAAGATTGGGTCAAGTCCTGGTTCCTTAAAAACCCTCTTGAAGCAGGGGAAGCAGGATTTTATATCCAAGAAATAAAGCATTTTCATCTCCTTCTGTAGTTAAAATAACCTAGATTGAGCCTTCAGATGAACATAATAGATGCGATGGCCTAAAGAGATAACTTCTGAAATTTCACCTTAATTCTCAAGCATCTGTGTGTTCCCAGAGGAGCTCCCGTTGCAAACAGGGATGTAACAAAAAACAGAGTTTAAGGCATGCCATCCATTGGCAATCAGATAATGGAAATCTATTTCTTGTAAAAAATAAATCCCTGCTCATGAGTCAACCTTACAGGGCCTTATTTGGAAGCAAAGTTGATTTTAGAGTAAAGCTGAGCTACATTTTTGTTTCAATACCAAGTAACAGAAAGAGAAGAGAGAAAGAGAAGCAAAGAGGAAGAGACAAGCACCCAAAGAAGATTTTCACAGGAATTCCTTTCTCATTTCTGGATTCTTTATAAAGCTGCTCTTTGTTGGGCTCTACCAATTGGAATTTCCCCACAGATGATGGTTAAGGATATCTTCTAACGGTCTAGGGGTTCTCTCCTCAGGTTTTTCATGCACCCCTGTAAGAAAGCACAAGGAAACAAGAGAATAATCCCTTCAAATATGCTCAAATTCTGGTCAATTTGGTCAAATTAAAACACCCTACCAATAAAAACAGACTACAGGCAATGTTGGATTCTCCTTTGTCACATTTTCTGAAAAATCCCTTTGCCAGGATTTCTTCTCCTGGGAAGCTGAGAAGCCTCAGAGAAAGATAAAAACAATAATTATCTGATTGCTTCTCCTGTGTTTTGCTGCTTTGGACTGTGGTTTGGACATTGTTCACCAAGTGGTTATTGTCTGATTGGTTTCATGTGAATTGTTTTAACTGAATGACCAATCAGGGTCAGGCTGTGTTGGGACTCTGGGAGGAGTCATGAGTTTTTCATTATTATCTTGTAGCCTTCTCTAAGTATTCTTTCTGTATTCTTTAATATAGTTTAGTTTAGTATTCTTTAATATAATATATATCACAAAATAATAAATTATCCTTCTGAGAACATGGAGTCAGAGTCATCCATTCCTCCCAACAACAGGGGACCCTGAAAATACCACACTCCTTGGTGGGGAACACAGATTTTGTTTTTGCAGTGAGTACTTCACTCTACTTAGATGAGTCCAGCAATTTTCAGTGACCAAAAGAAAATCACCTTCCCTCACTCTTTCCAAAATGCCAAGCCACCCTAAGAGCTCCCAGCTTCCAGGCAGGAGCAGTGCAGTTCCACCACTGCCCATGCAGGAGCCTCCTGCTCACTGCATAACGTGTCCTACAGGGCTCTCTAAAGAGCCCTTTGATATTTTCCTGAAAAATAACCATTCCTTTAAACTATGGCTCCTCTTCTCCTGGTGCTCTGCAATGGGACTCGTTTTCCACAGGCAGCACCTCAGCACCAAAGTGCTGCTGGCACCAGGCTACCATTTGTGCTGTAATTAAATTGAATCCGCTCCTTGGCTTGGCTTTGTCCCTGAACAGCACCAGCATGTGAGCAATCCATTCTCAGGGCACTCATACATCACTGGGGTGAGCTCTGGCCGTGATGTATGGGCGCAATCCATCAGAGTGCACTCCTGCTAGCAGGATCTATGGGCACCATACATCATCAGGGTGAGGCTGAGTGCTGATGGATGGCTCCAAAGATGGTACCATGCAGCACTGGGCTAGGCCAGGACCAGGAGGATAAAGGTTGGCACCACTGTTACCTGATTTCCCAGTGCGGGCACTGAACCAGCCCTCCTGAACTGCAGTCTAACTTTAGCTCCTTATTTATTTATCCTGAGTACTGGAAGCCCCTCTCTTGGGATGCAGCATCCTCCCGGAGGTCCCAGTGGGTGGCTGGTACACAATTAGCATATTCTCAGCTTGATGGGAGGGCTTCAGCCCATTAACACCGATGGCAGCTGTATGCTGATGCTCTGTATATCACCAGAGACAGGCACGAGCTCAGCCTCACATCCACACCAGAGCACCTGCAGGACAGTGGGGATAAAACCCTCACAATGCTCAGAAAACCCCCTGAAACCCTGGAAATGCCCGGCAGTAACTTCACTGTTATCAAACATTCACCCTCTTGAGAAAACTCACACAAATTTGAAATATAAACCTGTCCAGCCTGTGGAGGCAGAGCATCCCATGCTCATCCTAGACTGGGGAGAGCAGCAGTCTAGAAGTGTGGACTGTGACCCCACTGTGAACAAAATCCACCGTTCCCTTGACCAGCCCATAAGAGGGAGCATTATTGCAAAGCAGAGCTGCTCTAGGGCCTGAGGGGATGATCAGGGCAGGGAAACAGAGGCACAAAGGAGGAAAAGAGGAACATTTGCTGCCTGAGAGTCCTTCAGACCTGTAGTGGTGTTCCACAGGGGTCCCAGGACAAGGGAAGAGATGAGACTTGACTCCATGTTTTAGAAGTCTGATTAAGTATTTTATAATATATATTATATTAAAAGAAAATTATATATTAAAACTATACTAAAGAAAGATAAAGAAGACATCAGAAGGTAGAAAAGAAAGGTATGGAATAATAATAAAATCTTGTGACTGCTCATAGCCTCGACACAGGTGGGTATCACTGGTCATCAAGTAGAAACAATTCACATGCTGGGTAAACAATTCTCCAAATCACATTCCAAAGCAGCAAAACATGGAGTAGCTGAAGATTCCCAACTTCTCAGGAGAAAAAAGGCTGGCAAAAGGATTTTTCAGAAAATATGTCTGTGACACCTTTTGAAAATAGGAAAGTTAAAGCATAGAGCAATTTGAGGGAGTTTTAGTGGTATTTGTTCAGGGGGAAAGTGGCCAAGGAGATCCCTCAATGAGCACAGTCGTGCATCATCCGAGTCTGTGCCTGGGCACTCGGAGCCACTGCTGGGGACAGCAATGTGCTGGGGAGCAAAGGTGCTAAAACCAATCTCTGTGCTCCTCGTGGAGTCACTCAGGGTCTCCCATAAAGCAGACTTAGTGCTCTTGTGAAGGAAGTAACAGGTATAATAAAATACAGCTATCCCAGCCAACACCTCTGCCCAGCCCCGAGGGGCAGTGAGAGGACTCTGGGCCGAGTCTCAGCTCCTCAGGGCAGGACCTGACCCTCAGCACAACCAGCCACCACCTCCCAGGACCACCACAATTCTCCTCAGAGCACACAGGGAAGTGCTGGCACAGTCTGGGGCAGAGCCAGCCCTGCCTGGTGCACCCAGCTCTGCTGATGGGTGGCAAGTGCAGCAGCTTTTCTGAGAGGTCAGCTCTTGCTGTCCTTAAATGTATGGGCACAGTGATTTCCCTCCAGATGTATCTTAAGAAAAAACAGTTTAAAAAAATCCTAAAGCATTGACTGAAGTAATTTCTCAGACTCTCAGTCTAGTCTTTGAAAACAACCTGGAAATGACGTTCTCATTAATTACACCCCATGTACCTGGAAAATGACAACATTGCCAAGCTGAGTGCAACAAGAAAACAGAAAACAGCTTGGGCAGGTGGATACCAAGCACAATGTCATGAAAAATAAAAATCCTTGTCTTCCTTGTCTTCTGGGAGGGTGGCCAGAGCCCAGTGAGGAGCAGCAGCAACTCTGATGGCAGCAGATCATTTGTGCACTGGAGCCACAGCAAGCAGTGGCAGCAGCACCTTCCAGTCACACCCAGAGGGAATTTCTGACAATATTGTGAAGGCAAGACAAGCTCAAGCCAGACAAGTCATTTGTCTTTGCTCACTCTGTGAGCTCCTATCAGTGCAGTGGGATTGATTGCTGAGGCTGGGGGGTTCCCCCACCACAGCACAGGGCAAATTCTGGGGTCTGCCCCTTGCTGACCCCAGTGCAAGTCAGTGGGAAGTAGATGTAAACTATAAACACCAATAAATGGGGAAAATATTTGGTGTCTGCTTCTACTTTGACAGAAGATTCTGAAAATTCATATATGAAGAACATGAAGAGAAGCAAGTCCTCTAAACTGGGGAAAAGTCTGGCTAGTGTGGGTGATGAAGGGGGTAAAACAGCCCAGTGAGGGACAGTGACATGTCAATGAAGGACTTGGAAAACCTGGTCTGCAATGGACCCATAAACTTCTCCAGACCAGCAGTGAAACTGGAGAACAGCACTTACCCAAAACTGGACCACTCACAAGGACTCCAGCAGTCGGGTTAAATCTCGCTGAAGCTGGAAAACGTGCTCCCTTCCCTGGGGCTGCCACCTCAAACAGCAGCGTCTGTGCCCCAGCTGGAACCTGAGATCCCCTGTGGGTGAGGGCTGGCACAGGCTCCAGCCCAGGGCTGCCCGTGGAGGAGGGATGGGAGCTCCGGGAGCACTGCAGGGATGGGGAACATGGCCAGGGATGGAGAGCACGGCCCAACCAGGGATGGGGAACACGGCCAGGGATGGGGAACACAGCCAGGGATGGACAACACGGCCAGGGATGGAGAGCACGGCCCAGCCACAGCCAGGGATGGGTAACATGGCCAGGGATGGAGAACACAGCCCAGCCCAGAGTCAGAGATGGAGAACATGGTCACAGATGGAGAACACAGCACAGCCATAGCCAGGGATGGGTAACACAGCCCAGCCCACAGCCAGGGATGGAGAACACGGCCCAGCCCAGAGCCAGGGATGGAGAACATGGTCACAGATGGAGAACACAGCCCAGCCCACAGCCAGGGATGGAGAACACAGCCCAGCCACAGCCAGAGTTGGGCATGCTGCTGCTGCTGGTGGGAGAGTCCATACAAACCAATCCCAAGTCTCTCCTGGTTGTCCAGTTCTCCTGACACAACCAAACAAGACCCTTGTGCTCCTTTAGTAACAACAATGAAAGCTGCAGTAAGAGAAAGAAGCTACTTGAGAGCAGTTCTCCTGTCCCTGGAACAATTCGTAACTGATTCTTTTTTTTTCTTCTTTTTCTTTTTCTTGTTTCTTTTAGAATGACTCAGAGCAAAATCTTATTTCCACGAGACCCACATTCACCTGAAAGCACAACCCGCCTTTGTTGCTGAGCCCTGAAAGCATCACCGGGCAGGGAGGGGAGAGGCAGATTCCTGCTGCCAGAGCCCCCAGTGGGATTCAGAGAGGCCACAAGCAGGAGCAGCAGTGCTGGCAGAGCTGGGCACCCACCATGACACCCAAACCCAGCAGCCACAGCAGCTGGGACATCACTTGGAGGCTGCTGCAGGAGCTGACACAAGCAACCAGCAGCTCTGGTGGCTCCACTGGTTTTTCTTGGCATGGTTCTGCTGCCCTGTAGAGGGAATAACCTGGTTTCATTCAGGAGTTGTTTGATTTAAGAACGTGCACCTCTGCAGGTTGGAGCTGTGCAGACAGGCTGGTTTCGTGAGAGAGAGAGTGAAAACAGAGCAAAAGTTTCAGAAAGAAAGTTTATTTTGAAGTATTTCTTACCATCTGGTCAGCTTATACTTTTAAAAGTTCAATTATCTTCTGAGATAAACTTACTAGCCAAATTAGGAAACTAAATACAATTATTAAAGCATAAGAGAACAATTTCAGATTTGCTTTGAGTGCCAATCTAAATTTAACAAGCCCACAGGTCCTGATGGGTAATTCCAGAAAGATCCTTCAGCTTCATTTCAAACTAGAAGAACAGATGAATGCCTGGTATATGATTTACATTTATTCTCATGTTTTTAATCAAAACTTACACAGTTGTTTTAGCTGGCCAAAACCAGAACCAGGGTTTTATAAAAATGTATTCAATTTCTCCATGGAACTGAGGGATTTGAGCAGCTCTGCTATTGAAGTGCTGCACAGTGTGCAGCCCAAAGTCTGCAAACCTGGGAAAAAATTCCATGTACCCCAGCATTTTGCAGAGTGATCTTTTATCCAGATGCTCTCCCAGCAGCTAAATTAATCTTCTCAAGAAATTCTTCATGGAAAAAAATCCTTAAACTTAAAAGAAAACTTCCTCTAAACTCTTGCCAAGGGTTGATGCCCTCTGATTTTACACAACCTGCAGCATTAACACTTCCCCTGGTGTTCCTCACCCCGACACACACCCAGTGTTGGTCATGGATCATGTGGTCACACCCAAAATGATCATTTACCCCACTGATTTCCAACAGGAACAACATATCCATCAGAAGGGACTCAAAGCTAAAATGATCAAGAGTGGAAACATCACGATGCCACAATGCCACTGGTGAAACTTGATGGCAGAAATGTCTCACCTGGAGATAAAACACATTTTACGTTTCCTGTGCACAACAAGGTCTCCTGGACAGCACAGGTCGGTGGTGTTAATGAGGAGCAGAGCAATTGCTGCCCACCAGGCAAGAGACACTGATCCCTTGGGCAGGGAGGTGGCTCCAAACTCACTTTGTGGATTATTGATGCTGTCGTGTTCAAAGGGCAAAGCCCAGGTGTGAGGGTAGTGCTGCTGGCTCTGATGATGTCACCCTGGTTGTTTAAGATTTTCTAAGCCTTCTAAAGTTGACATTCTTGTAGTGAACTTTCTCCCACACTTTCTGTAAATAACTCATTGTTTTGCATTCCTTTATAAAAGAAGAGAACGTTAATAGACTGTTAGTTTGACCGGTGTCATTGGAGAGATGGCACTGTCACCCTCCAATCCACTGTCACTCTTGGAAAACTATAAAAGTTGGAGTCAGAAAATAAACTTCCCTTTTTCTTCACCTTGAGAACAGCGGTTTGAGCTTGTGTTCTTTCATGTCCTATAGCGACACTGATGGTGCTACTGGGATAAACCCACAACCCAGAGCAGACCCACAGCTCAAAGTTGCCTGTACTTACAAATTCTCGAGCCCCATATTCCAAGAAAAACCTTCAAAAGCCGTGAAAAACCTTCAACCTGACAACATTTCCCCAGCAGAGTTGTTACAGGAACAAAAAGATAGCGTTTAGAGGAGAAGGTGCATTCGAATCCCCGAAGGAAACCCACGCTCCTCTTGCAGCAATTTTTGCTGCTGTATTTTTGTGCAGGGGTTCAGAAAGGTTTGATTTTGCAGTTTAGCATGTTGAGGCCTCTCAGTGCTCGCTGTCGGAGGGTGCCGATTACCCAGCTTCATTCATCAAAGTGTCACTTTTCTGACAGCCATTAATAAATATCCTGCCAGAGCCCCTCACACCTGGCAGCCATGGCACACTGCAACACGCTGCTAACCTAATTTGCTAATTGCTGCTTTCCCCATTAATTTTAGTCTGTCTTGTTTGGTGTTGACACGGAGGGAAAAAAGAAATAAGTGTGGGAGAAAAGCAGGCAAGAAAGAAAGCATTTGGTGATTTCTGTTTATTTGCTCATTTTTTCCTCACCCTCCATCACCTTTTTAGTCTGGAACAGAAACTTCTCTTGCTGTTGTTGTTGAACTGAGCTTCATTTTGCATCTTCCCTGTCTGCCAGAGGGCTGTGGACAACCCTAATTTTGGTGTTGCTGGGTGAAGGGTTAATAATCCACATTCCCTTTTTTTATCCAAACCCAAACCCAGATTTTAGTGCCTCCAGTTCTGCCAGACCCTCTCCCTGACCCCCAAAGCAGCCCACACCCAGCCAGAGGCTGCGCCCCACCAAGCCCACGGGTGCTCAGGTCTGGCTCTGCCACCCCTTCACACCTGCCAAAATCCCTGCTCTGTTAATTCAATTCCTGGCCACTTTTGAGCAGAGATCACTCAGTTCCATTAATCATGTGATTCTCTGATAAATCTCCTCTTTAAGGCTCGAGCCCAGCCCAAGTCCTCTGGGGCTGAGCTGGACTGAAACTCAGGTCTCCAGCCGAGGTCAATTAAGACGAGGAGCACCAGACCCATCAACCCTTCAGGCAATGATGAATTGTTGTTGCAGTGCTGGTAAAAGTCTCCCTGCAGGACACTGACCAAGCTGTTGTGCTTGGACCACACATTGGGATCCATATGCTCCAAAGCTTCCCTTTGCCTGATTGGATCCAATGTTCTTCACCCACCTCTCCAGCTGTGGTGGCTCTGCCTCCTCCTTCCAGGAGTGGGGCACCAGCACACAGGAGAGCAGAGGCTCTTCACAAATGCCTGTCTAAGGAAGCATAAAAGTTTCTGCAAAGGTTTCCAGATCAATCATCCTCTTCTTTAATCAGTGTAAGAAATGGTACATCTGTCACAGAAGTAAGAGCTGTGTGCATCCTCCGGTCGCCTCAGCCTGCCAGCCTGGGGTCTTGTTTCAAAGGCTTTTTAAAAATATCTTAAAAATCTTAACATAGTTTTAAAATTACACTTTTTTGGAAGTGTAGGATTCCTGATCCCTCTGAGTAAGCAGAGCCTCCCTCTGCCAAGACCCCAACCACACAACATTTGCAATGAGACCAGTGATCCTCTCTCAGCCCAAGAGCCTTCCACTGTCAGCCTGTGCTGGATCCAAACATTTCTGTGTCTTATAAACACCTGGGAGAGAAGAACATGGATGAAAAATGCAGGTGGATTGCACCTTTACCAGGGACTTGCAGCCACGTCTTCCAAGCACTGAATATCCCTGTCTCATGGGTAATTCCAACACTGGGAATGTACCAGGAGCAGTTGTAGTAAGCTGCAAGATGTTAGCAAGAAAAGTTTTGCTGCTTCTGAAAAGAGTTTAGTGTAAACCCAGTGTTTTTTCTTTAAAGCAGAAGAGGGTATAAATAGACTAAAACCGGATCATGTCACCAGAAGGGTCAAAACCAGGAACCGTTTGTGTTGTTTCAAAGTGTTGAGTATGGAGGAAAGCTACTGCTTTGAATCAGCATCTGTATGACTGCTGCTTGGGGACCAGCTCAGGTCTGGAAGCAAGAGCCAGCCTAATATGCTAATTCAGGACATCGGACAATGTTTTTTCTACCCCTGAAACACGTGTGTGTCCTTTTAGCTCTCCTGGCACTCAAAACCCATACTGATATTTAATTACCCAGCGGCACAGCACTCCTCACAGCTGGCAGAAGTGTAACCCACAGCTTGCCTTAACCCCCTGGTGGGATCTTTCTGTGTTTCACCTTTACCCAGAACACCTGGGCTGGTTCATATTCACCTTGAAAGGTCCACCACAGTGTTGGGCTGCTGCTCCACAAGGTCCCAGCTCCCAGAGAGCTGAAGGAGACCTGCCACAGGCAGGGCCTTCAACTTCCAAGGGCCTTAGAAGTAAAATATACTATCCTGTTCCAAGTGAAGTTAAAAGGGCCTAGTAAAGAGTAACAGCATTTCAGCTTTTAGCCAAAAGCTTCAATTCATGGTCCTTTAAAGTTAAATTTATTGCCTCCATTTAGCAATGTCCCTGTAAAAATCCCGTCTGGCACAGAAAAACCCGTGTGCAGCTCAGCAGTGCTGTGGCAAACAAAATATTTCATCCCAGGGATCTAGCTATGCATCCATCTGCCTTTATTTAGGTCCTTGTGTCTGTTTATTCCCTTCAGTGCTCAGTGTCTCCAAGCAATGAGGCAGCGCTGGTTACCCCATTCCTCCAGCCCAGCATCCCCTGCTGCCTGCTGAAGGGCTGGCCACGGGAGCAAAACACCAACACATCATTTCCCCCCGTGCCTGTGACCCCAGGGAAGTGCACAGCTCTGTGAACTCCCCTGGCTCTTTCTCCCAGTGCAGACAGAACTAGAAAAACCAGACAGGGCAGAGCACGAGCAAAATGATCAATCAGTGTGAGAACTCCTATTTTTCAGAAGCCAGGGTTACCTCAGGGCTTTGACTGCTGTGCTGTATCACCCCTGCCCTTTAAAGATCCAATTCATACTCTTGCTCAAGCCTCAACATGCCCTGTGTTTGCCATAAATGTTGTCTTGGACACTGAAACCAAAGGGAGCCTTTCCCAGGGAGAGTTTTGTCAGAGCTGGTGTATTTGGTGTAAAACATTTTGTTCGAGAGCACTTTCTGACAAAAGAGAATATAAAGGAAAATATTTTGTTGAAAAATACCAGGTCTGTTGGGGAGGAAGTCCTTTCATCTTCCATCCTGTGGGTTGGTTTTATTGCTGTGAGAAGCCATTGCACTGAATTAGTATCATAATCGTGGCAGTGTAATGGGGGTACTGAGCACTGCAGCAGCAGCCAGATCCCTCAGCTGGTACCCACCAGCACAGCTCCATTAACTTCACTGGAGCCAATTTATATCAGCTGAGGATCTGCCCTTTAGGTTTTACTACACGAAAGCCAGACTACAAATGGGAGAAACCTATATTAAAAACAAATATCTTCAATCACAGCAGCAGGAATGCAGAAAAATATTGGCCGAGTCAACTTTTATAGCAATGTTTTCTTTCTCTCTTGAGTGCTCAATTTTGAACACTCCCCTATAAAATTTTCCAAGCCTGGAGCAACTTCCTTCCTTCCTCTGGTTAAAACCCACCTCACCTGATGGAGGCAACTGGAGATTCTCTGCTTCTTTGCCCACCTTGGGGAGCTGGCAGCATCCCCACGTTGAGGCAGCTCTGGACAATTGTGCAAATGGAGATGAGGCCACAAACATCTGCTGCTCCTGGGCTTTGTGACCCTTCCCAGGAGGAGGAGGTTGCTCCACCAGCCCCTTTGGAAGGCCACCAGGTCCCCCAAATGGAAGCACACTGAAGAGTTCAAGGCCCCTCAGCAGCCTTGCAGTAAAGTGCCTTTTGTTCAAAGCCCAGAGCTGTTAATTAAAGGCTGGTGATTAATGATTAAACTCCACGTGGTTCCCATCTCAGGCTGAAAAAGTCCTGGGGATGCTGACTTTGCTGAAGGCTCCAGTGTGAGGTTCTGGGACTATATCTGAGGAGCTATTTATAGAGAAGTCCATCAGAGCTCTGAAAGGAAGTGCTCCTTCCTCATAATTAAGAGGGGGAAAAAAAAACCCATTTCCAAAAAGTGGAAAGGTCAAATATTCAGAACAGGTAAACAAGCTCTCTGCCTGAATAAGCCTCAGCCAGAAATGAGAGAATCTTTCTGTGTGCACTTTCCCCAAATGGCTGTTTTCAGCTCTTGGACTCAGGTTTCTACAGCAAATATTCTCTCTTTGGGAGTTCAGAATTCCCTGTCCATAAAGCTCCTGGATCCTTACCTGTGCTCATGAGCAGTGAACACAAAGGCAGGATCTGACACCCTGCTCAGGGCAGGGTGTGCTCAGCTGCTCTTAAAGGGCTTTGCAGTTGCATTTGCTGTGCAGAGCACACTTAGGTGAGCATCTTACAGGTCAAAAAAGCTGTCCCAGCTGGACAAGCATTTTAAGAATGACACAGAAGGGCCCTTTGCTGTCCAGCTCCTCAGTCCCTGAAGCTGGTGCAAGGTGCTTGGCTTTCCTCAATGCTGTTAAATTCAAACTGCTCTACAACTTTCTTAAATACCCCGAAAAAGTTTAAAACAAAGCAAGGGCTGTCCAGGACTATTACCAAATTGGTCTGCTCTGTGGCCAGCTGGATGCATCAACCCTTCCTGAATTGCAACGTGAACACTTCAGGGTAAGATCTGGACCTCCCAGCCTCAAACTCTCACTTTAGACAATGCCAGAAAAGGAACATTTGGCTTCTGCTGCCCTCCACTGTGATAGCAGCACATCAGGGCAGCACAGAGCCGTGCTCAGATCTGGCCCAGCCACCCAGCAGGAGGGAAGGAGGCTCCAAACAGAGCCTGCCTCGGCTCAGGGTAGGGAAATTCAAATCAGGGGATCCTTTTTTGACATCTGCACTACCATGGCTGAATTCTGTTTGAAGTTTTAAACCTGTTTGAAGTTTTATTATTATAAGACCTTGGACATTTAAATACTTTGCTCAGGTCCCTAGACTGGGACATTGCTGACCAGTTACAGACCAGGTGCCTTTTTTGATTATGAACCCTCTCTCTGACCGCATTCAATTAGAGAAGGCTTGATTTATGCTCTCTGTGTTAGGGAGCAGCCTCTCTTCTTACAAAAAGGTATATAAACATGTTTTGACAGCTCCTCATTTGCTTCAGCCCAGCATCTGATTTACTGCGATCCACAAATCACAGGAACAAAGAGCCCCTGGGAGTGCTCAGATCCCACCTCCTGCTCAGGGAGGGAGCCCAGGCAGTGCTGCCCCAGCCCAGCTGTGCCTGTGGGCTCACAAAGCCCCTCTCCTGTGCTGTACCCATGCAAGCGCTCATTTCCTAATCAAAGGCAGCTGTGTTGCTCAAACACAATTTGCCCTGCACGAACCCATGCTGATTTTCCTGACCATCATCTCCTCTCTGTGAGCCCCTGTCTGGGGATGGGTTGCAAGAGGAGAAGCTCCACGAGCTGGAGATGCTCTGCCTGAGCTGGCTGGTGGCTGGTCCTGCTCCCTGCCTTTCCAGCAGCCCTGCCACAGCCAGCAGGGGCCTCCCCCAGCTCACCACAGACACCAAACAGCTGCACAAATCTCATTTGCTCACTTGTTCATCACCTTCAAGTGAATGCCATCTGACCCCATAAACACAAATACATCCAGCTTCTCTCAGAAATCTCTAAATTGTTGGTTTTCCACCACTTTCTGCCCCTTTCCTTCCCCCGTTTATCCTGACAAGAACATAATGTACCTTTCCTTTGGTTTCACACCAGTGCTGTAACCCACCCTTCTGCCAAAACACTGCATTTTCAAAACCTGAGTTAAAACAAATGAACATTCCCTTAGATAAACATTGCCAAGTCTGAGTCCCACTGCCACTGTTTTACATTTTCAGGTCTCCCTGAGGAATGAAAATTCTAAATTGTGGTTTTGGGGGTTCTCTCTCCCTGTCCTTCAATCACACTTGTGGGTAGCAAGTTAGACATGTTTATGTTGAAAATCTTGGTAGGAGTTCTCAGAGCCTAATTATTCCCTATCAAAGTATAATAAATCCTATAGAGCTTGCATAGGCTTCAGGAGGTTGTAGATTATCCCTTTTTTGACCTTGACAGCCAAAAAATGAAGATACATGTATGGGGATTTTTTTTAATGTAAATGGAAAATAATTGAAAGTAGAGTTAATGAGCAGACCCTATTTACAAAGGCCACAAAATATCCCGTTTTTCCTCCATGGCATAAGGTGAGAAAGGACTGCTCTTCAGAACTGCTCACACCACTGCCTCTCTGACAAGCCCTCAGCCCAAAAATCCCACTCTAGATTTCCCCAAAATCCTTTTCACAGCATGTTTTGCACTGCTGTCTCTCAGCTTTCATGGCCTTTCCACCACCATGTCCTACCAGACCCTCCAAAGCTTCAGCACATTCTCCACATGTGCCTGCTCCACCAGCAGACACATTTGGCTTTTGGCTGGTGGCTGTGTGGTTTCAGAAATATCTTCTTAAATCCCCCTGGTAAAGGGGTGGCACTTCTCCTTCCCTGTACTGTTACAGGGCTGGAATTCATTAGATGCTTTTCTCTGCTTTGTTTTAGCCTGTGCAAGAATGTGTTTGCTGCTCAGTGTCCCGGGCAGCTTTGCAGCAGCAGCGGGGCTGGAGATGTGACACACTAAATTAGAGACCCATGGAATACCCAGAGATTATATTAAAGTCACAAACACTGGGTGCATATCCTCACCCATCCATAGTGATGGCTCTCCTGGCTCCAGGAGTAAAATATAAAGTGCTTCCTGCAAAGAAATGGAGCCATTAGTGGGTAATTAATGCAAGGCTGGAATGCTGAAGCACGATGAGCAATAGGTCTTTTGAAGTTTGGCCACAAGAGGAAGGGGGAAGAATCTCACTTATCAGTTTGACCTGGCTCAAAGCTTCAGCCAGCAAAAGGTTCCAAATGACATGAAATAAAGGTTCTAGCCTGGAGGATATGGTAGTTTGTGTGTAAAACCTCATAGCCACAAAACTGGGCAGGAGAGCATTCCCCTCCCAGGAAATCAGGGCCCCAAGGTCCTCACTGCATTATGTAGAACAGTCAAATGAAAACACAAATTATCGGCTTGTTTTTAAAGATGATAGTTTTCTTGGAAGACCTGTTTTTCCCAACAAATAGCTCTCTTCTGCCTGGTAATGGGATGATCCATCTCCCTCCCCTCTGTGGACCCTGGGAGAACAGGACATCAGCCTTTGGACAGTAAATTTCAGGAGTTTGTGGAAAAAAAGCCCTGGCTAGAATCTAAGGTTCTACCTAAAGAATATAATATAATATAATATAATATAATATAATATAATATAATATAATATAATATAATATAATATAATATAATATAATATAATATAATATAATATAATATAATATAATATAATATAATATAATATAATATAATATAATATAATATAATATAATATAATATAATATAATATAATATAATATAATATAATATAATATAATATAATATAATATAATATAATATAATATAATATAATATAATATAATATAATATAATGTAATATAATATAATATATAATATAATATAATATAATATAATATAATTTATCTTATATTATACTATACTATATTATATTATACTATACTATATTATATTATATTATATTCATATATATAAATAATATCATATCTATCATATATAATATAAAGGTTCTACCTTTCAATAACTTCAAAAATTGTCGAAAGAAAGGTATGATCACATTCTGAAGAGCAAGTTGCTAATACTTAGAGCTAGAAAACCCTGCCTTGAGTGATGAGAAGAACCAAGGCTCTCCACAGCCCACAAAGTCAGGGAAAGCAAGCTTGGGTTGCACCACAGCTTTCAAACTGATGGTAAAAAAGAGTAAAACTTCAAAAGACATAATCCCAAGTCTGTTATTCTGAAGAAAATCCAGCAGCCCTGTGGAAATCAGGAGTGAGTTACTCCAGATTTAACTGAAAGAAGTTTTGCCTGATGCGTTTAATAGCCGCAACAGAACACAAACATCTGGGTCCAATTCCCCTCCGATCCAAGCCCTTAGTTACCACAACTGTAAAATACCTTTTTCACTGGAGAGAAAAGCAGCATGAAGTATCTTTTTGTGCTGACAAATGCCATTACAATGAAGCATCACCTAGACCCAAGCCCAGCCAATTCCCTTTGTTCCCAATTTTCACGGGCACCAAAGGTTTGTCCTCACCTAAGCAAAGCAAGTCAGTAATGTGACAATGGAAGATAAATGTCCAACACAGGGACACCAGAGGAAAGACTTAGAGTATGATTGTAACCACAAGGATAGGTGCTTCCAGAGTGGGAATAATTAGCCCTTTAATTAAACTTATCTTGCTGCTAGACAAGAGCAATGCTCAGCAACACCTGGCCTGGAACATTCCCATCTCTGCAGGCAGCAGATGGAGAGCACAGACACAATCCACCTCCCTCCTACCAGCTCTGCACTTGCCTGTGCCAGTAATTAAGGGCTGGGACGATGTCTGAATTATCGTGAACATCAACAGACATTTCCTTGTCTGATTTGCCCTCATTAGGTAAAGCTGCACTTTTCTTTTTGCTGATTTTCCTCTCATCCTTTCCCCCACTTTCCTGCCATCCTGCTGTTTCATTCCCCCATTCCTGTCCAGGGCAACAAAGAAATAAACTCAGATTTTGCAGCAGCTCGCAGGCAAGTATTTCCAGGGCTTTGCAGAGACAAATTCATCCAGGTGACAGCCAGCACAGGCCTGCAAGTGTTAGCCCCCGAGTTAACTGCTTCTCTGACCCCTTCTTGGTGCCCTGAAGGGGAATTAATGGAGATGTCAGGCCTCTGGGATCCTTTTCACATCCCTCCTGAAATCATTACAACATAATGACAGAACAGGGGCAGGTGAAAAGTTTAGCTGCTCCCATAACCCTCCTCCAAGAGCAGCCTGCTTGGGAAAAACAGAGTGCAGGTACAAATCAACTGTATTCGGCAATGCAAAATGTGTAAAAGTATATTCAGTGTCCCGTGATGATTCTTTTACATATTTTGGCTATTTGAACCCAGATAAACTTCACACATCCCATAGCAAGTGGCTTCGTATTATAGCTATATGTCATATAAAAATGTAAATGAGTTTGCTTATATTAATTCTGTGACCTGATGAATTGTTTTGACACTTCTTACTTGTGAGAAACAGTGATGAGCTGTTCCCTATTTAGTTTTTCCTGGCAGCTCAGGCTTTTATGCACCTCTGTAACAGGCAGGTTTCCTTTTCCCTGCTGAAGGACCCAGAGTTAATGTCTTTATATAGAGTCACTAATTATATCATACATTTGATCACCTCCACTGCAGCTTTTCTGTTCTAACCACACACTTGAGATGGGGACAAAACCCTCTCAGATTATTCAGAATTTGGGCACATCAAAGCCATCCACAGTGAGTGGGCAGTAGAGACATTTCTATGGAAATTACTTCCATCATGAATATCTTGCTTAAAGACCATTATTGAGAAATAAAATTAATAATAGTAATAGTAATAGTAAAAGTAAATAATAATAATAATAATAATAATAATAATAATAATAAGGATAGATGTTAGGACTGATTTTCTCCATTTCCTTTGCTTTGCATTTAACAACATGCAATTTTATCCAGCTCTTCATCATCCACTCAACATCAAGTGATTTCCTAATCCTTGATCCAGTGCAATGCAATAGTTAATCTCAGTATTTCCTCCTTAACCCTCTCATTGGGACATGGCAGGACTAACCCCTGACAAAACAGCTTTCACAGAACCACACTCTGCTGGTCTGAAACAGAAGGTCACATTTTAACTTAAAACCCTCCTTAAAACAGCCATAAATTCAGAGGTGTTGGCCTTGTGCTTGTTGTGGGTGAAACTCAGCAAGCTGCAGAGCATGTGGGAACACACGAATTTTAACCTTAAATCACTTGAATTCTAGGCCATGGCTTACCTTGAACTAGATAAAATCAATCCACTTTTCTCAGCAGCTTGGAAAGGCTTCCCAGTTTGCCTGCAGTGAAATATTTCCATGAATTACCCATGCAGGGGTTCCAGTTTTGTGGAGGTATATCCTTTATCTGAGCCATTTGATCAAGAACACAACCAGGAGCCAAATTAAAAAGATATTTGCAATTCTCCTGGTGTAACAGCTTGGCACATGCCACGTGCCCACAGCACCCATCAGAGCAGGGCTGTGAGGAGCAGACAAGTTTGAATACAAGGAAAGCTGCAGCTGTGATTTCTGTAATGGCATCAGCTCACAGGGGAATCCTAAAATCTTGGAAAGTCAGTGTTTAGCATCCTTCAAATTTAGATTTTAAAGACAATTTAAAAAAACCCCAAACATTACAATAGAGAAATATAAGACTTAAGGTATTAGAATTGGTTGAATAACAATAAAACTGGACTTATTAGTGTGTTCCAAAAGAGGCATGCCAGCTTTCTGGGGTGACATTAATCATGGCTTGCAATTATTCACTTGAAAAGTCAGCATGAGAAAATGAAGCTTGATGTTTCATCCATTTTAGTACACATTCTTTCTGTAAAAAGTCATCCCAGAATTTAGTGATTATTATTCTCTTGTTAGGAAAGGTTCTCTCATCCCATGGAGCAACACTGATTGGAGTCTGTTAACATTAACCAAAAGAGGAAAATAATTTTCTAAGGTGAGCTGGTCCAATTCCCAGAAAAAAAACAACAGACATAAATCACTTACCAAAAAGTGAGCACTTTTTAATAAACTAGAATAACTTCTACTAAACCAAAAAAAGAAAAAAAAAAAGGATGCGTTTGTAACTGATTCTTCTATAAGGATTATTTATTTGACTTGGACTAATTTCTATTTTTCAGCTGTGAGATTTTCACTGTACATAAGCCAGAGCATAATGACCAGAGAAGTGACCTGTAAGTTTATTTTGTCTCTCCATTTGTTATAATATCCTGCTGAGTTACATCCATAATTTAAAAGAAGTAAAGACCACTAAGCTGAAAGTAGAGAAGGAATCTGTCATCACATCTAATTTTTTGGCAAGAGGTGGACAGGAATTCCAGGTATAAAGAAGTGGAGGGGGAAAATGAAGCAAGAAGTGAAGGTGACTTAGCCAGCACTAAATTGGACCACAAAATGACACAGGAGGAAACAACAACAGCCCTGATGGGAGTCACATCTATATCTCAATGGATCTGTTAGAATGAGCACAAGAGAAATGAATACAACTTGTGTCTCTGCACAAGCTTGTGTCTCAGAAATGGTAAAATATTTGGGTATTTTTGTTTGTTTGAAATAAAGGGTGAAGATGGCACAGATTTCCTAGTGGATTTAGGCGCTGTTCCTCTTTCCCTTGCAGCTCATCTCCTTTCCAGAGCAGCAGATCTGCATGCAGCCCTGGACACAGCTCAGACACACAACTGGAGGGTTAACCAGCCTCATTTGCATATGCAAAGTGGAACCAGAGTTTATTATTACTAAAATATTACTTGAGATGTTTGTTAAATTCAGTTGCAATTTTAGGCAGTACCTTAACAAAATCCTATTAAAGATGTGTCCAGATGAGCAGAAGTAAACTGATTCAAATCCTGTGTGTCCAACCCAGTGTGGAAATGCCACAGGAGGATTCCTCATGCTCTTACAGGAGGCTGGAAGCATTGGAATCATCCCCTCTCCTTATCTGTTCCTGGGATAGAGACAGGCACAGTTCAGGTAACGTTTGTGCACCAGCAGCTGGGAATATTTGCACCCCAAAGCCCATGAACCCCAACATTTTTACTTCTCCAACAGCTTGGGCTTGTACAAATGCAGTGCAGGTGGGTCAGCAGTTATTTTCTTGATGGAAATGTTCCTTACAGGGCTATCCAGAAATGGGAGGAAAGCCTCAAAATGTAGATCTTTCTTCCAAATATTTTTCAGCTTCTTTGAACCATGAATACTGGCAGTAGTGCAGAACATTTCTGTTGTCCTTAGGACACAAATGAAGAGATGGAGACACAAATGAAGAGATGGATCTGTTCCCCACAGGTTTTAGGTCCAAATACAGGTGTGGTTCTGAAAACTAGAGAGGAATAAGCTGAGGCTGATCACTCAGTGACTGTTGGGTGCAGGTGAGAAGATGGCTCTGCCTGGCAGTGGAGCACAGTTCCCACCAAAGGCTTTGCCAGAACACCATCACTGCTGGAATAAGGCAGGACCCCAAAGAGATGTTGTAGGAAAAGTAAAGGAAATATCTCAGTGCCGGAGCACAGCCCCAAAAGCAGCAGAGGCCCATCAGCAGGACAAAGATGCTCCTGGTTGTAAAGAACTGCACCAGATTCACTCTCAGTTCAGATGAGCCTTCTCTTCCCATCCCCTTGCAGGGGATGTACAAGAGCAGCCATGCAAAAAAACACAACACAAAAGGAGAAAAACCCATGGGACTGAACACAGCACTGGTGTGAACGTGAGCATGAGAGCTCTGGTTTGGCAAAAGGTCATTTGTTGATGCCCACAATGGGTTTGCCCCTCTCCTTGAAGGTGAAATGGGGCATTGCTCCCTCTCTGCCAGATTTGCTCCCTGGGATTCAGCTGTGAGGGCTCCTGGCCTCTTGCAGCCCAAAGAAACCTTCTGTCCATGCATCCACAATGTGAGCACAATTAGGAACACAAATTGACCAACGGATCCTTTATTAATCTGCTCCAACTTCCATGTGAAACACCTCATTCCACTGCTTTGGCTACTGGCCCCTAACATAACAAGTTACATGGGACTTGTCTCATCAAAATATCATCATGTCTAAATAGAGGATCTGTCTGAAGCACAGTGAAAATGAGTAATGATCACAATTACGGGCCGTATAACAGTCCAATAAAATCTAATTAAAATGATCCACATCCCATCTGCCAACAGCACATAAGCAACACCAGTCATGGGGGGGTGGGCAGGGGGAGAGAGTAAATAACACTCTCTTAATTTTTAAAATATGAAATATTTCATGGTGGAAAAGCTGTTTGCATTTTATAACTAGCTCCAAACTGTGCTGCCAATGAACTTCTGTGAAGATTGGAGATTCATTACTCTTAACTTAGGAGAAGTTCTGGGGCTGTTCCCTGGGGGGGAAAAAACGTCATATAGTGGAACCACAGAATAGTTTGGATCAGAAAAACCTTAAAGATCCCCAGGTTCCAACACCCCTGGCATGGACAGGGACACCCTGAACTAGACCAGGTTGCTCAAAGCCCTGTCCAGCCTGGCCTTGAGCACTTCCAGGCGTGGGGCATCCCAAGAAGTTCCCTCCAAGTAAGTTTTTCAGAAGAGCCTGAGCACTTTGTCTTTAACAAGGTATTAACCAGCACCCTCTTTTAACACTTGATTAAATTCCCTTTGTCTTCTATTCTGATAGATGGATGGAAGGAGGAAAACTTCTCCATCACTTCTCCATGGCATGGCTGGGCTTTCTGCTTGGCTCTCCAGTGCTTTGGCCTGACACAAGAGGTGGTTCCTGAAGGTCTGAACCTCTCCCTGGTCCTGCTGCTGCTCCAGCTTTCACCCAAGCATTGCTCAGCTGAAATGGAACCAGTCTGAGCAGGCCTTTCTGCACCTCTTTCTACAAAAACAGATGCAAAGGGGCAGATGGGATCCTCCCTCCCAGGCTGGAAGCTGTGGAGTCATTTCTCATACTTCCATGTGGACTCAGCCTTCACCCTGGTGTTTTCAGACATAAATGCTCTTTACTACTGATAAAATCTTCCTGAACACATCCTGATACTTGGTTAGCACCCAGTTCTTGAAGTGCATCCTTGAACACCTCCCTGGCTCTGCTCCCCCAGGCTCCACCTCTCCTTCCCCACCCTCTGCTCTTCCTTCACATCCACAAAAAGTGTTCTCTAGCCGCCAAGCCCAAAATAGTGATTTCTAATCAAGGTTAAGAATGTTCCTTCTTTAAATCTTATCTATTGATCAATTCTTAGGTACAAACTTGTGAACATTTCTATGCCAAGGTACCAAAGCCATCCAAAATTTTAAGATTCCAGCAGGGACTCACAATGAAATTTATTTTCTTCTAGCACATGGGATGGAGTCCATTTCTTGCATTTTGTGTGATTAGTCTCCATCCATCTGCAAAATGGTTGTCACAGCTTCACTCCCAGCTGCCCCGGAGCTGCAGAGGTTTCATCCCTCACTGGTTTTGTATGGCTGGGGCCCATTTTCACCCTGTTGCACCAAGGTAAAGCAATTTTAGCTTGGTGCTATTTTTTTAAAGGAATCAGAACGGGTCCCAGCTTTGCTTTGGCTGTGGTTGCCCAAATTATCCAACCTTTGACTGGGGAAGAAGATCAGGAATGCAGAGCCACAGCAGTCTCCAGCAGAAGTGTTGGGATGAAATGGAAGAGGGAAAATACATATTACACACATCACCTCTGGGAAACAGTAATCACAAGTTATTAAACATTCTGTCAAAGGCTCTGCAGAGTCCTTTTCTTTCCTGCCCAGTTTTGTTAGCAATAAAGGCAGCTTGCTAATGTTTGTCACTTTCAAATTCATAGTTTACTACTCTAAAGGCAGCAAAGGTACATTATATTTTCATAAAAGACTATGAAGTTGTCCAATTTTCTGAGCTGCAGGAGGACCCAAACCCTGTGCTGTGGCACAGCTCCTTTCATGCATTATGGATACAGAGATTTTACAATTCAAAGCAACAGTTCTCACCTTTCCCATTGCCGGGATCTTGGGTGATGCTTTAGGAGACACAGCAGCTTCTGAGATTGACAAACACACATTTATGAAGGCAAAAGGATTGATGGACAAGGCATCCCAAATGCCAGCTTGATACTCAGGGCTGGGATTTGACGCTCTTCTCCAAGAGTCACTTCAAGTATTTCAGTAGTCAAAAAAAACCATTTCCTATGTTAGAAATCACTGGGATTTTCACTGCCAGTTCTGAGTTAGTAACCTGTAAGAAAAAGAGGTAAATTTTAGGAGTACATTTGGTATAAATATCCAGTGAGGATGGACAGAACTCAGGCTTCCAACCCCATTGGGATTTCAGAGCCAATTATTTCAACCAGTTCTCACAGCCTACAGATTCACATCAAATCTTTGGATCCTCCCCATTACAACAGGTTCTAATTAGGTACTGTGAATATATTCCTATTGTCTTGCTCTTGTGGATTCTCTGGAGTGTAATCAGGCTCTGTACTCTTTAATACAGGTTTTTTTCCTGAAGCTAGAACCCTCTAAATCTGGGCACCCTATTTTAATGAAACTCATAGCAGATTAATCTCTTTCAGACCTACTGACAGAATATGTTTAAAACAAGCTGAAAGGAATTGCCAGTTTGCCTGCCTGCACTCAAGCTTCAGCCTTTTCCAGTCCTCACGACAAAATCCTGCCTCTGCATGTTCCTGAAGCCAGCCCTGCCTGACACGTTAGAGCAGCCTTTCATTTTTTCCAAGTTTAATGCAGACACAGAGCAGTTTCTTACTACACACTTAACTCCTATTGGCTTCAGAAAGGTTTACTTAAATTCTTCTGGGGAAATTAGAGCCCATAGACACAGAGCTTGCCTATCCATACACATGCCAAGAGACATGCCAAACCTCATCACATCCAGCCTAAGAACTCCCATTTGAAAATTAAAGGCAGGTTCCAAAAGCTTTCTCTTCCTGAAGTATGGATTTTGCTATGTAGTTAATTTTGCAAGCTTTGAAATTTTACTCAATATATCCCCCTTTTTCTAATATATTGAAAAATCCATTGACAACTCTTTTGATGCTCCTTTTCACTTGAAATTGAATCTTACTCCCTGTTCTCCTCCCTCCCCTCAAAAATCTTCAGATTATCTCCAAGACTATGCTTCATACACTGGAGAGATGTAAAATAATTCCATATCTCCACTCTGCTCAATATAAATATTTCATTATGAACAGGTCTGCTGTAAATTGGTCCAAGTATGGAGAATAATAAAAATAAGTAAGGTAAGTCAACAGCCTACAAGTGGAGTGGGCCAGAGCTGGATATGAGTGAAGGGAGGGAAAGAGGAGGTTTTTGCAAACCAAAAATCTGCATTTTCAGGTGATGATGAAGATCCTCACATTGCCATATAAAAATGCCTCATGTGTCCCTCTGCAGCCCAAACTCTGGGGCAGCTCCTAATGCCTGGAAAAGGCTGGAAAGGCTGAGCAGTGACAAAGGAAGTTTATTAAATCAAATGAGATTCAATACCAACGTAGCTCACTGCTATAGATCCTGAATCCAATATCCTACATGAGACAGATAATGATATAGCCAGTGGGAGGTCCTCCAAAGAGGGGGAAAAGTACAGCTATATTTTATATTTTATATTTTATGCTTTTTTTATATACTTTTCTATTTTGGACCTTTGCAGAAGGGAGGGGAAGTTTGTTTTGTTTCTACTTTTTCCCTGCTTAGAAAAAAGAAAACCAATTTTGTCACATACACATACAAGAGACCAAAGCCAGAAATTCACAAGCAAGTGGCATTCCATCAGGAATTTGAGAATTAGGCTAGAGAGAGCTGGAGATGAAGTGTGCTGTGTTCTGGAGGTTTTGGAATTAATTTGTAGAAATTCAGTATTCGAGGAAAAAGGGCCAACTTCCCAGCTTCTGTAAATGAAACCAAAATAAGTCAAATTAATTCCACTGATTTACCCCAAATCTCCTGGCTTATTTCTGCCCCATTCATAACCAGCATTATTCAGTACATCCACTCTGAGTGGGGACCTTTAAGTAAGAGCAACAAATTCCCATTTTGTGAGAATCCTGGTAGCAGAAAGCTGATATTCCTCAGTTCCTAATGAGCAAATTAATATAATGCAGGAGATTTTTAACAGACATGAACACAGGGTCTCTCCCTTAGGCACAACTTCCATCCTTGCTCTTTGGGCATAAAGCAAAGGAAAAATCCAATTTCAGGGCTCCGACTGTTGTCAGGATGAGCTCAGCAACAGCAAAACTCAGTCACCTTGCCCAGTAAATATTAACATATGGGATAGATTACACAGCTATTTCCTTCATTTACCCAAGCATGGAAATCTTGGGTATTATGATTATGAACTGATACAAGAAGAAAGCAGATACAATAAAGTCCTGGAGCTACTGACCCTCACTGCACCAAAAGTCTGTAACAGATACACAGCATCTCACAGAACCTGCAGAAATCTCCTGGATGCCAAAAAACCAGTGAATCCAGTAGGCCATCAGATAAATCAGCCAAAATGCAGCACATAAATACAAATTATTCTCTGAGCAGCTGAGTGAAGGATGGGGCCTGTTTAATTAAATAAAAATAAAATTGCCCTTTCAGCAAAGTTTCACAGAATATTCCAGTGACAGTAAGAGTTCTGTTAACTGTACAAAATGGTTTTCCCTTCCCTACGAACAGAAGTACCTTTACAGTTAGATTTTCACTTTAGCAGACAGATATAAACTCCGGCTAGCAGAAGCAAGAACTCTGAAATCTTTTCAGAGGGAAAAGCAAGCAGAACTCCCTGGCTGTTTTTGCTGATTTGTACAGGGAAGCTGAGGCTTTTCAACCTGCCCCTCTTCACCTTGTCCCCAGCCCCAGAGAGATGTTTTCCATCACAATTTACATTTTTCTCATTTGTAAGTTGATTATTTGGCTTTAAATTCAGTCTTAATTGAGAGCAGAGGGCTCTGTGTGTGATGCCTCCTGAGCACCTTTGGAGAAGGAAGAAGGAGCTTTGCACCTAACTCATTCTCCACCCCTGGCTCTGGAGCCACCCCCCTCCAAATTGTGAAACTGAGGTGTAAAACTGCTGATGAACTTGCAGAATTTCTGGCTCAGCCAGAGCAGGAATGACCAGGATGGCTTGGCTACGTGGGACCACAGCTGGGTGATCCTGGCGCTGCCCAAAATGGTCCCTTTTTTATTCCATCTGACTGGAAATTAACTAAACCAATGAATTGACAAGTGATTTGGAGGCTGTGTCAATATATAAACATATATTAAGAGCTGTCTCACAACATAACAGATAAATTACCTATTTTCAAACACCCTTTATGATAAACTATAAAATTGCAAAGAGGACTGTCCATATTATACCGCCTGCAGCTAAATAGGATCCCAGACCCCACACATTTCATTATCATGGGCTTGTTTTTAATAGCACATACCCAATGTTCCTATTAATGCCTGTCTACATTTTGTTTTCCCCCAAAAAACTGTGTTAGGATTGATATTGCAGCAGGTTATATCAGCACAAACACGCCTGCCCAATGTCACATCAATACTAACAGGACTTCTAATGCTGGCTGCTGTCTTATGGGATATTGTATATAGGGTATAAATATTTATATATGACGTGTGTTTGTGAATACATGGCCATGCACAGGACCAGCCAGACCCAGTTAATCAGAAGGTTTGAAAACTTCATTGCTTTCAGATGAAAAAGAAAATGATATTAACATATCAATGGCATGTACATGCTGGGAGAGTGATTACCCTTCACATCTCCAGGATATCCAAGCACCCACACAGGCCCAGCTACGTGAGCACCCCATCTGGAATATTCTGTCTCAGGCTCTCTCATTTCTCCCCTCCTCTCTCCTCAGACTTTCTTCTCCCTTATCTGCCTTTCCTCTTTAGCCTTTTCCATCCATCTCATTTCTCTTTCCATTTCCCTTGTCCATCCATCTTTCTCCCCTCCCTTTTGTCATTCATCACTCCCTCATCCTTTTTTTTTTCCTGTTCCCTCTCTTTCCCCTCTTCCCCTCCTGTTCTCCTTCTCCCACCCCCGTTCCTCGCTGCCTGCTTTGCTTGAAGTTTCCACCTTGTGGGTACTGCTGACTTCACATTTGCTGTGGTGTGAACTTCACATCTGTGAATGGATGACAGGAAAGATTAATAACCCCGTGTTCCCCTTCTCCTTGACTGTGGGCCTTTCTAATGAATAAATATATAAATAATGGGAAAAAAAATCACAGCTAAAAATCATCTAAATAGAGACCCAGAGCCTGGGAGAAAACAATATTTTGCTGAATCTAGTATTTAAAAAAAAAAAAAAAAGTAACAAAAAACCCCCCACAACCTCTAATGATCTTTAGTTTACATACTCTGCAATTTTTTTCCTAAATAGTTTATGGGGAAAAAAAAAAAGAAAAGTTAAAGGCAAAGCAAAGGGCCCTTTCTCCTGAGCCAATTAAAGGGATTTAAAAGCAGTAATACAGAAGATACAGGAAGTGTATGGGACAGAAATTTCAATGCCCCACAGAAAGTAGAGCTGTCAGATGTGGGGTCAGCATGAAATCCCTGTTACACACAGCCCTGCAGGAACCACACTGCAGACCCACAACATTGCAGCAAGGAAGGGATTTCTGCCTCATTCCAGCTTTTCCAGGCAAATGAAAATCTCTGCCTTTGCCTCCAGACCTGTTTGTACCACCCACAGCAACTTACCCTGAGACAATTCACATTTTGGTCAATTCTTCATTTGTGAGTCGATTATTTGACTTAAAATTCAGTCTTAATTGAGAGCAGGGAGCTCTGTGTGTGATGCCTCTTGAGCACCTTGGGAGAAGGAAGAAGGAGCTTTGCACCTAACTCATTCTCACTTTAATCCTCATCTCCCCCTCAATACTAAAAAGTTCTTTTATTCTTGAGGGAAGAAGGGACCCATCAGTGGCTAGAGCAGGAGAAGACATTTCACTGGGGCTGCAGGGCAGGTCTGGCAGAGATCCCAACAGCAACAGGTGCCAGGGTGTCACATCTTTGCCCCCAGGAAATCCCATGAGCAGCACCGCTACAAATCCTGCTCTAAAGGGCTCCAAATTCACCTGGAACTGATGCCCAAACGCATAAATGTCCAGAGGAAAGGGGGAAATAATTAAATCAGGAGCTCAGCTCCACTGTTTGCTCTGGGGCAAAGTTGTCCCTGGTTTTGCTGAGCCCTGTGCAAAGGTGATGGGCAGAGGAGGACCCCAGCTCCCTCTCTGCTCCTCCATTCCCATTTTGGTGCATTTTTGTCCAACACTGGCAGCCTGCCCTGAGAGAAAACATCCCCTCCCTCCCACCCCCTGCTGCCCAGCCCCACACCAGCATCCTGCTTTTTCCAGATGGATTTTCCAGAGCTGTGGGGAAACAGGCCAGAAATAAATATTTATGTGCAGCCTCAAGAAACAAAAAGCCTTAAGGACACAAAACTGCTCTGTGCTGTTCCTCCAGCCCAGCCCACCTTTGCTGCTTCAGAGGGAGAACATCTCACCTTGCCCCATCCCTCAGAGAGGAGCAGACTTGGTACCTGCAGGAGCCAAATTCAGCGTCTCTCTGGCAGGAAAAATCCCCAATTTCTCATCTTTAGCTCAAAGACCTGAAATTAAATGTGGCAGCAAAATCCTGGCCTCAACAACCTTGTCTGGGGACACCTGCGCAGCAAAACCTGGTTGGTCTTTCTAAGGTCATCTGTGTATCTAACTGGGTTATTGGAACAGGGAAAAATATTTTAAACCTTCTAAAAATCAGTAATGTAGTAAATAGAAGGTACAATTTATACAATAATGTATTGTGCATTTATAATACATATTATACATAAATAAAATTTTTACCATTCTACAATAACTGTAAATAAATGTATTATAACTGTTTTTATAACCATATTTATAACTGTAAATAAATGTATTAACTGTAAATAAATGTATTTTATGTAATAAATTAACACATGTATAATTGGATAAATATATATAATAAATACATTAACATGTAAATAAAAATAAATATAAATAAAAGCTAAACCAGGCATGAATCATGTCCCTGACAACACCTGTACACAGGGGAATTTTACTCATTTGAATTTACCAATAAGCCACATAAAATCAAGTGGGAAAACCCTTACAGAAAAGAAAATTTTTAAAAGATGACAGGATATCTATGTATGTCACATACACAATTTTTTTACATGATAGTACTTAAATTTATGTTATTAATGGAGAAAAATCTTTGGCCAAAACCTGCAGTTTTTATCTAGCAAAACTGCCGTGATTATGTAAAGCAGGATCATGTCCACTGCAGCCAGACTTACAATTCTTTTCTTGCACTTCAATTTTAAAATAAAGCAATTTTTTCTCTCTGGAAATTTTGCAATATCCATGAATTATAAACTGCTCTGAAATGATAGTGACCTTCAGGTTTTAAATTTGAAAAGAATTCTAGCTGGAAGAAATAAATGCACTGTAAATAACCACTGGGTAATTAAATTTATTTTTAAATAGCATCAAAGTTCAGAAGAAAGAGAATAACAAAGAATATCTCATACAGACATGCATAAAGGATATGTCTGTATAATTAGTTATCTAGCAGTAACCAAAATCTTTTTTATACAGATTGATTATTTTTGAGATTGCATCTTGCAAATCTGAACTAGAAATGCTTTTTGTGCAGTGTTCAAACACGAAGCTGCCTTTTGGTAACATTACAGGCTGAGGAGCCTGAAGAGATATTTAATTTAGATTGAACAGGACACTTATGCCACGGTAAATAAATCAGTTTATTAATGAAAGTCTTTTCATTGATGTTTAATGGCTATCATATCTATGGAATTGCTGAAAATCCAAAATAAATGTATTTAATAAACAATTGATATTTGTTTATAACACAATAATTTTCTTTTTGAATAAGAATTAAATGTCTTTTAAGAAATGTTAACTTAAAGCTTTACTAAGACCTCCTATTATAAATAGGAATATAATTAATTACTCTGTTCTTGAGAAAGGGTAACAAATTAATTGTCAAAATATTGTAATGAATGTTGTGAAACCCCATGAATGAGAAGTTTGAATTTTTAAGTACAAAGAAAAGATAACACTTCCCAAGAGCAGATTAAAATTTCTACATTATAATTATTACCTTTAGCAAGATTTCTTTTCCTAGCTTTTAATAATTCTAAATCTATTTTTTTTTCCCCTAATCTAATTGTTTGATGACTGGTAAAAGAAAAAGAGAGGAGAGATATCTCAATTTTCTTATTTCTTCACAGCCACTTACAAAAGAGCTGCTCTTGTTTCAACAGATTTTCCTTTCCAAAAGCAGTTTTCTGTACTACTGAAAATTCCCAAACTCTTTTTCTCTCTGATTCCTTTTAAAGGCACGTTTTCTTTTCAAAGACGGGGAGAAAGAAAGGATTACAGTTAACTCGTTGGCTTTAATTGCCAACATCTCCCTCCCCATCGGGAGGGCACTTCATCAAAACGCCAGAGATAAATAAATTAAGACATCCATCAGATTCCTGTCCCGGCTGTCTTTTTATTTATTTTTTTTTTTTTTTTTTTTAAATAACTTGGGAAGTGCCTGTTATTCCCATCCTGAGGGCTGGGCTGAGTGGTGCTGGGGTTTCTGCAGCTTTTCCAGCGCTGAGGAATTCCTGTGTGAGCCTCGCACCCAGGGAAAGCTGGGCAGCAGCTGCAGGAGAACCAGGGATGCAGCAGCTGCAGGAGAACCAGGGATGCAGCAGCTGCAGGAGAACCAGGGATGCAGCAGCTGCAGGAGAACCAGGGATGCAGCAGCTGCAGGAGAACCAGGGATGCAGCAGCTGCAGGAGAACCAGGGATGCAGCAGCTGCGGGAGAACCAGGGATGCAGCAGCTGCGGGAGAACCAGGGATGCAGCAGCTGCAGGAGAACCAGGGATGCAGCAGCTGCAGGAGAACCAGGGATGCAGCAGCTGCAGGAGAACCAGGGATGCAGCAGCTGCCAGAGGGAGCTGGGGCATGGCCCACCGGGCATCCTGAGCGTGCAGGGCTCCAGGGAGAGGGAAGCAGGCTCCGATCTGTTTGCAGAAAGGGAACAGCAGCTGATGAAAAGCCACAAGTGCAGGGACCATCCGAAGGTGCAGGTGGTTCGGAGGCTGGTACCACCGAAGCGCCGCTCAGCGCGCTTGGCAAAATTGGTGTTTCTTTACAGGCTGCAGTGGAAGCAGAGGAAGGGGTAAGAGCAGCAGTTCTGTTTAAGGAGTAATGTTATACAGAGGAACTGAAAAGGTTTGGACAAAGGGACACCTCGTTTTTCTTTTGCTCCCCACTCAGGAAGCTGCAGCCTTGTCCACCGCTGACAATTGTCTCTATTAATGACCCTAAGCACAGGCAGACCTTCAAACTGTTCTTTTCCTAACATTTAATAAAAATTTTTAAAAAAAAAAGTGGGGAAAATAAAAAGGCAATTGGTGTGTTTCCAGGTCCTTTCAGACAGCTATTGGAGTTATAAAAAGAAATTATGCCCACAGCTAAGTGCCCAGTAAAAAAAAAAAAAAAAATCCACTATTTCCTTGAGTTAGCAAATGGAACTGAAACAAGCAGCGCCCTCACGCCTTCCTTCCACCAACTGTGGTGACTTTTGACACAAGAGCCTCCTGGCATGAATATTTTTTAAATTGCCCAGTTTGAGAGATTTGGATCTAGAATACAAAATTCCATGTTGCAGCAGCCCTATCCAGAGCAGCACCGGGTGCTGCAGCCCTGAGGAACAGTCAGTGAACCAAAAACCCACAGCAAGGGGATCAGCACAAAACGAATAGAGGAGCACACACAAACAGCAGCCTGCTGGGACAGTTTGCAAAGAGAGGGGCATAAATTCCCCTAATGAATTATTCAGGATGTGGTCAGCTCTACCTTGGGCTGGATTTGTGAATTTCTCTTTGCTCCTCCAGAAGTTCCCGGCCCTTTGCAGCAGGAGCTTTGCCACACTCATTTCTCTGGAAGCCTGTGTCAAGTGGTTCAAATTTCTAATAAAAATGTTCACTTCTGCAAAGCAGGGGAGAAGATTTTCAGTAACTGATATGGCATGCCCCAGCCCCAGAGAGTTTCACAAACATTTTACAAAATGTTCACTTGTGTTGTTCAAGTAATTAACAATATTTCAGGAGACTATCGGCTACCAGAATCTCATTGTCCTCTATTAATGTGAGCTAGAGTGTATAAAATATTTTTAATTATTTTTTTGTCGTTTTTAACTATGTATGTGCACAGCTATTACAACCAAACTCCAGCAAGTCAAAAAAATCACCCTATCTATGCAACACAGTCATAATTAAACACTCAGTCTCTGCCATTACAGCAGGCAAAGCTGAAAAGATCTGACATCCCTAGCCCCAAATTCACTTGGAAAAGAAGCACATTGAAGAAGAGAGCTCACCCTTTTGAAGGCAAAAAAAAAGAGGAAAATGGAGAGAAAAATAAGGAGAAAAAAAGAAGGAAGAAAACACATATCACACAAAATAATAATTTCTTTTGTTTCTGTAGAAGTTCTATATAATTTATCATCTAAAATGCTTTTCTTTTAATTAAAGAACCCAATTCTCCTAATTCACTGTGCTGAATTAAAATTTTACCAGCTCACTGTTCATTGATTATGAGGGAAGAGGAGCACTTCAAAACATCATTTATTCCCTTACCCACGAAGGAAAGCCAGTGTCGAATATTTGCATCCAGAGCTGGGCAGGTTTGAAAGCCTCCCCAGCACAGGCAGGGTGTCAGGGAGAAGAATGCTGTGGGCTAAGAGCATCCCTGCAGCCTCCCAGAAGAGAGAAAAATGCTGCCCTGGAACAATCATCAGAAAATAAAAATAAAAGTTCTGAGTTTCAAATGGAAAAGTAAATAACTTCGACCAGCAGCAATAAATTACATTTTATAATTATAACATCTATAACATTTACAATTTAAAAATGAATGTAAAAATTAAACTGAGGGGAAAAAATAATAAACCCCATAATTTCGTGGTCTCCAAACGGGTTTTTACGGTGACTCAAGCCCAGCCGCAGTGGAAAGCCCCAGAGCTCCATCTTGTGGTTTTTCTGCTCTGAGGCAGGGAAAAGAATTAAAAATAAAAGTAATTTTGCTATTAAATCACTCCAAAATGCAATTTCTTTTGCTGGCACCACACACAGAAGCAAAGCAGAAAAAAAAAAATCAGCCAACAAACTATTTTTTGCTCTATTTTGCCATACAATGTCGTCTCCTTTTCTCACTTAAGGAAAAATTCTCTGCTTTTTCCTAACCCACAGCCCATTGCAAAACCATTGCCAGCAGTAGGACTGAAATTAAATAAACCTGTGGTCTGGAAGGAAAGTGCTGGGCTGGAGAAGGGCACAGAATGGAGCAGAGGGGCCACACAGCTCCCCACTGAAACCAGCTGGCAGCTGCTTATCACCATTGCTGCTCTTCCCACAAGCACCCTCCTGAATCCCAGAAAAAGAAAAAAGGGGGATATTTGGGCATCCCAGACTCTGCAGTTCATTTTTAGGTTTATTCTTTGCCATTTTATGGCATTTTCCTGTACGAGAGCTGAGTTCCTGCAGGCATGGCTCTGCCTCCCCCTGCAGCTTCTGCATCCATCACAGGATCAAGGGTGAAGTTATGGTGCTGTGGGCAAAAGGAGAGATAGGATAAAAGGGAAATAAAAGGGAAATAAAAATGAAGAAGGCTCGCCTTGTTCATCTGATGGAGTAAAAACTTCCAGGCCTGTTAAGGCTGTTTTGATATCACAACATTGAGTTTTGCTGCTTTGGAGAGGTCACAGCAAAAAGCCAACAGTCTGCTCCTGTAGATGTCTGGAATGTGTTTCTGAGTTTCTTAATTCTGAGGTGGCAACAGGTAAATCCCAACTTCAGTGGTTTTTCCCCCACTCTGAAGTAGGGTCTTCCTTAGGAGGTTATTGATGTGTTTCCCACAGGAAACCACACTCAAAATTCAGATCTCCACTCTGTTCAGCCCAATCAAGGACCATCCCTGAAGATATCTATTTTTGGGATGCTCATAAATCTCTGAACCTCCTTAATTTAGCATCAAGCCTAAAAAACAGAAGTGAGATCTTTTAGAAACATCTCCATGATGAGACAAACCAGGCAGCACCAGCCCAAGGTGCACTGTGTATCACAGCCAGGTGCCCCCAGTGCAGTGAATAATGTGCTCGGGCTCCATGGTTCAGAATGCTGAACAATTGCTTCATTAAAACTATACTATATTACACTAATACTGTAGTATAATTATATGTCATGGTTTGATGCTGTGGTGCAATGCCAGTGCCCCCGTGAAAATATATTCTCCCCAGTGTCTGCTGTGAGATGGGACCAGAAATAGAGCAAAGCAGGCTCAGGCTTAGAAATAAAGAAAAAAAAAACTTCATTAACCTACAACTATATGTAAAAAAAGAGCACACGCATAAGTCAGAATGAAAGAAGAAGAAGAGCTGGGGGGGTGAGCAGGCAGCCAGGTGGCACCAGGAGAGTGTTTGCCAAGGCTTGGAAAGGTCATGGGAGGGACAGGAAGCTAAATAAATCTAAACTTTTCAGCTATCCTTGTGGAGTATGAAAAAAAACTGTAAAAAGCAAATCATATGTCAAACAGATGTAAATTTGGAGTAAACGTGTAAATAGGATAACTGAATCATGTACATATCAGAATCTCTCTTTTTTCCTAAACTCATTTATACAACAGGCTGCATTTCTGTTTCAAAATACTTCCCATCAAAATAAACTGAGAGGATACAGGAGCTGAGTGACACCTTATTTCTCTGTGTTTGCATTTTTTTTGCCATGCAGGGCATAATCTGGTTCTTAGGGAGTTAATGCACCTGCCATTCCAGTGCTGACAAGCAGTTTTTCAGAGGAACATGGAAATTTTATTTATTTATTTATTTATCTGAGGAGCCCTGAAGATTGTACTCGGGAGACTTCTTGAGCACTGCCAATAACTAGCAGGTACCAACACATGTACATTTTTGACTGCACCATGATTGATGGTGCTTATTTGTGGCTTGCTGCCTAAACCTCTCCTTTTCCTTTGCTTTCTGTCTCTCTCAGTCGGGCTTTTTTCGTGTGTGCAGGTTTGGTTTTTTTTTAAATAATAAAGACACTTTAGCCATTTGGGGAAGGGGGAGAGGCAGGGGAGGAATGATTTATCTGGTGCCGCTGTTATCTTTGAGCTGCTCTATTCCGTGGAGATTTTCTGAGCAGTGAGCGGTCAGGGGGACAAATTGAGACCTGCAGGCACGGAGGGGTTTGGGAGTGTTTGGACACCAACTGGCAGATGCCTGTGGGAGCAGTGATTGAGGGGAACCCATCCTCTAAGCCTGGTCCTGCTCCCAGAGCCCACACCAAACTTCTCTCTCCAGAGCTGAGACCCAGCCACCTCCCACAGGCAAAAAGAACAGTGTTCACTTCTCCACCCTTCCTTCCCCATCCTCACCTCACTGAGGCACGATGGGGATGGCAAATCCGTGTAGGAGACATGAGGCTCTAAAAAGAGCAGAAACCAGTGAAGTTAACTCAGTACAATCTCTACTTTCCTGCCCATCCTTCACAAAACTCCATCCAACAATCGAGCTTAACAGGCTTCCAGCAAACCCAGACAAACCTGTGAGCTGGATGCTGTTCCTCCTTCAATTCCACACGTGACTAATTGCTTTTGTCACTTTTTCTAAGCCCCTCTACACCTGCATGGCACTCTGGGGAGAGGCAGAGCAGTGTTTCCGTTTCCCTCGCACACAGGTTAACCAGCTACTTTCCTTTCAAAGGAAGAGAATTGATCTGACGAAAGCTTAAACACAAACTGCCTGGCAAGAAGACAGGAACAGCAATAGGTCTACGAGGAGATGCCTCTGATTCCAGCCAGAAGTCCTGGGTTTCTCCATGTGGGAGTGATTCACACCTGAGCGTGGCACAGCCCTCACACCAAACCAAGACCCAAAGCCTCCCGAGCCTGGGGAAGTTCAAAGCTCTTGACACCTCATCCAAAATTCGAGCCTGCGAGGAAATTAAAAGCCAAATGAATTTCAGCCACATCCAGGGGTGCCTGTTTCTGGCCCTTTTTCCAACACCCTGCCCGTGTGCACATGTGCCTGCACACTGAGCTCCAACCCAGAGGGAACCAGCTGGGCTCGATGCTGGGCTGGTGTCTGCACCTGGTTTGGTTTCAGCCTGAGCAGAAAACAGCGGCAGGGTGGTGCAGGGCTCCCTGTGAGCTGGGGGAGGCCGGGGGTGTGCCAGCTGAGAGGGCACCATCCTGGGAAGGGCAAACACCTCCTGCTCCAGGTCACAGCTGTAGGCAGCCTGCCCTCTCCTCGGGCTGGATAGCACTGCACGCCAGCTCCGGAGGGAAAAGGTGAAAGAGAGGTGATTTCCCACCTCATTGACTTTAAAGGGGCTCTGGGATTTCGGGGCTGAAATGCAGATAATGTGCAGAGCAAAGGGAAAGCACAGCCCAGCTCTGCCAGCAGTGCCTGAGCCCCACTGGCTCTGAGCAGCAGCGTTGCCAGAGCAGAGGAAAACTGCAGGGGACACATCAGAGTGGATGGAGGAACTGTGTGCCAGACCAGGAAAAAAGGGATTCCTGAGCTAGCACAGTGTCTCTAAAGCAGTCTGGTGGACAAGCAAGGCATGAAGGCACAAAATGTCACAAAACCTAAGCAGTAGTACCAGATAAACTCACCAGCCTCTCAGCCTTCAGCCCATGCAGCAGCTGCTCAGAAGGACCCAGCATCACCCCCAGACTCCCCAGAGCTGCTTTTCTCCAGCCCAGCAGCACTGCAGCTCAGCTGATGAGCTGATTAAACCCTACAAAAACTCTGGGCATCCACAAAACAAAAGCTCTTAAATTCCCACAGGGTGAATTCCACTCCTGTCAGGACCCAGGACATCCCTCTGGCTGCCCTGAGCAGCCAAGACCCTGCCAGGGGTCTCAGAGACCCTGGCACAGAGCCCAAGATGCCCCTGTGATTTTGATTATGACCCATGGAGCAAATTACCAACCTTAGATGAAGATTTGCAAGCCATGACAAATTAAGTAGAATGATTGTGAATTTATCACAAGGTGAAAAAGTAGATTTGGGGTTTTTTAGAACGGGGGTTCAGGGGGCAAGATGGAGGGATCAGGACGTGTCCAGCCTTTCTCCTTCTTCTTCTTGGCCTCCATCTTCTGCTGTGATGGTGCCACTTTTAGACTGGTTAACAGTAGAACTCACTGTCTAACATGGGTGATAGGTATTGGAAAGTTATGGTAAATAATGTACACGTAGTTTTTAGTATAAAGACACAACACCACCCCGGGGGCAGGCAGAGTGCCTGGAACTGTCCTGCTGGAAGGACCTCGGCAGGGCAGGAGAAAGAATTTTATAGATAAGAAACAATAAATAACCTTGAGACCGAGAAATGAAGAGCTCTGACTGCTTCCTCAAGCCCCGGGCTGGGAAAAGAGACTTTCTAACACATCTCGGGGTCACTGTGAGCAGCCAGAGCTCCTCACACACTCAGGTGCCTCAGTTAACGCTGGTCCCCCGCTGCTGAAGGTTGTGCCTACAAACTCCCCCTTACACAGCATGCTGGCACCGTCCCAGGTGCCTGACCTTCCCAAAACCACTCCGAAATTGTGCAAGCCTTGAGCAAGACGAGGTTTTTGCCCTTGCGCCCACCGGGAGCAGCGGATGCTGTGGTGCTGCTGGCTCTGCGCGTGTGCCCCGTTGTGAAATTCCCCTTAAAGCTGCGGTGCTACCGAAGGTGGGTGGCTGCAAAATGGTCAAACAGTACCATCTGCAGGGAACGGGAGAGCTTGCAGTAGGGGCTGGTGGCCAGCATCACTGCTACCCCAGCCCCAGTGGGCTCTGGTGGGCTCCAGCTCACACAGCTCGGGCGCAGCTGCCTCCACTCGCTTCGAAACAGATTAACGGGAAGGACATTGAAAAACAAAACAAAAACAAGGACAAAGCAGGGTTTAACACTTGGGGAAAACTTCCATTGGGAAGCCCAGGCACACACACAGCAGGGCAGGGCTGTTGCTGGGTGTAGCCAGCTGCAGGAATCACCCCAATTCTCAGCCTGGCTCATGTAGGTGCCCCCAGCACTCTGGGGAGGCACAGGTGAGAGCAAAGCTGAGCTCAGCAAAAGGAACTCAGAGCCAGGAGAACTGAGTGGACATGAACACAGCATCTGGAGCCTTGTGCCCTGGATAAGCACAAGAAAGGAGATTTTTCAGGAAGCAGAGGTGACACCCAGATGTTTGAGCTGTGACCAGCTCATCTGGGCTGCAGCCCATCCGCAGAGAACTCCCAGGTTTCCTTTAGCTGTGAATTTGTGGTGCTTTCCCTAAAACCACCACCACAGTGAACCTAAATAGCTGCAGCCCCAGCATTTACTGCACATTATGGCATCTGTGAAAGTGCTGACAGGGACAGCTGACAGCCGCTGCACAGTGTAATTCACACCATCACATCATCTCCCAGGCACTCGGGCTGCTCACTGGAAAATTATGCCACGCTTTTTTTGGAAATCCAGTGCCAAATTATTGATAAACAGCCCGAACCAACTAATGGGACATCCAGCAATCTTGCTTAACTTTACATATTTTTTTCTTTACCCTGTAAGGTCTGTTTCACCCCACCATGTGTTGTGGTTTAACTGGGCAGCAGCAAAACACCCCACAGCTGCTCCTCACTTCTCCCATGGGATGGGGAGAGAATCAGAATAGAAGTAAAACTTGTGGGTTGAGATAAAGGCCATTTAATAGGATAAGGAAGGGAGGAAAATTATAAAAGAATATACAGACCTGCTCTGTATACAGGTGCTTTGCAGTGCAATTGCTCACCACTGCCTGACTGATGCCCAGACAGTTCCTGAGCTGGGGCTGCTGCCCCCCAGCCACCTCCCCCCAGTTCATAGACTGAGTATGGAGCCACTTTGCCAGTTGGGGACCCCTGCCCAGCTTGTGTCCCCTCCCAGGTTGTTGTGCCCCCCATCCCTTCCCTGTCAGGGCAGCGTGAAATGCTCAAAAATCCTTGGCTTACTGCAAGGAGCACTCAGCCACAGCCAAGCCATCAACACTGTTCTCCTCCTGAATCCAAACCCCAGCACTGCACCAGATACTACACAGCAAATTGACTCTTTCCCACCTGGAACCAGGACAGCATGTTACAAGTCAATGAATCCTTCAGCTGTAAGAAATGTGTTTATTTTATCACTCACCTCTGTCCCCCCATGTGAATAACTCCCTCTCTGTGTAACATTCCTGTGACTCCAGCCTGCTGTCCTTTGGATTTCTGTCCTGAGCAGTTTTATTTCCTAAACCCTCCACCAAGCCACAGCAGCAAAAAATTCAAACACTCCATAAAATGTTTTTAGTTTCTTTCACAACATAAAATACACACCTAGAGGTCAGACCCAAACAGTGATTCACCTCTTTATTGGATAGATCAACACAAGATATTCCTTACATCAAATATTTCACGTTATCTACCCTGCACCCTCTTTGAGCCAGGCACCATCCAGCTGTAAAACACAAGTGTCATTCCCAGCTTAAGTTCATAAACACCACAGATTTCCCAATATCAAGTGCTATATAGGATTTGCCACAGCAATCAGACTCTGCCTCACTAGATTTTAAATCCAATACAGGTGACAAAAAAAATTCACAATACACATGAAGTATTCAAAGCCTGGGCTCTGCTGCCGGGTAGCCAAGACTGGATTAGTCCCAGTTCCATCTGGCACCTGCTGTCACAGAGGCAGAGTCAGGCTCAGGTGCTATAAAGCCACCAGGAGTCAGAGGACACCAGTGCTGCAGGAGCCAGCTTCTTGTCCAGATGGAAATCCAGTGCTGGGATTGACCCAGCTACAGTTCATAAAGCTGTAAATAAGAGAGTAGTCAAAAAGTTACCAGCCAGCTCCATTAGAAAATAAGAATAACAATTAAAAATATTCTGTTGCCTTTGTCACCTGGATGCATTTCTCTGTTATTTGCATAAGGACAAACATTTCCACCTCTGTCAATGCTCAGACACAGTTGCAATATTGAAAAAGGCACAACAATCCTCACACTGTGCTCACTGCCTGGACTGCAGGCTGAGTTTCAGCATGCAATAAGCCACCAGAAGCCTTGTGGATGGTTGGAACTTCAGCCTGATGGTTTGTTCCTGCCATGCTCCTCTCTCCCTCTCATGTCTGCAAGGGACAAGAACAACACAGAGGCTGCTCAAGGCTGGCCGGGGGAGTGTGCATGTGCTGGCTGGGATGGTTCAAAATGCACCCACTGGGTCTGAAACTCAGACTAAACCACAGACATGGGCCAAGAGGGGAAGGAAAATAGCAGCTTATCCTGGGATTCAGTGAAACCCAAAAAGCAGTTTATGCTGGGATTCACTGAAACCCGCCCAAACCCTGAGTATTCCATCTGTGTGCCTCAGGAACCTGAACAGCAGGGTCCTTGCCAGACCCAAAGCAGCTCACGTTCCCTGCTCCCGAACCTCCCAGGAGCAGCAGAGGGCATCCCCCTGCGCAGAGCCCGGTGCCAGGGCTGACGAGAGCGCTCCCCTCGCGCTTGTCACGGGGGCTGTCTGCTGTGTCCTCTGGGAAATCATGCACCAGAGCAAGGAAACAAAGAGAAATGGATGTTTTATTCACCCACAAATGAATAGACTTCTCCTCCTTCTGCAGCTTTGTACCAAAGTCTACTTCACTGTCAGATTGGATGCACTTACGTTTAACTCTTTCTGGTAAATGCACATTTTTAATGTCCATAGGAAGGAGGTTATCTTAACATTAGTATATGTTTAGCTACAACTTCAAGTTTTGCTTAGAAAAGAAGGTTTTGAAAAAGCATATTTTAAAGCTGGGGATCAAGCCTGAATGCATTTTCTAGGAACACCTTTAATAAAATAAGAGGAATTAACACAATAGTTGAGCCTGACTATAAATTCTCCATTCCCAATGAAAAAGTCAGCTCCATCCTCCAGCCTCAGTGCTCCCTGCCTCTCCAGCTCAGTGATTAAGGCAGACCCAGACCTTTCTGAGTCCTGGTCAGCTCTGCTCAGGATCACTCTGATCCCAGCAAAGCAGGCAACCATGGAGGGGAAGGAGAACCCCCTTACCTGGCTCATCCCAATTACACAAGTGCACTTTTAGGAGGCTTTAAAACCCACGGCAAATCTACCTGTGCTCACTTTACAAAAGCAAAGGTAATAGAAAAACATTGCAAGGAGGATGAAAATCATGATGCAAGACAAGAAGGGGGTTTTAACGTTATAAACACACACAAAGCCAGAGGTATGGGAATTTCCTTTCAAAGGAACCAGAGCAGAACCTGTGCTCTGCAATCTGTCACTGCCAGTGACACCCCAAGCCACGGGCACCTGGGGCTCCCCCAGCCCTTGATCCAGAGTTGCTGGATATAGAATAAATGGATAATAATGGATAATGGATAAAAATAATGCTCTGAAAAGCAAGCAAGGAGCTTCCCCCAACCCACAACCCACCAAGAGCAGCTCCTGGGAGGGAGCATGTGCTCAGTGCTGACTTTTGTGGGTTTGTCTTCAATCAGTTCACATTATTTTGACACAGTTTGCCTCTTGCTGCCGAAAATGACAGCTCCCTATATTGACACTGCATAGTATATTTATTCTCGTTTAGCACAATCTCTGGGCCATGGCATTTAAAGCTACAGCCCATGTTCAATCTGCATCAGTTTAACATGCCAGCACCATATGGTTTTCTATAATCAGCTGCAGCATTGTACTTCAAACCCACTGCTGCATTTATAATATTATTGTATGCTGCACAAACACCAATATTTAGAAAGAAAAACGTCCTTTTTATTGGACTCCTGCTGATACCCCAGCTGTTAGCCAAAGCACGCAAAGAGTTTCTCTTCTTTTGCGTGCAGAATAAAAAAAAAAAAAAGCCCAAAGGGTTTTTAAAATCTGAAAGGTACATTTTGTCCTGCCCCAGTAGTCTGTAGGACTGAGTTAAAATGTGGGTTTTTATTAGATGAATTGCATCATTAAATTACATTATAAAAACTAAAAATGCACCATTAATTTTCAAAAACAATAGTAAATACATCTCATTTCTGATACATGATTCTGCATTTAATTTTTGCCCTGGGCCACGTTTTTCTAACAGGCTCACTGTCTTCCATTATGCAGACTACACAAATGGAGCTAAATTGCTGGAGTTGTGGGGAAGGAGATATTGGTCAAATGTCTAATGTGAAAATAAATGAATTTCTAATCAGCTGTTGCAAAAAGAAAAATTACTTTTTGATCTCGGCTCAGCCAAGCAAGAATCTACCTAGCTCAAGTAATGAGATCCAATGGAATTGTGCAGGATGCAGAGAGAGACAAAAGGCTGGACAGACAGACAGCCGCGGCAGTAAATGAGGTTCGTGCAGTCATTTCTGTGTGAGCAGCATTTCTTAATTAAATGCACAAAGAAGTTTTCCCCTGAACTGGAGCCTCATTGCTGCAGGGTGTTCACCAACAGTGCAGCTGCTCCCTGAGCACCCGTGGATCCCTCAGGGTGGGGGTGTTGGAGGGAGTTTGTCTGTCTGCACGGCCATGGGGGAGCAGTACAGAAACAACCACCCCAAAACTTCTACGTGAGCCAGGAGCAGTTAAAGCAAACCTTGCAGAAGGTGCCACAAGCCTGGCAGAGGCCAAGGACGTGCCTGTGCCCAGTGGCTGCTGCTGGCTCTTTTCTCCCTGCTGGGAAAGCTCCCTGTCAGCCAAGCAGGAGTGGGCTCCAAACCAGCCCACAGCACAGAGCTATAAACATCTTCTGGCCAAAATTGTCCTCTGGAATGGCTCCTGCGCCCCAAAATGCACCAGATCTGGCACGGGTTACTCCCAAAGCCAGCTGGGTGGCCCCATCAATCTCCTGCTCAGGTGGAAATTCAGTGGGTGGTGTCCCCACCCCAAAGGGCTGTGTTTGCATTCCCAGGGAATGCAGAGCAGGAGCAGAGGAGCTGGCACCCGCAGCAGCCACAGCTTCGAGGATTTTTGCTCCAGATTACTCCCATGGTCCAAATACCCCTTAGTGGCTGTAGTCACATGCTTGAGGAGCATTTCCCATTTCACTTGGTTTTAGAGGAATTTAGGTCAGACACTCAGAGATGTGAAATCAAACCAAAATCATAGAATCACAGGATGGTTTGGGTTGGAAGGGACCTTAAAGACCATCTAGTTCCAGCCCCTGTAAGTGGAGACAGCCTGGAGTTTTGTTTCGGAAGTGCCTCCCTGATCCAAAGCACACCCCAGTTTTAGGGTTACTCAGAAAGCCCCTGGCTGCCAACATCTCTGAGCAACCAAACACAAAGGAGAGATCCCTGAAAGTCTGGGAAATGGAGAATTGAATTCCTTCAGAAGATAGGCAAGGAAGACTTGAGTCCCAGTTTTGAACAGCCAAGTCCATCACAAGTGTTTCGTGAGTCACATTTCTCTGCCTCCACCTACCACTACTAAAAATTACTGAATTTTTCAGTGGTAGGAATGAAACCCACCCAATAAAATTGATAAAAGCTGTGGGGATCAGGACTGCAGCTGCAGTATTATGCAGCAATGTTATAAGATAGTTGTGGCTCAGTATCTTTTTACACATGAAGAGGTTGAATCCTGCTTTTTTGTTGGAAAGGCACAGAATTAGAGCACTCTATAGTTAACTATTTTAAATAGTTGATTATTTATATTATTAATACTTTTTGTTAAAGTAATGAGGGGCCAATGCAGAATGAGCATGGAAATCCTTTTATGGTCTCAACAGAGAGGCCAGGCTACACAGGATGAGGGAAAGAAGAGCATGGATCGAAAACCAATGCAGTCCATGGTGTTTCTAATATTTTGTGCTGTTTTTATGGAGCTGGGATAAATAAAAAACTAATGGAATCCCAAGAAGAGAAGATGAAAATCAGAAACCAAAAAGAAGATAAGAAAAGGATGCGTATGGAAAGTTTAAAGATATCTGCTGCTGTGTTTCTTTTATTATCTGAATATTTAATTTTAATAGAAACTCACATTGGTGCACAAGTCAGATGTTACTGGGAGCTCTGTCTCCCCCATCAGCCAGATGAGTGATGGCTCTTTACCCTCTTTAGTTAACAACCACCTCCTGCTCTCCATCCCCCACCATGCCAGGCAGCAGCACGAGGCACCATTTTCATAATCTGCTAATGCATGAAAAATATTTACCACATTACCCTGAGGTAACCCTGTCAAACCAGGACAGGAGCCACATTGCCCCACACATCCCCGTTTGAAAACTTCTGTGCCAAATTAATCAACATGCAACGATTTTTCAGAAGCCAGTGGTGGGAGTGGAGCAGCACAGAAATGCACGTGTGAAAATGGTCAGGGTTAAAGGAAAGAAGTCTTTTCTGCACCTGGGTGAGAAATCTTTAAAAAGAAAGAAAAAGCAGCATGTCACAGCTTCCCAGTCCCAGCATGGAGAGAAGGAGCTGCTGCTCAGTGCAGGGAGCCCTCCCCTGGCTGCCAGCTCTACTCACTGCTTTAACAAACGAGTTCAGGATTTTAAACCATGAGCTACTTACTGGAAAACTCAGAGAGAAGTAGAAAGTGGTGGTTTTGCCCCAAAATGATCAACATTTCCTGTTATCCAAACTGATAATAGGGATAATTATGGATAGACTCCTAGTGAAACAAAAAGTAACTTTTCTTGAAATACACAAACCCTTCCCACCACATAAAACTGCTGTACACTCAAGGAGCCCAAATCCCCTGGGCCAGTGGCCTCTTGCACAAGGCAGGGCTCCTCATTGCAGGCACTGTTTGTCCATGGAAGGATTTGCAGAATCCAGCCCTTCCAGCTCATATTTGAACAGTTCCCTTCCCAAATTCCCATGTCACTATTGCACTTCAGGATTTCTGTTGATGCAATGCTACCAAACACATAGAGCTGATTCCACATCCGTTTCCTGAGCAGCAGCCTCTAGATCACTGGAGAGATTTTTTAAAGCAGACTCTTTGTTTTTAGAGTGCATATTAATTACCCTTAAGCAGGTGCAAAATCAACCTGTTCATTACTGTTTCTCCAAATCCTTAATGGTAGTTGCAAGGAAATAAATCCAGTTAATGCAATAAAAGGATTTATTGTCATCTAAATTTATGCCAACAGTTTAATCATAACACCTTTCCATCTGACACACTTCCTTGAGAACAATTTGGCCCACAATTTGTCAGCAAGAAAATGGCCTTGTATAAATGCTGGGAGAAAATAAATGCTAATACATGGCACAGTCTTTCATTCTTCTAATTGCCCAGGGAGTTTAAGGGAGACAGACTTATTTACTCACTGTAGGAAGTGTGCTGTAATAAATTATCACTATTACGAGCCTGAGTTAGTCCCTGGCAGTGACAGAAGCAAGGGTGGAAGGGAAGCTTGGGGAGCTGAGCTCATGTGTAGCCCCACATTTCTCTTCACAGAGAAAAGCAAGGCACAATTCTTCCCAAGAATATTTCTGGGATTCTCATTCTCTGAACCTCAGAGAAAGAAAACACAATTCTTACCATTTGCTGTGCCTGTGTTTGTGCAAAAGTAGAATGCAACATGGAGATTGTTTACCCAAAGTGATGGAATTTTGTTTCCTTGGCCTGTCAGGGCTAGGTGTGTGTGTGAGTCAGGACTGTTGGGTGACAGCCAAAGATTCTGGGCAGTGTGAGCAGGTGTGTGCTTGGCAGGTTCAGTTTTAGATGTATAGAAGAATATAGTATAATTAATTAATTAATTAGCCTTCTGATAAGATGGAGTCAGATGCATCATTCTCTCCCCTCATTGGGGCCATCACAGCATTGCAATACCCATGGTGAGGAGCAGCAGCACCTCCACATCAATCCAGGCATGCAGGAACTTTTCAGCTCTACTGGTGAGTGGTTTGAGAAGTTTATCTGCCCTCAGGCACGGCAGAGTGTGAGCAGTGAGCTCACGTTGGGAGCTCTTTCAGATGACACCAGACCCCATAAATAACAGCAGGTGCCTCAGCAAGCCAGCAGGGAGGCGAGGGAAGAGCAGAAATGAGACAAACTCAATGTTCCCATGCCAGACACCTCCTCCTGGGGTCCCTAATGAATGCCAAAGACCCCAAGCCTGTCCTTGAAATGAGATTTGCCTATTGCCATAACAACAGGCTGGTGTTGGCACAACACAGACAAGTTTTAGGTATTTCCCTCTCTTATTATTATTACTTTATTTTCTCTCTTTTTCCTTTTTTTTTCCTTCTTTTGCTTGTGTCCCTCTCTACAAAGACTCCCTCATTTCTCTGAAACAAATTGCCTGCAGCTTGCTTTCCCATACATCACAGAGTGGGGACCAGGCCTTATCAACACTGCTCTGCTTTTCCCATCTATTACCCGGTTTGTTTGCACTTTTATCCCATCGTCCTTGCACAAGGGAGAAAACATCCATCATCCATACATCTGCCAGCTGTCACAGGGCTGTCAGCACGGTGACAGCCAACATGACAAAACTGTTGTAACGCTGCACCAGTGCTGGGGCTGAGTTGAGATTAAACAGGCAGGAAAAAAAAGAAAAAAAAAAAAGGATGAAAAAATTTTTAAAGTAGATTTAGCTACAGAGAGCAAAAGCAAAAGATTAGGAACTGCACTTTGTGCAAAGAGAAGAGGGGAGTGAGGAGAAAGCAGCAAAGAGGGAGGTGAGTGAGTAGCAGAGTGAGGTTTGTTTTAAAAGAGGTTTCAGAGAGCTGGTGAAACACAGAGAAGCTGAGATGTGTGTTTGTTACCTGGCTCAGAAGAACATTCCTGAAACACAAATGGGGTGTGCAGCACTTCACCCTGTGCTGTCAAACCTCCTGCAGGAATGAGGGGGGCTCAACTCAGGGGGTGACACAGGAGGGACACAGCAACCCCCACACAGCAAAGCAGGGTTAGGGATCTTTGCTGCTGCTGTGGTTTGTCTCTCCAGCACTTTGAACAGAGCTGTAGGTCCTCCTTTCACGGCCATTTCCTTCCTCACAATTCCCCTGTAGCTGTGCAGAGTCCTTCCCAAGCCTCTGAGCCAGAGTGGGAGGGCTGTGACCCAAACCCTAAGGAGAACATTTTTCATTGAAGCACTCCATGCCTTTAGCATGACTACAGCCCCAGTGACATGAAAACGCTTTAGAAAGATGGAGTTAACTCCTTCTCATCAGGGCACAATTATACCAACATAAAACCTTTGGTCAATCCAGCTATACCCAAAATTTCATAACTACTGTCCAGCCATGCCCTGCTTTGAGCTCCTGGAGGGATCAAGGCATGCTGAGCACATCTACTCATTCACTACTCTCAATTTCACTTTTTCCTCACCACCATTCAAAACAAGAAGTGCTTCACCTCTGCCGCCCCTTCAGCCACAATAGGAATAAAACCCAATTATAAACCCTCAGGATGCTCTTGTGCTAAAGTGAAGAGAAAAATCACCATCCATGTGGCCAGGGGCTGATCCTCAGGTTGTTAAAGACATCTTTCCCTGAAACACTCAAATGGCAACGGGTCAGAGACACAGAGCAGCTCTGATGTGCTCTGGACAGACAGAATGCACAGCACTCCTAGCACCAGGAGTGCAGAGTCCAAGCCAGTTTGAGTTCAAACCTGTAGATATTCCTTTTCTGGAATATATAAAAAATATATAAAAATAGGGCTGGACAACTTGCCCACATTTATCTTTAACTCATTTATTCACAATACACAGTCTGAAGTCCATGGTCTGGGAATATTAATTTAACAAATGGAGAATTTAGCTTGCACTTTTCTTTTTCTGCAACTCTCCTTTCAGAGAGTTTTGTTTTGCAACCAAAAGACCATTCCTTCATGGATGTGTCTTTGCTGGTTCTGTTTTTTCAGGACTTCTAGTGAAAAGTGTTGAATTGAGCTTTAACCCACTCTTGATGCCAATGGAAAGAGTTGCAGCTCCAGCCTCCCAAATCTGCAGCACGTGAAGCCAAATCCACTCTGGGAGCAGCACCACGTTCCCTCAGGAAGGGTTTTTGTCCAAAATCAATAATAAACCTGGGATGCTCCAGCTGGGAATGGGACGGCCACACAAGACAAGGGTAGGAATCTTTAAGCCCATGGGTGCCACAGGGCAGGTGAAGGGAGGCAAAAAAGGAGTCCAAAAGCAGGAAAAAAAAAAGTTTTTTTCTCCCCATCACACCACATGTTACAGAGGGGAAGTAATGAATGTACATATGTTCAACTCAATAAATTCACAGAGGGAAAAATCCATCAAGGGCCATTAACAAATGTGTTCCCTTTGGCTCATAAGTTCCTATATAATAGATTGCTGGAAGGATATATTGAGGGAAATATGTGCATACACAGTTATACCATTCCACTTCCAGCCACAGTGGACCACAGGCCTGAGTCAGAACAGCCATTTTTATACCAGTTTTCAAATTTCTTATTTGTACTATATATTTTTTTAAATTTCTTAGAAACAAAAATTATTCGATTTGCTCTAAAAACAATCTTTCTTCCAATTTACAAATCAAATATATAATCCAAATCTCTTCAGAGCCCTTAAATATACTGAGGTGAATACAAAAGGAAAAGCAAAAAAGGAGTAGATCATTCAAAACTGCAAAGTCCAAGCCAGAACTGAGGTGAGAGCCCATTCATTGACCCTGTCAGATTTACAGTTAACAAAGCTCTTGTTCAGTGTTTCCATCTCATCTTCTTTTACTTTTATTATAATCAGAGATACACAGAGTGGGTCAAAGAGGACCAAAAAAATGCACGTTTGTTTTGAGAACAAAAATCCAATTTATGAAAAACATAAGGTAAATAGTTTTTATCATACCCCCAACTCAGCACTGATTTAAGCAAAACCTTCTCAAAAAGCCAGTCCAGATTATTTAGCCATAGAAAGGTTATGGATAAGAGGAGAACTTGGATAATCCCTTTCCCCATGCCCTGGTGGCTCCACTTCCTTAGCACCAGGAGGCTCAAATTCAGCCAAGCACTGCCAACATTCAGCTTAGAAATCAGAGTTTCTTCCAATTTCCCTCTGGTCTGGGACTACAACTAACCATAATTTAGCCAAGGCGGTGCCTGACACTGCAGCTCTGCAGGAAATAAGGATTGTTATGGTTAAGAAAGCATGGAAGAGCTTGTGTGTTCCTTTCCCCAACTACTTTCGTGTTTCTGCTAAATAAAAATCCATTTTTATTCTTAAGGGAGCTGAGCGGAGAGATGTTGTTTTACGTCCTGCTTTTTGCCAGAGATGATGTATGTCCCTTTTACAAACTTATCTCTGGGTTTTTGCTCAGTTTATAAGCTAGGGGCAATCTTTCTTTCCTAAAGCTTCCTTCTCTCACAGTCTGGAGGAACCTTGAGATTTCCTGCTGGTGATTTAAAGGGCTATAACACGCGCAGGCTAGATTTGTTTTAGTGTCCATAAAACTCAAAAATTTCATAAAACAATTGGTGAAAATAAAATTACCAAAAAATGATGTACTGCCAGCAGACTGTATAATAGTTACGGGGGAAATGGAGAATATGATTCACTGGGGTATAAAAATGACAATGTATTTATTGCAGTGCAGTGACAAGAAACTAATTTGTCCCTTTTACTTTTCAGACAGGGCTTGAATTCTGATTTTTCTCCTTTCCCTCTGTGGCCATGTGCACACTGGCTGGAGGGACAATGACAGCTGTGGCCACAATGCCATTTACTGTGTCATTGCAAGGAGAAATGACCTAAATACTCATGGAAACTGCAGAAATGTTAAATACAAGCAAACACCTTTGGCTAAAATAAGTTTCAAGTGCTAACCCAGAAATTTGTCTATTTGTGTGGCTGAAATAGAGTTAATTCTCCCAAATCCATTTTCTCTTCTTTGTAAAGTCAAACCTCTCCTGTGGCTCAGAAGACACTACCAGCAAGTGAGGGACTTGTCTTGAGGAACACCACCTTTTCTCACCTCAGATTGTGCAATATTCAGCTCCTTCCCATCCTGCAAACTTTGGACAATTTTCCTCTTTTTGCTTTGGAATGGGGAACTGGAAAACCTCGTTAAAACACAGATTCAGAATTAGATCTGGAAACAAGGAAAGGAGGTTTAGTCCCTGAAAAAAAATGAAATTATGCAATGTGAAGTATAAAGCAACCAAAAAATGCATTTAGTATTTCTGAATGAAAAATTCTTGGGGGAATAGATACACAATAAAATTCAAACACTGCTACAGAAAATTCAGCACCAGGAAGTGGAGATCCCTGGCACAATCAAGTAAAATGTGCTGGGAGTGTCATCTTCACATTCTTTTTTGAGGGGGCTCTCTTGTTTCAGCTGTGCTACCTTCTGAAAGAAAACATTTTTTAAAAAAAATCAGGTCCTGGAGAGCAGAGAATTTCCCTCAAACCTTGGGTTGCAGGGAGAGGCTCTGCCCATGCCACAGCAAGGGTTATTTATGTCTAAATATCCCTTTCCTATTGATCACAGAGGTGAATACCATGGCTCTGCTCATGTCCCAGCGACACTTCAACTCCATACCATAAAGTGCTTCTGCTGGCAGTCCCTGCTCTGGAAAGCCCCAAAGAGAACAGGATTCATTCCAGGACTGTATGAACTGGGTTTTATGAGGCAAGCAAAGCAGCTGAACACATTGCCCAGGTCAGTGTCCTAAAATGCACCATAAAAGTGCTCTAAATTCTCTCTGGTTTGGGGATGGAGTGGAAAGCTCAGTTCTTCCCCCCTAGCTCACACAGGTCTCCGAAGTTAATAAGTTTCTGTGGATTATAAAACCCCAGAATTGGATTTCAGCACAATTTCAATTTGTTGTTTCATTCTGTGCTGTTAAATATATTTATTTTTGTGAGCCCCCTTACTCTCCTCAGCCCCCAGAAATAAAAGGGCACAATCTGGGCCATAACACCATAACTTGGGTACTTGGCTCCCTCCAAATCCTGCCAAGAGCTCCTGAGAGGGGCTCTGAACCAGCTGAACATGGGCTGATTGAAGGCTGGTGGTGTGTAATACTCCAAACGTGGGATCACACCCTCAGGAGATGCAATAATTGTCTGACAGCCTCTGGGAAAGGCCCTGCAAACCAGCCTGAGCGCACATTCTCCTTGGGAGGTATGGCGTGGTTCTCAGCACTTGTCCAATTTCCATTGAAATCAGCAAGGACAAGAAGGAGGGAATCTGCTGGCATCTCACCAAGCAAAGCCAGGGCACTGCACCCACCTCCCCGTCCCTTAAGCTGGGTGATTTGGGCTCGTGTGGGCCATTTCAGCACTGCCGCGGACAGCAGAGCGTTAGAGCCGGCTCCAATGGGGCCAGGGCGGCAGGGAGAGATGGATCACTCACAGCAGGCTGAGGAAACACATTCTGCTGGGCACAGCTTTGCTGTAAGGCAAAAAAGTTATAAAAGAGAGGTCTCGTAAAATCAGGCCTGCTCTGTTAGATTGGTGGCCAGCAGTTTGCAAGTTCCCATGTGAGAACAGTCCTGGTGTGAACAGTTTGTTAACAAACAATATATTACTGGGTGAAAAACAGCTAGCACCTATATAAATATCACATCTATCCCATGAGAATCAGTGAAGAAAATATGTAAACAATTTAAGAACACAGAGATCTGATAGACAAGAAAAATACCTCTTACTAACCAATAGAGTAATTGGCAAGAAAGTACCAACCAGCTGGAGTCAGACAGGAGGTCTGTAAAACTGTATAAAAAAGGACATGCAGCAATAAAACAAGTCTTTGATACCTTGCTTGGTGTGTGTCCTAGGGTGACGTTGTGATGCTTGTATCTTCAATTGTGTGTTCTGTTTATGCTGGATTGTGGCATTCATATTTTCTGGAAAAATTCCTTTGCCTAGGATTTTTCTCCTGGAAAACTGAGACGCCTCAGAGAAAAGGAAAACAATCATTATCTGATTTGCTTCTCCTGCGTTTTGCTCCTTTGGAATGTGTTTGGAGATTGTTTATCCAACAGGTGATTGTTTTGTTGGTTTCTGCTGTGAATTATTTTGACTTATTGGCCAATCACAGTCAAGCTGTGTTGGGACTCTGGAGAGAGTCACCAGTTTTCATTATTATCTTTTTAGCATTCCGTAATTATCCTTTCTGTATTCTTGAGTATAGTATAGTGTAGTATTCTTTAATATAATATAGTGTCTTAAAATAATAAATTAGCCTTCTGAGAACATGGAGTCAGATTCATCATTCCTGCCTTCCTCTGGGGGCAACTCAAATACAACAGCACTCCTTTGCTTTTTAGTTAGTTTAGCTAGCTGAGGCAGAGGAGTTTTCCCTGGACTGTGCAAACCCAGGGCACACAGGGAATATTTCTCTGGCTGCTCTGGGGTGCCCTGATCCCCAGGGGAGCACTGGCTGTGACCCTCATTCATGGAGAAAGTTTCCCGGACTGCAGGACAGACTGGAATCCATGAAAGTGTGAAATAGATTATAGAGAGTAGTGTAGGTGTGTCACTTGGTGGGAAATTGAGGTTTTGGGATTTTTAGTATGTTGTGGATGGAAGGAAGATGGAGGGCACTGCGTATTGTCCTGGGTTTCTTTTTAATGGGTTTAAGTGGCAGAAAAGTCCCCATTGTGGGCTCTGTGGGATCAGTTATTGCATTAAAAGGGAAAATAATCCAGGTGTCAGTTCTTAACTGGATAGTTTAGTCTTAAAAGCCCTTGTAACAAGAGACTGTTGGACATTCTGTGCCTTCTAATGAAAAGCTGCCAAACTCACAGCGGTGAGACTGTTTTACTGATAAGAAATAATAAACACCTGAGTCCCAACATGAGGCACCCCATCTACCTCTGCCAGAGCTGGGGTTTCATATTCTTGCTTTCCTCTTCATCCAGCTTTGTCTGCATTGTGCTCAGCTGCTCCTGTGCCACTTTGAGCTCCTCAGCAATGGCTTCACATGCTTGTTCACTCATCTCCGGAGGAACTGGCTCTTTCCTTAGACAAGAAGTGCCTGATTTTCCTCTTACCAAATTGCTCAGCAGACATGCTTATTCTGTCATTGTCCTTGAGATTTTATTCATTTATCTGCTAAGCTTGATTCTATTTTCCACCACAGTCCTATGAGATGAAAACTTAATTGAGGCTCTCTCCTCAGCTGTAACCTGATCAGAGAGCAGATCGCGCTTGGCATGGGTTGCTTTTGCCAAAAGTGACTTACAGACTGGGGGGAGGCCTACAGTCCTAGCTTGTGTGTGAATTGCCATCCACACTTGGTCTAAAATTTAGGAAGGAAAAGACAAATTTTTTATAATTAATTAATGCAGCTGCAATACACAGAAGGCAAGAGTCAAAAAGCTGGCAATTGCCCACAGAAGAGGAGCCCAGGTGAAGCTGATATCCTCCCAGGTACTGTGCAAACACTGCAGAGCAGTTGATAAAAGCACCTGCTTCGCCTGCAGCAAACCAAGCTCCTGATCCTCACAAACTTCCAATCCTGCCGTGGCAAAACCTTGCCCAGCCAGCAGGCATAGGGAGATATTTTGTGAATATTTCTAAGCAAAGCAGAGATTTAGTCACCCACTGTTTGGCTTTTTTTCCATGATGTTTAGAGCGTTTTGATTTTGGATTAGGGATTTTGGTTTTAGCATTTGCTAAATTACAGATGAACCCAAATAAAGCTCCATGTAAAAAAACTTGAAGCTTTCAAACAATTAACATTTCCCTGAGATAAAGCAGTTTGGAGAATTTTAGAGGTAAATTCAGTATTTCTCGTGGCTGAAAACAAATCAGTCTGTGCTAGCATGTCTCTTGCTCTCCAGAACAATAAAGATAAAATCCCAAAACAATAAAAAATTAAATTTAAAGATATTTTCAAAATTCTCGGCAAAGCCAGGCGAGCTGGCCAGACAAACCTGTGAGGAGCCCTGGCAGGGCAGCAGTGTTGGTTCCCCCACTCTCTTCAGTCCACACCTCATTCTCTCCCTTCTCTCACTGAAGAAAGTTTCAAAGTCACATTTATTTGGTTTTTTTGCTCTGCTGGCCAAGGAGAGCAGTGGTGCAGAGCCAGGTGCTATCAGATCAGCACAGATTGTAGACGTACACAGTTTCTGTATCTGATGGAGGTGTTGGTAATTTGCACTAAAGCAATAAAAAGGGGCTTATTACCAAAAATCACAAGTAGTCCCTGCCTCACTGAGGTCCAGAGTATCTCACAGTGTTTTTCTGGAGGGTTTTCTCTTTCCCCTGCATGGACTTTGCAAGAAGTATTTTGGGATTTCAGCCACGTACCCACAGCCCAGGCACACAGGCAGGTGACTCAGTGCAAATGAAACCATTGCAGGGAGACAGGTGAGGGGGGAAGAGCTGGGAGTGACCATCCCAGGCAGTCCCTGAGCCCACCTGACCCCGCTGCTGCAGCTGGTGAGGCCAGACAAGCCAGCTCAGGCAGGGAACATCCCCATTGCCTTCCTCTCACTGCCTCAAACCCCTTCTCTGACACAGAAATAACCAGCAGCAGGTCCATCCATGGTGGGTGCTCTGCACAGAGAGGTGAAATGATGAAATTCCCCACAGTGCTCCAACACTTGGCTGCCCTTTCCTGCTCCCTCCTCTCCCCTCCAAGAAGTTTCTTTTCAAATGTTATTGTATTTGCACCATTAATGTCACCATCTGAGCTCCCAACCTGCACACAGCAGCCCTTGGAGCGTGGATTTATTATCCAAATGCCAAGAGTCTTGTTATCTCTAATGAACTTTGGGAAGCAGGAGGACTTGTGCATGATGGTCTGGGTTTATTTACCCAGCTGGCATCTTTTAACTACTGAAAAATGTTACCCCTTTAAATCATGCAGCCCCAGATATATGTGTGTGCTTAAAGCTGGAAACTCTGCTGACAGAACACGTGGTGACCCTTCCCCAGCACAGCTGATGACTTTCAGATATTAAACAGGATCCAGTTTCTTAGGCTTTGTCTGGAATCACTTTCATGGCCAGAAATCTGAATTATGCTAGTCCAAAGAAAGGAAATCTGTGAATTTGCACTGGAGATGAATTTCCTGAGAGAGCAGGAATACATGCATGTGGACACTGAGATAAGCAAGCCATCCACCTCACTTTGCTACAAGAATGAACTCGATATTTTGATCAGCTAATAATTTCTCCCATTCAAACAACTTGTTTAATTTAACCTCTTTGCAGCAGCAAGCCTTGCTATCCCACAGATCCCAATTTCACAATATTTGAGGCAGCTTTGTGATTGAGCAGGTAAGTGACACACTGGACGTGTCACATCATAAACATTGGCTTTGCTCAAAAGCTGTGAATTTAATACTTCGGTTCGCACATGCAAACTATTAGTTTGGGATATGGAATACTGCTGCACACAACTTTAAACTTTATAGAGGAAAAAACTTTCATACCAGCAGGGTTTTATAGTCCCAATTTTCATGGGAAGTACTTGACATAGAGGCGTGAACACAGCTGAAACAAATTCACTTAAGATGTTACACACTTCCCTCGGATTGCACATGTGTTTAAGGGTTCTGCTGGGCTATGGACCAAAAATCCAGTCATAGAAATCCTTCTTGCTCACTCTGAAATTTTGTTTTAGGGCTTCTGGCCCGTCCGCACACAGGCTGAAGTTTCTGACAGAGGTCTGCAAAAGCAGAGTGTAATGTTCACCACAAAATTCTCCCATTTACATGGTGGGGCAAGGCCGGCTGCAGAACAGATAAAAGGTGGTGGGAAATGTCCCATTCCAGCAATACCCCCAAGTTCAGCCTGTTTCTCTTTAGAAACCAAAAACTTCAGAGATCAAAAACCGTTCTGGAGAGATGGCAGGTACCACAGCTTTCTCACCAAGAGAAAGAGGGTAACAGCACTTCTGTGAACAGAAACAGCTCTTGGAGACATTTCTGTGAACAGTTAACTGCACCAGTTCTGTTTTCTTCACAAGTATTTACAATCCAGCTGGCTACCCTGACACACAGCAAGTCTGCAGCTACCTCTGATGGTCCATACAAAGTGTGACATTGTTGACAAAACCAAAATTAACAGAGACAGAAAAACTAATTCATACCATTTTCACGCCTGAAAGAAACCAAACAAACAAACCCCAAAACCAGCACTAGTACAGTTATGACTTTTGGATAATAGCAGTTCTTTTTTGATCACAATCACTATCCAAACCACTCAAGGTCTCACCACCTCTTGTTCATCCCTTTAGATACCAAGGTGCATTTCCTCAATTCCAGTAGCAGAAGTTCCTACAGCCACTTCCAACTGGACATGAATTCACCGTGAAAAGTCATTTTCAAGCCCAGCATTCTTTGGCTGGCATTGCACGTGGAGCAAGTGAAGCATCACAGGAGGAAAACAGTTTCAAATATTTTTGTTGTAGTTGATGGTAGCTGCTTGCCAATTCTTTACATTACACACAACTTTCCAAATGAAAAAAGAAAATAGAAGTGAACACCTCCACATACATAATGATGTGTATATAAATATATTGTGAGCATATTATATAGTCCACATGCCAAAAATAAAAAGAACATAAGTAGCTCAAAAATTGAGCTTTTTTAACTTAAGTTTTTTTTTGTCTTCTAGTCCCTGAGTCTTTACAGTGGAGCCAGATCCCATTTTAAAGCCATTCTCACAAACCACAATTACTAGAAATGCTTAAAACAAAAGCCAAGATCCCCTTGCAGTCCCTTGCCTCCAGAAGCTGGGATAATAAACACATCCCAAATATCCCAAAGCTCAGTAAAGCACAGGAACAAGCAGCCCTGTCTCCATTCCAGTGTTAAAAGGCACTAAAAGCCCTGGTCACTAGAGGGTATAAACCAAACCCTACAGGGCCTGTGACTGGAGATCCTATCACCCAAATGGGTTTGTGCAGCTCTAATTTTATAGATAAAGCTAGAAAAATAGATATGTCCTGCAGAGCGTTACTGATAAGTCACCCGTGGCCAGGGACCCTCCCAGATGGGCAGAGGCAGCTGTGCCAGCTGGATGTGAGCTCCAGAGGCTCAGCTTGGCTTTGGGTGGGAGATCCAGGCTGGTCCTCTGTTGGACTTCATTGGCCAACTGCAAGGAATTCTGATTGGTTTTCTTCCAACTGCTCAACTTCTCTTGAAAAACAAGGAAAAAATAAAAAGAGACAGAGAGGAAAACATTGGGGGAGTGTGGCCGTGTTCACAGGGGTCTGAGGATGAGGGAGGAGACGAGGATCTGACTCCATGTTTCAGGAGGCTTGATTTATTATTTTATGATATATATTACATTAAAAGCATACTAAAAGAATAGAAGAAAGGATTTCCTCCAAAGGCTAGCTAAGCTAAGAATAGAATCAGAAAGAATGATAACAAAGCTTCTGTCTCGGACCGAGAGTCCGAGCCAGCTGACTGTGATTGGCCATTAATTAGAAACAACCAATATGAGACCAATCAAAGCTCCACCTGTTGCATTCCACAGCAGCAGATAATCAATGTTTACATTTTGTTCCTGAGGCTTCTTCAGGAGGAAAAATCCTAAGGAAAGGATTTTTCATAAAAAGACATCTACGACACGATTCTCCTCTCCACTTTAAAAGGAACATGCACAATTTAGGAGGAGGCCAATGCTGCAGCACCATCCAAGGGAAAGAGCTGGGAAAGAAAAACAAGAGTCCTGACTCCCAGCTCTGAGCTGCAGGTCAGAGTGTCAGAGGCTCAGCTCGTGGCATTGGGAATAAACATCCAACCATGCAACCCCCCAGACTGGGCTACCCCCTGAGTATCCTCAAAGTGCTAAAAATAAATCTGAAAAATAAAAGCTCCTGCTGGGAGCACCAAAACACAACAGGCATCAAATTGCATTAGAATGTTTATATTGAGGGAAATTGCATCCTGCAGACTTAAATTATCTCTCTCCTCCCTCTCCCCTCCCACCTGCCACAGCCCATTTCCTATTATATTTTTCTAACAAACCAATAGATGCTTGAAATCATGGAAAGCCATAAAGAATTGGAATCAAATTAAGTCTACATTCTAACTGCATTAGGTGCTGTCAAGCATAGTTTACTCACTCTTCACAGTTCTATCTAGAGGCTAAACAATTTTGTACCCTTTCTCTACTAATCAAAACTGATTACTCTGATAATGGACCCCTGACGCTGAACACTTTATGAAGGTAAATTATTCCATATCGAACAGGAAGGGGAATGGAAAAATCACCCAGAGATAAATAGGCCTAAAGATGCATCTATTGATCTCCCACTCATTCCTTCTCTCTCTCTCAATGTCTCCATGGCTAAAGGTTCAATCAATACTTCCAGTGCTGTAATGCCATCTTTTGTAATCCCATCATCATTGGCCATTCCCACTGTGTGCCCTCGCGTTGGCTTGGGCTGAGCTGGGGCCTTTCAGAGCTGGGACCTTGTGTTTCTTTCCCTCCCAGACCAGGTAGCTGAAGGGGCAGGTCAAACCTGGCCCCAGAGGTCTCTGAACCAGGGATGCTCAGAGCTGGAATGGCTGGGAAATTCAGCCAGCAATCCTTCACCAAGGAACGCTCAAGCACAAGCAGCTCTTATGCTTGAACACGTTTGATTTTTGATTATGAGAGACAATACACCTTCACTCTTCTGGAGCTTCAAAACCCTTCCTGCCCCCAGAGGAAAGGATGGCTTTGCTTTACAAGGTTTAGCAGTTAACAGAACAAGCTGCTCAAGGGAAAGAAATGCTGATTTGATGCCTACCCAGCATGAATTTCAATAATTCTGGGCTATTCTGTCAGAGGACAAAGAACAGGACTGCTTCCCAGCCCTGCCCAAGCCTCAGAGGCCCCCTGGGGTAGATTTATGGTTCTCAGAGTTCAGGGTGTTACAGAGAGCACAGCGCACACCTCCAGAGGGGAAAGGTCTGTGAGGGGCTTTGTTTTCATTGTGGAAAACCTGCGTTTGTCACACTGGGTTTGGCTGTACTGGTTCCCAAACACCCTCCAAAGCTTTGCTTGAGATGCCACCAGAACAAAGTTGTGTTACCCTGGGGTAGGAGCCCCTCTGGTTCTGATCCAGGCCCAGCATCTCTCTTTCATTCCACTGTAAGGGGATGCTGTGCTTCAACAGGAACCAGGAGCATCCCAAGGGTGGGTTCAGCTCCTGGCTTCACTGCTGCCTCCCTGGGGCAGAGGCACAAGGGCTGGACTGTCTTGGCAGGGCCCCACCTCACTGAGCACAGCTGTGATCAGTGATGGAAACCTCTGTGTCAGAGCAGCCCGAGGTCCCCCACAGCCACAGAGGGCAATGTCAGCATGAAATTCTCTACAATCACAGGTTAGGGCATGATGTGAGCTTGTGCAGAAGTCAAGAAGCCTCTTCTAGGGAATTAGGTGGCAAAAAAATAAGCAGAGAGATAAAACAAGACAGGAAACTGCATGAAAGCATGTGCTCCACAGAATAAAAATGAGCCTTGATAAAATTCCTGAATTGCATCTATAAATATCCCATAGCATTCCTTCACTGCACCTATAAACATTCCACATGTAACTCACATGTGAGACAAGAGCCAGGTTATAAGTTGTGGAGCTTTCTTTTTGTCCAAGATGTTTAAGTATCGCACAAAACAAGGGGAAGATTTGTGGCATCACACACAAATTCTGCCAGACAAGGCACAAACTGTTCTTTGCTACCTGGATGTGGCCAAAGGAGTCCACCCCCCTTGCTGATTCAGGAACTTAGACTGTTGCAACTGTTTAAAGACATTACAATGAACTCGGTGAAACACAAATAAAAATTAACAAAAGCTTGGCTGAACTGATACTGGGCTAAATCTTCTATTTTGACCCATCCAGACTTCTCATTTGTGCGCTTCTCAATGAAGTAGGAATGAATACCCCACTCTCCACCCTCACAAAATGCCCTGTCCTCTCTCCACCCCTGTAAATCTCCAGGAGGCCAGAACATTTGCATTTCACTAGAAGAGGATCCCTGAAACCCCAAATTACAGCCCAGGAAAGCACAGGGAGGATCCCTCTGGGAAATCAGCAGGACCACTCTGGGAACCTCTGGATCAAGAGGGGAAAAAAGCGAGCAGTGCTTACATGCTCACACTTGTGAGGCTGGAAGACCCAACAGCAAAACAAGTTCCCAATTTTTCTATCACATGAAGGGATGGGGAAATGGGGAGAGGAAGAAGTCAGTCATTTTCTAAACATTTGCAAAAATATTTCATAAACAAACAATTCTTCAATTTTATATCCTGCAAATGTAATGAATTTTTCTCTCCAAAGTTCTTTTTTAAGAATTTCTCGTGAGGCCTAGCAATCACATATTGATTTAATTAATATCTCTTTGCTGGATGATCTGACCTTGCTGTCTATAAAATGGCCAATGTCCCAGTTAAATTTTGCAAACGTTTCCAATGGTAAACCTACCCATTAGAAAAAAAAAAGAAAGAAAGAAAAAAAAAAAAAGGGAAAGCAAAAAAAAAAAAAGGAAAGCAAAAAAAAAGGGAAAGCAAAGGGAAAAAAAGGGGGGAATGGGGGGAAAATGGAAAAAAAAGAAAAAAGGAAAGAAATGGAAAAAAAAACAAAATGGGAGAAAAAATTGGGAAAAAGGAAGGGAGAAAGGGAAAAGGAAGGGAGAAAAGAAAGGGAAAAGGAAGGAAGAAATGGAAAAGGAAGGAAGAAAGGGAAAAGGAAGGAAGAAAGGGGGAAAAAGGAAGGAAGGGGGAAAAAGGAAAAAAACCCCACACCACGGTCTTCTGGGTTTAGAGCCTTCCAACAGGAATTTAAGGTGCAGTTGTTCCTACTATCACAGAACCCTGATGAATCCAGCAATTCCTTTAACCTCTCTTCCCTACAGCTGAGCTACATCAATCCCATCTCCTCTGTCAGCTGCCTTTGTGGACTCTTCTCTTCCCCAAAAATCCTCCTCTGGGGCCCGGGCCGTTCCTGAGCTGAAGTTATTCACAGCAGAAATGCTCCCAGGGCTCTGCATCACCACCACTGCAGGGACCCCACGTCTCCCCTCACTTAGCAATCCAGTATTTATTTCATCTTCCTTTCCTGCTTTGCTCCACAAGGGAGAGGGGCAAAAGCCAGAGGAAAGACAGAAGCCAGGGGACGTTATCTTTCATAAAAAACTAACAAAAGGGTGGAGTTTTTCCTTTTCTTTCCCAAGTAGCTCTGTTTTCCCAGTATTCAACCACAATGAAGGCAGGTAAAAGTGCACCAAGATAACAGTTCATGTGAACAGATCATGGTGCAAAAGCTGGGATAACTGAAATAGCTCAGCAGAATAAGCTAATCAGACTCTCTCTGTTGTTTCTGACTGGTTCTGGGACACTGCCCTTCCTAGACACACTAAGAACTGGAATAAAAGGGCATTTCAGCATTGGAGAGGTCAGGCAGAACATTTAGTTCCTAACTCACCTATTTCTGAAGGGAAACAGAAAGATTTTGCTAGAAGACAAAAATAATAAACAAAAGGAGCTGTTCTAATTTGCAGTGTTTTTATTAGAGAGATGTTCATGTCTAAGAATTATTCACTCAAAATCCACACACCTGCAAGGGAGTAGCTGGATCTGTGTCAAACCTTTAAATTGGGTATTTCCCAGCAGAGAGCAACCACTCAGGAACTGCACCCACTAAAAACAGGGGAGGTGAAAAGACTCTCCTAATCCATTTAATTCCAAGAAGAGAGGATAGGGGGGTTCTTATTTAACATGCAACATCAAGACCCAAAAATAAAGAATTCCATTCTCCCCTGTAGCAAACCACACAGCCTCATTCATCTCTTCTGGTGCCTTAGCCAGGCAACACTTTTGAACACATTTGCTCTTTTTACAGCTCCTTACATCTCTCCTCTCACACTGTCCTCTCACCATTAGAAGTCTTTCTGAAGTGTTTTGGAGCTGGAACATTTGGGCAGTTCCCAACACATAGCAGTGCACAAATATCTTGTTATCCAGCTCTGGGGCAAGTTTTAGTTCCTGAGGTGGTCAGGGATAGCTGCAGGTTGTGCCTACACCAACACAACAAGCTGACCTGAGCCTGTTTCAAGCAGGAAATGAGAGCATCAAACCCTCCAGGCACAATTTCAGGCATTTCAGGTGGGAGGAGGCAGGGATTAAACTCGTGCTAATTTAATTTTTGCTCCTCTTTGAAGTGCCTGTGTCCTGGCAGAGGCCTGTCCTCACCTGCCTCCCTCAGCCAGTGCAGATAGAGGAAACCAAGGAGCACAAATGACCTGATCTTCCCTGTGAGAACTGATTCAGCCTTGTGCTTTGGGGTGTGAGGCAGACGTGTACAGGTGTCACCACAGGTGACCAGGCTGACCCATTTAAGGGCCATGACCCAAAGCTCAGGTGGCTTCTGCAGGTTCTGTCCCTCCCCAGCATCACAGGCTCCTTTTTTTCTCTCCCTACAAAATCCACTGAGTTTTCAAATAACACAACATGCCTCTCTTCTGTGCCTGCCAGCAAAGCTGCTTTGTCTCCTTCGCACTTAACAAGACAAAGAAGATGGTTAACAAGAACTTTTGCAGATATGTTTTATTTTTATTTTTAAGACCTTCGGAAGCCAACTCATCTGCTCTCATGGGCTTCTTGCTGCTACGTCTCACTTTATTAGTGACTTTGGCCTTGAGTGTCTCAGCTGTTTGATCAATACTGCAGGGGGTCAGTGATATTTTCTCACTTTTAGTGTCTCCCTGCCTTTAACTTTGTCACCTGATGAACAGCACTACCCCTGGAACGCTTATCTTGTATCGATTTTCTCTGGGCTCCCGCTGCATTTCCAGCTGTCCCACCATTTCCCTCCCTGTCACCACATGCCCATTTAATGTTAACTTATCCCCTTTCTCCTGGGCTTTTCATTCTTACGGGGTCTTTTGCCTCCCCCCCCCTGCCCAACAGCAGATTGTCAAAAAAACAATTTCCTTTTTTCCACCTGACTCATTGTTATCCCTCAGCCGTTCCTTGTTTGTCAGTGGGTGCCCCTGGCTGGGCTCACAGAGGGGCTGAGTGGAAGCAGATGTTGGAAACTCCCCTGTCCCCAGCCACACCACCCAGCCTGGGCTGGAGGGCTCAGATTCACCATGGGAAGTTTGTCTCCCTCACCAACAGAACTTTCCCTCTCAGCTCCCTAGCTCAGAAAGCAAAACAAAATTATCTTTGCACGGTGAGGTAGAACAAACAGCGTAAAAAAGTTTAATGCCTTCTAAATGGTACCAATTGAAAGGTCAGAGTTTTGGGGGAACATTGAAAAGCAGAGCCTTCCTTAGGGCAGGGAGTGTTTAACTCCACTGTACCTGGCCACAGGATGGAGAAGCCTCTCCAGCCATGCCTGAAGCAGGGAGCTGTTTCCAAAACTAGCAAGATGCTGCATGAAAAGAATCAACTCATTCCATTCCCAGCATCTGAGAAATTCGCCCACAAAGAACCACTCATTTCCAGAACTCTGCACTTTGTGCCCTGTGCACTTCACATTTGGTAAGGGCAGAGTCTGTTCACGTCTTAAGATGAGACCGAGAGAATAATTGAATAATTTCTAGTGAGAGAACCTTAGAAACGTACCTCAATTTAGAAATATCTAAAAGCAAACCAAAGTAACTCATCTAGAATTAAAAAAAAAAAAAAATATCTAAACCAGTATTCTTGACTTCTCATCCCAACAGAAAAATAAAAAGCAAAACAAGTTTCACCTGATAATTGACGTGTAAAAGTTCAGTTTATTAAGGAAAAGGAAGCAATTATTTAGTTCTATTAGTTCTATAATTTAGCAATTGTAGTTCTATTTTCAGTCCCATAGGTGGGAGTGCATTGGTTTCAGCAGAGCAGATCTAACAGGTTTCCATGTTGTTTCCTGTTACCAGCTCTGATTTTCAGGCTTTCAAAGTCGTGAGCTCAGGGCTGGAGAGATGGTGCAAGACAATTGCTTACCTTGTTCTACTTTTAATTTATGTCCTTGGCCTGAACTGCTCCATTTTTAGGCAAATAGCACAGTAAATCTCAGGGAAACTATTCCACTATCTGAATTAACATATGAACTGTGCTCTGCAGTACTTAGCCCAACATTTTCCTGATTTTTACTTTTTGAAATGTATATTTTCAATTAACACACCACCCTTTAACAGTTGAGTATCCTACTACAGGTCCAAATGCTGCCAAGGAGATCCAGGGCACTGAGCAGTAATGGGGCTGGATCCTTCCCACATCCAAGAATCAACCTGAAGGGAGAATTTATTTGTAGCCCAGCCAGGTGAAGCCATCATTTGTAGCCCACCCATCACTAAGTCAGCTGGGGCTCTGTCACAGACATCTTTTATGGAAAATCCTTTCCTTAGGACTTTTCCTCCTGAGAAGCTGAGAGGCCTCAGGAACAAAATGTAAACAATGGTTATCTGCTGCTGTGGAATGCAACAGGTGGATCTGTGATTGGTCCCATGTGGTTGTTTTAATTAATGGCCAATCACAGACAGCTGGCTTGGACTCTCTGTCCGAGACAGAAGCCTTTGTGATCATTTTATTCTTAGCTAGCTTTCTGATGAAATCCTTTCTTCTATTCTTTTAGTATAGTTTTAATGTAATATATACCATAAAATAATAAATCAGCCTTCTGAAACATGGAGTCAGATCCTCGTCTCTTCCCTCATCCTGAACCCCTGAGAACACGGTCACAGGGCTTGAGGTGAAGGAGGTGCTCACCACCACGCAGTGAAGCAGCAGGACTGGCCAGAGCATGCAGGAGAGCCAGGGAACATTTTTGGCCAGGGAAGGGTTTCACAGGAGCTTGTTTCCCCTCTGGGACTGTGGCAAAGGAGCCACAGGCACACAGCACACTCTGCCCAGCAGCACAAGCAGAGCCCGGGGATGGAACAAGAGTGCAGTGGTGGTGCTGCTGCCATCACCTGCCACCAGTGCAAGGATGCTCCACAGGTCCTGGCCTCCCAACTCCCTTCTACAGCAGCCACCCAGTCCCAAAGGAAGTTATGGACAGGTCTCACCCTCTCCTTTTCTCCTCTGGTGGGTGAGGACAACACACACACTCAGGACTGGGGGGCAGCTTGACCCTCTCCTGCCCATGAGAAGCTTTCAAACCCGTGGGGTCTTCCTGTGCCTTTCTCTGAGCCATCCCAGAGGATGGAGCTGCATGGCTGAAGGGCCACCTGCAGGTCCCTTCCCTGAGCAGCTTTACCCCTGCCCAGCCCTCTCAGCCCCTGCCATTAGCCCCTGATTTAATGTCCACGTGCTTTTTTATTCATCTAACAGGTTTATTCCTTTGTCAGGTGCAGCCTCACGTGGGAGCGCTGCTCTGGGACGTGCACAGCAGGATTTATTGTGCTAACAGGTTCGTTCCTGGAGCAGCTTTTCATTCCTGCAGGCTCCCAAGCAGAGGGAGGCAGGAGGCTCCTGCTCAGAGCGAGCCTGCATTGCCCTCCTGCGGCCAGCACCCGGCTCCAGAGCCCGCACATTAATCATAGCAGCAGGAGTGTAAAATTCAATTTTACCTCTCCATTCATTCTGAGATGAGTTGAAGGCCGGCCTTGTACATATAAAGCACACTTTACTTCATCAGAGCCCCGGTAACAAATGGAGTGTCTTCTTGGGGGAGTTTAACCATCAAAAAGCAGCGCGCCGTTTAATTCCACGCGTGCCGAGGGTCAGAGCAGGAGCTCTTGGCATCAGCAAATGCTTCAGCCCTCAGCTGTGCAGTAAACTATGTTTTAGAGATTGTTCCTCAATACAAAATGATCAGTCCATTTATCTGCTAAAGCAGCCTGTCTCTTTGTTCAGTCTCCCAATATTTTTTCCGCTGACCTGATCTGGACAATAAACCAAAGTCATCTTAAGATATTCACTGTTCAATTTGTTCCTTGAGTGCCTCTGGGTCTGGCTGGCCCTGCTGTCAGCATCCTGGGCTCCCCAGCCTTCCCCATGGACCCCTGGTCTGCACCAGCTCATGGGGCCAGGCTCTGACCCCAGCTCCTGCCGTGTCCCAAACCCCCAGCCAGGTGTTGTGCCCTGCATCCCTCCCACACCGAACACACCTCAGCACTTGTAGAAGGGTTTGGGGCTCTCTGGGAAGCTGTTTTTCCACAGCTGTAGCCACAGTCTTTCCCCAGGGTGCTGTGGTGCTGGTTTCCTTTTACAAGGGGAGCGCCCAGGTCCCCTCTTTGCACCCTGACCCTTCTCTGGAGCTGGTGACCCACCACAGTTTGAGTGAATGCATCTGAGCCAACATGCAGGGCAGGACTTTATCACTCATCTCCTCCTATAGCTGGAATTTTGCCTGTTTTGCAGCAGTGTGGTGCAGGAGCTCACCTCCCTCACACCTCTTTGCACACTCACTAGCAAAGGGAGTGAAATGGATGTGTCCCCCTCCCTCAGAAGGGGATGGAACTCGTGCACAGCCCAACCACTGCTGGCCATCAGCATCGCACTGGTGCCTGAGCTCTGGCTTCCAGCATTAGAACTGGGCAATAAACCAAAGTCATCTTAAGATATTCACTGTTCAATTTGTTCCTTGAGTGCCTCTGGGCCTGACTGGCCCTGCTGTCGGCATCCTGGGCTCCCCAGCCTTCCCATGGACCCCAGTGCCTGTGCCAGGCATCCCTGGTGAGCACCAGCTCAACAGCTGGGCAGTGGCAGACAGTGCCATAAGCTTAATTTGTAGTTTTTTCACTGAAAACTTTCATTGAAAACATTTTTGATCTTTTTTCCCATGGAAAATCCTAACCCTTTATGTCTCTACATCCCTTTATGATGGAGCTTTCAGAAACTGAGTTCCACAGGAGGTTTCACAGCAGCTCAGAGAGCTGAGCTGGCTCTGGCTCCACCACCTCAAACTCACTTTTCCCTGGCTACCTCGGGTATCTCAGCGAGCAAACTGGGTGCCATGCACCTTACCCTTTGGCATCAGCTGTCCCTCTGCACTGCACGGAGGATCAGACACCCACCCAAGGCTGTGGTGTCCCCTGCAGGAGCCAGACACCCCAAGGTCAGCCCTCACAGCTCCCTGACTCACACCCTGAGCCCTTTCATGCAGGGAGCCGTAAATAACTCGTGCAGGTTTACACTACAGTGGTGAGGGATTTAATCTTTAAAGATGTTAAAAGAGCTTCCAAACCACCAAACCATCCTGGCTGCACAGACAAGACACTGCCTGGAGAAGCTGCTCCTCATAATCATTAATTCTGATTCCCTTGTCGTTTTTCATGGTGTGTTTGCCCCGAGTTGCTCATGGGGAGCTCCATATCATCTCTCCAGCATCACAGAAGCAGCAAGATGTTAACAGCAGCCTGCTGACTGCAGCTTTCTCAGTGCTTCCCACCTTCCCAGCCCTTCAGCCAAAACAGCACCAGCCTGCAGGAGCAAATGAGAGGTGCTGGAAGTCTCTAGAAGGGCATTTTCATGTCACTGCAAAGGCCCAGTGAGCTGGACTCTTGTGGGGGTGTGTGTGTGCAAGGCACAGCTTGGGGAGCCCCACCTCAACAGCTGGCCAGTGGCAGACAGTGCCATAATCTTAATTTGTGTTTTTTTCACTGAAAACTTTCATTTAAAACATTTGTGATCTATTTTCCCAAGAAGGATCCTAGCCCTTTACCCATGTTTTGGAGTTTCACCCTGCTGCTTTCACAGTTTTTTTAAAAGAAAGGGAGGGGGGGAAAGCTTCCTTTGCAGATCTGCATCTTCCTGCAGTGGAAAAGCACAGCGAGGAGAGGGATGTGGCAAAATACTTTCTGCCACTCAGCCCGAGAGAGTGAAGTGAGGAAAAAAGTGCAACTGAAATCAAGCACAGCCTTTAGAGATCAGTCAGCACTGAGAAATATCAGATGTCAGCAATCTGCTCCTTCCAGCTTTACAAAGAAGTGTTTTCTCTCAAACCATCTCAGTCACTTTTGGCGACAGAACTCCAAACATGCAAACCCACTTGCCAAAACCATTTTTGCCTTCCAGAAAGCATCGTGTTGGTGGGTGTCAATAAATCTGACAGACACTGCAGGCTCCTGCTGCTGTGGGAGATAAAATTTCACCCATATTTACACTTCAGTAAAATGAACTACAAGTTGATTTACCCAGAGAGAGAAACAAAGTCAACAGCAAAATTCACATGTTCCAGTTCCTTGTTTCCAACCAAAAAGTGATTCCAGAATAAAATTCTGGAGGGAGGAGAATAGTCAATGTTTATCTACCAGCTTCAGTAAAAATACACCAAGCAGCCTGCTCCAAAGTGGTGGATGGAGCCTCTGGAGTCCTTGAAGGTGTTTTTCCCTGGAGAACCCACCTGGGGAAGAGCTGTGATGGTGACAGGCACTGTGTGTGCCTCCCTCTGTGGCTGTGCCCTGGGCAAAGCTCTGTCAGCTCCACTCTCACTGCAGCTGATGCAGGAATTCTGGCAAAGCCTAAAACTCCTGTCTTGCCAGAAGTTATTGCTCGCTTAGGTACAAGGGCTCCTGGAAAGTTTCCAAACCCTAATGGGAACTTCACTCCAATGACTGAGTAGTGGGTTCCCACATATTTCAGCCTCCCCAGTCCCTGAGATTTCCTGCGACAATACATCTTCCCTCTGTATTCCACTCCTCACTCTCTCGAGACAACCCTTAAATAGACTCAAGAGGACTTTGTGACAAAGGGACAAGAGTTAGGAGGTGTCTGGGAACAGCTTTTGGATGGAGAGCAGCAGGAGGACACGGAGCAGGTCCAGAGCAGCAGCTGCTCTTACCAACATGCGCCAGCCCCTGCTGCCGTCATTCCCTGTTCAACGCTGAGTGCTTCCCTCTCGGATCTCCTCACTCACCCTCACAAACCTCCTTGTGGCATAGCACATCCTCAGGAGGCTGAAATGGAAAGGTGGAACAATGAATCCCACCAAGGGCACAAATACCCCCAGAGCAACCTGCACAAAGTGGGTTTGACACTGCTCCCCTGCTGCACATCCTGCCCCAAAATGGCACCAGGGGGGACACTCTGAGCAGGGGGTCATGAGGTGTGAATGGACCATTTGCCATTTACAGAATTCACTGAAAATGAGCCTTTTCCATATATCTTGGGGACAGGATGAGGAACAGAACACAACACGAGTCTTGACAGCTGCTTGGAAAAGCAGTGCTAGGGGATGGGGACACCTTACAAGCATCACCACGTGAGGACCCTTGGCCTGACAAGGGGGCAGTGGCCGCCTGGTTCCTGTCTGCACAGCAAGGGAGATGTGCCCTGCTGCCAACAAGCAGCACACACACACAGACACACACACACACACTCACACAGAACTGTCTCCTTCTCTCCATGGTGAGCCCTGCAAGGCAGATTGCGTGTCCAAACCCTGCACTGGCTCCCTGCCTCAATGGTGCTCAGCCAGGCAAGCTCTGGGGGCAGGGTTTGTATCAGAAACAGAAATGACCTCCTCTAAAAACACCCCAGTGCAGCAGCTCCCCTGCACACAGCTGCAGGGGAATCACTTTCTGCTTCTCTAGCTCAACCAAGAGGCTTCAAGGCTTCTCTGATGGATCCCTCATCACTGTAACATGCTGCTTTCCCACCTGTGAGATGCAAAGGGTTAAATCAGCAGCAGCTGCAATTTCCAAAAAGACAGATTTTGAATAAGACAAGACTTGTTCAGCAGTGCTGCAGCTCTGATACAACGCCCCTCCACGTACCAGGCTGGCCAGCATCCCCAGGGAGCTGCAAAGAGCCTTCCTGGTGTCCTGCTGCTCTGACAGCTCCTAATGGCCAGCACTATTTCACACTGCCCAGGCTGGATGTTCCACCAGCACTGCCCCAGGCTGTGCCAGCACAAAAAGACAGATTTTGAATAAGACAAGATCTTGCTCTTCCAGGTCCCAGCAGGGTCTTTGATACAACGTCCCCTCCACCCAGACACCAAAGGGAGAAGCAGCAGGAGTTCCATAAAACTTGGCTCATGGAAGATGGCTCCTGACATCAAAACAGGATCCTGTCTCTGCCAACAGGCATCTGCAATAAACAATCTATTTCTTGGCTGAAGGAAGCCAAGAAGCTCTTGTGATTTGCTGCTCTCTGTCCTGCTCTCTCTCCTGTAAATTTTGACTTTTCCAAGCCGTACAGGATGGAAACTCTGATGGCTGATCCCTGCTCAGGTGGGAGACCTTGAAGGGAGCCCTGCGGGCAGAGGCTGTGCAGGGAAAGCAGGACTCACTGCAGGGACACCAACCCACTTGCATCTGTGGGAGGAGGTCAGAAACAGCCCAAGGACAGGAAACATCCTCCTCTGACTGCTTCTGCCTCAGCTTTTCCCCCCTTGTGCCTCTGCCTTGGAGTGGGAGAGAAGGAAGCAGCAAGGGTGGGATGTGCAGCTGCAGCAGCTCCTGATCCCACCTTGAGTTCTTCAGCAGGAATTCCCTGGAGTGGAGCTCCTGATGCTCTGTGCACTGCAGGAACTACAAGGGACAGTTCAAATAAATCTACAAGACAAGTTAAATGTATTTAGTTATTTTAAATTCTAGCTATTATTCTAGAAAGGAGAAAAGAGGGGGTTTTGGTAGGAAATTTTTAATTGTTCATAATTGGCAACACAGCCAAATTCAACCCCTTGCATCTCACAGCCTTGTACATCCACAGCCAAATTGCAAAGCCAATTTTGGAATGGAGCAGGAAGATACTCCTGCATCCTCTGAGACAAATCACATCTAACATGCTGCCACAAAGAGGGGAATTTCTTAGTTTGGTTTGAGGTTTGAGGCGTTTTTTGTTTGGTTTTGGGGGTTTGGGGGATTTTTGGTTTGTTTTTTTTTTCATTAAACTGTTAATTTTCTTTATTACACCAGTGGCTAGAATCCAACAGAGCTCAAAGATTCCTTTGTAGTGAATATGAAGTGTGGACAAACTGCCATTTTCTATGACTCAGGGTGTAAGTGAAAGAACCACTACAGAACGTCCTGGTTGGGAATTTTGGGGATTTTTTAGGACATTTTGTTTGTTTGCTTTTAAGCCAGCAGGAAATTCAGCCCTCTGGGTTTTTCACTCATCTCTGCACCTCCAACACTGCTTTATCCCACAGCCACCAACAGCTTTGTCCTTTACCCTTTCTCATCCCACTTAGCATTAATTTAATTAAATATTAAAACTGAAGAATAAGGGAAACTTTTGAAGAATTGGCAAATTAGTTTTTCCCCAAGGTACTTTTTGAAACCGGTGCCTGCCATCTACTGGCACTTTACTCAAAATGCAGCCAAAAACTGGATATAAGAACAGTTTTTCCACAAGCTGCTTACCTTCATCTGGCAACTTTTTTATTCCAGGCCCCAGCAAAGTCGCTTACTCTAAATACTGAGTTGGGGTATCGACTTTCTTTGCCAGTTGTTGATTGTGTGATCACTTGATAGAGATGAACATTATGAAATTAGAGTAATAAACCTGTTTCCAAGCTGCTTTCAGTAAAATCTCCTGAGCCCAGTGACAATGACCAGAATCCCAAGATAAGCAGAGTTATCCATGACACTGATGCTCCCAAAAGAAGGAATTCTGAAAGGCTCCCTGCTCTCTTCTCTCCCTCCTTCCCTGCAGCCAAGCCTCCCAACTTTTAATTACTTGTCTCTTCAGATTAACCAGAAAGGGCTGTGACTGTTTTCCCATTAGTTTATCAGAATTGCCTTTACTCCACAAGATGGGAAACATATTTCAATTAATATTTTCTTGCCTGAATCTTTCCAGTTTAATTTGATTTTCTTCTAGAGCTGACAATACTGAAGTCCTGAGTAGAAACACTGACAGCACTTTCTGAGGGGCTGGAGGAGCTGCACCTTATTTTTACCCCACAATCATTTGATGTCAATGGGTAGTAAATTTACTTTTTAAAAAAGTCTGTCTCCTTGCCAGCAGTGGAATGACTTCTATTCCAAGCAGTATTTTGATTCAACAGACTGATATTTTAACCTCATTCTCTAAAAGCCAGGGTTCAAATCCTTGAATGTTCCCTAAACTCCTGACAACCATCTTCAGATGACTCCAACCTTGCCCACAACAGCCTGTTACTGGAGCAAAGAGCCACCCCAAGGCAGTGAGCCACCTCCTTACACCAAACTATTCAAAGCAGAATGCTCTGTACTAACCTAGCAGGGAGCTGGAGGCCAAAGCTTTCCAAAATAGAGAGATTTTCAGGGGTTTTTAAAGTTTTCTGTCTTCCAACACCTTCCAAGGGCCCACATCTCTGATGTGAGCAGTGTTTTCTCTCCAAAGGTGACCTTAGTCTGGATCCTAACAACACACATTCTTAGCCTGCATCTCTAGTGTAGGGTCTGCCTGTTCTGGGTGTGGCTTAACTCAGTTTGTAAAACTGCTAAAACGTTTCAATTTTGTTTGTTTGTTTATAAAGACCTACTGCACTCATTCTCACCTAACCATGACGGTTTGCAGTGTGTGACAAAGCTGGCACATCCCTGGGTTCTGACCTCACCAGGAATCACAAATGCTCCTAGGGGAAATTCTGCAGCTGTGCAGCCAGGTCAAAAAACATCTGGACTAGACAGGTCTCCAGAGCCACCCAAAATTCTCAGAGCTGGCAAATGCAGTGGCCACCCACTGCCAGCCCAGCCCACCACACCCACCCAGCCCCCCTGGAAATCACCCCCTGCTCAAGCCCAAGTGATGCATTCCCAAGCTTCCTCAATTCAACAGTTTTATTTTTCTTAAGAATACTTCCAGAGGACAGAGAAACACAGACAATTGACAAGTGTTCATATTCAGTTCTTTCTCCGATCCTTTAAGAGAAAAAAACCTGCAAATGAAATCTTTTTATTGAGTTCCAACACTGCTCTCAGCTCTGGCTAGGAGACAGTCCCTGCCCCGAGGAGCTTCCAGTCTAAGAGAGTGATTGCTACAAAGGTGAGGGGCACAGGGACAACAAGGAGGAAGGTGACACAGTTTTCATGCTGCTGGTGCCATTCCTGGAGACTGGTACATGTGTTTGTGCTGGCAGTCAGGATGGACACACTGAGGAGACCACACAGTGCACGTGGCACAACGTGTTCTCTCTGCAGGTATTTGGAAGGGACAAGGTAAAGAAGCTCTCAAGAAAGTTTTCAAGGCAGTCCTGTGATGAGGAAGGCATTTTTTCTATGTAGAAATTTTTGCCTATTTACATCCTTTTTTTTTTAAGAAAATAAAACAGTTAATATGCCAAAAAACACATTCATCAAATCAGTTGAATTACAAAAATAAAGTTTTCAAGCGATGTCTTTTTAAAATAAATAGCAATAGGTAAAAATGGAAAATGGAAGTAAATAAATATGTGTATCCAAGCTGTCTTGTTAAAACACAAACAAGCATAATTCCTTACTGAAAAGTAACCATGGAATCCCAATTAAAGCAGCAACTGTTCAGAGCATCCTTCTCCTCAGTAACAGAGGAAAATGAGTCCCAAGCAGCAAAGAAGAGATTTGTAATAAAATAAAAATAAAGGACTGTGTTCCTTACAGGAAAGTATAGAACATTTCCTTCTTTGCTGATCAACAGAGGCTAAAAAACAGAGTTCCATTATATTCCCCAATGAAATTTACTGGTATTTCCAGCCAGCGGAAGGTCAACATTTTTTCTCTCATAGGATAAAAAAGAAAAGTAAAGCCCTGTCTGTGAACTTGATTGATTGTGAACGTACATCTTTAGTCCCCTGATTGAGCAGAAAATTAATCCATCTTAAAAATACTCAGCTGCTCTTTCTCCCCCTCCCCAAACAGCACCTCCCATGAGCAGAACCCAGACATTTGAGTCCCCAGGGACTGCTCAGCACAGCGAGCTGGGCCAGCTCAGCCTTGGGCAGGACACTTTTACTGCTTGGGAGCACAAGCTGCACCAGTTTGGGATGGTCCAACAGGAATCCATGTTTCCATGGCAGCACCTTGCATTTCAAGGGGTAGTTGATTGCCCTGAGCTCCTGCTGGCAGGAGCCGGGCTCAGTTTGGCCGGTGTCTAAGTCACAGTGCTCTGGGTGACAGGAGGCAGGGTACCCTACTCCCCACGCTCATAAGGCAGTACCACTCCAGGAAATCTGCTTCTTTCTTGAAGGTTTCAGGTTTTTTTGTGGTCCTGTATGTCCTCTTACTTTTTAAGTTGTTTTTTTCTAGCTATTTAAAAGGAGCAACATGCCCAGATTAACAAGAGAGGTCACGTAGGCAAAGATTAAAATGTCCACAATGCAAGCTCTAGGTTTACAATGTACTGGTCATGCATAAACCCCTACAGATCCTGGCAGGCATTTAAACATTTAGGTTGATGGAAGATCAAATTGCTAATGAACTGACTGCTGAATGGACTGTAGCCAGCTTGAAATCACTGGTAGGTTCTGCTTCTGATGTCACAATAACTGAAGTTATGTCAGTGGTCATCTACTTTAGCCCTTTTTGCTTTCAAGGAAAGATGCTGCAAGAAAAGAAAAGACAAAAAAAACTGCTTAGCAGATGCACCAAAAATTAGGAAAAAAAAATTAACTACAATGCTTTCTTATCCTTAATAATAATTTAAATAAATTCTACCACAAATATCCACACCCATCCAACCTCTGCTTGTTACTGACATAACTAAAATAAACCCATTAAATAAAAACCCACATGTACCCCAAAGTGATATTCTGGCTTGTAATAAAATAACTCCTAGTTCTGCTGTACTAGTTCCAAGCATAGGAACAATTTCCCACTGGAAGCAATTTTCCAGGTGTAAAAATGCACAGAAAGATGTGTTCCCAACAATACATCTGCAAAAACACCAGGAGAATGTATGTGAAGAACAAGATTTTTAACAACTGTATTAATCCTGAAGTTGCACTGGATCTTTGGAACCTCTGTGCCCTTAAAGACCTACAAATGTGCAAGGAAATATGAAAAGAGTTCTGCAAAACTTGGAATGAGAAATAACTGACCAAGCTGTAGAAGAACATTTTTTAACATATTCCTATTCAGTGTTAATTTGTTTTTAACTTGACAAAGGAATAAGACCTTTCTTCCCTAGCACAAAGATTTATCTTTCAGTAGAAAAAGGGTCTGAATATCTATAAATTAATATAAACTTGTGTGATTTGCAACAGTCCACTTATTCAAATTTCACATGTATGACTCAAAGTTTTACACAAGAGAAATATTTCTAATTTTCAAACATTTTATAAGGACACCCAAGACTTTGGCTGATATGGATAACTGACCAGGCTGGAAGAGAGAATTTTCCTCAAAACCATCCTTGAGAGCTACCATTTATTTTAGGATGAAAACAATGATTAGATCACACTGCAAACTGCCTTCACTTGATCAAAAGGTAACAGACTTGGTAAAGATTGGGGTTTGATGTAATTTCCTAGAATATCTACAGCAGTAGTAGCACTACCCTGAAAAACATGTTCCCTCATTCAAGACAAGTGCTCTTTGCTACCACCTACCTAAAGGAAAACCTCACCCCAAACTTCAGCCCATGGAGAGGTAACAAGAGGATTTTGTGTGGGTGTGGGCTGCTAAATGTAAATTATGTGCCAACTGTAAATATGTGAGTCAAAGGACTAATTATTGCAGGAACAGATTTGATACACCATTGGCTCAGCTCCTTTCTACATCATGTCTGCAGATCATCTCCCAGCAGCTGAAGGCTCTGCCCCACAGGGGCATCACTGCCTTGTCAAATGTCTTACAGGAAAAAGGCAGAAAATATTCAGCTACTTAGCAAGTCCATTTATAGATGGGAAATGTCTGGATAATTGAGATGAATTATCCAAGATGAGCATAAAAAACCCCTCTCTTGAGTCAATCCCATGAACAGACGCCAAACTGTTGGGAACTGTAACCACAGAGGTGTCCTAAGGTGCTCCCTGCACCACGGGATTCTCCATTTTGACAAAACTCCAAGGAAGTGAAGAAAACAAACATCAGATTCTCCAAGAAGTCAAATAGTGAAGCAGATGTATAAATTAGAAACACACCACCTTTGTCATAGGTCTGTTATGTAAATGCATTTTCTCACTCAGATTTTGGAAATATTTCATTAATTTAAAATATAAAGCTCAGTAGATATTAATGTCCCATGAGAAATTTAAATAAAGATCAATTTGGAAATCTGCACAGTATTTTATAGGCTATGTGGTACCAACAGCTCCAGCTGAACTAACATTTAGACAATATTTAATCCCAATTCAGTTCTCAGAATGACCAGTGAATAAATCTGGATTGACAGATTCAAATGGGACAGTCGACAGAGATTGGTGACAACAACTAAAAGATACTTATAAATAAAAAGTATCAGTATCACACACAGCAATTTGCAATAAAGCTTTGCACAAACAGCAGCTGTTCTTTGCCATTTCACATTTGAACAAATCAAAACTGATTCTTCTGCAGTAAACATAATTAATGCTCAGGATTTTCACAAACTTTTTCAAAGCATGCAAAGGCTCTCCTAAAATTATTATGCAAAGTGTGACCACTGCCCACCTACAGTGCTGCTCAGGGAAGTGCTACCAAGGGCCTGTATTGAAGTCTGGAATGGCTGAAGGCTTCATTTCCCAAAGTGATACAATGGTAAATGGAACTTTACCAGCAAACAGATCTCATTTTGTAACTCTGAGATCCATTGGCTGGATCATAGGGAAAAACATTTCATCCATCAACTTATTAACCTCTTCCTTTATATTAAAACCACTACAATGACCAGAGCCAACTTAATTTCTGTCCCATTAGACCAAGTAGAACATAACCCCTCAGAAAGGTCAGACACAAGAGCTGCTGAGCAGCAATGGTACCGTTTGGCCTTTATGGCGATTCCGTACCGTTCCTTGCTGGTAAAAGTGAGGGGCCAGCTCCAAGAGCCAGGAGGATTCCACAGCTGTCACATCTCTCATGTAGTATTTAGCAGTCTGTATGACTTCATTGTAGACTACCCTGGGAGAAAGGAGACAAAAATTAATAGTTTGCTGTCAAGCAATGAGGGAGAGCTGATTAACACATATTTAGACAGTTTCACATACATGCTGCCAGAGGTGGCACTTATAGAGTGACAAGAGAGTCCTTAAGCTGTAAATCAGCCTCCTGCCTCTTTCTCTCTGGTTGGTCAGAGTTGTCCACATTAAAAAATCTTCAGATTGCCAAAAAAACAACCTCACATACTACCAGACCATATGGGTACACGGTATACATGAAAGGTTTCTTATAACAGGGTCAAGGGGGACTCACAACTGATGCTTTGGAAGACAGAATATGAATTACTCTGTGATATCATAAGGGAAAATGTCCAAAGCACTAAAACCCTGCACCCACAACAAGGAGGGCACAAACCCCAGCATGACTATCCCTGGCGCCAGTCTGCACACAGGCGAGATAAGCATCAGAGGAAGAAATCAGCTTTAACTCCTGCCAGAACATCTCCTGGGAAGAGATTTAGGAACATCCAACCATGTGGACTCATCCCCACTGCCAGCACAGTCAGGTTGCCAGCAGGGACAATCTATTTCTGAGGTCACCTTCGGTAGGTAAGGTCATTTTCCCCAAGAAATGCAAACCCTTGCACTGAAGGGGCAGCTACCAACTCCTTAAGTCACCATCTGCCTTCTACACAGAGCAGAGCTGCAAACACCTGAGGTTTGTGGTTTCTCATTAATTGGTATTTAGGTCTCAAAAGCAAAGAGGAAAGAGTCCAAAATTCTCTTTGCCAAATGCACCCTAAGACAAGGAAACTAACACAGTTAAAAATAAATCAGAGGAAAACAAACCAGAATGAAAACACATTTCCTATTGAGTTCAGCAGAGAGAGAAATGAAGCCCTCAATGGAGGATGGTTGCCCAGGCTGCAGCAGCACTGAAATTTAGGTTTCTGACTAAGTTAACTCCTATGTGACAGGATGACACCTGGCCAAGCTTATCCTTCTAAGTCTCAGCAGCAGGCAGTGCAGGATGGAAGTCCAAACACTTCAGGCTGATCATGCTGACCTGAGAGCTCCACACACATTTCTGTTTGTTATCTGAGGACCTTTGACCTGCAAATGGAATGATCATAACCCAGCTAATGGGAAGCACAGCCAGTTCTTTCCTCAATCTGTTGGACATCCATAACTTTTCACATCATGATTTTATGTGTAAGCCCTTTCCCTGCAATCCATTTGTCATTTCTGCAGCACCTGTTTGTGGGTCCCCAGGATGAGGGAAGAGATGAGAATCTTGACTCCATGTTTCAGAAGGTTGATTTATTATTTTATGATATATATTCTATTAAAAGAAAATTATATACTAAAACTATACTAAAAGAATAGAAGAAAGGATTTCATCAGAGGGCTAGAAAGGAATGAATAATAAAATCTTGTGACAGACTCAGAGAGTCTGACACAGCTAGCTGTGATTAGCCATTATTAAAAACAATTCACATGCTGGGTAAACAATTCTCCAAATCCCATTCCAGAGAAGCAAAACATGGAGAAGGCGAAGCTTCCCAGGAGAAGCAATCCTGGCAATGGTATTTTTCAGAAAATATGTCAGTGACACTTGTTTGATAGGATATTTCCTGTATAGGCTTAATAAAAGTAAAATTAACCCTAGCTTTGTTTAGGTACAGAGACTACTTGGAAAACAATCTGCAGTGCAAGATGCCCACTAAACAGGGTCACCTGGCTCTGCTTTCCACCCTCTGCAGGTTTCTTTGACAGTCAAACATCACTCTATTCCCCTTATTTATTTGGATACTCCCAAAAAAATGTTGCAAAGGAAACACTACTTGGATTCTTCCTGTGGCAACTATGACCTTCTACATCTATTCCTCCACTGATGGAGAGAAACAATTCAATTTGGATGCTGCAAATCCCTTTAAAAAATCCCCAAAGAAGAGGAAGCAGCTCTTACTTACCAGCGTGGAGGCTTCTCTGCATACAGCACTGAGCTGGGGTGGATATGGAGCTCGTGGTCATCACGGATAGTCCTTGAAAGCAAGATATGATTTCAGATTGTGATACTATTTCAGATCTCTTTATTGCTTAACATTTGGTTCCTTTCTGCCCCAGTATGAAAAAATAGTTCCTCAGTTTAATAAAAACCAAGAACGAAAGGACTGGAGTAAATTAACAACATTTGCATTTAATGAACAGATGAAACCAGGCTTAAATGCTGGCAAAAGGAACAATCAATAATTTGATGTCCTAAAAGAGTTTTATCTACATTAAATGAAAAAGTAGCATTTCAGGCTTTTACTCAGTGCTCTGGCAGTGCTACAACACTACTACACTACAACTGTACTTGCTTAACTTAAAGCAGTCTAATGACTACCAGTAGCAGCTTCCCACTATTAGTAATTTTTGTTGTATTTGCCAAAAGAAGAGATAAGCACTGAGGCAGTTTCCAAATACAGAACTTCAAATACTTAGTGCATTGATTGGCACATGTTCCTAATTGCAAATTAGGAGAAACATCTGCTTGTTGATTAAACTTAGATTTATTCATCAGGGGAGCTTTCCAACCAAGCCCCACTGTAGTGAAACTGTACATAGTCACCTGTAAGCTCCTGTAGAGTGGAATTTAGCTGCATTAGCAAAGAATCCAGAAACTATGCACCTCAAAACAGGATCTGGATCACCTGGAAAGAAGAATTTTTCTGTAAGATGAGTCAGTGGAAAGGCAAAAATCCCTAAAATACCACTTAATCATCTCAACTTTTCAGAGTGCATCAGGCTTTGACAGCAAAGGCAGGAGAGCAGACAAACCCTGCAATTTCTTTTGACTTCAATTTCACAGCAAAGCAAAAATTGCTGTCTAAAAAACGAATGTTGCCACCTGTGTCTCCATGAAGAGTTCCACAGTCCCTAAAGTAGCCCAGTGTGACAGCTGAGCATTGAAGGCTGATTTTTCAGAGCAGGTAGAGACAAGTGCTAAGAACCAGTCCCAGTACCCAGGCACACACAGCACAGCCGGAAATCACATCCCAAAGGCTGAACAGCACTTTGAACAAAAACGGCCTTTTTGAAAAGACAAAGAGGGAACAGGGTGACCTATTTATGAGTCTTTTGGAACATCTGTCCATTAGAGAATAACTGGTTTAAACTTTTGTTGGAAATCTCAACTAATGAAGACTGGACTAAAATTTAATTGTACAAATATACTAAAGTACTCTTCTGCAGCTGTTTTTAGGAAAAAAAATGTGGTCTAAATTAACATTATTTTGAGGCCAGGATAAAAATACTCCAAAGGTTGCAAGAAAAGCAGGGAGCAGACTGACAGTTTGGAAACTACCTTCACTATATATTGGACAAGAGCTTAAAAAAAAATATCACCTTCACTGGACTTCTTTGGCACTTTAAAGCGGACGAGAAGTTTTTTCAGCTGCTCTCTTACAACAGAAGCTCTCACAAGCCCTTTATAGTTCAGAAAGTGTTCCTGACACCACTGGGAGCTCTTGCTGTGCTGTACAGTGAGAAGAGAATAAAAATCTTAATGAGATACCATCAGCAAAGCAAACCCAATCTCTTTTGGATAGCCTTGTTCTGTTTTAATTCTGGTCTCCTGCAACACATTTCTTGTGGTTTTCCCTGAAAATTACCTATTTACAGAGCAACTAACAAGGGTATGGAGCACTAGTAACTAAAAAACATGTCTCAAACAACTTGTAAATAGCAGCAGATCAAATGTTATGGGGTATTTTCAAACAGATGTGCTTCATTTCTTCATATGTGGTGAAAGAGAAGAGCATCACTCATTCCATTAATTCTCTCAGATCATAAACTTGTCTGTTTTCAACCTCAAAATGTAAACAGCCTTTTCAGTGCTGTTTTCATTGATCTCTCTGCAAAGGGCTGTTTCTCCAGAAACCAGCACTCCCTCCAAGAGCTTTTGCATCTGACTGTTTCTAAGAGAATTACGCAGAAACAAAATGCGAAGGGCAAAATTTCAGCTGGTGCCTGCCTGGCTGCTTTGTGGCTGGGGAAAGAAGTCATGTTGGAACACTTGGGTGGTTATACTGCTTCAACTCAGCACTGCTGCAAGTATTTTACAACAGAAGTGGTTTATACCAGCAAAATATACTTCTCCCAAATAGGTGGAGCAACTTCAAAACTAAATAAACCTTAGCTTACAGAGCAGTACTAAGGTTGGTGTTAGACCTGAGGGTATGATGATCAATGAGTTAATTTAACACCAGAAAAAAGACTGCTAGATTTAAATGCAGATTATCATCAGTAAAACATGAAAAAATATTTATTTCATTGGAAATCTGGACATTTGTTTTCTCCAAGACCAAATCCCTGTCTCCTTGAAAACACAGCTGTCTACCCATAAGATTTCCAAGCTGTACCCTAACAAAATTCTCTTTTACTCCCTGCTCAGACGAACTGTGGAAGATCTGTGGCACATGGTGACCAGAGAGTCTTTTAATGTAGAGTTATCACTTGGTAAGTCCTCAGCTTTGAGAACTTTCTGTATCCAGAACTTCCAGATTCAGAAAAGAGAACCTCAGGTTCCTCCTATTCCTGCAAATCCCCAACCACTTGAGCTGACTTACTTTGACAAAGGCTTCATAAACATTCAGCATGGTCAGATGATCCCCTTCCTCCACAGCAAACTTTCTGTGTTGCCTGGCCTGCAGAACAAGAAATACCATTTTATAGGCAGATTGATTTTTGCTGAAATCATGTCTGACATGCCCAGTTCCCTTCAGCTCTGTATTTCCTAGGGACTGTTAAATTCTTACCATCTAGGGCAGCTCCTCTGGGCAACAGCAATACTTTACTAGCCCCTCTAAACTAGGAAGACTTTTATACCTGAAATTGGAAAAACGAACAGAAAGAATCTCCGTTCATTAAAATTAGGCTATTAAGAATTTGCTACATCCTTCCTGTTTTGCTCATCTCAAAAGGAAATGGTGTGTGGGAAGCTTTTGGGGGATTTTTTTTGCAAACCCTTCCAATGACCAGTATTGGTTTATAACCTTTCATGTTTCTGGCCCTCACAAATAGGTTTTTAGCAGTACTAAAAGACTCCAATGTTCCCCTGTTATTTGGTTTCTTCTTCTACCTACAACAAACAGATACAATTCTACACCTTATTTTATTTTCAAACAAAGTTGCAGTCTGTAATAGGCACCAGTAAAATACTTGCCAGAAATCCAGAAATGTGGAACCAACAATCAAAAAAGGAGACACAACTGAACTTACAGCCTGGTTTTTTTGATTTGGAGGGATCACAAAGATGTTTTGAATCTGCATCATGGCAGCAATTGTCAAAATCTCTTGGGAGCAGCCAAAATTTCCTGAAGAGTAAATGAAGACATTCAGTAAAGGAAATCTTCCATTCAACTTACCCCCATAGAGAATAAAATGAAAAAGAAGCAGAATATGTTTTTTATAGTATTTAAAACAAAAATACATAAATTCCTAGATTTTCTTTTAGTATAAGAGTGAATGTTTTCAGTGGAAAACTTAAGAGACAAATGTTAGACTTATTAGACTATGAAATGTCTTAGACTATTTAACAGAAATTTTAATCAATTCTTTTCACTGCAGACCACACCAAGATGAAGTATAGTTTGAGTTTAGCAAATGTCTAGCCATGCATTACAACTACATGACTCAAACTGGTGAAGAAACTGATCTTTTTCTTCCTACCTGATTCCAGAAGCATCTTTGCAAACATAGGATTCAAAGGGAACTCTGCTATTCTCATCCCAAGAGGCTCTGTTAACCGGCAGTGCATGTCCAAACCTGCAGCACATTCAGAAATGTAGCTGGGACACAGGCAAAACAGCACAGCAAGGCTTAAACTGTATTAAAGAGCAGAATTATAAGCTAAAATATACACTTAGCAAATCTAAGGTGCATTTGCTATATTACACTAAGCTTAAAAGCAATTCATGGTACCCATTTACTCTCTTGTGGGTCATCAGATTTTTTTCAAAAATACTTGAACACACAAGTTTTTTTAAATTTTGACCAAGTTTCACTCTTACTGTCAATAATTTAAAAAATCTGTAGTCCAAGTCAATGCCATGGCCAGAGGGGATATTAGCTGTTAGACCTCTGATCCTTTTTTTAAATATTTAGTAACATCTTTGTTCATGGGGATGTAAAGCAGAGAATGAAAATGGGGATAAACATGGGACAGGCATTATTGCAGGAACAGGAGGCACTGCTGATGGTAGGGTGTCATTTTTCTAAGCACATCTGTCACAGACATATTTTCTGAAAAATCATTTTGCCTGGATTTTTTTCTCCTGAGAAGCTGAGAAGCCTCAGAGGAAAAGAAAAACAATAATTATCAGCTGCTGTGGAATGCAACAGGTGCATCTTTGATTGGTCCATGTGAGTTGTTTCTACGTGATGACCAATCACAGGTCCAGCTGTGTTGGGACTCTGTTCAGTCACAAGATTTTATTATGATTCCATTCCGTTCCTTTCTTTGCTAGCTTCCTGATGAAATTCTCTTTCTTTAGTATAGTTTTAAAATATAATTATCTTCTACTAGAATATATATAATAAAATAATAATTCAGCCTTCTGAAACATGGAGTCAAGATTTTAATCTTTTCCCTCGTCCTGGGACTCCTGTGAACACCACCACACACATCTACTTAGGTCAGGAAAATAATGTATTATTATCTAAACAAGAGATGCACAGCTGATAAAGCTTTCCTACAGTTTAGTCTGCCTCATGTATCATCCACTCAACTGCCAGTCATGTTCCAGCTGTAGCCTTTTCCCTGGAGATGGCACAGGAGGGAGGCCTGACAGCTTGATCTGTGATGGCCAGAGCAGCCCTGCACATTTACTGTTTTAGAGGTTTGGCTCCCTCCAGTCAAACTCCTGCAGTAAGGGTGACCCATGCAAAGCACAGGTCACAGGCTTACTCTGAGCTTTGTGCTGAGATTTCAGGGAAAGATTTAAATGGAAAAGCCTTTCCTTTGCAAGAGGATGTAGAATTAAAAAAATACAATACACAGGGAACAATAATAAGGAAAAAAAAGCTTGCTAAGAAAGGCAGCAAAGAGTAAAAATTGAAAGAGAAAACTTCAAGAGGCTCAGTTGTATGAGGTATGACAAAGAGGTAAGCACAAGAGAAAGGCTACACGAGCAGGGGTGAGTGAGAGCCCAATAGCAGGACTTTGGGACACTGCAGGTTGCATAACCAACCACAGCAAAGAGACCTGAGGAAACACAACCACAGCTCTCACATTATATAAACACATTATTTGTCAGACTGTGTGCTGGTAACAAAGCCACAGCTGCACTGCAGCTCTGTTTCACAGAGAAAAGCAAAACCACAAATCAGGTCAAGGAATGAGATCTCCTATAACTCATGTCAGCATATCTGAACCCACAGATCCCACAGTCAGTGTTTATTTTATTATTTGATATGCTACCTACTCGTGACAATGTAGTGATTCACTCACACACCCCTACACTGTCCAACAAAACCTACCAGGCTTTTCACATAATGTCACAGAGTTTTCCTCAGAAACAGGTACCAAAGGCAGCTTTTGTGCAATGGTGAACTAACATTTAAACACAAAGCCACAGCACCTGCAAAAATTAAGGCATGACAGCTTTTATTTGACTAGTGCCATATGAGAAGTTTAAGTTCTACCAAAACTAAGAGCTTAGATAGGTTTTATCTACAGAAAGACAGCTGCATTCCTAAGTAGGAAAAAGGAGAAATTTCCATATATTTATGCACCACTTTCTACAGGTGCACCAAGCCAAAATCCTTTGGCTTCTGCTGCATCCTACAAATGTCAATACAATTTTGCATGATCTATATATGGGTTGTGCACAGATCTATTTGCAGTAATAAGCTTGAATATAGCCTGGAATGGATACTAGTTTGGAATAGGTGAAAGTTTCCTTCAAATAATCCTGGAAGCAATCACTGAATCCACATATATACAGGAAATTAAAGATCTTAGAAAAGGATATTATAAAGATTTTAATTAAATGGGCTCAGGAGAGATTATTCAAGTACCACGGCACTAAAATGTTTCAAGAACCACTAGTGTGTAACAGGCTGAGGGATTAAAACTCTCCTTTTTAAACTTAGGTAGTGTGGTTGTTTCTGATAGGTGACAACTCTCAAACAAATCTTCAACAAAGGCCTGAAATAACCCTAAAAATAAAGCCACTTTTTGCCTGCTTATTTACCTCTTAAATTATGCTTAAAACCAATAAACTCCAACTGACAACACCGACTCTCAAAAAGGCATCAAAGGAGAAGGCTGAGGAGAAATATTCCTGATGTAATCAGTTTGCACCATTATTAAAAATAATCCCTCTACAAACAGTGATGTGTTTATTCAACACAGCTATCTCACCTTAGGAGCATCTGCCCTGCACGAGCTGGCACCACACTGGCACAGCAGGGGCCTGGCCCCAAACTGCTTTTTTGGATGTGGCCGCAATGCCAATGATGAAATTCATGTTCCTACTTGCACAAGAGAAATTTAATCCTCACTGCACCTGCAAATACTTGGGCAGCTTCACCTCTGTACTTTATATAAAATCTTCATAATAAACCACTAAAACTTCACCTTAAACTTCAGCAAAAACTGAAGAGTGTATCACATACATGCACACACATTTCCTTCCATCTGAAACACCAAGATCAGCACTTCTCTGCTCTGCTACAAAGCTGTGCAGCCAAGAGAATAAGAGCTCTTTGAAGCTACATGAGCAGAACACTTCTGCCAAAACATCACCCAGCTAATCAGTGAGTTTATTGAACTTTCCTCTCCATTACCCTAAGGTGGTTTTGGCTGTGAATTCATCCTTGCAACACATTCCTGAGCCACTGTGAAGGTCCTTGTTCCAAGCTTGCAGAGGTTGCCAAGAACCAAGTGTCTTAAGTGAAACCCTCCTTTGCAAGATGGAACTGAACCAGCACAGGGCAAAATCCTGGCCAAGCACAGTTACAGCTCCATGAGAATAAAAAGAGAGCAGACTGCCACAAGTTACAGCACAGCATCTGTGAGTAGTCTAAAAACAGCCACAAACCTCTGGAAGCTTCCAAAATGTTTACTTTATGGAGTAAACATTGTCAATTCTGAATTAGCTACAAACAAGGAGCTGAAGTCAAACACAGCTTAGTTTTGACTACTTGGCCTCACATCAGGTTTCTGTTTTGTTTAGTTTGTTGCATTCAAAAAGATTACACAGCTGTCAAAAAAACTCAACAACATAACAGTTCTTCCTATAAACAAAATTAGGCAGCAGGCATCCCACTCACCACACAAAAAGGAGTTGAAAACTGTATATAAAAACATATTACTACAGTGTGATCTGAGTGTTAAAAGTAGCCAACGGCAGCACAATGCATAAAAGCAAAATGAACACACTCAGAATCAAAGACTATCTCAAATTGGAAAGGACCCACCCATAAGGCTCAAGTCCAAGTCCCTGCTCCTCACAGAACCACCTAAAACCAAACCATATGCCAACAGTGTTGTTCAGACTCCAATGAATTGTAGAACAAGCTGTGATTAGTAACACAGAGAACAGAATTTTTAAAAAGATATTCTTTTAAGTAGCTTAATAGTATAAAAGTACTTTGAATTATGCTCTCAAGATCTCTCAGACTAATCTCTTCTTTTCATTACAAATTTGTGTGTATCTGTTGACTTGTCCATAACTGGCAAGTTCAGTACTAAAACTAGAGCAGAGTCTTTGCAAGTTTCATGCATTTAAAAGCATGAAAAGCCAGAAAGCTGTTCACTGAAACACACACACTGCCTTGAGAAACACAGCTCCAGTTCATCCAGGAGAAAATGTGCTGGTTTTAGGGATGATCAGGGGGTTTTGTTAGTGGTTGTATCCTATAATCACAGCTAATAGAATCAGAACAGTTTGACTTGCTGTGGGTGTGAGCCTCAGCTGCAGGACCAGCAGCACAAACATGAAGAGCATTACACTACAGCAGGTGTAGCCTTTCAGCCACAGCCCATCCTGCATCCAGAGCAGAGAACAGACTGGAATTCATTTAAAAAATTGTAATTAAATTAGCTCTTAATAACTTCTGTCAGTAAAACCTTCAAAATCATAGCAAGGAGGCAGTTTGAAAACTATCACACTCTCTGTGGGGTTTCATGCACAGCCGCCAGGGACTGAGCTCTCCCAAATTCAGGCATCACATTTGACTGACAATGCTTAGGCAGAGTTCCAGCACACACACAGCAAGATCAGATAATGACTGCAACGTGTTAACAGGAAAATTTACAATAGACAGACTGTGCTTTTCAAAGTCCCACTAAGGAACAAAGTTGCAATTCTATCAGCCTTGATAAAGTCTGGGTTGTTACAGTCAACCTTTGCTTACAACTTTTGCTGTTTAGATCTGCAAGTGTTACATGTTTCCATTGCTGGCACAGTAACATGAAATAAAAGACCACCACACCAAGTCTAAGGTATGTAATAATTTATCTAACTGGATGCAGGTAAAGCTAGTGTCTAACTCCTCTACTGGTCTAATTAATGTCCAAACTCCATTTTTATCATCATACCAGTCTGTAAGGAATGAAGGAGCACAAAGAGGATCTGCCAGGGAAAAACACCCTCATCAGCTCAGAGCCCTGTTCCTAGCAAGGATAAACAGGTGGTTTCCTCTCATGAAATTGCAAAGAAATACAGATAAGATAGCTATAAAATGCTCATTTACCCAATCTAAGTAGTTTAATTCTAGTTTAAACTCCATTGCTGCTGTTTGCTTGCTTATTCATCTGAAATAACCAAAAGAAAAGACAGTAAATCCAGAAGAGACTGAGGTACAATCTAAAAATCCACCAAGAAAAGTTTGCACCAGTCACACCTGTGTTTCTCCTTCTTTCTCAAAGCACAGTTCTGAAATGCAAATTTTATTAATGTCCTTCCAACATCAAATACAAATTAGAGGGTTTTTTCCCAACTCCTATAATATAGCTCCAAATAAAGCAAAACATTAACATCTCACCTCCTAAAGCATACAGCAACTCTAAAGCTTGCACCATCGACTGTGCAGGGGGTGGCTGTGAAGAGAAAATGTGCATTGATTGAAATTATCAGCACAGAACATGAATTCACACATCTTCCTCTTTTGCAAAATCCTTAACTATCTACTCTCTGTGCTGCAAAATGAACAAAGAGTTCTCACACTCTTCCTCCTTCATAAATTCAGCACAAAGGGATTGCAGTTACAATTCTACAGAATTGTAGAAGTTTGTCTTTTGTCTTTTTAAGACTTTCCTCGCAGTTTGTCTTTTTAAGATTTTCCTAACTTCTCAACAATTGAAACATCAAACTCTGGAATCCAAATGGTTGTTCCTAAGTGGTCACACACATATTTGCACTATTGATTCCCAGGAACACAGTGCTGCCTGACAGGGGACAATGAGTTACACTTTCCAAACCAGCAGGACAATGTTGAATGGTTGGTTATCCCCAAGTCATCCCCTGATCTCTCCTCAGCCCAAGGAAAGCTGGCAGCCTTCAGAGCCTGGGACTCACCGAAAGGAAGGGGAACCTGAGCACGTTGTCAATCCCCAGAGCCTTGAGCTGCAGGATGACAGGGGCCAGGTTGCTGCGCTGCATCTCCGGCACCGTGGACTTGGGCAGCTTCTCAAAGTCCTCCTCTGTGGGGGGAGAAAAACACAGCTGGGGACTGAGCTTCAGCTCCCATTCATGCAGTCACCATGACAGAATCACACCCATTGCAAGTTTAAATTATCACATATGGATAATTAACAGCTGTTAAAAGATAATCGCTATTCTAAAGATGATCTTTCTCCAATTACTGTATTTTACAATTCAACGGTTTTGGCTACAGTTTTGATTTTGTACTTCACCCACCCACATTTCAATTTGAAATGTTATAAATTCTTCACAGAAATCTGGAAATGTTTTGTTTCTCTTCTGTTAAACGGTTTTGTCAGAAAATACAAGGCAGGGTGCAATACTACAAAAAAGCATTTCTTTTAAAGAGACATGGAAAAGTTTCAAAGCAGCATGCTTTCACTACAAGAACACTATTTTTGTAAATACTCAAATGGTTTAAAATATATATTTAAAATAAAGATTAAGGATGGAAAAACAATTTATTTAACAATGCCTTTTCAAAATCACATTCACTATAAAATCCAAGTCTGGAAAAATACTCCATGTAAGGATAAAACCTTCCATTAACTAACCGTTATGCAGTAAAAAAAGGGCACATTCTACATTATTTTCACCCAAACTATTTTCATTTCTACAAAATCTTTTTCTATCTCAAACCTTTCCTAGGACAAAGACAAGGCTGTTTCCCTGCTGCTGTTCACTCTGGGCACTTTCTTCTTTTCGGTTTTATTTTTCCCTCCTTTAAAACACTTCTTAAAGCACTCTCTAGACCTTGAGCTCTTGAGCACACAAAAATATCTTCAGTGTAGCCATGGTTTCCCCAGTAAAACACTCAAAAAACTATGGAAGCTTGGGATATTGTGTAGCACATATTGTCTCCTGATTCTTACTGGATACATATAAATTCAGGGCATAAATCATGGCTTGGTTTAATGCGGCAACTGCTGGCAAGCACAAACACATTTTAAAGGAAAATGCTTCATCTCCAACATCTCAGAGCTCCAGTAAAACTAGAGGGGACCTGAAGCCCATCAGCAATGGGAGTGTTCAGCTGCAAAGCCTTTTCTCATTAAGCAGCTGAGAATAGACACTTCGATTGCAGCTCCCTGGACAGTGTGAGGTAGCCAAGAGATTTATTTATAACAGCAATTTTTGTGCACTGCCAGGGTCATGGATTTAAGGGAAGAATTTGGGGTTGGCAGCTATTCCTAAGAAAAAAAAGAGACACAAAGTTTTCTCTGACTTACATAAAGGATTTCCAGAGCCCTTTTAAATGCAAGGTCTATAAAGACTTCAGTCAGAGAAGAGAGATTATAATACTGGTAAGTATAAAAAGCTGAAATTGTTCAGAAACCAAAATCCTTAAAGAACAAACTTCTTAATAAGCTCACCACTTTTAAGAGCTGCATTAACATTTCATGTTTGCAACTGCTGACTCTGCCCCATTTGTACTTCTATATATAAAATATTATTGTATCAATATAATGTAGCATATTAATATATTAATATAAAATTCACCTATTGATATATTAATATAATTTTATATTGATACATTAGTGTAAGATTAATATACTAATATAGAATATTATATTTATAAATATATTTGTTATATTATAAATTAATATTTATAGTAATATAAAATATTATATTTATATACTTTAAATATGATAACATTATTATTTTATGTATAGTATTATTATATGAGTATTACATTTATATAATATGGGTATTATATAGAATTTATATATATTCTATAAATAAATAACTAGAAAGTTATATATTACCTTGTAACAAAGAAACTTGTCACTACTCTTGAACTATAACCAGCTAATTAATCTCATAAATCTCACAACCTCTAAAACTAATATTTATCTAAATAATAAACCGTTCTTAACCCCCAAGTAATCCCATTCCTTCATTACTAACAGCAACAACAATAATCAACAAAGGGAACTGTTGTTCTTTTGATGAATGAACAGGCACAGCCCTTTCTCCTCAATCTGCCACAGAATGAGAAGCCCATGCAGAGCGGGGAGCCCCGAGCTGCTGACCTGTGTAGAGCCGGTAGCACTTCCCGGAGCGGTTGCGGCCGGCCCGTCCCGCCCGCTGGTTGGCCGAGGCTTTGGACACGGGCACCACCACCAGGCACTCGATGGCCGTCTTGGGGTTGTAGGCACGCAGCTTCACAAAGCCACAGTCGATGACAAAGGCGATGCCGTGCACTGTGATGGAGGTCTCGGCAATGTTGGTGGCAACGATCACCTGCAGGGACAGGCAGAGAGAGGATCCTGTGAGCTCTCAGGGAGCCCATCAGCCAAACACAGCCAGGGACATCTCAGCCGTGGGGGGCCCAGGACACACTCAGGAGCACAAAAAGATACAGTACAAGCAGAAGGAGCTGTCAGCTTGAAATAAGCCCAGTTTGCACAGCAGTTCTCACAGCTTCATAAACATTTTCTTATTCAAATTTGTTCTCTCTTCATAAAAGAAGAGCTTGGCAGTGTTTGCAGAGAAAATCTTTGGCAGTGAAAAAGATTAACTGTAAATCAAGTGTTCTTATGTAGCAAACTGTGAAAAATGCGTATTTTATGACTGGCTTTTCTCAAATATTAAAATGAATGTTATATGTGTTGTGTTAGAAAGTAATGCTGTATTGATTCTCTTAAGTAGTGTGTTAAATATAGTTTTAGGTTATAATAAAATGTTAAAATAAAAACTATGCTATGTAGGATACTTTTTTCCTAAAGAAAGGACTTGCAGTGAGATAGCGGCCACAGGACACCTGAATCTTTCAGAGAAAAACAATTTATTGCTCCATTATCAGAAGAAATGAACTTCTTCCCACCTCACTCAGCTGAGTTAGGATTCAGAGGAAGAAGTTGACACTGACCAGAGAGAATCCTATATTTGAATGGCATTTATGCATCATGTATGATGTATGAATATGCAACAGGCTACTGCTTTTAAGGGTTAATCCTCTGTTAACATATGTCCTTTTTCAGGCTTATTTTGCCCAGAAAGAGGTACCCAGACATCCATAACTCTTTGTTTCTATTGTCTCATATTTTCCTAATTCAAATTGTCCGAATTATTATTACTGTAATTATATTACTATTTTTATAACCATTTTATTACTTTTAAAGTTTTAAAAACAAGTGATTGGTGTTTTTCACAAAACACAGAATGTTTTCTTTCTGCTTTTCAGTTACATTGAACTATTCTTTGTACACTCACAAAGCTACGTAAGGTGAGGTGGGAAGATGTAAAGCTAAGGAATATGTAAGGAATGAGGTGGGACATAGGAGGGGAACAGAGCTGATTAAGAGTTCCACATTCAGCATTCCTGAAGGGATTCACTTATATATGTATGCCCTAAAATAATAAAATAAATTGTTCCCAGACAACAGTGGGAAATTTAATGTTCATTTCACCTGAAATTAAAAAGTAAATTTTGAAAGGTAACTGACTAATGTCATATCCCAGAGAGAAGTATTTATATGAAATGTTATTCATTGGCAGATAAACAACTTCACTTGTCAAACCCCAGCAGGTACAGGAATTACAAGTCACCTTGGTGTAGTTTTGTCAGCTTATTTCAGCCCCAACACAGGCTCTGCATAATCACATCCAATTATATACTTCTGTGACATTAAATGTCCAAACAAGACTTGCAGAAGTCAAAACAAAGCTTTTTTTTCCACTAAAATCAAGTAAGCTTGAACTTGTTCCTTAGATGAAAATACAGCACTTACCCACTCTGTCACCAATTTTTCTACTACTGGTGGAAAACAGCCATGGACATTTAGATCACAAAAAAGAAAGAAAAAGGTAAAAGCAAAGGAGTTCAGAGGGTAAGAAGACAAATACAAAGTTGTATGAAGACACTTAAAAATTGCAGAGTTGATGAGGCACAGAGGAGAGTTGGAACTGACATGTCTAGGAGTGATCAAAGATGAAAAGGGGAAGCCAGGGAACATGTGCTTGGTTCCCAGTTTGAAAGCTGGCAGGCACTGATGGGAGATGCAGAAAGCCTCCCTCAAAGCACCATTTGCAATAGTCTGGTGGTGTGAACCTGATAAATGCAACATATGTGCTACAGGCACCCTTCTGGGGGGAGGAAATTGAGACAGACACAAGAGCTCACCTTCCTGACAGTGTGAGGGACTCTCTCAAACACTTTCAGCTGCTCAGGAGACGGCAGCCCAGCATACATGGGCAGAACACGGAGGTGCTTCTTCATCCCGGTGCGAGCGAGGGCCCGAGCCTGCTCTATGAGCATGGAAACAACGGTCTCCACCTCCTCCTGCAGCCACAGCAGCACAGGGCACACAGTGAGACAGGCTGCACTTTAACAGCACATTCCTGTCACCTAGATACAGAAACTGCACCAAATAATGCCAGTGTAATTGTCCAAACTCCAGGATTTTGACTAGCTCACTCCATGCTGTAATATTCTTAAGATAAATTGCTATTAGCAATAAATAAAGCTTTATACACGTTTGTGCTCACTGTTATTTGACTCAGTGTCATATCACAAACACATCAGCAAAATCATGGGGAAGGACTGAACCAAGCTTAGGGGGAAGTAGGTTAATTTTCCTATCTCAACTGGTGAGAGCAAAATGGGAGGCCAAAATATTTTGGCAGAGCAGAATGCTGTGGGCCTGGATCAGGAATGGCACAGGAACAGCACTGACACCTCCTGCTCAGCTTCGTGTTTAATCTCAGCTGTGGCATCTCACTCTTAAAGACAGAAAACAAAATGTTCCAACATTGTCTCATGAAAATGCAAATTCATTATTCCAAAGTGAAATCAATAAAGGGGATGAAGAATTGCTTTTGAAAATATGCAAGATATTACTAAAGTTCTTCAAGGCAGCTCCTCACTGGAGAAATGAGCTGCCTCCCATTTGCTCTTCCCAGCTGCAAAGTGAGCTGACAAGCATAAATAGAGCAGAAGAGACCAGTACATTTTGATCTCATGGCAATTTGTTTTTCTGTCAGACACTTCAGATGTTAGTCCTAACAAATGGAAATTCCACTTGCCTTAACTATTAATGATGACTCACTGTCAACATAACTGGGTATGTGTGACTTGCACCAGCAAACCACACAGAATTCCACTCACTAACAAGACTGAGAAATACAGCATTAAATGACAAAAACTATCTTCCATCACTAGCTTTGATAAATTCAGGCCATATATTGTCTTCACATCTTTGGCACTGGCCTAGTTTTGCTCCCATCAATAGAGAAATGTTTGTCATCTTTACTGAGAATAAAGTAAGCACAACTAAGGAAAGCCTCAGGAGACTGAGGCAGCTTTGCAAAGCTCACAATACAGCACTGTAAAACAAAAAAAAAAAAAAAATTTCTTATGTCTGTACCTGGCCAGTTAAAAATGCCAGTATATCACCATCATTCTCCATCTGGTGAATTTTCATTGTAGTTTCCACAGTTGATTTTACATAGTCAGGAACAGGGCTATGGGGAGAGAAAACAGCAGAAACATGAGCAGAAAAATAGCAACAGACTCCTCCCCTCCAGCAGGGACAAACAGAGCAGCTTTGGGACACCAGAGCTCTAACCTAGACAAAATGATAGCACAGTTGCACAGTGTCACTACTGCCAAGACCAGACAGGAACACACCTCTGCAGGTAAAAGATGTCCACTGGAAACGTCCTCCCCTCAACAGTGAGGATCACACTGGTGTCTTTGCTGGGGTCACCGGTATCATTTTGATTGAAGAAATCCCTGAATTTCTACATTAAAATAAAAACAAACACTTTCACTTTGACATTTCAAAGAATGGAGAGAAAAACCTAAAGACAAAGAGAAGTCAAATTACTACTGCTTGGATGTTTACTTCATCCGTTTGATACTGCCAATTAAAAAATGCCAACGTTTGATTTTGTTGCTTTCTGTCTGGGATTCAGGCATTTAGCACAAATAGTGTTGCATGTTTATTACTTTGAGAAGTAAAAATTGGAAAGGGAAATAAAATTAATTTTATCAGCTGCTACAGTTGGAAAAAGAAGATAAAGAAACTTTTAACTGAAAGTTAAATCTATCAAATTAGCAAAGTCAGAACTAAGAACTTAGAAATAATTGGTGCAAAAAGGTTTGTGTAGGACCTGCATATTCTCATCCATTTTTGGGTGAATGAGTAAATTTTACAGCCCTTACTGAACATCAAGATCTCATTTTGTAAAAGCAGAGTTAGGCATGATTTATGAAAGTTTTTGATTTATGTATTGTGAGACCCCTTCATAAATTTAGATCTATTGTCATGAAGTATTTTCAAAAAATAACAGCAAAAGATGGAACATAAGAACCCATATAATTCATCTCAACTTTTATGAGCATTGTAGAGATAACCATCAACTCTCTGTATTAAAAAAATATTTATAAAGTTCACACCAATCATTTTGCTCATATTAACTCATTTTAGATTAACTGCCATCTATTTGAAATGTGGTTTCTGGCAGTTAATTATTTGCAGTGTAATGTACAGAATAAAAAGCAGTGCAAACACTACCAAAGCACAGCACACTACCAACATTCATGGCAAATGGTATTTGTCACTAAAGGACATCTCTGTGTGCCCACATCTTCAGTGCCATATGCAAGCTCTCACCACCACATCTTATTAAGGACAGAGCAGTTAGGAAAAGTGGAGAAGAGGAATGAACATGATATAGGAGATGGAATGGCTGCCATATGAGGAGAGACTGAATAGGCTCTGCTTGGGGAGTACAAGGTTGGAAAGACACAGCTGAGGTTTACAGAATCAAAAGTGACAAAGTAAATGTAAAGCTGGTTTGGGGTGTTTTTTTAAACACAACTCCCCAGTACAAGAACTGGGAGATCCTTGATGAAACTAACAGGTTTGTAAGAATTAGACCAAGTACTTCGTTATACAGCAGGTGGCAAACTCCTGAAAATTACTCATGGTGTCCTGGAGACTTGCAGATTCAAAGACAAATGAACAAACAGCAGGTCCATAAACACATAGTAGAGGCAAACAGCAGGAAGGTGCTGACTAATATCTGTACTACAACTACTGCAGCTGCTGAGGCAGCTCAGACTGAACAGACCCACAGCAGGTGCACAGCCTCATGTGCTCTCCCTAAACAGCATCTCCTGTTGCTGCTGCTACAAGCAGAACACAGGGCTGGGTGAAACATTGCTCAGCTCTAAGAGTTTCTCTTCTCTTCTCCTCCTATTCAAAATTAAATTCAGGGTGTTTTAACTAAGTTTACGTAAGTGTCCACAGGCCACAAGTGAATCAGAGATCTTTAAGACATCACTGATATTAAGTCCACTTATTTTTACTTGTCTATAGTTGCCTCAGGTTATTTCTATCAGCAAAACTGAGCTAAATGTCCTCTAATAAATTAGGCCAAGAGAACATATTTTTATAAAGAATACAATAAGGAGAAAAAATATATGAATACATAAAAAGCAGATTCATATTTAAATTCACAGCCAAAACAGTTTGCTAATAGAACATGAAAACCAAAAAGGGCAAGTGAACTACAGCAGATTTTTTCCTCCAACAATTTAAGCAGCACAGAGGGTAAGTTGTACATCAATAGCAGTGGAGCTGTCACCTAATGTCACCTCATTTCAACCCAAATCTCTGAGCTGTACCTCTGCATCCAAGGTGGCTGAAGCTACAATCAGGCGAAGATCCCCACGCTTCTTCTGAACCTGGGAAAGACACCAACAACAGCCAGAGTTAAAACTGCTTTCTGAAATACAAGATTAGAACCAAGATTTAGAGATTCCAGAACCAGAAACCTCTCTGTAAAACTGCAAGACAGGTGATGAATGAAGCAGCCACATCACCCCACAGGTCTAAGAACCCAGTGATTGTTTGGAGTTTTATGTATTTATTTTAAGGGCATTCAGTCAGTTATTTTAATGTAAATTAAAAAACATCAAATTAAAATCTTGGTTCCTGGTGGGAGTCAGATCTTTAGTAGGCTGAAAGTCAGCAACAAGCCCCAATCAGATCACTTCACATGATCAGCAGCAGCAGAATCAACAGTGTATTTTTAGAAGTATCAGCTAAGGAGACATTTCAGCATCAGGGGAAAGAAACAGAGGATCCTCAATGTCAGATGACCAAAGTAAATAGCTGGGTATGTACAATAGGCTGCAGGATAAATGAGGAAGCAGCAATCACACTCCCTAAATGAGGAAGCAGCAATCACACTCCCTTAATTACCAGCCATCAGGATCAGAGGTTGAATGAAAAGGATGGAAATTAAAACAGTTACAGAGAGCTGTATTAAAATCACCAAATTAAAATTACAGAATTACAGTGAATTAAAAAAGAATTACCTTTTTTAGTAAGCCAATGGCAATGTCTGTATAAAGAGTCCTTTCATGAGCTTCATCCAGCATGAGGACACTGTGAAAAAAGCATAAAGGTAAGGTTTCAGAAATTATTTGACTGACACTAGAATCAATGTCTCCCTGTCTTGTAGAAACACCATTATTTGAAATCTGCTGCAGGACCATTACTGTTCACAGCCACTCACAGAATTGGTGAAGTTAAAAAACTTGCAGCAGTGAAGCAGGGAGTAAAATGTACCTGACATCACATGGGACATATACACTGCTCTCTCTTCAGGCTAGTTTTGGGAAAGGAGTAGAAGAAAACAAATCTGCGTTTATTGTATTGCATAGGTTTTCTGGATATCAGAAAAGCCTGTTTGTTGTTGGTTTGTTTTATTAGTATAAGGAAGAAAAAATAATCTAAAATTAAGAAATGAAACAATTCAGACTCCATAAGCCCCCCTTAGATTTTGTCTCAAAACTACAGCATCAAATCCTGTTGGTTTTGGTGTTGCAATGATCAACCAACAGCAGTATGTTGTTGCTAAAAAACAATGTCATTTTTATAACATAAAGAAGTCAGAGTTCTACAATAATTTTCACTTTTTTGGTATTTAATTTTTAACAGCCACTAAGAATTTATAAAAACTGTTATCATAATAGCTTGAAAAAAGCAGGTTTTTACCAAATTGCGCTTCAGAAAGCAATCCTTCTACGTTTTCTTACCTGTATCTTGTTAACAAAGGATCAGCCATCATTTCCCTCACCAGCATACCATCAGTCAGAAACTAGAAGTAAATAAAAAGGAAAAAAATTCTTGTTATATGGTCTCCATTGTGATTTTTATAGATGCTTTTGTAGGCTTTTGCCTGAATGTTTCCTGGCCTTTAATTTTCTAATGATCTATCAAATTAGACTGTGATTGCAACTGTGATCTTGAACTAAGAACTGATGGTGAAACCCTCCAAATTTCCAACTCTAAATAAATAATCATGTTTAAAAAAATTAAATTCAACTCTATTTAATGAACAAATATCTCCATTTCTTTCACTGTAAAAGGAACACCAGCCTCCTAAAAAAAAACACAAAGCAAATTGTCTCATTCATCATCACTGCTATTCCAGCACAACTAAAGCAAATCCTCTTCTGCTGAACACAAGCAACACTAACACTGCTCACAGCACTGAAAAACAGCTGCAAAGTTGCTATTTAATCCCCCAAATTATCTCTCAGCCTACTCATCTTGGGTTTTATGTGTGCTTTTAATCAAAATCTATTGTTAGAGGAGGATACTTTTAATCTGTGATTCACTGCAGCCTTTCCCTATGACTTTGAGTGACACACAGGTCACACCAGTGCTGTACCAACAGCTGGCCATACCCTGAAATTGTCCTCGAGGTTTAAAATGGTGCTTGTCAGACTATCAGAATAAAACAGATACTCATTTTATTAAGGCTTGGATTACCACAGCCATTTCAAGCATAATTTTGGGGTACCCACTTGGCAAACTGAAATGTTACATATTCTCCTGAGTGGGCATCACAAGGTTCTCAGTAATTTTGCAAAAGAACTACAAGAGTTTCAACTAATCCCTTCAGAGTAACCACACACTGTTGGTGTTTCACCTTAATTCTTGTAGCCTGTGGGTCTGTGCAGTCATCAAAGCGGATGCAATATCCAACCTCGTGTCCCAGCACTGCCCCTCTTTCATCAGCAACTCGGCCTGCAACCTGAGAAAAGAGATCCTCATAGCAACAAACAGCCCAGCACCCTTCAGCCCTGTGTCATGACAAACTAAAATGACATCTAAAGATACAGTAAAACTCCACAATACAAGAATTAGTCCCTGTAGAATTCCAACCACAAGTTAGTGTCAGTCATTTGAGTGACACTCTAGCCCATACCTACAGGCAGTGAGTTCATGATTTCAGTTGGAATCTTATCACCCCATCTCTTTCAGCCCAAGAATTCAGGATAATTGTCAGTCTGGGTAATGCAAGCAGAAGTGCAAGAATTTCTAAACTATGCTTTATATCTTTGCAGTTACCTATCTTTATTTCTAACAACCCCCATGCTCTAGATGGGAGAACAGATAAGTCACCTATTAAAATAAAATATCATTTTCAGCTCAGGACAAAGCAATAAATCATTAGTTATATTTCTCATCTCCTGTAACAGCCACAGTCCAGGCACGCTGCAACAACAGTCTCAAAAAAAACCCTGCTGTGTCCATGTACTAAGCCTGAATGGAATAATCTTTCTATTTTAGGCTTAAAAATGACGCATTGAGACATGAAAGGGAAAAGAGAAGAGAGTTTGCTGTGAGAAATCATTGCAGCACTCACAACATCTCCTGTAAAACTTGTGCTCTGTCAGCTGGATGCCCTATGAAGGAGAAAAGGGAGGACACTGCAGGCAGACTGCCCAAAGCACAGGATGCAGAGCTCTGCTAGAGACTGTCCCCTTAACCAGGCTGGATCTGGTCAAGGAATCCTGGATTCTACAGTATTTACTGAGGTAAATGCTGGTGTGTTGCAGATACCATTTACTAAATTACAGAGAACAGGCAAATGAGGGTTATAAAATGGCACCTCAGCTCTCTGTAAAAAAAGAATGCTGCAGCAGAAACTTCACCCACATCAGAGCCTGGCAGTAGTTGTGAAGACAAAGGAGCACTGGATGCTTTCTGTCCACCCTGCTAACAGAGAGAAATCATTGCCCTCAGCATCTCCTTTTCCCTCTCACAGCACATCCAGATGATGTTATGCTCTCCAAGACAAAATATGTATATGCAAAAATTTCTCACAAGAAAACTGTTTCTCCTTCTGCCTGACATTTTTACAAGGGGAAACCAAAAAAACCCACAGCCCTTAAAAACAACAAAAAACAAACACAAAAAATATTAAGAACCTAGTTATGAATTGCTAGAAAGAGGCACACAACCTCTTGTTTCTTCCACTGGCTGCATAACTATATGCAGATTTACATCACTGTTTCACCTTGTGAAAGAAGTTGAGGGTCACACAAGCACAGTTCTAGTCCTGAGTCAATCACAGCTCAGCCCTAAGTTCTGCACACAGTTCTGCTGACATCAGTCAGTTTTACTTCAAAGCTCCTACATCTGCAGTCCTGGAATGCTGGAATGTTTGGCCAGACCCACTAATCAGGTAGAATTCAGTGTGCAACACCAGCAGCTCTTAGAGAAAGACAAGCAGAAACATCTTTTCCTTCAGGAGCTCGTGCAGATTCCTGCTGTTCAGCAAAACCTGCTGATAAACTGGAGGTTCTAATGCCAGCAGACTGGGGAGATGGGGACACTCACTGAAACTGCAGCGACCCGACGAGGCTGTGTCACCCCAACAACTCTGCCTTCAGCTGTCCAGCCAGCTTCTGCCAGGTACTGCAAACAACAGAGGGGAGAAGAGAGACACTGTCATGCTGTGCTTACACCAAGGTGTTAGCCCCTCACACTTTGTGTTTTACCTGGTTCTGCTCAATATTCCATGTAAAATCCCCTGGGAGACCACCTGGTTTCACCAACCCAACAGACACTTACTTGCGGAATCTGTGTTGATTTCCCACATCCTGTTTCCCCAATAATCACCAGGGTCTGGTAGTTCTCCACTAGGTAAAGTATGTGATTTCTTAGCTGAAAGAGAAGATGGCATTTAAACATAAAAAGCAGATTGTACAAAACTAAGAAAACAATTAAAATTATCATATTTACATATCTGGCAGACACAGTAACTTCTTGTTACATGGAGCTGACTGCCAAAAGTCCTTTAAAATCTATAAATTACATGTACAGCATCATCCATCAACAAAGCCTTTAGAACTGTCACTTGCATTTGCCAAACAGGACAATAAATTCCAACAAATTGAGAGCAAAGCCATAAAATTATTATTTATGCTGCAAAGTGATTTTATACTGCTCTTTAAAAAAAAAAAACCAAAACAAAAACAAAACCACAAAAAACACAAGAATCAGGCATCACACAACACATTTAATATATCAAAAAGAACTTCTGTACCTTAAAAACAGGCAGCTTTTGCCTTTGCTGTTCAATGGAAAGGGAAGCATAAGGGTTGTAGATGACAGTGACAGCGCTGCTCTCAGCAGGGCTCTGCCTCTCCTCTGAGACACTGACACCAGGACCTTCTGAGCCTACACAACAGGAGTGAATTTTAACTGGAGCAGCACACTTCTGCCTGGTGCATCACAATACAGCCAAAATAAGTATATTTGATACAAATAGGAATCATGGGTGGCAGCTGTGAAAGCAATCTAAATATTACCTAACAATAAACAAGGGATATGCCCCTCACTTCAGCTCTGAATTTACCTCAGGAACTGAAACTTGATTTATTCCTGCTGCAAATTATCACAAACCTACTGACCACTAAAACTGTGGAATCATGCAAGTGAACCAGAGACAAAAACTCATCTCAGTAACAGAATGGGTCATCTCCAGCTGCAGATTCAACCAGAAAAGGCTGAGAGCAAAGAGGAGGATTCCTCTGTTCTGCAGGATTTCCTTGCTTGCACTTCTCCCACTGTTAAAAGATTAGTCCTTTCCAGAGCTGCCAAGCAGTTCTACCATAAATCAACAATTACCAACATTATTTCCAAGGTGCTTCTTCACGGAGCTGCTCTCCCTGGTGTTAACCACGGTTATTCCCACCCATGGCCAGCATTTTGCTCCTCCCTCAGAACTCCTTGGGATCCCCCGGCACTCTTCACATCCCCTGGAGACCCCGGCAAAGGACCAGCACACCCACCATCCCCTCCCCTGCCACCCCACACCGGGCAGCACTCAGCCGGAGCCACACACACCCCTGGGCTTTGGCAGGGAGGGCACAGCCATTTCCCCACTGTCATCAAGGTTGGAAAAGACCTTCCCGACCATGCAGCCCAACCATCACCACCACTGTAATCCCTGAACAACATCACCCAGCAGCGGACTCAGACACCTCTTAAAAGCCCTCAGGGATGGTGACTCCACCACCTCCCCGGGAAATTATTCCAATGCCTGACCGCCTGAACAGTGAAATCAAAAATTATAATAACTAATGGAAAAATTATAATAGCTAATGCCGTGTCTCAGTTTAAGGCTATTTTTCCCGGTTCTCTGACGGCAGACGCGGCAGAAGGGACCGGCTCAGCACAGCCTCCTGTCCGGGAGTTGTAGGGAGAGATGAGGTCACCCCTAATCCTCCTCTTCTGGAGACAAAGCAAACCCAGCTGCCGCTCCTCATAACACACGTTCCCGAATCCTTTCACAGCCTTGCTGCCCTTCACTGTAAACGCGCCAGCGACCCCAAAGAGCCAAGGGGGGCAGCGCCGCACCCCTCACCACGGGCAAGAAGCTCGGAGCTCTGTCCCCCACACCACACCCCTCACCACGGCCAGCAGGGCTCCATTCCCCGCACCCCTCATCGCGGGCAGCCCGCGGCGGGGCTCCGTGCCCCGCACCCGCACATCCCACCCCCATCCCTCACCCGGCTTCCAAAACTTCACCGGCCCCACGGGCGCCGCCATCTTGGGGTGAGAGGGCGGCCGGAAGCGGCGGCCACGTGACGCGGCCCGCGTTGCCATGGAGACCCCCCCGGTCCCCCCATAACGCCCGTAGGGCCCATGGCAGATCTGCCTTTCATCCTGTGAAAAATGCGCATTTTATGATTGGCTTTTCGCAAATATTAAAATGAATATTATATGTGTTGTGTTAGAAAGTAATGCTGTGTTATTTCTCTTAAGTAGTGTTTTAAATATAGTTTTAGGTTATAACAAAATGTTAAAATGGAAACTATGCTATGTGGGTTAGGTTTTTTCCGAAAGAAAGGACTCGCACCGAGATGTTAGTCACAGGACACCTAAATCTTTCAGAGAAAGAGAATTTATTGCTCCATTATCAGGAGAAACGAACTTCTTCCTGCCTTGCTCAGCCCTGAAGACGCTGTTAGGATTCAGAGGAAGAAGTTGACACTGACCAGACAGAATCCTGTGTTTGAATGGAATTGATGCATCATGTATGAGGTGTATGAATATGCAACAGGTTATTGTTTTTAAGGGTTAATCCTCTGTTAACGTGGGTCCTTTTTCAGGCTTATTTTGCCCAGAAAAAGGTACCTGGACATCTGTAACTCTTTTTTTCTATTGTCTCATATTGTCCTGATCCAAATTGTCCAAATCATTACTCTAATTGTATTCCTATTTTTATAATTTTATTTTTATAATTTTTTTACTATTAAACTTTTAAAATTTTTAAAAACAAATTATTCTCATTTTTTCACATTCCCTCTGCCTTTCTTCCCTCGCAAGGCAAAGATCTGCGGCCGAGAGACGCCGGAGTTGCTGTTAGCACTTAGTAACAGCTATTGCCTGGCAAACTGTGCTGCAGGTGCGTGGGTTGGCAGTGTCCGGCCGAGGAACAGTGGACAGAAGCTAGGGCTGCCCCTGGATCCGTGGAAGCGTCCAAGGCCAGGTTGGACAGGGCTTGGAGCAGCCTGGGATAGCGAAATGTGTCCCTACCCATGGTAGGGGTTGGGATGAGATCGGCTTTAAAGTATTTTCCAACCCAACTCCTTCTGTGCTCACCTGGGGGGAACATTTAATGGGGTTGAAAGACCACTGCCAGAAAGTCCCTGCTCATTAATTAATTAATTAATTAGAGCTGATTCCTTCTCCAGTGAAGGATGCTTCCACAGCTGCTGCACTTTACACCAAGAAAGGTGTAAAGCACAAGAAAGAAAATTTTCACACTAATAGTGAATAAATACAGCTGTGCCCCACCATAGGCTGCTTACAGCCTGTTTAAACCACAAACCCATGAAAGCCCATGGAAGTTAATATTGAATCAAACTTAATGTTGGCTTTGAGTTAATTAAGTAGAAGCTGAAGGAAATATAAAAAATTGACAGCCCAAACTGTTTCTAGTAAGTTTAGTAAAACTGTCATATATTCATGCTTATGGGAAAGTAAAAATCTAATCACATCTTATATTCTTATAACTTCCCACGCCAGCAGTGCAGTTATGGTGATTAACACAAACGGTACCTTACAACTCTCTACCTCCATGATCACTTGTTATGCTGAGTAACCACATGTAAAAGAAGTTATTAAGTTATAATTATGATGTTCTTTAAAGTTCTAAGTATATGTTTCAATGCACTTTTGATATTAAGTCCACACTATCAAAAATAAACACAACTCACAGTATTTTGTATCATCAATATATTAGTAATCGTTGAGAAAAAATCCCACATGGAAAGAGCTGCCTATTAAAGTAATGAGATGAATAACAAAGTGGAGAAGTTATGCTTGAGAAAATATATACAGATAATTATTATGAAAATAAGACTGCACAAACAGTATTTTGCATAGAGTCCAACATTGTATTGGGTTTGCCCTTATGGAAAACATAGCTAAGAATAAAAATACATATTTCAAACTTCTTTACATCTGGATGGAAGTTAATAGTACAAAGCTATAAACTATTGAATATTTACAGATTAGGGGAGCTAGAATGATTATATTTCCATGATTGTCAGTGCAGAAGAAAGAGGGCCCAGATTAGTTGCATATTAATCAGTACATTTTTGCAATGTACATTTTTGCAATGTACATTTTTGTAAGATCCATCTGTCCAGTTTAATGTCACCTTGCTGCTGTTTAGCTGCAATTCCTCTGCCAAGTTTTAACCTTCCCCTCTGAAGCCCAGAACCCACAAGACACTCACACAAGCACATACCCAAGTATTTTGCAGTAAAAGAGCTACAAGAACAACTGAGAAATTATAAACCTTTGTTTTGGCTAATGAGTATCTGCATTGGCAGGCTGCTGGAAATTCATCAATGTGCAGCTGTTTGGGATGATAGCTTATTCATTTGAGGGTGGTTTTTCCCCTCAGGAAATGAATGGATTAAAAAGTAATAATAAAAAATTGAGCTTCCAAGAGCCCTTAAAAATGGTTCTGTCACTGACTTCTGTGTCATTGCATTTCTGGTGAAATTAGAACTTCTGTGAAGAGGCAGCAGCTCCACAGATTTCAGGTCTACTCAGCTTTTCCCACTAGACCAGACAGCAGCAGCAGCCACAAAGATAACAAAAAGTCTGTCTGGTAATGCCAAGGAATTGGTCTCATTTGGCTCTCCTACAAACATAGTGGGTCCTTTAGAATATTATCCCTCACACATTTATTGCATGATGTCCAAACAGTCTAATGTAAAGGCCATTTGAAATTCAGTCACACTAAAAGCCTTGCTTGCTGACACATTATCTCATTCTGCCTGCCAGCATAGCTTTGTATAAAGAAAATGTAACATTTGAGCAGTAGTAGTGTGGTACTGACCTACTGGTTTCTAGATAAGGGTTACCCCTGGTTTGTGTCATGAACCAGTTGGTGGAGAGTTTGTACAAGACCAAGACTGATTTCAGAGCCTGCTTTCATCTTGGAACAGACTTTCAAGCAATATGAATTTCAATACCTAGATTTCTTAACAAATAAAAAAAGGTTGAGCTCCTGAGCTATGACACTGCCAACCCATCAGCTTAAAACATGCATAAACATGTTGAGAAATGAAAATTTAACAGAATAGTAGAAGTCAATAATGGCTTTATAGTATTCTTCAAACAAAGCCACAATTCCAGTTTCACTTTCTCTCAGTCTGAGGTTTCTTTCCCAGCTGCCCTCACAAACACACTGCAGGACAGTGCTGGGCAGGGATGGATGGACGTGGTTCCTGAGGTTCTGCTGCTTGCTCTGCATGGACATGCAGTTCATCTCTCTATGATCCAGTGTGGCCTCATAACCAGGGAGCCATTCCTCTTAGTCAGCGGGGGAGAGGTGTGCAGTGTGTTATTTGGGCTGTACACTGCCTCCCTGGAGGCGTGCAGCCAGCTCCTCTTCCTCTTCAGATCTCCTACAAATGCTCTCAGATACAAAAATTCCATTCTCAGGAAGTGTTCCCTGGTCATGTCTCTGGAAGCCACTGTTATCCTGAACAGCTGGTCCCACACCCTGTTCTTCTTGCAGCTAGAAAACTCTTTGAGGTTGATAGGCTTTGACCGTGAATGAAGAATCCGAAATTCCAGGTCAAAGTGTGCAACTGCTGGGCCTGACAGGATCAAAATGTTACTGCTGTTCAGTTTCCCATCTGTCCACGTAAAACTAGCAAAGGAAGAGTGAGAAAATGATGAGTTAATTCAAAATAATTAGTAAAGAAAGTATTCACTGGAAATTCTCCTTCATCACATTTAGTTATGTCATTCTTACAGCCCAACTGGTGAGCAGTGGGCTCTTTTAAGGATAAATGTTGGTCATAAAATCTGATCAGTAAAGCAATTCTGCAGCATTGCTGGTTTTCCTTTCCATTGAGAGAAATCATGTAAAGCAAGAGAAAGAAATTGCACTTACCTGTAGGAGCCTGTTGTCACTCTAATGCCATCAATCAACATGAACTTTTCACGGACTTTTCCAATGATTTTGGTGCCCGACCTGGTGCAGTACGTGCTCCCCGTGATAATCCGAACCCTCATCAGCTGTTAATGACACAGCAAGAGTCAGGTGCACTGCAAAGTTCAGTGATTGCATTAAAGGAGTAACACAGCAACAACCATCCCTGATGAACTGTGCACTGGCACAAGAGTCACCCACAGGGAACAAAGTGAAGATTTTGTCTTGTTTTTGTAGGCAAAGGGATGACATTAAGTGGCAAACCCATAAACTGACTGTGAAAAATGGGACTGTGAAAATTCCTGTCACCTAATCATCAGGATCCAAATTCCACAGACTCCTGAATACCTGCTTCTCCCTCAGCCTTCAAAGTCTCGACAAGCCCAAGCAACTCCAGTCATGCTTTAGGAACTGGACATTCCTCCAGCAGTTCCTTGAACTTTCAATTAGTATTTGTGCTCAGAAAGCAGCTGTAACAACCAATTACAAAGGTTTCAGATTTTCTATTAATCACTCCCTTATGTAGGAACAGTTAAATCTTCCAAGATAGAGCTGGAGCTACATAACACCCATTTTAAATTGTGGCAGCCGGTGTAATAATTTCTTCTTTTGACAGCTTAAAGATTACAGTCATAAGATGATCAGTTCCCTACGCCTATAAATATGGCAAAGCTCACCTTTTCCTGCTCAAGGTCAACTCCCAGATCCTTGCACATTTTTAGAAAGTGGGAAAATGAAGACTGATCTAGAAGGATATACACTTTAACTTGCCGTTGGCTACAGGCTTCCAAGAGGTCTGTGAAGATATCAGTGTCTGTGAAGGAATCCATCACCAGGGCAATCATCTGAAACGAGTTTCAGAAGAAACCATTAGGCTGTTTCCACAGCATGCAAAAGAGATAGCACATGAGAAATTTGAGTTTCAAATAAATACTCCCCCCTGCCTTTTTTTTCAGGTGGTTATGGAACATGATACAGTCTTCTGTGATAAAGAGTTTCTTCCTCACCCTGAGATAGAACTAGACCCTTGATTTTGCCCTAGGTTAGGCAAACTTGATCTCTTCCTAAGCAGGAGAGGATTTTTTTTTTTCTTTCTTTTTTTCAAAAGAACAGATGTCTTTTCCTTAAAAGCATTGCCAAAAAAAGAGTTGAGCTTACTTCCAATACTACACTTTTCCCATCTTGCAACTTTTCAAATATAAAAAAAAAAAAGAAAACCTAAACCCACCAGTATCTGCTCTTTAAATCTCAGCTCTCTGTTTAAGATAAAAGTCAGGTTCATCTTCACCTTACTATTCCGATTCTCATATTTCAAGTCAAGATGTGAATGAAACCCCTTGAGAACAACTCCTACCCCCGCAGATCTCCCCCATGGACTGAACCCCAGGATTTGCCGTGGATCCTCTGTAGGATGGGGAAGCAAGGGCTCTTTCAGAGAGCCGGGAATGGGCACTCCGGGTGCCCAATCCGAGAGAACTCAGCGGCACCCAGAGAGCCCGGACCCGGCTTTCAGCACTGTGGGAGTGGGAAAACCTGGCAAATGATGAACCGGATTAAAAAAAAAACTACAAAAGATGGTGGAAAAGACATAAAGCAATACGAAACAGCAGAGTAATTAACAACGGAAGAGTATGTAAGTAAAAGTATGTAAGTGTAAGCGGGGAAGAACGAGGCGGCCCCGGGAAGCCGCGCAGCGGGAGCGGGCGCTGCGCGGGCACTCAGTCAGTCTGTCAGTCTGTCAGTCAGTCAGTCTGTCAGTCGCTCGCTCGCTCGCTCACTCCCTCACTGACCTGCCGGGCGGAGCGGATCTGGCGCCGCACCGCCTCCTTGCAGCCGTAGATGCTGTCCCCGCAGCCGGGCTGGAAATGCGCCTCCACCCGCGTGAGCCCGCGGAAGGCGCCGCTGGCGAAGCCCGGCCAGCCCAGCTCCAGCGCGGGCGGCTCCAGGTCCGAGCGCTCGGGGAAGTAGGTGAGCGACGAGGCGTCCAGCGAGGCTCCGGCCGAGGGCTCGGCCGCCGGCTCCGGGCCCGCGGCGCGCGGCAGCGCGGCCCGGGCGATGTCCTGCACCTCGGGCTCCGACAGGAAGGGCGGCAGCTGCTCCCGCCGCAGGAAAGCGCGCAGCGCCTCGGGGCCGCCCGCCACCAGCTCCTCCAGCGCCAGCCGCTGCGCCTCGCTGTACGGCCCGGCCGGCGGCGGCCAGCGCCCCGAGCCCTCCTCCAGACACTGCGACGCGTTGGCCATGGCCGGAGCGCGGCCCCGGCGCTGCCCCGGCTCTTTATAGCGCTCCTTCCCCGCCCGGCTCCGCTCCTCCCGGCCGCTCGCCCACGGCACAGTCACGGGTGGCACAGCCCGCAGCCTTCCCCACGCCCAGGGAAGCGCCAACCTCGAAGGAGGAAGGATCAGCCCTGCTGCCCTGGTGCTGCTGCCCAGCCCGGATCAAAAGGCTCCTCCAAAAGTTGGAGAGGGCAAATGGCCCCAGCCAGAAAGGACCAAGCGGCGACTAAGTGACTTAGTCACCCCGATTTAAAATGCCAAATAAACAGAAAGCAAAGCTCAGCGATGATCAGGTGAAAGCCCCATGGCAAAAAGGAGTTTATTTGTAAACTGTTTCTTGTTCCTGTTAGAGTACCTTAACAGCAGCACGGTATAATATAGTTAAAAAGCACATAGGACAAACAAGGTAATTTTATATACATTCAAGAACTGCAGGACTTGGGCTCTTAAAAATACAACTCGATATTGGCTTTGAAGGTGTAATCTTGGCTCCCTCCTGCAGCTTGGTTTTGGTGCCAGTGTTCCAGATCAAAATCAATAAAAAGTACCTTATCAATTTGAACAAGTGCAGACAGAACTTTTTTCCCCACCTCCAGCTTTAGTGGAGGAGTGGCTGCTTAGAAATCCAAGCAATAAAAGTAGCTAAGCCTCGTTGTCCATAGAGATTTCAGACAGAAATGCCAAAGTTAGTTACTCTCAACACTTGTAGCCTTTTTGAGTTATGGGTATTTTTATTCATTCATTCATTCAATATTCAAGCCAACAGCTGAAATGTGCCATCTACTGGACACACATGCTCCTAATAAAAAAAATGCATAACCCAGACTCTGATTTGATGGGGCAGAATTCAGTGTGGTTGGGCACTGAAGTACCAAGATGCAGGTCTAAAGAAAAACTGTACAGGCCAGATCTCAGAGACTGCACACACTGCTCAGGTAAGAGATCCAGCAATAACAGACATGCACAGAAATCTGCAAACAGTCACATAAAGGTTTCGCAAAGCAACCAAACCTCAGGTCCACTCAGTATTGGAAGTATCTTCAAAAACTAGAGTGGCACTTTAGCTCCTCAAACTGAGCTAGTAGTGGAAAAATGATAGAGCAGGAAAGAGTATTTGAGACAGCACAGCTAAAAAGAGAAAAATGTTTATTTCCAGCGCGGGCGGCTCCAGGTCCGAGCGCTCGGGGAAGTAGGTGAGCGACGAGGCGTCCAGCGAGGCTCCGGCCGAGGCTCGGCCGCCGGCTCCGGGCCCGCGGCGGGCGGCAGCGCGGCCCGGGCGATGTCCTGCACCTCAGGCTCCGACAGGAAGGGCGGCAGCTGCTCCCGCCGCAGGAAAGCGCGCAGCGCCTCAGGGCCGCCCGCCACCAGCTCCTCCAGCGCCAGCCGCTGCGCCTCGCTGTACGGCCCGGCCGGCGGCGGCCAGCGCCCCGAGCCCTCCTCCAGACACTGCGACGCGTTGGCCATGGCCGGAGCGCGGCCCCGGCGCTGCCCCGGCTCTTTATAGCGCTCCTTCCCCGCCCGGCTCCGCTCCTCCCGGCCGCTCGCCCACGGCACAGTCACGGGTGGCACAGCCCGCAGCCTTCCCCACGCCCAGGGAAGCGCCAACCTCGAAGGAGGAAGGGATCAGCCCTGCTGCCCTGGTGCTGCTGCCCAGCCCGGATCAAAAGGCTCCTCCAAAAGTTGGAGAGGCCAAATGGCCCCAGCCAGAAAGGACCAAGCGGCGGCTAAGTGACTTAGTCACCCCGATTTAAAATGCCAAATAAACAGAAAGCAAAGCTCAGCGATGATCAGGTGAAAGCCCCATGGCAAAAAGGAGTTTATTTGTAAACTGTTTCTTGTTCCTGTTAGAGTACCTTAACAGCAGCACGGTATAATATAGTTAAAAAGCACATAGGACAAACAAGGTAATTTTATATACATTCAAGAACTGCAGGACTTGGGCTCTTAAAAATACAACTCGATATTGGCTTTGAAGGTGTAATCTTGGCTCCCTCCCTGCAGCTTGGTTTGGTGCCAGTGTTCCAGATCCACAAATCAAGCAATAAAGTACCTTATCAATTTGAACAAGTGCAGACAGAACTTTTTTCCCCACCTCCAGCTTTAGTGGAGGAGTGGCTGCTTAGAAATCCAAGCAATAAAAGTAGCTAAGCCTCGTTGTCCATAGAGATTTCAGACAGAAATGCCAAAGTTAGTTACTCTCAACACTTGTAGCCTTTTTGAGTTATGGGTATTTTTATTCATTCATTCATTCAATATTCAAGCCAACAGCTGAAATGTGCCATCTACTGGACACACATGCTCCTAATAAAAAAAATGCATAACCCAGACTCTGATTTGATTGGGCAGAATTCAGTGTGGTTGGGCACTGAAGTACCAAGATGCAGGTCTAAAGAAAAACTGTACAGGCCAGATCTCAGAGACTGCACACACTGCTCAGGTAAGAGACCCAGCAATAACAGACATGCACAGAAATCTGCAGTCACATAAAGGCTTTGCAAAGCAACCAAACCTCAGGTCCACTCAGTATTGGAAGTATCTTCAAAAACTAGTGGCACTTCAGCTCCTCAAACTGAGTTAGTAGTGGGAAAATGATAGAGCAGGAAAGAGTATTTGAGACAGCACAGCTAAAAAGAGAAAAATGTTTATTTAATTCCTAGTTACTTGTAAATTAACATTACCCAACACAACCCATAACATTCTGTAGTGCATTTGTCAGTTTACTTTTGGACAGGGGCTTTGTCACATACCCTCAGTGATTGTCTTGCCTTGGAGCTCACTGCAAAGAAGGAAACACACACACATATATATATTTATATATCTCTAAACAAAGGCACCTGAGCATGATCAAACTAAAGGGCTAGTTAGCTCATTCTGTTTCAGAAGGCTTAAAGAGAAATATAATACAGTTGAAGATAACCTGCAAGTGTTTCAACACTCTTTGCAACTTTAGTGGAAGAGTAACATATTTATCAAAGAAGTTAGAATAAAATCAGCTTAATGGCTCTTTGTAAAAGCTGATTCCTCTCCTGTCAAAGACAAAGTAGAAATAAAAGCCAATATTGGGGAAAAAAAAAAAGAATTCCTTTGTATAATAGAGTTCCTTGATATAAGATAGTTCTCCAAAGCTACTCTGAGCAAGTTCAGTGTGACTCGGATTTTTCCAAGTTTACATAAATTAAAACTAGGGCATTATAAACCCTGGAAAGCAGTAACAAGTTCAGTTTTGAAGTTAAATACTCAAAATTAAAATGATCTTCACCACTAATGCATACAAGAGGAACCTCTAAGTTGTTACTATATAATGTCTCTTTTTCATCACTTACATTGCATAGTTAAAACAAAGTGCTGGAGAGTGGGGTATTACAACAGTATCAAAGAAATAAAAGTGCTGGACGGAAGTGGAAGAATCTTTAGGTACAAAGTGACAGCAGTTTGAGCCTGGGGTTTGTGTGGTGTGTGGCCATGGCAGGAATCATTTATTGAGGGAATAGAGCGAGGCGTGGCGCAGGCTGTGCAGGCTGGCGCTGATGTCGCGCCTCTGCTTCAGGCTGCTCCCGGCAGGGACCTGGCTCAGGTAGGTGGCAGGGACACGGCCCCGCCGGGACAGGATGGCCACCATGTGGCTCAGCTTCGACCTGATCGTCGAGTAGTGGAACTGCCTCTCTTTGTGCAGTTTTTGGAAATACTGTGCCCTGTGACTACTGGAATAGTCAAAGGAGCGGAGAGAGGATATTGAGCCTGTAGAGCTTGCAAGAGAGCACTGGGATGATGAGGAAGACAAGGACTGCAGACTAGAACCAGATACGGCCTTTGCAGGCAGAAAATACTCTTCTTTCGAAAACTTTCTGGGAAGGAGGGGTGTTTCTGTGCCCTCCTCTTCCTTTGTCTGTGTCACTGCAGTCTTCAGCAAAATGGATGTCTGAGTGCCTGTCACTCTGGCCGTGACAGAAGCCTGAGTGCTAGTGTCTGCTGTGGCAGTGCTGGCCTGAGTGGCTGCATTGCATTTGGTCACAGCTGCCATCTCTTCCCATGGGCCGGTTTGAGTTGATGCACTTCTCTGTTCCACTGTTCCCACTTGATTGCTGAACAACTCCTCTTCACACAGGCAAGAAAGCTGCAGGTTACAAAGCTTTCCTGCAGGAGTATATTCAGTTTGATCTGCTTTTTCCAGCAATTTCTTTGGCGTGCTAGACAGTCTGGCAAATTCTGCTCTCAAGTTGCCTTCCACAGTATATTCTTTGGAGGATTCTGTTCTGGTCAGCAGGTGATCAAACATGCCACTGTTCCTGCAGCTGGACGGTCGCTTTGGGCTGATGGGCAGTGACTGGGCGTAAAGAATCCTGAACTGGAGGTCAAAGTGTTCCACCACTTGACCTGACAACACCAGCAAGTTGCTGCTGTTCAGCTTCCCATCAGACCACGTGAAACTGTTGAAAACAAACCAAGACTCACAGTTAATCTCCAGTCCATTTCAACAGTAGAGCTACAGACAGCAAGACTCAGCTTAAAAATGAAGGTAAGGTAAGAAGTCAACAGACTATTCATTTCTGCAGGAAGAACTCTATTTAGCCATGGCCAAAAGCTGAGTAAACCAGTTTTCCAAAGGTGTTTTCAGATTTGTGTCAGCCCCACTTGGACTCAGCTAGTCCATGTGCCACAGGCACTCATTAACACGAGGCAAACAGCAAAGTTAATACATCCTTTTGCAGCAAATCCCCATTTCTACAGCTTCACTGGGCACCAGCAGACCCCAATACTTGCCTGTAGGAGCCTGTTGCCACTCTAATGCCATCAATTAACATGAACTTCTCCTTGGCTTTCCCAACAATTTTGGCACCTGACCTCATGTAGTATGTGCTCCCTGTGAGACTTCGAACTCTCATCATCTGGTTCAGAAAAGAAAGGAAAAAAGTGACATCAAATTGAAGTTAACTTCCAAAAACTTTTGATTAGCAATTTTACTTAAAAGCAGCTAAGCACAGTATGGAAGATAGGAATGAAAGGAACTTTTTTACGCAGTCTGTGTATAAGTGGTTTTAGTCACACAGTGCTGAATTGCTGTTAGATTAGGTGACAACAGTCAGTTCCAATTAGTTACTGCCCAGGAAGGCAGGAGTATTTTTCCCACTCCAAAGAAACTTTTACTGCACTGAACATAAGTGTCTCCAAGCCATAACACAGCCATGTCCATTTATATTCACAGCAGTAAGCAAATCACCTGGCTCACATCATCCAAACCCTCTTAAAAGAAAGTATTAGGAAAGAAAGCAGATGGTACCAGAGCTGTACCACCCTTCAGCTTCCCACGTTTCTGTTTTGCTTAGCAAGCAGTTCCTTGAGCCAAAGAATAAAGCTATTTAAACACTGCAAAATTCAATCCCTGAAAATTACTGCATCATCAGGATAGGGATCCCAGTGTACACAGCACATGGGGCTAGTGCACATCATGGTTGTACATATGGGCAACAGTCAGGTTGCTTTAGCCTTTCAAGGCAGTCTGATGCTTTATAGAAAGGTTTCTTTGATATGCATAAACTGTACCACAAAACTAAAAACAAACCACACCGACCCCAATTCAGTACTTACACTTTCCTGCTCAGGACAAACTCCCAAATTGTTGCACATTTCCAAGAAATGGGGTACAAAGTCCTGGTCAAGAAGGATGTAGACAGGGACTTGGCGGTTGTTGTAGGCATCCTGAAGGTCACTGAAGATCTCAATGTCTGTGAAGGAATCCATCACAAGGGCAATCACCTGCAAGAAAAGCCACACCACTTACTCAAGAGACTTATTTTACACAAGACCACTGCATTCCTCAGCCATTTTCTCCTGCTGTTATCATCAGGGCCTCATGCACATTTCCTTGTCCTGCTGCACAGGCTCTAGCAAGCTCTAAAAGACTTCTATATTCCCACAACACTCCAGTAAATTCATTGTGTCTCAGCATGCAAAGCATAGGCCTGAAGAGGTTTTTCCTGTCTGCTGCTTTTGTACACTTTCACATTCTCCTTTCCTACACAACCCCCTGTAGTGTGGCCCGGCTAGGGAAGCTGTCACAGCAGAATTTGGACTCCACACAAACCATCTCCACACCTGTTCTCCCTGTGTTTCAAGCAGTTACAGGAGAATTAGCTCGAATGGCCTCCTTGCTGTCAGAGCCCACAAACCCCAGCTGATCTCCAGACTCTTCCTGGTCTTACTGAGTTTCTATCCCTTACCTTCACAGGAAATCCCTCCACTCACCCAAGTTTTGTCAGAAAGGCAAATCCTAAGATGGGAATATCACATGTATGAACCATCTCTCCAGCTAATTCAGAGCCACCTCACACACTGATTTGGTGCTTGAGTTCTCACCCTTCCAAAACACTTCTGTGTAGGGACAGAGAGGCATAAAAGATTCCACTTTATGACCGAATTTTCCATTTTTCTATTAAACCAGCACAAAGAACAATGACAATACAACCACTGTGGGTAGCTGGCACCTGCCCTTATCAGATGGAGGCTGCTGCAGCACACCCAAGGTGTATAAGCACGCAACACAGCTGCTCTGTGTGTGGCACAGCCTGTACTCACAGGAAACCTTTCCCACAGGAACAGGCTGAGCTCTGCATTCCCACCTCTGTCCTGCTCCCTAAGGGACTGGTTCTGTTTGGCTGAGTTCTGACACATAACATGCACAAGTACATGGGTATTTCTAGATAAAGTCACTTTACGTTGGTGCTTCTTGAGTGTGTCCTGAGTTTCTTGCCACCCAATCACTTGTCTAAGTGTTGAAGAAGATTAAAAACCAATAAGATGCTTTTGACAAGACCAGACAAGTAAGAAAACCACCCCGAACACAAAACAATTCACATTAAATCCTTGGGAACAGTGGTGCCTTCATATGACAGCTCAATTCACAGCATGTTTGAGTTCTAGTCCCAGAATTAGCAGCTGAAAAAGAAATACAGTTTTGCCCAAAATGTTTAGAGGAAAGAGAGAAAAACCTTTTCTCTACCCATCCATTCAGGATAGCAAGGACAAGGTCACAGCAGTCACTTGAATTAACTGCATTTGAGTGCATTAACTAGCGAAGAAATTATGCAGCATCTGAAGTTTTCCCAGCCTTCACATGAACTTGAGGAACTCAGAAATTATTGAGAAGTATCACTCGGAATCTGACATTCAGTAAATCTTAGGGTGTCAAAAATGCCCATTTATGTTCACAAAAACAAATCCTGGATAAGGCACAGCCACAAACGGGGCAGGAGCAGCCTGCCTTGCTCTTGGCTCAGAGCGAGGGAAGGTGTTTGACACGATGCTGCAAGAACAATATTACAAACAAATACAGCTTTTGGGGGGAATGAATGCCTTGATGGTGTTCACTCGAGTTACCAGACTGGCCTTGTATACCTGTAGGGATTGTTTGAGAACAGAGCTTCCTCTGGGACCGTTTCTGGCAAGGAGCCCGTCGTTCATGTCATCCTCACACACTCCCTAAGCTCCTGCCCTCGCAAGGGAATAGAGACTGAGCTCGGTTGTTGATTCAGGGTGTGCCGAACACGTTACACAAAGAGACAGGAGTTGCTTCATCTGGCCACCCAAAAAGGAAGCTACACATTTAAATTTTAGCTGAGCCAATGGAATGGCAGCTGAGGAGAAGGGTGGTTCCCAGCTGGGATTACAGTTGCAGGCTATAAACTCCGGGAATGCAATGAGTTACAGGAACAGTTACAAATTACTACGCCACGTGGTTTTCAAGCCACTATGCATCAGAACAAAAGTTCACTCCTGTGGGGAGAAAGTCCTGTCAAAAGCAGTTCTGTACGTCACTTAGTGAGCTAAGGAAGGAAAATACAATCGCGGTGTTATATCTATAGGTAACCTTGTCTTATAGAAGAGGCTTATTCTGTGTCACACCCTTTAAAAGACAGTCGGAGGTTTCTGCAAGTGCACCTGTCTGGCAGAGAACATCAGTGGGGAATCTTCAATAGGAGACCTTTTGCTCCGGAGTGAAAGCAGGCTCAGCTGGATCCAGCGGCTCTGCTGGCCAGGGCAGCAGCGCTGCGGGACGGGGAGCTCTCGGCGCATCACCCAGAGCAGCCGGGAAAGGGAGGGCTCGCAGATGCAGCCAACAGTGTGCCACTTTTTCTGTATTTTCGAACTTGTCCTCCTTAATAACACTGTCTGCTCGACAAGGGCTTTAAAGCCCCTTGGCTTTGCTCGGTGTCCCCATGGCGACGCGCAGCGGTGCCGATTCTTGATGCGCTCGCAGACCCAGGGGAGAGGGACCCCGGGCAGGGCAGGGCAGGGGCAGAGCGCTCCTCGGGCACTCGGGCACTGTCAGTCAGTCTGTCAGTCAGTCTCACACTCCCTCCCTCACTGACCTGCCGGGCGGAGCGGATCTGGCGCCGCACCGCCTCCTTGCAGCCGTAGATGCTGTCCCCGCAGCCGGGCTGGAAATGCGCCTCCACCCGCGTGAGCCCGCGGAAGGCGCCGCTGGCGAAGCCCGGCCAGCCCAGCTCCAGCGCGGGCGGCTCCAGGTCCGAGCGCTCGGGGAAGTAGGTGAGCGACGAGGCGTCCAGCGAGGCTCCGGCCGAGGGCTCGGCCGCCGGCTCCGGGCCCGCGGCGGGCGGCAGCGCGGCCCGGGCGATGTCCTGCACCTCGGGCTCCGACAGGAAGGGCGGCAGCTGCTCCCGCCGCAGGAAAGCGCGCAGCGCCTCGGGGCCGCCCGCCACCAGCTCCTCCAGCGCCAGCCGCTGCGCCTCGCTGTACGGCCCGGCCGGCGGCGGCCAGCGCCCCGAGCCCTCCTCCAGACACTGCGACGCGTTGGCCATGGCCGGAGCGCGGCTCCCGAGCCCGCCGCGATCGCTTTGTGCAGGATTTGAATCCAAACAGCGCGGCCGCCGCTGGAGGAGCCTTCCCCGCCCCGCGCCGCCGTTGGCTCCGGCAGGAGGGCACCGCCTCCGCCGGGCGGGACCGGGACGGAGCTCCCGGCTGGGGACAGCCCCGCTGCCCTTCAATGGAGCCGGGACAGCCCCGCTGCCCTTCAATGGAGCCCAGCCCGCTTTCAATGGAGCCGGGACAGCCCTGCCCTTCAATGGAGCCCAGCCCGCTCCAATGGAGCCGGGACAGCCCCGCTGCCCTTCAATGGAGCCGGGACAGCCCCGCTGCCCTTCAATGGAGCCGGGACAGCCCCGCTGCCCTTCAATGGAGCCGGGACAGCCCTGCTCTGAGCCCCGCTGCTCTTCAATGGAGCCGGGACAGCCCTGCTCTGAGCCCCGCTGCCCTTCAATGGAGCCGGGACAGCCCTGCTGCCCTTCAATGGAGCTCCCGGCCGGGGACAGCCCTGCCCCGAGCCCTGCTGCCCTGCAGGGGACTGGCAGGGATCGCGGAGCTTTTGCCCTGAACAGAATCAAGCCCCTCTGCACTCGTATAGATGCGTGCTAACAAATGCTGGAGCTAAAGCCTTGAAGGCTCCCACAACTTTGGCAGCTTTGGCAGTCCAGCTTGTTTCCAGCTCCAACTGCAGCCACTTCACAGCATCTTCACGGAATATTCTGTGCTGGAAGGGACCCCCAAGCCTCATCAAAGTCCAATTTCTGGCCATGCACAGGGCAGCAAAAGAATGCCACTGTGGCCCTAAGAGCATTGACCAAATGCTTCCTGAGCTCTGCATTTGAAACCAAATTTACACCCACCCACTGCCTAGATTTCCTCCTCTAGATATCCCCCAGCTGTAGTTGAGAGGCAAAGATATTTAACAGTGCCAAAACTCAAACCAGTTAAAAACCAACCAAACAACCAAACAACAACAAAAAAAACTCTCAGTGGCATTTTTGTATTATTAAAAGAAATTTAATATAATCTTTAAATTAAAAAATTCAATCTCTCTATTAAAGACACTGAGTCAGGTGCTAATACTGTCAAACATACGCTTTTGGCATGAGTTTTACATAAAGTTTAAGATTTTATGCATTGCTTCAACATGTTAAGAAACCATCTTCATACTTACAGTAGCAATAAAGTCAATTCCATACAATATCAAATATCCTTTTTTAAAAAAAGTTTTAAATATATTAGACTCTGATTGCCAAAATGCCATTTTATACACAAAGCTGCTAATACAATATACAGTTCTTACATTATTTTTTTTTTCACATAAAATACATTTCATCAAGTTTTATCTGTACATGGTTTACTACTGATCAATGGAATTACGAGTTATTGCAGAAGGCTTGCCATCATCTCTTACTGTCCTGTACCAGGCTTATCCACACTCCTGCAACCTCACACTGCAATCTCAAGGCTGAAGACATGGTGGTGGCAATGCTAAGGCTGCATCTGCACTGTCTAAAAACCCGTGTGTCCCCTCCAGCTGTGGGTGGAGATCATTGCATTGGTGTAGCTTTGGGAACAGGTATCTCGAGCAGAGTCTCCTCTGCTACAGCTTCCATGGTTGAAATACAGCAAAATATTCTAGGTCATAATTGTGCCATGGCAGATGTTGCCTGGAGAGCCCAGTGGTACTTGAATTGTGTGAGGGAACTGAGAAGTCCATTGGCAGTTTGGCCAACGTGAAAACAGAATAAAGGTGAAGAACAACCAGGGAGAACTGTTCTGTCACACAACCACAGGGGAAAAAATAAAAAATGTAAATGTGTTCTGGTGCAAGAGGTTGAGACCTGCTGCAAGAATGTTCTGGATTCTGCTGTAGAGAACTGACACACCAAAGCAATCAACATTTGTTAAAATACAATGAAGCTCCTGTGCATATGCTTTCTGTGTATTTAGGAAGAGAGAAGTGGAGCTCATGAGAGAAATTGAAAGAGCAAAGAATAATGTCACAATCTGGCATACTCTGGACTGCTATCCCCTGGCAAAAGTCTCCAAGATCAGCAAGAACTGCATGGTCACCACAAACCTTCCAGAGACGAGTTACCTTTAGCAAGTATAAGGCACAGAAATAACCCAGGTGTAGGGAGAAACCTTCCAGCAGACAGACAGTTCATCCATGGCTCACTGGAGACCAGTGCTATTGCTTTCTCAGGATATTCCCTTTTCCATGGTAACTGTTTTACTTCCAGCAGGGATGATAGGGGTAATCAGAGCTCCAAGATTGAAGAAAAAAGACACTAGACAGAAGTTGTAATGTCATTTGGGAGCTTTTAAGGGATTTCAACCCCATGAAGTAAAATCCTGCTCAATAAACTCAAGAATTCACTGCCTCCACTGAGTACTGCACTGAGTCATTATTGCTATTGCCCTGCCATGCTCTTCTCCTTCCCTACCAGGAGTTCCTCATCCAGGTGCTTCTTCAACCACACCTCCAAGATGGCACAGACTCACATCAGCTAGACTCAGTTCTTCCCAAAATTGGGAGGGTTTTAAGATTCAGGAGCACCAAAGAAGTGAAATTAGGTGGGCTGAGATCCTATCATGTGGTATGTGAAACACAGATGCAGGTCTGATTTCAAACAGATCCCAGCAATGGGACTTAAGCCCTTATCTAACATTTCAGTGCTGAGCTCACTAAAGTAGAGACATTGTTTTGAAAGACACCTTTTCCTCCATCTAACACATTTCTTTTAACATGGAATGTAAAGCTGCTCTCATCAACCACTGGAAACAGTACAAATTCAGCACACAGGAAAATGTGAGGAGAAGGAAGGCTTATTCTCATGCAGCTCTTCCTGCAACAGACCTGTCCGTACATTCACATTCTCAGATCTTTGCACAGTCTCTAGGAACAACTACAACCTTTGGCTCACTGGTAACTGAACTGGGACTCTAATCTGGCCTTGAATCTGTAATTAGATATTCATTGATCTTAAAACCATTCAGTCAATCATAAAACCCTCAAATGCTCCTCTAATAAACTAAGATATGCCAGTCTCAACATGATTTCTAGGTTTTACAGATTTTCAGCCTTATTAAGATCCAATGAAACAGCCAAGTGCCCTCTGCTCTGTACATCAGAGCTTTCCCCTGGGATGGCCTTTAAAACACACAGATATCAAACCCCCACTATTGTTATAAAACTGCTAAATTTTACAGTGAAAAGTGTTATTCCTAGAGGTAGGCTGATACAATGCCCATGTACAGAATCTGTGTGTTTTTTATACCCCCAAAAGCCTGTTTTTCTCCACAAAATAGTCCACCAGAAGCAAGTTAATTCTCCACCTTATGGAATCCCTCATCCCAGACCTACAACCAACAGCCCTGCCAGTGCTGCACAGGCAGTGACCATTATATCCCAAATGTCACCACACAGAAGCATGAATCCATTCCAGGCCATTCTTCAACAGCCTTCCAGCTCACACCCTGGTGCAGCTTCAGCCCAAAGCCAGTGGCAGGTAAATGCTTGGCAGGGCTGTGAAAAACATCCCGCAAGATTTATCCATTACTGCCTCTTGCCATTAATAACTCTCCTGTCTGGTTAAGAATGGATTACACCTGATCAGATACCACTGGATTCACAGCTAGGATGATGAGTTCCCAGAGTTTTACTTATGTGAAATACCAGTGGAGGCCACAAAAGCTGTTTGTCTAAAATGGACTGGTTTCCTGCAGTTTTAACCTATTAATAGCTCTCAGTGAAAAGAAGCCTCAAACTACTTTACACTATTGCATTCAGTGATCTCTTTTTCATTTCGTTGGAATTGGGTAGGGTTCAGTACACCAGCTAGCACAAAGTTGCTCTGAGAAGGAAAAGGGCCCTACTCCTCCTTTGCTGGGAGGGAAGGCAACATCTGGGCCCAGAGTTTGCACCATAGACAATCTAGTAGATAGCGGCACCAAAATTTGTTAGAGTGAGTTCAGAAATCTCATCAGGATGGATGTGGAGAGACAAACCTCACCACCATGGGAGAAGAGAGGCACCTGAAAGAATCATCTCCCCAGTTCTGAACAACAGCCAGGCCACACTTGGTGTTATTCCAGAATAATTTACTCAAGGTAATCAGAAGATCCACTGTTAACCACATCAAGATGCAGTAAAGTCTTTCCAGTTACCAAATCATCCTCTTTACTAGAGAATGACTTTTAAAATCCCTTAAGGTCAAGCACAAGAAGCATTTCCTAGTTCTATATTTAGCTTATGTTTCAACAATGGAGGGAGCCCAACTTCTCTGAATGCTTTGAGCTCTGCCTTTAGCAGAACTGGGGTTTTAAGTGAACCAGATCAACTGCTACCACTTTCCAGTTTGCACCTAAAACTGGTGAGGAAAGAGAATTCTGTCTTCTTACAATTCAAACCATTGAATTGTCAGCCCCCCAGGTACCTCCCAGGTCCAAAGGTGTCACCTGCACAGTGGTGACACGCAGCCACCTGTGCTGCCTCGAGGAGCCCAGCGCCCTGCATGGGAATGTGTCCAGCCACAGGAATGGGGGGATTTCATGGGGGGCAGAGGGTAGCACTTAACAGTCACTGGCAGCCTCAGTCAACTTTTTATAGCCTAGAAAAAGGTTAAGGCTGTGAGGATCCCCAGAGAGGGAGAGTACATGTGAAAGGGAATATTGGTGTCCAACAGGTGTCAGATGAAAGGAAAATGGGTAGAAGGTGCATTTGCTGTCGCTTGGCTGAAGCACAACTAAGTGAGATGGATTTAATCCACTGAGGCTTACAGAGACCCAAACAGGTTCATTTCTTCAGAGTTTAGAATTTAAGCTGCCCAAGAAGACACATATTCATGCAGGCAAACAGTTACGTGTGTGACAGCCCCTCTGTGCAGAGGAGTTAGAGATTTACAGTTATTTCTGAGAGACAGCTGAAGTGTGGCCAGTTCCTCAGAGCTGTCCCACACTCTCCTCTCACCTCCCCCAGGTACACAAAGCCTGAACCTGCTGTAAAGCCAGTGCCAAACCCCCGTGTGACCCCGTGCCAGGGTCTGCCAGGTGGGCTGTCAGAGCTCACGTGAACTACACCAAGACAGTGTTGGCACTGCAGCTGCTCCACCGCACAGAGGCTTTGTTAAGTGTCAGGAACTCCCCCACACACAGAGGCATTTAAACCTTCCTCTGCCAGCTGCTACCCACTGCTGACAGCTTCAGCAAGGGAGCTGGAAAACAGAACAAAACATCTCCTGTCCTGCTGCAGCGTTCAGCTACCACAGCAATGGTCACAGTTATTTCTCAGCCAAAGACTGCAGGTTCATGCAAGTGCCGTTCACATCAACGGGATTAGAAATGCTTTCATGGCCTTCCTGGGTTAGTGTTGGCAAGCCTTTCCTTCCCATCCCTCCTGAGCCCTGTGGTTCTGGAAATCCAGAAAAAATCAGAACACAAAGCATATTGCCCCTACTATCTGTGTTGAGCATATAGAGTAAACAAACAGAATCAATAGGAAAGTGAGATCAACAAAAGTCTTTCCAGTTTTAACAAATTAAGAGTCTAAATAGTACAAATAAGTTTTTTAAATTACTTATCCCAATATAGACCTTTGTCAGTATTTTATTGCAGTAAAATTCTATTGCCAGGGCCCCTTTATTGCAACATCAGTTTTAAAGCCTATTGAGTGAAGCCTGTTGCAGGAAAAGTTCTGCTTCAAACCTGATGGCAGTCTGCAGTGACGAGCTGACAGAGCAGAACAGGACCCAGCCAGTGCACAGTTTGTGATGGTGAGCTGTCACTGCAAGGAGGTAACACCTTGCAAACTTCCTAAGTGCAGCATCTGTGCTTGCTTGTTGCTCCAGCCCAGGAAGTGCTGGATCCAGCTGTGTGGAAAACAGTTCTGTCCACTCTTGCAAACCTCACGTAGGGGCTGACCTCCCCTCCAGGATATGTGCATCCCTCAAGAGTGAAAACACAGGTCTGAACTGTCACCTTCCAGCTGCTCAGTGACTTACAGCAAGAGGCTCAGACACAAAGATTTGAATTCAGATCCTTTCTTTGTTCCAAGGCATCTCAGGAATTCCCAAGGATGGGGAGGCAGCACACCATACCTTCTTCCCCAGAGAGCAAGACTCAGGAGACTCTTTTGACATCATATTGATGTGCATCCCTCCTAAGAGCCTTGCTCCACCCGCATTACTCAGCCAGCTGCAATGGAAGTAATTGGCAGGGTAAAGTACAATTTGAGATGAACAAGGCTGCCACAGTCAGGATGTCCATAACCAAATTCTCCCTTTGAAATGCAAACAACCCGGCCACTGCGATAGATCCAACCCACACCTCCTGTCCTCTGGGGTGAGACACAGACCAGACTAGGAAATCCTGCAGCACCCATGCACCTTCTCTTCCATTTCCTCCATGGGAGCTTTGAATTTCAAGAGGGGCGGATCCCCGCTGGACACTGTGTAATACACCGAGGTCCCATTGGAGCTGTAGGGAGAAGTCCTGGATTCCATTAAGTGCGACTTGGCCTCGTTCTCAGCAACTCCTGCCATGCCAGCGCTGAAGTGGGTGCTGAGGAAGGGGTGCTGGAGCAGCTTGGCTGCAGCTCGCTGCCTCTTCAGCTCCGACAGCGTTTGGTGGTTGTGCTCCTTGTAAGTGCCCCAGAGCTGCGGCGCCTCGGGCAGCGCGGGGCTGCTGTAGGGCAGAACGTGCCCGGGGTTGCTGTCGGGCTCAGGGTGCATGCTCCAAATGTCCCCGTTGGAAAAAGTGTACTGGTAAGGGCTGGCAGATGCCATCAGTCCATTCTGGAGAGGGATCTCGGTGTCACACTGGGTGCCTTTGTTCGCTAGCTCCGGGAGCAGGGAGGAGTTCTCCAGCACTGAGTTCTGTAATGAGACATGAAAGAGCTTTTTCTACCATTCCCCATAGCTGGGTTCATCCCTGTGACAACCTCCTAAGTCTGCTCACACTCAGCCTTTTTACCAGACAAACACTGAATTCCCCCACTAATGCTGTCAGCCCCAACCAAGAACTGTTTCCCAAACCTCAACTCTGAAGGCCTCACACACACACAAAAATAATATGCTTGTCTACATAAAATGACAGTGACTTAATTAAAAACAAGTCACTGCAAAGCCAAGTTTGCAATTCTTTTGTGCTTACCAGTTTGTGAGCTTTAGAATGAAAGGCAGACACTATTTTTTTGGAGCATCCTGGTGCATTTTTATCTCAAAACTATGGATGCAGCTGTACAGCCAAAACAGGCTTTCCACTTGAGTGGGAACATCCCAGTTTATACCAAATGAGAATTTTGTCTTTTGCTTACACCTGGTGGATGAGGTCTACAAATTTTTCAGCCACCTTCCACCCATTGCCACTGAAGCTGCACCACCAGCCCTCCTCAGTGGCTCCCATGAAAGAGAAGAGATTCCTTACAGGGTCTGTATTCTCCTGGTCAGACCGAGTCTCCCCAATTTCTCCAATGAGAGCCGAGTTTCTTCCTTCTTCTGATGCCCCCAGCTGCTGCCACACCATGGCCTCCTTCTCACACTCCTTCCTGTAAAGGTTTGTCCTGTCCGAAAGGCTGGCCCTCCTCACCACCTTCCTGTGGGACAGGGACAAGGGGCATCAAAGCTGTGAGCAGGACATGACATTTCCTATTAGCTGTAGCCCTTCTCACCTCCTCCTCACAGCCTCTCCCTCTGGAATGGAACGTGGATTCAGCTTCCTGGCACCCACACAAAGCAAAGGCACTGAGGTGGATACTGAAGGTGGGAGGAATTTTAAGGAGCTCTAAACTGGCACTGCAAATTTGTTTTAGAGTTCACTCAGGTCACCTTATGGACCAATTCTGCAAGCAGTGGAGTAAATGTAGAAGGAAATGGCCCATGGGCTGTTTGGGGAGCTTTGTGGTGTGCAGGACTGCTTTGGTGTCCAGAAACATCTCAGAAAGACCTCTGCAAACTGTGTCCCAGCACTGCATCTTGGCCATGTGACATACTACTGAACAGCTCAAATTAATCCATTTGAAGCACTGATTTTCCAACACCAGTTTCAGTGGTTTAACAGGGTAAATTCTCACCATTTGGTCCCATGCTCTGGGCAGCTCTTAAACCACACCAGCACAAAACCATTTCCCCCCGAGAATTAGCACCTCTTCCTAGTGAAAAAACCACTCTTCAGAGGAGCTCTGCTTTCAGCAACCAAAGCGAGCCTGTGCCCTTCGTTCAGAAAGCACAGAGGGGTTGTGCTCACCGACCTCAGGGTAAGAACACACCTGGGTGGCCAGGCCAGCGGCCCAGGTGACCTGCAGGGCAGAGCAGAACTCACCCCCGGCTGCCCGTGCTGGAGGTCCTGCGGCTCAGGGAGGATTTGTGCCTCATCTGGGACTTCATGATCACATCGTGTTTGTGCTTCAGCTCCAGGAGCAGAACTTTGAATTCCTCCTCTTCACACAGATCTATGGCACACACACAGACCAAGCCCTTTGTCAGACATTCTCATTAACACCACGTTACTAATTGTGCCTTCCTAGTTAGACACCCAGGTCTTAGGGCTGCACACAGCAGCAGGGAGGCTTCCAAGCACCAGGGACAACATAGGAAACACACAGCAGGAAGATTTGGTGCTTGGGATATGAGTTCTCCCTTCTTTTTATGAGCAGGAAGAAGCATTTTCTGTAGTAAAGTGGTGCTTCAAAACTTCAGTCCCAGTTAAAGGAACTGTTGCTTGGGGTCACAAGGGTTTTGAGGATGAAGAGAGAGACGAGAAGATTGATTCAAGATCAGAAGGCTTGATTTATTATATTATATATATTTTACATTATGACTATACTAAAAGAGATAGAAGGAAGAAGTTCTCAGAAGACTAGCTAAGAATAGAATAGAAAGAATGAAAACAAAGCAGCTCTCCCGGACTCTCTCTGGGATAGCTCAGTCCTTGATTGGCCATTAATTATAAACATCAGAGATGAGCCAATCCCAGATGCACCTGTTGCATTCCACAGCAGCAGATAACCATTGTTTACATTTTGTTTCTGAGGCCTCTCAGCTTCTCAGAAGGAAAAGATCCTAAAGAAAGGATTTTTCACAAAGGATGTCTGTGACAAGAAACTTCAACTTTGATTCTAACAGGATACCTAAAACATTATGTTAATGCTTCTGAAAGCACCACGTGAGGATTCCAGCCATTTCTTAAACATTTCTTTCTTTAAGCTTCATAAACTCACCTATTGGCATCTCATCCAAAGATGTCCTGGCACTCAAACTAGCCCCATGGGACACGAGCAATTCAGCCATCTGCATCTAAAGAATGGAAAGAAAGCCACGTTAGAGAAGCATTCTAGGCAATTTAGGCTTTCCTCCCTAAAACTGAAAGGTTGGAATAAGATGAGAGGCAGGTTCAACTCGCCTCAAATAACTCTGGTATGTGTGTGATGTTAACACTGTTCCCACCATCCACTTGCACTGGCATGCTCTGCCTGAAATTTCTCAGCAACCAGTTCTTCTTGGAGCCCATGGGATGTCCTCTGATGCTGCCCAGAGAGCCCAGCCCCAGTTCACATTTATTCCATTTGCAGAGTACTCCACTGTTTGTCCAGGCAGGAAGAAATGCCACCCTCACACATGACACAGCAAAACCCTTACCTGTCCCCAGAAAGCAGCGGCATGCAGAGGTTCCCAGCCATCCCAGTCCTTAACATCCAGGCTTGCCCCCTGGTCAAGAAGCACTTCAGCTGCATGCAGATAACCATTGGCTGCAGCTATATGCAGCTAGGAGATAAGGAACAGAGCGTGAGCTGCCTGCAAGGACCACAAATGGTTTTATACACCGAGTTTCAGAGGATTTTCTTGGATAATGTTTGAGCCTAGAGCTGGACAGGCAGCACATTTCACACTGGGCAGATGGCACCAGGTCAAAAGCAGGTTGTTCCTGTTATTAAAGCTCAGGATTGCCTGCATGTAATTCTGTTTGGAGAGGAAATTGCTTAACAGTTCTTAGAATAACTTAAATATATGGATGAGGAAAATAATGTAGTCACATTTTAAATCAGGGGCGTTTTAAGTGCTTTCCAATCTGTAGGGAAAGCACCATCAAAACACGAGCCTGCAATGCAGAACATCATCCACTCTACGCCAGGAAAACATCTCCTCTTCCCCACTGAAGTGCTGTGGATGTGATTTTTTGGAATCAAATTCACAGCCTGCTTTAGTCAGGACTCTCTCTGCGCAATTGCACTTCCAATCACACTACAATTATTTTCACCATTTGAAAGTCAAAAACATTTTAAACCTTGGCTACTTTAACTTAAGGGAGGATGATTTTTCCTCATTGGCTTCCAACTACAGCCACCACTTTGGAGACAATCAATAATGGTCTCTTTCAGTTCCCCTACTTCATGTCTCTGAAGATTTTCTTAATTGCAGTCTGCTGTTGCATCTCTGAACAAAACATTGACCCATGCACTGCTCTGAAGGGATTAACTCCACTCAGAGCTCCTACTTCACTTGTGCTAAATGAGAGAATCAATGCTCCTTTTCAAAAAATTTTCACGAGGATGCCACCACACGGGGTTAAAACTTCACCCAGAAATAAATCCTGATGCTTTCTGGCAACTCAATTAATTCCTACAAAAATTTTATGCCACTTTCTAGAGGCCACATAAATTAATAAGGAATCAGTTGGGGGTATACAAAAAGGGGGAGCCCAGAGGTCTGCTTAAATGTATGTATATAATCCTTGTTAAAGGGAAAAATGTGTTGAAAAATAAGCTGCAATAAAGACTTCAATCATCCAAGCTTACCTTTGGGGGAGCCTGCCCTTCCCTTACACTTCTGGTATATGCTGAAGGTGACATTTAGATTAAGAAACTGGAATGCACTGCCATGGCCTGGCCCTCAAACACACAAACCAAGTGCCTGTAATCAGTTATGTCTGGACCCCAGCATTAAATTACCCTGGTTGTATGAAATTCCCAGCTCATGTGACCTCATTGCTGAACTTTCCCTAAGCTGGGACTGCTCTAAGACACGATTTAGGAGACACATTTGTGGAGTAAAAAGAACTAGGATAGCTCAGAATTCCCAGTCCCTGTGCAGACAAATCAGATGCCAGCTTGCTGTGTGACACTTGTCCTGGGTGCCCACCTCTGCCCAGGGCCAGGAGCCACCAGGGGGAACAAACAGTGAAACTCTGTGTGAGCCAGACCAACACAAAGCAGAAAGGAGGCAGGAAGTCTCCAGGAGCACTGGATCCTGCTCCTGGGAAAACCAGAGGGCTCTCACATCCCCTCCACAGGACTCCAACCAGCCCATGAGAAGCAAGAGGTTCCTGGGAGGTCTTCCAGGCCCAGTTCCCTGCAGGTCAGCAGATGTGTTACGTTCTGTGGGACTTCTCCTCTCAGTGACTTGCACCTGTTGATTTTGTGTAACTCCTGCTCCAGGGCAGGTTTCACAACCTCTGGGCTAAAGGAAAGCAAAACTGAAGCTGCTGCAGTTTCACTCACCAGTGTAGCACCTTGGGCATCAGTCCTGTTCAGGTCTTGGCCAGTGGCAAGTATGTCATGAATGTCACAGATCATGACCTGCTCTGGAGCAGCTCGCATCTCATTGATCCTTTCCTGGGTAATCCCTGTTCAAATTCCAGTTAAAAAAGGACAGTTGGAAAGCTTGAATAAAATCCTCTGCCAGTTGAGGAAAATAAAATTTAGGATCCTGGTTGATATGACCCCACATCCTTCACCCTCATGATCTTTAGGAATCAGAATAACCAAAGTCAGGTCCCAAGAAATTGTGCCAGGAGCAGCTCTGCTTTTCTCCAGAGGCCAATCAAGAGCTGAGAAACAGGGTAATTTTTAGTACCACATTGACCCATTTCTGTATTTTACATAAACTCAGTCTCCTTACCTTGATAGGCCATGCAAGTCTCAATGACATCCAGGGTTGGCTCATCTTCACAGAGGTCATATGGCATGTTGCCATCTGCATTGACTGCCAACAGGTCTGCTCCACTGCAAGGGGAAAACTGAGTTACACCAGCATGGGCCTCAGACATCCTGCAGCAGACAGTGCCAAACCCTGGGATAAATGCTTAGGAAAAACTAACTGGGATTTGATAGTTGTCCAAATGCCACCAATGTATGTATGAGATAAGAACGATTTCAAGCAAAGCTGTGGAGCTATAAGTGGAGAAGATTAATTCCAGAACTGGATGAAAAGCAGCACACTACACTTCGTTCCTGAGTCGGTAATGCCCTGTGTTCCACATCTGCTCCATTTTTATAACCTCCAAAAATTTCCTAACCCAAGAGGGAACATCCTCCAAGGGATGCTTGACTGCATCCTCTTCTCTCCTTCATTATACAGTCAAAGAAGAGCCAAATTTTCAATGCTTGTGTCCCAGATGACAGCACCACAGGGAGAAGTCTCCCTCCCTAAGGAAGAAGCAGCAGGCACAGCTGTGCAAGGCAGCAGGTTAACACTCCCAGAGCACCAATACTCTGGGAGAGGGAGGAGAGGGCTCCACACACAGGCACAACTGTCTGCTCCGGGCAGGATTCACCACAGGTGCCCATGAAACAGCTCCAAACACACCTGGTTTCCTCCTCCTTGCTGGCAAGACTGGAGCTTTAGGGACTTGGTCAAGCAGCCTGTGTCACCACTGGGGATCAAATCTTGCAGGAAGGTTGGTGATCACTAATTAAAACCCAGTGAGACAGGTCCTAAAGTTCACCCAGGTGTCTGAGTGACACAAGCACACTGCTGCCCTCCTCACCAGTGGCTGCTTGACTGAGGCTGGAAGTTCTGAAGTGCTGTTTAGGAGCTTGGGGGTGGATCCTGCTGGCTCCTCCTGTTTCTACCCCCCAGTGACCACAGTTCCACAGGCACACACACACACAGACACACCAGAATACAGGCAAAAGGGGCACATTTTGGCCCAGTCTCCAGAAGCTTCACAAAACTGAGCCTAGTCATCCAGGGTTTTATTGTCTCCTGAGCCTTTCTGCTCTTCCTCCTTTGTGACAGTGTTCACAGGGGTCTGAGGATGAGGGAAGAGACGAGAATCTGACTCCATGTTTCAGAAGGCTTGATTTATTATTTTATGATATATAATATATTAAAACTATCCTAAAAGAATAGAATAGAGGATTTCATCAGAAGGCTGGCTAATAATAGAAAAGGAAAAAATGATAACAAAGGTTTGTGGCTCAGACTCTCTGTCCAAACCAGCTGACTGTGATTGGCCATTAATTAGAAACAACCAACATGGACCAATCCCAGATCCACCTGTTGCATCCCACAGCAGCAGATAACCATTGTTTACATTTTGTTCCTGAGGCCTCTCAGCTTCTCAGGAGGAAAAAATCCTAAGGGAAAGGATTTTCCATAAAAGATGTCTGTGACACTCCTTCACTCCCTTCTCCCCAAGCAGGAAGGACCCCCATGAGCAGCCTGAAAGCAGGAAATCATCACCCCTGCTGCAACCTCCCAAGGTCCTAAACAGTCTCATTTTCCATCCACAGAAGCTGTGGGTAGAATGAGACCCACAGAAAGGACAGACACAAAAAGCCACCTACTGCTGGATGAGGATCTTCACCAGGTTGATGTGGCCACAGGTGGCTGCTGCATGCAGTGGAGTCCACAGCTCGTTGTCCTTGGCGTTGACATTGGCCCCATGGCTGAGGAGGAGCTTCACTATGTCCTCATAGTTGTCTATGCAGCACTGGGGAGGAAGAAATGCAGAAACATTGGGGGTTTTTTTAACTTTGGGAACATGAGGGTTCATACCTGCTCAGCTGTAAAATAATAAAGGGCATGTGGACATGGAGATCTACTTTATCCTGCACTGCTTGGCAAGGAGAGTTAAACACCAAATTGAGCCCCAGCAGGTCAAAAAGGCAGAACACCTACACTGGACAGACCAAAGGGTCACTGGTGCTTTCCCAGGGCCTATTCTGGCAGAACCAGCAGGGAATAACAGCAAACACCTTCACAGCTTCTACTCCACTGGTTCTTCCATATTCAAGAGCAAACACAGCAGAAATTCAATGTAACCAGTAGAACCACATACCAAGGGATGAGCTGACAAGCTGACATTCCCTTTTCTCAGGGAGAATCCCACACACTGGCATGTGATGAGCAAAAGTCTTCTCAGGAGCTCACGCTACCTACCACAGTTATCTGAGAGGCACAAATTGGATTCCCAGAATTATGGGGCACTTTGCAAGGCACTTTTCACTTCCTGAAAAAAAGCAGCTTCCTTCCTGCATTTAGAGTATAGCCCAGCAGGCCAGAAGGGCCTCAACCTCCTTCCCTTGGTGAAGGTGGAATTTTCTCTTTGATCCACCTCTTGTTCACCTTTAGACATGAATGTGCATGTGATAAAGACATTAAAATAAGATTTTTTTGTTGTCCAAGAAGGCTGTTTGTGGTCTGTGCATTACTGCACAGGTTGTTAATGGGGTTGAATTCCAACACACAACAAATATTTCAGCAGCTGAGTGACAAGGACCTTTCAGGTATTTCCATTTTGTTCACTGTTTGCTCATGGAAGTGGGGTTAAAGTCATGGCTGTCACACAGCCAAGTTATCACAGAAGAGGAAGGAAGTCACATTCACTGGAAGGAATGCTAATGCGCCCACTGAGGGGCTTCTCTGTGCTCAGGGATTCCGTTAATTCCAGTGGATACAAAGCTCCCATCACAGCTCCCAAATGCACCTTTACAACCTCTCAGTGGGCAAGGTGGGATTCTCCAGGCTTCAGAGCCTGGCTGGGAAAGCAAGGAGGGTGTCAGTGTCTCTCTGAGTGCAGGATAGCATCTCTTAGGAGAGGTGATGGTGGTGGCACCTTTTGTTCTTCCAGGAGCCCGTTTGCATTTTTAAACAAACATTTCATCCAGCTTTGAAGAGAGCAGGCAACTGGCACAATAATCCAAAATCCCAAGTCAATGGGGGCATTCAGAGCAGGGAGCTCTGGCCAGAAAGCCCTGAGTGCTCGTGTGACAACCACACCACTGTTGTTACAGGCAGTGGGGGCGGCAGCTGCCAGGCACGGCCAGTCCCACGTGCCTGAGAAAGAATAGAAAAACCCTTATGGAAACAGCACAGGGCCTCCAAGGAAGGCCACAGACCTACACACCACTACAGCAAGTCTGTATTTCACTGGTGACCAGCTACTGCCATCTCATACTGACTTTGGAAGTCCCTACAACGAGCAGCAGCAGATTCTTCAAGCATCTTGTGCATCATTTATTTAAATCCCTTTCAAACCTCATGGATTGCCAAGGTCTCTAAATTTGAGTTTATCTGTTATGAGAATTTAGAGCCCAGTCCTACCTACAAAAATTAAAGAGTGGGGGAAATGCTGTTCACATGTGAAGTGCAGCCCTGACCCTGAGCCCTTATTATCACTGAATGAAATCTGGGGTACAGCAAGAAAAGGATTTCATCTCAGTTTGCTGCCCAGGAAACCAGACCGCCAGCACAAGATGGTGAGGTTTCACTGCTTTAATATAGAAAAAAATAAATAAATCTGAGAGGTTTCCCAGTCACACCTGGCCAGGCTGGCTGAGGGGGCAGCAGGGAGGTGTGGGCTCACCTGATGCAGCGCAGTTAATCCATCCTCATTGCACAGGTCGGGGCTGATGTTGCTCTTCAGCAGGTAACACACTGCAAGGCAAGGACAGAGCAGAGTCAGAGCAGCCACCCTGCCACATCTCGTGCTCCCAGCCAGCCCTGGACAGCTCAAGGCACTGCATTTCACACCAACAATGTGAAATCATCAGTGCTGGCTTGTCACCCCAGTGAGAGCAGAGCCTTCCTGGCTTTATCCAGCAGAGAGCACCAGCACACAATTTTCCCCCAACTTCCTTCCAAAGGAGACTTAGCACGGTTACAATTTTCCTTCAGTTGTGCTGGAACAGCCTCCATTTTTGCAGTGTGCTTCACAATGCCTGAGTGCAACCTCTGCATTCTGTGGCCCAGGAGAGCCCCAAGGGGATTTTGGGGTCCCGAGTTACAACCATGGAAGAGATTCCTCCCACCATGATGGGGATGAGGCTTTGCCTCAAGAACTAATCTATGCATTCAGGGCCCTGCCACATTGAATACACCAGGGCTGCTTTGGACACTCCACTAGAGCTGCTGGGTGTTTGGAGAAAGCTTCCCAGAGGCTTTCATTTTTAATCACCGCTTTGGAGGGAAATGGCAACATTTATTCCATTAAAATGGAAATTTCTGAAATACATGAAAAGTCATTAGCCCTTAGGTGAAAAACTTGCACAGGGCAACAGCAACAAGGTTGGCAGAGGGCACAAATTAATAGCAACACCAGAAACTCTTCAAATTCAACACTGCTGACACATCTTGATGATCCATGCCCATTTTCTGTTGTTTCCTTGCTCATTCCCTGTTTTTTCTCCAGAGATGTCACTACCTAATGCTTTTCCTACCTCAAATGTCGCTGACAGCACAAGCACAAGCCAGAGGTTCATAATCATCTCCCCAGGGCCAGAGCAACAACAGATATTCACATCACATCTGATTTGATGGCAGGCGCGCAAGCACTGAGCGAAACCAGAGCTGCACAGCCAGGAACACGGACAGAGCTAAAAGGGCAATAACTTTCCTCAGAGCTGGCAATCAAAAATACTGCAAGGCTGCTCGCTCCAGAGCATCCTGCAGCCTGTGATCGCTGAGCTGCTGTCAGAGGGAGCTCTTTCCCCAGCACATCCACAGGGAGAACCATCTGCAGGGCTCTCCCTGGGGACAGAGCACTTCTGGCACGCAAAACAGAACATGGAAAACACACCCACCATGACATCAGGGATGATTTATGAGGCTTTGTTTAAAAGATCTGGAAAAAGCACTTGCAAGAAAGGCAAATTGAAAGCACAGTGAAATTTCGATTGGAAGCCACTGCTCTGACGTTATCACAAAGGGAGGCAAAACCAGACAAAAGTGAAATAAAACACTTCACAGAGTTGTTTCATCCAACTCAAAATGAATGCTTGGATTTACTTTTGCTGGAAATAATTTCAAGGCATTGACACCTGCTTGGTGAAATTGCTGCAAAAAAGCAGAATACAGCAAAGACAAAACTCATCCAGCACCACAGTGAATCCAATTCCTTTTTTTTTTCCAGCTCAAAGGCCAGTGCAGGAAGCCCACGCCTACACAGGACTTACAGCCCCAACACTTGCATGCAGAACAGCAGAACAGTAATAAGAGCACTGAACCTCAGCCAGTATATCCAATTTAATGACTCTGCTTCTACTGTTTCTGGCCAGCCCTGAGCTCCTGCTCTCCTAATCCAAGCTGAGTGATAGACAAGTCATCCACCAGTGAGTCTGCTTGTCTCTTATTTACCTTGGATGCTCTGCCATTAGGGTTTTAATTCAATCTCAGTCAGTTAAGTGCCATTGTGTACTAATGACACACAGCTCCATAATCATGTTTTGCCTGATTATGGAGATTTGGACAAGTAGATGCTGGCAAATTAACCTTGTAAGTACTGTCTCTCCATGGGAAGAAGCAGCAGCATAAATCCCAGCTTGTTACAGGGTTTTGTGTCAAAGGCACTGTGATCATGGCTTGACAGAGCTTGTAAGAGGCCCTGAAGGGTTAAGATTCAGGGAAGTTTTAATCTTACCCTAAAGAAGCTTTGAATTCTTCCCTAACCCCTGCAGCAGCCCTCGTGTTCCCAGTGCACCTCCCCTTGGCTCCCTCCTGCCCTCGGGACAGGCTCACCTTATTTCCCAGTACCTCCCAACACACTGAGGACTGACAGCCACAGGACACCAGAAAAGGGCTCAGAAAAGTCAGAGAATGCAGCCAGGCACGGATGTGGTACCACTGAGTCCAGGCAAACAAGGCACGAAGAAGAGATCAGACTGCTTTCTGTCCAGTCCTGAACTGAAGATTGCATTGCAGGGCTCAGGAAAGAGCATTTCCCCATTCCTGCTCAGGGCACAGCCCCATTCCTGGCTCACAGCAGCCCCATTCCTGCAAGCTCAAGCCCCCCATTCCTGCCCCCAGCAGCCCAGGCTCAGCAGCCCAGGCTAACAGCAGAACACAGCCCCATTCCTGCCCAAGCACAGCCCCAGCCCCATTCCTGCCCTCAAGCCCATCCCAAGCAGAGCACAGCCCCATTCCTGCCCAAACTCACAGCAGAGCACAGCCCCATTCCTACCCAATATCAGAGCAGAACACAGCCCCATTCCTGCCCAATATCAGAGCAGAACACAGCCCCATTCCTGCCCAATATCAGAGCAGAACACTGCCCCATTCCTGCCCAAGCTCACAGCAGAACACTGCCCCATTCCTGCCCAAACTCAGAGCAGAACACAGCCCCATTCCTGCCCAAACTCAGAGCAGAGCACAGCCCCATTCCTGCCCAATATCAGAGCAGAACACAGCCCCATTCCTGCCCAGCAGCAGGGCATGGGGTGGCAAAGAGCAGCTCCATCACCCCCTCTCCCTGTGAGCTGCAGAGGCACATGGATGGAGGACTTGGACACCTTCCATGGCCACCACCCAGGAACAGCCCTTCCCAAACAGCCAGAAAGAACAAGGCCTCCTTTCTGATAAGCTTCAGGAGAAAATGTGCATTTGTGGGTTATCCAGTGCCCTAAGAATAGGAAAGAGGGGGCTCATCTGCGCTGCTGTGCAGTGCTGGAAGCTGGACCCTCACCTGTGGCAGTGTCACCAACCTGCTCTGCTGCTTCACACACAGCATCAGTTACAGCAACCTGAACGTGCAAAATGCTTCTCTCTTCAAGCCCTGCTGGTGTGCCACGCTTCTCTGCAGAGCCCCACACCTTCTCCCCCACCTCCAGGCATGACTGATGCTGTCCAGGTAGGAAGCAAACCCTTCACTCCCAAGGACACAGATTAATCACCCAGCACCAGCTGATCGCCTTCTGTCAACCCTTCAGCCTGCTCTGGTGGAAGGAAAATCCTCCATGCTCATGGAGCAGCACAGAAATGAGCCCTCTGAGAGCCCCTGAGCCCCACAGAAGGGGCTCTTTGGGGTCACAGCAGGGTGTTCAGCAGCATCAGGCTGCACACTAACACCTGATTAACTTCTTAGAGAGCTCAGGGCCAAAACTGCTGAGCCCTGTCAGAGGTGCACGTGGGCGGAGGCAGGTGGGGAGCAGGGCCTGGGCGCCTGGAGATTCTTCATTACACATCCAGCACAAGTTGTGGGAAGCAGTTCCAAAAGCATGGCAAATGAAGGAATGAAAATGATGGCAATAAGAGCTGGGTGAACAAATTGTTGTGAATAATTCATTGCAAATTGTATTAACTGAGCGATCACTCAAATGTATTTTCCATTATTCTCCTTGCTCTGCCTATAATTGAAACTCTCACACAGCAAGATGGTGTACATTAATCTTCAATTTCTATTTTATCATTCACATCTGCGCTGTGTTAAATGGAAAAAGCTCCCACAACAGCTGTAAAAATACAGCCTCGGTTTTAAGCCTCCCTCCATCAGGGAGGAGGGAGGCTTAAACACTGTCCTGGGGCAGCCTTAGAAAGATTCTCCTCCCCAAACACAGCAAACCACTTCTCAGGAGCTCCTTTTCCTTCCAGCCTCACTTATTCTCCCCAAAAACTAAAAAGGAGGGGAAAGGCAAAAACAACACTGCAAAGGTCCAAAGGAAAATTCAACACAGGGCACTCGACTCTCCAGCCTGAAGAGATGTTGCCGTGCTATCATTTTTTATTGCTGTTACTTCCCACTGAGTTTACTCTAGAAACAGCTTTTCCAGAAAGGTTCTTAAACCAGATGAAGGAAAAAAAAAGCCTCTGTTAGTGCAGTTTCCCCCTAAGTCAATAAGCTCCACCATAAAATCCTGGATACTGTTACACTCCCATCTATACCAAGCACTTGCATACCTCAAGCATTAATAACTCATAAAGAAAAAGCCAGCTGGAACTGATATGGATATCATGGAGGGATTAAAAAAAAATCCAACAGACACCTTCCTGATAGGAGGTCCTGATTCCTCCCAAAAATATATAATGGCAAACTGCCTCTACTGGCAAGCAGCCTTACCTGTGTGCTCCAAGTTCACATACACACACAAGCCATTACTTCGCAAAAATCCAGGTTTGTCTCAATCCAGGTTTGTCTCAATCTTTTTTACTCAACAATTTCTCTTTGAAATCATCCAAACTCTTCAAGTTCACCTTTTTGTGAACCAGGCACTTTCAGGCCACCTTTAAAAGGTGGGGTGTCTATGACAGTACAATAATTTCTGTATGTTCACACATGACTTCACTGCATAAAATGAAATTTCACTCGGGTTAATAAACCATTTTTACACATTGCTCCAAGTCCCTTTCACCCAAATGCAGCTTTAGTCAGAGGCCCGGTGCAGCAGAAGCAGCTCCTTGCAGCATTATTTGTAGTGACACACACGCAGGGGTGTTGGCAAATGTCTGCAAAGACTGATCCCAGCCTGCCAGGCATGGGACTGTGGATGGAGGAGCTCAGCTACTTCAAAGCTGCATGTTTACTGCTGTGGTTGTGCAGGGATATTTATTGCACAGAAGAAACAATGCCAGGAAAACAGCGCTGAAGCTGTGAGTGCTCTGCCAGCTCCCTAGCGCAGCATACAATGACGCTCACATTTTACAGCATATCTAAACTCTGAGCAATAACAGGATGAACTCACTCAGCCTTATCCTCCACTCCCTGCAATGTACAACTGATAGCCCATGCTGGCCCATTGATAAACTCCACAGCTCCCTAAAGCTTTCTGAAAGACAGAAAAACCCCTCCGAAAGCAAAATGCCGCACTCAGCTTCAAACACAGAGTACACCTAAAAATAAATATGGCCCAGTTTGCCTGCTGAGCCAGCGACTGAGACATCCCATCCTGATTGATCACCGAGCTTTCTCAGGAAGGTTCAAAGCCTGTTAAACACTTCCCACCCAGTTTATAGCCAGGCACACACACTGCTTCTAATATACCCACAAAACCTGGCAAGTCTGGAGAGAGGCCAGCAGAGCCCCATCTGCTTGGTGCCACGTTCAGGGCAGGCACTCTGCACGCAGCCACGCTCAGTCCAGGGGCTGCTTCTCTCAAGGAAAATCTATTTCTGACTTTGATGCTTCTTAGTTAAGAGGACACAGCCCTCCTCAGCCCCCAGGAGCCTGTTTTTCACAGCAGGCTCCTCTGCATGGTTGGGGGCCTGGTTTATACAAGTTTTATTCTGACAGCAAGTCAACAAGTTGTACATTTATTTAATGCATGGAGTCCAATTCGTTCTCCCCCTGTTTGTGCATATTTCAATTCCATCTTTGCTTTATGCTTTCACCCTTATCCATGTCTGCAGCACCACAGCAACAAGAACAATGCTGCAAAGGGACAACCTCCTACAGCTGCTTCTCAGATGGATGGGGACAGCCTGGTTTCCCCAACCCTTCTGCATCCAACATTTTTCTTGTTCTGCATGCAGGACTTCAAGCTCTGATAATCCACTTAGTGCTAGTGATGATAAAGCATCTTTCCTCAATGGCTGCCATCCACCTGGGATTACTGGGACAAGGAAATGTGCAAGTTACCCATCTGCAGCCACAGTGCTTGAAGGGCGTAGCAGAAGCAAAGCCAAATTTATTTCAGTTGGGAAAATAAAAATTAAGAGGATGCTGCCCTCTGACACAGCTTTCCAAGGATGTAGTGTCATGCTCAAAAGTATCCTGATCCTCTTCTCATGTCAGGCTAACAGTGAAATTGGTCCACACTGGAAATGTTAAATACATAAAGCAAAATTAAAGTCAAAGGTTACTTCCCTGCCTTCCCATTTGTCATCTGGTATTGGAAGAATAAATAAATCATTTTGGGATGGTTTTTAAACAGATGATGGGATTTGAAAGGGATGAGTGTTTTATATAACCTTTGGGCTCAGCTGCCTTCAGCAGGATTGCTGTGGGCAGGGAGCCAGGAAAGCAGATTCCCCAATATCACCGTGACAGAAACACCTGGGCTGCAGCAGAGCCTCCTCTCTCTTTAGAGGCATTTCAGAGGAGTTATTTGAACAGCCCTGATTTAAAGAGCACTTAAAAAAATGTATTAACTCAGACTTTGGGAGGCATGGACCAAGCAACCCAAGGCCAGGTTTCCCCAGGATGACTCAGGAGCTTGGCACCAGCAGAGCAGTGCTGGCTTTTAGGGTGTGAGTGCTCCCAAAGGGAATGGTCCTGCTGTGCTGGAACCACACGAGTCAGTGGCCTGAGCAGGGAACGACACCACAAAGTGAGATGTGGATGATGGACAGCCACGTTCCAGGGGCACCTGCACCCCCCATCTCTTGAGTTCACCCCTGGAATTTTGGGTTTGGTGGGCCCAAGCAGGTGAGCAACAAATCTCATTTTAATCTGAGCTTTAGGCAGAGGGAGACAAAGGGCACCTACAGAGCCAGAAACTCACCAGGACCTCCTGTTCTCCTACTCCTCTGGCTGCTTCCAGCTTTCTCTCTACAAAAAGCACTTCTTGGAAGTCATTACAACACAAGCAAATCCACTCAGACAACACAAAATCAACACTACATGTGCCTTTTATCTGAGCAGCACAGAGGATCTCACTTGAATATGAGTTCAGAAACAACTTTTGATGTGTTGGACCAAAATCCATCTACTGAGACATGGAGCACTCAGCACCTGTCTGTACTAATCTTATTAGAAATTAAGTCTGTCAGGGTACTAAAAAGGAAATGCATCATAAAAATTAATTGGCTTAAACAGAAATGACAGCCTGAGAAGTGTTTAGATAAAAGGGAGCAGTGGTGTCAGGAGGGAAACTTCTGCAGCTGTCTGTGAAGAGCCTCCCCAGCCACATTAACACAATAACCCAACAGGTGATCAGAGGAGCAGGATTGCAAAGGCCCCCTCCAACCTCCACACAGAGCCAGACCGCCAGGATTTGCAAGAGGATACTCTGATGTGCTCTGTGTAGCAGGAAATAGCTCCTATTGCCACTTGAAAGTGCTCTTAGGTTCCAGAGCCAACAGCCTCTGCCCCCAGCTCGTGTTTCAGGCATCCTCTGGCCTCAGCTAAGCAGCTGAATGCTGACCTGAACCACAGGAACGTTTTTAAGAGTTTCAATTATAAAACAGGAAACTTTCTACCCAGAGTAACGGAAGAGAGGTTGTGCTGGAGGGTGGGGAAATCCAGATCTGCTTTTCAAGCTGCCCTGAGCTCATGCTGAACAATTCCCTGCAGGGACAGCCTGCTGACCACATCCCAGGAGCTCCTGGCAGCCTGGGCTCTCCTCCTCTGCCCACGACTCTTGTTCTGTGTTTCTCTAACCACACTCTGCTCCCTCCATCTGCTCTGGCTGTTTCAGTACCTGCTCCACTCTGACCTCAATCAGTCCTGCTTATTGGGGTTTTTTTCCTCCCCACCTCCAAAGCTGTCTCTTTTTGGTTCAGGATGAGTACAGTGGGGATGGAGATGAGTACAAGTGGGGATGGAGATGAGTACAGTGGGGATGGAGATGAGTACAGTGGGGATGGAGATGGAGATTTGTGGATGGAGATGACAAGGGGGATGGAGATCCACTATCCCACATCCACCTCAGGTCTGCTCCCATGGATGGCTGCACTCCTGCCCCAGGCTGTGCTGTGAACACTTGCAAGGGCCTGGTGTGCCAGTGTGAAAAATGCCTCTTTTATGATTGGCTTTTCACAAATATTAAAATGAATATTATATGTGTCATGTTAGAAAGTTATGCTGTTTTAATTTTCTTAAGTAGTGTCTTAAATATAATTTAGGTTGTAACATAATGTTAAAATAGAAACTATGTATGTGAGATTTTTTTTAAGAAAGGAATTAGGTATTTCCACTGAGATAGCAGCCACAGGACACTGAAATCTTTCAGAGAAAGAGAATTTATTGCCCCATTATCAGAAGAAACGAACTTCTTCCTGCCTTGCTCAGGTCTGAAGACTCTGTTAGGATTCAGAGAAAGAAGCTGACACTGACCAGACAGAATCCTGTATTTGAATGGAATTTATGCATCATGTATGAGCTGTATGAATATGCAACAGGCTGTTGCTTTCAAGGGTTAATCCTTTGTTAACGGGGGTCCTTTTTCTGGCTTGGGCTGCCCAGAAAGAGGTACCTCGACTGTCTGTAACCCTTGTCTCTATTGTCTCACATTGTCCTAATTCAAATTGTCCAAATTATTACTCTAATTATATCGCTATTTTTATAACCATTTTATTATCATTAAACTTTTTAAAATGTTAAAAACAAGTGATTGGCATTTTTCACACCAGGACAGGTGCCCAGCTCTGTGTGACAGTGCCACAGCGGGAGCTGCTGCCAGCCCAGATGTGTCTCACACCATTACCCACCTGGGAGACCACAAGGGACATGCCAGCAGCCAAAAGAGTAATCTGCTAAAACCTCAGCTCCTTGGCACTGTTTCCTAACTGGAAATGCCACGCTGCTGTGCAGTGTGGGAAGGGAAATATCTATAAAAGCAGAAAATCACCTCCCCACATCCCCTTTTCTAATATCAGATAAAGACAGAATATGGTTTCATTTTCAAAACCAAACATTACAGAAAAAGCTTTCATGCAAGTTTAGCAGCAAACTGAACTTTACCAGAGAAATACTGGCAATCCTTAGCAATCCTTTTGCTTTTACAACCTGCAATTATTCAGCAGGAAATTTTACACATTTCAGAGATTTAAATTTCAACAGCACCTTCCATCCAGAGATCTCCCAAAGTGCAGCTGCCTGTAGTGGAGTGGGCTCCAGGCTATCTCCTGGATTTTACAATCACTTTTTGCCTTGTTTCACAGCTGTGACATCTCAGCCCAAGTTAGACCAAGGCTCTGGAGGCTCAGGGACCTTTCCTTGCCAAGGTGACAGGGACAGTCCATGGCACAGCTGTGACACTGCCCTTGAGCCCAGCTCTGCCCCTTAAGCACAAGAAAACTCTGCTCTCCCCATCCTTTCTGTCGTTCAGAACTGGACAAAGCAGCTGAAACCTCAGTGCTAACAGCAATTTTTTATTCCTACTCTCACATGCCCAAGTCCAAGTTTGCAATTTTTAAGGGCTGATCAAATCTCACTATTCCCCCAGACCTTCCAACCACTTCTCTCTGAACCTTCATTTCAGCACCTGTCACACAGACAAATCACACAGCCCACAATTTATTCTTTGTGTTAACAAAGCACTGCTTTCAAATTTGCCCTCCAGGCCAAACACCTCCAACCCCAAAGCAATCCCCAAAGTCCAGTGTCCCTTGGTTACCAGCAAACTCTTCTCAGAGAAGTCAACTTTATCTGTGAACATCATCACCAGAGGCACTCAGCACTGCAGGGAAACCAGCTCATAAATGTGAGAGTGGAGTCAAAAGTCAGCACCTGAGCTTGGCAGAAATGCAGGTTGTTCACAGCTACAGCGGTGCTTGCAATAAATGAGGCAGAGACTGCAAAAAAGCCTTCAAATTTGGTAAAAACAAGCAGGCACACAGCCTGGCCTGGTCTATAACCTGCCTGTGAGTGCTGTGCACACCTTGTTTTAATAATTATCTCATCTGATCCATCACACAAAGTTGAAAACTCTCTCAAACAACTTCTGCCACAAGCTCCACGTGATTTCTGCTTGCCACCACTTGGAGAAGATGAGCATTCCCAGGCAGGGTGATGCAGCTCTGGCACTGCTGGGAGGCCCACGGGAGGCAGCTCCAGAGCCTGACAGGTCATTCAGACCTCAGAAAGGCACAAAAAGCCCAACTGGCTGTGTTCACCCACCCCTGCCTGTGCACAGACACCAAAGGGAGCCTCGTGTGAACTCAGGACAGCTTTTGCTGCCAGCTCTCCTCTGCTGAGCTTGCAGCACTTTGATGCAGAGAAGAAAGGAACTGAGCACGGGGCTGGCAGCACTCTCCTTTTTCACCTCACTTTCAAAAGCCATCTCCATCAGCTTCCATCTTTCATCTGCACAATACAGCCTGAACTCAGCAAACCCCTTCAGATCAGTGGTGGGCAGAGAGAGAAAAGCTCTCCCTTTCCTGGCAGGGCAACAAAGATGCTCCCTCGAGCAAGGACAGGTTTGGGGTCCAAACCTAAACCTGGAGCTCTGAGCTCAGGACTCTACCAGCCTTTGGGGCAGCCTGAGAGCCTTTTACTCAACATAAAGAGGAAAAGAACGGAAAGTTTCCTCCAGAAAGTGCTTTGCCTTAGTGCTTCAGGCCAGGTCACTGATGTGAGATGAGCACTTCAGTCTCTATGCATACACTGATTTAGTTATTTTTAATTCATTGCTTTGTGTTTACACGCTGAGCTTATTATAATTATATGTATTATGCATTATCTGAATATATTGTTGTAATATATATTAACAAAACACATAGTTCAAACCACCAAATTAAAAAATACGTCATTCCTGCAGCTCCTACACAGGTTTAAAGCACCCCACTTATCAGAGCAGTGTCTCTGAACACTGAAGCCACAGCTCCTTGATGCTGGGAACATGGAGTTACAGGCAACAGCAGGGAGCAGAGAGAGCACAATATATCCCACTTAGAATCATAGAATTGCTAAGGTTGGAAAAGACTTTTAAGATCATCAAGTCCAACCATCTGTTGACTTCTCTACCTTCATCCCTGTGAGAGGACTCTTAATCTGGGATAAAAGACAAGTCTCCATGTCAGAATTGCAAGTGAAATGCCTCCCCCAGCCTCTGCAGCAAGAGGCAGCTCAGAGGAGTTCCAGTTTTCCTTTCTGCACCAGTGGAGAACAGCTTCAGTTTGCAAAAGTATATCACATTTCCCAATAAAATGGCAGTTTGCAAAATAATTAACAGCCATTAAAATTCCCCATTACGTTTTGCCACTAGCAACAGCAGGACCATTCTCCTCCCAGCAGCAGTGAAAACTCTGCTTATTTCTGTAGTAAACCCAGTGCTGTTAATGAGCCATTTCATCCCACCCTGTTTGTTTCTGAAAGCTCCCTCACCAGCAGATCCCTCTTATCAGGGAGTTTTTCATTACATATTTAACACTACAAGATCCTGAGTGCCAGGGACCACCTTTGAGCTGTCACAGAGCAGGAATGGTGACATGCATCTTCTGGGCTTGAATGGCAGACTGCTCTGAGCTCACTGCTCCCCTTACACCGAGGAGTAAAGGGGGAGTAAAGGGGCCTCCCTACTCTCTCCTGCCATGCTGCTTGAGGAGAACAGACTACATGACTAAATTAACTAAAATAACCCCAATTCTGAGCATTAAGGCAAGAGGAAGTCCAGGCTCCAGCTTTGCACCATCCCCCATCAATTCTGCAGTTTAATATTTTGACTTGAACATTTACAGGAACAACAAAATGCTTTAGTAGCTCAACCCACCTGGGTAAGTTCATTAAAGTAATTAATGCTGAAGTGGCTGCTTACAGCTCTGCTGACAGCACTAATTACAGGCTGCAGAGCTGGATCCCAGTGACAGCAAAGGAGCTGGCATGGGGATGGGCAGATGTGCAGCCCTGTGCCATCCCTGGGCTGCACCCAGCACTGCCCTGGTCCTCCTGCTCCTAGCCCCAAAATTCAGCATCCCCAGCACTGAGTGTAACTGAGCAACTCCTGCAGCTTCTGCTGTTCTTCTGCAGACCAAGACCCAGCAGAAGAGACCTGGAGCATCTTCCTAAACACCTGTATGGGAGCAAGCCCTTCATGAACAGGAGCAGGGCTGGCTAGCCAAGGGGACAGGGCCCTTGCAGAGGAGAGCAATCCAAGCAATCCAAGCGTTCTGGTTCCTGGAGACATCATGGACCATTTAATCTCCTGTGAAATGAAGTGGGAGGGTTGTACTCCCCCTCACTAAACCAGGGGTAGAACATTATTCACACAAGAAGGCATGGGCAGAGACCCCCACAATGCTCAGTGTGACTCGTGCCAAGAGCACCTGTGTCTGTTTTGGGAGATGCAGGAGATCTGATCCTCATTGCTGGATCTGTGATCAAGCGAGATCCCTCTGCAGCTGTTTTGGGTTCACCTTTGTCTGGGGAAAACACAGGCTTAAAGAAAATGATTATTTTTTCCAGTCAGTTGTTTGTAAGAAATGCTTTTGATATGTTTCCCACATCTCACAGGCTGAGGCAATCCCACTCCAAGCCTCCATCAGCACCCAATTAGTGCTACAAAAGAGGAATCCTGTTTCTTTCTGTTCATCTGATCACACAGAATGATTCCCAGGGAAAGGAGCCCACCCCACCAGGAGCATCCAAGGAGGCTGGATCTCACACAAGCAGCTGCAACCGGTACAGTTGTGTAATGGAAACCTGACCTACAAACCCTGAACCAAATTCTGCTTGTCCCCCTTTGAGAAGTGAGCACGTGAAGGCTGCACACGTCTTCTGCCCTGGCTGCTGCCACCTCCCACAGCTGTGATCCCAGCTTGGCTCCACATCCCAACAGGACTGCTGCCTCTCCTCCATCCAGCACAGCTGGCAGGAAAAGGACTGTCAGAACTCAGGACATCCCTCTGGCTGTCCTGGATTGCCCTAACCCTGCCAGGGGGCTCAGGGACCCCAGCACAGAGCCCAAGACGCCTGTGACTTTGATTATGACCCATGGAGAAAACTACCAACCTTATATGAGGATCTGCAAGCCATGAAAGTCTAACTAGAATAATAATTAGTTTGTCATGGGGTAGAAAAAATAGATTTTTGGGGTTTTTAGAATGGGAGTTCAGGGGGCAAGATGGAGGAATCTGGGTGTGTCCAGCCTTTCTCCTTCTTCTTCTTGACCTCCATCTTCTGCTGTGATGTTGGCACTTTTAGATTGGTTTAGAATAGAAGCTCACTGTCTAGCATAGGTGATAGGTATTGGGAAGTTAAGGTAAATAACATACATGTAGTTTTTAGTATAAAAAGATAACACCAGAGTGGCTCTGTCTGACCTGCTGAATGGACCTTGGCTGGGCAGGAGAAAGAATTTTATAGATAAGATACAATAAACAACCTTGAGAATGAGAACTGAAGAGCTCTGACTCCTTCTTTGAGTGCCAGGCTGGGAAAAGAGACTTTCTAACACATCTCGGGGTCACTCTGAGCAGCAGAAGCCCTGAGAGAGGACCACCAGCAAAAAGTGAGTTAAAAATGGGCCCAGGTTGCATAAATTGCATCATCTGTGCCACCTAGGACTCAGGGATGGACGTGGTTTGGTGGCCAAGCTCTCCACACATCATCACCCACCCCTGGGCTGAAGGACACACAGAGGAGCAGCTGGTGAGCCCTGGAGCAGGGACATTGCCCATGAATTCACATGGAGCTCACAGCCTGCTGGGGACAGGACTGCTGTGTGGTGATCAAAGGACAACCAGGTGGCACAGAGAGTTTTTGGGACAAACAGCATTAACCCCTTAGCTGCTGGAGCCTTGCCCTCCAGTGCAACCCCAGCTCCTCAGGAGGGCCCTTTCCCTTCACAGACCCAATACCAGACTGGTTTGAGGTGTTTTGTGCCTGTGATGCAGCATCAAAGGCATTTAGAGGAAGAATGTATTGCACCAGAGAGTCTAACAAATAACTCACCCATAAAAGCAGAGATGAAAGCTCAGCACACGCAGGCAAATCACAGCAGCTGGGAACTGCAGAGTCACCCTGGGAAGGGGACAAGAGGCAAGGCAAAGCCATCTCCTCCTCCACCCCAGCACCAGCCAGGACAGGTGGGAATACGGACAGCCCTGAGCCCCAGAGAGCTCTGCAAGGTGCACAAACCTCCTTTGGGTTTCTGTTCTGCAGTAAAATCCCAAAAAGCATTACAGGAGGTTCTTCAAAGGACAGTGGAAGGAGCAGGAGCTCTCACAAGGAGGTTCTTACACTGTCAGCAGTTTTGAGATGCTTTGCAACCATCTGATCCCTCCTTCCCCAGGCAGCACATTTAATATTTAAATCAAGGAGTTTCTTCAGAGAGCAGACTAGCTTTGAATGACAAGGTTTCCCAACTCCCTGGCTGGAAATCCCTTCTTTTCCTACAGTTTTGCTGAAAATGATCAGAAATTTGCCCATTCCCAGCAGTGATGGACTGGGGCCAGGCTGTGCTGACCCAATGACCAGTCCTGCTTGGCCACACTGCTGGGCCACCCCCATGTGTCCATGGACACAGGGTCTCGGGTTGCTGTTGATAATTGCAGCCCCAAGATGTGCAGGTGTCTCTGCTTCGGCCTGCTCAACTGAAGAACGAGTCTGGACTCTTCACCTTTCGGTCTTGAGGCTGTTTATTCATTCTTATCTATAAAATTTTCTTTCTGCCCAGCCGAGATCTGCTCAGCAGGGCAGCCACAGGCACTCTGACCACCCCCGAGGGGGTGTTGTTATTTTATACTACAAACTACGTATAACATATTTACACTTAATTCCCAATACCTGTCACCTATGTTAGACAGTGCACTGCTACTCTAAACCAATCCCAAAGTGCCAACATCACTGCAGAAAATGGAGAACAAGAAGAAGAAGAAGAAGAAGAAAGGCTGGACACACCCTGATTCCTCCATCTTGTCCCCATAACCCCCATACCAAAAATCCTAAAATCTCCATTTTCACCCTGTGATCATTTTGTTATCACACCATTCAAACCTGTGTGACTTTCAGGTCCTCATACAAAGCTGGCAACTTGCTCCAGGGGTCAAAATCAAATCCCCAGGTGCTCTGGGCTGTGTGCCAGGGTCTCTGAGCCCCCCATGGGTTCCTCAGCAGCTCTGGACATCCAGAGGGATGTGCTGAGTTCCAACAAAGGGTACAGCACCTCCCCTCACAGGGGACACTGCCCCCTCACAGCTGGATAAAAGCTGCCCTCCTGGACTGATCCCAAGGGAAAAGCCAGCCCAGTCTGCAGTCAGGAAGGGGCTACATCAGCCCATTGGGAAGATGCTCCTCCATCCCCTCCTGCCTTTCCCAGTTTGAGTGTGTCACACACACCAGGAGCACGGTGAGAGAGGTTTTAGCCACCACATGTAACCCCAGTGGACAACAACTCACTGAACACCTGATTTGCTTAATGACTGTAGCAGCAGCTTCACCAACTCTGGGTGATTCCAGAAGTGCTCAGGGCTTTGCTGCTGCTCCCATTTGCAGCCGAGCCCCAGAGCAAGGCAGGGACACTGAGATTTCCCCCAGCTGCTATTATCTTGTCTCGCAGCATTGGAAACTGGGGCCTACTGAGAGCAAACAAACAAGGCATGGCATTCACTGAACTCTGCTGTAAATCACTGCAGGGACGGGCTCTTCATGCAGGAGTGACAAGGAAGATGTGTCTGCAACGGTTTTATGGCACATCAGAACAGAAAATGGTTTTATGTCCCTAAAAGCAAGTGATTAAAGTTCCAAGATGTCACAGATTTTAATCCTGAGCTAATTTTTTTCCTCTCTTCTATGCTGTATCATACATCACCGCCATCAAGAGAGCAGAACTCTCAAAAATCAGATTTCCTGAAGCTAGAGTACAAGAAAATTATGTTTTCTACAGCAAATCAGTTCAACAGAGGCTCAATAAAACATGATTGATAATTAGTGTTTTCTTTTTGGCAGCTAGTAGCAATTGTCTTCTCCTTACGCCTAGTGCATTTGCCAATTTAAAACTAATCTGTCCAAAAATGAAACAAAACATCTGCCAAAAAAATTCCCAGTGAATATTGGTTAAGATTTACAAAGTTCCACAGCAGAGTGTCACCTGCTACAGCATCAGACAACTCATCAGTAATTAGAGTAGAGCTGAGACAGCCTCGTGGAAAGAGCCATCAGGCAAATGGAAAATGGATGGGAACAGCTAAATCAGTTTAGATTTCCTTAACAGAGGTAGATCAAAAGGAAACTAACCCGATTAGGAGGGAGAGAGACACTGATCCAGATTCATGGAGCAAAGCAGAACAGCTATAAAGTGATATTTATGCCTGTTTTCCTTTCTAGGGCTGCATAAAGCATCAGCATGTACCAGTAGATCTGGCCCAGATTTATGGGCTAAGGGTAGACCCTTTTAAACCAGGACAGCTTCTCTTCTCCAGTTTACTTTCCCAGTTAAGCAACTGTCCAAAAAAAGAGAAAAAAATTAAAATAGGCCATAAAAAAAAAAAAACACCCTCCCAAATTCAATTAAACAGAGTGGGTGACAGTGACAGTCAGTGCCTGCTGGCAGTGCCATTCTCCCTGCTCAGGGCACCTTGTCCTGCTTGCAGCAGGGCAGGGATGCATGGCAAAGCCCAGCTTTGGGCACAGCCCATTTCTGACAGCCCAGCACTGCCTGTGGCCAGGCACAGGTCTCTGAGGATGCCAGTGTGGCTCCGTGGCCCCTGACAGCAGGCAGGGCACCTCAGTGCTGCTGCTGGGATGCTGCAGCATTGAATATTGCAGAATAGAGCACACCCAATCCCCCAGGAGCACTGTGCAGCCTTCCCAAGGAAAAACCAACACAGCCCCTGCTCCCTGCACCAGCCACCACCTCCTGCAGCAAAGAGCTGCACGCATCCCTGCCCTGCTGCAAGCAGGACAAGGTGCCCTGAGCAGGGAGAATGGCACTGCCAGCGCTGCCAGCACTGCTGGCCAGGGCTCATCTCAGCTGAAGGCAGCTGCTCAGTGGCTTTGGGGGCTCCTCATCAGCCACCCCCAGCACCCTGAGCCATGCCCAGCACAGCCACAGCCTCCTCCTCAGCTCCAGGGCAGGTGCCCTTGCAGCAGCACAGGGTGAAAAGCTCCATGGAGCCACTCCTGCTGTCCCCAAAGCCCACGGGAAGGACTCACTGCCCAGAGATAAGGAGAGCACAAAAGCTCCCTGCCACCAGCAGGCTCAGAGAAGGCCACCCTGGCCGTGTCCCCACGTGCTCTTGGCAGCCCTGCAGCTTTCCAGAGCTGGGAGCGTCCCAGGGGATGTGTGAGCACAGGTACACAGCATTTTCCCAAAGCAAGTACGCTGCCAAGCCTGTGACACTTTGGGTCAGATTAAACACCCGTGCCCTCAAGGCAGCGTTTTACACCACAAATGTGCCCACTCTAAAGAGGTTTTCGTTGCTGAGGCTGTGCCAGAGCCAGGGCAGGCTGCAGCACTGCCCCTGCTCTCACAGGGACACCTCCAGCTCCCTCTCACCTCCTCCATAAGCACTTCCCCAGCAAACCCTCTCACAGCTCAGCGCCTCATCCTGCTGGAGGTGTGCAGAATTCACACACCCCAACAAGAGCAAAGGGATGCCCAAAGTAAGAGCCCAAAGTCCTCTCATAGTTTAGTGAGAGATTGTGGAATTTGCTGGGTCCCCAGGATGAAGGAGGAATTGAGAATCTGAATCCATGTTCTTAGAAGGCATATTATATTATATTATATTATATTATATTATATTATATTATATTATATTATATTATATTATATTATATTATATTAATTATATTATATTATATTATATTATATTATATTATATTATATTATATTATTTATATTATATTTTACATTCTATTACATTATAGAATGCTATTCTAAACTATACTAAAGAAAGAGAAAGGATACAGACAGAAGGCTACAAAGAATGATAATGAAAACTCATGACTGACTCCTGCCACAGCTGGCTGTGATTGGTCATTAAGTAAAAACAATTCACATGAAACCAATCAAACAATGACCAGTTGGTAAGCAATGTCCAGACCACATTCCAAAGCAGCAAACACAGGAGAAGCAATCAGATAATTATTGTTTTCATTTCTCTCTCAGGCTTCTCAGCTTCCCAGGAGAAGAAATCCTGGAGAAAGGATTTTTCAGAAAATATGACAGTGATAAGAGATAAACACAGCTGAGACTTTGCATTATTTCCTGGGGATCCCTGAGCATTTTGGCACAGACCTCTGAAGATATCTGGGTATTTTCCCTTTATTGCAATCAGTTTGGTTGGGTCAGTTGACACAGAGAATCCTTGAATTTGGGAGGCTTTTTTTTTATGGCCTATTTTATTTTTTTCTTTTTTTTTTTGGACAGTTGCTTAACTGGGAAAGTAAACTGGAGAAGAGAAGCTGTCCTGGTTTAAAAGGGTCTACCCTTAGCCCATGCAAAGTCTTAGCCCACCTTCCTCCACCCCCTGCATGTGCCAGATGCCACCTGGCACCTCCCAAGGAGCTGATACTGATTGGATGTTATTAGGATCTAACACAGAAGCTGTTTTGGGACAGGGCAGAAACAACTTTGCCCACTGCAGCGCCAGCAAACGCCCTTCTTGTGCCCTCCAGTCGCAGGATCTTGGGTGACCAAGCTGTTCTTGTCATGTCCCACTCACACAGGAACCAGGGCTGGGTTTGGAGAGCCTCTCTGGCGTCCTCAGGATGCTCCATGCAGGGCTCCTGGCAGAGGGAACAGCCGAGACAGGACAGGTGACAAACGAGGCCACAGCCATGGGACCAGGAGCAGCTTTAAACAGATGTGAGCAGCTCAGTGGGCAGGCAAACAGGATCCCCATTTCTTGCCCGTTCCACAGCTGGAAAACCCACAGGCCCTTCCTGCAGGAAGGGAAGGAGGAGGGTGGGGAGCCCACAGCACTGGGCTCAGCTTCCAAAACTGGGAACTGGCTGTCCCAGGGAAACACTCCTGCCCATGGCACACACAGGATGTTTCCACTGCTGCTGGCAACTCCTGGCTCTGATCAGGGTGATCCCTGAGGACTCAAAATGCCATGTAAATATATTTTAATACCACAGGTGATTAATGGGGTGGTCTGTAGAGCAGCATCCAGCAGGAAGGAGCTGAGTGGACTCTGGATCCTATGGAGCTTTAGGATGCTTGCAGCAGCCCTGCTCTGGCCTGGCTGGCAGCTGATGGTGTCCATGGCAGAGTTACCTGCACACAGCTGCTGTTCTGTCCTTTGTGGCATCTTCCAAGCATTTCCATGTGAGCAGCAAGGGTTAGGGGTGAGGTGCTGCCACTGCCATGGTTCTGGTTGCAATGATGAGGGCTGAGACACCATGGCTTGGGGTATTCATGGTCTTTAAAATGATCTGAGCTGAAGGATTCTCTGTGTCAAACCCATCCTTATCAACAGCAGCAAAGTTTTACCCTCTTCAATAATTTTGGATGAAAAGTATAGTCCTTGCACAGAAACAGAGCACCAAGGCTTCATTGCTGCAGGGTCTTTGTGGTTTGCCCAATCACTTGGGTCAAGGAGTTCACATGGAAATCCATCCCAGCTCGGCCTCCTGGGGCTGGAGAGGGCAGGAACCCTGCAGTAAAGAACATTCCACTCATGCTAGGGACCTGCAGAGAGCTTCCCCATCTGTCTGAAGCCAACATTGGCTTCAGATCCTGTGTGCTGCCAGGGAAGACAGGTGAGGTCTGACCTGGGATGCTGTGATTCACCTGCATCTCTCTGGACACATCCACGTTTTGAGTGGCTGGGGAAGATTGTGGCACCTTCCAAGCATTTCCATGTGGAGCAGCAAGGGTTAGGGGTGAGGTGCTGCCACTGCCATGGTTCTGGTTGCAATGACGAGGGCTGAGACACCATGGCTTGGGGTATTCATGGTCTTTTAAACTGTCTGAGCTGAAGGATTCTGTGTGTCAACTGACCCAGCCAAACTGATTGCAATAGAGGCAAAATACCCAAATCTCTTCAGAGGTCTGTGCCAAAATGCTCAGGGATCCCCAGCAAGTCCCCAGTCAGTGGCAGCTGAAGGTGCTCCTATGAGAGCACCCAGGACAGCTGAGTGAGGAAGGTGTTTGTGGGAGCTTTGAACACCATGAGAACGACACAAGGTGGCCACGGCTCTGGCTCAGCACCCTCACCCTGCTCTGGGCACAGCTCCTTCCACCTCCACCTGCAATCCAGGCTGTCAATCCCACCCCACAGGAGAGGAATCAGCCAACAAATATTGCCCTTGAGCTACAAGACATGTCTCTGGATGTAAGCAAAGCAAGAAATATTTCCTGTTCACTTGTTCCCCACAGGGTAACTGAGAGATCAGTGCTGCAAACATTCCCATTACTGAGCACATGGCAAATCCTACAGCACTGATTGAGACAGTGCAATGATGAGCCAAGCCTTGAGTTAATGCTACAGATCCAGTGCTGACCTGTACTCAGATGAACCTTTCCTGGCTCTGAAGAGTGCTAGAAAATTGCCACAAATGAGAGTAATTTGGGTCAGGGGAGAGAGCAGCAGCTTCTTCATGGCTATTTCGCAACTGCGTGATTGGCGTTATAAGAAATAAATTTCCTATGAAAGCACAAGGAATCCTCCTTAGGTGCCTTTTCAGACGAAATTTTAAACCCATTTGCACTTCTAATAAAAGCAAAATGGACTTCCAGCACCTCTCCATGACCCAGTGCCACCTCCCAAACCAGAGATGCTGTGGTTTTGGCACAGCATCCAGCAGCAGCCTGGAAGCTGGCTGGTGACAGCCTAGGCTGGAATTTCATATCACACCCAGGCCTTGCATCACTGCTGTGACAGCATCAGCTTTAGGAGGAAAGAAACCCCTGTGCTAACAACCCTGACAGGCAGGAGGATGTCACTGCAGATCCACAGGGACTGTCCTCCTTCTCTGGAGCTCTGGCTCTTTCTAACTCCTGCTATTTCAGGCTGATACACCAAAATTTTAATTAAAACAAGAGGCCCACTTAAGTTCCATGGAGCCCTGCTCGAGCCTTGCTAATTAAAGACAAACTGACAGGATCTGAAACGATAAAATAAACCAGGTCTGTAAAGTTTGAGGGGCACAGGACGAGCCTGAGCTCTAAGTAGGTTGAAGCTGGCTCTCTGTGGGAGCAGTGTGTGCTGTCCAGCCCCAGGCCCCTGAGGCAGGTCCTGGTCTCTGAGGAGCTGATGGGCTCTGCAGAGGGTGAACCACAGCACCCCAGGTCAGACCTCACCTGTCTTCCCTGGCAGCACACAGGATCTGAAGCCAATGTTGGCTTCAGACAGATGGGGGAAGCTCTCTGCAGGTCCCTAGCATGAGTGGAATGTTCTTTACTGCAGGGTCCCTGCCCCTCTCCAGCCCCAGGAGGCCGAGCTGGGATGGATTTCCATGTGAACTCCTTGACCCAAGTGATTGGGCAAACCACAAACACCCTGCAGCAATGAAACCTTGGTGCTCTGTTTCTGTGCAAGGACTTTGTACTTTTCATTCAAAATTACTGAATAGGGTAAAACTTTGCTGTTATTGATAGGATGGGTTTGACACAGAGAATCCTTCAGCTCAGACAATTTAAAAGACCATGAATACCCCAAGCCATGGTGTCTCAGTCCTCATCATTGCAACCAGAACCATGGCAGTGGCAGCACCTCACCCCTAACCCTTGCTGCTCACATGGAAATGCTTGGAAGGTGCCACAAAGGACAGAACAGCAGCTGTGTGCAGGTAACTCTGCCATGGACACCATCAGCTGCCAACCAGGCCAGAACAGGGCTGCTTCAAGCAAGGAGAAGGTGTGACAGTGGCTTAGAGGTTAATTCCTGCTCTAGTCTCCCCCTTTTTTAGAGCTGAACTCTATAGCAGTAGCCCTTAGGACAGAAAAATGTGAGCATTGTTTTGTTTGGTGGGTTTGTTGCTTGGGGTTTTATTATGGAAGAGGATCGTGATTAACATTTATTTTTACTAATGGGATTTCTCTTGTCAGCCCAGGTAAAGGCAGACAAAGATAAATGAGACTTTGGAAGTTTCCCAATACATTTCAGAGCTTGATGCTCTTACACTCAAGGCAGGGACCTTTTTGCTGCTTTGAAAGCAAAGCCCAGCAGAGCAGCCCAAGCCACCAGGGAAATGTGAATTAAGGCCTGGCTTGAAAACCTAGGCCAAACTGAGAAATGCTGTGAACTGCTATAAAAATGTATTCAGAGCAGGAGAAACACCCCAGAGCAACTAAAGCCCATTTCCCACGAGTGGCACTTGCAGCCAGCCTGCCTCACCTATCCAGGGAATGCAGAGGCCAAATGCCACAACAGAGAGTTGCAAACTGCAGGGAGCTCACTGGAAACTGCATCCACTGGCTCAGAGCTGCACATGGGCTCTTGTTCCCCGAATTAAAAGGGAGTGCAAGGTGCTTGATTGCATCTTGGCTCTTGATTACAAATGCACCAGCAGCCAGAATTAAACAGTTGGCTTCCTGGCCTATTTAGCATCCTTTAGGGCTGGGTGAGAGGGTGGGCAAAGCTTAGGGGGTTTTTTTATATACCAGCATCTGATTTTTTTCAATTTTTTTTTTTTTATCAAGACACCCTCAGCGAATGGTAATGTTTCCCAAAGATCTGGCCAAGCTCCAGAGGAAAAAACAAGCAGTGGAAGTGTCTGTAGAAGCAGCTCTGCACTAGGCTATAAGGCACTGCCTGAACCAGCTGCCATAGCAACTGCTATTAAAGAAAGAATTAGAGCATTCTTCAAGGAAGTAGGAAAACTCCCAGTCAATAAGGGTAAGGATGTGATAAAAAGAAAAAAAAAAAAAGGAGGATAAATATAAGCAAGTAGGAAAAATATGCACAAGTGAATGAGGATCAGGGCTCCTTGCACAGGTAGATGTGCTCTGGTGATGTGGAGACGCCTATAAATACACTAAGATACCTAACTCCACCCTCATTAGCAAGCATTTTAGATACAGTTGATCCTGCCTTGGGGCAGGAGGTGGATTACATGACCTCCTGAGGCCCTCTCAACCTCTATTTTCCATGATTCTAGGAGGGAGAAATCTACACCAGCTGAGCTGAGCTGGCCTCGCTCCAGAAAGGCAGGAATTTAAATCTGGAAAAAAAATAGATTTAATCCACTTTTCAAGTTCTCCTTGACCAGGAGAAAGGGGCAGAAAGGAGAGCCTGCAACCACAGCTTAGAGGCAAGGAAATGCATTTTCAGCTGTAGCAGGGGTACAGCAGCAACATCAGGTTTCATCCTGCAGGAAGGATTCACCCCCAAAAGTATTCATTTCCCCACCAACACTCATTTGCAAAGAACAATCAGATAGGTGGCTGCAGACCTGTGGTTTTGGTTGTGGGCTGCTGTACAAAATACACTCGAAAAGAGAATGATGCTGCAAAAAGCCAGTGAGCTCTGGGGAGCAACCAGGCTCATGTCCCACATCCCCTGGATCAGACCCCACAGCACAGCCCCAGAGCAGGACAGAGCCTTGGCTCTCAGAGCTCACAGCCAAGCACAGAAAACACAAAATCCCCCTCTGGGTTGTGCTGCTTACTACACAGAGGACACCAGAGTCCCCAGTGGAGCTGTTTATGCACTACTGGAGTGGGACAAAATATCAGAATAAATCATGTGAGACTCCATTTTCTTCATGTGGAAAGCCTATTCTTTATTCACACAACTCCTTTTATACTGTTTTACAAAACGCGTGTGCAACTGTAATTGGTCAATAGTTTTCTTGCCAATTACTCTATTGGTTAGTAAAAGGTATTTTACTTGTCCACCAAATCTCTCTATTCTTAAATTGTTTACATATTCCCTTCACTGATTTTCGTGGGACAGATTTGATATTTGGCATTTGGCAGCTCTGTAGACAGCAGGAATCAAGCAGGCATGTGAGGCTGCCTCCATGTCACAGGAAGCAGAACAGCCAGGACAGGGAAAGGAAGGGTTAAATGACACTGATTTAGCACCTGTGGGCAGGGACATCTCCAGGCACCTGGTTGAATTAAGGTCCCATTGATAATCTGCCTTGGACTCACCCTGGGCTCAGACATTCCCATTCTAAGCCTCCTGTGGTATTTCTGGGGTTCCCTGTGGCAGGAATGAAATTATTGAACCTGACTCCATGTTCTTAGAAGGGGAATTCATTATTTTATGATGTTATGTTACGTTATGTTTTATGTATGTTATGTTTTATGTTATGTGTTATGTTATAGAATGCTATACTAAACTATGCTAAAGAATTCAGAAAGGATACTTGCAGAAGGCTACAAAGAATGATAATGAAAACTCAAGACTCTCTCCAGAGTCCAACACAGCCTGACCCTGATTGGTCATTAAGTTAAAACAATTCACATGAAACCAATCAAACAACCACCTGTTGGATAAACAATCCAATCAAACCAATCAAACAACCACTTGTTGGATAAACAATCTCCAAACCACATTCCAAAGCAGCAAAACAGAGGAGAAGCAAATGAGATAATATTGTTCTCCTTTTTCTCTGAGACTTCCCAGCTTCTAAGAAGAATCCTGGGCAAGGGGATTTTTCAGAAAATGTGAATGTGACACCCTCCTGCCGTGGTTTGGCCAGGCAGGGCTGGAGAGCAGATGGTGACCTGACATATCCTACCTGCTGCACCTTGCAGCAGCACCTGAGCAGGTTCCAGCCTCTCCTCCCTGTTATTTTAGGATATGAAACAGAAAAATGTGGATATTGGATTTTTTAAGGTAAAAAGAGGAAAGTTTGATTTTTACTTTAATATTTATAGATTTTTAAAAGTGACAGTGGATTGGAGAGTGACAGTGTCACCTCTCCAATGACACTGGACAAACTAACAGTTTATTAATTTTTTCTTTTTTATAAAAGAATACAAAACAGTAAGGTATTTACATAAAGTGTGTGAGAAAGTTCGTCACAAAAATACAAACATCAAAAACTTTAAAAATCAAAACAACACCTCCCTGCTGCCCAGATCTCCTTGGGAGGCAGAACACTCCTCACACACAGCCACATTAACACCACTATCAACACCAATAAACCAAGGAAATGTTCCGTTTGTATTTAGGTGCACATGCAACCAAGGAGACACTGAGTTTCTCCTCCAAAACACACTGCAGCCAAATGTTGGAAGATGATGAAATGATTTAAACTACCTCTTACAAGAAACAAAATCTTGACAACAGTGATTGGCCAATCCCTGTTTGATTAAAAACACCTTAAACCCTAACAGAATTCTTACAGCAGTTTGAATCCAATGTTTATTCATTACCCTGTAATCCTGTTACAAAATACACCAGAAATATTTTCAGTGGTATCAGAAATGGTGGAAGGGAACACACGTGTCAAAGCCAGAAAGTGAAATGATGTGGAAATTACCAACTTTTGGGAAATAAAAGAAGTATTTCTGATCAAACTTTTTTGTTTAAAGAAAAATTGTTAAATGAATTGTGGAAGTTGACTCCAGATTTGGGGAGGAGAGCCTCATCCCAGGAAAACCTTAGGTGGACTTTCAGTGTTAATTTGGAGACAGGAAAGTTGGCATTTGAATCTCTTATAGATATAATTTCTCCACTTGATTGAATTTCAGAGAGTAGGGGGAAAAACTTTAAAAATATTTACTTGTTATGCCAACAGAGAAAGTTGCTGATTCAATATTGCTCATGCTCCCAGATGCCTCTAGTTAGCTGCCATATGCAAATCACCCCAACTTTGGCATCACATCCAAACTGCATGAAAAAGCCAAGTTAAAATGTGGCCAAATATGTGAATCTGCTTTTGGAAGACATACCAACCCCCATTAACAAAATTAACAAAATTCATCATTGCCAAGGGCTCCCACATGCAGCTTCCTAAAGAGGACAGCTCTCATTTCCACACCCAGTGAGTTTAAAACTCAAGAAATGCCTTTGTTATTAAAAAAAACATTTTCATTTCTGACTCAAACCATTCCCAAATACCCAGGTAGACACTCAGACTGATGGTGATAAGAGATCTTTTCAGAGCCCTTCAAAGGGCACAAAACCCAGGGGAAAAACCTTCTCAGACAGATAAATGCACTTACAGACCTGGACACAGGAACCCCATGAACAAAAACTTCAGGAGATTAATAATGTGGGTGGAAAATTAAGGCACCTCATAAAGGGTTTGAAGTAACAAGGGAACAGATCACATCAGCTTGGAAAGGTTAAAGAAAGCAATTTATAGACACTAATTAGGGCCTCTTTTAAAAGTGCCTTTGCAAATGACAAGGTTGGGTTTATTCCAGAGGTGCAAAGGGAGCGTGGTCGGGGATGCTCCCAGAAGGTGCCTGAACCATGCTGGGCAGCACAGCACAAGAATAGGAGATTTGGGATGGCACAAAGGCAAGGAGAAGGGATGTGTTGATAGGAATAAGTTGCTTTCTCCCCAGGGAAATCTTCCCCACACAGGGAGATCCAAGTTTATGCCCTCTGCTCTGTCACTGGTTTACCAAATGCCAAATCCAAGGTCACCAAAGCTGAGTTTTCCTTCACTTCCAGGCTCACCAGCCATGAGGATCTGCACAGTTAAACTCCCGCAGAAGTGCTGCTTTATGCAATATTCTGGCTCCGATAAGGTTTTGCTTGCAGGATGAAGCGCCAGGAGGTGGGAGCTGAAGGACTCCGCAGCGGGTGCCCGTGGGAGGCAGCTCTCCCCCAAGAGCAGGAGAAACCAGGGCACCTCTGGTGCTGCTGGAAGGTGAATGAATCCTTGGGGTCTCTGTTTCTCTGCTGGCTCCTTGAAGGAGCCCAGCTCACCCTGAAGCCAATGCCAACACCTGTAGTTTGTGTCATTCAGGCAGGAGCTCCCACCACAAACAGCCCAGGGGTGCAAAGGGAGCTCCAGACAGCAAATGCCACATGTTTGTACAAGCAGCCACTTCACCCACCTCTGGGATCTGGGCTTTTTTTCAGTTTACAGAACACCAGCTCATCTCCCCATGCTCTGGGGCTACTTTTAGAAAAGCTCAGTGATGTAGAAAGACCTGGACATGACAGCCCCGGCTGCTTTTGGGGCCGAGGTGCTGCCCTGGGAATGGCAGGACCAGCCTCCTCTCCATGGTTTCAGTCCATCACCTCACACAGCAGCCTCAAAGGGCCACAGCCCTCAGCAATTTCTTATCTTCTCAAATCCTTTGCCATCACTAGAATATAAAGCATACATACAACATAAAGCATTCCTTTATTGCATTATAAAGCAACTCTGCAGCCATTGGAACAGCCCAGAGGCTGCATCCAGCACCACACCCCTGGAATCTCTGTGTGGACTGGGGGTCCTCCCCTTTGCACCATCCCTTTGAAACCAGCTGGGATTGAGCCCAGAGCTGGGTGAGGATGGAGCATATTCCCAGTGAAATGGAGATGGTGTGGGATGCCCCTCCCAGCATTCCCATTCCCAGGTCTGGTCTGGCAGCTGGGAGTGCTCTGGGTTCACCCAGGAGCTATCTGGAGCTATCCCAGCTTGCCAAACTGAAGGTCCAGGCAGCCTCCTACAGGCCAGGGGCACTGCTGCCCTCAGTCTGGGGTCACCCACTGTCACCTCGCTGTCCCCAGGCTGGCCGCCTGCTCACATCTGCCACCAGCGTGTTTGCAGCGTGCTCCCTGCCCCTCTTCTGCCAGCAGGCACCCAAAGGAGCTTTTAATAGCAGCTTGTTTGGAAACCTGGGATGCTTTGACAGATCTGCTGGAGAGGATCAGAGGAACAGGCAGACAGGAGCCACCAGCCCTTCTCAGCTCCTGCCCATGCTGATGGTCTGCAGGAGCCCCTGCCTTCAGTCCTGCTTGGCCACCACTCTGAGAGCATGGAGCCACAGAAGAGCTGAGGCTGGAAAAGCCCTCCAGGATCAGAGTCCAGCCATTCTCCCAGCACTGCCAAGGCCACCACTAAACCATGGCCCCAGGTGCCACATGGATGCATCTTTGACATCCCTCCAGGGATGGCTGCTCAACCACTGCACTGGGCAGCCTGTGCCAGGGCTGGACAAGCCTTTGGGTGAAGAAATCCTTCTAATAACCAATCTAAACCTACCCCTTGAGGCCATTTCCTCCTGCCTTTCACATGTCACCTGGCACACAGTAGCTCTCTCAACTACACCTGGGCCAGAGGCAGGCAAAGGACAGGGTAAGCAGCATGTGCAGGGCCTCAGGACCCCTGAAGAGCAGGGCTGGGTTCTGCACCCACCAGCTCCATCCTACAGCACTCATTTACCACCTCAGGAGGTGTCATACACGCCACAGCCTCAGACACCATGTGGACAGAGAGCCAACCCAGCACTCAACTCCACTTTCTCCTCCCTGGTTCCACTGCACAGCACCCACCACCATGCCCTCTCCCACTTTGGGGGTGAGAATGACAAAAATGAGCAGAGAAGTCACAAGGGATGGGAATGGCAGAGCCACCCAGAGGTGCCACGTGCCAGCTGCGCCCCCAGCTCCAACCCTCCTCCTCTGACTTATCAACTCCTTCATCATTTACATTTCACCTCCCCCTCCACATCCCACATGGAAACAAAAGATGATTCATATATCAAAATAATCACCTGGGACCTCCAAAAGCCCACGAGTTTCCACACTTTCCTGACAAAGAATTTTGCCAGTGTGGCACCTGGGTTTGACTCTGTCCCCTCCTCCCTTTATACTGGTCCCACACCACAGAGGGGGCAGAGCTGGCACAGAACCTGCCCACACTCTACTTTCAGAACTTAAATTAATTGAGAACCAAACAAATTCACTGTAAAAACTTGAGGCATCTGAAAAATCCAGCTACTTGGGAAGCACCTGTGCCCTGGGAGTACTGTCCCTTGTCCTCTCATAGGGTGGGGAAATTGATTTTCTGTCAGAGGGAAGTGGCTGGGTAACATTTGGGTTTTATCACCAGCATCACATTGGAAAGAGCAGCTGCTGGTTCAAGCCCACAACCCGGCCTTGCCCACTGGAAGAGGCGAGCAGGATTATGGTGCCAAAAGAGACCTGCAGTGATGGATTTTCCCTCACAGGAGGAAAAGAGTGAAGCTGGGAGCTGAAAGATCAACTCTGCAGCTTCAGCAGTGAAGGATCCACATCCACGTGTGGTGCAAGAGCACTGTCCACAGGACCCTGCCAGCAGAACACTGGAGTCACAGCCTGGACACAGGCCAGCCCTGGGAGCACAGCCACCCTTCACCAGGCCCTGACCTCAAACACCTCCACCATTCCTGCCTCCCTCACAAAATGACAAAGCATCTGTAGGACAGGAGCACAGTGAGGCGCTTTCCTCCTTCCAAACAGCCCAGATCCCAAACCAGAGAGAGCTGAAAGCAAAACTGCAGGGCTGGGCCTCTTGCAGAGCCATCACACCCCAGCCACAGTGCTGAGCACAGGCACCAGCACCAAAAGGGAGATGATAAAACTCTCATCATCTGTCCCAGTGCTGTGACCTGTCACTGGCAGCTGGACAGCTGGGTATGAAACCCAAAACACAACCTGCCAGCACAGACAGAGGTGATACAAGACCCAGACCTGTCCCTCAGGCAATGCCAGCAGTCACAGGAGTTGGAGCCCTCCTAGAAAACTACAGCAGCTCAGAGTGAGAAACACAACATGGGGCCACTGAGGCAGAGAGCTGGAGAGAGCTATGAAACCTCTGCAGCAAGGAAGGAACGAATAAAAGGCAGCAGTTCCAGGGCATTATCACAGGTCTGCTGTCCCAGGGAAGTCACAAAGAACCAGAGCCATGGCAGGGCTGGGCAAATGCAGTGACAATGCCCAGGCAGGGCCACCACTGCCCATGCTCTGCTTCCAAACAGGAGCAAAACACACACACAAGGACAGAAAGGGCAGAAAAGGCTTGCTCAGGAACAGGGACGTGACTTTGGGGAGATTCTCCACCAGACAAGACGAGGTTCTTGCCTTCCACCCACGAACCAGCCAAGGTTACACTGCCTCTTTTAGACAGTGCTGGAAACTAGAGCAGCATTCTCTGCTGGATGCTCAGCTGGCCAGGTTTCCTAAGCACCCTCCTCTGCCACGCCAAGGGATCAGGGAGATCACACCAGTTTTGCTATCCTGCAGAGCACCAACCCCAAAGGCTGCTCCAGCTCTCCTGCAAGAGGTATTTTCACTCCTCTGCAGAGAAGCACTCTCTGGCTCCCCAGAGCTCACAGGTTTTCCCCCGTGCTGTGCTGAGGCTAATGGTTATTGACTTTTAGACATATTTTTTCCTCCTCCCTTCAGATTTTGTAGCAGAAGCACTTTCATCCGCTTTGAAACGGTGCAATTAAACCACTTTGGGAACGATTTGCAGGTCTGTTCTGCAGGAAGCACTAAGCAAAGCTGTGCTTCCCAGCATTTTGGGGAAAAATTTATACACTCAGCTCTGCATGCATGCCCTCAAGCAGGGAAAGTGAAGAGATTCACACTGACATGCAAATCCCTGTGACAGACTCCTCTAAAACCATGGAGAGGCACACCCAGAAGGCAAGGCAGTGTTTCACACCTCCTGTAAGTAGGAAGTGTGAGAAGGAGAGAGATGGAAACTGCCTTCCTTCACCCAAACCTCAGTCACAACTCCTGCCCCATCCTGGCACTCACACACCCACTCCTGATGCCATCCAAGGTAACGCTGCTGTCACACAGGGCTCTGGGCACCTCAGAGCTGTGTCAGGGACAGCAACGCTTTAGAGCCCAACACCACAGCAAGGGCAGCCCATGGATGACACCACAGATGCCTTCACACCAGCTGGAGCTCACGGGCAGCCAGACAGAACCCACCAGGCCCCAGGGCCATACCTTCCTCCACGTCATTCCTCAGGGAAGCCTCCAGCAGAGCAACGCTGGCTTCAAAAGACACTTTCTTTCTGTTCACAGCATTTCTCTTCTTTTCATGCTTCCTCTTCTTGTGCTGCATCTCCTTCTCATACTGGGCCCACTTTTTCAGCTGCTGAGCCCTGCGTTTCTGGGCCGCCCTCAGCCTCTCCAGCGTGGGCACCTTGTCCAGCAGCTGCAGCTCGGTCAGAAGGTCCACGTGGGCATCCATGGCTCCTGCCCAGGCAGGGGACGGGGAGGGTGGCCCAGGGGGAAGGGATGTCCCAGCACAGCTCCTGTGGATGGCAGCCTCCTGCTGCTATACCTGCATGCCGAGGCTGCGCTGGGGAGGGCCCATGGCAGAGCCCGGTGGGAAGGTGGTGGGGACCTGGAAGGAGGAGAAAAGCAGGAGAGATCAGGTGTCATCAAGCACATGAGTTCAGCCTGCTGGAAAACACAACAGGCAACACCTACCAGCTCAAAATGCAGCTGAGTTAACTGTGCTCTAATTGTTCTTACCAACCTTGGTGATTTCCCTCTTCCCCCACTCCAAGCATCCCAGCAAAACCCTCTTGATTAAGCAGAAGTTCCACTGTGCATTCATGTTTAATGCTCACATTAACCCTCTCCTATGACCAGAATAAAGTCTTAAGGAGCAAAGACCTTCCACACGTTGGATACCATTTGTCAGAGAGCTTGGGAGCAGTTTGAGTACTGAGACAGCCATCCTTCCCTGGGCTGGTCCTCTGTCACGGACATATTTTATGAAAAATCCTTTCCTTAGGATTTTTCCTCCTGAGAAGCTGAGAGGCCTCAGAAACGAAATGTAAACAATGGTTATCTGCTGCTGTGGAATGCAACAGGTGCATCTGTGATTGGTTTCATGTGGTTGTTTTTTAATTAATGGCCAATCACAGTCCAGCTGTCTTGGACTCTCTGGTCAGTCACTAGATTTTATTATCATTCCATTCCTTTCTAGCCTTCTGATGAAATCCTTTATTCTATTCTTTTAGTATAGTTTTATATAATATATATCATAAAATAATAAATCAGCCTTCTGAAACATGGAGTCAAGATTCTCATCTCTTCCCTCATCCTGGGACCCCTGTGAACACCACCACACTTGGTGACCCTGAGTGAAGACAAATTCCACATTTGGTGAGCCCCCAGAGGAACAGGACCACAATCCTATCCCCCAGCCCTGCTCCAGGTGTCCCCTCCCCACAGTCCTGCTCCACTGCACACCAGCAGCCGCCTCCCTGGGGCATTTCAGCCTGAGCAGCCAGGCACAGCTCAGAGGGGACCGTGCTGCAGTGCCCAGGGCAGCCACAGACACCAGGCAGGGCCATTCCAGCACAAATAACCCAGAAGCCAGAGGCTGGACATACCTGGGGCCACCTGTGTGGTGCCACCAGGCCAGGCAGAACTCCACCCACCAGGAGCATCACCTGTGCTGCTCTGCCTCATCCCTCCAGCCCCAGCTAGGACAGATGGACAGACCTGGCTCTCAGGTATTAGTAACACTTAAACCACCTCAGCTCTTAAAAACACAGGGGTTGTGTTCATTTCTCTCTTCCCTCAGGTTTTCTCTTCACCACACACCAAATCACTCTGGTTTTGCTGTTCAGGGTCCACAAGCAATGAGAGCAGACAAGTTCACAGCTCCTGATCCTCAGTGGGACCACAACAGAAACCTCTGAGCAGTGACCAAGCAGTCACCTGCTGCACAGGAGGAGGAAACACAGCCCAAATTTCAGATGTCCAACAGATGCATTTGAAATAAAGCTGAAATCACAAGCAAATTGAATTTATCCTTTCCAATCAGACCTGTGCAAAGCACATTGAATAGCTCATGCAAAATCCAGGTAAACAGCAAATAATCGGGTATGAGATGAGAGCTCGTGTGGTTCAGCCAGCTTGGAAGGGACAAAGAAAAAAGGAAAAATAAAGTGTTGATGGGAAAAGGTGACTGAGGAACTGAAATATTCACAAGCACCTGGGAAAGACTTAATAAGACAGCTGAAGCCTGCTGCTGCAAAAGAGAGGAAGCAACAGCTTTGTAAGCACTGGATGCAGAGAATCCACGGGAAAAGGAGCAGAGGAGAGGGAGCTGAGAGCCATGGTGAGAGTACCAAACTTACCCCAGCTGCCATGGTGAGGACACCAAACCTTTCCCAGCTGCCATGGTGAGGACACCAAACCTCACCCAGCTGCCATGGTGAGGACACCAAGCCTTGGCCATCCAGGTGAGGACACCAAACCTCACCCAGCTGAGAGCCATGGTGAGGACACCAAACCTCACCCAGCTGCCATGGTGAGGACACCAAACCTCACCTAGCTGAGAGCCATGGTGAGAGAACCAAACCTTCCCCAGCTGAGAGCCATGGTGAGGACACCAAACCTTCCCCAGCTGCCATGGTGAGGACACCAAACCTTCCCCAGCTGCCATGGTGAGGACACCAAGCTTTGCCCATCCAGGCGAGGACACCAAACCTCACCCAACTGCCATGGTGAGGATACCAAACCTCACCCAGCTGCCATGGTGACAATACCAAACCTTCCCCAGCTGCCATGGTGAGGACATCATATCGTACCCACCCAGGGGAGGCAGGAAAAGCCACGGCTCATCCCTGTCAGAGGGTGAAGCAGCCCATGGAGGAGATCTGAGGGGCTGCAGGGCAGTGTCCACAGCACACAGCCCGTCCACCACATCCCAGGGAATCCTGGCTGAGGCATCCACACCTACTGAACACTGCTCCAGACCTTCCACAGGGCTTTGACCTTACCTATAAATATCTGGGCAGACTGAGAGCGAGACAGGCCATTTCCTCCAACAGATAATTGGTTTGGGAACTGAAAACAAACAAACTCAGCCAGAGCACACAGGCAGGTCCAGGCAGCTGCTTTATCCAGCAAATGGTCAAGGACAGCTTCAGCAGCACCTGCAAACCTTATTTTGAAGGCTTCAGGATAGAACTGAACAGGAAAAAAACCCTGCTTAATCCCACAAGAATTTGAGAATGCAAAAAACTGCTTTAGTTCCACACAGGAGCAAACCCAAATCCTTGCAAAGTTTTTCATAAGGGAGCTACTGACTCAAAAAATCAAACTCAATTCACTTGCTTGAGGTGGAAAATACCAACTTGTGGCTTTAGCACAGCACTGGAAAGCAAGGGAGGGGTGCCATGGCTCTTCCATGGCACTCACAGCTCTCCCTGACCCCTGCCCACAGCCCCCACAGGCTGGGACTTGCCACAGCCCCCAGAAACCCCGCAGAAAATGCATGAATGCACTTCCCAAAGAGCTTTTCTTTTGGGACAGACACTTCCCCGCGCAGGCACTCAGCTGGAAAGCTCTTCAGCACCTCTGGTGAACTCAGCTCCTGCCCCTGGCAAGCATTCCGGGGCAGTATCTCTGCTGGCAATCTCAGCTCTGCTGCAGCAGCACAGCCTGCAGATCTGAAGGCTCAGGCACAATACCTCGAAGGAGGGGAGATAAGGGCAGGAAATGCCTCTCGGAATACTGCACAGGCACTCCCACCTCGCTCCTTTTCCAGGCCACTTCTGCCATTGTTTGCTCAAAGATGAACAAATATTTTCCAAAACATACCTGGAGTAGAACTGGGGACCTCATTCTGCAGGATTGCTAAAGCAGGAAACCTTATTTCAGCGTTTCACAAGAGAGGCTGGAAGTTTTCTTGTGGGTTTAGGACTGCACCTTGGAAAGTGCAATTTGTAAGTAAAGGACAAGTGTGGCTGGGCTTGCCCGTGTTTCAGCTTTCTTGTATGCACCTTATCCTCCAGCAGAGAAGGAATGGGAGATTCAGGTGGTCTGCAAAGGGGAGTGGAATAGAGAGGGGAGATCCAAGGACATCAAGACACGTCTGGAATGCCAGCATGTCCTCAATCCAACCAGAAAATGAACCTCTAAAGGAGCTAAAAGGTCACCCTGAGAGCCCTTCCTGAAGTGGACACAGCTCCCAGACGTAATTCCCTATCACTCTCACAGACCCCAGAGCCCCAAAAAAGACTCTGTCCCCATAGCTGCCTGCTTTCCAGTGCCCTGGTTCCTTCCCTGCTCCTAAAGAAATGGCACATTGACTTGTGGCACAAACAGGTCAGGCTAACTATAGCACAGGTTGAGGCCCCAGCGCTTGTTTACCTGCAAAGTGACACAGAAGTGCCTGTGTGGGTGTCTGTGGCTTGCAAGGCATCACACTTTGGGTTCTGTTTTATTTAAAGAAGCAGAGGGGGCAGGAAAAAAAGCTCTTTCCTCGTGTGGGACCGAGCTGAGCAGTTTCCATGAGCTCAGCAGAAGTGGAGCCACCACTCTGAGCACATCCTGCCCCACACACACACACAGAGCCCCTGGCCCTGCAGGGACAATGGGGGCTATTGCAGGGACCAAAAGGAAGGCAAGGCACTGCTGCCATCCCCCTCCTCCTGGTAATGCACCAGGGAAAGGCTCACTCTGACCAAAGATTGGCTCCTGAGAAGGGCACACAAGCATTGGCCAACACCATCGTGGGGGTTTTTTGGTAAATTTGCACTTCCTGTGCGTTTTGTATCACCTGACTCAGCCCAAAAGGACTCTCAAGGCAAGGTTACTCACTGCCAATGCCAGAAGAGACAGCATTTCTGTGAAGTGGGGGTTCACTGAGTCAGGGGTTGCAGATTGTGCCACCAACCCTGTCTCACACACAAACTCCTTCCCATTTCACTCTTTGAGGTTGGAACCTGCCTCCCTCAAAGGTCAAAACCAAAGGTACTCATTTCCTCCACCAGCACACACTCAGAGCTGCCCCCTGACCTTCCCACTAAGCATTCAACTTGCAGTTTGCCCTAACTAACACTGCTGAGGCTGGAGCTGGGTGTGCTAAAGCAGCCATGAGCCTGGAGAGGCTCCTCATCTCCCCATCTGGTGATGGAGCTGGAGCTGAGACCTGCAAATCCTCTGTCACATCTTCCCAAGGCAGCACTTAGAGCACAGCATGACACTGATGCAGAACACAAACACTCACAGAAGCCCTTCACTTAAGTGCCATCAACTGATTTCAGTTCTATTCCACTTTAAAAAAACACAAAAAAACACTCACAGACCATGGAAGGACTGAATGGTACACTTTGAAGTGAAAGACTGGAGATTTTTTCAGGTTTCCAAACAAGGGGAAAGCAGAAAACTTCAGAAGTGGCTGCTCTGGGCCTAAGGAGATTGTTTCCAGCTCATGATGAGGCACCTGCAGGACTGAGCTGGATGGTCAGGTGAGGTGTCTGCAGCACAGAGTCCAGCCAGGGGCATGAGCAGACAGAAATAGCCCTCTCCTCCCCACACCAGGCTAATCTCTCCACTGGAATAGGAAACCCAGCACCAAAGCCTGCAGCAGGGACCTGAGTGCACAAGCAGCCAGCAGAGGAGGTGATGCCTGATTTATTTATTTATTTATTTATTTATTTCATGAACATCAATCCCTGCACCATGGCAAGGTGAGCAGCTGCCAAATTCACCTCTTCTGCTCCCTGCGAGGGCCAAGGCCAATCTGTGTGTTCCTGTCCCATGAAATGCCAGGTGTTTATTTATTTCCATCAATCCCTGCACCATGGCCAGCTGCCAAATTCACCTGCAGGGCCAAGGCCAATCTGTGTGTTCCTGTCCCATGAAATGCCAGGTGTCCAGCCCACTGCAGCCCTTCTGCTGAGCCCATCCTCTGGAGCAGGCACCAGTGAAGAATTCACAGGATTTTCCCTTGGGCATCACCTTCAGCACTGTCCCTGCCTAGGGACACAGGCCAGCCAGAGATGTGTGTTCAAAGGGTGCAGAACTGCTGGCCAGGATCCTCCCAGGGGCTGGAGGAAGCAGCAGAGCAGCTCTTCACCCCCTGGTCCCCAATGAGGCACGAGAAGAAGCCGAACAGAGCCAGCCAGAAAGGCACAGAGAGGAGGAGGAGACAGCCCAAGGGTCAGGCGGGAGCAGCAGGGAAGGGCAGGGCAGGAGCTCAGCCATCCGCAGGGAGGACAAGGCTCAGGGGATGTGCCCTGGGGCTGAGCACACACCAGGAGCTCAGGTGCTTTCCCTCCTTCCCACGGCCCAGCAGCGTCCCCCTGCCACCCTTCCCAGGGGAACAGCCCCAGGTCATTTCCATGTCCCACAGCAGCTCTGCCCAGGCACTCCCCACCCCACCAGGCACACCTGAGCTGCTCTCACCTGCGGCACCTCCAGAAGATGGCAAACAAACCCCTCTCCTGCCCTGCTGATGGGAACAGGAGCCCTGTGCTGGACAGGAGCTCTTGGGGTTTGGGTGGTTTATTTGTTTAATTCATAGAGAGTGCATCAAATCAAGAGGGTCCTTCATACTTAGACCACCACAGCCTAAAACTGGTTTTTTTAATAAAATTGCCCCATCACTTCCGGCCTTTTGGGAAAACATTTCATTAAAGGACACTGCACTGAGCCCCACCTGGCAGAGCCTCACACACCCACACCTGAGGACTGGCCACTGGGTTTTCACACAAAAACACACACAGGGGTGACACCAACAGTGACCACATGGCAAACTGGAAAGGGTTTCAAATCACAAGAGCAATCCCCCCACAGAATCACAGCCCCAAACCACTCATTGTCACCTGCAATGCCACAGGACACAGCCCCATTTCCTACAGAGCCATGTTTCCAGCCTCCTGAAGGCTTTCCTTTTTTCCTGAAGCCTCAATGTTTATTTCTCCAGTACCACCCTGCCAGGCAGGTTGTACCATGTCCCTTGTCTGGGTCTCTGTGCATGGAGTGTGACACAGGGGGGCACTGACACCATCTCCTCTGGCCATCAGGGCTGGTGGCAAGGCTGAAACCCGCCCACAGCCCAAGGGCACATCAAACCACAGCTGGACACACACCTCAGCCAGCACCTCACTGTTGCGGTGTGCAATGTCATTTCCTGTTTCACCCACCCCATAAACCCAGGTGTGCCAACCTCCCCTTCCCCCCCATCCCCTTTCCAAGTCCTGTCCATCAGTCTCACATTCCAGCAGGAGCATCGTGTGGTTGGTCAAATTCAAAGGATGCCCCTTCTGCCCTGAGATCACTGGCCTGGCCAAGTGTCTTCATCCCTTGAGCCTTCCCCTACTCCCACCTGCTTGGTGCTCACCTGTCCCTCCCCTCCCCTGCCCCCGAGCCTAAAAGGACAATGAGAGCACGAGGTCGCTGTTCCATTAGGAGCTGTTGCCGTGATTCGGAGCTGTGTGACCTCGGAATTAAACTCTGGATTTAAACCCTCCTCGGAATCCACTCTCTTCACCCCGCCTAAGGACTCCCTTCAGAGGTAAAGAACTGAGTTCCTACAGCCCGGGCATTCCTAGTGCCCAGCTGCTATCTCCATCCAGCCTGGAGCAGCTCTGTGGTGCAGAACCGCAGCTGCTGCTCCTGGCCAAGAACAGGGGCCAGACAAGCCCGGGCACATCCATCCGCACATATTGGAATTATATTCCTTTACCTCCCAATCACCTGCACCAAACCCTGCTCCAGAGCATCCACAGGGGAGCAGATGAGCGCAGATCAAAGCCACTGCAAGAGCCACATCACCACCTCGGGATGGTTGTTTCCAGTCCTGTGCTCCTGCCACAAGGTGCTGGTGGAACCTACAAGCCCCTCAGTGCTGCTCTGAGAGCTCTGGCTGCTCCTTCTGGTGGCACATTCTTCTTGCACACTCTGTGATTCTCTGTGAGCCCCACAGCACCCACAGGTTAACCACATGGAGGAGTGAAAATTATGAAAATTGTTGCTGCCTGATTTAATTTCATTGGTATCTTACAAGTAAACAGCTCCTTTCCTCACTCAGGGCTTCAGCCGCACTTCAAGCAGCAGATGCTCAGCACTACCAGAAGAATGGTTCCTCCTGAGGGAATGACAGGGAAAGTGACAGGAAACATAATTTTTTAAAAATAAATAAATATATAAATATAAATAAATATATATTTATATAAATATAGATATATAAATCTAGAAATATATATAAAATATAGAAATATATACAATCTAGAAATATATATAAAATATAGAAATATATATGAAATATAGAAATATATATAATATATAAATATATATGAAATATAGAAATATATAAATAAATATATAAATAAATATATTAAAATATATATGAATTTCAGCCAGGACCCCTTAGGGAACACAACTCCTACAATCTGCCCTGGAGTGCTGGTGGGGAAGAGCAGGTACAGAAATATTCTGGGTGAGAGATCTCATCAGAAATTGGGAGAGATTCTTGGCTTTCCCACAGGTTTCTTGTATGCAAAGTAAGTAACTTAATCTGTGCCCCAATTACCTTCTTAAAGGGAAGATACTGTTTTACCATCTGCAGCAAAGGAACTTTCATTGCTGCCTGCTGGAAGGGTGCATCACTGTAAAATATTTTTCTAGCTTGATGGAAAGCTCAAAATTTCAAGCTAAATTCTGCTCCAGAGAATTAAAAAGATTTCGGTTTGGCTGCTTTATCTCTAATTCCAGATAATCTCTCTGTCTTCAATGAGCTCCTTCCCAGCAGAGGGAATAAAATACAAGCAAAAAGAAAAAAAGTAAAGAAGAATGTCGAAAAAATCTCATTGGAGCCAACACTGGTAATAGAAAATTTTAAGTGCCTCTTTCTTTTCTCCTCCCAGCTGTTCCGCCCCTAACAATACTGGCAGCTTGAGGAAAGCCCCTCAGTATTTTCACCATATATTTCCTGTAAACACCCAAGACAGCACAATATACATTCTTTTTCCTATAAATATTTCAACGTGGGATTCCTTAAAGAAATTAAAAAAAAAAATAATAATTAAAAAACCCTTCAGTGCCAAGCAGACCTCCCCCAGATCAGCGTGCAGTGAGGAGCGACCCAAACCTGGTGGTGGTGCCCAGACACAGAGGGGGTGGAGGAGGAGAACTCCATCTGGGGGCTCAGCTGGCACAGCAGAAAGGCACAGGATTTAGGATTTGGGAGCACACCAGAGCATTAAAGCTGAACCAGCTCACATCTCACTTCCCTCCACGTGGCTCCCGCGCACAGCAGCTCCTGGAGCCCAGCACAAGGCAGCAGCACCCGGAGGTGTTTAAAAAACCTTCCTCCAAAAAGCTCTGCAGAGCAAATGCACCTTTCTGCTCCTGTCCAACACAGCCCTTCAGAGCTGCCACCTGTGAGAGATGAGCAATGCCGTGGCTGACTCTCACAATTTAAGGGCAAATATTATGTAGATGTTAAGGGAAATTTATAGATTTATAGTTATGTTTCACCCCCTTCTTGCATTGTTACCAGGGGACCGCCTGGGTTTGGGACATTTTGGAGGGTTGGCTTGTTATTAAGGCAACAGCTGACCTCCAGTCAAGGTGTAGGAGATGTCCACCACCGGACAGTCAAGGAGTTGATGGGCAGAACTTTGGGAGGGGCTAAAGGGTTAAAAGGTGGAACATCAATTTTTTGGATAAGGACATGGTGAGAAAAATCCTTTGCTCCCAGCGCTGTAATATTTTCTCTATTCAGTCTTCTGTTGTATTTTTGATAAGGTTTTAATAAACAATCTAGATTTTTTGAAAGTGAGTACCATTTCTCACACACCTTTCTGCATTAAGCTGCCCTTGCCTGGGGATATTTTCAAACCTAGAACTTCCATGTGGATGGTTTTCCCGCTCACTAATAGTTGGGGGTTTCTTCTCCCCTCTCTATTTTTATTCCCTATCATCTTCCTCCCCAGCCAAGCTCCACTCTCACTGGCTCTTCCTCCACACCCATGGGCAGAATGGGTTTTTCCAGCCCCAGTTTGAGGTGTGGCTCTACTCCAGGCACTGGGAACAACTTGAAGGATGCTCTGGAGCCATAAGAACTGCTCAGCCCCCTTGTACTTCCCAAGGGGGACATTCCCCTCTGCTTTCAGGTCCATCAGTGAATCAGTAAAAACAGACAGCCTGGGCTCTTGGCTATGAAATTCCACAAGGAGAAGGGAGGGGGGCATTTCTGCCAGCTTGAGCATCTCAACGGTGATTTCGAGTCGAGTTAAAAATCAGAAAGTTCGGGGCTCGATTTCCAACTAGAGCAGAGCAAGGCGCTCCCCTCTAACCCAGTGCACAGAGAAACCCCACTCAACAGCACTCACTGACTGCCCTGATTGCTTTTCTCCCTGAGCTGAGGGCTCAGCACACGCAGCCAGAGCAGAGCTCTCCCCTCTGACCGTGCCCCACAGAGCTCCAGGGAAGATGATGCTTGAAGACGAGGAAATTTTATTCCTTCAGGAATCCAGCACACGCCACTCCCCTCTCCCCTTTGCTCCCCTTAGCAGAAAAGCGTCTGCTAACAAAATTTATCTGCGGCATCAGAGGAGCAGCAGGATCCCGGCCCTTAGGCAAAGAGAGAAGGATCAGAATGGGATTTCTGTGCAAACACGAAGAGAATCCCAACTTCCCTCACACGAGAGCAGCCCCATCCTCTGAGCCAGGCAGTTAAATATTGAAGGAAAGGCATGCAGCAGCTCTGATTATGTGGAACAGAAATTAATTGAGGGCATAAGTCTCCGATTGGGCTCTCAATTTATTTTTTTCCACAGCACATTATATGGGAGTGGGGATTGCAGTGCAGACACCTGCAGGGAAAGCAGCCCGACCCCATCTGTGACAGTGATATTACCTCTTTTTATTTGTTTTTCTGGTTAGAGCTTCCATTTTTTATCAACCCTGCCACAGACAGATGTGTGGAGGCTTCCAAAACTGCATCCCTCTTCCTGACATTTTCAGCTACACATTGAGAGATGTGTAATTTGGAAAACAACAATTTCCCCTCAAAACATGCTCGAAAATAAGACAAGGGGAAAATTAAAAATAAAAAAAAAAAAAAAAAAGAAGAAGCAAACCCCAAGCTAATTTCCAGCAGAATCTCAAAAACAACACTGGAAGAGCCCACACCCTTCCCCTCAAGATATAAATTACAACCCTATTCACACCCGCACCCCACTCTTTTTAACAGAAATCCTTCCATTGTTTAAAACCATTTACACATATTTTGGCCCACGGAATAAAAAATAATCCTAGGAACAGCCCTATTCTGGCACAGCAACAAGCTAGATCAGTGCCTGGATTTTCCGTTTGCAGCTCCTGGGCACCTGGGGCCGTGCCAGGGGGATGCAGGGTCCCAGCTATGGCCAGGGATGAGCCTTTCCCTGGGAATTCCCACTCCAGGCATCCCCCATGCAGATGTGCACCCCCAGGGCTGTGCCTTCTTACAGGGAGTTACCTTACCATCCAGTGGGACTGCATTCCACAATTTTTATTGATTTTCTGGCGTTTTTGCCACCAAAAGAAAGCCCTGCCTCGCTGGTCCCTTTCCAAGGAAAGGTGTGATTCTGTCAGCTTTGTGGCACCACGGTGACAAAGCCAGTGATTGGCAGAATTTAAAAGCGTTTGCTACACACCTGACAGGAGGAATATTGATTTTGTGGGAGATTTATGAGAGGATTCTCTTCCCAACCACCTGATCCATCCATTTTAAACAGCCATTTTAATTACCACTAACAAAATGCTTTCAACTCTAAAAGCTTATGGACATTATTGAGCGTATCTGTAACAATTCCAATAATCCTCAAAAGGTCTTAACAAAACAAGATATACAAAGACACCCTGTGACCCACCCTGCATCCATCAGGGAGCCCGTACAGCTGCTCAGGATGGTGTTACCCTCCTGCCTCTGCTGAGCAGGGACCAGCAGGGTGTCCACAGGCTCTGCTGGGAGAGTAAAGCGGTGAGACTTTGGGCAAAATTAATTATCCACGTGACAGAGTGGGATGCTTTGTTCCAGATAGCTCAAACATCTGGATTTGCTGTCTAGGGTTTAGCCCTTACAACTTGGTGAACTCCACGATGACCTCTTGACCTAAACCATGCACAGGTCACCAAAAAATTCATCCTCCAGTTCCCCCGGATTCTGCAGGTCAAGGTTAGCCCCCAGCATGCAAGAAGGGGGCCCTGAGGCTGCTGATCCAACACTTACAGACCCCCCTGCAGCACCCTATAGCCGCTATAGGGTACCAGGGCCAGCCCACTCACAGCAGCACCCACCATCAGCGCTCCTGCACCAGGGCAACCCAGGCTGCTTTCCCGGGAGCCCGCAGGAATATTACAAGAGCATCTTCTAGGAAGTGGAAGCACAATACTTGAAGAGGACAAAGGCTCCTTAAGATGCAGATGAGCAGAAAGCTGCACGGGAAAAGCAGCGCCGCCTCTCCCTGCCCGCTCCGGAGGAACTCGCCTTATCTCACATGCAAGCCAGGGGATGGAAACGAAATGTTTCGCTAGCAGAATGCTAACAAAGCTTTAGCACGGCTCTCTGCGGTGCCAACATCGCCAGTTTCAGTCTGAAATCAGACTCTGGGAGCAGCTTGCCACTGCCTTGCTTGCGAGGCAGATTTTCTGTTGCTGAAGAACCTTATTTTTATCAACCCACACGTCACCATACGTGCCCTACTTTCTGTGCTGTCTGCATCTCCTCTTGGCCACAGTCAGGGTGGTTGTTGGCTTGACTTGCTGCTCTGACAATACAATCGCTCTGACATCTAGTTTAATCAAATATTTACCACTTACTTGTTTGAAAATAGGATTTTTGATACTTTGGATTAACTTGACTTGCGAGCATGGAACCAGAATTGCTGGTGCAGCTCTCCTCCTCACCAGTCCAGTTCTTACTTTGCTTCTGCCATTCCTGGGATCACCAGCACAAGGGCTCTGCTACCACAGGCCAAGGAGGACCAAGACAAACCTTGGAAAGCCTCAGCCACTGACGAGCCCAGCATTCAGCCATTCTTTTCTGCTGTCCCAATGTGCAGTCAGAGCTGTCCAGGAGACTCTTCCCAAAGATATCAAGATTTGAGGGCCTCAGCTGGGAAGAATGGCTGCCCTTAGGTGTGGTGGTGTTCACAGGGGTCCCAGGAAGAGATGAGGATCTGGCTCCATGCTTCAGAAGGCTGATTTATTATTTTATGATATATGTTATATTAAAACTATATTAAAAGAATAGAAGGAAGGATTTCATCAGAAGGCTAGCAAGGGAAGGAAAAGAATGCAATGATAACAAAAGCTTGTGACTCTCAGAGTCCGAGCCAGCTCCCTGTGCTTGGCCATTAATTACAAACAACCACATGAGACCAATCCCAGATGCACCTGTTGCATTCCACAGCAGCAGATAACCATTGTTTACATTTTGTTCCTGAGGCCTCTCAGCTTCTCGGGAGAAAAAGTCCTAAGGAAAGGATTTTTCATGAAATGTGTCTGGGACACTTAGGGAAGACTTTCTGCATGGCTTCCTGGGCAGAGGTGCCACCCCTGCCACTCGGTAGGTACCTCACTTGAATGTTTGTTCTGAGAAGAAATGTTCTTTGGATGACAGAAAAACCAGTGCAGAAGTCAAATTCAGGTAACAGGGGCACCTGAAAGCCTGAAATCTGATCTGCTCCAGCAGATGGTGGGGATGACCCTTCTGCATCCCACTGACAGCCCTACAGCCCTGCTCCCCAGCACTGCTTTGGGGGGTTAAGCAAAGCCCACCCAGTACAAAACCCACTTAACTTCACATGGCAGATGAACTCTTGCTTGACACCTCACTAGTAAAAAGCCAAGTCCTACACAAATCCCTAAATCTCAGCTTAGCCCCACCAAGGAGAGAAAATGAAGGTATTACTGGACACCCCACAGCCAGCACAGGGTTCTCCTCCTGCCTTCCTTGGTCTTTCTCCTTGGAGGAGTATTTGACCTTTGAGCTGCTGTGCCAGTCATCAATCAGAATCTGTGCCCATGAAATGCTGCCAAACTCCAACATCACCACATGGAGCACCTCAGAGCAAGGTCTGACACTTGGGGTTTCCCCATATGGATCATTAAGGATGCCATAACATCAAATGGATCAGCTGGGATAAAATTAAAGCAATTGGTCCTGATGAATGAAGCCATGCATCCCCATCCTTCCCTCCTGAGCTGTCCTCTCTCCTCCCTTCCAGAAATACCCAACCTGCAACTCCTGCCCCTCCCAGCTCAAGGGCAGAGCAGCAAGACATGGCAGACCCTCACCTACAAAGCAGGGACAAGAGCAAACTCCCAAGGAAGGTCTCTTGGCAGCCCAGGGTGAGAGAAAAGGAGGGGGGAGTTGCTGCCAGCTTGTTTGTGTGCACTTAGGGTGGCATTCCCAACCCTGTAATTGTTGCATAATGAATTTAGCAAAGGAGTTCAAGAGCAATGAATCATTCAGGCCAAGAAAGCATGAGTCAGCCCCCAAAGAATCGGGAGATGTTCAAATTACATACATTTAACTTGAGCTTGACAAATCCAGAGGAGCAGTGTCCCAGCAGCACACTCAAACCATCATGCCAGCATCCTCACTGCTCCTCCTGATGGATACGAGACCACAGCAGCACCAGAGCAAAGCCTTTGGCCACTGCAAATAATTTACACCTGTCACCCCTGGCCAGCCCAAATTACCAGCCCCAGCTCTGAAAAACCACCTGATGCTGCCTCTCAGCTGCTGCTCACACTGACTCACTGAGAAAGGTGGCGAGCCTGAGAAAAGCTCTTTGCACAATCCTGACTGAGCACTCAGGATGCTCATTTCACTGAGCGTCACCTGCTCGGGAGCTGGATGGGGACAGGGCAGGGCAGCAGAGGTGGCTGTGGGAGCTGCAGCCAGGCTGTCGGAGCCAGGCACAGAGCTGGGGTGGGAAAGGAGCACAGCTCTCTGCGGGGGATTGAGAATGAAACAGGGCACATTCATGACAGAGAAGGATGCCTGAATTACGGAGTGTGTGTGGATGCAGAGAAGACCTCAGGAAAAAGAAGGTGTTTTCCTGGCTCTGGTGGGGATCCTGCTTGAGCCATGCCCTGTATTTTGCACTTACAGGGCCTGCATAGATGGAAGGAAAGTTATCTTGAAGTGAGATAGGGCGCGAATTCAAAGCAGAACAACTATTCTGGGTTAACTCCCCAGGTGGCTTCTTATTCTAGAGTGGCAGTACCTTTTTCTAGTTTAATTCACTGTAAAAATAGATTAGGCCAATGGTTCTCATCTGCAAGGCCATGGTAGCTGGCCTGCTGCTTTTAGAGCATCCTTAATTGGAGCCTGGCTATGGGGACACGGGGGGCTCTGGGTGCAGGTGTGGTAATCCCAATTTGGGAACATCCCATTAACTCAAACCAGGGGAAAAACAACCACCTGCAGGAGTGTCTGCACAGCCACAGGGCTGTCCCTCAGCAGGTGCACAGGGACACACAAGGCAGGGGACAGAGCCTGCAGTGCTCTCTGCCCACCATAACCAAACAGCACTGCAGCAGACCCACAGCCTGCCCTTTACAGCACCCCAAGGCCTCCTTGTAATGCCATTTTGTTTGAGGTTCCTTTGAATTCACCATTTATCAAGCTTCCATTTAGCCCCGTTAATCACAGCCTATCAAGCTCTTTCAAATGCAAACACGGAAATGTACCCAGCAACTGCACTTCTCCCGTTTATCCTCCTCCTGCTGGAATTATGGAGGGCTACAAAGCAGGAATGCCAACCCACCTGTCTCATGCTTTTCAACCACTTCCCATGGGATGAAATCAGCTGACTATTCTGGAAAAAAACAGACTGATCTCTTTCCCTGCCAGCTAGCAACATCCAAGGAGAGCAAACAATGCGTTGTGCAGGAGAAAGAGCATCCCTGTGAAAGTCAAGGGGAGAGGCAGATGGGCGGCTCCAGCAGCTCGGCACCTGCACCAGCACATGGATGCTGCCTCTGGGAGCAGGGACAGCCAAGCCACCTTTGTCACAGGCTGTGCATTTCCTAGCTGGGCCTCTAGAGCCAGGGATCTCACAGCTCACTTAATCCCCGTCAAACGATACACTATTTATTTTTTTTTTTGCTTTGTTTGGGTATTAAGGCTTAGCCTTCCTCAAGCTATTCATTCCTTTTCCTCAGTGCCTACGTGGCTGTTAACCCCAATGCTGACATGCTTCTGAGAGCTGCAAGGAAGAGCTCTGTCAGGAAGAGCCACATCACTCTGCAGGTGTCATTTGTCCCACACAGCAGCGCCAAGTCCTGACTCAGTCCTGTCAGAGCCTCACTGACAAACCCTTGCCCACTGCTGTGAGAGCCGGGGTGTTGCGTTCATTCCTCTTCCCTCCCCGAGTCTGACAGCTTTTCTGCTGCTCTTTGCTCAAGCCGAGCCCAGTAAACTGTCCTGATTTCATCCCTGGGAGCTATCCTGATTCCAGGGGTGAGGTGCAGGTGATTCCCACCCACCATCACCTGCCCCCAGTGCTGCTGCCGTGGCCAAGCACCCTGTGCTCCATTCTGAGCCTGCAGCTGAGCAGGACCTGACCTAGGAGGGGGCTTTGCCTTAATCAGAGCAGGACTCAGCTTGCTGCTGGTACCACCCTGCACCTGCACCCAGCCAGCAAAGCACCCGGGCTCCACCGTCCTGTCTGGAGCAGCACCTTCAGAGGAAACCTTTCAAAATATGCTATCTCTCTATTTATAAAGAAAAAACACATTGGACAATAAAAAGTGACAGTTCCACAACTGTGCAAGCCCTAAACAAGGCTCTGGCAAGCAGCAGAGCTGGTGAGGGGCAGCAGCAGAGTGGGGCTGTGGAGGTGAATGTGCAGGGGAGTGCTCAGGAAGGAGACAAGGAGAGACAAGCAGATTAATAGAAGACGACAGATTTCTAGTAAGATTGTGATAAGCCTCTTGAAACTTCCCTAAAGGATGAGCCAGCTGGCAAGCCCCTGCTAGGAGGTGGTGTAAGTCGACTAACAGCCTTGCAAAAAGCCACCAGCTGACCCCTTTCACACATCCCTGCTCACTCCTGCAGCTGCTTAAGCAAGGAAAGCTGAGCAGGCCACACCTGGATGTTCTACCCTGGCACTCACCTGCAGTTCCTTGCAGAGAAGCCACTGGCCCTGAACTGTTAGAACAAGCAGCGAGGTCGGGCTGACCGCGGCACAGCACAGCTCACTGCCCTGCTCTGCTGGCACCCAGCACTGCCCACAAGGGGTTAACCCCGACCCGTGTCCCCAGGAAGCTGCCAGGCATCTTTGGGAAGTGGCACACGGCTCCTGCAAAGGGCTTTGCCAAAGCAGCGATGGGAATGACAAGGTGATGAGCGGGGCCCTGCATTACGCTTTGCCTTCCTTCCCAAATTCAGCTGTGCTGGGATCCCCCAGAGCCAAGTCCTCCAAAAACACCACACCCCAGTGAGCCCCCTCTGAGGAGGAAGAGGAGGCTATCCACAGGGAAAGGCAAGCTTGAAGAGTTAAGATTTTTACCCTTCAAAGGACAATACCTTCAAAATCTGCTGGAGGTGGAGTGGACACCACACCCAGGTATGGCCAGAAGAAGGAGCTCACTGGGTGCCCTTGCCAGTGCCACAACAAAACCCTGTCACTGCTTGAAACTGGAGCTTTCACCTGGAGCATCTTCCTCAGGACAATGAACAGCAGCAGCCAGTTTATTTGGTATCAGGCAAGTTTTTCTTCTTAGGCCAATTAGCTGCTGATATAATTTGCCCACCGAGGTCACTGAATCATCATTTAGCAGTTTCAAAGGAGATGAGATGAACTGCAGGCCAATTTCCCCCCTCCAGCTCAATGAGTGATTCAAAATGCAGTTAATGATAGTGGCTCATAAGTATCTGGCAGAGGATTTGAGAGGGCAATTTATTGCCCAAAAAGAGGTTGATCTCTTTCAGCCAAAGCAGCTCAGCTGGTGAAGATGTAAGATCTGATTTTGCCACCTTACTTGACATTTGTTAAATACTCAAGAGCTGCTAAACTTAAGTTAGAGACAAGGAAAAGGAAAAAGGAGAAGAAGGCCCAAAATTAGGGTAAGGAAGGTCACAGTTAAAACCCACTTTGTCATCAGCAAGCAAGAGAACTTTTAAAGGATGGGGAAAAGAACCAAGTAATAACCAACAAGACTTTCAGCACAAATCCTGCATTTTTGTGAGTTTATATAAGATAAAAATGAGACACCCCCTCATCCACAAAAGCTTCATTATTTGTCAACCTCAGGCTTTGTAACCAGTAAACACTGGTTGATGTTTTTCCTCTTGCTGGATGAAATGTGCCTAGAGGCAACAGGCATTTTATAAATTATTAAACCAAGGGAAAATAAGGTTCCAACAAAGTGACTGCAGAAGCACCGAGGAGCTGGTACAATTGGTACCAGCACATTTACACAGAGTCATTTTTCCTGCAACAACTGACTCAACAACAAGACATTGTTAGAAATGCACATCCTGGACACGTGGTCTTGATGGCAAAAAGAAGATGTGATATCTCAGCATTTCATCACGTCCATCACACGTATCTGGAGTTCAACACTTTAAACCTTATTTTTCTTATTAAATAGTCACTTATGTTTTTCAGTCAGAGGGAAAATTAGCTTTTTTTTTTTTAAATTCCAACCTCATGAGAGAACTCAGGATATAAAGTAAAACCCATGAAAATACTGTAATAAGAGTATTATAATATCATCCACAGTTTTTTATCCAACCAACAGCATTGAGAAGGAAAGGAAGGAAAAGAACATGAATGAAAAAAGTATTCCATTATCAGGGTTTAATACATTACATCTTTCACAACAAACACAATCCACCTCCAGACTAAGTTCTGTTCCAGCCGGAAAAAACCCTTCTGCTTTCTGCCATAACAGCACTTGGCCCTTCCATCTGTGAAAAACCACTTAACAGTAATGGCAGGGCTCAGGACAGCAGGTCAGGGGAGGCTGGGTCAAGGTGACAGCGAGGGCAGCGCAGGCAGCCGCTGCTCCCGAGGTTCCCTGAGGGTTTGTTAGGGAACAGGAGGGCTCAGAGACAGGTTTGGGGTTTTTTTCCCCAGGTTTGTGAACCCACTTCTTTCCCTGACCATTTGTGAAAAGCCACTTTTCCAGCTGCTACCCTTCTGCAGCTTCAAGCATCTTCCTCCTCGAGCGCTTTCACCGTGCGGAACAGATCTTTTCACGATAAGCAAGTAGAGAGATAAACCAGAATTTGGTGGCTTGTCAGTCAACCAAAAACATCTCTACCACCAGTGTCACCTCAGGCCCTGGAGCTGGAGAAGGGCTGAAGTTCAGACTGAAGTTCCCCGGGTCTGCCAGAGCCTGAAGGAGACTGTCCCCAAAAGCCCTTCACCTCACCTGAAATTAGCACTTGCAATGCCAATTTCAGCAATTACGGTGGCTTGTATTTACGCTACCTCGAGTCCATTTCTTCCACACCCCTTTCGTGCCAGGAGGGCTCGGAATTCCACACGCACCGAGCAAAACCCACCCACGAACATCCCAGAACACATCCCCATCCTCAGCGACCCGCGCTGCAAGGCACCGCTTCAGCCCGAGCCACAGAGCTCCGCGGAGAGAGGGGGAAGGAACATCCCCACCACCCCTGTGCCAGGGAAGGGGCCGGGCCGAGCCGTGCCGGGCTCCCGGGCTGGAGTTACCCAAACTCCGCCGTGCCTGCGGCGGGGACCGCGCCCGCAGCATCCCCGGCCGGACCGAGCCGAGCCGAGCCGAGCCGGGCCAGCCCCGATCGCCGCCGCTCCCCCCGCACAGCCCCGGCCCCGCACTCACCGCGGAGCTGCGCGCAGCCGGCCCGGCCCCGCAGCGCGGCGGGCAGCGCAGGCAAGCGGAGGGAAGCGCAGGGAGGCAGCGGCGCCGCGCAGAGCCGCTCCCGCCCGCCTCCGGCCCCGGTTGCGGCCGCAGCTCCGCCCCGAGGAGGGGCCGGGGCCGGAGGCGGGCGGGGAGCGGCGCCCGCCCCGCAGGTGAAGGCGCGGAGCATCCCCGGGGATGCTGCGGGAGCGGCCGCTGCGGGCTCCGGGCACGGAGGGATCGTCCGCACGGGGCGGGCGGGGCGGTTTCTGTCGCCGGGAGCGGTAAATAAATAAATAAATAAATAAATAAATAAATAAATAAATTTTTTACATCCTCTTTGAATTTCGGTGGAAGGTCGCACCCCTGCCTACCCAGCTGCTTATGGATAAGATTTACCCCGACTTTTGGCTTAGCACAAGGATGCTGCTGCCCCCACTGAGTCTGGAAGGTGGATATGTGGTTTAGAAACTGTTTTGCCAGGGGGTTTGGCATAAATATATGAGCCTGGCAGCAGGTTCGTATTTGTTGGGATATGTTCCTATATGATGGGGTCACAGAGAAATTTTTCGGAGGAACCAAATCCCCCCCAATGCAGTGCACCATCGCTTTAAACACAGAGACTGATTCCAAACCCAAATGCCGTTCCTGAAGTGTGCCTTATGCCAATTTTATAGGCAGATAAGAGCCATTGCCAGGAGTCAAACCAGTCACTGAAGCTGGGAGAGAAGCCAAGAAGCCTCCTGGGCCAGGGAGTGGCACTGGGGAGCCCACATTCACGCACTGAGCAGAGCAGATTCCTCATGCTGCTGTCAGATATTGTGTCTAGGATCAGTTGCCTTTTCCAGGGTGAAATGGGTTTCAGAAGGTTTGGAGGATTAATCACCATGGACTCTATTTCTCCTTGGGAAAGAGCCTCCTCCCAGGCTGAAGAGATCCATGGGGAGCAGCTCTGACACCGAGCTGTGAGGTTTCACTGAAACCCTTCTAGCCCAAGAGAGGCCTTTAGGTTCAAAATGTGAGTCACTCCCTGAAACAGGACAAGGTGTAGGCAAATGTTCACAGGTAACAGACCTGAATCTTTGCATTTGTACAGGAATGTGATACACCATCCACAGGGTGAAGGTCTGGCTAAGGTGAGAGTTTTCTCTGGCATGTGATTGAGAGCTCTGTCCAGAATTCACTTATTTACTGCAACATGGCAGCACCCCAGTTTAGGAGTCAGCAAGTGACCCACAGAGACACGTAAAACTTATCTTATTGCTGACTCTGTGTGTGCAAAACCCAAAAACAAAGCTGATGAGAAGAAAGTTCATCTGTGTCCCCCTCCTCTCTGTATCCACAGAGGTGTAAGTGCAGGATGGATGGAATGGGAAGAGCTTTGGCCACGTTAGAGGTTAATTACAGACTTAGATCAGCAGCCAGGACCTTGGCAGCCCTGGGCTGCGCAGGGTGGAGGCGGCTTTCCAAAGCCCGAGTCTGGCAGCAGGAGCCTTAGCCCAGGGCACTGGAGAGCTCAGCAACTTTGCATCAGTCTCTGAAGTCCATAATTCAGTTGTCTGTTTATTGAAATTGTGTTGTAAGCACAGCTGCTTTCTGAGGCACGTATGGAAATGAAGGGGGAGTCTCATAAACGCCCTGGCTCTGCGCCAGACCGGTGAGTCAGCGCAAAGAGCTGAAACGCAGTTTAACGGCTACAAGATAAAAAAAAAACCCTAAAATATCCTCAGAATTGCTCTCCCAGCCCCCACCCCCTCCTTTTCTGTTCAAATTTGGGTATCAGCATTGTTATTGGGAAGGTAAGGACAGGTACAGCCTCAGCAGGATCTTGCAGTGCCCAGGGCCTGGGACTGGAGAAGGTGGAGACCTTCAGGGCAGAGGGAGGGCTGAGCTCATCTCAGAGCCCGCAGGCATCTGCATCATCCTCGTTTCTGCTGGCAAATCAAAGCCTTTGCTTCAGTTGCCAATGCAAAGATTTGGAGCTAGAAGACAAGTACAGTGTTTGTTTACTAATATAGTCAAAATTCATGGCATCGAGTTTTCCTTTTTTTTTTCCCCAGTACAAATAAAATTTTGCAGAGACCCAAGTTAAGAAAAAAAAAAAAACATTTCAAAGGTGAACTTGCACAAAAAGCACCACTAAAGCAACCAGCAGTTTCAAAGACTCAGTTCCTAGATTCCTCTTCCTCATGCAGCACTCAATCCAATTTCACAGGTGGCTTTGGTCGCTCAAACTCCTTTCTTCAGGGAGCTCCCTATTTGCTGGAAAGATTTCACCCAGGCCTAAGAAGGGGATTTTTCTCTTGTGCTTTCATAGTACATAAGTTGCTCAGTGGCCAGAGGAGCCTCCTGGATTAAAGCTGCAGTGGCTGAAGGACACTGAGCAGTCCCTGTGCCTTGGATGCACAGGAGGAGCTGCCACGGGCTGTGCTGGGAGTTTGAAGTGCAGAAGTGAGGTGACAGCAGAACTCCTGCCCTGCTCTGCAGGCATGCAGGACACCTGGTGCAGGCTGTGGTCTCTGCTCCAGCATGCAGCGCTGCTGTCAGCCTGTCAAACACACAGCTGGGCACAGCTGGGCTGCAGCCCCATGCAGGGCTGGGGGTGCTGCTGTGTTTTCCTCTCCCCTCTTCAATTTGTGCTCCCAATCTCTGCAGTTTTAATGCCCTGGCAAAGTTCTCCTTTTGTTGTGTTTCAAGGTCTCCTGGTGTTTTTATTTGACTCCAGCTCAGAGCTGCTGTCAGATGGAGAGCGAGCAGCCCATGTCCTCACTTAAACCTGCTGTGAAGGAGCAAGAGCCCCTGCAGAGCAGAGGAACGCGTCCTCTCCTTGCCTGCACATCCAAACACCCCTGGGAATGCCCATGGGCACCCTGGCAGCACCCTGAGGGCTGGGGAGGAGGAACAAGGCATGAGACAACAAATGAAGGCAGAAGTTGGCCACGGCTGCTCCGAGCGCTGGGGCTCACCCAGGGCAGGAGGTGAAGCCAAGGGAGGCACAGAAAGCACTGGGAGGGTGCTGGGAAGGAAGGTGGGCAAAACAGAGATGGGAGAGCAGAAGGAAACGGGCAAACTTGCAGATGAGGGCAGGTTTTGAACAGAGATAGTGGGAGGAAATCAGTGGTGCAGCACAAGGGGAACTGCAGGGTGGTGGGAGGAGAGGAGTGATCCAGCTGTGGGGTGTGGGCTCTCCAAAAGGCAACAGCAAAAAAAGGAAATGATGTTCAGGCCAGACTGTTGCCAGTGGTGAAAAAATATCATAGAGAAAGATTCATGAGTAAGAACACTGACATTGATTATTCTCTGTTAAACAAACAAACAAACAACAGATTCAAGGGCTTGAAAAGTGCTGATGTCATGGGAAAGCTCTCAAATGTCTTACACGTGGAATAAAAACCAGAGTCTGGCTTAGAAAGGAAAATTAGATGAAGGAAACCAGTAAGAGAAGAGAGGACACAGGAGGGCACCAAGGGAAAGGTGAAAGTAGCAGCAGAACTGAGGGACTAAAAGAGACAGAGGAGTAGATGTGGGATATTCATGCTGATTTCAGTAGAAGGTCAGGAGAGGATATAAGAGATTAGCTGGAAATAAACCAGGATGCAAAACCAAGGTGCATTCATCTGGTACAGCTGAATTAAAAAGTGCTGTAGCAAGAAAAGTCAAAGGTAACTGATATTTCATGTTCCAGCTTCAGATCAGTAAAAAACATTGCAAAGGTTGGTGGGAGGGGCTGTGACCTTGAGGACATCACCTGCACCAGGAAAGTCCACACCAAACTGGGCAGTGAACTGGCACCAGGAATTCTCAACACACCAAGAAGCTCTCCATGTGTATCCTCACCACTGCAGGAAAATTGAGACGTGGGATGGTGCCAGTGGCAGTTTGTACCTTGTAAATAGACCAAAAGAAGAAACAAGGCTTAATTGATCAATCCCCAATATTTGTACAGCGCACCCTTATCACAGGCTGCCACTCACTCCTCCTCTTGTGCAGGCACAAAGGCCAACAACTCCCAGCAGGCAGAACATTCAGTGCCAGCCCCAGCACTCACCAGGGCACTGAAGGCTGCACTGTCACACCAGGGCCTTCCCAGCATGGTCACCTGCAGACACAAGAGCCTGGACCACGTCTGGAGAGAAAAACCTCTCTAAACCCACAAAGAGCCAGGACCAGGCTGACCCATGAAGGATTTCAAGCCTTGGCAAGAAGGAAATATTACAGGCTGCTAGTGGGCAGAGATCCACAGCTTGCAAGGTCACAAGTCAAAATCCCTGTGCTCAGGAGCTGCCTGCTCACCAGGGTGAAGCTGTGTCCCAGCTCCTCCTCATCCTCGGGCTGAAGGAACGGGCACTGCCTGCCCCACCTTGCCAGGGATGCCGGCAGCCAGAGCAGTGCCCTGGCGTCAGGTGAGCACATCTGTGGGGCCACCTGAGTGCCTGGCATGGAATCCTCTGGGGTTTGCTTTGAGGGGATTCGCTCTGGAGGTGGTTTGCTCCCCCAGTGTGCACAGGAGCTGCAGTGATGAGCAGGAATGGCACTGCAGCACAGCACAGCCCTGCAGCCCCCTGGTTTAATCTCACAACTGACCCCTTCCTCTTGTCCAGAGCCTCCAATCCCTGCTGGGGCCTCCCTCCTGCTGCAGCATGGGGGGTGAGTGCCATCTCCAGAAATTTCTGGAAAGACCACCCAGACAGCTCCAAGCATTTCTCTCTGTCCATAGCTTGGGAGATGAAAACCTTTTATACTACCACAGCTTGTTTCCTTCCTCTCACCCTCACATGGCACTTGAATACCTGTTACCTTCTTCACTGCATTTTGGGGAAATTATTCACAAAGGTCATCTCAAGGTGCAAACTTTGCACCTGGCTGGAAACTTTGAAGGTCAGCAGTAAGCTGGTTTATGTTTATTACAGACCAGAACATGACAGCACAACGTTGCCGGTGCACTGACACACTGGCAATAGACTCATATCAGGGACTTTAAAGGTCACGGCTGCTCATGAGGAAGGGAACCTCAAAATACAGTCTCCAAAACAAAATGAATCAGCACAAGACCCTCTGGCTACCTGAAACCAGAATGGCTCTGGTGTCAGTGATGAAGGCTTTTAGGAAGAAAATATCACATCAGGCACAGCAGGATGCTTCTAAAACAGCAAAGGGCTACTGAAAGATGCTTTAGCATTTAGATGAGAAAATGCTTTTTTATTTGCAACTCTTCCTTTTGATAGCATCCTTGAATCTCTCAGTTTCTGGCCTTGAGGAAATCACCCAGCCCATAATTCACTTGTGGAACAGGGTGGGCCTTCACCTGTAGTTCACAAAGCTGATGGAAATTTGGAAAACAATTGCCATGTTCCTGTTCTCCAGCCTGGGATCTATGCCCAGAGAAAGCAGAGACTTACACAGAAACCCAGAGCAGAGCTGTGCTACCATCTTTGGCAACCCTGCAAAATGGGGTCTGCACCATCCTCAAACACCTGCAGCACCACTCATTTCTTTAAATTCTGGTTTCTTTAATCTGTTTTTAAAAAAGTCTGAGAATAAAGCCCTTGATCACAGGAAAACAACGGTGTTAAGTGTAATGGCAAATACAAAGAGCAACACTGGTTTTGAAAACAAATGTCACTTTTGCAGAGGGCTGTGGTTTAGAGGGAAAGTCAGGGCACTACCAGAGGAAAACCATGGCATTTTCTACACAACCCTCACACACTGGTCCCATTAAAGGCCCTTCCACCTTCTATTAGGCAGCCATTGATTGGAATTAATTAAAATATCTCCTGTGCACTGGACTTGAAACTCATCAGTGCTTTGTCATTATCTGTGAGCTTTCTCCCCAGTTAAAGCAAATATTGTCCAATAATCTGGTTTGCAGCAAGTGTACAGAACATTTAGCCACAAAATACCCTGTGGCATTCAGGTATTTGACAAGCTGGAGGGTTTAAGGGCGTGCCTGGCATTTCTGTTTAGATATACAACTGTGCAATGTATTTTTTAATCCAAGCTCACATAGAAACTTGGCCTCAGAACCCTCTGGAACAGAAAAACAGCAAACACGTTTGTTTCTGGAGTCATAACCTCAGGCCCTTGGCTTGTGCTGGCACTTAACCCTTGAGATGAACCAGCCATGCTGTCCTTGCAGCCTGCTCATTCACCTGGTTCTGCTGGCTGAGGAGCTTCATCTTCCAGTTTCCAGGTGGGTTTATTCTCAGAAATGTGGAAACTCAGGGCACTGGGAATATTTCCCTCTCTGCTCTGTGGTGCCCTGACCCCCAGGGCAGTACTGACTTTGACCCTCATTCATGGATAAAATTTTCCAGACTTCAAGATAGACTGGAATCCACAGAAGTGTGAAATATATTACAGAGGGTGGTATAGGTGTATCACTTGGTGGGAAATTGAGGTTTTGGGATTTTTAGTGTGCTGTGGATGGCAGTAAAATAGAGGACACAAAGTGTTGTTCATCAGTTTCTTTTTCATGCTTCTTCTTCCTCCTTCCTCATGGGCTTGGGTGGCATTTTGTGGTTGGGCAGAAAAGTCCACACTGCAGCTCTTTGGGATCAGTTATTGGGTTAAAAGGGAAAATTATTGTATTTGCTGGGAAATGTCCTGAAAAAGGCAGGAATTATGAATCTGACTCCATGTTCTCATAGTATTTTATGATATTATATTGTATTAAAGAATACTATACTAAACTAAAGAATACAGAAAGGATCCTTACAGAAGGCTAAAAAGATAATAATGAAAACTGGTGACTCTCTCCAGAGTCCTGACACAGCTCGGCCCTGATTGGCCAAAGAGTGAAAACAACTCCCAGCAGAATGCAATGGAACAATCACCTGTGGGTGAACAATCTCCAACCACATTCCACATGTGAGCACAACACAGGAGAAGCAAATGAGATAAGAATTGTTTTCATTTTCTCTGAGGCTTCCCAGCTTCCCAGGAGGAAAATCCAGGGCGATGGGATTTTTACAGAGAATGTGAATGCCACAGAAAATAATCTAAGTGTCCTTTCTTAATTAGATAGTCTAGTCTTAAAAGACCTTGTAACAAGAGATTGTTGGCCATTTTGTGCCTTCTGACAAAAAGCTGCAGAACTCATGGTTGTGAGGCTGTTTTATTGATAAGAAATAATAAATACCTGAGTCCCAACATGAAACTACCATCTCAAGTGCTTTCAATCCAGACCCAGAGGAACCGATACAGGAGCTTCTCTCCAGCCACTGGCATGGCTCTGGTGCCTTCACCCAGGCCCTGCTCCTCTCCCAGGAGTGAGCACAGCCTTTGTCACCCAGAGCTGCTGGGAAGGCTGGCAGTGCCACCCCTGACGCCACACAGCTGGGCCAGCTTCAGAGGCCCTGAGTTCAGCTGGATTTGACCATCTGAGAAGGAAAGGAGCACAAGGAGACTGTGAGTGCTGGAGCTGCTGCTGCCAGCCCGGGCAGAGCTGCCCCAGGGAAATGATCCTGACAGGCCATGCATCTTTAATGGTGCTCTCTGCACAGAACACATTCGATAGCTGAAGGCACAAAAGCCTCAGCAGGAGTGTCAGGAGCCTTTGTCCATCTTTCAGAGCCAGATCCAGTTTCTACAGTTGATGAAAGTCCCCCTGTTAGTTTTAGCAGGGCCTGAGGAAGGAAAGCTGCAGCTTGGGCTTACAGCTGTGGGAGTCAGGGCTGGTTTATAGGGATTTAAACACAGATATTCCATGCCTAGCACTTTCTGCTCTGCAAGGAGGGTGGCTTTGCTGGTCAGCTGCCCTGACAGTGATGATGCTGTGCAAACACAAGACTGCAGCAGGAGCATTCAAACAACCTGGGTTGTGTTCCCAGAGCTCCCCTGTCACTCATGCCCACTGTTTCCAAAAGGGAACATAATGCCTTTGCTCTTTAAATCCACAAATTCACATTTAAATAATCAGCATTTAAGAGCAGGGAGAATGAGAACAGAGCAACACCAAAAGACACATCAGGAGACAGCAGGAACTCAGCTCTTTATCAGAGTTCCCTGACATTCAGAATACAGACTCAAGGTTAAGGTATCCAGCCCCAATTGAATATTCAGTATTACACAATGCACACAGCACTAAAAGAAACATCAGGATTCTTTTTTTCCTTCCTGAGGGCACTGAGACCTGGTTTAATGCTGTATCAAGACACCCTAACAGAGCAGAACACACAGAGCAAACCCCACTCCCTCGTTATGGGAACACACAGGTCACTCCTGCCCCAAACTTGGGTTTTATTTTTCAAACCCCCAGATTTCCCCACTTTTACTGAGCTTTAGCAAAGCAGATAAATGGGTTTTTTCTTTTCCCAGTGCATTCAGCAGTCCATTTGGGCATGGCTCTGCATCTATTGCAGGTCAAGATGTTCCTAATTGCTTTCACATGTATTCCAGTTAACCTGCCCTGGTCATGTTACACTGCAAACGAAAAACTATTTTTTTCATGAATCCTAACGAGGAGGAAAAAAATCAATATGACAACTGTAGCAGGAAAAGTGATGATGACAACATACACTGTCCTACAGGATGTAAAATGAGGGGGGGAAAATTGATTCTAATCAATATTAATTGGAAGTTTCCTGCTCTGATATTCTGAGTGCTTGTGGAAAGTTTGGTTCACAGTTGTCCCACCTGGTCTGATCATGGGCATTACTGTCCCACAGAGTCTGGGTGATATCTTTTGACACAAAGATGAACTTCCAGGAAAAATAAATACTAAGAAAAAAAGGAACAAAGAGCAAGATGGTTGTTTCACAAATGAGTTCTCCTCACGTACTTCTCCATTTTACAAGACATAAAGCTGTAATGTCTAGTTCTCATTAGAAGATTTGGTGCCTGGCCAGGCAGAGTGCAGAGGGCTTTATTTCAAGTTCTTATCTGTGCCCAACATCCCCTCTTCAATGGCTGCTGCTTGTTTAGTAATAACCACATTTAACCGTGCAGTTATTCAGCTGTTCTGAAGGTGACTGCATGGATAAAAACTCACAACATGGGGGTGAAGTTACCAAAAAGGAGCCTTGGCCACTTACATTACATAAACAGCATTTCTTTCAGTCTGAAAGCATTCCAGGTGTTGGCTCAGTAGCCAGAACAAGCACAGTTACCACACTGCTCAAGCTCACAGGAAAACACAAGTGCAGAAGGGAAGATACCATTGAAAAATGTAAGACGACCCTGTGTGAAGTTATTCCAAAGCACACAAGACACTGCTAAATGTTGATAACTGCTTAGCATTAATGAATTTTTTTTAATTCCACCCACAGGTGAAGGAATAAAGCCCTGATGTTTGAAATGAGCACTTTTGAAGGCTCAGCAGAATTAATGCTGTAATGACTCAGTGCTGGTTGCCGGCAGAACTCAAAGTGGTGGCACTAAAGAGACCCCAGAGGGGCAAGGCCAGCTCACAGCAGCACCTGGCTGTCCCAGTGCTCTGCAAGCCTGACCCCACTCATTTCCTAAAGGTTTTGGACAAGGATTATTCTGGAGGAGAAGGAAAGAAGGGAGGATTTGTGATGGTTAATCTGAGTATTTCTTAAGTGTAGGAACTCAGCGCATCGCTTCGGATGCTCTGAGTCACCGAGAGAACCCTTGGGGGGCTCGGGGATTCTGGAATGTTGCTAAAAGCGCCTGGTGGCTTGATTTGGATCCTTCTAGCGATGTGCCACCTGTGCGTGGGGATCTGGGAATCTCTAAAGTTTAAATGGTGCAGGGATGACACATTTACAGGGTGAAATGCAGCTTTTAGGATTTTGGTACAGGGGGGTTTATGGAGGCAGGATGGAGGATTCAAGGCCTGCCTCGTGGTTCTTTCTCCTTCTTCTTGCCATCCATCTTCTGTGTGATGTGGGCACTTTAGATTGGTGCATGGTGAAGGTGCACTGTCTAACAAGGGTGAAAGGTATTGCGGATAAAAGGTAAATATGTTGTATGTAGTTTTCACTATAAGAAGACACAGCCGCCCCTTGGGCAGGCAGAGTGCCTTTGGCTGCCCTGCTGGCCAGATCCCGGCTGGGCACAGAGAAAGCTTTGTAGATAAGAGATAATAAACAAGTCCGAAGACCGAGCTACTGAGGAGTCCAGTCTCGTCCTTTCAGCACGGGCTGCCCCCGAACCACCCTAGGCATGTCCGGCAGAGACAGACAGACAGCTGAGCGGACACTTAAGGAGCTACAGTATTTTTATACTCATAAGAGAAATCCAGTTCTGCAGATTGGAGTGTGGGGAGAACTAGGGATGGCTGTTTCCATGGCTGGAGATGGACCAGCTGCTCCTTGAGGAGATGCTTTGGCACCCATGGAGATGGAGCAGCTGCTCCTTGAGGAGATGCTTTGGCACCCATGGAGATGGAGCAGCTGCTCCTTGCTTTGAGGAGATGCTTTGGCGTCCATGCTAAGTCATTCCTGAGGGGCAGTGCTTGAAGTGGGAGACTTCTGCTCTGCCTTGTGCCTGCAGACTGTGTAGCCAGCTCTGTCAGCTGGGATGGAGCCCTCTCAAGACAGCCACCAAAGCCCTCAGGTGTGGGATTAAACTGCCCCTTCCTCCCTCAGAAACCCCTGCTCAGCACCTTGGGACACTAAATAACATATAACACAGAATGCTGTGGCTGAGCTTCTTTGGTAAGGTCATAAATTTTCTTGGTAATATTATTTTAGAGGCATACAGGGGGGGCGAGGCATCAGTGAAGTCATCAGAAACACAGATTTATATCTATTAAATCTATTAAAGGTGCAGTGAGTACTCACAATAAAATTATTTTCTTGACTGTGCCTTAAATCACATTCTTAACAAATAATTTTAATACCTGGACTACAGCAGCCTGGTGTTAAAATATCACTGTCTTCTATCGAGGAGATATTCCTATCCTGACCATGAAACAGTGGGGGGGAAAAATCATCTAAATCTGAAATACAGTAGGAAAAAAAAAGGTTTCCAAAAGCAATGAATGCTGGTTTAAGTCTGGTCCTCAATATCAACAGAGGCTTTGTCTTGTTATCAGGCTAAACACTTACAAGTCGCTTCATAATGCCTGAAATACAAATCCTGCTGAGCAAGGGACAAAATCTTGCCTTTTTCCCTGGCTGGTGGGCTGTAAGTCCTCACTCAGGTGTGTATAAATAAAAATAAATAAATAAATAAAATACATACACCCATGGAGTGCAACTGAAGTTTCAGGACTGACTTATTTTTTAATAAAAAGTCAGTTTGCAGCTCTCATGGACATGGAGATCCTGAGGGTCACTTTGGGGGCCAGGCCTTTGGGTGCACGCCTGCCTTGGCAGCATTGTCCCCAGTCCATGGAAAAGCCCTGGGAGCTGCTGGCAGAGCCCAGCTGCAGGTGGGAGATGTTGCAGAGCTCCCCTGGGACTGCAGGCTGGACGTGCCCCACTCCCAATCCACACGAGTGGGAGGGACTGAGAAAAATCCTCTCCTGCTTCCCTTCACTGATTCATGCAGGCAGCTCCTTGCACTCCTTCAGACAAGAATTAACCGAGTTAATGGGTTGCTATAAATTCCTTATTTCTGGAAAGCTGATGCTGTCACTGCCTCTGCCCAGCACAGGCACACACCAGTGCTGGAAGAGAAAAGTCCATGGGGTTTCCTTGGGCTCTCACATGGCCTGGGGGACCCAATTTAGAGATCACCAAGGACTCTGAATGACCTCTGGACAGGCGTGAGCCCTTCCCTCTCGGGATTCTGCTGCTCACAGTGACCCCAGATGTGTCAGAAAGTCTCCTTTCCCAGCCTGGTGCTCAAAGAAGGAGTCAGAGCTCTTCAGTTCTCGGTCTCAAGGTTGTTTATTGCTTCTTATCCATAAAATTCTTTCCCCTGACCTGCCGAGGTCCGTTCAGCAGGTCAGACGACAGAGGCACTCTGATGTTATCTTTTTATACTAAAAACTACGTGTACATTATTTACCATAACTTCCCAATACCCATCACCTGTGTTAGACAGTGAGCTTCTACTCTAAACCAATCCAAAAGTGCCACCATCACAGCAGAAGATGGAGGCCAGGAAGAAGAAGGAAAAAGGACAAGGAACACTCAAATTCCTCCATCTTGGGACCCTGAACCCCCATTCTAAAAACCCAAAAATCTATTTTCCACCCCATGATAACTTCACTACCATTCTACTTAAACTGTTGTGGCTTGCAGATCTTCATCTAAGGTTGGTAATTTTTTACAGGACTCCTTGGGAACACCTAAAGTGGGATACACTGGGGTTACTCCACCACAGAAGGAAAAGCAACAAATCACAGAGACCTGTTTGCCTCCCCTCCTCTCCCCTCCGCATCAATGCAAACCAACAGCCCCAAAATTCCTGAAATCACACAGCTGAGAATCAAACCCCTGTGAGACAAAGCTGATTCCCAGCTGGACAACCTCCACACTCATTATTCCATCCCTCTGAGCTCATCTCCTGCCTGCCCACACCTCCTCCCCAGGCTGAGCCCACCACCAGGCACTCAAATGCACCCACCAACACAGCACAGGCACAGCTGGGCAGGATCCCTTTTATTCTGCAAGGATTAGAAATGCTCCAACCAAATGTGCCGTGTAATTATTGCAGTAATGTATAAAGCAGAGTGGAGGTGGTGAGTAGTTCATGGTGCCTTATTTAGTGGCAGGTGATTAGTTAAGTTCCAGGGTTGGGGAATTTTTTTTTTCTTTCTTTCTTAATCTCTCGCTCTTCTGTGAAAAATTCAATTTGCCTTAAGGCAGTGTTGAGAGCTGATACTGACCTAATCCCTGAGCAGCTGGACCTGACCTGCTGCAAATTCCCACCTCTATCACAAAACCACATTCCTCTCCCTGACAATACAATGGCCCCTGGATCCTTTTACCTTCAGACCCTGCTTAAAATGTGTGCTTCAAAGCACATTATATAACTGTGAATCAAGAGTCAGATCTGAGCCAGCAGGTGAAAATGTATTTGTCTTGTTCTGCCAGCCTGAAAAAGCAGCATTAAATATTTTCTCTAGTTCTTTCTTTGAAGGCTTCCAGGTTTTCTTCTCTTCCCATCCCTGTCAGGATCTTAATCTTTCTGCTCAGCAAGCATTAATTCTCTTCTGTCCTGCTAGTGTTAAAATTGGCATCTCTGTTGATCACTCTTGCTCCCTTCCCTGTGCACCTAATTGACCATTATCACTGCTAATGTCACCAGGAATCTGGGAGGGATTCTTAATATCAGAGTTCTCCTGGGGAACAGCTCAGGGAGGAGCTGCAGGCAGAAATCTGCATTTATTTCTTCTTCCAGCCCTGCAGTAACAGAGAGCTTGACATACACTCTCCTCCCTCTGCATTCAGAAGTTTAAGCAAATAATTTGAAGGTTGTATTCTCGAGCACAGGGGTGTTCCAACACCCTCCCAATGACACCCAGCTGGATTCTGAAACACAGGGCTAATAGTGGCCTTGGCCGTGTGGGTGTCAGCATGCAGCCATGTGGAAGGAAAAAGCACAAATGTATTTACAGCACACGGAAATGTGGGCTGGTGGCTCAGAGGTGAGCAGTGATGTGTGAGCAAAGCTGTGGCGCAGGGTGTGCATAGAGCACATTCCAGCTGCATCATTCTGCTCCTGCTCAAGCCATTAGTGCTGCATGCCCACCAGGAGAAGATAAATGCTCCCAGGCTCAAGGAATTGATGGCAGAATGTGCTGTACTGGAGATAAAGGGATGAGGTGTCAGTGCTGGCACTGTGACCCCTGTGGGATGCACCAGGGACAGCCAGCAGTGCTGCTGCAGGTGTGCTGCACTCACAGCAGGGCAGGAATGCAGCCAGCAGACCCTGGAGTGTGGTGGTGTTCACAGGGGTCCCAGGGCGAGAGAAGAGATGAGAATCTTGACTCCATGATTTATTTTATTATTTTATTATATATATTATATTAAAAGAAAATTATATGCTAAAGCTGTACTAAAAGAATAGAAGAAAGGATTTCATCAGAAGGAAAGGAATGGAATGATAATAAAATCTTGTGACTGACCAGAGAGTCTGAGACAGCTGGACTGTGATTGGCCATTAATTAAAACCAACCACATGAGACCAATCAAGGATGCACCTGTTGCATTCCACAGCAGCAGATAACCATTGTTTACATTTCGTTTCTGAGGCCTCTCAGCTTCTCAGGAGAAAAGGATCCTAATGAAAGGATTTTTCATAAAACATGCCTGTGACACTGGAGTACAAGAGCAAAGTATAAAGGCACAGCAGGGCACCTTCCCAGAGCATCCCACACCAGTGTGCTGGACACTGAGTGCAGGAACTGGAGCTGAATGAAAATCACCCACTCATGGCATGGGTTGGGTTGGAAGGGACCTTAGAGACCACCCAGTTCCACCCCTGCCATGGGCTGAGACACTTTCCACTGCCCCAGGTTGCTCCAAGCCCTGTCCAACCTGTCCAGGGATCCAGGGGCAGCCACAGCTTCTCTGGGCACCCTGTGCCAGGCCTGCCCACCCTCACAGGGAGGAATTTGCTCCTCATATTTAATCCAAACTTATCCTCTTCCAGTATGAAATGTCTCTGTGTGCACAGCTCACAGGTTTATAAACCTTTATGAGCCTCTCTGGAAAGAGTCACTGGAGGGCTGGGCATGACAGCAGGGTCATTGCTGCTTCTCTACACGTGTTCTGCTTCCCCAAATGACCAGGGAATGCAGTTTTGACAAAAACTGGAGAGAGTGGTGGAAAACAGAGCATGCCTTGTGGAGCTCTGACAACCAAAGGCTTTTCATTCTGTTTTCCATGGAACAGTGCTGAGAGGAAAAGGGACAACTCTGGGAAATCCCACTGCCCCACCTGCACCTAGGTGTACTTGTTTGTCTGGGATGGAGTAAATTTTCTTCCCTGTAGCTGCTATGGGCCTGTTTTGGGCTCCCAGGGCTTTTCCATGGACTGGGGGACAATGCTGCAAAGCCAGGTGTGCCTCCAAAGTCCTGGCCTCCAAAGTGAGCCTCAGGATCTCTATGTTCATGAGAGCTGCAAACTGACTTTTTATTAAAAACTGCAGTTACTCTCCATGTCTTGTGGAGCTCTGACAACCAAAGGCTTTTCATTCTGTTTTCCATGGAACAGTGCTGAGAGGAAAAGGGACAACTCTGGAAAATCCCACTGTCCCACCTGCACCTGGGTGCATTGTTTGTCTGGGATAGAGGTATATTTCTTCCCAGTAGCTGCTATGGGCCTGTTTGGGGTTTGTGCTGAGCACAGTGCTGATAACACAAGGGTGTTTCCGTCCCTGCTGAGGAACTGAAGGGGTTTGTACCATGCCAAGGACTGTTCTATTCCAGCAACCAGGAGCCCGGGGCGCTGCAGGTGTGGGTGGGACACAGGTGGGACAGCTGGCCCCAGGGACACCCAGCCCATGGGGCCTCAAGCTCAGCACTCAGAGCTGGGGGCACAAGAGGGAAAGGGGAACTTTGGAGTGTTTGTCTTGCCCAGGCACTCCTCTGCTAAGGAGGGCTGAACACCTGCTGCCCATGGGGAGTGGGGAATGAATTCCTTGTTTGGTTTGGTTTTGCTTGCATGAGTGACTTTTTCTTCCCATATTAAACTGCCTTTATCTCAATCCATGACTTTTGTCACTTTTCTCTCACCCCTCACACTGGAGCAGTGAGCAAATGGCTCCATGGGGCTGAGATCAAACCACAACCCCAGGGAGGGAGGATGCTGGGGGCATGAAATGGGATTCTCTCTCCACATGCAAGCAGGGCATTCTGCATTTTATATCCTGCACCCATCCTATCTAATGCCTTAAATTTCTCTTTAAAATAGCTAAATTATTTTTTAAATCCTGTCATTTACTCATTTGAGGAAACTGTCTTTTCTCTGGAGAAATGATTCCATCGTTCTGTTCAGTAAGGCAGAAATTAAACATGATCATATTAATTATGGTTCCTCATTTAACATAAAGCTGTAATCAAATGGCTTTTATGTCTAAACAGTTGTGGCAGTGGTACTAAAAAATTGTGCCATTAAAGGCTTGCACTTAACTTCAAAATACTTGAATTATGCATCTCAGAAGAAACTGATGCCAGACTGAGAGAGGTACAACCTTTTTATTTTCAAGCAGAAACATGAAGGTGCAAAACACTTTAAAAAGAAACATACTTTTGCTTTAATTTCCAGGAAGATCTGAAAGAATATATATATATATTTATAAAAATAATATATTTCTATAAATATATATTTTATAATACATATCTATAAATATATATTTATATATTTATAATAACAAAATTATATTATTATATAATATATTATATTTATAATATATAAATATAATATATTTATAGATTATACTATATATACATTTCTATTATTTATATATACAATATAAAATATTTATAAATATTTTATAATTTATAAAATACAAGGGTTTTTTTGGTTTAGATTTAAGCCACAATGCCTGCTTCTGAAAGGAAGGGGCAGCCTGGTTGGACATTTTCTGACAAAGCCCATGAAACAAAAATATGTCAAGGACAAGAAGTCTGCAAAGCAGGAGAACTGGCATTTGTCACTTCTGGCAGGGCTGGACTCACTGGGCTCCTACCAGCCTGGTGGGGACTGCTGGTGTGTGTGGCTCCAAAGTCAGCCTCAGATTTGAAGACTGATTTCCTGAGCCAGAAAACCCAGGAGCATTTCTGTCTGCATTTCAGGAAAACACTTCCTTCAATTCAGGAGCTGGAGCTGCTCAAACAGCCGCCTACAAGGAAGAAAAATAGGAAATGGTCAGGGGGGCTGCTCAGAACCAGTCACGGGGGGTTCCTTCTATGGGAAACACCAAATTGCTATTTTGGGTCCAAAATCACAGCAGTGGTGTTTGGAGGGGTGATTTTTTTTGTGTTGTTTTCTTAATATCTACTTCTTCCATAGCAGGGACATTCCCATGTGAACCAGCTCCACTTCCCACTGGCTCTGTGGCTCAGTCCCTGCTGCCAGCCCCTGCAGAGGGGTGTTGGAGAGCACTTGAAAGTTAAAGTTCTCCTGAAACAGTGACCATCTACTTAATCCCTCTGAATAAAGCCCAGAGCTTGAGATAAAACCCCTCTCGGAGCCCTGCTTCCCAGAGTGTGAGGGTGCACTTTTGATACCTGATAAAATCAATTGTTGGTAGCTGCTGGCTCCTGTGACTGAAGTGACACTGCTCATAAAATTCCCATCCACAGCTCCTATATTCCTAATTAAATACACATTTCCAGGCTCTCTGTAAGACACAGAGCACAACCAGTGCTTGTAGCTATTTCAAACCCCAGCGTGTAAAATTGCAGAGTGGGTTGAAGGTGATATAACGTTATAAAGTGCATTTTGAGTCGGGTAAACACACTCAAGGGGTTTATGGTTCCTGGGAATTGTCATCTCTGCTGCCTGGGGAATCTGTTGTGTGGTGAAAAACAGTATTAACTAAGATTCCTAGCATGTATCCAAGAGACTGGGCTCAGGGGGAGTTCAGATATGAGTTATTCCCTCCATTTTTGCATCATTACAAAAGCTGTTTTCACCCAGTACCCAGACAAATGGATCTGGGCAGCAAGGGGCAGAAACAGCCTCCTGTGACCAGGAGCTGCGGTGAAAGGCACGGATGTGTCAGTTTTACAGCACAGGGGCAAGCCAAGCCCTGGGAGCTGGGGAATCACCCCTGGCAGCCCGCATTCAGTGCAGCCCCTGTGGGAGGGGGCCTGAGCAAAGCTCTCCTGGGTCACACATCGAGTATCCCCACCTCCCCCAGGCACGAACATGAAGCATGAACCCAGCGCTAAAAGCTCTGTATCCTCCTAGTTCTTCTCTCCCGAGAAAACCTCCGAAAATTCCCAAAGTGCCCAATCGCATCTTCTCCCCCTGCCGGCGCTGCAGCACCTCCAGCCGCCACCAGCCGCCTTTGCTGCTGGCCAGGGACATCGCTGGGGCACGGGAGGGCAAGGCTGGGCACAAACCACCGCGGGGAAAGAGATTTGTAAAGAATTCCTGAAACCTGATAGAAAGTTTACACAATTTTGCTACAGTTGTAGCAAATTTTGCTACACTGTGTAGCAAAAGCTAATAGGCAAAAAGACATTTATGAGGCATTGTGACCAAGAAATAGGTTAGTTGCAGATAGAACAGCATTAAGTTTTACATCTCTTATGTCTTACATTTCATTGAGACTGATAATAGAATAAAATATTCTATTTTGACTGATAATAGAATAAATATTTTAATCTATTTTCTCTGAAAAACTGAGAGTAATCCAACCCAGCAGGCTGGGGACAGCCCACAATGGGTGATGTGCAGTGCCAGGACAGAAGGACAGAGCCCCTGGCCCCGGGCTGGATGAGCCCAGCTCAGCTCTTCCCGTTCCCAGGCCAGGGGACACTCCCGGGGCTGAATATCAAAGGCAAAAAGCATAAATAAACCCTCCAGAGGAGTCACAGCAGCTCCCACAACAAGAAGTTAGCAGCGTTTTAACAAAGGATAAAAGCAAATAACCGAGCCCCCAGTTCCTTCCATCGGCACACCCTGGAGCAGGAGGGTGTCCATCGCTGCTGGAATCAAAGCCTTCCTCCCCATTGTTCCCAAGGCAGCCAGGACAGCCCGTGGCCGTCTGCCACAGCAGAGCTGGATGAAAGGAGCCCGGAGCTCCTCCTGCTGCTGTCCGTGCTCCCCGGGCAGGGCAGGAGCAGAGCTGGGCTCTGTGTCCCCTCCCAGCCCTGCTGGGCACAGCCTGGGGTTGGCACAGCTTGGGGCTGCAGGCTCAGCAGCATCCCCAGCCTGTGGCATTCACATTCTCTGAAAAAATCCCTTCACCCAGGGTTTTTCTCCCAGGAAGCTGAGGAGCCTCAGAGAAAAGGAAAACAATTCTTATCTCATTTGCTTCTCCTGTGTTGTGCTCACGTGTGGAATGTGGTTGGAGATTGTTCACCCACAGGTGATTGTTCCATTGCATTCTGCTGGGAGTTGTTTTCACTCTTTGGCCAATCAGGGCCAAGCTGTGTCAGGACTCTGGAGAGAGTCACCAGTTTTCATTATTATCTTTTTAGCATTCTGTAAGGATCCTTTCTGTATTCTTTAGTATAGTATTCTTTAATATAATATAGTATCATAAAGTAATAAATTAGCCTTCTGAGAACATGGAGTCAGATTCATCATTCTGTCCTTCATGGGGGCACCCCACAAACACAATACCAACCCAGCACTCCAATGTGATGCTCGGTCCCACATGGTGTTGCTGCTCCAAACTCACCATCCTTGCTGTAATTTGGATGCTTTCACCTGTCCTGTCAACACGTGTGAGAGGACAGGGCTGTGGGATGGATCCCTCTCCAGGAACACTGGTGCTCCCATGCCCCTGGCTGTATATCAGTGACCAGCTGGGATGATTTCCCATCCCCTCCCTGTTTTACACACACATTACTCTGTTCCTATTCCTGTACTTCCCCCCAAACATCTCCTGGAGCTCACTTCCAGGACCAGGCTGGAGGAACCTTTGATCCAACAAACCTGTATGTTTATTAAGGGAAATTAATGACCGAGTCTGGATGAAACTGTTTTGACTTAACCACCTTTATGGTGTCTATATGGAGAGTTTGGCCACATGGCAGTATGAGTTCTGCTGGTCTCCCCATCTACTTTCTGCTTCCTCCACTGGGAACTTGCTCCAACAGGGTCTCCATCAATGGCAATACTTGGAAAAACCAAGCAGATAGTAGCTTATTGAATAGGGAAGTAAAAACTCTCACCATTACCAGCAAAAGCAAGGTTTGCTGTCATGGACTATCTTTCAGGGACACTGTATCCTAAATGGGGCTTTTCATGAGAAATCCACTTAGTATTCCTCTAAAATTCCAGGAGGGTGAAATCCCCCACTCCTTCATCTCATTAAGGATGAAAGAATGCCAGGTATGTGGCAGGAATCTGGGGTGAGAGGAGGAGTGGGGTATATTTTAACCAAGTTGTAGAATGGGAAAAATAAACTGAGCTAAGGATGAGGATATGAAATGTATTTCCCAGAGCTGAGAAGCAGTGTCAGCCAGGAGAAATGTGCTAATGCACAAGGAACACAAAACTGTGTTTAAAGGTTACGTGTCATTGTGGATGTGCTCAAGAAAGCGCTTTGGGACCCTCTCAAGGCATTTTGCCTTTGGAGCACTGAGATTTTATCAGTTGATGGCTTCTAGATCAGGTGGATTTATCTAAGTGTAGCAGACAAAACGCTGAAAGGCAGCAGGTGCTCAAGGTGAGGGGGTGACAGAGACATTTGTGTACCACAGGGGACTTCTGGGCATTCAGCAGGGACTCAGATATTTCTCTAATGTTGTGGGGAAACCCTGTGAAGCTCTCAAGGCAGAGCAGGGAGATCAGACCAATAGGACTGCTCCTCATCTGGGGCTGCTGTTCAGGTGCAGAACAAGTGTCAGTGAGGCAGGACAGTTTTACCCATTAGTATTCTCCTTTGAAGGGAATGAAAACACCCCAAAGAACAAAATCTCCACATCAAAGTGTTTAGTGGAAAGATAAGACTACCCAAAAACTGTTTGCAGAGACTGGAACTTGCTGCCAAGCAAGCTCAGATAAGGCAGTGAGTGCCCAGCCTCCCAGGCTTGTACAGGACATTTTTTGCACTTGGCATAAGGAGCCATTTAGGAGCAGGGAGAACTCTGTAGAAACAGGGTGATTGTTTGGAGAGAGGGAAATCAGCCTCTGCTGCAGCCAACAGCCTCTCAAACCTCCTGGGCATCAGGGCACTCAGGAAAGTGCCACCATAGCCCTTTGGGGGCTGTAGGTTGCCATCATCCCTCAAACCTTCTCCCACTCAGAGGTCCACCATGCATCCTTGCCCTTCCCCTAAATTAGTAAGGCATCCAATGCCCCATGGCCTCCCTGCTATCCAATACTCTATCACCCACTATATTCCCAAAAAACTCAAACAAGAGGAGCTTTCCAAAGGTCTCTCTCCTCTGGAATTCACTTGACATAGGTTTGAACAAAGCCAGGGTTTTTCCTTGCATCTTCTGATGCTCATTTGTCCAGCCAGACCTGCCACAAGCTTCCCTGGGGATGAGTTTCCTCCTGATGTAACAGCCTGACTGCTGAAAGTGCAGGAACTTGGATGCCTTCACAGAACATCACTGACAACACAAAAATGTTTTCCCCATCAGCACTGCATATTCACCTCCTGTCAGATGAAGGGAGACGCTGTTGCATACTTCTCCTTGGTTCTGAAATAATTAAGCTTAAAAAACATTGTCCTGACTAAACCCAGGAATTTTAAGCACACAAAAGTTTCTCAGTCAGACCATAAATCCAGCTTGCTTCATGTTCTGATAGTGGGGAACAGGAATTGCTTAAAAATAGAAGTATACCTGCACAGAGTGATTCTCATCATACTTGAGACTTCTGCTGGCTTCAGGAAAGGAGTGGTTTGAAGATTTTCCACTTGGCACACTGTGCATTGAGCAGATGGGACCAAGTCTCCATGATTTTACTTGACCTCCCTCCTTCCCCAGAGGAGTTGTGCACTCTGTGAAAGCCCCAGCCAGCACCATTCTCAGGTTCTCTGCTGAGACAGAACTGAGAGCAGAGCAACAGCTGGGAATTGTCATGAGCAAACATTGCTATGAGCTGGATCCATGAAAATGGTTCTTTCATCATGGACTCTGCTGCATTAGGAAATGGGAACCGAGTGCACTGCTCAAAGACAGAAAGAAAAGACCCCTAAGGGTGTAAAAAAATAAATATAACTTAAAAATAAACAACCAAAAAATCCCTTGAAATGATAACACCTTGCTAACATGAGGGCTGTGTGAACAAGGAGGGGGAAAAGGTGTTTGTCAACTACACACAGGAAGCTGAGTGCCTGAACAGGAATGAAAGGGGCTGAAAATCTCTTGGCAAACCATGCTCAGGGTTTGAGCCGTTTAAACCTCAGTTCTGTTGCAGCTGATGCTCAGGGAGCAGCTCTCTCTCTGCACAGAGCAGTGGGAGTGAGCAATGGGGATGAGCACAGCTGCTTGTGCCTGGCATTCCCAGCCATCGGCTGGAAATCCCACCATATGACTTTGGGGATAATGTTAAATCCATTACAGTATTCTCCTCTCCCCTGCTCATCCCACACAAGCTTCAAAACTTGTGGTTTATGACTGACTGCCAGAGGATCACTGTGGGCTGTCTCTGGAGGGATAATCCTAAATTTTAAGTGACACTTCACGGGCATCTTCTCTTTCTTCCGAGATGCTGTCTTACACAGCACATTAAGTATTCCAGGGATTAATAACTGGAGCAGAGAGTTCTAATCTTGGTGTCCTAGCAGAGATTTAGCAAAGAACATGTTTGAAGTTGCTGTGGCACAGGAAGCATAAGAAGCCTTGAAGCCCTAAAGTGAGGCTTGTAGGCAGGAAAGGAAATCTGGGCCATGGGACACGTGATGGATGCTCAGTCTCCAGGGCTGCTCACTGACGTGGTGTTTCCACCCAGAGCAGATCTTAGGACCCTGTGAAAGGTGGGACCCAGTTTGAGCTCTCTTTTAAATAGACTAAACTCAGCACTGCTGTGAAATTGTACTTTCATATTCTTTGGCCTGAATTAGGGCATAACTGAATTGTATAACCAGGTTACAGGTTGCTTTGAACTTCATTTACCAAGGACCAAATGGGAACCACTTGACCATCTCAGCCCTGGCAATTGCCCTGGGTCAGCTTGGAGGACAGTGCCAGGATAAGCACAGCAATGATTCTGTGGCTCGCTCAACAGCAGCCCTGCCATCACTTGCCAAAGGCTCTCACAGCAGCACTTTGAGACTCCCCTCCACAGCAGGATTATTTTTCCTCCTACTGCTCCTCACACAACCAAAAGCCCCATTAAAGAGGCCTAGCAGGTGTCTTTTGGCCTGTTCCCCTCTCAGGGGGCATAAAACAATGACAGGAGACAGCCCAAGCCCCTTCTGGTTTTGGAGAGCCCTGTGCCACTCACATGGAAAAAAAACCAAATTTTTCTGCATATGGGGTGAGAAAACCTCGCCACAAGTGTCCCAATGGTGAAGCTCCACAAGGACTCCAACATTACTGACACTGCTGTGCCCTCCTGCCCTCAGCACCACACACTCCTTCCATTTCTTTCCTGCCAGCACCAATGCTCAGGGAGCACCACAGCAAATCATTACCAGGGAACTGAACTGAAATGGCTGAAATTCATCATATTCTGCAACATTCACAATTTTCATGGTGCTGCTCCAAGCACCTGGGTGGCCACCAGCACACCCAGAACAGCCTGTGACAGTGATCACCTGGTCCAAGTTCATCAGTTTCTCTGACTACTGTGGCACAAAGTAACAAATTAACAGCTAATATTCAGGAGATTATAAAATTCTGCTTCCTTACAGCTGTTGAAGCAGCTGCTCTGGCACCTCTTTGCAGAATTAGCTCTGCTTTGAATTAATGCAAGAGAAGGGGCTGGCACGATTTGGCCATAGATTAAAAGTCACATAATCATGCATTAGAGATGCCCTTTCAGGCCCTCATTCTGGAACTGTTTTATGCACAACACACTTATCTGTTTAGCAGGCAACACCAAGTATCAGAACTATTTCCATACCTTGGGTAGTCCTTCTGCCTAAAGTAAAGCTAAAGGTGGGTCAGAGAGGGGTCAAACAGCAATGGGATAGCACTGGCTCCAGGTCACTGAGATCAGAGAAGACATCTTCATGTGGAACTTGGCTGGTTTCAGCACAGCATGTTTTTCCACATTCTTTACCACCCACAGAATTCCCTTAATTGTCCTAAAAACTACCTCCAGGCAGCCAGGGATAGGATAAATAATCCAAACTTGAGGTCACCTGGAGGCAGCCAGCTTCCCTCTCCTGCCCTGTCCAACAGCCTGTGAGGAGCAGGCAGGGCCCGCCAGGACCAGGATCCCACCTGGGACTGGCCAGTGCTGGGTGCCACAGGAACTGTGTGAGAGCAGGTCTGCAAGAACCCTTCCCTCACAGGCTCTCCGTAGAACACTCAATGCACAGGTGAGACCTCAATATTTGTCCACAAATTTGTCTTTCATAAAAAAATGTAAATCTTTTGGATCCAAAAATCTCATCCTGTGGCAACCAACTTCAGCACAAGCAAGTTCCTCATGTTCTTTGCTTTGAATTTGCCAGATAACAACTTACCTTGATACTCTGCAGCCCTTGGGGACACCAAACACCACCTCTACACCTTATTTGCATCAATTACAGTCTGGATATTTCCCCATTACCTTGCCTTTTTCAGCTTTTGCCAAAGTGATGGAGTCTCCTTAGGTTTGGGTTCAGCATTCAGGATGGATTATTCTTTTGGGAAAGCAACAAGTTGTTCAGTGGGAGAGCTGAATTAACAGGCAAATTGTACAGCAGGACAGAGGCCTGGCTGCAAACCTGTATTTTTAAGCAAGGTACAACCAATCAAACCCATCCTCATAGCTCTAAAGAGGTGAAATCACTGAAACGCACAGGTTAGTGGTAAAGCAAAAAGCTTTGCTTTATTGCTACAACAACTTTTGATCAAGAAGTCCCATCAGAGAGCTGTCCTGCTCAGCCTGCAGAACCACTCCAGGGCAGCAGAAGGCCTGGCAGTGCCTCTGGACTGTGCTTTGTGCAGGGCTGTGTCTGCATGTGCCCAGCTCTCCAGTTTCGGCCACAACATCACTATCTCTGACATCGATGGAGACAAGAAGCACCCACTGGTTATGTGGGGCTGCTTTAGCAGGGAGGAGATGGAACTGAGCTCAGCCCCCCTGGTGTCCTGCCCGGCATGTCCCGACAGACAGACGATTGTGACACGGGCAAGGGGGACACCTGCTGGGCTGCCTGCCTTGCTACAGCCCAGCTGCAATAAAAACCATATAAAACCAGGACATTTCATTCCATCTTTAAAAACTGTAAAACACACACTCTCCAAAACCCCTGAGCCTTACTATGACAGTCTCTAAGAGGGAGTTTTCCCCTCCACGAGCTGCTGTGTGTGAGCAGCACTGAACTGTGCCAGCGTGTCCCATCCTCCTGGGCCAAGGAGCGGGATGGGAGCTCAGCAGGCAGCGAGGCTCTGCCCTGTGGCACAGCAGGAACCCTTTCCTGCAGTGCAGAGGGTGCCAAGGACACGGCTATGCCTGCTCACCGGCGTTCCCTGTGCCCGAGGCTCTGCTGGGAGCCTCTGCTGCCCGTGGGGCCTGCTTGGGGAGGCGGATGGGAACGTAGACGTTGGAGGCACAGTGTTCCTTGAGGTATTCCCCCCCTTTCTCCTCATAGTCCTTCCTGCTGATCCAGCCTTCCTCACGGTTCATGTGCTCCACTGCCCAGTCCCTAGCCCCGTACCAGGCATCCAGGACAGGGCTGGAAGCAAGGCTAACCTGGATGGAAGGAAAACAGAACAACAATGTCAATTCAGCACAGGAAAGGGAAGCCCTTTTTACCCTGGTTACAATGGTATATGACACACACAACTGAATTTCAGAAATTTGAGCTGATCACTCAGTGTCTCTCAGAAAGAGTAACGTTAGGAATGGGTTCAAGTGTGTTTTCACCTTATTATCAATTCCTAAGCAATCAATTTGCAAATTTCCAGCCAAACGTGCTTTTGTGTGCATGGTCCTTTAGTAGAAGCAGACTTTCCTGTTCCCTACTCACTATGCTGTCTTCACAAAGAGCAACTGAATCTTTGCTAACCTGCACCTTCTCAGGCCAAAAAGTTTTTTTCAGAGTCTTGCCTTAAAACCCTCTCCATGCCCCTGCTCTGCAGCTCACCCAAGTCCATCTGAACACAGCGGAACATAAACACCATGGCAACACACACCTGAAAGGATGACTGGAATGGCCTCATTTCCAGCAGCTCCTTCTGGATTCTGGCTTTCAGTCCAGGGTACATCGTATTTCCACCAGTGAGGAAAACATTCTGGACAAGGATAGCCTGTTGTTCCTTGGAATACCTGTGAAGAGCAACAACAGGTTCAGCTTTTCTCAAGGACATCTGTCCTATGAACTGGAACAGCTGTGGGGAATACTGCTACCATGTCCCAGGATTCCCTTTGAGAAACTTCATTTTCCTAGCACCAAAAACTTTGTTTTCTGGAAATGAAGGGGGTGGCAGAAAAAATCCTGAAAGCACTCAGTTCCCCATAAATCATCAACTGGATTTCTTTCTAGGGCTGGAATTCTTACCTTTCAGAAAAATGTGATGTCCTATGTTCATTCAATTCAGGGGTGACATTTCATCAGTGCTAATTTGTCTGGAAATGTCCAGCAGGTGTGTCTTTATCTTAACTTTAAAATGTTACCCCTGATTTTGGTCTCCCAAAACCAGAAACTGCCACCTCACTGTTGCAAGTGTTTGCTGTTTCCCTCAATAACAAGTTGAACCAGGGATCTCTAAAGTGGGATCTGTGCAAAACAATCCAGTGAGATGCAGGCAGATAAATTGAGAAACACATTTCAATGGTGTTTATTTCACCTTGATCTCATTCTTCTTTAATTTCTATTTTTGTGTATGTTTTAACATATTCATAATAGTTTAGCAGCTGCTGTAATTTACAAATATACATATGTTGGAGGTGTGTGCTCAAGAATTTATCAATGATGGGGTTATCAATGATAAATTCTTGAGCAAAGAACTTCAAAAAGGATCAAAAAACTTTGTAGACTCTGACTTAAAACAAGCAGAGTTACATGTGGCTTTGAGGATGACATGTCCAACCTGCAATTCTTGACTCCACCAAAAAGAACTATTCAACATATTTTCTCAAATTATTGCTACACCCCAGCATTTCAAAAGCTGGTGTCAAATGAAGAATAGCTTGTTTGAAGTAAACAGTTCTGTAAACTCACCTCTCAAGGACATATTGCATGGTTTCTGCTATCCCAGCCTGGTCCTCTCCTATCAGGGAGGGCTGGAAGACAATCTCTGGAGCCCTGATTCTTTCAGTGCCAAGGAAAAGCTGGTGGTACTCTGCCAGGTTAAACACGGGCTTTAAAAACATTGAGAAGTAATGGGGAATTTTGTTAAAGAACAATAATAGTCTAGAATAACCAATGTTTTTAAACAATTCTGTGCAAAAAAACAAATGGTAATGATCCCACATTCTCCCACAGAGAAACAGCATTATGCTAAAGGTCCCAAAAGGTCAGGAAAGCTGGACTTTTTCTATAATTTATTCTGCTTGGAGCCACTTAATTCTAAGGCTCAACCTCACAAGTTGAAAGCTGTGTCCACTGGGATATTAGGCTATGGATCACAGAGAAAAACACTTATTTCCCTTAATAACACAGCACTGCTACACCAGGCACTGCTTGCAGAGTGAGCCAAGAGGGAATTCTCATCCTAAACCACCAGCTAAGATTGCCAGGATTCCTCTCTTCATGTCCTGTCCAGGTAGTTTAGGCATCTCTTCCAAGAGCAAGCAAACAGTGTTTGCATGAGGAGAAATGTCAGCAGACTGGCTGGACAGCTGGGATGCAAACCCCTGGCACAAGGTGTAAATACAGAAACCAAACCTGCACTGCAGCAACTGGCTTCTCAACTTCAGGCTGCTCCTCAGCAAATAAAGGCTCAAACTCATTAATGCTTTCCACATCCTCCAGGGACTGTTCACTGCCCAGTGGATCCAAGTCAGGAGTCTGGAAACAAAGCAAGTTATGATAGCTTAGCTCAGGTGTGATTTCAATTCTGGTAACATGGCTGGAAAACTCAGTCCTGAAATCTCAACTCTTTAACATGCCTGAAAGCAAATATGCCCAGGAAATAGAAATACAGACATTCCCACAAAGCACAAAAATCAAACACTTTCAATAAATTTATCTCAATGCCAGCTCAGAAATGCAGGCCTCAGTCACCAGGCTGACTGCCAGGATCCCAGGCAGCCATGTCCTAAGCATAACAGCATATTAAAACTTAGTAAAATAGCTTTTTATATTGGTTAAAACCTGGTACCCTTCCAACACCTCTAACTGCTCTGTAATTACCATTAATTTCTCTATTTTGCTTGTGTGGGACTGGAAAACAAATATTTGCTAGCTACAAAGCCACCACACAATTTTTGAGAGTTTCAACTGTCTACTATTTGCTCACAGGATGCACCAAATCCCCTTTTATTTTACACAGACATGAAGCTCTCTCTGTCCTAATGAAAAGCATCACTCAAAATCCCACAAGACTCCTGTTGTGAGGTAAGAACAGGTTTTTAATTATCTTTTTTTTTTGTGTTACAATGTTACCTCTGGGATTTTGTTACTAAATATTTGTTTTTGCTATTATAAACTTGAAACATTTGTTGCAATGCCAGGATGAGCCCAAATGACATCCTTCAAACATTCCTCAGTACCCATTTTATATCTACTTAATGAATTCAATTAATCAAACTGAAGTTTAGAAGTGTTCATTGTTACAGCAAAAAACGTAGTCTCATGAAGTCCTGTTAAATGCCTTTTTTTTTTTAATCTTGTAAAAAAAGGAAAAAGACAAAACCAGAAAGATACAGCTGAACATCTGGTCTTACAAAGGGATTTTGTGATAATTCTAAGTGCTCTCTCAAGGCATAGACCAAATAACAAAGCTTTGGATTCATTCTGAGGTCTGAGATTGCACCCAGCAAAGAGCAGGGGTGTGGGAGATGTTGGAATTTAGGCACAGTCACTGAGAAAAATCACAGGTAACTGCTAATCTTTCAATTCTCTTTTTTCTAGAATATCTTCTTTTGACAGAAGGCAGAAAGATTCTTCACCACAATGATAAGCCCATCATCTCCCTGAGTTTTGCTGAAGCATAATCATTCTGATTCTTGCACTGATAATCATGGAATGGTTTGGGTTGGAAGGGACCTCAAAAGCTCATCCAGTTCCACCCCCTGCCATGGGCACGGACACCTTCCACTAAATAGGTTGCTCCAAGCTGGCTTGAATACTTCCAGGGATGGGCTAACCACAGCTCATCTGGGAAACCTAAATAAAGACCTCCCCTCTATGCTTCAATGTTCTGTTTTTCTCTGTACCTTTTCCCTGAACAGAGGCTGATAAAGCTAAAAAAGCTTTGTCTTAAATGTCTTGAAAGGCAATTAAAAGCACATGCACAAGCAGCCTTAGAGCACCCCTTGGCAGCAGCTGCTGTGTGCTGGGCCTGTGTTAGTCTGGCAAAGCAGACAAGGAGCTCCTCATCTTCAAGACAACTCCAACAACCAAGTGGAGCAATTAAACTTTCATTAAGGAACCAACACAGAACATGCAGCTTAAATCCACCAAAAATAGACAGCTACAATGAAGGCAGGGTTGATCGTTTACCATTTAAGTTCTCTGCACCTGAAGGGGAAGAACAAAAAGGAAAACAAATACTTTTTTTTAACAAAAAGATGGATGGGTTGTATCTTTATCTCCTCTATATCTTTAACAGAAGACTAATGAAGATTAAGGATTGTTGTCTCAGGACATTGTCTCTGAAAAGAGAGAAGCAGTTGCTGACTTAATAATGCCTTGCAATGTGTTAAAGAAAAAGCTTAGTTCATCAGTGGAAGTCAGAAGGGACACATTTTCAAGCACAGAAGTTTAATTCATTCTGAGATAAAATGAGGAATGTCTTGGTGAAAACATCCTACCTCTGGCTTGCTGTCCACAACATCTACTTCAATATTGACTTCTGACTGTAGGATTTTCTGCTTTGTCTGTTCAACAGACAGACTCAATTTGTTGATGTAAGACTGAAGCTCTTCTGCAGAGTCCATGTTCAGCTCCACCAAAGCTTTGTGGAACTGATCCATCTGACCATCTTCTAAAAGTTCCTGTGGACAGATCAGAGTTAGCTGTGATGAACAAGACAGGGCAACAGTCAGCAGTGATGTACAGATACTCTGCTTGCATGACTAGAGACTATGATGTGCACACTTTGACAGCAATTGAAGTATTTCCCAGAAGTGCTGTTCAGAAACTGAAAACATCCCCTGCATCAATAATCTCCCTATTAACTCACAACTAACCTTGGCAAGCTCCTATCAGGGAACACCCACGACAGTCACAGCTTCTTCACCATGATGTGTGACCTTCTGATACAGCTCTGAGGGCAGCCTGCCCTCCTCCCAAGACACCACACTGGCACTCTGCCTGCATTACCTGCACATACAGCAACCTGTCCAGCCTCTCCTGGTCCAGCTGCAGCTTCTCCTCCCGGCGCCGCGCGTTGAGCTCCTGCAGCCGCCGCAGCTGCTGCTGCCTCTTCTCCTGCTTCTCCTCAGATGCCACAGTGCTGCCCAGCAGCTTGTTGGAGAAAGGCAGCTGCATCTTGTGCACATTGTCCTCATAGTACTCTGGGCACCGCCACTTCTGCAGCTCTGGGCATTTGGAAAGCAAAGTAACTTTTTGTTCTGGCAGCACAAAACAACAATTCGCGTGTTGTGCGTACCTCGTGTGAAGGATGAAAGGTGAGGAAAGAAGGCAAAAAAAGTGCAAGCACAGAATTTAGTCACCTCTTGGCAGCTGTTCCCGAGCTTAGCTGTCCCCTCTGAGTGCTGCCTCCAGGTCATACACCCAGTGCAGACAGCTCTGAGTGCTGTGACCTCCAGGAAACTCCAAGTACTGCAAAGTGCAAGTGCACTCTGAAATCTCTCTGCCCAAGGGGAAGGAGAGCACTCACACAATTCTAAGGAAGGCTCATTTACAATTGACAAATGTAAAAAAAAAACCCACTTTTCTTCAGGCCCTACTTCAGATGACATTTGCCATGGAAATTTTAAAACTGATTTAATTCATGAAAAGTCATAAGAAATGTCCTGTGCAACTTCAAAACCTTAGAGCAAATAGGAAACACAGAAATCCTAACCCGCTAAGAGGTTTTGTTGATGCATAAAGGAAACAATAAGATCATTTTAAATTCTTTTCTGCTGAACCCATCACAGTTTTTACTCACAGAGAACTTTGAACCAATACAGATTTTTTCTTTATAGCAGTAGTAGTAGTGAAATTTTATTTCTGGATTAATTTTAAATATTAAACTGCTGTTAAATGTAAGGCAGGTTACCACAAAGAAAGCAAAACAGAAGTAGAATATTTCTGAAAGAATTTGAGCCAAGTTCAAAACAAGGGGTAGAGAGAACAAACTAAAAATATTGAGAACTAGTGGGGAATTATGTTAAAGAACAACAACATGGGTGGGTGAACAACAAGAATAAAGTGAGAAAGTTTCCTTGAATTCAAGATAGACTAGAATCCACAAAAGTGTGAAACAGATTATAGAGAGTAATGTAGGTGTATCACTTGGTGAGAAATTTAGTGTTTTGGGATTTTTAGTGTGTTGTGGATGGAAGCAAGATGAGTGTCGTCCTGGGTTTCTTCTTCCTGCTTCTTCTTCCTCCTTCTTCATGGGTTTGGTTGGAATTTTGTAACTGGGCAGAAAAGTCTGCATTGTGAGCTCTGTGGGATCAGTTATTGGGTTAAAGGGGAAAATAATCCAGGTGTCAGTTCTTAATGGGATAGTTTAGCCTTAAAAGACCTTGTACCAAGAGACTGTTGGCCATTTTCTGCCTTCTAATAAAAAGCTGCCCAACTCCTAGTGAGATTGTTTTACTGATAAGAAATAATGAACATATGAGTCCAAACATGAACTACTGTCTCAAGTGCCTTCAATCCAGACCCAGAGAAACCCATAACTGTGGGTTTCCACAAGTGAGCACTAGCAGGGGGTGAGTGAGAGCTGGTTTTACCTTCGATGTAGTCCTGGGCGATGTAGCTGTGCTCGTGCAGGATCTCCTCCATGCGGCTCAGCGTGATGGCCGCGAAATGCCCGGGGTACTTGAGCTGCAGCAGGCGCTGCAGGTACACGGCAGCCTGGCACCCCCCCAGGTTAATGCGCTTGCAGTTCTTGGCATCCAGCCTCAAAAATGCAAACAGACACAGCTCACACTCAGGGAATTCACAGCAAATCAAACAGAGCTCCTGCTTTCCCCCCAAATTATTTGATTTCTGTAGATGAATATTCATAGATAAGTATTTCAAGGTTCGGTTACCAGAGAATCTAACACACCTCCTTTTCTCCAGCAACAGCAAAATCACTGCTGTTTCATTATTTGTGCTGTTTCATTATTTGAACTATTTATAACTGCTGTTTCACTATTTTATTGTGAAATGCTCTGTTCTGCTTTTTTTAAAAAAGCCCAAATATTAAATAATTTTGGCTACAGCAAGGAGATGTTCTGTTCTAACACAGAACACATCTAAAGAGATGTTCACTTCTAAGAGAAGTGATGGGTAGTGGTACTAAAAGTAGTTCTTTAATCTTAACCTAACACTTTGTGGTTGGACAAGTGTAAACCTTGAAAATTTATTACCAGATATAATAAAGCCATCTCCTGCAGTAAGGATTAAAAAAGATTTTAAAAAGGCAAAAAGAGAAAGTAGAGCAATGTAGCAGAATAACCAAAATGGTAAAAGCCTCCAGCACTGTAGAAGTCTTACACACAGAGCACTTCCCTTTGTCCCAAAGCTGCTTTAAAACCTAAATTATGTTTGTTAATGCCCAGTTTCACTTGGGGCACACATCCCCTTCTCCCTTTGAAAGTACACATCAGGGCACAATTAACAACTAAAACACAACATTTACCACAGCTGCACTGCTTCTTCAATTCAAAACTCAACACAGCTTAGCAAAATCTGCAGACCTGGTTTTAACTCATCAGTATCAATTACTACAAGAGTTAATAGTGCAGGGCTGGAGGGGGAGGTATTTGCATCACTTGAAAAGCCAGTGGCTGCACCAGACTGAAGACACTCGGAGCTCACCTGCCATCCAAGACTGGCAAAATGTGTGTGCACTGGTACCCTGAGGATATCACCAAACCACTGCAGGGCCAGTTCTGCTTCCTGTTGTGATAAAAACTGTACAGGCTGTCCACGCCATAGGACACCTTTGGCACTTGGTAGCATTCAAAGAGGAGCTCAGACATCATTTGCCTTGAGTACAGAGGGTTGCAAACTGCTTCTGTCAGAACAATTGGGTGATCCACACAGCCCTGGGAGAGACAAGGGGAAAGAAAAGTAATAAAGATATGAAGGGAAAAGCCAGGGTTAGTTATCTCTGCTTCTTCTTTTAAGCATCAGCAAAAACTCCTCCAAAATGGGCTTGAAAAAGCACTTTATGTGCAGGGTATTAATCATGAATGTTAAATCATATCTAGTGTTTAAAGGGATAAAAAATGTTAATTTAATCAAAGAATAAACTCATGATGGTGGAGGAGAATGGACTTTTAAAGGCATATATAAATTATCAAAACTCAGAGTAATCAAAATCCATGCAATCATTAAAATTCTGAGCAACCAAAATCCATGCAATTATTAAAAATCTAAGTAACTAAAATCCATACAATTATTAAAAATCTAAGTAACTAAAATCCATGCAATGAGGAGGTGAGTGAAAACCAGTGGAAGTTTAGTTCCACTCTGGGTAAAGCTTTCAAACTGGTGTTGTCATGCAGGTAAAGGGCTCCATGGTCTGAGAAGCAACTCTCAACACAGCTGGGTATGCAGGCGGTCAGTAAACACTACTAATAACAGCATTACCCAGACATAGGTTTAGGGGAGTAGGTTTAGATTAAATATTAAGAAAAGATTCCTCCCTGTGAGAGTGATGAGACACTGGCACAGGCTGCCCAGAGAAGCTGTGGCTGCCCCACCCCGAAGCGTCCAGGCCACAGAAATCTGAGCAACCTGGTCCAGGGGAAGCTGTCCATGCCCATGGCAAGGAGTGCAGCGCGGTCCCTTCCAACCCAAACCATTCCGGGATCCACGGGCGGCTCCACCCGGCCCGGCCGTACCTGCGAGGAGACGCCGAGGCGCTGGAAGACGTGGTCGAGGAGCAGCTCCTGCAGCTCCAGCTGGACGGGCACGTTGCGGTCGAAGGGCGAGCGCAGCAGCCAGCGCAGGGGCTCGGGGCTGCCCAGGTCGTTCCCCACCTGCGTCTCTGCGCCGGCCCCGCCGCGGGCCCCGCGGCTCCGCGCCGCCAGCGAGCGGAACCGCAGCAGCGGCTCGGCGGGCACGGAGGGGTCGGGGCAGGCCCATCCCGCCCGCGTCTGGAAGGAGCCGTTGTCGATGACCAGCGGCGCCGGCTGCGGGCTCCGCACGGCCGCGCTCGGCTCCAGCACCGGGTCCGGGGCCCAGCGCGCGTCCGGAACGCGAACACCCGCGTGGGCGCCGCCATGGCAGGCGCGCCTCCCGCCCGCGTCCGGCCGGCAACGCGGGCCCGCTCCGGGGTTCCGGGGCGCCGCTGCTGTGAGGCGCGGGGTCTTGAAATAATCGAGATAATCTTAAATGGGTGTGCGCCGTAATGTGAGGGCTTTGTGTGCTTCCAAGGAAAGGAGACCCAACCTGTGGGACAGGGACAAGCTAACACTGCACAGAATCATGGAATGGACCTTAAATGGTCTCATCCCACCCCCTGCCATGGTAGGGACATCTTCCACCATCCCAGGCTGTTCCAAGCCCTGTCCAGCCTGGCCTTGGACACTTCCAGGGATCCAGAGGCAGCCACTGCCTCTCTGGGCACCCTATGCCAGGGCCTCACAGTAAAAAAATATCTTCCTGATATTGAACCTAGATTTCCCCTCTAAATTTGTTCCCATTCCCCTTTGTGCTGTCCCTGCAGCTCCCGAGGAAGAGTCACTGCCCAGCCCCCCTGTAGCTCCTTCACCCACTGGGAATGTGCCATGAGGTCTGCACACACCTTCTCCTGTCCAGGCTGGACAGCCCCAGCTCTCTGGCCGGTCTCGAGGTGCTCCAGTGCCCTCAGAGCATCGTGGCCTCCCCAGGACCTGCTCCAGCAGCTCCATGTCCTTCTGCTGCTGGAGACACCCAATTGTGCCCTGTGTGTGAGGTGGGGTCTCACCTGAGCAGAGCAGAGGGGACAATCATCTGCCCTGACCTGCTGGCATCCCTTACAGCATAATTTGGCTTGGAAAATGCTTCTGAGATCATCGAGTCCAACCTATGACCTAAGACAACCATGCCAACAGACCAGAGCCTCATCCAGTCTGTCACAGACATATTTTCTGAAAAATCCTTTTGCCAGGATCTTTTCTCCTGAGAAGCTGGGGAGCTTCAGCTTCTCCATGTTTTGCTAGTTTGGAATGTGATTTGGAGAATTGTTTACCCAGCACGTGAATTGTTTTTACTTGGTGACCAATGACAGCCACCTGTGTCGAGGCTGTGAGCAATCACAAGATTTTATTATTCTTTCCTTTCTAGCTTTCTGATGTCTCCTTTCTCTTTCTTTAGTATAGTTTTAGTATATCATTTTCTTTTAATATAATATATATCATAAAATAATAAATCAGCCTTCTGAAACGTGAAGTCAAGATTCTCATCTCTTCCCTCATCCTGGGGACCCTCAAACACCACCACACCAGCTCTGGATATTGTCCTTCCTGGGCTGAGGGGCCCAGAACTGGGCACAGGAGCCAAGGTGACCCTATCCAGTGCCAGCACAGGGCAGGAATCACTTTCCTGGTCCTGCTGGTCCACATTATTCCTGAGACAGGCCAGGGTGCCATGGACTTTGCTGGGCCCCTGGGCACAGCTGGCTCATGTTCAGCCACTGCCCTCCAGCACCCCCATGGCAGAACCCGCCAAGATTATCTTAAATTGGCATGTTCTTTGATGTAAGACCTTTGTGTGCTTTCAAGCCTAATGTGCAAGAAAGGAGACCTGATCAGTGGAGCAGACAGCAGGATCCTCCCTTAGTCAAGGGTATCCTGAAGCTAACGAGCTTTAAGGATGTAGCAAATGAAAATGTTGATGTATGTCTATCTATGTATTGCTAACTTGACAAAATACTCAAGGTCCATGTGTCCTAGAGCTCAATATATTCATTATAATACTAAAAAAGACCTTTCCCCTGAGAATGCCCAGAAATTGCTGGGCTGATGTAATTTGCATGGAACTTACTAAGCAGTCCTAACTTCCGAGAAGGGCTGTGCTTGGAAATTCACTAACTCTGAATTTCTGTGTACAAATAATGACAGGGAAAGTCCATGGGGGTGTGCTGGATTTCTGGAATAGCACTGAGCACCCAGGCTGGGGCAGCTCTGAAATAAAAAATGTCCCTCTTGAGTGTGTCATTATTGGCTTGTTGCACAGCAGGTAACAAACCCAATTTTGTGGGTACCACCATCAGCCTGGGGCTGGGCTGTACCCCTGCTCCCCTTCACACAGGGCCCCTGCCCTTTAAACCTGGGCTGGGAAACTTCCCCAGAGGCTGTGGCTTGTGTGGAGGTGAAACCCCACAGCCCCGGGCCGTGCCACTTACCCAGGAGGTCACTGACACAGCCCAGGCATCAGCCACTCCTGTGCCACCTGCCAGGGAATGGGAAGGGCCTTTCCCCCTTATTTCACTCCCCATTCCTGGGGAGATGGAGCTCCAGGGTGGCATCCATCCTGCCATGGCAGCAAGGATGTCCCAGGCTGGCTCAGCTCAGTGACAGCCAGCATGGACTCCAAGGGCTTCCAGGGATGTGACTGAGACACAACTCATCATTAAATTAAACAGATCACAGCTTCAGCTCCTTTCCATCCCTCTCAGCACTGCAGACAAACTATCAACAGCCTGATTTCCAGAGGTGCCCCCAACCTGCCACCCCCACTGTGTGAAATGGGGACTCAAATATTGAGCATCCTTGAAGCTCAGGGCTTTAATAGCTTTTCTCACTTGTTTACCCAATGCACAGAGCAGGGCTAATAGCTTTCTTTTATCATGCAAAGGTGTTATTAATGTGAATTAATAAGAATTTGCAGAGTTCATTTAGATCTTGGGATTAAAAAGGCTCATTTCAAGGGGCTGTTACTACATAAAAACAAACACATGCTCCGAGTAAGAACATTCAATGCAGGCAATAATTTGTAATGTGCATTAACATCACTGCTCTCTTCTCCTGAGAGCTACACAAACAATCTAGTCAAACAACCCTCTGTGAGGTAAGCAATAGATTATGGCTTTATTTTATTGAAAGAGAAACCCACAGCATGATGAATATCAAGTTATCAAGTCCATATCTGGTTCCTTCTTTGATCACTGCTGAATTCCTTTACTATTCCTTTATTCCTAAGCAATGCTTTTATAGACACACATCCTATGAAATATGCTAGTTGCCTTTCTTGGAGGGAAGGGAGACAGAAGGGCAATTAAAATATAAAGGTTTATTTCCCTAAGGGATTAACTAATAGATGAGGTTATACAGAGTAGGCTAAAAATGGACTCTATATGGGACATATTTGTGCTGTACATGGAATAAGAGCCCAGGAGAAGAATCTTGTAGCTGCTCATCCTCTACACCTCTCTGGACGGTTGAATCTGTTTTATTCCCAAGAGCAGCCTTGGCTACTCAGTCTCAAAGTGGCCAAAGCACTTGGTTACCTCCCCTATATCCAAAGACAAGAACTATAACTACATAAGCCTGGAAAGCTTCCTAACCTGTATTTATCCTCTAAATAGCAGCTGAAGAAAAACATCTGACTCGATTGGCCTTTCTCAGTTGTTCTTATCCCCTATTAATCCCTGCTGCTCCCTCCCCAGCACGGGGCTGTCCCCTTTGCTGATTTACCACTCCCTTCCTGTGACCACCAGCGCTGCAATGAGAGATATTAAAAGGTGTTAGAAAGGGGAGCACTCGGCCTGTTCTAAACTTAGAGTAACCTGAAGCAAGCCATGAGGTATCCCCTGGTTCCTCTGGTGAACGAGCTGACCTTTCCTCTGCTTTTCTTCTGGTTCTGCCTGCCCTTTGTCATGCTGCTGATCATCGCCATTATCTGGCTACAGCTGCTGCTTAATGAAGGTAAGTTGGGCAGTTGATCAGGTAAAATGCTGCTGCATAAAGTTAAGGTCCTCTTTAAAGCACTCTGCTGGCTATTTTTAGGTTCATGCCACTTGTCACAGGAGGCAGCTAAAGGTTTGTTAGTACTGGTGGAAGCATGTAGAAAAAACAAACAAATCATTAGGCTTTTCTGCTAAAAATGCTTATAAGACAACTAAACTGCTACTTACCCTTCTTGCGCTCTCCCTTTTTCTCAGTGGTAATTTGATTAAAGAAGGACAAAGGACAAGTAATTTTTACACGTTTTTATTTCAAAAATCTCCCAGAAAGCAAGCCTGATCCTCTAAATCTGTGCACTTTAAATTCTGGGCTCACTGTTCTCTTTCACCTCCTCTCCTTTTGGAAAGGCATGGAGGGTTTTATTGGGGGAGCTGGTAAGGAATTCTTTTATGCTGAGGCTGATAGAAAGTTTTGAAGGGAGCAAGATATACATTTTCATTTATTTATGAATTTTTCCAATTTGTTTTTCCAATCCATCCCTGATTCTTTCTTCTAACGTGTCAGTAACCAATAACAGACTTTGGTTTAGACTAATAATAAGCTTGTTGTTGCACTTGTGAGGATAAAGCCTTGCTACTATGCTCTAATGCTGGAGAAAAAAACTCTAATCCCAGCTGAGGAAATTCAAAATCAGTGACAAAATATCTATTTTACATAGCTGTGCCACATCCTTACACTGCAGTTGAGTGCTCAGGCTTTTGTCTGGACAGAATAATTCTCTTGATGCTTTGAAGGAGATTTTTCAGGTTATTCTTGCTACATTTACATTCACAATTTCTGCCCTGTAGTGACTGCTCTTAGCACCAGGCCTCCAACTGTTTCCACAAATGCTCTAAATTACATTTTAACCAGTGAGACTAGACACATCACTAAACTTTTACATACCAGCATATTTACAGAATAAGAACATTAAAGCTTTTCTTAGTTATAAAAATAAAAGTACTCTTTTTAATAGCTTCCTAACTAATTCTGTCATATCCACTTCCTCTATGCTTATTTACAACAAGCACAATTAAAAATGTAATGCTTCAGCTTCTCCTTTAATAAAATTGCTGATTAAGAGCTAATTAGTTAAAATTAAACACTTGTAAAGGCTTTTTATTGTCTAATTTGGTTTGAGAATTCTTTATTTCAGCTGGAAAAAGTTCAGATGAACCTTGTCCAGCTCCTAGATGGAATGTGCAAGTCTTGCAGCCATGGGAAAAAAGTCACATACAGGTGTTTTGCATGTTCTTTTTAAACCTGCTTCTAGCACAGATGCCCGGCACAGAAAAGATTGACAAAGAATCTCCTGATGAGCCCGAATCTGACTCTGAAGATGAAATAACAGAGGAAGAAAGCCAGAGTGATGCATCCAGTGCAGAGATGCAAGAGGAGTCACAATCCAGTGGAGCTGTGGGGAGACTGAGGCCCAAGCCTGCTTATCTGAGCTCAAAACCTAAAAGCCAAAATCTTCTTGCTGTGACCCCAAACAGCTGGTCCCAGAGGCAGAAGATAAGATATTCCCATGCTGAAAAGAGCATTTTCCATAACATCCTGATGGTGAGTAGTGGGACCAGGCTGCCTCCTTGCATAGCCACTGCTTTTGTGCCTCAGCTCTGAATTTTTTTCACCTCTGCCTGACTCAGAGGCCTCTTGGGCAAGACAAAGCTCCAAGATTTCAACCAGGCTTCTGCCTGGTTAATAACTAACAGGAGGTTTTATTCTCTGCCTTCCCTATTTGTGGTGACTCCTGTTGTAGGCGAGGTAAAGGCAACACAAAATTGTGCAGAATTACTATCATGAATATGTGTGTGTGTATTTAAAGGTACATATACATATTTTTAAAGTCCTTGAGAAGTGCATTTAAAATGGCAAAATTTGCTTCTTATTCCTCTAAGATAAGAAGTTTAACTCAACCATGTGTAAGAACTCTCCTGGTATTTATGGCTGGTACTGTGTACTTTAAAAAGTTGCTTCAGATTTCTTACAGTGGAGCATGTGACTGAAAATAAGATGTATTTCACTTGCTCAATAAGAACTGAGGCCAGAAGTCTCTTTGCAAACACAGCAGCCCTAATCCTTTTAGGTTTTGTACAAATCCCAAAGATAAATTTCAAGCAGTGGAAGAGCTTCATGTCTTGTGTGTCTTCTCTTCCCTGTGCCTTGACTGTCTGTTCCTTTGCAGAAGGGGCTCACAAGGGAAAGCTGCTCTGTGCCTCCACTGTCACTATTCCCAGTCCTCTCTGCTCAGTTACATTGCTGGGAGTTCTGAATTGCAGCACCTGAGGTACTCACTCACGTTTCCTTCCACCAGTTCTGCTGGAGTGCACACCTTGCTTAGGCTGGACTAGCCAAGCACTGGAACCATCTTAACCTGCTGCAGTTATTTGACTAACACACGCAAAGCTGAGCTTTAGCATGCCATCAGCAATACCTCAGTTGAAATCATTTTTAAGACCATTAACACCACCAAGCTGGTACCAAATCAGTGTAGTAACTATTTAACATTCATTAATTTCCTAGTTCTTCAAAAGCTAACAATGCTAACAGTGAGCTTGATCTTGTCTAGGGTACCATTTGGTTCTCCTAGAATTCCTCACATGTACAACTATTGACTTGAACACAGCAGCTTGAACTTGTCTTTTGTAGGACATAACATTTGTGGGTTGTGTTGGGCGGGTGAGGGAAGAGAACAAGCACTGGTGGTTGCAAAATCCTGCTGAAAATGGAACCTCTTCCAAAGACATCATTGCAGTGACAATTCAGTTCTTCCTTTTCTTTCCCAGCTGCTGTGCTCCTTCCTTTCTTCTCTCACCTGGAATTTTGTCTGCCTGTTGCTCCAGACCTTTAACATCCTGAGGACTCTGCTGCTGCCATCCTATCTGCTTACCTACGTGGCTCAGCTGTCCACTTTGCTGGGTGAGAGAGCTGGGAAAATCCTGGGCTCCCTGAGTCTGGGGAGCAGAGGACTGCTGCTTTCAGTCCTGGGGAGGAAACTGCAGCTGAGCCAGGCTCAGAGAACCACCTCAGGGTGAAAACAAAGCACGGAGGCCCACGGCAATCCAGGTTGGTGACAGCCACTGCAGCATGGCAGAGGGAGGGGAATTCTCTGAAAAAGAAACCCACTCCAGACTAAGCACCTACTCAGCTCACCACAGCTGCTTTCAGAGTGTCGACTGCCTAAATGTGAAATGGATGACAGCTGCCAATTTCTTGAGGGATAAGCTCCTTTTTTATAAGGACCAAGCATTCCACCAGCACCAGTGATTGTTTCTGCTCACCAACACTAATCTTTGATTTCAAATAAATAAGATCAAGGCAATCTCCCTCTGTAGTAGTGCTTACTGGATTTTAAATGCAATACAGCCATAGGATTATTATACTCATAGTTCAATTAACACTTTTCTCATCTGCATCTTGTCAGGTCTCGAAGTAGGAAACAGCTTTTCATCACTCAGGTCTGCAAAATGAAGCAGACCTACCTCCAATTAACAAGAAATAATTAAGCCCTCAGCAGATCCTGAGCGTGCATGTCCCCGATTTCCGTTCAGGCTTTGTTTTTCAGCACAGCTGGCAGGCTGATGTAAGGTAGATTACAGCCTAGAGAGGCACTCAAACAGCTCGATTTAACCAGTTATTGGAACCACGAGGAGGGTGAGGAGCCTGAGATGAGCCATCATTTTGTAGCCTAAGGGTTTATCGAGGTGCTGGGTTTGAACAGAACAGCTGTGTGCTCTTGTGTTGATGCACACGTCCAACACACTCCTTTGTTTTCAAGAGGATCTGAATTACAAAGTAATTCAATGAGCGCGCTGCCGCTTGTGGGAATCATTGTTTCAGTGCCCGTGCGCGGTGCCTGTGTCTCTCCAGAGCCTTACACGGGCACACTGTGCAAAAAGATGATGAAACCTGCGCTGCTTGTGTTTGCTTTTCCCACCCCATCCCCTGAGTCCCGCGTGGCCAAATATTTATCCACGCTCTTAAATAAAACTTGTTTGCCCGCATCTTTATTTTCGCGGCTCTTTTCTTTAGAGAGGAAAAGACAAAAGAAAAAGAAAAGCTGTTTGCCCAGGACATCCCCCTCTCTCGGGAGGGAGCTTCGGGGCTCTTCTCCAGCGGGGATCCCCCGTTTCTTTCCCCGCCTGCCAGCGGCGAGCGGGAAGGGTGGGATGCTCCGGCCAGATGCGGAGGGAGCGGGCGGGGAGCGGGGCGGGACGGGGGCGGAGGGAAGAAGGGTCTGCGCTCCTGCTCTCGCCTCCGCCGAGCTCCGCGCCCGGCCCTGGGCGGCTCCGGCCAGCTGAGATGCGGGTCGGGAGAACCCCCGGCTCTCCGCTCTTCCACCTCCTCCTCTTCCTCCTCTCCGGCCGTGCTCTGCAGCGCTGACCGCCCCAGGTGGGTACTGATCGCCCCAGGTGGGCACTGACCGCCCCAGGCGGGCACTGACCGCCCCAGGTGGGCACTGACCGCTCTCGGGGAACGCTGACCGCCCCAGATGGGCACTGACCGCCCCAGGTGGGCACTGATCGCTCCAGGTGGGCACTGACCTCTGCAGGGCGGCGCTGATTGCTTCAGGCGGGCGCTGATCGCTCCAGGTGGGCACTGATCGCTGCAGGTGGGCACTGATGGCTGCAGGTGGGCGCTGACCGCTCCATGGAGGCACTGACCCCTCCAGGTGGGCGCTGACCCCTCCAGGGAGGCGCTGATCTCTCCCGGCTGGCACTGACCCCTCCAGGTGGGCACTGACCCTCCAGGTGGGCACTGACCCCTCCAGGTGGGCGCTGACCGCTCCAGGGAGGCACTGACCCCTCCAGGTGGGCACTGATCACCCCAGGGAGGGCGCTGACCCCTCCAGGTGGGCACTGATCACCCCAGGTGGGCACTGACCCCTCCAGGTGGGCGCTCACCCCTCCGGGCAGGTTGATGCTCAGCACTGCTCGGGGCTCCGGCCGTGCCCCGCAGCCCCAGGGTCTGGATGCCGTGGTTGTGCAGTCCTGAATTGTCACTTTTCCCAGCAGAATTTGGCTTCTGCCCTGTTGGGGAATGGGGTTGTTGTCTCGGCTGTGCTGACATCTTAAAGCTGTCTTTCCTGAGCCAGTGAGAAGGACATTTGCTGGTGGTGTCAAGGTTTTTCTCTTACCTTTTCCACGATGTGCACTTAAAACGTGTTGACAAGAAAGGCTTCATCTGGCAGCTGCATTGCTGGGGATGCCTCTAATATTGCAGCTGAAGCCCTGGGGATGACACCTCCTGTCTCTATGGGATTTCACTCGTTTAGGCTACTTGAGTCTTTTAGACTGTGTTAACCTCTGCTCAAAAAGAAACCCTGTTATCTTGAGGCAGTTGCCAGAGTGCCACAGTTTAACTTAAAAATGTTATACTGGGACCATCACTGCAAAGAAGTGGATGAACTGAGGTGGGTAAATAAACAATATAAAGGTCTAGGAGAATATTGCCTCTTGTACTACATGGTGATGTTCTAAAGCCCAGTGCTACCAAAGTGTATGCTTTGTGTAGTTTTTAGTCTGTGTAAATACACTCAGAATAGCTGTAGCTTGGCTGGGCTGGCTGTCCCTGGCAGTGTCACTGTAATAGCAGGGAGGTTAGTGCCAGCTTGCAAAAACCTGCTTGAGAAAGCTACTTTGAGGACTCCTAGCTCCTGCAGAGTTCCCCAGTACCACAGCTATGCTGATGGCACTAGTGGTTTAAACCTGGTTTTCCTGTCTTTGAGCTATGAAAAATAATGCACAAATAAATATTTGGCTGCTAAGAATAGGACTTCTGTGTGTGAATTGAGCTAAAAGTAGTATAGAAAGGGCATTTTGGTTCTGCTGTGGGTCAGTGCCTCCTGGTGTGTGAACCTGGCCTGTAGAATGGGCACAGACCTACACATGAGGGGTCTCAGTTTGAACCCTGTACACGTTTCATTGTGATCCACATTTCTTAAAATATTTCCTTTCCCTGAATCTGGCTGTAATGCCTGCCCCTGTCTTTGCTGGGCATTTGGAGCTCTCAGCATGAATGCAGCATGACCTTGAAGCTGCCTTTTGGTCTGCAAGCACTTCAATAGCATCCATGAGTTTGTGCTTTAATTTCCTTTTGCTGTTGTGTGCAAAAGCTGCTTCCTGGGCATCAGCAAGAGAGTTTGCAGCCTTGGATGCTGTAGTGGAGCTCCTGCCAGTGTGGTTGTTTACACTGACCACAAATAGTTTTGGATTTAATTCACCTGAGGGTCTCTTGTTCACCGGGATCATCATTTCTCATATGAATCCAGCAGCCTCTGTCCCAGAGCTCTTCCATACTACAGCAAGCAGGTATTTTTCTCAGCTTTAAAGATAGCAAAACCTGGATTGAACGCTTTGGAGCACAGCATTAGTGAGAATTGTCATTTGGTAGTTCCTTTTGGCTGAAGTTAAGCCCCCTGGGAGGTGGAGGATGCATTTCTGTGTCCCAAACTGTATTGTACATCTTTTGTGACCTTTTGCACATCTCTTAATCTCTCTTTTTTTTCCCTCCTTCTTGTTTGTAAAGCCTTTGCTTTGCAGGGGTGGGGTCTGTTAAACATTAAGACTCTGTTGGGAAGCATTGTATGTATAAAAACACAGATAACAATTTCTTTCTCCTCTGGGCTCAAAACTCTGGAAGAGTTGGTAAAAAGACCCAAACTCTAATCTAGTGTAAACTGAAGTGACCTAATGTGTTTTGGTGGATTTAAGTGATAAACATATCTCAAATCACTATGTCAAAGCATTTTTAAGGTCTTGCAGCATGTGGGGATCCCTAACTTGTCAGCAGGACCTCTCTGAGTAACAGCTGGGTGAGCTGTGGCTGTTTACATCCTTCTCCTGCAGGAGTCATGGGATGATTTAACTTGGTTGACATCTGTTTCCAGTAAAGAGGAATTTGGGTTCTTGGGTCCAAGCTGTATGAAGAAAAATAACACTGAATGTTTGGCTCAAGATCCCAAGAGGGCGCAGCAGCAACAGCAGCCGAGCTCTTGGGTTAATCAAAACACATTTTTGAAGTCACTTTTTTACATATGGAAAGGAAAAAAACCATAACTGTTGTTTCCCACTTCACAGCATCTTTGATTAGTTGGATAGAGAGTTGTGTTACTTGTCAAAGCTTTATAAACTGCAATGGGTGAGTGTCCAGCTTGCCTTAAGGAAAATATCACACACTGGAGTGCTGAAATGGGAGCCCAAAGAGGTGCTGGCACCTCAGTTCTTTACGAGACCCAGCTGGCCAAAGCTCTCAGAACCCTGTTCTGGCTGTTTTGGACCCTGCTCTAAGCAGGAGGTTGGCTGAGGTGGTGACCTGAGGAGCCCCTCCCTGGTTGTGATGGTGCAAACTGCTCCAGGAGCAGGGTCCTTCCCTGTCCGTGCAGCAAAGGAGCCCCCATCCCTTTAGGGGCTCCTTAAAAATCACTGCGTGACTGGCACTGGGATCCTCTCTTTTGGGTAAGGAGCTCACTAGGGTGCACATGCAATACACTCTTAGCTTTTTACATCCTTTAAAAGTTAGAAACTACTCTACCTGACCAACAATATCATGCATTTTAGCTTCATATGCCTTTTAGGCTCCCAGTTCAGCAAAATATTTTCTTAATTGGGGATGTTATGGCCCATATGCTTCTATTCCAAGCAGTTTAAATGCTTTCAGTTGGAGACATAAAAATATCTTAGTTGTGACATGATGTTTGAGCCTTCCTGCTGCGGATGCAAAATCCATATGGCAACGAGGCTTAATTGAAACCTGCTGGAGTTACTTTTCTCCTGCAACATATTATATGAAATATTCTTTATGCAGCTGGCTTGAAAGAACTAGCCTAATTAGATATTTTTAATCAATTAGTGCTTTTGGAAATTCTGTTCTTTTCCAAGACTCATGATTTTGGTTTATGTAAAGCACTTCAGTTTGATAAACTACATATGAAGTACAGCCTGTGTGATTTATTCATTATTTGTGCCACAGACTTTAGGTGTAAGTCATCCACTGCAGAGTTATGGATTGGGTGGGTAAGTCCTTCCAGGTGTGTTGTGTAGTGGAAAGCTTGTCTGAAGTCAAAACTTGTTGCTTGAAGAGTTGGGTCTCTAAATTGGTTTGAGCTTCAGATGTTTGCAATATTTCCTGGTATTTGTTGCTGTTTGGTCAGACCGTTGGGTCAGTTTGCAGGGGAGTATGTTTTGTGATTTCAATTAAGATTGGAGAAAGAAATACAAAAGCTGATGTAGCTTAAAGCATACTCCCCAAAGCAAATTACTCCAAGAGTCTGGAATGTGTTGGTGGGAGGCTTCAGTTTTAGTGAGATGTTGCTCTGTGCATGCAGGAGTCCTTCCCTTCCTAAATAATTGTTTCCATCTGCATGGCTTATTCCATCAGCCCCCAGGGCTGCCAGTGCCTGGACTGCTGAGCTATTAAAATCTGTGTCTCTTGTAAGAATGAGGATCTTTCTCACTAAATATTCTGTGCCAGCTGTGTGCAAAGGGAGCTTTGCTCTCATCATACAGAAAAATAATAGGGCAGCCCCCACTGGGGACCTTTTAGAACAAACGATATTCTGGTATTTCTTTCCTGTACTTTCAAATTTCTAGAGGGAAAAGTTTCAGGACCCTATATAATGTCTGGTGAGACCATTATGAATTCACTAGTTCTCTGAAAGTTTAGTTCTTATATAATATGGAATTTTGGCCATCTGTGGTAACTTCAATTGAAGGCTGTGAGATGTCCTTGTGAACATAGACACTCCCATCACATAGTGACAACAACCTGCTTGGCCACTGCGCACTGGTGGGTCAACACTGTCAGCCTGGGCATGGATGAAGCACTGACAGGAGGCTGCTGGCCAAGAGTTATTTTATATTCCTCATTTATCTCTGCTGGGATCACCTAGGGAATGGTGAGAGATGTGTCATTGTAACTGAGAGACATTGGAAAGGCACAACTCTGGAGTACTCCTCACTCCCTTGCCTCTGCACTTTTCTCTTTGAAGGCTCTCATTTCTGAATTAGATTTCAAGTGGTGAACACTGGAAATAAAGGTGGAATTTCTTGTGTGTCAGCCCTTGAGGGAACATGAGCCTGGAACTCTTGTGAAGCCCATAGCAGGTGGCCAATGTATAATGGAACTGGAAGGATATCCTCTTTAGGCAACAAATAAATACAGCTTTGCTGATGAAAGTTGTTTTTCTCGGTCAAGGTAAAGCTGGGACAATGTTCCTGTTTGAAAGCAGCGGGGCTGACACAGTGGAAGGAAATCCCTGTGTGTCCCCCAGCGGAAGGTGAGGCACGCAGGGCAGTGTATACATCCCTGCAGCTGATCTCCCAGCCCCTTGTTTGGGGCAAACATTCCTCAGCCCTGGCCTCCCTCCAGCCTGTGCACAAGCAGGGTAAAAGGAGATAAAGGTAGCAGCTGTATTTAACTGCAGTGTTTCCTTTGAGTAACAGAGAGGAAGGATCTCTCCTGGGAGCAGCCCTATCCCTCATCCAAGGGGTTTGGAGTTCATTCACTCCACGCTTCCTACGCTGCCTTGGCTGGAGCACTGCAGGCACGAGGCTGCAGGATGTTTGCAGCGCAGGAAGGGTTTGGAGCAAGCACAGAGCTGCCAGCTCCCCTGGGAGAATCCAAGGCTTGGTGAAATACCAGCACTTGCCCTGGAAAAGGCTCTTTCGGAGAATGGCTTTTTGCAAGGCTCATTCTAGCTGGATGTCCTGGTTTGAGAGAGGGACAGTTTCTAGCTGTCCCCCTGGTTGGACAGAGGGACTCCTCTCTCCTTGATAAACTGAGAATTGATTATCTAGAGGGTGGTGATGGACTGAGAGTTGATGATCTGAGGGGTGGATGTATTGGAAATTTGCTGGGGGGAGGAGGAATGTTTTTGGAAGGTTTTCATTGAGCTCTATATGTGTTTCTTTTTATATATAGTTGTAGGTCAATAAAGTTTTTTCTTGTTTATTCCTAAGTTGGAGCCTGCTTTGCTCTATTCCTGATCACATCTCACAGCAGACACAAGAGAGCATATATTTTCATGGGGCACTGGCATTGCACCTGTGTCAAACCATGACACTGTAATAATGTGTTAGATGGAAGGACACTTAACTGGGGAGTGGAATTGCTAAATAAGATCAAGGAATTGCTGCTTTAAGGCATTCCTGTGAATTCTGCTCATGTGGTCTGTGCAGTTTTGTAAAGGATTAGCATCACCTCATTGTTAACAAAGCAGATGGCAAAGGAAAAACAGTCTTTGTAAAGGTCAAGAAGCTGCTAGCTGGGGGTCTATGAATGTCATTTAACCCCACAAAAGTTCTTTTTCTGACACTGGCTCTAAGTCAGGCATCACAGCTCATTTGGATCTCTCGGAGTTCCAGGAGGATGTACACTGTGAAGCCAGCTTTATTACGTGAGCTCATCAGGTAAAAAATTCAAACAAGGGCTCAGTCCCCTCTCAGTGGGATGGTAGCTTATTAATTCTCTAATTAATTGGTTAATTGACAAAGTCCCTAACTGCCATGCTTATGAGGAAGCCAGTTTCCCATCTGATGGTGAGAATGCTCCTCCCTCCTCCTCGAGCACGGTACAGGTATCACAGCAGGCACCCTGGGAGCCTCGGTAGTGCTGACTGAAAGCATTTTGGTAAGGTGATGTATTTACAGCTTCCACCATGGAAGCTCAACTTTTACCATTCCTATGGGTTCTTCCAGTTATTTCTGAAGAGTTTGTCATATCAGAAACTGCCCAAGAGCTGCTTTAGCAGAGCTGCAAGAACAGCAGTTCCCATTGCCTCCTCTCCTTTGTCTCTGCCATATGTGTAGCTCTTGTTTGAGCCCAGTGGCTGCTCCCAGCACAGATCAGGCTGAGCTGTATCAGCATTTCTGGGGCCAAAACATGAGTTGGAGTCAGGTCAGCAACCACAGCCAGGTGATGCCTTCGTCAGAAAATGTACAAAAATTTGGTTGCTTACACCAGCAAATGTGTGTTTCTGAATGTTAGTTGAGTTAAAGTGTTTATTCATTAAAATTACTAGAGCTGCGAGGTAAAACACAGTTGCTTTAATTCCTTTCTTGTGTGTTTTTAGGTTTATTTTTATGAAATCTTCATAGTTTTCAATTCACCTGTGAGTCCGGGTTGAATTTCTGCTTCTTTAACTTGGTTTTGACTGTGGCCTTTCAATTGCTGATCTGTGTAAAATCTTTTGGCCTTGGCACTGAGCACTGCTCAGTCTGACCTTGCACACCAGGTGTAAACTGAACAATAAAAATCTGTCTTGCATCACTTGACACTGATGCCTGAGACTTTGTGTCCCATCTCCTCTGTGGCCCTCCAGCTGGAGCAGAGGGTTTTACACAGCAAACAGCACGTGGGGGTTTAGAGACACTGCTCTAATCCCTGACTGACCTTTGAGATGATTTTGCACCACCAGCCTCAGCTGCCCTCAGTTCCTCCTGTAAATCCTGCACTCCCAAGCTGTTTGGGACTGTCCGCAGCAAGCTCCTCCATCCCCCCACTGCCAAACCTCGATCATGTCTGACATCCTCCAGTCCTGGTTTTCGTGAAGACTCGCGTAATTAAACCTCGTCATTAAAATTTTGGAGAAACAATCCCTCTTCTAATGAGTTAACAAGCTCTTGACTACAAATAGCTCTGTGAGAGCTGTGAGCTGAATTGTGCAATCAGGTCCCGCATCTCAACCAGTTTTGTTCCAGCTGTTGCATCGTTTAAAGACGAAACCAGTACAGACAAGCTCTGAGTGGTGACTTCAGAGCCAGGCGCCAGCAGAGCAAAAATTGTGGATGCTGAATTTTTTTTTTTTAATTTCTGAGCCTTTAAACAGCAGTCCAGCTCTCTTCTTGAGGACAAATGAGGAGAATGCCCATAAATATAAATTACAGGCCACTTGTAATCTCTCTCCACACAGAGAAGTTTGAATTCTTCCTGACAGACCTGTTACAGCTGAAGAGATGACAAAGTGGAACAGAAGCCTGTTAGGATAAGTGATGGCACTTTGGAGTACAACAAAACTGTTGCTTATGAGTGGAATAATTGGCACTTACAATTGCCTGGCTGCTAAATGAGAGCTTCTGCTACTTGACTGTATTAAATCTTCTTTTTATTTTGGAAATAACTGCTGGAGCAATCAGGATCTGGGAAAATGCAACTCCTCTGGGGAGGGGGTGTCCTTCTGTTCCCCTGCTCGGAGTCTGGTGGATCTACCCACAAATGGGCACAGTGGCATTGTGGCATTTCATTCCCAAGTAAACTCCCCATAACAATGTGTGTGGGGGCCTATTTGGCAATTCTTTTTCTCTGAATCTTGAAGTATTTAGGTGAGTGGATTTAGGTTTTAATGTAATTGTTCAACAAGATAAGCTTAGTAAGGGGGGGAGGTAGGGGGGTGTCCAGCTTAATTTCTGAAGTAGTTTCAGCTAGTCTGACCCAATATAAAAATTTTATGAGGTGATTATAAAAGCCATAACATGCTAAAATCTGTCAAAACAAACAAGAAAACCTTCTCAATGAAACGTTGCTTTGAAAACTCTATTTGCACTTGGTCCATGCTCAGGTGTTTCACTTTTAATCTTAACAAATAGCTTAGTTGTGGAATTATGATCGAGTCACTCCTTTTCTCCTCCTCTTGTCTTACCATCCTTCCTAAAACCCCATCTTATCAGTAGCTATTGTTGAGCTGTCTCATAACCTTGGTAGCTGCACTGCTCGTGGCGCTGTGCCACGGGCATGACTTCTCCTGGAGTGGATGTTTGGCATTCTTTGGGCAGCAGCTCCTGCGGGATGCCACAAACTGACTCACGGTGAGCTCAGCCCAGAGAGCCCATCCCCTGCTGGGATTGTGCTGCAGGAAAAAACAAGATGACAGCCTAATCGATCACATCTTTGGCCTGAGAACTGGGGCACCCCAGGAAGAAAACCCATTGCTGCCACTCGTTCTGTTTGTTGCTCCGTTGCCCCATCCCTTTGCCAGAAGGGAACAGAAAATCCAACGTGCAAAAATCCAAACGAGGCTTGTGAAATCAGCCGGGGCGTGAGCTTGGGAACCGGAGCTTTTGCATATTCCTCTTCTGCGAAAATGAAGGGTGTTCAGAGTGCTCTGGGGAGGTGGTGCTGGGGATGAGCTGCGCACAGTGGAGTCAGAGAATCCCTGAGTGTGCTGGGCACGAGGTGCTGGGCACTCACTGCAGCTGCAGAGGGGACTGGCTGCTGCTCCCTGGTCCCACCTGCCGCTCCTCCAGAGGGATGCGTGGCCCTTGTCACCTGGCTGCAGGGATGACAGGTCCCTGTGCTTGGAGGAAGTGAACAAGCAGCTTGCTGGTCATTACTCTGGCACCTGTGACTGCTTTCTGCCCTCGGTGTCCAGCAGAAGAGAGATTTTCCTTCGAGGCACAGCCCCCTGTAGGTACCAGGGAGGTAAACGAGGTCATCCTCTGAAACCCGCTAAGGCTTCTAATTTTACACAGCCTCCAGTGCCCAGGAGGCAGAGGCATATTCAATTTAAATTAATAAGTAAGTCTTGGTTATTCATCAGAATAAATGTTTTTGAGTGTTAAGAATAGCTCCTGTCTTAGTGCTTCCTCCTATTGTTGCAGCTCTTCCTTGAGCAGTGGAGCTGTTTTGGGTGATTTAAATTACATTTACAGTAGTAATTAGGTGTAAGCAACTTTACAGTTGACTTATCTGAATGTACATCTGTGTTTAAAGAGAGTATGACTTTTTTTTTTTCCCCTTCCCTACCTCCTTCATTCTCCCAAGGCAGGACATTTTCAAACAGGGTGGGCAGCTTGAGATACTGATATTTATTGATATTGATTATTGATCCTCCAGCTCCCTGGGCATCCTCCCAAGGCAGGACATTTTCAAACAGGGTGGGCAGCTGGAGATAGTGATATTTATTGATACTGATTATTGATACTTCATCTCCCTGGGCATCCTCCCAGCAGGATGACAGATTAGCTCTTGTCTCATGCAGTAAAGTCATGAGTGGAACCACTTTGTAGGGCCTGAGTGTTGCTGTTTCTTGGCTGCTCTTTTCCTGTGAGGTGCTGCTTTTCTCTCCCAGCTCAGGCAGAGCAGAACCAGATGTGGGGCAGGCCCAGCTGCTGGAGCTGCTGCCTTACCCAGACCTGACTGCAGCTCACTCTGTGCCCCAGGCCACAGCCTGGCTGCTGCTCCCTGCCAGACTGGGCTTGGATAATCTCACTGATTTAGTGACTCCAGAAACTGCAATAATCTCTTAATCTCACTGAGTCTGTGTGATGGATAGCTAGCACCACTTGAGGATTTCCTTATGTGGTGGATTAAACAGGGATAAATGATTTTCACGTTTTCCTAATGCTATGTACCCTCAAAACAAACCTGAGAAAAAAAGAATTGAAGAAGTTTCCCCACTCCACATTGCAGTGTGTCACTTGCATTCATTTTTCGGGGTAACAAACTAATTTTGGGATGCTTGAAAAATGTAAAGCTGCCATAAGATCTTGCAATGCAGCCCATGGATGTTTATTCCAGCTGACCTGAAGGCTCTGATGCCCAGCTCTGCCAGGCAGCTCTCCCAAACTGCAGAGAGTTCCTCCAGTCTTTGGGTCTGCTGAAATTCCTGACTGTCCAAAAGCATGTCAGATGTTTTTCCACCTCCTTTTGATCCTGAAAAAGTCAGGCCAAGTCATGTCAGCTTGGCAGGATGTGTGGATACCTTCAGAAATAACTTGTGCACTAAAGTGGTGACGGTAACAGCGCTGGGTCTGTTCCCGTGATTCATTTGAACTAATTGGCTGCTGAGAGCATCCTATGTCTCTTTGTCTCCATATTTGAGTAAGATTCAGCTCCTGTGATCCAGATAATCTTATCCTAGTGAGCTTGTCTCATCTCTAATGATGCCAGGAAGACTGTCCTGGAGCATGAAACATGCTGGAGAGCTCAAAACCAGAGCTGGAATATTTATCCTGATTCACTCTGAAAAAGCAGACTCAGCTGGACTCTATTCCTCCACCTTTTTCCCTCACAAGCACAATCTAGGAGATAAACTTACTGATTACTCCTCCCAAATGCCATGAATAACTGAAGGCCAGACAGGAGTGGAGATGTGAAAGGCTGTAGTGCAGCTGTTATTATCCACAGAGATCAGAAACTTTCAGCAGTGCTGTGTACTCTTTGTGTGAGTAATCAAAGCTGAATGTACTCTTAAAGAATTCTGCCTTCATCTGGATGCTTTAAATTTGCTCAGTTGTGCAACAAGCCTGGCTGAGTTATTACTGCTGCATGAGAAACCTGAGGATGAAACTGCCTGGTACGAGTGTCTGGCAGGCTCTGTCTGTAAATTGACCCATTAAAAAGGATGATCAGCTGGCTGCTGGAGTTATTAAAAGACGTTTAATGACAAGGGACACCACTGAGGGACAAAAGAAATAAAGTTATGGGCTGTGGTGCCCATCTATTTGCAGTGCTGGCAGGTTAGAGGTGATTTTATATCCAAGAGAAGGAATGCCCTGGAACCCAGCCCCTTGTTTCAGGGCAAGGTGTGCTCAGTGGGGAGTGGTTTGGAAAGGCTGAGTGTTCCCTGGGGAGAACAAAATGCCTTTCCAATTTTGCAAAAACAGAAAGCAAAGAGCAGCCACATCTTCTCTTCCAGATGTTTTTGTTGTCATCCCTCCTTGCTCTCCCCTCCCATGTCTCACATCCTGAGCAGTGTGTGTGGTCACACATGATGGGGACACTTCTGCAGCAACTGTGGTCTGTGTAGCTGCAAAAACAATGAAAAAAATTCCTTAATTTGCTTTCTGTGTGCTCCTACAATTTTCATTCATGGGTGAATTTTTGTGATGGGTAGTAGGAAGGAATTCTCCCCTGTGAGGGTGCTGAGGCCCTGGCACAGGGTGCCCAGAGCAGCTGTGGCTGCCCCTGGATCCCTGGCAGTGCCCAAGGCCAGGCTGGACAGGGCTGGGAGCAGCCTGGGACAGTGGAAGGTGTCCCTGGCATGACAGGGGTAGCACTGAGTAGTCCTGAAGGTCCCTTCCAAACCACTCTGTGCTCCCTGCCTGTGTGTGATTCTGTGCTGCGGTCTCTGGGTTTTGGTTAGAACTGAACTTCACAATCTGGCACTTTCTGTGGTTGATCTTTGGGGCTGGTGTAGGAGGAGCTATGTGGATAAACCTGAGTTTTGAATTACGGGCGGAGGAATAAATTTTACAGGAATTGTGGGTAAGGAGGAAAAAAGAGGAAATTCCCGTGAATATTTTTGCATAGTTGATGTGGGGAGTTGTAAATATCCCAGACCAAGAACATTCCCTGGGTTTGAAGCTGGGGAGTGAGGCAGTGCTCCTTCAGCAGCAGGGTGAGCTCAAGCAGTGGTTGGGAAAATAGCTGTGTTAGTAGGAGCAAAACCAAGATGGGCTCTTTTATAACAAGGGATTGTCTCTAAAATAACTGTTGGAGGCAAAGCCAGCTGAGCTGTGGACCCAGCCTTACTGGGAATATGGCAAACACAGAGTGGGATGGCTATTTGTGCTGGATGAGCTTTGTGTGTCTTCACTAAAAAAGTTAAATAAGTTACTCATGCCTTTGACTTCGGGATTCTGAATAAAAAATGCTAGAAGAAAGGAGAGTTACTGAAACACCGTAGAGAGAATAACAAGGAAAGAGCAAAACCTGTCAGGAACAGCTACAGGGCATTTGATTGCTTTAACCCTTTGCTCACTTGTGTGTCACAGACATCTTTTATGAAAAATCCTTTCCTTAGGATTTTTCCTCCTGAGAAGCTGGGAGGCCTCAGGAACAAAATGCAAACAATGGTTATCTGCTGCTGTGGAATGCAACAGGTGCATCTGGGATTGGTCTCATAGAGTTGTTTCTAATTAATGGCCAATCACAGTGAGCTGGTTCAGACAGAGAGTCCAAGCCACAAACCTTTGTTATCATTCTTTGCTATTCTATTCTTAGCTAGCTTTCTGATGAAATCCTTTCTTCTATTCTTTTAGTGTAGTTTTAAAGTAATATACATCATAAAATAATAAATCAGCCTTCTGAAACACGGAGTCAGATCCTCGTCTCTTCCCTCATCCAAGAACCCCTGTGAACACCACCACACTTGTGCATTGCTTGTCCATGAGATTTTTTAAAGAATAATCTGAATCTTGCAAAATATTCTCTGTGGGTGTTACGAGTTTACACTGCTCTTTCAACACCAGTGTCTTACATCCAGCTGGGCTTTACTCACCGCTCAACTATGGCAAGAAACGCTGAATTGCTTCTTTAATAGGCACTCGGGTTGTTTTTTGGTTTTTTTTTTTTCCCTGCCCTCCCCACGTCCCCGGGCAGATATTTTGTTCTTTTCTTGATGTTCTTTTCAAGTACAACGCAAAGGAGCGAATAGACTGCTTGACTCCTCCTCCCAGGCTGCGTTCGGGAGTTCCTTTTTCGCGTGGGCTGAGTCTCACGTTAATGTTCAGCGTGCCCGGGCTGCAGCCCAGCCTCGGGAAGAGCTCGCTGCTATTTTCTGCTCTCTGGAGCTGCCTGTGGGGCTGTCCCCCGTGTCCCGGCGTGGGCGGCTCCGCCTCGGGCAGCGCTGCTTGAGGGCTCGCCTGGATTTACCGTCACTCCCGCCGGAGCGGGGGGACGCAGGCAGGGAGCGGAGGATGCTCCGTTGTCACCCCAGCGTGTGCCCGGCGCGGATGGACTGACCGCCGCCCTCCTCCCGGCTGGACATGGACAAGCGCGGCACGTGTGGCTCCAGGATGGCCAGGGGGGTGCTGGCACCTGTCCGGGCAGCCAGCTGTGCCCAGCTGTTCAGCAGGTACCGAGCGTTCCCTGGTGCACGGGGTGGTCCCGGCTCTGCTGCCTCAAGCAGGGCGCCTGGGATGGGGTAGGTGGAAGCAAGGTGAATTTCTACAGGTGACCAGGCTGTTGTGCGCTCTTAAAATAGTGCTTTGAGTGCCTCGATCGTGAAACGAAACCTGTGGAAATTCCCTTTTTTTCCCTCCTCACGCTAAGCCTATGAAAATCCCTGTTGTTTTCTCTGTGCTCGCTCTGGGCTGAGTGCAGCAAGCTGGGGAAGTGGGACCTGAGGGGCTGAAATGCTTCCCTGTGACACAGTGTCACCTGCCTTGGGGTCTGCCAGCTCTTCAGGGCTTTGTGGATGTAAGAACTGCTGATTTATCATGCAAGTAGTGGAGGGTAGAGCTGAAAATTGAACTGCTCTGCTTGACAAACACTGTTCTGCTTGTGTGTTTATTGGATATTATATGAGTTCAGAATTCATCTAAGGTGTGTTTGCATCAGTTGAGAAGTTTGCATCGAGTTTTAAAATGTTTCCTTGCTGTAGTGGTCAGAATCTGTTGATTTTGGGTGAATGTGCTGACAGTGATTTTACTTCTAATCACAGCTCACACTTTTATGTATTTGTGTTAGTTGTCATTTTTTCCAGTCCAATTTGATGACACCATTCAAAGCAAGACAGGAACTCTTCAGAAGACCCCAGGCAAAATTTGAGTTGTGAAAAAAAATATATTATTAATTGTAGGGGGACTGACACAGAAATGATACGGTAAATTAATTTAAAATTACCCACGTGGAAGAGAACGAGATTGAAACCTTCAGTGTTGCAGGCTTTCTTTGATAAAAAACAAAATATTTGTTAACAGCTTAAGGCTTTTGCCAAACGAGTTCGTTGAGTTCCAGTGTCAGTGCTGCTGCCAGAACACCTCTGTGGTCAGCTCTGAGGAGGTGCTGCAGCAGGAACCTCAAACTTGCTCACCAGCTTTGCCCAAAACATTGAACCCCAGCCAAGAGGCACTTCCCACCTGCTCACTCAGGACTCACCACAGGTGAGGTGTCTGTGTGTTTATGTGTAGCTAAGCCTCTTGCCCAGGATTGACCTAAAACTTACCTGTCCAATGGGGCAAGGGTATGCCAACCTGCTTCTAATTAGTTGACCGTAATCAGGGTTTATTTTTGATCAGCAACTCTGACGTGCTCGTTGAGTTCCCGGTAAGATTCCTGCTGGTTTGCAAGGGGCTGCAAGCTACAGGAATCTTACTGGGACCTCAACAAACTCCATGGTGGTGCTGCCCTGGAGCAAAAGCCGCTGCTGAGCCAGGTCTGCCTCCCTCCTCTTCTTCCTCTCAGTGCTGTAAAGCTTATGGGACCTGGGGCAGCTCACAGGCAGGGCTGGTGGCCCTGGGCTGGCTGGTGACACTCCAGTAACAGAATTGGTTATAAATCCCAGCCAAGGGCTTTTCATGGCAGGGTAAGCCAAGCACTTTGTGTTATGTGTAATAACTCTGCCCTGAGAAATCCAAGCGAGGAGTTGATGACTCCTCCCTGTCTTCCTGCATCTCTGAAGCTCTTGTGAGTGAAGCATCGCTGGATTCCAGCACACCTCTCCACCCGTCCTTCCCCTGTGCTGGTCAGCACGTCACTCTTGTGGCCTCTCCAGCATCTCTGGGCTGCTCTCATGCAGCTGAGCAACAACTTGCAGTTACTCATTCTGTGCTCTAATGCAGGCACAGCTGAAGAAGAAATAGGGATGAGTTTTATCACCCTGATTTACTCCAAGTTCAACATTTGAGAAGTGTAGGACAAGTGTTTAGTTCACAGCCTTTCCATAGTGGATTCAAAGAGCTGGCAGCCTTTCCTCTGGAAGCCAAGGGGTCCCTTAGCCCTTGGTCCCTCAGCTGAGTGTCTGAGGTGTGCAGGGGCTGAGCACCTCACCGAAGTGCCAGCAGTGATGGCAATGAAGGAGAGGTGCCTCAGCTAACAGGAGCGTGTTTTGAGGATGTGTGCAGTGACTGGGAGGTGTTGACTCATTGGCCTCAGCAGGATCCCTGGCAGAGTGTGCTCGGGGCTGTGACAGCAAAGGCACCAAAGGGCAGAGATTCCCTGCCTGCTGCTTTCCTCGTGGCACTCCTGTGCACAGGCTCAGCCTGGGGCAGCTTCTGCATGGGAGAGGGGAATGGGTGAGGACAAGGTGTGGGAGCTACAGGGCTGTGGGGTTTGCTGCCCCATGCCACCTGGGCTGAGGGGTTTGGGATCCTGGTGCCATACTGATAGGTGGAATAGGAAAGGCAGAGCAGGTCCTTGTGGACAAGGACATGGACAAAGCTGCTGGTGTGTTTAAATGGACATGGATTCAGTGGAAATGAAAATAGGGTTAGGAATGCCACCTTTTAATTAATGGCTGACATCTAATCATCCTGTAGATCAGCCTCATCAATTCACAATGACATTAAAGATCCCACTACTACTAAAGATTTGTTTTGGCCAGGTACCCCTTTCTCCCAGCAGGATTTCCCTTTGGATCAAAGCCCTTTCCTGTTTGGCTTACCCTGCTAATGTGGGAAAGTGAACAACAGGCTCATCCACTGTGACCTTACAGTCAAACACAAAGCCATGCACACGGAGGATGGCTTGTGTCTTCTGAGGCCAAAACAAGCCCTGGCATGGTGGGACAGACCCACAGCTAATAGTGTAAGCTAAACATGGCTTTGAATATTTTTAATTTGGCTGTATCTGCATGGGGTTATCAATCCTGTTCTTGTTCTGCTCTGAGTTTCAGTCGGATATGCCTCTAGGCAGATCTGTAATTAAAGGCAACTTTCCCTATTCCTTAGCTTGCTTATTTAGCCCCTTACTACATGGACAAGAGAAAAATCAATTGCAGATGGAGGCCTCAGTCAAGGAACTGGAAACAGAGTCACTTAGCCCTTAAATACTTTGATAGAGACCATTATTGTCAGGACTGTCTCAACCTGTGCTTTAGTTGAGATCCAAAGCTGTGGTGGAGGTGACAGAATCATAGAATGGTTTAGGTTGAAAGGGACCTTAAAGATCATAAAGTTCCAAACTGATCCATGGGAAGGGATGCCCAAGATCAGATCAGGTTTCTCCAAGCCCCGTCCAACCTGGCCTTAAACACTTCGAGGATGGGACATCCACAGCCTCTCTGTGCCAGTGCTCCACCACCTCTGGAGTTTGTCCATTGCAGAAAACACTGGAGGTGCTAAGGTGAAGCAGTGGGATACTCACAAGCCTCAGGATTCACATCTTTTACTCCACACAGCCCTGGGCAAAGGTTTGCTGTTTGCTCTTTCTGCTGTCTCTGAGAATGCCAGGACAGGAGGTGAGGCTGTGCTTTTCTCACAGCTGCACTGGGGCAAAGCTGCAGCTTTGGGAATTGCTGCACACACAGAGCAGGACCTGGCATGTCCTCTTTATCACTTGCAGAACAGGCTTCTCCAAAACAACCTGAAATGACGCTGCTCCCCGAGCTGCTTGCATAATGGCAGATCTTGATGAGCTGATTGCTGTGTTACTGAAAACAAGCTGTAATCTTATTAGCAAATTGTGGCACTGCCATCTTAGCTATTCTCCCTGGTGCTGCAGAGACAGACCTTCAACTGTGCCATCCCACGTGGGCAAAGTCCTTGATAAAAAGTGCCTTAATGGGGACATAAGTGGGGGTTGGCAGCAGTGCAGGATAAAACAGCCTGGGCTAAAGGCACTGTGACTTCTCACAGGGATACTCTCAGTGAAACTATTAAATATGTGAGCAAATCTCTGGTTAGAGATACGCAGAGGTACATCTGCAGTAGGAGACTGCTAAAGCTAAAATTGCTTCAATTTTGGCTCTAGCTGCTTTGGTTGAGTTAAGCCAGGGAAAGGGAAGCAGGGTAAGAGTCTGTTGGGCAAGTTACTGTTCATTGCCACTGCAGTAATTTGCTAATTAGCCTCTCTTTGCTTTTATGGCCTGGGCTGAGGCATCTGAACCAGCTACGTGCTTTCCATTTCTCTCCCAGGACTAAGCCTAAGGAGGTCTTTTCTGCATATTGGTGTGGGGAGAAGGGAGGAATTGGTAGTGGTGTTCATGTACAAAATTTGGTGTATTTTGAGGGTAACTAAGCCAGGCATTAAAGATTTGCAGTAGGGCTTTCTTCTGGTTTAGACCTTTAGTGAAAAGCTGTGGAATTTTTGTCCATGAGGCATCTCCTGCATAATATTGCCCTCTGTGGTAGGAATAGAGTTTTGTGTAGTTCTGTGTGTCTGAATGAAATAGTGATCATGTGTATTTCATTTAAAGTTTTGATGAGTAGATTGACTTATTCCATACAGGAACCTGGTTTTATATTTGCATTGATGATTTTGATAGACTGAGGTTTAAACCTCCAATAAGAAAAATATCTACAGCTACATCTATGGAAAAAAAAAAAAGTATATACGTGAGTTACTGCTTCATTATTTTCTCAGTTTTTCAAATACTCCTGTCTGTTATGCCTTTATCCCACTACATGGTTTTAAACAAGAAAACTGAGTATGTTATGAACTGTGATTTGCTGATTTTTCAGTTGATTTTTCTCTTCAGAATTAACTACATTTAAAACCATTTAATTGAAAACATTTCATTATTTAGGTTTAAACTGCTTGCCCTGGAAGCAACGTGACGAGAGCCTGCATGGACTTTTTGGTTGTTTGTTTCAAATTTTTGTTTTTGTACTCGTGAGTTGTTTTTGTCCTTGAAGTAAATTGAAGGCAGGTAGGATGTGCATGGTCTGACATTAATACAATTTTGTTCTCTGACTAAGGGCCTTTATCTATCAAAATACTGCAACCAGTTGATAGAATAATCTCTCTCTCTTTTTTTTTTTTTTCCCTTGCAAGATGGTTGCATTCCATGCTCATGGTCTGGTTTTTTGTGAATGATGCTGTGACTTGGTGTGCTACTCCAAAGCTGCTCTTGAGGCTCATTCAGACTTTCTGTCTGTTTCTTTGTTCCATGTGTGCCTTTGTGCTTGCTCCAGATCTTTGGAAATGTCTTTCAAGACTGGGTGCTGCTTGTGTGGCAGGATTGCCTTGTCTGCCTGAATTCTGTTCCTGTTGCCTTTTTCTCATCTTAGTTTTCTGGAAGCAGAAACTTAAAGGAATTCCATTTTCTTGGCTTGCACTTGTTGCCACCTGGACTGTTTGAAATGCTTGAGAAGGAACCTATTTATTTATTCATCTGCTGGAGAGGTATTTCAATGAGGGAGGGATGTTGAGCAAGCAGAAAAGAAGCCCAAGCAGCTCCAGGTCCTTTGAGAAACTCTCTCATGGGAGTGATTCAAGCCTGGAGTGAACATAGCAACAGTGTTTATTGTATTTTGGTATTCAAGAGGGTGAAGAATTACAGGAGTGTTTGCAACACATTTGCAGTGTGTCGACAGTATCTAGGAACAGATCAGAAACTCCTCTGGGGCTGCGCTGTGCAGCCCAGGGTCAGCGAGCCCCCAGCACCGAGCCAGGCGTGCGGAGCTTCCAGGGATCCTCGTGGAGGGCACGTGGAGAGGGAACAAAATACACGGCAAGGTCCGTGCCAGCCCAATTCCTCACAGCTGCGCTGTTAATGCTGTGGAGTTGGGCTTAGGCTGAAGGTGCCAGCTCAATCTGGAGCCTTGTTAAAACTGGCTGTGCTCTTAACAAGAGGAGAAGGCTGGATTAAGAGGCTCAGTCTTTCCACAGAGCCCTTCCTGTATGGCTGTCCTTAACAAGATCTTTTTGCCAGTCTCCTTTTTGTTGGGTTAATTTTTAAATCTTCATAATCTGATGCTTTTTGCTAGGTTGACAGTGCAATGGAGTGAACTTGATTATTCCACCTCCTCTTTGCCCAGTTGCACTGAGCCATTAACATTTTAAGCCAACAATCTCTGCTTTCAATCTCAGCTGTTGCTGGGCTTGAACGTCACAGGCTGCCCTCCAGTTGACTCGGGTATGCAATGAGGAAGAACAATCTTTTAGGTGCACTGAATCTAAAATTAGCCTTCCACCTGGGCAGCTGGATCTGCAAAGCACTGTGCACTGAGTTCAAGAAAAAAAAAAAAAAAAAGGAATTTAGACCAGAAAATAAAACCTTTTCTAAATGTGAAGGTCTGATTTTTGTTGTCTTGTGAGATAGGAGCAACAGATCTAGTTGAACACTGGTAGAGCTGGGCTTTGGGTCCTGCTGCCCCTCTGCCGAGCTGCTGTGTGATATCAGCATCCTGCAATTTTCTGAAACCAACTTTAGTGCATCAGTACATGGGCAGCTGAGGGGAAAAAGTTGGGATGGCTTTTGTTTGGCACACAAGGAGCTCAGCTGTGGCTTTCCTAGAGTAGGTTTATTGTGTGACTGGTGGGCTTTTGGTGCAAGCAGTCCCAGAACATCTGTATTTCCAGCTGTGGAAGGAAGCCAGGGAACTGTGGATGGTGAGAAGCGCAGTCAGGGTGGGATGGGGTGCAGCAGTTCCCTGTATGGCAGAACTCCATCCTTGCACCAGAACTCTGTGGTATGGACTGAAGGTGGACTGAAGGTAGACCAAAACCAGCTGCTGGCAAGGGCATAGCCTGAAACCTGGGCTGTGAGGGCTTTATGGTGACCCTTCTCAGGTGTGCTCCAGGAACGTGCCCTAATGCCTTACATAAATAATGCTCCCTTTGGAATAACATCTCCTGGAATGAAACTGGCATTCAGAGCCTGGTGTCTGGGTAGGCCATGCAGAAGATCTAAGTCAAGAGCCACCCTTTGGAAAGAGCTGAAGGTTTTATTTATGTTGGCTTAAAATGGTGTTGTTTTTTTCCAGGCAGGCATGGGGAAGGAATTGTCACAGCCGTGGGTGACACAGGTGACACAGAGCACATCTGCTGGGTGCAAGCTGCTGGTCAGGTCTGGGGCAGGTTCTGCTGGAGCTGCAAACCTCAATTCTGTTTTGTGTTGATCCCTGGAGATTTCTGGGGCATTTTGAGCCAGCTCCAAACCAGGCTGAACTCAAAGGAAAGGTGCGTTTTGGAGCTGCTTTAATCTGTATGACCTAGATCCCATGGGAATATAGGAAAGTAAAGCAAGAAGAGTTGTTTTGTGCCTGCTGAAAGCCTGCAGTGGAGCAATTAGGAGAGCTTGTGAGGTGGTTCCTGAGTGTTGTGCACTGGGAGACTTCTTCAGTGCAAGTTCGTCTTCCAGTGTTCCTCATATGGCCAAAACCAACTCCCTCAAAATAATCTGAATTCCTCCTTCCACTTAGTTTCATGTTTCGAGTGATGAGTTCTGTTGACTGGTTCATAACAGAATCCCAGCAAGCTGTTGAAGAGTCTTTTTGGATGCTAGCAAGGTGTCTTTGTTTAAATCTAATCTTATGAGATGATTGCCAGCCAATGTGAGAAAATGGAGAGGAGTGCTGAAGATGAAGAGTTAAGGTGAGGGATGCAATCTAACTTTTTAACTCCTAATGGGTAAAGATAGAAGTAAAAAGTTGAAAAGAGAAAAAATAAATTGAGTTAGTAGCTGCAATGGAACTGAGAGAGTTGGACACGAACTGTGAAGGTAAAAAATAAGACTTAGATTGAGTATTTAAGTGCTCCTCCAGGGTATAAATTGGTATCTTGAGTGTTATTTGGGTATCCAGAAATAGGAAAGCAGATTGCCTCTGTTCTTGCCTGCTGGGTGGCAGAATAGCTCAGGTCAGTCTTTCACTTTTGTCTTCCTGTCAAGCAAACAAGCAAACCTCTTTGGTTCTTGTTCTAAACACTGTGCCTGCCTCCAGATGTTCCTGGAGTGATGCCTTTGCTGTTGTTCTGACCCCCAGAAGAGAGGGGCTGCCTGTGTGTGTTAGAGTGAGGTGTGAGTGTGATGTGCATGCACGTGTGTAAACACAAGTGCAGAATGGCCTACAATGTTCCTCTCTTAGTTATTAGATCTTAAATTGGCTTTTTAAAATTTGAAGTGCTCCTCAACTGAAGCAAATTAGTGCCAGAACTGCTAATAATGGCTTTCTGGAATGAAAAGGGCTAAAACTTTCCAGATATTTTGCCATCTATAACTTTTGGCTCTTAGAGCTAGGAGGCTAAATAGCATTTAGTGGGTGTTTTGTTGTCATGGTTTTCAAGGTGTAAGACTTAGACTTGATTTTTTAAAATTATTTTTTAATGAAACTATAAAGGAATTTTGGCCTGTGTTTGGTAGTGGTGACTGTTCATGTGTGTTTCTTGAACCACCCACAGTTAGTGTTCCACCTCTTTAATTTTTGTATTCATCAGTGGAATCATTGAGGTGTTCTCATAAGTATGTTCCACTTACCCCATTTTTTGGTAAGTCTTTGAAAAATAGCAGGGTTTAAATAGCTTGGAACTCTTTGAAGACAATTATAGCTCATTTTAGGAGAGGCACTGTTTTATGAAGTGATGAGAAGCTCACAGCACCAGGGCTGAAAGCTGAATGAGGCCAGTCTGGGACTTCAGCTGTGCATGAATGAATCAGCAGGGTGGTAAGAAAATTCCATATGCTTGGGTTTCCCAGGACACCTCGTGTTGTTTCACAGCTGAAAAATCTGGTCTAGGCAGGAAAAGGGGGCCTCAGCCCTGTGAGTCGTTTGTTGTGTGAGCTGAAGTGCAGGGGATGGAGCTGCGCTGGGTTTTGCATAGGGAGCACAAACCTGCTGGGTTTGGGCTGCTGTGGTGGGAGCTGCCAGGCTCCTCTCTGTGCCAGGACCTGGAGCACACATGCACTGAGCTTGGAACATCCTGGGTGGCTGTGAATGCAGAGGTGTCTGTGCAAACTTGCAGGGAGGTCTTGGAGTGAGCGTGGGGTGGGTGGTAGGTGATGCGTGGGAGGTCACAGGAGGGACAGCGCTGAAAACGCTCTGTTGGTCTGTGTCCTCTCACATGTTTGGACAGCAGTTTTCCCCATTCTCTGGGGGATTTGGTCCCAGCCTTGTCTGCATTGCTAAACACCAAGCAAAGGAAGTTCAGCACTTACCTCTGTTTGGCTTTGCTGCAGTCATTAATCAGAGGAGGCTGGACACGAATGCCGTGTGTGATACGTGGAGCTTAATCTCTCCCCTTATCTCTTCCTCTCTCAGCAGCAGACATTGCCCTTGGAAAATGAACCAGCTTCCTCCAAAGAGTGCTGTGGCATCCCCTGTGTCAGAGAGCACGAATTCCAGGGGAGAGGCTTTGGACAACTTGTCAATGGACAGTTTTTGGCTGGAAGTGGAGAACATTAAACAGAGCGCTGAAGCCGAGCAGGAGGAATGCAGCCTTGCAGATGTCAAAACACAGGAGGGTAGGTTGCCAGAAATGTTGGGAGTGAGGACAGGAATGTGAACATCTGAAACAGAAGATTTGCTTATGCACCTGAACGACTCAGAAGCATGTTGGAGTATGGTTAGAATATTATCAGTCAATCAGGGATAGAGATATTATTTTAATTGGGTGGTGGATAATGCCCTGCAGAAGGGGAGGGTTGGCCTGGCCTGGTTTCGGCTTCTGGAGCAAAGCTGTCTCCAAAGGTCAGTCCCAGGAGCATGTTCAAGGCTCCAGGTTTTTCAAGCAGCCCCAGCAAGGGTGGGGGCTCTCAGTGGCAGTTCAGTGGTGTAGGGTAAACACCCCATGAGAGCTGGGGCTGTTTGTGTGCATGGTTCTGAGATTCATCATAGTGGCTTTTGTGGGAGCTGCTTCTGTGGAAGGCTGACTGTTCCCTCTCTAATTCCCTGTTCAAAAACCCACAATAAACATCCAGAAAGCCTTGAGTTCTTCCACACAAGGTTTTTCCTGCATATCCTTTTTTTCTTTCTTTGGAAGAAAGGTGTATGGGTTGTTTCTAATGCACTTTCTGTAGCACTGATGTTAGCCAGTGCTTTGGAATAATTGGAACCTGGGCCATTTATTCCAAAACTTTTGGGATATGTTTTCCTTCTATGGAATCATTAAATCACAGAATTTGGTTTGGGTTGGAAGGGACTTTAAAGCTCATCCAGTGCCACCCCTGCCATGCCAGGGACACTTGCCACTATCCCAGGCTGCTCCAAGCCCCTTCCAGCCTGGCCTTGGGCACTGCCAGGGATCCAGGGGCAGCCACAGCTGCTCTGGGCACCCTGTGCCAGCATCCCAGCACCTTCATAGGGAACAATTTCTTCCTAACATCCAACAATTCCCCTCTTTCAGTGAGAACCCATTACTCCTCATCCTGTCACTGCAGTTCCTATGAGCAGTCTCATGGGAAGTACAACACCCTGGGGTGCTGGAGGGCTGACAAGTGCTGATAAACACCCAGAGATCCCACAGGTGGGGATCACACCTTTCTGGGTCCATTTTGAAGAAATTGAGGTGGTTGGCATCCCCTTGAACACAGGTTTGCAGCCTGCACAGCTGCTGTGCTGCCTGGTATTGAGGATGATCTGTGTCCTGGGGAAATGTTTGTGTGTCCCAGTGTGCTGCTGGCCTTGGGAAGGGCCAAATGCTCTCATGGGGACATGGAGAGGCTCTGGGGAGCAGGGTGGGGATATCATTGTCCCTATCGGCCATCATTGGCAGGACATGATAAACATGAAGGTCTGCTGTAATGTCCCTTTTTATAAAGGAAACAAGTTTGATTTTTAGAAGTGGAAGAGATGCAAAAGTATTCAGAAAATGAGTGCACCAGGAAGCAGACTGGAAAAGAGACCATCCCATGAGATGAAAGACTGTCTGGGATATCCTAAAGACTGATATGCTGGAGGCAATTTGATTACTGTGTACAAGCAGGGATATGAGGAAAAGTCTTTTAATGCTGTGGATTAATCTAGCAGGCAGGAACTGAGTGCTTAATTGGCCATTGAAACCAGACAGGCTTGAAATGATGCTCCAAGTAGCAAAGCCTTCCAGCAGCCTGGGGAAGGAGGTGGGGCAGGCTGGGGCTCCTGATGCCTTCTCTGAAGGAGCTTAGGCAAATAAACTCTGTGCTGGGAGTGGGGAAGCTTTGGATGGTGTGCAGGGTGCAGGGTTTGGCTTTGACATCTCTGCAGCTCCTGCTCAGAGCACAGAGGCTGTGGGGCTGCTCAGAGCCAGAGGCACCGTCACTTTTTGCATAAATCTGGGGAACTGAGAGATGGGCAGCTCTGTCTGGAGACAGCCTGGCTCAGCCTGGGAGATGGCTGGTGATAACACAGGGACAGGGCAGGCTGTGGAGATAAAGCACTGCAAACATGCTGACCCAGCTGGCAATGCTCCTGTGCAAGCCCTGGGAGAGGAGGGGTGACCTGGGGAGCTGCTGGTGGCCTGTGGGGAGCCAGGGTGTAACTGCAGGTCTGGGGCAGCTGAAAGGTGCTGAAGGTACTCGTGGCCTTGCTAACAGCAAGGAAGCAGCTTTTGCTGAGATGCAGCTTTGTGCTGTCCTTGCTGTCACTGTCCGCCCAGCTCAGCCAGCTGAGGACACAGGCACCAAAATACCTGTTTGTGACCTTACAGCATGTGACTGTGGCTGAGAACTGCCTGCAGAGGGGGATTCTTCACCTCTAAACATTAGATAGGATGTTGTGTTTAATGTTTAGTCTGAAAATGTAGGATGTTCTAGCTGTCCTTTAAATATTTGGGAAGTGAATACTTTATTATGAACGCTATTTTTGACTAGGTTATGTTTCAAAGTAAATTTGTGGAACTGGTGTTCTTTAGTTTTGCAAAATCATTCCTAATCTTGCCCTCCTGAAATGCTGCTTGCCTGGACCTCACAAGGCAAATCTTAGCAGCTCTCCAGGCTTAAATCTGCAGCTCATCTTCTGTGGATCTCTCTGCTCTGACCTGTTTCTCTCCAATTTTTCCCTTTTCCCCACAAATAACCCATTTTGCTGGTTTCCTTTTGTGTTACTGGCAAACATAACTGGGCCAAAATAGCAACTAGAGGAATTACAATCTGGTGCTTTGGCACCAGATGGGGCAGCAGGCTCACACGGATGTCCGATGGAGGGGCTGCTCTGTGGGATTGTGTGCAAGATCAGTTTCCTGTTATGACTGGAATTGGCTATTTTCAATATTTGCAAGCAATACACTTCACTTCCTCTAGTTCCCAAAGGCCAAATAAACCAGAGGCTTTTTGTGTGTTGTTCTGCTGTGAAACCATGGATGCAGAACAAGAAGTGGTTGGTGAGGGGCTGTGAGTGGGACCATGACTGGCTGTGCCCAGGGGATGCTGTTAGCTGCTAACTTCTGTGAACCAGACATGGGAAAAGACCAAAACTCAGGGCCATGGAGGAAAACCAGACAATTTGCTAGAAGATTCACTTGGGGAAATACTCGACTTCAAGTTCAGCTCTATTTATTGTGGTGTGATGATGAAAAACGTTCTGTTTCATTATGACACCAGAAATCAAAAAGGATCACGCTCTGAAGACTGAGTTTTAATTGTGTCACGACATGTGTTTGCAAGCTGCATCAACATGAGGTTTCTCCAGAAAAATGGAAATATTTAATCTCTCCAGGAGAGTTCATGGCTGCTTTTTATTGATGCAGCAATAATAAAACTTGGCCTGAGCTGCTGTGGTAACTGAGGAGGTGGAAGTTTGCATAGGACAGGAAGAGTGGGAATGAGCTGCTCTGTGCCAGTCAGTTCAGTTGTGATTTTTCTTTTTCCCAGTATAACCTTTGGTAGGGCTGTACTGGAGCTGCCTGCAGTGAAAGAATGTGGTAGATGGAATTGAAAAGATAAAGGCTTTGTGGTGTTTGCTGTGTTAAAACTGAAGTCACCTGCTAAATTGTTTCTTTCATCTTTGAATTTCAAGTAGCTGCCTTGCTCAGGGCACTTTCTCACTTGCACTTCCTTATGAGTGTATCCCATAAGAAAAAAAAAAAGTCTTCTGTGTTTGAAGTGTAACTTTATATGTATTGAAGAATGAAGTGGAATTGAGCTGTTTGAGTAATGCGGCTGTGCTGTCTCCAGGCTTCTCATGCTTCCTTCTGGAGCTGGAATGGTCTTTAATTTTAGTGATATTTTGAATAGGCCCAGGCACAAAATGAATGAGCATAGTAAAAATAACGTTTTTGCTTTAGCTGAGTGTAGTTTAAGTGCATACCAATCCACTTAAAAAATAAAGAGTACAGATGATGCACACAAATAGTTCAGCAAGTATATTAGTAAAATACTTTTGAGCCGACCAGATCAGGATCTGGATATAGTTTAAAAAATGTTGATATCTAGCAAGCATATAGATTTTTTAAAAAAAAGTAAAAGAACAAGCAAGTTATTTGGAAAAGTACAAAAGCCAAATATGCAGTGTTGTGTGCTGTGGCTTCTCACAGACCTTTTCTTCATTTTCAAAGCTGTTGAAAGATCAGGTGGGATCCAGGGAAGCCCTACCATTCCTCCTGGGGTGGCTGTGTGCTGTTGCCAGAGCTTCCCTTTGCACAGGCAGTCCATGGAAAGGCAGATTTATGAGTCCACCTGAGTTCACTCCCATATCCTGTCACAATCCTTGCCTAAATACCACCCAAGAGTCACACTTGTGCCCTCTCCTGACCAGCTCCTGTGCTCCTGGGAGCATCTCTGCCTCCACAGTTCTTTCCTCTCCTTTTTTCCTCACCTGGAATGAGCAACAAGAACTGTGTGAGCAGCTACACCTGCCCAAGGAACTGTGTGAGCTCTGGTGTCACCCCATGCCCAGATGGGCACTTAGGATTAGGGCTGAGATTTTGAGAACAGCCTTCAGAACACAGCTGTGGCTCCCTCCCATGATGTCCCATGGGGAACAATGGGACAATCCCAGCCAGGGAATGGCCCAGGCTCCTGCTCTCTGCCCCTGAAGCACTGCAGGAATCCCAGAACTAGAAAGGCATTCAACATGTTGCCTACTCAGAGCAAGCAGCTGTCCTGCTCAAGGGATCCTTCCTGTCTGAATCCAGGAAGTTAAAGGATGGAAATGCCCTAACAGTAAGCACTGGAGGAATTTTTCTTGTTAGAATTTGTTAGCCTTGGCTTTTCAAGGTGGTACAAGGCAACGAGTCTGTGCTTGGTGGTATTTTGGGGTGCCGTTGTGCTGTTATCTTTGCAACATTGGGCAAGGATAGACATTGTGTAGAGGAGGATCAAAAGAACCAACACTTTTATCTGAAACTCCCTAGTTTGGCACACATCCTTGTTGTTCCCTCTGAAAAGAGGACAGTAACTAACCTCTGCTCCCTCCTCCCTGTGCCCTGGCAGAGGGAGAGGCCGAGGCCGAGTGGCTGCAGGACGCAGGGCTGGCCGAGCTGCTCGGGGAGCCGGCGGGGGACAAGGACAACCTGGTGCTGCTGTCCACGCTGACCAGGACGCAGGCGGCGGCCGTGCAGCGCCGGCTGGACACCTACTCGCGCTCGCGCCGCAGGAGGAACAAGCACCCCGTGCGCGACGTGCGCGACATCTTCGCCGCCAGCAGCTCCCAGGTGGGTTGGTGCTGTCATCTTATCGCAGGGGTTCCATACTGCTGTCTCCTTATCATAAAAGTTTTGTACTTTCTTGGTGTTTCTTATGGGCAGCTCCTCAGAACACTGACTCTTTCTTCTTCACAAAGCAGCCAACTGACTCCATCCATCCATCCATCCATCCATCCATCCATCCATCCATCCATCCATCCATCCATCCATCCATCCATCCATCCATCCATCCATCCATCCATCCATCCATCCATCCATCCATCCATCCATCCATCCATCCATCCATCCATCTTTTCTAGCAGTCTTCTTCTCATTGGTCACAGCTGTGGCCTGTTAAAGTCAGGCCTGTTCCTAATCTTTGATAATTGGCCCAGCTCCAACTCCTTAGGGGTGAGATTACTTTCTACACTATCTTTATTTTTTTATATTCTATCCCCCTTCATGTTGGCATCTCCTAAAAGAGCTTCTTTGTTGGGACGGATGAAAGTTTGACAAGAAAGTCTCACAGATATGGATGCTTAGCAGAAAGATTTTTGAATGTAGAATATGAAGGAGGAATAGAGATGGAAGGAAGTTTTGATATAGAAGAAAAGAATTGCTGAGCCAGTCTTACTGGATATCCTTTATCTCCTTGGTTATGTTAGTTGGAAGGGGTTTTTATGGCTTAGAGCAAAGGATAAACCCACCCCAAACAAGAAGATGTTTTTACCAAGAAGAAAGATAGCACAGGCAAACAAGCCTGTTGATGTTGCAAGTAGAAAAAAGGTCTCAGAATTTTCCACTGGAGGAAAACTGAAAAACAACTTCTAACTTAAGTTGTAATGTACTAATTTTTAGTGATTGGAGAACAGTGACATGAATATGGTAATTATAGTAGTTATGATGGGCTATAGATAAAAGTTAAGGTACAGATTGGTTCTACTGTGTTAAGATGCTCAGCAAAAAAAAGTATATAATGCACTGTAACCAAACCCAAAGGGTGTCCAGGCCTGCCTGCAGCTGGAGCTGACAGCTGTGGGCACAGCTCTGTCACCCACCACCCTGGGCTGCTGTGACACTTTGGATGTAATAAACTGCATTTTGGAGAGCCCCTGCAGTCCTGCATCCCTCATTCAGGCTCTTACACTTCTTGGTTCTTCAAGTCAAGGAAGTGGGGTTTGACTTGGCTTCCTGGGTCTAGGGCTCTTATAGCAAATCAAAGGCGACTCCCACGTTGGTGAGAGAGAGAATGATGCATCAGACTCCATGGGTATCAGAAAGCTAATTAATTACTTTATTATGCTATAGTATTCTATACATCTAAAACTGACTCTGCCAAGCACTCAGCCCTGCACACACCTGCTCACACTGCCCAGAATCCCGTGGCTGTCACCTGACAGTCCTGACACACACACACCTGGCCCTGACAGGCCAAGGAAAGAAAACCCCATCACTTTGGGTAATCAATCTCCATATTGCATTCTACTTTTGCACAAACACAGGCATGGCAAGTGATAAGAATTGTGTTTTCTTTCTCTGAACTTCAGAGAATGTGAATCCCAGAAATATTCTTGGGAAGAATTGTGCCTTGCTTTTCTCTGTGAACAGAAATGTGGCTGCAGGCTCCTGGTATGTCTTGGCTTCCTTTCAGTTCAAGAGATTGAGAATGGAGAAATGCTGGTTGCAGTGTTGAGGAGTTACTGGAAGGCCTTCCCAGGCTGGAGGAACATTCCTGCTGTATAGTCCCTCGTGGAGCTCTGGCATCGTTTGGAGCCCTCTTGTGTTGTCTTGGTTCCAGTGACATGTTAAATCACCACTAAACAAAACAAGAGCTCTTCCCAAATTCAGCTCTGATAAGCTGACCTTGTAGAGGCGGAAATCCTGGAGAAAGACTAACGCTGCCTTTTTTCTTGGGGAGGAGGATTGGTTGGTTTATTTATATTTTTTTATCTTGTTTTAAACTTGATAAAGAATTCATAACCACCATTTTTTCAGCTGTTTTCCTGTGGTTCTGCTCTTTTGGTTGTGGCTAAAACAACTTCTTTCTTATTTTTCAGGACACAGCAGCAGAGAAAGAGGAGTCCAGCCCAGATCCACTGTGGCACAATCTACGGACTTCAAACACCCAGAGAAGTAAGGGGAAAGTTTTTTAAATGCAGAGTTGGACCTGAAGAAGGGCTGGAACTGGAAGGAAAGCCACACACATATTTCAGTATATGCAGTATCTGAAACTTGGTTTTTGCTGGGGTGTGGGTTTCTTTATGTGATTATTCACAACTGTGGATTAACAAACTTTTCCAGGCCCCAGCATTGTTAGAATTGTCACTCAAGCTGATAATTTTAAATTCTTGATAAAGCAACTGAAAGATGAAAATAAAATCAGCCTGGTAAAGTCAGTGAAACCTTATAAATGCCATGAGCAGTTGTGTAAAGAGAGGTTAGCCATAGGTGTGTCCTTTAATTTAAGGCTGTGGTCTTGCCTTACCAGTGACCTGGTAATTTTATCCATAATGTTGTGACTTCACACTGATCATAAACTCATTAAACTTGGAAAAGTTCTCTAAAATCACAAGTGCAGCCACTAGCTCAGCAGCAGTGTGTTCACCACTAAACCATGTCCCCAGGTGCCACATCTGCATGATTTTATTAACCCTTCCAGGGCTGGTGACTCCACCACTTCCCTTGGCAGCCTGTTCCCATGTTCCAATGCCTGGCCACCCTTTTGGGGAAGACTCTTACCCTACAAATCCCTTTGTGCTATGGGGACACTCTTTTCATGTGTTACTGCAGGATTTTAAAAATCAATGGCACCAAACCTTTCTCAAACTTCATTTTTAGCCCATTTGCTTTCCTGGCTTGCAGAAATTCAAGACAGTTTCTCCTTTGCAGCAGAAACCCAGGATTATTCCTGCACAGTTCGAAACCCTGGGAAGGAGGAGGTGTTCAACATGGATGTTGCCTACTCAGAGCAAGCAGCTGTCCTGCTCAAGGGATCCTTCCTGTCTGAATCCAGGAAGTTAAAGGATGGAAATGCCCTAACAGTAAGCACTGGAGGAATTTTTCTTGTTAGAATTTGTTAGCCTTGGCTTGTCAAGGTGGTACAAGGCAACGGGTCTGTGCTTGGTGGTATTTTGGGTTGTGCTCTGCTGTTATCTTTGCAACATTGGGCAAGGATAGACATTGTGTAGAGGAGGATCAAAAGAACCAACACTTTTATCTGAAACTCCTTATTTTGACGCACATCCTTGTTGTTCCCTCTGAAAAGAGGACAGTAACTAACTGCACTTTCTTACTCATAATTCTGAAGTTTTCTCCTCTCTGCAAATGAACTGGGCTGCTTCCAAAATTCGAGTAGATTGGGGTGGGTATCAGGCTGCCTTTAACTTAGAAAAACTGGCATCTCTAGTATGATTAAAGAGCAATATTAAGAAGGGAAAATATTTATTCAGCTGGTGGTTGAGTAGGAGTAGTTTTGGGCATATGTCTGGTCTTGAACACAGCAGGAAGAACAGATGCCTGCTTATGATAAAAAAAATAAGACTACAGCAAAAGTTGTTCATTTGTGGGATTAACAGAGATAACTTGAACCTCTTGTGTGTGTTTCCCTTAGAGATTTAAGATTCCAAAGGGCAGACTAGGAGTGACCAGAATTGGAGATCTGTCAGCTCAGGACATGAAGAAGATCCCCACACTGGCCCTCATTGAACTTACAGCTCTCTGTGATATCCTGGGCTTTGAGCTGAAGAGAAACAAAGCAGCAAAACTGAAAACAACAGGTTAGTTGTACTCTTTTTTGTGCTTTTTTTTGTTTTTTTTTACATTCATCTTCTCATCATACACCCATCAGTTGTGTTTCAAATGTTAGAACAGAGGGTCTTTGATAAGAGACCTTGTGACATGTGTGTTTTCTTTGGATTTCTCCTGAAAGTCAGTGGATCATGACATCAGGACCTACTACCACATTTATGTCTGGCTGCAATTGTCCTGTTTAACTCTCTTTCTCCAGTATCACTGTTTACAAAAGTACCATCTTAGTCTGCAGTGGGAGATTTATCCCTTACACCTCTATTAGAGCTGTTACAGACCTGGAAATGTTGTTTCTGTTGTAGAGAAAAGACTCTTTGGAGTTCCACTCAACACCCTGTTGGAAAATGACCAAAAGCTGCTGCCCAACACCAAGGTCCCTCTGCTACTCCAGGCAGTAAGTTCTGTGCTGGTTTCATTCACGCCTCTGGTCCTCAGAGTCAGGGGGCTGTGATAAGGACAGGCTGACTCCTCCTCTATGCCTAAGAGCTCTCTGTTTCCTCCTCTAACAGCTGCTGTCCTGCCTGGAGAAGAGAGGACTTGAAACAGAAGGCATCCTGAGAGTTTCTGGGTCCCAAACCAGAATTAAGGTATGAGCATTTTAGCACTGTTTGGAGGTGTTGGGGGTGATCAGAAAGTATTTGCTGAACAAATGTTTGACCTGAATTATCTCATCCCCTTCCCAGTACAACCACAAACACACAGTGCTGGGAAATACTGCAGTGTGTGCTGATGTCGCAGACATCTTTTATGGAAAATCCTTTCCTTAGGATTTTTCCTCCTGAGAAGCTGAGAGGCCTCAGGAACAAAATGTAAACAATGGTTATCTGCTGCTGTGGGATGCAACAGGTGCATCTGGGATTAGCTTCTGTTGGTTGTTTCTAATTAGTGGCCAGTCACAGTCAGCTGGCTCGGACTCTCTGTCCCAGACACAAACCTTTGTTATCATTCTTTGCTATTCTGTTCTTAGCCAGCCTTCTGATGAAACCTTTTCTTCTATTCTTTTAGTATAGTTTTAATGTAATATATATCATAAAATAATAAATCAAGCCTTCTGAAACATGGAGTCAGATCCTCGTCTCCTCCCCAATCTGAAAACCTCTGTGAACACCGTCACACGCTGAGGCTCTCTGCACCATTTTACCTCAATGTCTCACCCTCCCAGTGCTCAGCTATAAAATTTCTCTCACATTTGCTCCCTAAAGCATGTGATAAATTCCATCTTTCTGCTAGAGCCTGGAGCAGAAGCTGGAAAGGGACTTCTACAGCGGCCTGTTCCGCTGGGATGATGTCCACCAGAACGACGTGTCGGGGCTGCTCAAGAGATTCATCCGCGAGCTGCCGGCCCCGCTGCTGACCGCGGAGTACCTGCCTGCCTTCGCTGCTGTTCAGAGTGAGTGCCTGCCCTGCCTGCCAGCACCGGTGTGGGCTGTGCAGAGCTGCCCTGTCAGGTGTGTTGGGAGCCTGTGGGGATGGGAGCGCAGCGCAGCTGAGGGCTGCAGTCGCTGGTGCTGGGTTGAAGGCGCCTTTTTGCAGCAGCGCTGTGCTGGGGGCTTCAGTTCTGTGTCACTGCAGCCTGCGAGGTTGCTGCATTTGCAGGACAAATTGGTCAGTAATGACACCCACACTGAGCTGTGGGAGCTGGCTGGGGCACAAAACATGCAGGTAATGCGCTGTTCTGCAAGCACATTTCTTTGTTCCCTAGTGGGATTAATAATTGAGCTGAACATCTTGTGCGTGTGCTTCCTTTAGAGATTTAAGATCCTGAAGGGCAGACTAGAAGTTTAGATGTGTTAATCTTGAGTGCACAAGTTCTTTGTTCAAAAAATGGGGAATTACGGGTTCTTTTGCTGCTCTTCAAGAACATGAGGGTTGCTGGTTGATTGTGTACTCTAAAGGAAATGAGTCAGTCTTCAAAAACATGGGTAGGTTCCTTCTTAAGGACTGTATGAGTTTGAGTTACTTCTGTGAAACAAGGTCTCAAATTCTAGATGAGCAACTGTAAGTAATTGTTTCCTTCCTTGGAGCATTCCTGTGCTCAAAAAGAAGGGTCAGAAACCTGAATCCTCTGTCCTGTTGTTACTCTCCTTCTAGATATTCCGGACCTGAAGCAAAGATTGCAAGCTCTAAACCTCCTGATCCTGATTCTGCCAGAGTCCAACAGAAATACTCTGAAGGTAACTGCTTGCTTTTGATTTAGCTGGTAAAGCATAGAATCACAGAATTGTTTAAACTGAAAAAAAACCTTCTTAAAATCATTGAGTCCAGCATTCCCCCAGCGCTTCAAGGTGACCACTAAGCCATATCCCCAGTTACATGGCTTTTAAATAGTCACCACCTCTGCCTTTCTGTGCTTTATAAGAGCTGTGGTGGTTGTTGCTGCCTTTTTTTTTCCCTCCTGAGTAGTTCAGCTCCCAGGTATTAAAGGTAAGGCTGACTTAGCACCCTGCACTCTTCATTTAGAGCACTGGAATATGTAATTCAGTCAAGGATGATCTGTCGTGGCTCTGGTGGAAGTGTGAGGTGAAAGAGATAATCCAAAATGTTCAGTTTTCCACATCTGGGAATGGCTTTGAGGGGACACTGAAGGAAAGGGGGGATTCATCTTTGGATTCAGAAACTTTTACAGACGGACTTTGTAAATTACCACCTGCCAAGGAGTAAAAACTCATCTGTTTCCCACACAGACTGTTTTTCCTGATTCATAAATACTGGTTAAACCTCTCTTGGTGTGGTTATTAACTGCTATCCTAGTATTAGAAATTGGTTACTCCACTTCCTGACTAGAGAAATGGGATTTGCTGATCTACATCAAGAAAAAGTGCCAATTAATGATCTCTCCAGCAATTGCCATGGTAGTAGTAATGAGCATGACTAGTATTGGATGGCATTACTCGTATACATTTTTGAGCATTGCTAGTAATGGATGGCTTACATCTCTTTCCCTCTTCTCAGGCCCTTCTTGAGTTTCTCAGCAAGGTGGTTGCCAGGGAGAAAAACAACAAAATGAACCTCTGGAACGTTTCCACAGTCATGGCCCCAAACCTGTTCATGCACAAGGGGCTGCCAAACAAGATCCCGGAGGGCAAGGAGAAGCAGCTGGCGGAGGGGGCGGCTGACGTGGTGCGGATGATGATCCATTACCAGGACCTGCTCTGGACTGTGAGTTCCACAGGAGCTGGGTGGTCTGGGGCAGCAGTGCCTTGGGTTTTGTTAGAATTGGGATAGGGAAAATCCTTGAAAATTTCAGAGGAATTACACAGCTGTGAGCAAAACCTCTGGCTGAATTCCAAGGCTACCTAAAGGTACACAGATTTTTTTTTGTCTATTTAAAGAGCTAAAGTGATGATCAGGTTGTTAATTGACATCCTTCTATCTGCTTGATTTAATTCCTATTTTCACCCTGCCCAGGTCTCCTCTTTTCTGGTGGCTCAGGTGAGAAAGCTGAACGAGAGCAACAGCAGAAGGTACCAGTTCTGTGACAAGAGGATTAAAAATCTGCTGCGGAAGATTCACGCTGATAAAGACAAGGTGGAAAAGAACCAGGGAGAGGTGAGCTAGGGCTTGGGGAAAAACCCAAACCCCTGTGTGGCAGTGTCAAATGTTTGACTGAGAACTCAGAAAGATGAAGGGGGTGATGCCCTCGAAAAGAGCCAGAGGGACAAAAAAAAGCAGAATAATGAGGAGTGGTTTCCCAGATGCTTTTGGCCAGGTTGTGGCAAAAACTGATCTCAACAGCAAGAGCACTGAATACATTTCAGACTACAAAACACTTGGTTAAAAGCAGGGAAGAGATCAGGAGCAGAAATTCTGGTTTTCCCCATGTTAAGAGCAGAATTCTCATGGCTTTGAGTGTCCCATGTGTTGGAACAGATATATCTGCTTTGATAGAAGCAGACTTATTTCATTTTTAAAGCAGAAATTCAGGCAATTACCTAATTTTTTTTTTTTTTTTTTCTAATTTTCTTTAACAGTGTCTGTTGAAATGGCATATCACTTGGTGCTTCCTTTCTTTGGAAAGGACCTTTCTGAAATTCAGTAGCCTGCAACCCAGATTCATTTAAATTAAAGTAATTTAAATGAATCTCAGAAGAATTTCATTCACACTTGTGCCAAACAGTTTGTCAGAATTTCTTCTGACAAATCCTGTTTTCATCCCAGCTTGTGTCAGTGCTGTGTTTGAACAGCAGAGAGCAGCAGCACACGCTGATGGAGGGCACAGGGCTCCTCTCGTGGCCAAAACACAAAACATTGATGATTTATTCACAGTGCTCACCTTGGTGCTGCCATTCAACCTGTACTGTAAGAAACAAGCCTAAATTCTTGTTTAATTCTTCACACTCTCCAATCTATTTTGAAAATGATTGTTTTGACTGATAAGAGCCTTCCTTTAAGCACTTTTTTCTTTTTGCCTGCCTTGTCCAGCCTTCCAAGGTTGTGAAAGTCCACGCATCACTCCTCCTGAAGGACTCTCTGGAGGTGCACTTGAACAATGCAACCAGGGTTGCTGATGTCTTGAGGCAGTTTCAGAAGAACCTGTGCCAGAATGGCTGGAATATTGTTAACACTGTCAACCTCCTCAAGTGGTAAATGGCTTTTTTCTCTGCTTAAAATAAGAAAAAAAGGAGTGAGTGGTCTGACTGCTGTTTTCTGTCTTGAGGTAGAGGTGAGGTGGAAGCACAGTGAGCCATGAGGAGAGGTTGTTCTCTGTTCTAAGCTTAGGAAATGGAGCTGGATGGGGAAGGCAAATTTTATTCTGAGTGATTCCACCCGGTGCTCAGGCTGCCAGGAGGTCAGTGGTGCCCTCTGGGCTGCTGGACACCAAGTGAACTCCAGAATCCTTGCTGAAGGGAGGGGAAAAGGCAGCAACATCGACCCTGACAAGCAAAGCCCCTCCAGCTGTCCTGCAGAAAAGCATCACCTGTATCACTGCCTGGAGCAGTAATTCCAGTGTGCTTATGTTAATGTAGGGATTTCCTAAAATAAACTCTGCGATTCCCTCCTGTGCTCCTGTGGTGAATTGCTGAACTAACCCAAAAAAGGAGCAGAGGATCTCCTGCCCCTGTCCCAGCTCCTGCAGGCTGTGTGTAGTGGGTGATGTGGCAGCGCCTCTCTGTGTCCCAGCAGGTGTCCAGGCAAGGAAGGTGAGGGGTGGTTGGCTGGATATGGGTCAGCTCACCAACAGCTGGCCTTGTTTTCTTTTTTGCCAATTTTGGGTGTCCTGCACTGTGCAGGAGGATTAGCAAGGTCTCTGTGCCATGGCCTCTGATCATTGCTGGCCTCTGAACCACAAACAATCCTGCTGAAGGAATATTACTAAACCACCCAACCTGGCTTTGCAGAGATTTAACCTTCAGCGTGATTTTCTTTCTGCAGTAACAACTCCACAGAGTGCACAAACCTTCTCCTGTATGAAGTGGGAGGCAATATTGGTAAGTACAAATGGTGGCTGAAAATAAGGACTCTGATATCCAGTTTTTATGCTTAGCTTCTTTTAGGAGGTAGTTTAAAAACATCTCTGGGCAACTGTGCCATGGCCTCACCACCCCAAGACTGAAAAATTTCTTCCTAATATCTAATGTACATCTTCTCTCTTTCCTCTCAAAGCAATTAGCTCAGATTTGTGGAAATTCTTCTGAAAGGTTGTAATATGGAAATGAATGTGAGCAAATCCTAGTTTTTATGCGGGGACAAAAGCAAACAAAAAACAAATCTATCAGCTAAAGGACTAAGGATATTTTAAAATGTGTTTTTTTTCTGAATGTCTTATTTTAACAGGTGAACATTGCCTGGACCCAGACACTTACCTCTTGGACTTGTACCACATCAACCCCCATGCTGAGTGGATAATTAAGCAAAACCCATCTTATCCTCGGATGTTCTAAGGAAAACAAAGGCAAAACAAAGCACTTGGTTGCAGTTTCTGGAAGGTGTGGAAATAAAGACTTTCCTGTTGTAGTGTCAGAGGAGACACAAGCAACTGCTTGTTTCTTGGAAGGAAAAGCACCTTTATTAACTGCTTCCATGGCAGCTGGCAGTGAGAGTACAGTGGCCTGAAAGAAACAGCAATTATCATGGTGTAGCAGAGTTTGCAGGGGGAATGGCTGTTCCTAAACAAAATATCCCCCAAAACAAACCCTGAAGGCAAAGCTGAAGTGGTTTTGCAGCAAAGATGGAACAGAAGAAGAAAGAGGTTATCTTTAATATGGTGGAAGGCATTTGTGTATCCTGGATTTGCTCTTTCTTTCTTTTGGGGGAGAGACAATCAAATGCTGCAGTGGTACTAAGGACATCCCTTGGGTAAGGTCCATGGCTGCCTGTGGCATTTCACCAGAAGAGTTTATGATCCTGGGCTTCACTATTAAGCTCCCGTTTTGTTCTTTGAACAATGAAAAAGGATGTTTCAGCAATGCCAGATGGGATGTGACACCAACACATCATGTATGTAATGACTGCAGTTAAATACATACACGCAACACAAAAATATAACTTGCCTTGAAAGAAGGTATGGAAAATGCAGCAGCCTCTCAGATGTGCAGTGTGACAGGCAGGTGCCTGTCCCATGCTGGTAATGCGCACCCAAATTGCCACTGATGAGGGTCAAACATGCATTTATTTGGATGGACAACCTATATATCAACAGACAACACAGGAAATATTCTGAAGCTGATCTGAGGTTGGTAATCTGACCTGGCCACGTGAACTGGACTTCTTTGTGGAAGGTTCTGTGTGAATGTGTTTGTTCCAAGCCAACAAAGCTCCCCTGAGGTGTGAGGTGGCTGAGCTGAGCTGAGCCCCCCTGCTCTGGCTGCACATTTCCATTGCACCCAGCACAGCCTGGGCACTGTGGGCTGGACAGCGAGGGCAGAGCAGAACACTCACACCCTGCTGCTGCATCCTCATCATCATCATCACCGTCCAACCTCAGCTCCAAGAGCACCACGCCTGTGAGGAGGGTGCAGAAGTGTTGCTTTCCTTCGTGGTGATGCTGAAATACCTCAGTGAGGGACCCCACAGTGCAGAGTGAGAGGTGGAGCACCCAGACTGTCTGGAAATGTGGGCTCCTTTCTCTAAATACTGTGTGTTGTGAACGTGGTTGGATATTTATTCACGTGGCAGAAGCAGGGCTGCCCTGCAAGTGTATACTCAAAGTATTTCATTTGCCAAATCCCAGCTGCACTAGTGACAATCTCCAGTATTATTTCTTTTGTTAGAGGAGTTTGCTTCCATTGCAATTTGAATTTTCCCTCCTCTCCTTTATTTTGTCCCCAGGATGAAGTGTAGCTTTCTTTATTCATTATCTCAAACTCCTAGATCCTGTTGTTCACTCTGTGATTATTCTGTCCGTGTGGCTAAATCCTCTTGGTGGTTAAGATCCTTGAGGTACAGGTGAGCCACAGTCCATATCCTTTCCAGCTTTTTGTGAATTCTGTGTGAGTGGTGCAGATATCTTAAAATTATTCATTTATTAGAGAGTCTGTCTGTCTGATTCTTTTTGGTTGAGATGATGCAGATGCATTGACTGGCTGGATCACCTTCATAGATGTCTTCCTAAGAACCTGTGATAGAACCTCCCAACCCTGATGCCTCTTTTATAGGGCTTAAATTGTGCCTGAAAGAGCCTGATTCTGAGTGAGTGATTGATGTCTCTGGAAAGATCAAGCTGCTTGAAACTGGGGCTTTAAAAACCAAAGGTACCTGTTCAGCATCCCCTCTGGAATTCTTTGTGGCAGTGATGGAGTAAAAATGGCAAAGAGGAAATGCCAGAGATGAGATACCCTGAGAAGTACCAAAGGTATCACTGTGAGCTCAAAGTTCCTTTGCAAGCTGAATTGCACCCTGAAAATCACACAATGCTGCATTTTTTTCCACCCCTCATATGCTGGTTTATTAAATATTCTGTCCATGTGCATTGAGGGGTCAGGACTGCATCACTGCTGCTGTGAACTACAGATGAGTGGGGTTTTTTGAACACCAAACAATGTGAATCAGTGCTGTGAAAAACAAGGTAAATGGGAGATTCTCGTGAGACAAATATCAGGTTTGATTATAAAAGGAAATGTTAAAAAAATAAATAAAACAAAACAGCTCTTTCCAGATGTTGGATATGCTTTTAAATTTTTTTTCATATCTTTGTATCAAAAAGTGTAAATTTTTCAGTCAATGATGTGCAACACACTCCTGAAGGATGGCTTTTAATACCTTTTATTTTTTATGATTTTTTAAATTCTGTATTTAAATTTCATTTATTCAGTGAAGCAATAAAAATACAGTAAATTCTCTTGGCTGCATTTTCATTAGTGCTTGAGAACAAGTGAAATGGCACCACGTCTGTGAATGCAGCAGGATTTGTCTCGTGCGTGAAGAGGGATGAAGAGGGTGGGTTTTGTGTTACAGCTTCAGGAGCAGCTCCTCTCTGGCTGATCCTGTGGCACTGCGGCAGAAGGATGCTCCAGGAGGAGGAAGATGAGGCTGGTGTTGGGTATAAAAAGCCCAGGGAAAGGTGGACAGGAGCAGGAGGTGAGCACCAAGGACTTCTGAAGGAAGAGGAGCAGTGGTTCAAGGTTTCAGCTTGAGGAAATGTGTCCATATCCTGTGAGAAATTGTCACAGACAACTTTTATGAAAAATCCTTTCCTTAGGATTTTTCCTCCTGAGAAGCTGAGAGGCCTCAGGAACAAAATGTAAACAATGGTTATCTGCTGCTGTGGGATGCAACAGGTGCATCTGTGATTGGTCTCATGTGGTTGTTTCTAATTAATGGCCAATCACAGTCCAGCTGGCTCAGACAGAGAGTCCGAGACACAAACCTTTGTTATTCATTCCTTTCTATTCTTTTCTATTCTTAGCTAGCCTTCTGAGATGAAACCTTTCCTTTTATTCTTTTAGTATGGTTTTAATGTAATATATATCATAAAATAATAAATCAAACCTTCTAAAACATGGAGTCAGATCTCCATCTCTTGCCTTCCCTTCTGTCAGAAGAAATCCCCTTCCCACCCCTCAGTCCTGCTCAGCTCAGCTGTGCTCAGGGCCTTGGCTGCTGGACCAGCCAAGAATAGCAGGAATCCAGCCTGGATCTTTGGTTAAATCACGTCTAAAAGTGTTCAATAGTGATGAAATGAATCACTGGGAGCTGTTTAAAAGCAGTGCAGCAGCCTGTCCAGCAGTGCTGCTGGAAAATCAGGGCTTGCTCTCCTACCCAGACACAAAAAGAAAGGGGCAGGAGGATCCAAGCAGCTTCAAAAAGCTTCCAGAGCAATTATCTGAGGAAAACACCAGTTTATCAAACTCACTCCACCCATTCATCTTCAGTAGTATCAAAGTGCTAATCTCTCCCATCCCCAAGGGCTTTTGTGATTGATCATTACACAGCTCTCCCCTGCTCAGAACAGCAGCCCAGGATTTATCCTGAATGCAACTGTATGTTGTGCTGAGATAAGGGACAGAGCATTAAAGAGTCTTGCAAATGCTGGTTGAACGTAGATGTGGATTAAGTGGAACTGAAATATCAAAATAATAATAATGATTTTTTAAAAGTAGTTTTCCTTAAGTATTTGCATATATAGAATCTTCACAGGAATAAGTGAAAGTTTCAGCTCTTGGAGGGAAATGTCACAAGTGAATGCATTTTCTGGAGCAAAGTAAGTGACAGCAACTATTGTTGTCAATAAAATACAACTGCATTTGTTTAAATCTATTTCTTTACCCCCATGCACTCCCCAGTGCTGAAAACAAGACAAATGACATCAGTGGTTTTGCATGCTGGGAGGATGGAACCCTAAAGTTCCCTCCAAATGCTGTTTGCACATGAGGGCTGCACATGTCTTCATTGTGGGGAGAAATAGAGGCTGAAGTTCAATATTTTAAGTCACTGGAAAAGAAAATGTGCAGCTGCACTGTTTTACCAGCTGGGAAAAGGCCTGGGCAGTCTCTAATCCCTCCAATCTTTCCCTCCCCACTAAGCCCTGCTCTCTAGCTCTGGCCAGGGGCTGGCCCAAAGAAGGGGAGTGGAGGAAGCTGTTCCTTTTCTCCTTAGTCCTTGGAAGTGGTGATGTTTGCATCTCTGTGACCATCTTGGCCCTCTGCACTTTTCTAGCTGGTGAAATCACAGGGGCAATTACCAGGGGATAAAACAGGAAAAGAGGAGGAAACCCAACAGAAATGCAGGGTGTGGGTGTACCTCTGTGGGTTGTGTGGCATTTTGTTTGTTTTTCAGGGTTTGGAATAGACACAGAAGCATATGAGTTCTGCTGCCCTCTCCTCATTCATCTCAAACCTTGCTCTTGGCAGGCTGTAGTAGAAACCTGCTTCAGAAATTCCCTGTCCTATGCAGGATGAGGATGAAAGGTTGGTTTTCCCTTGCTTTCAGCTTTTGCCGGCGTGTCCTTTCTGTGCTGGAAGGGTGAGGTGAGCCCTCAGTGCTGAATATATTCCTTGTTTGTCCATGTGTGTGGATGGAAGCTCCAAGCTGAGCAAAAACTACTCATGACTTGTATTGAAACTTATTTTTTTTAAGCCTTACCCAGGGTTTTAGAACTCCCAAGGAGTGTGGCTATCCTCTGGTGTCATCTCCCACCTCAGCTTTCTGCATGTGCCAGTCAGTGCAGGAGGAAAGGGCCACCCTCACCTGCCCTGGTGACTCTGCTTCAGCCTTCTCTGGACACAAGCCCACCACAAAGTGGAATAATTGCCTTTTACTTACAACAAACTGGCAGAGCTGTCTCAGGGTTTCAAGAGAGACAATTAAAGATTTTACATTGTTTTCTTCAAAAGGAGAAATAGACCTGGGGGTTCCCTAATAGTCCTCCTGATTCTGCATCACCCTCCCAGAGCGAGTTGTTGTGGGTTGCATTTATTATGAGCCACTTATTATCCCTAATTATTGAGCAGGGGGTAGGGCTCTCGGTAACAGGCAGAGTTGTGACTTGATGAACACTCAGCTGTCTCCATTTAAGATAAAATTACTGTAATTAACAAATCGATCAACCCTACTTTCGCTTTGCCTGCCTGGGACAGAACAAATGGGCTAAATGAGACCTATTTAGCACAAAAGTAGAGAAAGGGGCTTGCAGACCTCAGGATACACAGACTCAGAGCTGGTTTTTTTTTCACACACTGCTTTTAATGGTAATGTCACATAATTGTCTCTTGTTAGGCAATTTTGTCTCCAATAAAGAGACACCCACGCTGCACTTTGTTCAGCTCAGCCCAGCGAGGCAGAGGCAGTGGCTGAGCAGCCAGGTGGGTTGGTGGGTTAAAACCACCCCCTCCAGCAGGGCTGGGTTGGATTCCCTGGGTGCTGTGCTCACTTGTGACTCTTACCAGGTTGTTTGCAGAATTTATGTCTTTGGGGGTAAAATTTATTCCTTAGGTTGTCTTTAGTTGAGGGGATGTCACCATCTCCGGCTCCCCAGTTGCTGCTCCTCACGTTGCTTTGGTGTCTGAGGGTATCTGTGCTTTTAGCTCCAGGAATCCTCCCAGCCCACTGCTGTGGGAATCACTCATCCTCAGCTCTCCTTCCACAGCCACGTGCTGCCTGAGAAGTATTTGGTGGGATTTGTCCCTCTTTATCAGTTTCTCTGGGTCTGGATTGAAGCCACTTGAGGCAATAGTTCATGTTTGGGCTCAGGTGTTTATTATTTCTTATCAGTGAAACAGCTTCAATACCATGAGTTCTGCAGCTTTTCATTAGAAGGCACAAAATGGCCAACAATCTCTTGTTACAAGGGCTTTTAAGACTAAACTATCCAATTAAGAAATGACACCTGGATTATTTTCCATTTTAACCCAATAACTGATGCCTTGAAGCCCACAATGTGGAGTTTTCTGTCCAATTACAAAACATCACCCAAACCCACGAAGAAGAAGGAAGAAGGTAAAGAAGAACAACCTGCCTCTGCCCTAAAACCTCCATCTTGCTTCATATCTATTTCTATATTCTAAAATCCCAAACTCTAAGTTTTCCACCCTGTGATATTACACACTTGTAACCAACTCCGTAATCCCAGAGCTATCAATTTATTTTGGAAGTCTTCTCCACAGCCTCAGGTCAAATGCAGTTCTCTCTTGCCAGTCTGTGCCTTTCGGCACAGAAAGTTTAAAATTCTCGGCATCCAGGATTCCAACACCTCTTGAAGCTTTTGTGGTGTGTCTGTCCCTCTGGTAAGCTGACACTGCGTGTGCTGTCACCCATCCTCCCTGCCTGGCCATGCCAGGATTGTGTCACATCACACCTGTACTGAGGGTGATCCCATGAAGGAGGTGAGATGCTGGAAGGCCAGAGAAATGCTCTGTTTCCCTGTGTTCTGCCCTGCTGGGAAATGAGCTGGGAAAGAGTAGATCTGTTATGTCTGGAGCACAATATGGGGAGCAGCTGAGGGAGCTGGGGTTGTCCAGCCTGGAGAAAAGGATGTTCAGGCTGGACCTTATCCCTCTTTACAACTACTGCATAGGATATAGCCAAGTGGGGATTGGTCTATTCTCCCAGGTAACAAGTGACAAAATAAGAGGAAATGGCCTCAGGTTGTGTCAGAGGGAGTTTAGATTCGAGAATGGGAAAAATTTCTTCACTGAAATAATGGAATAGGCTGCCCAGGAAAGGGGTGGAATCACCATCCCCGGCAGTGCTCATGAGATGTGTGAAGGTAATGCTACAAAATGGATCTGTGTCAGCCTTGGGTCTCTCAGGAGGATGGAGCTGCTGCTCCTGCCAGCTGTGGCTGTTCTTGCTGTGCCAACTTCACCTAGGTCTGCCCGCACATGCTGGGTGAGGCCATCACAGCCACATTTATTTCAACAGATTGTTAAAAAAATGATCTGTAAGTGCTTCAATGAACTGAACTGCTTAACCCTGAGAGTTGTTTTCATTCTGGCCTTTTTTTTGTATAGGTCAGAGGGAGTTCATCCTCACTGTGCCCACACCTGCAGGCAGCAGTGAGGGGTGACAAGGGTGGATAAATGGGGGGCATTTTATGGGTTTGACCTGTAACACTGATGGCTCAGCATTTCAGAGGGCCTGGTTCCGTGGCAGGCTCTGTGGCTCTCTCCATTTTGGGGCTGCTCTGCTGCGCCCCAGGGCGGTCCATGGCTCTCCACCGGGCATCTCCATCCCGCTCTGGCTGGGAGGGACAGCGAGTGGCTGCTGTGACTGTCACATAGGAGCAGGGAAAACCCGTGTTGGAGCGTCAAAGGCAGAGCCAGGAGCATCTGAAAGCTTCATTAGCCGGGCTTTGTTCTGCCGGCGCAGTCAGGCGGGCAGATAATGCCGGGAGTGTTATCAGCCATGTGCAGGAGGCGGTTGCGTGGCAACCCCGATTGGGGGACCGGGCAGCCAAAAGAAACACTCATTTTCTCCAATTTGGAGGCATTTCAAACAGGAGTTCATTGTTGATGGAGGATTCGCTTAGGTTTAACATCTCTTAAAGAGATGGCAGCTGGTGTTGGCCTTGTTTTAGCATCATGGGGGTGCACACTCGCCAGGTAAATGAACCTGAGAAAATCCAGGTTTTGTTTGGTTTCCATGTGCTGGTTTCCATCCCTTTGTCCTGCTGGGGCTTGAAATGGGATGAGGATGGGAAATTTCCTTGCTTCTTTCAGGCCTGATGTAAAGGCATCTCCAGGGAGCCCCTCTCGGTACCACACATTGGTCACTGCAGGTGAGGAGGATGATGGTGCTCCCTCTTCCCTCTGAGCCCTGTTCAGAGTAAAGAGAAGGAAGGGCAGGGTTCTGCTGCTGCATCTCCTTGCCAGGCTGCAGAACTGGTCAGAGTTCAGAGAAACCACAAACCTGCCACACCTGTGGGGCTGTTCAGGAGCTCTGGATGTAAGGAGAGAAAAGAGATTCATCAATCTGCTTTTGTCTGCACCCTGAGACGTTGAGATTGAGGCAAACAGAGGCTGCCCAGGCCTGTTTTGGAGGGCAGCATGATTATATGGTGCAGGTAAGGAACAAATCCCAGCTCTGAGTGGGATTGCCAAGTGTGCAGGCAGGGCAGGGCATCCTGTGCTCTCCCTGTCCTGCTGCAGCTCTGGCTGTCTCACACAGAAGGGGCTCAAAGAGCCTTTTAAACTTCAGCTTTGGTGTGAGCTGTGCAGTGAGAGCAGTGGGGTGGAGTCAGCCTGCCCTGGAAGAGAAACTGGGATGCCCAGACATCATGAGGGTGTCTCTAATGGGGACATTATTTATACATAATATATATACATCATCCATTTGTCTAGATTTTGGTAGAGGGATTCACATGCTGCATGTGCCATCTATCTGGATGATGTACCTGGCTCTCCAGAATCCCGTGTGGATTTGCACTCCCCCCTTGTCCACTCCTCTCTGGTGCTTAGAACAGACAGGGCACACCTGAGTGCTCCCAACTGGGAAGATTAACTGGGAATTAACGACAAGATATTTATTGTGCTTCTGGGGCCCCATGCAGTAACGTGGAGATCCCTGTTTTATTCTTTGTTCACCTGTTGGTGTGAATGCCAGGTACCAGCAGGAGGGTGCTGGCACTGGGATCTGTGCTGGAGGAGACATTAAATGAACATGAGGAGACACTAAATGAACATCCTCTGTGTGGCCTCACCTGCTGAGAACGTGGAGGCATTTTCTGCCACTGATCAGCTTGTGCATCGAGTGACAGCAAGCCCAAAGAATATTATTTGTACATGGAAAACTCCTTTCTTTGCTCTGCCTTCAGCCTTTCAATATTGAACAATAATACATCTTCCCTTCTTATTAATAATTCAGTTTGGAGACTGATTCAGATTAACTTGAGCTCACATTGTATTAAGCATTTTAGGGAAAAAAAAAAGCCATAGGAGCTCAGGATGTTTATGAAAAGCAATTTCCTCCATGCCAGGCAGTTTAATAACTCCATGGCCATGGCATTCAGGCTCTCATTTATTTTAAACTGTGTTTCCAAACTGTGACGGGTCAATAATAAATAAGGCAGGGTGACAGATTTTGTGTGGAAGGAAGCTAAAAGGAAAAAGGCACATTCAGACAGGAGCACAGAGAATAGTGTGGCTCTGGGTCTGACAAATTAAAGGCTGATTTGAAAAACAAATTCTTATAATCAATATGTCCCTACCAAACTATCGAGAGCAAGTGAAATTTTGGAGCTATATATAGCAAAAGGGAGAAAATTCTGATCCTCCCTCATTCAAACTGTTTCTTTGTAACAATAAAATTATTTTTCTACATGCTGGTCTGGATTTTGCCTTTAATCAAGTCCCTGGTGGAAGGAGACACATAGCCCCAGGCAGGCTTTTGCACCTGAGACCTCCAATCTACTCAAGCAATAAATACAAACATCACAGAGTGTTTCAAGTGACTTGTTAAAATATTGGAAATCAGTACCATGTAGGAAACAAAGTGAGTTAATAGTATTTGTTGAAAACACCTTTTACAAACCACGCGGGACACTGAGCAGGTCAAGTGGAATGTTGTAGCAACATTCACCCATCTCCTGCTCCCCTCTGTGGATATTCGGGCAGAGGTTTTGGTGGGTTTAGGTTTCATTATCTCCCCTTGAAGCCTGGAACATGCTCTGTGCTGTGTCCTGCTCTGCTTGTGTGAAATTTGGGCTCCCCAGCTCAGGAAGGGCTTTTCTTCTGCATATCCCATGTGGAGGGCAGCAGGTTCAAAATGTAAATAAGCTTCAAAAAGCTGGAATATTCAGATTGTTGCTAGCATACAGGGATTGGAAAATTGAATTCTGTTGCTCACATACCCTTTCAGATTACTCCTGGTACAAGGATACCCCCTTCTCTATGTGAAGCATGAAGTGCTATGGAATTTTCCTGGATTATCCAAATATTGTACTTCTTTAAACTCAAGAGATGTACCTGTTGGATAATTTCTGTGACTAATTGGACAGGGAGCTTCTCTCTGCCATTCCCACCCAGCTGGAAGTTGGGCTGTGGCTGGCCAGGGAGCTGAGCTGCTTCTGCTCTTATTTTGGTTAAACAGAATATTTATAAATCAAGTGCTCAGTCTGAGTGTTTATTTAAAAGTCCTAACGTTTTCCTTAATGCTCCTGAGTGCTCACTCATTAGAAGCTCACACTGTGAGTCCTTAGGAATTCATGAGATGTTTTCTGTGTCTGGGTACTTTAAATAAATCTCACAAGTGCAGGCTGCAGGGCCAGGATAGATGAACAGCTCTGAACAGGCTTCCCACGTTAACCTTCCCCTTCTCCAGCTTGGCAGGAGGAGCTGCACCAAAATCTTGGGTCTTTTGCCTGTTGATGGACCTCCCTGTGGAATTTCACATTTGAAACAGAGGCTTCAGTGGTGGTCAGCCTGACACTGGGGCTGCAGGTGATGCTGTCTCCAGAGGTGAATAATGGTGTGAGCCGGGTGGGTTGAGCCTGGCTGGGTGCCAGATGTTCCCTCAAGCTGCTCCATCACTCTCCTCCTCCTCCTCCTGGGCAGGGGAGAGAAGATACAGGAAAAGGCTTTTGGGTTGAGATCAGGGCAGGGGGACATCTCTCACTTTTACCACTCCAGGCAAAACAGACTTGACTTGGGGAAATTAGTTCAATTTATTAATAACAAAATAAGAGTGGAGTAATGGAAAACACAAACAAATCCTAAAAATGGCTGCCCTCCACCCCTCTTTTTCCTGGGCTCAGCTTCACTCCTGGATCCTTTCCCTCCTCCCCACAGTGGTGCAGGGAATGGGGTTGTGCTCAGCTCATCACACACTGACCCTGCTGCTCCTTTATTTTCAGGGGGGGACTCCTCACAGTCCTCCCCTGCTCCATCAGGGGGTCCTTCCCATGGCAGACAGCTCTCCCTGAGCTTCTCCCAAACTTCTCCTCTCCCACTGGCTGCAGCTCTCCCTGAGCTTCTCCAGGACTGGCCTCTCCCTCGCCTTTCCAGCTCTCCATGCACTGCTCCAGGGTGGTCTCCCGTGAGGTGCAGCCCTTCAGGGACAGGCTGCTCCAGCCTGAACCCCCTTGGCATCACAAATTCTGCCCCAGCACGGGCTCCTGTCTCCATGGGGGCACAGGTCCTGCCAGGAGCTCACTCTCAGTGCTGTAGCACTTCAGTGATGCTGTGTGTGAGACCAAGACCTGGATCTTCAGACATGTGACGGTATTCAAAGGGGTCTTAGGATGAGGGAAGAGACAAGAATGTTGACTCTCTGTTTCAGAAGGCTGATTTATTTTTTTATGATATATATTATATTAAAACTATGCTAAAAGAATAGAAGAAAGGATTTCATCAGAAGGCTAGCTAAGAATAGAAAAAGAAAGTATTATAGCAAAGGCTTGTTGCTTTGACTCTCTGTCCAAGCCAGCTGGACTGTGATTGGCCATTAATTAGAAACAACCACATGAGACAATCACAGATGCACCTGTTGCATTCCACAGCAGCAGATAACCATTGTTTACATTTTGTTCTTTTGGCCTCTCAGCTTCTCAGGATGAAAAATCCTAAGGAAGGAATTTTTCATGAAAAGATCTCCGCGACACAGAGAAGAAAACCCAGCTCCTGAACATCCGATGAAGGTCAGGCATTAAAATATTTCCATCCCTTGCCTGCTTCCTCCCTCCTGCCCTGAAGCCTTTGATCTCTCTGGCCCAGTGAGTCAGTACTCTGGGCAAGGAACTACAATTTCCTGAAGAGAGGCTGCAGACAGGTGGGGTTGGTCCCTTCCACCGGGCAGCACTGACAGAACCAGAGGACACAGTCTCAAGCTATGTCAAGGAAGGTATAAGTTGGATATTAGGAAGAAATTTTTCACTGAAAGATGGTAGAGTCACCATCTCTGGATGTGTTTAAAAATACACTGGCCATGGCACTTGGTGCTATGGTCTGGTTGAGGTGTCAGGGCACAGGTTGGACTCGATGATCTTAGAGGTCTCTTCCAACCTCGTTATTGTGTGATTCTGTGATCCCTCCCATGAGAGTGCTGCAGCTGGCAGGGTAATGAGATGGAAATGTGGTGGAGCCTGAGCTGCCATTCCCTGCTGTGCTCCTGCTCAGTGCCCACACTGTGCCCTGGCCCTGTGAACACCTGCAGCAGGAGGCGGTGATGCACAGGGACACACCTCCCTCCTCTGCTGCTTCAAGGACTCGATTCTTTAAAGCTTCTGCAAGAAAAGTGCTTACACTGGCAAGGATTAAGTGGGAAGGATGTGTTTTGCCTCATCCTCCTGCAGTCCTACCCTCAAGGATGTCTCTGCTCTCAAAGCCATTTCTGACCATCTCTTGGTGGTTTGGCTGCAGGGCAGTGACCAGGGGCTGCCAGGGTGCCTCAGTGTGGGGAGCAGGGATGGTGCATTGCTGCATCAGCTGGCCACAGCCTGCATTGCTGCCTGCTGCTTGGCTGCTTTTGTATTCCTTTGATTTAAAGCCATCTTGCAGCATCTGAGGATTCATTTTGCTCAGATGTGCTACTTACATTTGTAAGATTTGTAGAGAGCGAGAATTATCATCTTAATTCATAGTAATATTTCCAGGCAAAGATTGTGGGTGCTTTCTTTTCTTGTCTGTTCGTGTTTTGGCTCATATTGGATTTGCTTTCTATCTGGGTTTGGAGGGATATGATTTCTTTGTTTGATTTTCCTTCCCAAATATCCTGTCAGCTGCATATTGAAGGAAAACTTCTGTCTGAAAAAAAAAGAGTCATACCTTATTTTAGGCTTTCCTGCCCTAATCTCTGGTCAGGTAGCTGGATTTGTATGTAAAAATGATGGAGACAGGAGATAATCTGCCAGTCCCGACTGCCTTCAGCTCTGGTGGTGACGTCCCAGCTGTTTCCAATCTTCACCTTGCTGGAGAACCCATTTCCATGATGATAATCATTTGTCAGCTTTTAATCTCCCAGTGCAGATGTGACAAAATAGTTTCATAATCCGCTTGCGTGCATCAGGCTGCTCCCTTCTATTTTGGGAGAGCAGGGCTGACTAATGTGCAGCTCTGGCTGATGGCGTGTGACACTGCTGTGCCAAAGGCTGTCACAGTGCAGCAAAAGCCTCCAGAAAAGGGGTGAGCGCAGGCATTTTTTTAGTATCAGTTGGAAACACAGAGCAAAACCATCACACAAAGGCTGGAGAGAGCCCTGGATTGCGGCTCACAGGAGTCTCTGTGGCCGTGCAGTCACAGGGGCAGAGCAGGGAGGGACGTCCCCCTGCTGTCCCTCTGCAGCCTGGCCCATGGCAGCAGGGCTGGAGGGAAACGGGGCCAAAAGCAGGGGCTGGTGACTCAGGGCTGCTCCAAAGGGTGCGGAGCAGGCAGTGGATGCTCCCCTGTCACGAGGGATGCCAGCGACCCCCCACATCCCCAGGGACAATTCTGTGAGTCACCCGTGGGATGAGAAAGTGGAGGGATAATGGGGAACAATTTGAGCATTGTGTCATCTGAAGTGTGCCTTGCTTGTGGGAAGGGGATAAAGCACTAAAATCTAATGGAGCTGCATTGAGTGTGGGGGAACGTTGGATTATATGGCTGAAGATTCCATCTTCACTTGCACACGTGGCCATTTGACCGTGTGTGCTTGTCTGATTTGGTCTCCTTAAAGCTGAGAGAAAGGATGGTCAAACACTCATCCCAAGTAAGAGTCTAGACATTCAATTGTTCCTAAATAACCGTGTCTAATTAAAAAAATAATTTAAATTTCAATAAGTCTCCATGTGTGAACAATTTAATATGAAGATGAAACATGGCTGAAAGATAATCAATATCTTGATCAATTAAAGAATTTAGTTTTGGGAAGTAGCAGTATGGAAGGAAAATGGCAAAAGTCCTCCTTGAGAGCATATTTGGTTTGTCGCAGACATCTTTTGGGAAAAATCCTTTCCTTAGGATTTTTCCTTCTGAGAGCTGCAGTTTCAGCAACAAACGTAAACAATGGTTATCTGCTGCTGTGGAATGCAACAGGTGCATCTGTGATTGGCTCATCTTGGATGTTTATAATTAATGGCCACTCAAGGACCGAGCTATCTCGGACAGAGTCGGAGAGAGCTGCCTTTGTTATCATTCCTTTCTATTCTATTCTTGGCCTTCTGAGAGAACTTTTCCTTCTATTTCTTTTTAGTATAGTTATAATGTAATATATATATATATATATCATAAAATAGTAAATCAAGCCCTCTGATCATGGAGTCAACATTCTCGTCTCTTCCTTCACCTGACAACCCCTGTGACCATGGTCACATTTGGTTAAATCAGAAAGTTGGTAGAAAGAAAATGCATTTTCCAATTGTGCCTCATGAACCCACTAACAATCTTGTGAAACGTATGCATGGAAGGTCCTGACAATGTTGTTTTCCTAATAGTAATAATACTTGAATATAAGTAAAGATGGGAACTAGTCCAAAGCAGAGTCCAGGCATAAATCCTGCCATTTATCATCTGTGTTCTTCTGGAAACAAGAAGTGACTGGCATACTTGCTTAATTCAAACTAAATAGCCTATAAAACAAGTTCCCTAAGGCCAATAATAATAATAATAATATCAGGAGAAATGAATAAAAGGATGATTGAATACAGGATATGCTGAGGAGTGAATATGGGATATAGATACATATCATGGACAGGCTGTTGTTTATGGTGTGCTGGGAACTCCAATCCATCATCTGACCAGAGAATATAATGCAGTTAGAATCAAAAAAGATGCCTCTGTCTGAAGCAATGCCTGGATGTTATAAACCAGCAAATGCAAATAATTAATCAAAAGCAGCGAGCTGGCCAAAGTAGAATATCATCAAGCAATAATTCAAATCACAGCTGTGATTATGAGAAATAACCTTAAGTCTGCTATTTAATTAATATTAAGCTCCTGACACCCTCTAGGATGGGGCACACAAGCCTTCTCAGGCTAATATGATAATAGTCAGAGAAAATATTATGTTCCCTAGAAATTTCAGGAAGGGTATTAACCATGGGAGGCTCTCAGGTCTGTGTGTACAAACCATGTTCTCTGCACCCAAACACTGTCCAGGTTTCCTGGGATCAAGCACCCCTTGTGAGAGACCCCAGCTCAGGCTGGCTCAGCGCTCCCATCACCTTTGGGGTCCCTCCTTTGGTGTTGCCCCATGGATGCTGTGGATCCTGATCCTTTTTATCTGCCAGGAAAAAAAGAGAGATCCCCTGTGAGACCTTGCTGAGCAAGGCTGGCTGCAGCAGCTCTTGTTGCATCCGGGTGGGATGAGGTGCCCAGATGAAGCCCTGAGCTTCAGAAGAGATCCCAGAATGGTTTTGGGTTGGAAGGGACCCCAAAAGCTCATCTCCATCCCACCCCTGCCATGGCGCTTCCCCGGGAGCAGGTTGCTCCAACCCCTTGTGAGAGACCCCAGCTCAGGCTGGCTCAGCACTCCCATCACCTTTGGGGTCCCTCCTTTGGTGTTGCCCCATGGATGCTATGGATCCCGATCCTTTTTATCTGCCAGGAAAAAAGAGAGATCCCCTGTGAGACCTTGCTGAGCAAGGCTGGCTGCAGCAGTTCCTGTTGCCTCAAGGTGGGATGGAGGTACCCAGATGTAGCCCTGAGCTTCAGAAGAGATCCCAGAATGGTTTTGGGTTGGAAAGGACCCCAAAAGCTCATCTCCATCCCACCCCTGCCATGGGGCTTCCCGGGAGCAGGTTGCTCAGCACCCCTTGTGAGAGACCCCAGCTCAGGCTGGCTCAGCACTCCCATCACCTTTGGGGTCCCTCCTTTGGTGTTGCCCCATGGATGCTGTGGATCCCGATCCTTTTTTGTCTGCCAGGAAAAAAAGAGAGATTCCCTGTGAGACCTTGCTGAGCAAGGCTGGCTGCAGCAGCTCTTGTTGCCTCAGGATGGGATGGGAGTGCCCAGATGAAGCCCTGAGCTTCAGAAGAGATCCCAGACTGGTTTGGGTTGGAAGGGACCCCAAAAGCTCATCTCCATCCAAGCCCCGCCATGGGGCTTCCCGGGAGCAGGTTGCTCAGCACCCCTTGTGAGAGACCCCAGCTCAGGCTGGCTCAGCACTCCCATTACCTTTGGGGTCCCTCCTTTGGTGTTGCCCCATGGATGCTATGGATCCTGATCCTTTTTATCTGCCAGGAAAAAAGAGAGATCCCCTGTGAGACCTTGCTGAGCAAGGCTGGCTGCAGCAGCTCCTGTTGCATTGGGGTGGGATGAGGTGCCCAGGTGAGCTTCAGAAGAGATCCCAGACTGGTTTGGGTTGGAAGGGACCCTAAAAACTCATCTCCATCCCAGCCCCTGCCATGGGGCTTCCCCTGGAGCAGGTTGCTCCAAGCCCTGAGGATGATCTGACACCCTCAGCAGCCCAAGGTGTGTGCAGAAAGGTGTCTTGCCCTTGCTCCTAAATCCTGGGTGCTAGCCACAAGCTGATCCACAGCATGAAGCCTTTCCCAGCCAAGTGCAGATAGAAATATCTTTGTAGGAAGATTGTAGGTTTGCTTCATTAATGGAGCGACTGACTCCTGTGCCTGGGAATTGAGCAGCTTCCTTCACCTTCCCCAGCTTTGTGAGAGTGTGTGTGTGTGTGTGTGGTAAATGACCTTTGGAATGAAAATATTAACAGAAAAGGAAAACATGATTGTAATTTATGAAATGTTAGCCCAGCTGCCTCTGGGGGGGAGCAGACCTTTCAGCCCTGCAAGCTGATACATTGCTGGGTGCCTGCATTGACACAGGTGCATTTAAAGAGTCAATTAGGGGGAAGATGTGTATTTACACTGCCAGGATTAATTTCATATTTTGGCAACTTTCTTTTTAAACATTTGAGGCTACTGATGCTGCTCCAAGAGGTTGCTTGTTGAGAAAGGGCTGCAGGTGGTTCCAGAGCAAGGAGATGAAGCCCAGACCTCTGGTAACAAAACATTTGGGTGGTCACTGCATCCTGAGAGAGCATCAGATTGACCAGTCCCTGCCTGTGCTGGAGCAACTCCTGATGGTGGGATTTGGGCTCTTGAATGTTGGCAAATGGATGCAAATACCTTCATCCCTGTCAAACTTCCAGGGATGTTTTCTGCAGGAGAGCAACAGAAGTGGGTGCTCTCTTGGCAGTTGCTTTGTGCAATTTGATTTCTGGGGTAAAAACCCCAAATTTCTGTCTTCATTACTGGCCAGGGGCCTCCACACAGGGCTATTAAAACCTTAAAAGACTCTCTTTGAGGCAGATCAGTGCAAAATGAAATGGAGGAAAATTGCTTATTGCTGAGGAAAATACAGCACTGTGAATAACAAGGAAGAAAACGCAGCTGAAGGCTCAAATTGAAGCTCTATTATGCCTGTGATTAAAGATAATGTGCTACGAAAGGGGACCACTGGAGGGTTTCTGTGCTAGGTTGGATGGCTAAAAACATGGTGATTGTGGCTGCTGGACCCTCATTGGCCTGGGTTTGATATCTAAATTATAGGGCTATTACCCAGAAATGGGTTTGATGCTCTGTCTGAAAGGCAGAGCCCCTCCACAGCCCAGCTGGCTGGGGGCACTCGTCCTGCTTGGGGCTTGGAAACTCCGTCTTTCTATTTTCCTTGGCAATTCAGGGTTTGTGGTTCTCTGCATAACAGTTCTGGGGCTGTTTAAGAGGCTTAAGAAATTAAATATGGATAGGTTCTTCCAGTCACCTACATTCCCATGTAATCCTCAGAGAGTTCATGAGGGGCTGCTTTGCTTTAAAGCTGGGGATTTTTCTTGTTTATTTTAATGAAGCTGATGTCCTTTATTGATGAGGGTGATATATGGAGTGACAGCACAAGATTTGTGATGTTTTCCAGAATAAACTTGCATGTTTGTAAGTAGTTGATGCTGTAAGCAATGGCTGAAGATTTGTATTTGGCAAACTTAATTACATTTGAAATGAGTTTGGGCTTGAACTTGGGAGATACTGCGTTCTGTTTAAAACAAAACTGTTCTCTAGGATGAGAAGAAGATTTCAGTGACATGTTTGTATTTAGTAAGCTCAAGGCACTTTTCACAAACTTCAGAACCATTCAGCATCACAAGCTGTTTTCTCCAGGAAATCTTTCCTGCTCTGCATCCTCAGCCCCCACAAGCGTCGATGTGGGAATTGCTGCTATCAGCTGCCTGCAGTGTTCTGCTCCTGGCTTATCTGCTTCTGGCACAGAAAGGACACTGACAACTGCTAATCAACCCCGAGCACACAGATCTCCCTGAAACATCAACAGCGTCTGCATTGCTCCCTCTTCTTTATTTCCTTCTCGTCTTACTGGAGGGGGGAGCATCCTTTGCTGTCTGCAGTCTCCTAAGCTTAAAAATTGGAGCTCAGTTAATTGTGCTTATTGAGCTGCTGCACCTACATTTAGCTGAACCTTAATTTGAAGAATAGAGCAATTTGAATTTGGAGTTTTATGTTACCCACCTAGTTTTTAACACTAAGGCCAGGGCTCTGGCACCAGTAACAGCAGTGTTTGTACTGGTGCTGGGTGCTGTAGTGTGGCCGTGTTCACAGGGGTCTGAGGATGAGGGAAGAGACAAGGATCTGACTCCATGTTTCAGAAGGCTGATTTATTATTTTATGATATATATTATATTAAAACTATACTAAAAGAATAGAAGAAAGGATTTCATCAGAAGGCTAGCTAAGAATAGAATAGGAAAGAATGATAACAAAGGTTTGTGGCTCGGACTCTCTGTCCAAGCCAGCTCCCTGTGATTGGCCATTAATTAGAAACAACCAACATGGGCCAATCACAGATGCACCTGTTGCATCCCACAGCCGCAGATAACCATTGTTTACATTTTGTTCCTGAGGCCTCTCAGCTTCTCAGGAGGAAAAATCCTAAGGAAATGATTTTTTATAAAAGATGTCTGTGACAGTGTAGCCCTGCTCCCAGCCCCTTTACTTCTGGGGACCTGCTGCAAATCTTGTTTCCTTGGAGCTCCAGCCTGGCTGGTGGCTGCTTGGTGTCACCGCTGGGTCACCCCCTCTCTTAGTGCCAAGTGGTTTTTTGGTGACCCACAGGACCCAGTCAGTGCCACTGCAGGTGCCAAGGGGCTCGTGTGACAAACTGCTCCTCAGGAAAAGACAAGAAGAAAGATGCTTTAGTGAGAGCTACATCCTCTGCAGGAGGACAGGCCAAGCTGGGATTTGGTCACCCACACAGGTATCTTGGAGCTGACCAGTTCTCTGACCTTGGTGTTTCTTGGATTATTAAAAACAACAACAACAACAACAACAAAAAAACCCCACACAAACAAAATTATTTTTTTCTTTCAGTGTTCCGGTCACCACTCCTATTTCTCCTGCTGCTCTGGCTGTCATTGCCTGTGACATTAATGTCCCAGTTGCCATCAGTGCACCAGAACATGGCAGGAACAGCAAGTGTCCCTGCAGCAGTGTGGAGCCAGGAGAGGACTCAGGGTCCTGGGCACTGGGGGCATCTAGGGAGGGCTTGGCTGAAGAACTTAAACATGTGATTGGTGTTTCTGTGACCTTACTGAAAAATCACATGATGTCTGCAAGGCAATCCTCCAGCTCTAAGTTCTGTGCCATCTTTACTGTCCTTAAAGGAGGAAAAGGCATCTGAAGAGGAAGGTGCAGCTGTGGTACCAGGGTGGAAAAGCTCCAGCCACTGGTAGTGCAGCACTCTCCAGGGTGGCTTGGGTGATGTTCAGCTCTGTGGTGAGGACGAGGCAATGACTCCTGCCTTGTTCTGTAGCTCTTGTATTGCTGGGAAGGATGAAAGTTTGACAAGAAAGTCTCACAGATATGTGTGCTTAGCAGAAAGATTTTTAAATGTAGAGTCTGATGAAGGAATAGAGATAGAAGCAAGTTTTGATATAGAAGAAAAGTATTGCTGAGCCAGTCTCACTGGATAACCAAGGAGGCACAGGGTGTGTTAGTTAGAAGGGGTTTGTATGGCTTAGAGCAAAGGATAAACCCACCCCAAACAAGAAGATGTTTTTACCAAGCAGAAAGAGAGCACAGGCAAACAAGTCAGCAGATGTTGGAAGTAGAAAAAAGGTCTCAGAATGTTCCACTGCAAGAAAACTGAAAAAACAACTTCTAGCTTAAACTGTAATGTACTGACTGTTAGTGATTGGAGAACAGTAACATGAATATGGTAATTACAGTAGTTATGATAGGCTATAGGTAATAGTTCAGGTATAGATTGGTTCTGCTGTATGAAGATGCTTAGCAAAGAAAAGTGCAGAATGCACTGTAACCAAACCCAAAGGGTGTCCAGGGCTGCCTGCAGCTGGAGCTGACAGCTGTGGGCACAGCTCTGTCACCCACCACCCTGGGCTGCTGGAACACCTTGGATACAATAAACTGCATTTTGGAGAGCCCCTGGAGTCCCGCATCCCTGATTTTGGCTCTAACACTTCTTGTGCATCTCCCAGCAGCTCCTTGTGGCTGATGGAAAAGCCAGTGTGTGTCCATGGAGAGGTTCAGCCTGGCTGTGTCACACCCCCCATGTTTGGTTATTTAATGTGAGCAAACAAGGTCAAAGATAAAATAACTCCCCCTCCCCCTTTCACAATCCTTCTACTGTAGTTTTTTAAGAGCCAGCCATGTGTGAGATCAGGCAAAGGTTAAATTGTCAGGCTCTCTTAGCAAAGGAGAGATTTGACTCCTAGCCTGAGGCAGGGTTATCTACCCTGAGCTGTTACATTGCTTGTTAGATGCTGCTTTTTCATAGCCAAAACACACCAACAGCACAGCCCCACCAGCCCTGCTGGGTTTAATCAGTCTGTGCAAACCTGGTCTAACACACCCTGGTAACCTGTTAACCACAACTCATCCAGCTGCAGGCTGGCATTGCACTTTTATTGGCTCCTGCCAGGAAGAAATGTTTTGTTTTTCTGCATCCCATATCTGGTGAGTGGGGACTGGGGATTATTCAATGTATTAGATTATTATTAGGTGATTAAATTATTATTATAGTATTCTTATTAGATGTATTTTCAGATTTATGCTTCTACAGATAAGCAAGGCTCGTGTTTCTTGTGTTTGTGCACAGGGCACAGCGTTGACTCGTGGCATGGCTGTGAGTGCTGGCTGATTGCCTCTGCTTCATCAGGGAATTGAGGAAATTTAACTCCCATTGCACAAGTTCACCGTCACTGAAATTTATACAGATACAACCTGGAGGTGTATTGCTGCGAGGGGCTGCTGGGGGGAAACCTGTCACCTGACAACAGCAGATTTTGCTGGTCCTGACGAGCCTTGATGTGGCTTTTCTTACCCAGAAAATGAAGTTGCAGTGCAGCAAAAACTGCATTGCAGCTGCAGCGGGGGCCCATCCGTCTGCACCATCTGGCAGAGCCAAGAGTGGCTGAGCCTGCAGGCTCAGGGTCCTGTGACACACTGAGGGCAGCCACGCATGAACAAAACACTGCTCGTTTCATCAGCAGGAGCAGCCCCTAAACACAAGGAGGGGTTTGCAGTGACAGTCATTCCTGTGAAATCTACTGCAGTTAATTCTTCCCAGTGAGGAAGGCAGAACTCATCTCTAGCACAGGCTGGATTTCTCTTGACCAAGCATAGATGTTGCCATGCTCCATTTTTAGGCCCCTCATCTCATGATGAAGGGTTTCTTTAGCCCATCCTTCCAGATTTCCTGACTATAGAGTAGAATCAAGCAGGGAAAATTGCAAAAAGTCCAGCAATGTTGCATCAGTCTCAAGTATCCAACAGACATTGGGTGATTTTCTTTCTGCCTGGTTCTTCTAGGCATCCCTCCCTAACTAATACACTCATAAAATCAATATTTTGGTAATCAGCTCCCAGCTGCTGTTACAGAATAGCTACAAACTTCTTTAAAAAGCCATTTTTACGAGTGGAAATGTGTTATGAGTGTTGCAGTGGAAATGTGGACAGTGGTACAGCCACAGCAGGTCAGGGTGAAAGCCCATCCCTGTTTCAGCTCAGATTGAGACATTGATAGGGACCTTACAGGTGATTTTCTGCATTCTGGGTGCCAAATTAAAATATCTACAAGCCCCAAATAGTCAGAATTTAGGCATTAAAGCTGTCAGTGTTTAAAGTGGATTTTGGAAGGAAGTGCAGCTGATCTACACTGGCTCAATGATAGGTGGGATGGCACTTTGAGCAAACCCTTCTAGTGGACATTGTCCTCACCCGTGTCAGAGGGGTTGGAGCTGGATGGTTTTTAAAGATCCTTCCTAACCCCACCCAGCCTGTGATTCTCTGACCTTTCTTTCCCTGACACGGGCTGTTTATTTCTCCGGTGTCTCCATGACACGTGCCCCTGCGGACAAAAAACAATCTTTGCTTTCACGTTGGGACTCAGACAAACAAAGGCATCAGCAGCAGCCCCCAGAGAGGCTGAGCTGTAATTGAGGTTATTAGCTTTGCTATTTTTCAGAGCACAGAGCAGGCTGGCAAGAAGCCAAGCCTTCCCTGAGCAGCAGCATCTCTGCTGCTCCTGCAGCCTCTGCATTCGACACCTCCTGCTCCCTCCCCAGCCCCTGCTGCCTCTGCTCTCTCTTCCCCACTCTGCCAATCCCCTGCTCACCAGGGAGCTTTTCAAATGCCAGCGTGTCTGGCTAAAAATAAAATGAAATTTTAATGACTGCAAAATATCCCCCTTTTCACCCAACTGCTCTCTGGAGGAAAGGGGAGGGCTGGGAAATCAGGGAATGCCCAGGAGCTGGTGCAGGGGATGATGCCTCTCACCTGCTTTACTGGGGTGGTAGGGAGGAGTAAAGAAACAGAACGCATTCCTTAATTAATAATTTTTAAAATTTATTTTATTACTTTGTGGTGTTGCGGGTGAAGAAAATTTGCTGGAAATCGTTTGTTTGACTCGGGAGCGGCACACAGAGGCTCGTGGCTCTGTTTATACGGCTGCAGTGTAACTGATACTGAGCACAGAATGTGTGCTGGGCTCTGACCAGCCCCTCCAAATCTGCCCCAGCTTGGGCACTCTGGGAGAGCCAGACTGGCAGAAACCCCTGAGCACCAAGCCAGACCCTCATGGTGGAGTCCCATTGGCACCCTGGTGTAGGAGCCTCGGGGCACGGTCACACGGCTGGGACGGACGGAGACAAGAGCTCTCTGCCTCCAGGCCGTGGGTTCTTGCGGGTTATTGCAAAGGGCGAAGGTGACCGGGCCGGCTGCTTGGTGCATGCCGCAGCCAGGAGCCAGCCCGATAGAAGGAAGCAAATAGAGCAAGAGAGCAAGAGCGAGGAAAAAAGGGTGGAGAGAAGAGCGGAAGAAAGAGAGCGAAAAAGAGAGACCGAAGTTCCCGGTACAATACGATAAATCATCTTCTGTGTTGAATATTCAAATTCTAATTAACCAATCTATAACAGCATGCATATCTTATAACATTTCCATGCAACCTATAAGAATCACTACATTAGCATACTATGTTTACATTTTAACCCTAAATCTTACTCAAGTCTCTTCGGCCAGGGTCTGCTCTGACCCTTGGACCTGCCTGCAAGCAGAGGGTGTTGTTTCATCAAAAGGGGATCACCTTCAGCCAGCCACACCATTGTTTTCCTGTTGTTCAGTAACTGAGGGATCTCAAAGGTTGCTTTCATTTCAGTCTTGCTTATAGTTTCTATATTCTCAAAATCTTTCACCAGGCAGTCATATTTATAGGGTTTTCCTGATTCATCCTTCCCAACACCCTGGACCTTGTGGCTGGTTCTCAGAGAGGCCCCAGTGCTGCAGAGTCTGCTCAGTCTGGGGTGAATCTGCCACTGTTCCCCAGTTTTTCCCATGGCACAAGACTGTGTTATAACACTTGGTGTTTGTGCTCACTTATCCACATTGCTGAACCACTGTGTGCCCTCCTACACCTCCCTGAGACCAACACCTCCCTGCCTCTCTCCTGGCAGTGCTTGTAACCTATTTAAGAAATTATATGGATGTCACAGACATCCTTTTATGAAAAATCCTTTTCTTAGGATTTTTCCTCCTGAGAAGCTGAGAGGCCTCAGGAACAAAATGTAAAAAATGGTTATCTGCTGCTGTGGAATGCAACAGGTGCATCTGGGATTGGTCTCATGAGGTTGTTTCTAATTAGTGACCAATCACAGCCCAGCTGGCTTGGACTCTCTGTCCAAGCCACAAACCTTTGTTATCATTCCTTTCTATTCTTAGCTTAGCCAGCCTTCTGATGAAATCCTTTCTTCTATTATTTTAGTATAGTTTTAATGTAATATATATCATAAAATATTAAATCAGCCTTCTGAAACATGGAGTCAGATCCTCATCTCTTCCCTCAACCTGAGACCCCTGCGAACACCATCACATATGGAGACACTGGATTAACCTGTAAATCAATAGTAAGGCAACATATTTTAGCAGGATGGGGCTGGGAGGGAAAACAGCCATGGGTGCTGTGATCCTCACAGGGTTTCCTGCAGGAAAAAGCAATCCCTGTGGCACTATTGTAGCATTATGATGATGTTCCTCATGTGAAATCCTCCTCTGGGGATTTGCAAAGCCCAGCACTCTCTGCTCAGAGTGGATAAAAACCCTTCCCTGCCTGTACAGCCTTGCTCAGAGGGGCACAGGAAGCCTCGAAGCCGGAGCATCGGAGCTGCTGCGGCCCTGCAGCCAGGATGGGGCACCCCGGGAGCTGAATCAGCCCCACAGCACCTCGCTGTGCTGGCTGCTGGGAAACTCAGAGGGAATCCCGGGGGTTATCCAGCCTCCCTGGCTGCTCCTCTGCCAGGTACACGTTGGCAAAATCCCAAGGGTGCAGCTCAGCACAAGCGGCAGCCCTGTAGGGGACAACAGTCACATCACCCTGCTGGGATTTCCCTCTTTCCTCAATAAAAAACCCATCAGCACAATCACTTTTTCATCCTGTGTTTGCTCGGTCGGAGAACATAAAGGCACTCGTTATTTTTATGTGCTGTGTGACTTTATAGATGAATGTGACACTTATGACTGCCATAGTTTGATGAGGAAAATAAGGTATTGGCATCTAAAAATTAGTGATGGTGCTTTACAAATGTCTGGATACCCAAAAATAGCTGCAGAAAACAGTGCTGCTTGTACATTTTAAGCACAAGAACAAGCAATGAAAGCATTCCCAGAACTGCTCGAGGGAATAGCAGACTTTTCATTTAAGGCTGTATTATTTAATTGGATAATCTGATTAAATATATAGGTTATGTGAGGACCTGATGCTATCCCCTTTAGGAACTGCTGCATACAGACAGAAATAAAATAACAACCAATTGCATGGAAGGAGAGCTACAATAAATGCTATTTTTGATGCAATTGCTCTGGAGAAATTGGTGGCAGATGCATCATGCTGCTATTTGGTTAAAAGGGCTGTTTTCTCCCAGATGAATCAACTCATGAACTTTAGTGAATTGGCTTTTGCCAAAATAATTGATTAAGTCAGAGCCATTGATAGGGGGTATTTTGTTGGAATTTCCATGTTTCATTTATCCTGTGCTTGATTTACATATGTAAATATAAAAATGCCAAATGGCTGTGCCTTGCCACGGCTGTGCTGCACGAATGGGTGTCAGTGACAGGTGCTGGAGCTGCCCTTAGATCGCTGTGGTTTTGGGTTTGGGAGCTGTCGCACAGGTCCTGGCAGTTGAGTAAGCTGAATATATTTAACTCAGCTTTTCCTGTGTCTGAGCAGGGGATTTGCCATAGCCTGTGGCTGGCTGTTTATTAGCATAACTTAATGGCTGGCTATAAATAGAAATGAAGGGAGGTGCAGACAGAGACTTGCTGTACTAACCTGTCTCTTGGGCCCTTGCCTGTGATCTTCCTTTTTTAGAGATTTTTCCCCCTTTTCCACGGCGATAGATAGTTAAAATGCAATTACAATGTTAATTTGCGGTGTTAATGCGCTACAGCAGGAAGCCAAAGGGAGCTGCTCTGGCAAACTGGAGAGCCAGTCAGCTCCATTAACTCCCAGGCTGCTGGGGACTCCTGTGCCCCCTGGAAACCGGAGACACAATCAGCATCTTATCGAGGCTGACACCAAAGTGATGCAATCAGCCTCAAGTGTCCCACAAGGACCTGGCACTGAATAAAGATAAAGCCACTCAGCCTTTTCCTGCTTCACCGGGGTCATTGCGAAGGGAAGGATGTCATTAACCAAGCAATAAATCTCATTCCTGAGCCTTCCAGTTTTGGTTTTTCTCCCGTGCAGCCCCTCCGTGATGCAAGGCAGGGGATGGCACTCAGGACCCCTTTGTCCCTGCATGGAGGGCTCTCCCCAGGCACCTCTGCTTGTCCAGTGTTGGAACCCAGGACATTCCTCTGGCTGCCCTGGAGGACTTAAGACCCTGCCAAGGGGCTCAGAGACCTTAGCACAGAGCCCAAGACCCCTGTGCCTTTGATTTAGCCCTTGGAAAAAACAATTACCAACCTTTATATGAAGGATTACAAGTCAAAAGAGCTAAGTAGAATAATAGTTAGTTTGTCATGGGGTGTAAAATAGATTTTTGAGGTTTTTAGAAGAGGGGCTCAGGGTCCCAAGATGGAGGAATTTGAGTGTTCCTTGTCCTTTTTCCTTCTTCTTCCTAGCCTCCATCTCCTGGGTGATGTTGGCATTTCTGGATGGGTTTAGAGTAGAAGCTCACTGTCTAACACAGGTGATGGGTATTGCGAAGTTATGGTAAATAATGCACATGTAGTTTTAGTATAAAATGATAACACCACAGCGCCTCTGTCTGATCTGCTGAATGGACCTTGGCAGGACAGAAAAAAGAATTTTATAGATAAGAAACAATAAACAACCCTGGAGACCAAGAACTGAAGAGTTCTGACTCCTTCCTCAACAGCCAGGCTGGGAAAAAGAGACTTTTAACCCATCTCGGGGTCACTGTGAGCAGCAAAAGCCCCAAGAGTCCAGAGGGAATCCTGCTGGGGCAGTTCAGGGGTCCATGGGCTCCAGCACAGGCTGTCGTCCTTCCTCAATCCATCCCTTTTTCTGCTTCTGCTGCTGTGTGATCAAGGGCTTCATTCCCCCTCTCTCACAGTGCTTTTCATGGCCCTCTGCCCCACAGCAGCTGGAAGCTGTCCAGACCTCAAACTGTGATCCAACACCTCCCTGCCCTCTCCTCTGGCAGTGCTTATAACCCATTTAAGAGCTTATATGGAGACACTGGATTAGCCTGTAAATCAATAGTAAGGCAGCATATTTTAGCAGGATGGGGCTGGGAGGAAAACAGCCATGGGTGCTGTGATCCTCACAGGGTTTCCTGCAGGAAAAAGCAATCCCTGTGGCACTATTGTAGCATTGTGATGATGTTCCTCATGTGAAATCCTCCTCTGGGGATTTGCAAAGCCCAGCACTCTCTGCTCAGAGTTGATAAAACCCTTTCCCTGCCTGTCCATCCTTGCTCAGAGGGGCACAGGAAGCCTCGAAGCCGGAGCATCAGAGCTGCTGCGGCCCTGCAGCCAGGATGGGGCACCCCGGGAGCTGAATCAGCCCCACAGCACCTCGCTGTGCTGGCTGCTGGGAAACTCAGAGGGAATCCCGGGGGTTATCCAGCCTCCCTGGCTGCTCCTCTGCCAGGTACACGTTGGCAAAATCCCAAGGGTGCAGCTCAGCACAAGCGGCAGCCCTGTAGGGGACAACAGTCACATCACCCTGCTGGGATTTCCCTCTTTCCTCAATAAAAAACCCATCAGCACAATCACTTTTTCATCCTGTGTTTGCTCAGTCAGAGAACATAAAGGCACTCATTATTTTTATGTGCTGTGTGACTTTATAGATGAACGTGACACTTCTGACTGCCATAGTTTGATGAGGAAAACAAGGTATTGGCATCTAAAAATTAGTGATGGGTGCTTTACAAATGTCTGGATACCCAAAAATAGCTGCAGAAAACAGTGCTGCTTGTACATTTTAAGCACAAGAACAAGCAATGAAAGCGTTCCCAGAACTGCTCGAGGGAATAGCAGACTTTTCATTTAAGGCTGTATTATTTAATTGGATAATCAGATTAAATATATAGGTTATGTGAGGACCTGATGCTATCCCCTTTAGGAACTGCTGCATACAGACAGAAATAAAATAACAACCAATTGCATGGAAGGAGAGCTACAATAAATGCTATTTTTGATGCAATTGCTCTGGAGAAATTGGTGGCAGATGCATCATGCTGCTATTTGGTTAAAAGAGCTGTTTTCTCCCCAATGAATCAGTTTATGAACTTCAGTGAATTGGCCTTTGCCAAAATAATTGATTAAGTCAGAGCCATTGATAAGGGGTATTTTGTTGGAATTTCCATGTTTCATTTATCCTGTGCTTGATTTGCATATGTAAATATAAAAATGCCAAATGCTGTGCCTTGCCACGGCTGTGCTGCACGAATGGGTGTCAGTGAGAGGTGTTGGAGCTGCCCTTAGATCGCTGCGGTGTTGGGTTTGGGAGCTGTCACACAGGTCCTGGCAGTTGAGTAAGCTGAATATATTTAACTCAGCTTTTCCTGTGTCTGAGCAGGGGATTTGCCATAGCCTGTGGCTGGCTGTTTATTAGCATAACTTAATGGCTGGCTATAAATAGAAATGAAGGGAGGTGCAGACAGAGACTTGCTGTACTAACCTGTCTCTTGGGCCCTTGCCTGTGATCTTCCTTTTTTTCTAGATTTTTTTCCCCCTTTTCCACGGCGATAGATAGTTAAAATGCAATTACAATGTTAATTTGCGGTGTTAATGCGCTACAGCAGGAAGCCAAAGGGAGCTGCTCTGGCAAACTGGAGAGCCAGTCAGCTCCCATTAACCACCCAGGCTGCTGGGGGACTCCTGTGCCCCTGGAAACCGGGAGACACAATCAGCATCTTATCGAGGCTGACACCAAAGTGATGCAATCAGCCTCAAGTGTCCCACAAGGACCTGGCACTGAATAAAGATAAAGCCACTCAGCCTTTTCCTGCTTCACCGGGGTCATTGGGAAGGGAAGGATGTCATTAACCAAGCAATAAATCTCATTCCTGAGCCTTCCAGTTTTGGTTTTTCTCCCGTGCATGGCAGGGGATGGCACCCAGGACCCCTTTGTCCCTGCATGGAGGGCTCTCCCCAGGCACCTCTGCTTGTCCAGTGTTGGAACCCAGGACATTCCTCTGGCTGCCCTGGAGGACTTAAGACCCTGCCAAGGGGCTCAGAGACCTTAGCACAGAGCCCAAGACCCCTGTGCCTTTGATTTAGCCCTTGGAAAAAACAATTACCAACCTTTATATGAAGGATTACAAGTCAAAAGAGCTAAGTAGAATAATAGTTAGTTTGTCATGGGGTGTAAAATAGATTTTTGAGGTTTTTAGAAGAGGGGCTCAGGGTCCCAAGATGGAGGAATTTGAGTGTTCCTTGTCCTTTTTCCTTCTTCTTCCTAGCCTCCATCTCCTGGGTGATGTTGGCATTTCTGGATGGGTTTAGAGTAGAAGCTCACTGTCTAACACAGGTGATGGGTATTGCGAAGTTATGGTAAATAATGCACATGTAGTTTTTAGTATAAAATGATAACACCACAGCGCCTCTGTCTGATCTGCTGAATGGACCTTGGCAGGACAGAAAAAGAATTTTATAGATAAGAAACAATAAACAACCCTGAGACCAAGAACTGAAGAGTTCTGACTCCTTCCTCAACAGCCAGGCTGGGAAAAGAGACTTTTAATGCATCTCGGGGTCACTGTGAGCAGCAAAAGCCCCAAGAGTCCAGAGGGAATCCTGCTGGGGCAGTTCAGGGGTCCATGGGCTCCAGCACAGGCTGTCGTCCTTCCCTCAATCCATCCCTTTTTTCTGCTTCTGCTGCTGTGTGATCAAGGGCTTCATTCCCCCTCTCTCACAGTGCTTTTCATGGCTCTCCTCTGCCCCACAGCAGCTGGAAGCTGTCCAGACCTCCAAACTGTGATCCAACACCTCCCTGCCCCTCTCCTGGCACTGCTTATAACCCATTTAAGAGCTTATATGGAGACACTGGATTAGCCTGTAAATCAATAGTAAGGCAGCATATTTTAGCAGGATGGGGCTGGGAGGGAAAACAGCCATGGGTGCTGTGATCCTCACAGGGTTTCCTGCAGTGTTCCTTAACACCTTGTTCTTAAGGGACAGCAGGTTTTTCATCTCCTCCCCTTTTATCTGACACTCCAGGTTCTCTCCCAGTGAAGATGACAAGAGGCAGAAGTTTTGTCTTTTCTGTTCTTGAAACTGGAAGGATTTGTCCTGAACCCTCAGGGGAAGAGCCCAAATTGTGAATAAAGATCTAAAATGTTGTTCTTGAGAATGATCTGGCTGCTGTTGCTGTTCTTGTGGGGCCTAAACCATTCTGTGGGTGTTTCAGTTCTCTCAGCACATGGAAATTATCTATATACCAGGTAGAAATGCTCAGATTTTTCCCTAATATGTCTATTCCATTCCACCTCTCCTTCCTTATGAATGCTTACAAAGTACAACCTGCTTCAGCAGCACCCCTTAGAATTTATTGGAAGACCAAACACAGCCTTAATCAAATACATTTTTGGTCAGGTCTTACATAAATAAGTAAACCAGCCTCCAAAGCAGACAATTTGCTGGTAATAGAAAAATATATTTTTAATGTAGTAGTAGGCTTTTCAAGGAATTAAAACTCATTAGACTCTACCATTTAGGGGAAAAATAAAAGGCTTTTAAACATCAATTTAGAATCCATTTACAGGCTCTCTCAAGGCCTTGTGTTACCATGTGGATCCAGGGTTACGTCTCTCTAATAAAATACTGGGAAGTGTAGAAAAGCAGTTGGGGAACTGGAATTTCTGAAAGATCTTTTTTAAAAATGAAAATATGTGTTCAGATGCTAAATTACCCTTAAAAACAAAAAACACACAAACAAAAAAACCCAAAAAACCCCCCAAAAAACCCCCCAAAAAAACCAAACCCAAAAAAATAAAATCCCCAAACCAAACAGAAACCACCCCCACAAATTGCTGTAAACAGGAAAGAATTAGAAATTCACTGCCAAAATATGCAAATGATGTAAAGTTCAAAGAGGCCAAATGCCATACTCCTATCATAGACCTGGCCTGGCACAGTGCTCAGTGCTTGCAGAGAGGGTTAATGAAAAATACTGGCATTACAATTAATGTTATCAAGCTGAAGAATATTTGCTTTTCAAAACTGCTCACTAAATGTTAAAGATCTACATTAGCATTTCACAGCCTGATACTCTGGGACCTGATTTTTGGGTAGTCCAACTCCTCCAGACTGCAATTAAAGCCAAGTGGTTTGGATTTTGAAGATACCAGAGGTGGGAGAACACGAAAGTCCTTTGGAGAACCAGGGGATGCTGTGTGTTTCGAGCTGACTGCGCAGCCAAGCACTCTGCTGCCAAGGTGAGGTGGGACTGATGCTGCTGTGTCCCACTGAATCATGGGCAGATGTATTTATCAGCGCTTGAAAAATCTGGTTGCTCTATTGGCCATGAAAAACAGCCTGTGGGGGAACACGAACTCATCAGTGAGAGCAGAGTCTGCCTCTGTGCAGTGAATGGAGCTCGTGGCCACAGAGCGCACAGCAGAAATGGATGCTGCTGCTGCTGGTCTGCGTTCCCTCCCGGAGCAGGGTCCTTCCCATGTGTGATGTGAAGCAGGACTTGTGTGCTGGCTGGGAACCCCCCCATGGGAGAATACAGGGCATGGGGAAACTTTCCAGGGTAGAGATGAAATGAAGTTAAAATTTAGATTGGATATTTAAATGTGGAAGTGTTTAAAAAATATCAGTGAAGACCATCTGCCAAAGTAGTGTTTGCTCCTCCTAAAGCAGCCTGAAGGGAAGGGCACTGTAAATAAGTCAATATATTCCTGATTTACAGAGATCATGCCTTGAGATAGCTCCATGTGGCTGTATTTTCCCCTTGTCACACCTCATTGTGAAGCCTTGGGTTCTGTTCCCTCTATTGCCATCACATTAATGAGCTCTTGCTGCTCCTGTTGGTTCTTTTACACCTCCAAGGGCTCCTCACACACCAGAGCTACAGACCAGGAGCTTACAGCAACCCATCCCCTTGGTGAACTTCATGAAATCAGCGATTGCTCACAGTGTTGATGTTTTCCTGCAAACTGAGGGTTCACAGCCTGAGCCATTCCAGTGCTCTCCCTGCTCACTGTAAAGTTCTCCTCATGTTGAGGTGAAATTTCTTGTATTTTGGCCATTGCTCCTCATCCTTTTTAATGGGCACCATTAAAAATGTGGCACCATTCTCTGACATCCCTTAAAGACATTTGTATGGATTGATGAGATCTCCTCCCAGAATAAACAGCCCCAGTTTATTTCCCCTCATAAGGGAGATGCTGCAGACCCCAAATGAACTTTGTGACTTCCACTGCACCTCTCTAGTAGCTCTTTCATGCTCTGAGGAGCCCAGAACAGGACACAGCACTCCAGATGTATCTTTTCATCTGTCTCTTTGCTGTAAAATCCTGTTTATTGGTAATACATCAGCACTGACAACTATTTTTAAAGGGTATTTCTCATTTTATATGGATTTAAATACTTTGCCATATTTGCCAAGGGAGACAGATTGTTAAAGGCCAGAAAAAGCCCTTTCCTTCTCTTGGCACTCCACAAGGCCACACAGCTGGAGTGAATTTGAATATTATTGTCTCCAATTAAAAAAAAAATTAAACCAATTCTAGGAAAAAAAAATAAGGATCAGGATTTTCCAGTAAGCCTAACTCATGCCTGCCTTTAAAATGTTATAAATAGAAAAACATCATCAACAAACTCCTTCACTGTGCAAGAGCCTAATTTCTTCCTCTCCACTGGGATCTGGTGTGTTTTTCAGAGTCTGTCATTAATTGTGCTGTATTGTGAGCATTTTCTGCTTCACTAGTTAGTCAGATAGGCAGCAAATGGAGTCAGCTCTAGGTCAGGGAACACAAAAAGCCAACTCCTGCTGCCTCCCAATCAGGTAGGGATATTGAATTGGCCTCCACATAATTGAAAACATTAGCAGGCTGGACAATAAGCCAATTCTTAAACACACGAGCATGAAACACAACAAAGAGGCAAGGTCTGAAATTCCCAATGATCCTGATCCATCTGCCCATGAAAGCAATAGAATTTCCTCCACCTCTGGCAATGGGATCGGAGTAGGGAAAGAAAGACCAAGGGCCCAGTGATCTAAAGGTAGAGATCAAAATATTTAACTTCCCCAAAAGCTGTGAACAAAAGCAGGCTTAGCATTGCCAGTTTTTGAGCAGGCATGCTGGGACATAGAAAAATATTTGGGGTATTTTGCCGTGTTTTTAAAAGTGGATAAATGAAACCTTTTTCTATCTGTGAATAAATAGGCACATCTTACTTGCCCGGAGCATCTCCTTCCCTAATTTCTTGTCTAGAAGTTGCCTTTAGCCTCTTTCCAACAGAGAGGAGAGGTCTGAAAGGCAGAAAATACCTCTCTGTCCCATGGTGTGGATTTCCCCACACATCAGTTCTTGTTTAAATGAGACCTGGACCTCCAGCTTTCCTGGATATTGTGGTGTTTTCACCTTGGCTAAAAGCACAAAAGATGATGGCTATCACCTGGTGCTGCAGACATGACACAAAAAATATTTGTATCAATCAGACATTGGTCCCTGAATGAGTGATGGACACCTGTGAGCCAGCCCCCTCTTTTCCAGCTGAGGAGACAGCACAGGCTGACCCTTCTTCCCCTGGACAGTCTAAATGTTAACCAGGGGCTCTGCAACAGGGAATGACAGAGCCCAGCCCATGTCTCTGCTGGGCACAGGCACAATTTGCAGTAGCTGAGTGTGTCCCTTCACAGGGCACAGCAGTCCCTTGTACCAGGGATTATTTGGATGGCTGTAGGAAAGAAACATCCCTGGGTAAGCACACAAATATTCCGTGCAGGATGTGTACAGGATAAACTTCCCACACGGCCATAGCTATGACCTGCTTTTTCTCAGCTTGCTTTTTTTGGTTTATTGTTCTGAGTCAGTGGCAATGGAGATCAGTTGGCCACCGGAATGTGCAGGAAGAGAGGTGACAGTGCCTTAAAGTGCTCTGCTGTATATTTACAATGTAAAAATATTTACAGTGTAATGCAACTGCAGGAGAAAGCAGAGGCTCCAGCTCACCTGGGATGTGCAGGGCAATGGTGCCCTCGGGGATGGGCTGCTCTCTATGGAGCATTTCAAACTCCCACTGAGGCTCACCTCTGCTGCTAAATGTGGGGGAGGAAGTCTCAGGGTCTCTTGTTCCTCAGAGTGACCCCGAGATGAGCTTAGAAAGTCTTTTTTCCCAGCCTGGCGCACAAAGAAAGAGTCAGAGCTCTTCATTTCTCGGTCTCAAGGTTGTTTGTTGTATTTGATCTATAAAATTCTTTCTCCTGTCCTGCCGAGGTCTGCTCAGCAAGACAGTCAGAGGCACTCTGCTTCCCCTAAGGGCTGTGTTATTTTTACAATTACTTTCTAATACCTATCACTAATGTTAGACAGTGAGCTTCTACTCTAAATTAATTTAAAAGTGCCAACATCACAGCAGAAGATGGAGGCTAAGGAGAAAGGCTGGACACACCCAGATTCTTCTATCTTGCTCCTTGAACCCTCATTCTAAAAACCCCAAAAAATCTATTTTTCACCCTGTGATAAATTCACTATCATTCTACTTAAACTTTCGTGGCTGGTAATTCTTCATACAAGGTTGGTAATTGTTTTTTCTAAGGGCTAAATCAAAGGCAAAGGGGTTTTGGGCTCTGTGCCAAGGTCTCTGAGCTTCCTGACTGGGTCTTGAGCCCTCCAGAGCAGCCAGAGGAATTTCCTGGGTTCTCACAAGGAAGAGACAGAGAGGTAAGTGCTCACCACATCTTCTTATGCAGACTTTTTTTTTTTTTTTGAGGCAATTATCATATTGCTTCCCATCAAACATCAATTTGCATGTTATGCTGTAGCATCAGGCCTGCAGGCTGGGTCCCCACTGTGGATGCTGTGACAGCAGCAGCCTACAAATGCATTTTAATCAGGGTTCATTGCATGTGCTGCCTTCCATGTGTCTTCTTGTAAAAGAAATGCAGAGTAACAATTGTGTCTATGCAAAATATATAAGGAAAGGAACTGTACAAGCACACGTGATGGAGCTTCCCTTATCAGGTGAGCAGCACTGGCAGCCACATCCTCTGGGACCTGTGAGATCAGGGATGGTGACGTGCGCTGAGCAGAGGAGATAAGGAAAGGAATGGTTCCCTGTTGCCTCACACTGTTTCACTGTGTGCTATCTACACAATCACAGCCCCTCACTCTGTGTCAGCCGAGCGTTTGGCACTCGGCCCAACAATACCCAGCCAGTGTATCAGCAGCACAACAAAATGTTCCAAATTCAGAGCTCCCAGTCGGCCCCGCTCATCCCTGCTGGGAGCTGAGAGCCAGGGCTGGCCCTGTGACTCTGTGACTGAACCCCAAAGGGACCTCCTGAGCAAAGGGGGAACTGGAACTGGCATGGATGGATGGATGATGGATGGATGGATGGATGGATGGATGGATGGATGGATGGATGGATGATGGATGGATGGATGATGGATGGATGGATGGATGGATGGATGGATGGATGGATGGATGATGGATGGATGGATGATGGATGGATGGATGGATGGATGGATGGATGGATGGATGGATGATGGATGGATGGATGGATGGATGGATGGATGGATGGATGGATGGATGGATGGATGGATGGATGATGGATGGATGGATGATGGATGATGGATGGATGGATGGATGGATGGGTGATGGATGGATGGATGCATGGATGGATGGATGATGGATGGGTGGATGGATAGATGGATGGATGGATGGATGGATGGATGGATGGATGGATGGATGGATCCATGGATGGATGGATGGATGGATGGATGGATGGATGATGGATGGATGGATGGATGATGGATGGATAGATGGATGGATGGATGATGGATGGATGGATCCATGGATCCATGGATCCATGGATGGATGATGGATGGATGATGGGTGGATGGATGGATGGATGGATGGATGGATGGATGGATGGATGGATGGATGGATGATGGATGGATGGATGGATGGATGGATGGGATGATGGATGGATGGATGATGGATGGATGGATGGATGGATGGATGGATGGATGGATGATGGATGGATGGAGGGATGAATCCATGGATGGATGGAGGGATGGATGGATGGATGGATGGATGGATGGATGGATGGATGGATGGATGGATGGATGGATGGATGGATGGATGGATGGATGGATGGATGGATGGATGGATGTTGGTAAGTGGCTTTACCTCCAGTATCTGCCCAGGAGCCTACAGAAACTGCCCTGGAGAGAATCTGAGGACATAAAACCTGAACCAAATCACACTGTGCTCTACCTCCCTGGGGGAAAAAATATCTCCTGTAGCACAGTATTCTGTATATAATAGATGGATCTGTGTCAGGACCCAGGCTGCCAGGGCTCAAGGAGTGCTTGGCCATGCTCTCAGGCACAGGGTGGGATTCTTGGGGGTGCCTGTGCGGGGACAGCGCTTGGACTCAATCCTTGTGGGCCCTTCCAGCTCAGGAGATCTTGATTCTACCTACAGGGCATAAGCATACATTTCTCCAGCTCCACGTCTGAAGACAATTCACTTTGTTACGTCTCAGGAAATAAACGTGCTTCTTTCACGAGGCAGTACTCTGCTGAGGGGAGTGTGCCCATTCAGAAATTCTTCTTTACAACCTCAGGCACTGCTTTTTTGCTGATGCAAATCCCACGTCAGAGGCATGGTGCAGCAGCTCTGCAGCCTCAGCGTGGGCGCAGGGAAGTGCTCCAGCTGTACAAAGCACAGCTCAGGGCATGCCTCATCAGGCACGGCAGAAGCACAGTGGGTTGTAAACGCCAAGCTGATGAAACCTGAGCGAGGTGTTAAACGTTCAAACAGCAAAACACATTTTAGCTCTTGATTTTCCTCAGATTCACTCTGGGAAGCGCGTCAGAGGTGTGTCCCCGCTCCTGGGAGCAGACGGCTGGGGAGGAGGGGGGGGAAGCACGGCTCTTGTGCAAGTGAGGGCTTGAATGCCATCGGAGACGGCAGCAGAAATCCCTGGGATGCAGCGACGGGAAGGAAGGGAGGATGGGAACTGCTGGAATCAGCTCCTTGGGATGCTGCTGCTGCTGCTGTACAGCCGCAGGGGTTGTGAGGATCGCAGAGCAGCAGCAGCTGTGCGCAAGCAGCGCAGGAACATGGGTCACCTTCATCGAGCTTCAGAGCAAACACCTCGCAGGGATGAAGGAGGCAGTTCACAACGCCCAAAGAGTCGCGAAAGAAAATGACTTTCAGGCTTTGCAACAGTTTCAGAAAGGTGAAAATGAATCTGTGCCTCGCCCCAGCCCTGCGCTATAAACTGACACCTTTAACAATGCGCTTTTACTCCTGGCGCTGTCACAGCTGAGGCCCCTCCGCCTCTCCCTGGTGCGATGTCTGCGCTCAGGTCCGTGTGGGAGAGCATTGGCCACCTCAGCAAGCGAGGCAGCTCTGCTGGGATTGCCGGCAGGGGAGGGAGCCCCGTGCTTTTACAGGGGCTGTAAATTTGACGATGGCCCTGGCCAGGAGTGAGAAGATCATCCCTGCCTTGTTTCCAGTGACAGGTTCCACTTCGTGGGCAGTGACCCTCCTTCCACCCTCGGCACATCCCCTGTGTGCTCCTCATGCAGGGCCTGGGCTCTGGCCAAAACCAGCCCTCAGCCCCAGGGTGGGTCTGTCCTGGGACACCAGCGAGCGGAAAAGGCCGAGCTTCCATTGATGAGAGGAGGACAAGGCACACAGGCAGAAAAATCCCTTCTGTTGTTACAGGTGTGTTTATTCTGGCCCCACATCAGGGCATTCCTGCAAAGAACTCCATTCCTGGAAGTGTCCAGACTGGACAGGGCTTGGAGCAAACTGGAACAGTGGAAGGTGTCCCTGCCCATGGCAGGGGGTTACAGTGAGATGGTTTTCAGGTTCCTTCACACCCAAACCATTCTGTGATTCTACAAAAACCGTATTTTCTGTACTATCACTAAGACTTGGATCCTGACAAGGTTCTCTGTGTGTCCGCTGGCAAAATGGCATTGGTACCACCTGAAAATCAAAGGAAACAATCCCAGAGTGACAAGGAACCTGGGGAAAAATAGAGAGAGAGATACAGAGTTTGATCATAAAATAAAACTTTAATTCTTATAAAGCCCTAAATGAGACACAGGAAGGGCAAATATTTGTTCTGCTGCTGACCTTCTCGGGCAAATAGCACACCAGGCCCTGTGGGGCTGGAGGCATCGTGCTGCTGGGGAAGTGAGAAATCACCAAAAGCCAGAGTGGGCTGTAGAGAACCAGCTGATTACTCAGGGGAGTCGAATTCCAGAGCAGTGAGAAGCCCTTACCTGGATGAATGTGTCCAGATAACAGACATATTTTTGCCATCACTTTTTGCTGCTGAAGAGAGAGGAATTAATTTCCAGTGTATGTCTGGAGTTGAAATTCGAACATATTTTCAGCATATGTACAATTTTCTGCATGTAATTGGTCTCGCTACCTCAGCTAGAGAATAGTTTTTAGTGTTTTGAACTGAAAAATGATCTTAAAATTTTTGGTAGAGTTTTCCATTCCATCACATGAAGAAACTGATTCTGGTGATGTCTGTGCCTTCAGGGGCACAGCACTGCTGTCACAGCAGGGAAAGGTGCTCATGGCACAGTCACAGAACCAGAGTGGTTTGGGTGGGGATGGACCTTGGGGACCATCTCATTCCACCCTCCTGCCATGGGCAGGGACACCTTCCATCAGACCAGGTTGCTCCAAGCCCAGCCCAACCTGGCCTTGGGCACTTCCAGGGACAGGATATCCAACCATTCACTTGTTCCCAGCTCCAAAAAGTGATTTTTTTGCTCCTACCTGGAGTGTGTTCCTGGGGGGCTGACACCAGCCAGCAAAGCAGTGCTGGCTGTGCTCTCTGCCCAGCCGGGAGGTTAGGACTGGTTTAGGATATAAAAGAAAAGACTACCCAGGAGATGAGCTACAAAATTAACCCTTGGCTGATGGGTTAACAGGGAGTGGGGTGGGTGTGCTGCTCCTGCCTTCAGGGCTCCTCCTCACAGCTCTAGTATGGTGATTGTTTCCCCAGTGGTTCTTCTCTGCCTTCCAGCTTTTAAGGAATACACTCAGAAATGTGTGAGGACACCTGCATTCAAATCCTTCTTCTGCAGAAGGTGATTCAACCCATCCAGGCTCAGCCCAACGAGCACGGTTTGCCAGGCACAATCTAAGGTATTCCAGGGGCCCTACAGGCAACTTCAAATCGTTCCTAATTTCCACTTTACATAAATATTTGCTGCGAAAGAGACAGATTCTGTGCAAGGCTTTGTTTTAGGGCATTTATCTGTGATGGTAGCTCTGACTCCCAGTCCTTACTGTACCTTTTTGCTCAGCATTTCCTGAAACCAGAATGAGTGTTCCTTGGTGGTATGGCTAACTGTGACAATCAAATTTTCCTTCTGTTTTTTTCATGTTAACGTTCATTAACATTCTTTTTTTTTTTTTCAGTTGATGGATCTGAATTGTTTAGGCCAAGTGGAACAGCCCTTATCAGAAGAATTTAGACTACATCCTTCATCACAGAAAATGCTGATGGCCTAATTATTTTCCTACACAGAAAACGGAGACATTTAGTTAAGAGGTAGTTACACAGACTTCCCTTACAGTAAATGGGGAGGAATGAGCATTTTTGGACATGATTCATCTCACCCTAAAGCAGCTGCTGAAGTATCCGCCTCCTCGGGAGGAGGAGGAGAGCACCCCTTCCCCGAGCCCGTGTCTCTGTTGGGGCAGCTGATCACCTCGGTAATGATGCCGTTGGTGGCTAATCTTCCCGGATTAAAAATGAACTGTAGCTGCTGCAGCTTCCACCTTTGCCGCATAGCAACGAGAGCAGAAAGTCAATTAATTACCTTCTCGCTGGAATCCAGGGGCCCTCTCGTCCTCGGCTCAGCCGAGTGTGTAATGGAAAAGAGATGGAGGCAGGCTGCAGCTGGCCGGCTGGGAATTGCATGACAAAGTGAAAGATGAGCTCTGGCAAAAAGAGGAGAGGAAGGGTGCTGGGGGAAGCCCTCATCCCATAGGTTCATTAAAAAAAGTAAGATGCTACTGATTACACAATTATTGACTTATTTCCCCGCTTTCAGCCCTGATGGTGGTTCTGCAGACACCCTGTGTTGTTGCAGGGCACCACCTGAGCTCCTGGAGATGGGGGATTATCTGCTCTGACCCCCTCCCTGCTTCAGAACTGGGCTTCCAAGAAGTTTATTTGGGTAATAGTCCATTCTTGGCTGCTGTTTCTTTGGGGAACGGTCCCTTTTGGGCTCTTGTAGCCTCTCACATTGCCCCAGAGAGTTTCCAGCCAGCAGCTGCTCAGAGCCGGTTTTGAATGCGACTGTTTCCCTGCTCTTCCTGGTGGCTTTCTGCGGTGAAGGTTAATGGGAAAATCATTCTGAAGATTGAATTTCCCTGGAAAGACTGGACTGATGGGAGCAAACAAACTGAGAAGCCATGGGTGGGGACCTGAACAGATCCTGGCCTTGGCTCAGCAGGAGGACATGCCGCTTTAGCAGCTTCTTTGGGGACAGGGGCTTGTAAGGTCACCCTCAGCCCTCCCAGACTCGGTGACCGCTGCTCTGTTCTCAGGGAAAACTGGGAAAGTGAAGGAAGATAAGGACTATTTGAACGTCCCTTTATCAGATCTGACAGCTTCAGAGCCCTCGGTAATTATCTGTTAATGAGAGCCAATAATTGTTACCTCTGGCCCCTCTGGTTCAGCTGTGTCACCCAGGTCCCCTCGCAGGGGCTGGCAGAGGGGACAGCAGGGCTGAGACCTCCTGGGGAAGGAGAGAGGGGACAGGGGGAGGGAGGAGCATGAACTGGGCTGTGCAGGAGCCTCCAGCACGGCTGGTGGCTGAGCCAAGGGGTGAGGAGGGGTCCCTGTGCAGGGCTCCGCTGCAGTGACAGCCAGCCAGGTGACACAGGGGATGTCAGGGAGAAATTTGACATCAGGTGCCAGGAAGGAATCCTGGTGCGCAGAAAGGATCAAACCTAGAGAAACCAAGGGATGTGAGACCCTCTAGTTTAACTTTCCCTCTGGGCATTTCTGTCCCGTTGTCAGTTGGGATGTGAGCTGAGGCAGGCTCCAGTGATTTATCTACAGTGACAGAGCTACAGCGACTGAACTGGGACAAGGAAGTTTAATCTCTGCCTTCCTGCACAAGTTGGAAATTTGTTGGAAATTTGTTCCTTGCTGCACAAGTTGGAAATTTGGAATCCCAGGCTGCCCTTTCCCCACCAGGGGTTTGTGCTGCATATAGAAGGTTTTTGGCAAAACCAAGTGTCCAGCTTTAACAGCCAAAGACCATTGATACGGCAGGAAGGATGTCAGATCCTCCTGGGAAAACTGAGAGGCTGCTGTGCCCAGCCTGGTGAGCTCAGTGACATTTTCAAACCTTAGGAAACAAATCTTTGAGGATCTTCTACCTGATACAGCCACCAAATTATATTGGTGGCATTATTATGGTGACATTTGCAAGCCTTAGGAAACAAATCTTGAGGATCTTCTACATGATACAGCCACCAAATTATATTGGTGGCACTGCCCTCTCCTTTCTCAGCCTTGCAGTCTCCTCTCACTCCACTTTCTGACATGGAGAAGGAGTAACTTTAAATCTCATTATTAATCTACCTCATCTGCAGTTTACATGTGTGCAGGGGGAGGTAATCACAGAGCTGCCTTCCCTGCTGTTCTCTTCCTCAGGTTTTATACACTTCAAATTTCTTTTTGTCATAAATCAAATTAACTAAATTGCTTAAGAAGTACTGTTCTATTAAAAGCAAATAGAGTTGTGATGCCAAAAGTTTATTACAAGAATGGTGTTTTTAATAGTAATACTTTGAGATTACAGGCTGCTAAGTTCAGACTTTCAGAGTTTCAAAGTTTAAAGAGTGCTTAACACTCCCCTGTGGAATAAATATTCTGGCATGCATTTACAGAGACCTACAACATGGCACACATGGATGAAAAGCTATAAATATGGTTAAAATATTGGTTATTTTACTTGCTGAAGATCCTTGGATCCCCGCACAAAGCTGTGGAATCTTGGTGGTCCTGAGTGGGTTTGGGAAGCTCCTGAGCCACAAAGCGTGAGCCCAGCTGGTGCATTCATGGCTCCTTTCATGGGATGCAGTGATGCACTTCATCAACAGCTTGTCCCCTTTCTTAGAGCTGTCCCAGGAGGAAAGTGGTGTGGGGGAACAGCAAACCAGCACAGCAAGGCTGCCCAGAGCTTCCTTCCTGCTGGAGGAGCAGCAGCAGGGGAGGGCAGAGCCGCTCCATCACCCGCAGGGTGCCCCAGAGGATGCAGCACACTGGGCTGGGCTCCTGGAGTGCTCAGGGCAGGGTGGTGCTGGTACCATGAGCACCTCTGAGCCCCAGGAGAGCCCCCCGAGCTGCTGCCCTCAGCTCTCTGCAAGGATGGAGGCAGCGGGCAGGAATGCTGCTGTAGTGCCCAGAAAGAACTTATTTGCAGATATTTTTTTTTATCTCGTTTTCCTTCCTCTCTTAATTCAAAGGTTTAAGCTAAATTCATGCAAAGGCACAGAATCTGTCCTTGTAGTACCCATGAAGCAGAGACCCTCTGGCAGAGCAGAGCCTGGGTGAGAACCACCCTGCCTGCACCTTGCCTGGTCCTGGGCCCATTTCTGCCTCTTGTGGAGCACAGCATCCCACCAGGGAGTGACCAAAACCCCCTCGGGAGGCTTGCTGCACTGGGGACAAGTGAAATTTCTGTTTTGCTGAAATATTTGCACTGTGCTGCTGTGTCTCCAAAAATACATCCTCTCTGCAGCTGAAGTTTCCAGCTCATGGTCTGTTCCCTCCTTATTGTCTCCTGGCAAGGGATAATTTCAGTCCTGCCCTAGTACCTCTTCTCTTTCTGTACATTATCCAGATGAAAGAAGAAAGATTTCTCTGCAAAGGTCTGATTTTCTCCTGGTGAGGTTGATGCTGAGAGCCCCAGGGTTGGCTGAACTCCTCTGGCGCCTCTGGACAAGAAACTCACTGCTTGCTTGCTTGTGAGGACAATAAATATTACCCTGTCCCAGCTTTGCTAATCTGAAATGCTGACAGGAAAGCTTTTCAGGTCAGAGTATTTGAGAAACTCTGTAGAAATGCTGCATTTAGGCTGTAATTACTGAGTGCTGTCCCTGTGACTGGCTCTGCAGTCAGCACTGCCTGCAGTGTGAGGTACCCAGGGTTATGATGGGCACCGCTGCAGATAAAGACACTGTGATGACCTGACCTCTCTGAGCCCTGTAAGAAACAGGCAGGTTCTCCATGGCTTGTGTTGGGCACAGGTAACTGCATTTCCCTGTTAGTGCAGGGCCAGCAGGGTCCTCTGCCCTGTGCCCAGTGCCCCTGCAGCTGCAGACAGCCGGGCACTCACACCCTCCCTGTGCTGCTGTCACAGACATCTTCTATGAAAATTCTTTTCTTTAGGATTTTTCCTCCTGAGAAGCTGAGAGGCTTCAGGAACAAAATGTAAACAATGGTTACCTGCTGCTGTGGAATGCAGGAGGTAAATCTTTGATTAGTTTATGTTAGATGTTTCTAATTAATGGCCAATCACAGCCCAGCTGGCTCGGAAAAAGAGTCCAAGACAGAGCTTTTGTTATTTTTCTTTTTTATTCTATTCTTAGCTAGCCTTCTGATGAAATCTTTTCTTCTATACTTTTAGTATAGTTTAAATGTAATATATATCATAAAATAATAAATCAAGCCTTCTGAAACATGGAATCAGATCCTTGTCTCTTCTCTCATCCTAAGACCCCTGTGAACGCCATCACATGCTGCAGTGAGTTTCCCCAGCACTGTGCACTGCACTGCTCACACTGGCACTGTGGGATGAAAGGGAATTGATGTGTGTGGAGCCTTCCTGAAAAAAGAGGGGTTTTTTTTCTCTCCTTCTCCTTTTTTTCTTTTTTTCTTGCTAGAAGCAGGACTCTGCAGTGCAGAGCAGCCAAGGTGAGTGCAGTGCCCAGCCCCTGCCCACAAGCAGCAGTGTCCCCTCAGCTGGCAGTGGGCATGCAGGGCACACAGGCACTGCACCAGGTGAGGGTTTGTGTCTCCTCCTCTCCAGCAGCATGGGAAGTGTTGCTGTGGGCTGAGCTCCCCTTTGGATCAAGCTGTGATGTCCCTCACTTTCTCTTTGGCTTTCCTTAGGACACAGCAGCAGCTTCGTGTGGTGCTTTTCTGGGCTCAGGCTTTGACTGTATCCTTTACATGGAGTTTATCTTTGGTCTCCAGGAAAATAAAACAGCCAGATTAATGGATGATATCTGCACACAGAGGCTGCACATCCAAATGCTGCTGGAAACAGCACCCTCCGTGTGTGAGGCTCCACAAATTGATGTGGGAGTCATGTTCAGAGACCCAGCTGCAATTTTGCCAGTAACTCCAGATCCTGGCTTAGGCAAACCTGGTTTCTGTCACTCCAAAACATTGAGAGAGGTGCTGTTAAAGGAAGATACACAAATCTGTGCCTGCTGCCTTGCCTTGTTAGCTTGGCTGAGCTGTCAGGAATATCTCAAAGCAGGATTTGGGATTTCCCAAATTGCTCCTCTTGGTTTTTTTGGAAGATGTTTGTAGGAGGACTGTGTGTTGCTGACCTGCTTTTATCAGAAATGGGCACAAAAAGGAGAAGGCACATGGACAGATGGGGGATGGAGCAGGCTGAGACTGAGCCCTCCTGACAAGAAACACCCCAAGGCAAGCTGGCTGCTGGCAGGGCCTCTGCATGAGAGGCCCTTCCCACAGCACACACAGATTAAACACTATTAAGAAAAAAACAGCATTAAAAGAATATTAAAAAAATATATAGATTATATAAAAAGTCTCCAGCACTGGGTCATCATCTGACCACAGGGAGAATTTTCCTGTACAGACCAGTGGCTGTTACAGTCTCTACAACTGTGGCAGAAGAGATTTTTATTTGGAAGTTGATATTAAAATCTTGGCATCTCTGAAGTGTGCACTTTCCTTTCCTAGTCCATTGTCATTTACTGTGAAATACAAGAGTGTGTACATATATGAATATTTAATTTGACAGTGATGAAGCTTTATATATTAAGTCAATGAAAATGCTGTTAGGCTCGTGGGAACAATACTACAGAGCAGTGAGTTGGGAATTTGCTACCCAGTGGCTACCACTTAATTTTGATGTGAAGCATAAAGACAAACAATGGGTTAAATTTAATTCCAACCTATGGAAAGTGTCTTTGGGAATGTGTTATGCTCAAATTAATTTTTAGTTTATAGGTGATAATGGTTTATCAAGGCTCTTCCCTCTGGGAAATGGAAATCACAGCAATTCATGTACAAATTTTTATCCCAAATTATAGATCAGAAGTTATTTATTTTGCAAATAGTGAGGTGAAAGGCAAGAAACCTTTTTTTTTACATACGGTAAAATTTTCTTATTGTAATACACATTGATCTATAATTATTATATTCCCAATCCTTAATATTTGTGGTTTTTTTTTTGAGTCTGTAATTTAGGCAGCCATTTTATGTATTCAGTAAAAAAAAAATGAAATAAAGAGGGGACATCCACTGCAGGCTTTCTCCTGGAGACTTTGCCTTTGGATTTCACTCTGTTATGGTTATTTTCCTGCAGAGTATCTGCCAGCGTGGCTGCTGCTGTCTTTGTCTTGAACACCAAAATGTGGATCAGAGCACAAACCCAGCAGCAGCTTGTGTGATTCTACATCCAGAGTTTTCACTTCGTGCTTTTTGCTGCTGCTGAGCTCTAAACACACTCGAGAGGGAGAAGCCAAGGCTTGGGACATTCAGGGTTTGGGTTATTCAGGGTTTGGGACATCCAGGGCTTGGGACATTCAGGGTTTGGGACATTCAGGGCTTGGGACATTCAGGGTTTGGGACATTCAGGGCTTGGGACATTCAGGGCTTGGGACATTCAGGGCTTGGGACATTCAGGGTTTGGGACATTCAGGGCTTGGGACATTCAGGGTTTGGGACATTCCAACAGCCCAGAGCCTCCCCTCCCCTCTTCGTTCCCCTCCAAAGCCCTCTCACCATGCACCACGTCCGGACACCGACGCCTTTTCCTTCCCCAGCCGAAATTCCCAGAGCTATTATCTGGGTCACGGGAGCTGGTCCCAATCCAGCAGTTTAGCTAATTGCCTTTTTATAGAATATCGTGCAACTCTTCATTATCCTGTCAGAGCTGCCTGGCGGGGGGATGAGGAGGCAGGGCTGGGATGAAGGGCACTGCTGTGCAGCCTCTCCCGTGCATCGCTGGGGCTGCAGGGCTGCCCTCGGCCCGGCCACAAACACAGGAGCTGATTTTGGCAGCGGCTGTGGGAACGTGGAACGGCTTCCATGTCCTGGGATCACCTCCCCGGGTGCTGGTGTACCTGTGCAGAGGGCTGGCTGTGCTCCAGGAATGCCTGGGCTGACCTGTGCGGGCTCTGTTCTTCGGGCAGATGTCACCGTGGAATTTTCTTGGCTGTTTGAGCAGAAGATCCCCTCAGCCTTCCTGTCTCTGCAGCTGGCAGCTGTGCTGGAGGTGCCCTGCAGCAGGTTAGAGGGGTGTGGGGAAAGATCGTGGCATAGGCCAGCAGTCTGAGCAGGAATCAAGGGGTTGCACACCTGCAATTGGGCACTCACTCTTTCCCTGAGTGTTACACGGGAGGATGAAGGCGGACATTCAAGATTTGCACACCCGCTTTTTCATGGGGCCACAACTTGCAGTCTAGTGTGTTTGTAGCAGCTCACAGCCCCCCTCAGCCCATGAGAATCAAATCCTCTGCAGCTGGGAGCCTGACTGAGCAGTGAACTTGGAGTGATGGCCATCCTGCTCCCAAATATCTGCACCTCCGTGCAGCTGGCCCCGCTCTGTGCTGCCCAGCAGCCCGGAGAGGGGCCGGTGATGAGGGATTCAGAAAGATCCTGGCTTGCTTTAAATGATTTTTGAGCACAAATTGCTCTTTTCCCTCAGTGTAACAATCAGAAGACCCAGCCACGAGCCTCACAAGCCTGGTCTGCAGAGATAAGGCAGAGTTGTTGATAAGGCTTGGATGTGCCTGGGGAGCACGGCGGGGTCTGGAGGAGCTGCTCCCCGCAGGAGCAGCCCCGCACACCCCTAGGGCTGCTCGGGGGGTACAGGAGCGGCTCGGAGAAGGCAGAGAGAGCCAGAGCCCCCGGCTCCAGCGCTGGCCGCGGCTCGCTCGTTCGCGGGCTCGCTCTCTCCTTTCAGCTTCGGCTGAAACGATTTGCAGCTCAAACGCCCCCCTGAGAGTCGCTAACCTTTGGATAAGGGTTGGCACCATTATCCTGCTTGGGTTAATTGGGAGTTAGGGAGAGCCCGGGAGTGACGCGGCTGCCTGCATCCGTCCGTCCGTCCGTCCGTCCGTCCCTCCAGCCTTCCCTTCCCCGGCGCGCTGCGGGCAGCGATGGGGAGAGAAGCAGAGGTAAATGCCCCGACCCTCCCCTCCATCTCTCCGGGTTTTCCTCTCTTCCTCTCTCTCTTTCTGTATCCTGTAACCCTTCCCCGCCCCCGCCCCTATTTTTGTGCTTTCTACCGCATTTCAGCCGCCGGTAGTAGTTCAGGGGGAGATGGGGAGAAAGTATTTTTATTTTTCCAGCCGCTGCTACAGAAAATCTTTTTCTCCCTCTCCTGGAAAGGGGCAGGAGCGAGCCGGCATCCCGGGGGCAGAGGGAGCCCGGGCGGGTGTTCCCAGCCGGGCCGGGGGTGCGGGCGCGTTCCGAGGGGCAGAGGGGCGGCGGGTGCGGGATCGGCTCCCGGCGGTGACCCCGGGATGGGGGGCACGGCGGCACCCCCGCTCCTGTACCCCCCGGAGCCCCCTCAGCATCCCCACAGCTCCTCACCGGCCTCGGGCTCCGGCGAGGCTCAGCAGCCCCCGGCGCTCTGCGGGCTCTCGGCTTGAGGGGTCCCCCGGGCAAGGAGGGGGCACAGCAGTGGGAAAAGGGACCCCGACCGCAGGGCATCCCCGGCCGGGGGAACGGCCCGAGCAGGACCCCAGCAGGGTCCCACGGCAGCCCTGCCCGGGGCACTCTCTCCGCTCCGGCCCCAGGATCCTGAACTTATTTTCAAGCTCCCTGTGGATTTTCTTTATTTATTTTCTTCCTTTCCTTGGTTGGAGCTTTTGTTTTATTGGTTGTTTCGCAGGGATTTTACGAGGTTTTGGTTTTTTGGTTTTGTGTTGTGGTTTTGTTTTGGGTTGACTTTTTTTTTTCTCTTTATTTTTCTTTTCTTTTTCCTTGTTTGGTTGGTTTTCTGTCAGTTTGGTTTTTTTTTTATTTTTTTCCCTTTTTTGTTTGCTGTTCATGTTTTTTTTTTAAATATTATTATTTATTTTGGTTAGGATATTTTTTTTTCTCTAAGAGATGTCACCCTAGCTCGACACATCCACGACATTCGGGATGCTCGACGAAGAGCCAAAAGCCCATTTCCTCCACCCTTGGCGTGATCATAGAAAGGCTTGGGTTGGATGGGACCTTAAAGGTCACCCGGGTGGCTCCCAGAGGAGCCCCCTCCACTCCCTGGCATCGAGCGCTGCCGGCCGGGGGTGCGGGGTGATGCCCGCTGGGACCATTTTGGGTGTCCCAGCCGCAGTTCGGGGGTACCGGAGCAGGGGCACGGGTGCGCCAGGGCTGTTTGAGGAGATAATCACGCACCAGACAGAGGTTTGGATGCATTTTCGTTCCTTCTTCCCTGATGCCCCCTGCAGCCTCCAGAAACAGAGCTCCTTCACGTCGTCTTTCATAACGAACTCGTCTTAGGATGAATAAAAAAATTAATGTTAATTAAAAAAAAAAAAAAAATAAACCGCTGGATTAATCCCTCACGGTGTCCGTCGTGTCACTGATTTTCCCGAGCTGTGAAGAGGCGAAACGGCGGCCGGGGGCAGCGGTGGCGGCCCGAGCTTTGCAATTCCGCCCGTTAAATCCCAGCCCGTCAAGACGCTGCTAAACCCGGGGCGAAGCCGTGCCCCGCTCGGCTTTCGCGACCTATCTGTGCACTCACATGTAATAATTCCCACGCAAAGCCAAGGATGCGCCACGCTCAGTCGCCCTCCTCCTCCGCTGCCATCAAAAAATCCCCATTTTGGGGGGGCTGGGTGTATAAACAGCTCGTTCATCCCCGCGCCGCGAGCAGCGGCCGAGAAACCCCTTAGGGGTACAGCCCTCACCGCGGATGTTTTAGTTTTATTCTGGTTTTTGCACCCTTCAGCCTCTTTGCACCCAATTTACTTTTGAATTGTGGCTGGGGAAAAAATTAAAATGTTTTTAAGGAGGTGATTTGGGGGTTTTTTTCTAGGAATTGGGTTTTTTTCCCCCCATCTCCGCTCAGTACCGCATCCCACCTGCAACCGCAGCCTGGGCGCTCCTTCTCTACTCCCTCAACAACGATACTGGGAAATAATTTAGTGGTGGCTTTTCTTCCCGTCTGGGGTAAAAAAATGTTCTTTTTTTGCCTTCCAAAACAGCAAGGGAAACAGAAATTCCTCCCTTCCCTCACCTTTTAAAGAACATACATACATATACATATATATACATATACATATACATATACATATACATATACATATACATATACATATACATATACATATACATATACATATATATACATATATATATATATATATATATATATATATAATATATATAATTTTTTAATCAACGATTCAAAGGTTCTCCCATCGCAGAGGGGACGTGCTTTCCCACACACCGCCCCCGAATGCCATCGCTCCCCCTGCCACTCTCCACTTGTCTGTGCCACAGCACACGACCGGGATTTCCCGTTGCCGTTGTCGGCTGCGTTAGCCGTTCACCTCGGAAAAAAATTAAAATAAATTTAAAACCGTAAGGCGTTTTGTTTAAACGAATATAAGCGCTTGGAAGCAAACGGAAAATATCGGTGTTTTGTTTAAAGAAAGGAGAAGCTCAGTAGTGGCTGGTGAGGACCGAGAGCCCGGCACGGAGCATCCCCCGGTGCCGGTGCCCCCCGCGGCCGGGCGGTACCGCTGCGGTGCCGATGCGGTGCCACCCGGCTGCGGGCCCCAAACGAGATGTGCGCCCCTTGTCCCGCCGGTTTTGGAGCTCCCTGATCCCAGGAATCGTTAGAGGGAGCTGAGCCCTCGCTCCCTGTGCGCGGGTGGCCACGCACCGCTGTGTCCCCCGGGCAGGGGCCGCTGCCCGGGCCGCCCCCCGCCTCCGAAGGGGCCGCGCGTTTTGCGGGACACAGAAAAGGAAAATAAGGGGGTGCGAGGAGGAAAATCCCGTTAAGAACCTGACGGAAGCCGCCCGTCCGCGTCCTCAGCGGAGCTCTTTTGTTTCTCAGTGGGGAAGGGGCTGGCGGCCGGGGGCCTGCGGGCGGGTGCGGGGCAGGTGCGGGGCAGGGCGGGCAGCGCAGGGGATGCGGAGCCGGGCGGGGGTGCGGGGGGGGTCCCGGGCTGCGGCGCTGCTGGCGGGGCCCGGCGGGCGTGGGTGGGCGGGGGGGACTGCGGGGGGCTGGGCTTGGCCGGGGAGGCTGGTACCTCCCCCAGAAATGCAGCAATTCTCTCCCCTCTCCTCTTCTCTCCGCGAGGTGGGCGCACTGCGATGGAGACGCGGCGCGCTCTGCCAGGGGCTCGCTCTGCCCGTCTGGTGACACCGGCCGGCTGCTGACAGCCCCCATCCCGCCCGAGTCGCCCCCGATCCCGCCGCGGGGCTCGGCGGAGCGGCGCGGAGCAGCGCGGAGCGGGCGGCGGGGCGTGCGGGCCCGCTCCCCCCGCAGCGGTGTCATGCCCCTGGGCACCCCGGCCGGGAGCCGCCCGCACTGCGCCGGGACACGGAGGTAGCGGCTCGGAGCAGCTCCCCGCAGCCGCCCCTCGCCAAGGGGCCACCAAGTCCCGTCCACAGCCCCGCCGCCCGCCCGCCCCGTCGGGTCTCCGCATCCCCGAGGGTCCGCGAGCAGCGGAGTCACCAGAGCCGCCGCCATGGCCACCCTCCTCCGCAGCAAGCTCTCCAACGTGGCCACCTCGGTGTCGCACAAATCCCAGGCGAAGATGAGCGGCATGTTCGCCAGGATGGGCTTCCAGGCGGCCACCGACGAGGAGGCGGTGGGCTTCGCCCACTGCGACGACCTGGACATGGAGCATCGGCAAGGGCTGCAGATGGACATCCTCAAGTCCGAGGGCAGCGAGGAGGGCGGGGAGCCGCCCCTGGAGGGGGACATCCACTACCAGCGGGACGGCACAGGGCCCCTGCCGCCCTCCGCCTCCAAGGAGGCCTGCTCCGAGCTCTCCGGGCAGGGCAAGCCCAAGATCACGGCATGGGAGGCGGGATGGAACGTCACCAACGCCATCCAGGTACGGCCGCCGCCACCGCCGCGGGGCACCGGGCAGCGCTCCCTGATCCCGGTCCCGTTACGCGCTCTGTATCTCGGCCAGAAGCCGTGGGCTGATTCCAAACCGGCTTCGAGGAAAAGGGGGAATGGGGAAAAAAAGGGGGGAAAAGCAGAAATAAAAATAAGTGAAAGATAGAGGTGAGTAACAGAGTGGGAGGAGGGAATTAAAAGGAAAAACAGATTTAAAAAAAAGGAAACTAAAACCCCCTAGCCCAGCTTTCTGCTTTGCTTTGCTCCCTCTTCCCCCCCCCAACCCCGAACCGGGCACAGCGCCAGGGAGGGTCCCAGGCCCCAGCCCCGTCATGCTGCAGATCCTGACCCCATCAGGCTGCCCCAGCAGGGGCCATGGGCAAGGAGGGTCAGGGGGACACGGGGGTGACTGGGCTGGTGGTGGGGCTGCACTGCAGTGGGCCCAGCCTGGCCCCTCGGGATGTCCCCAGCTATGGAGGTCTTGGTGCACTGAGAGGGGCTGGGCACAGTGAGGGTAGAGACTGGAGCAAAGCCGGGCACCCAAACCTTGCTCGCCTGTTGTGGGTGCTCGGGGGTGCGAGGACGCGGGCGTGACCGTGGGGGTGGCACGTCACAGGGACAGGGGTGCGTCACCGCGTGTGGCAGTGGCTGCGTGGCGTGACTGTGTGACCGCCTGCGTGGGTGCCACGGTGCATGGGCACACAGAGAGCACGCACGTGACCGCCCTGGTGCGGCTGCGTGCGCTCAGCCACAGGCCCCTCAGAGATCCGGCAACACGGTTTCCATTTTGTCTCTCTCTAGGGGATGTTTGTTCTGGGCCTGCCCTATGCCATCCTTCACGGTGGATACCTAGGACTCTTTTTAATAATTTTCGCTGCAGTGGTTTGCTGCTACACTGGGAAAATCCTTATTGCCTGTCTTTACGAAGAGAATGAGGATGGGGAGATAGTCAGGGTGAGAGACTCCTACGTGGACATCGCTAACGCGTGCTGCGCGCCCCGCTTCCCCACCCTCGGGGGCAGAATTGTGAACGTGGCTCAGATCATTGAACTGGTCATGACCTGCATCCTCTATGTGGTGGTCAGTGGGAACCTGATGTACAACAGCTTCCCCAGCCTGCCCGTCTCCCAGAAGTCGTGGTCCATCATTGCCACGGCAGTGCTCCTGCCTTGCGCGTTCTTGAAGAACCTCAAGGCAGTCTCCAAGTTCAGCTTGCTCTGCACGTTAGCCCACTTTGTCATCAACATCTTGGTGATCGCCTACTGCCTCTCCAGGGCGCGCGACTGGGCCTGGGACAAAGTCAAGTTTTACATTGATGTCAAGAAGTTTCCCATCTCCATTGGCATCATTGTCTTCAGCTACACCTCCCAGATCTTTCTGCCTTCCTTGGAGGGGAACATGCAGAACCCCAAGGAGTTCCATTGCATGATGAACTGGACTCACATCGCAGCTTGCATCCTTAAGGGACTCTTTGCCTTGGTCGCCTACCTGACCTGGGCTGATGAGACCAAGGAGGTCATTACAGACAACTTGCCATCCACCATTAGGGCGGTAGTCAACATTTTCTTGGTGGCCAAAGCCTTGCTCTCGTACCCCTTGCCGTTCTTTGCAGCTGTAGAAGTCCTGGAGCGGTCCCTTTTCCAAGATGGAAACAGGGCTTTCTTCCCCAACTGCTATGGGGGTGACGGGCGGCTCAAATCCTGGGGACTCACCCTCAGATGTGCCCTGGTAGTTTTCACCCTGCTCATGGCTATTTATGTCCCCCATTTCGCCCTCTTGATGGGTCTTACTGGGAGCCTCACAGGCGCAGGGCTCTGTTTCCTGCTCCCCAGTCTCTTCCACCTCAAACTCTTGTGGAGGAAGCTCTTGTGGCATCATGTCTTCTTTGATGTTGCCATTTTCGTTATAGGTGGTATCTGCAGCATCTCTGGGTTCATCCACTCTTTAGAAGGCCTCATAGAGGCTTTCAGAACCAATGCTGAAGACTAAGGAGGGCCAGAGTCGGGTGCAGGAAGAGAATCGCATCAACATCCGCATAGCCAAATAATTCTGCATCCCTTTAATGGAAAGAGTCATTATTTTCATTCGTGCATCCAACAAATTCTATGTCATAGAATCTGCAAACTAAGGAAAATAAGAAGAGATGAAAGTGCTCGCCCTGATGTCTTTTTAAATAAGCTCAGATTTAAATCTATTTTTTTGTTATTTAGATTTTTGGAAGGAAATTATCTGATTCCCCCCCCTATCTCCTCACTCGTTGCCTGAAGCTTGGCCCCCCACAAGCGGCCTGTTGGGAAACAGTCGCAGTTTTCAACACTCCTCACAGATATGCAAATCAGTGTTTCAGGAGCTGAAACACAGGTGCCGATCCCATGGGATTGGGGAGCAAACCCGCCAATGGGGCGGGAGCAGGGACCTTTGTTCTAACACTTTGAGAGATGGATGTAGACGAGACCCAGATTGTAGGACCAGCCCAACAAGCCCAAGCAGCGTCTGACGACCGGTGATGCCGCTTACCTGCAATGTTTACACCGTAGTCACAATAGATGTCAGGACTGCTCGATTCTTCCATCCCAATCCACACCGAGGAACGGCGCTTCCCATCAAACACAAATGTGTTGCCTCTGGTTGAAATCGCAGCCCTGGAGTCCACTTCTCGGTGACTTATGTTTTGTTTCGTTTTAACAATTGTTATTTCTAAATTATGAAAAGCTAAAAAATAATAATATAATAATATTAATAATATATGGTTGGATTTGATGTCGTTCGGGATTACAGGAACAAAACTACGACACAATTCATTCTGTGCAATCTACCAGATCCGTGGAGCTGTTTCCAATGTACGTGTGGTGTCATTGTGGTAAATAAGATGAAAAAAATGTATATCAGAAAAAAAAAAAATTCTATCTTTAACATATAATGTGGTACATAAATATATGGAACAATAAAGAAAACATAGATGATGAGGTTGGCCTGGTTTTTTGCGGGGTTGGAGGAGCAGGGCAGGGGCAGAGGGGGGTTCATCCTCCCGTGTCAGGGCTACAACACATCCTCGGGCTGAGGGAGGCAGTGCCGGGGTTCCAGAGAAGGCGGCATTCAGCTGCTCGCAAGAGCTAGGAGACATTTTTGGGAAGAGGTCGTCTTACAGCTGGGGGTGGTGGGGCCGCTTTCCCCCTCCTCACAGTTTTGCTTTCCCTCGTAGTGCTCAGACTACAGGGACGGAGTTTGCAGATGCACCCCGAGGTTTTGTTCTTGTGAAAAAGGGGAAAAAAAAAAAATCCCTCACAAACAAAGGAGAAGAAATAAACGAAATAAAAGGCTGGCTGGTACCTCCCAGAAATGCAGCAATTCTCTCCCTCTCCTCTTCTCTCCGCGAGGTGGGCGCACTGCGATGGAGACGCGGCGCGCTCTGCCAGGGGCTCGCTCTGCCCGTCTGGTGACACCGGCCGGCTGCTGACAGCCCCATCCCGCCCGAGTCGCCCCCGATCCCGCCGCGGGGCTCGGCGGAGCGGCGCGGAGCAGCGCGGAGCAGGCGGCGGGGCGTGCGGGCCCCTTTCCCCCGCAGCGGTGTCATGCCCTGGGCACCCCGGCCGGGAGCCGCCCGCACTGCGCCGGGACACGGAGGTAGCGGCTCGGAGCAGCTCCCCGCAGCCGCCCCTCGCCAAGGGGCCACCAAGTCCCGTCCACAGCCCCGCCGCCCGCCCGCCCCGTCGGGTCTCCGCATCCCCGAGGGTCCGCGAGCAGCGGAGTCACCAGAGCCGCCGCCATGGCCACCCTCCTCCGCAGCAAGCTCTCCAACGTGGCCACCTCGGTGTCGCACAAATCCCAGGCGAAGATGAGCGGCATGTTCGCCAGGATGGGCTTCCAGGCGGCCACCGACGAGGAGGCGGTGGGCTTCGCCCACTGCGACGACCTGGACATGGAGCATCGGCAAGGGCTGCAGATGGACATCCTCAAGTCCGAGGGCAGCGAGGAGGGCGGGGAGCCGCCCCTGGAGGGACATCCACTACCAGCCAGACGGCACAGGGCCCCTGCCGCCCTCCGCCTCAAGGAGGCCTGCTCCGAGCTCTCCGGGCAGGGCAAGCCCAAGATCACGGCATGGGAGGCGGGATGGAACGTCACCAGCGCCATCCAGGTACGGCCGCCGCCACCGCCGCGGGGCACCGGGCAGCGCTCCTGATCCCGGTCCCGTTCGCGGCTCTGTATCTCGGCCAGAAGCCGTGGGCTGATTCCAAACCGGCTTCGAGGAAAAGGGGGAATGGGGAAAAAAAGGGGGAAAAAGCAGAAATAAAAATAAGTGAAAGATAGAGGTGAGTAACAGAGTGGGAGGAGGGAATTAAAAGGAAAAACAGATTTTAAAAAAAGGAAACTAAAACCCCCTAGCCCAGCTTTCTGCTTTGCTTTGCTCCCTCTTCCCCCCCCCCAACCCCGAACCGGGCACAGCGCCAGGGAGAGTCCCAGGCCCCAGCCCCGTCACGCTGCAGATCCTGACCCCATCAGGCTGCCCCAGCAGGGGCCATGGGCAAGGAGGGACAGGGGGACACGGGGGTGACTGGGCTGGTGGTGGGGCTGCACTGCAGTGGGCCCAGCCCGGCCCCTCGGGATGTCCCCAGCTATGGAGGTCTTGGTGCACTGAGAGGGGCTGGGCACAGCGAGGGTAGAGACTGGAGCAAAGCCGGGCACCCAAACCTTGCTCGCCTGTTGTGGGTGCTCGGAGGTGCGATGACGCGGGCGTGACCGTGGGGGTGGCACGTCACAGGGACAGGGGTGCGTCACTGCGTGTGGCAGCGGCTGCGTGGCGTGACTGTGTGACCGCCTGCGTGGGTGCCACGGTGCGTGGGCACACAGAGAGCACGCACGTGACCGCCCTGGTGCAGCTGCGTGCGCTCAGCCACAGGCCCCTCAGAGATCCGACAACACGGTTTCCATTTTGTCTCTCTCTAGGGGATGTTTGTTCTGGGCCTGCCCTATGCCATCCTTCACGGTGGATACCTAGGACTCTTTTTAATAATTTTCGCTGCAGTGGTTTGCTGCTACACTGGGAAAATCCTTATTGCCTGTCTTTACGAAGAGAATGAGGATGGGGAGATAGTCAGGGTGAGAGACTCCTCGTGGACGCCAGCGAGCAGCGTGCTGCGGCCCGCTTCCCCCACCCTCGGGGGCAGAATTGTGAGCGTGGCTCAGATCATTGAACTGGTCATGACCTGCATCCTCTATGTGGTGGTCAGTGGAACCTGATGTACAACAGCTTCCCAGCCTGCCCGTCTCCCAGAAGTCGTGGTCCATCATTGCCACGGCAGTGCTCCTGCCTGCCTTGCGTTCTTGAAGAACCTCAAGGCAGTCTCCAAGTTCAGCTTGCTCTGCACGTTAGCCCACTTTGTCATCAACATCCTGGTGATCGCCTACTGCCTCTCCAGGGCGCGCGACTGGGCCTGGGACAAAGTCAAGTTTTACATTGATGTCAAGAAGTTTCCCATCTCCATTGGCATCATTGTCTTCAGCTACACCTCCCAGATCTTTCTGCCTTCCTTGGAGGGGAACATGCAGAACCCCAAGGAGTTCCATTGCATGATGAACTGGACTCACATCGCAGCTTGCATCCTTAAGGGACTCTTTGCCTTGGTCGCCTACCTGACCTGGGCTGATGAGACCAAGGAGGTCATTACAGACAACTTGCCATCCACCATTAGGGCGGTAGTCAACATTTTTCTTGGTGGCCAAAGCCTTGCTCTCATTACCCCTTGCCGTTCTTTGCAGCTGTAGAAGTCCTGGAGCGGTCCCTTTTCCAAGATGGAAACAGGGCTTTCTTCCCCAACTGCTATGGGGGTGACGGGCGGCTCAAATCCTGGGGACTCACCCTCAGATGTGCCCTGGTAGTTTTCACCCTGCTCATGGCTATTTATGTCCCCCATTTCGCCCTCTTGATGGGTCTTACTGGGAGCCTCACAGGCGCAGGGCTCTGTTTCCTGCTCCCCAGTCTCTTCCACCTCAAACTCTTGTGGAGGAAGCTCTTGTGGCATCATGTCTTCTTTGATGTTGCCATTTTCGTTATAGGTGGTATCTGCAGCATCTCTGGGTTCATCCACTCTTTAGAAGGCCTCATAGAGGCTTTCAGAACCAATGCTGAAGACTAAGGAGGGGCCAGAGTCGGGTGCAGGAAGAGAATCGCATCGAACATCCGCATAGCCAAATAATTCTGCATCCCTTTAATGGAAAGAGTCATTATTTTCGTTACGTGCATCCAACAAATTCTATGTCATAGAATCTGCAAACTAAGGAAAATAAGAAGAGATGATAGTGCTCGCCCTGATGTCTTTTTAAATAAGCTCAGATTTAAATCTATTTTTTTGTTATTTAGATTTTTTGGAAGGAAATTATCTGATTCCCCACCCCTATCTCCTCACTCGTTGCCTGAAGCTTGGCCCCCCACAAGCGGCCTGTTGGGAAACAGTCGCAGTTTTCAACACTCCTCACAGATATGCAAATCAGTGTTTCAGGAGCTGAAACACAGGTGCCGATCCCATGGGATTGGGGAGCAAACCCGCCAATGGGGCGGGAGCAGGGACCTTTGTTCTAACACTTTGAGAGATGGATGTAGACGAGACCCAGATTGTAGGACCAGCCCAACAAGCCCAAGCAGCGTCTGACGACCGGTGATGCCGCTTACCTGCAATGTTTACACCGTAGTCACAATAGATGTCAGGACTGCTCGATTCTTCCATCCCAATCCACACCGAGGAACGGCGCTTCCCATCAAACACAAATGTGTTGCCTCTGGTTGAAATCGCAGCCCTGGAGTCCACTTCTCGGTGACTTATGTTTCGTTTCGTTTTAACAATTGTTATTTCTAAATTATGAAAAGCTAAAAAATAATATAATAACAATAATAATAATATATGGTTGGATTTGATGTCGTTCGGGATTACAGGAACAAAACTACGACACAATTCATTCTGTGCAATCTACCAGATCCGTGGAGCTGTTTCCAATGTACGTGTGGTGTCATTGTGGTAAATAAGATGAAAAATGTATATCAGAAAAAAAAAATTCTATCTTTAACATATAATGTGGTACATAAATATATGGAACAATAAAGAGAAAACATAGATGATGAGGCTGGCCTGGTTTTTGCGGGGCTTGGAGGAGGAGGGCAGGGGCAGAGGGGGGTTCATCCTCCCCGTGTCGGGGCTACAACACATCCTGGGGCTGAGGGGAGGCAGTGCCGGGGTTCCAGAGAAGGCGGCATTCAGCTGCTTGCAAGAGGTAGGAGACATTTTTTGGGAAGAGGTCGTCTTACAGCTGGGGGTGGTGGGGCCGCTTTCACCCCCTCCTCACAGTTTTGCTTTCCCTCGTAGTGCTCAGACTACAGGGACGGGAGTTTGCAGATGCACCCCGAGGTTTTGTTCTTGTGGAAAAGGGAAAAAAAAATCCCCTCACAAACAAAGGAGAAGAAATAAACGAAATAAAAGGCTGGGTGTACCCCTGGCTTGATCCAAACTCACCAAACCCTGCCCACGGGTGTGGAGCGTCGGGCTGATCCCCGCTGCGGGCAAAGCCGCCACCGCGGGGGAGGTCAGCCCCACACTCCAATCCTGTGACCGAAAACACCTCGATTTACACCATTTTAAAAGCACGACAACTAATTGTCCATCCGCTGCCGCTGCACAGCGAGGATGAGGATGGGGGACCCACCGGGCAGCCCTCCCGCAGCACAGGCACAGCTGAGGTCCCCGTGGGGCTCCTGTTATTGCCCCAAAACACGGCGAGCCCCGTAGGGCTGGGGTGTCCCCCCATCTCCCCCGCCCGGTCCGGCCCGGGGTTAGCGGGCAGCTCCGCAATGCGGTACCGGGAGGGGGGTGCTGGCACAAGCTGGGAAAGGGGCTGCGGGAAGGAGAGAGGGATGTCCCTGCCCGGAGAAAAACGCATTCCGGGCGATTTTCTGGGCGGCTTCCGAAAGAAAAGACCAGGGGAGCTGTGGGGTGTGTGCCGTGTGGGGACAGGGTGGTGCGGCGCCAGGGGTGGCTGAGAGTAGGGGGCATCGTGGTGAGGCGCCTGCCCTGGATTAGCCACATTTCCCTCCAGGCTGGGAGAACCCAGCAGCGTCCTACCCCACTCTCAAGCTCCTGCCCATCACCTTGGTGCTCACCTCTACCTCCATCCTCACCACTTTCACCCTCATCATCCCCGCTCCCACCCCGGCGCAGGTGACCCGTGACTGCCGCCCTGCCGCAGGCACCGACAGGCCGATCCGCCCCCTTCCCGTGCGCTCCCCGGCACGGAGCCGCCACGGCGGCGCAGCGCCCTCGCCCGACGGCGCTCCCGGCCCGGAGCCGCCGCATCCATCCCCGGCCGGGAGATGGGATGGGACCGGCCCGGAGCCACCGCATCCATCCCCGGCCGGGAGATGGGATGGGCCCGGCCTGGAGCCACCGCATCCATCCCCAGTCGGGAGATGGGATGGGCCCGGCCTGGAGCCACCGCATCCATCCCCAGTCGGGAGACGGGATGGAACCGGTCCGGAGCCACCGCATCCATCCCCGGCCGGGAGAAGGGATGGGCCCGGCCCGGAGCCGCCGCATCCATCCCCGGCTTGGAGATGGGATGGGACCGGCCCGGAGCCACCGCATCCATCCACAGCCAGAGAAGGGATGGAACCGGCCCGGAGCCACCGCATCCATCCCCGGCCGGGAGATGGGACATGCTCGGCCCGGAGCCACCGCATCCATCCCCAGCGGGAGAAGGGACATGCCCGGCCCCGAGAGGGGATGGAACCAGCCCAGAGCCACCGCATCCATCCCCAGCCAGAGACGGGATGGAACCGGCCCGGAGCCACCGCATCCACCCGCCCGCGATGAGGGGAGCCAGCCCGGACAGGGGGCTTCTCTTCAGGGATGCTCGCTGCTCTTGCTTCTGCCCTGAACTCTCTGTTCCAGGTCTGCTTTCTCCCCAGGGCAGCGTAAAGGGCCAGCGTGGGAGGAGATCCAGCCCGTCCCCCTGCCCTGAGATAACCCCTCGGATCCTGTAATAAGTGGAGAGCTGAGGTTGCCTGGCAGGGTAACACAGTGCTCTGCACATCTCTGGTTTGTACACAGTGCTTCCAGGGTGTTTCTGTCTCTGTGTTCCCCACCAGGGAAGCAAAGGGACCCATGCCATGCCATGCCATGCCATGCCATGCCATGCCATGCCATGCCATGCCATGCCATGCCATGCCATGCCATGCCATGCCATGCCATGCCATGCCATGCCATGCCATGCCATGCCATGCCATGCCATACTGCAGCAGCGTGGCAGCTGGCTCTCCTCTCCTGTGGGCAGCTGCTTGAATCTGGACACAGGATGCTCACAGTCTAACATGTCCTGGTCTTAGTATTTCACAGAGGCCGAAAGTTCTCTGGTTAGGGTACATGATGATGGAAACCATACTGTGAAGCTTTAATTTTGCAGAGGTTTTAAACCAAATTCAGCACTTTTTTCTCCCCTTCCCCTTACAAGCAGCCCCTGCTGTACTTGGGGCTGTAATATTTGTGCCCTTTTTGTGACAGTGAGGGGAAGGTCAGGGATCCTCCCTCCTATCCCTCAGGGTGAAGAACAGGGGGAAGCTTGACCAGAGGGTTCCCTCAGCCCCCACAAGGGCACCACAAATCCCGGAGCTCCCCAAGCTGGCAGGGACACAGCCCCGGCTGGAGGAGCACTGCAGGCGGTGAGGCTCCCGGGGCTGGCAGGGCACCTCGGCGTCTGTCTCGCCGCACTTTTCAGCTGTGGCGGAGGCAGCGGTTTCCCAAAGGGCTTTGTCTCGCTGTCAGCTCGGCTCAGGCGCTTCCCTCCGTGCCCCTGCCGGGAGCGGCGCTCGCTGGTGGCTGACGCGCGCCCCGCTTGCGAAACGAGCCGGCTCCGCCAGCCCAGCGACAAGCACAGGCTGTGCCCTCCAAACTTGTCCGTGGCTGTTGGTGCAACACTTATCCCTCAGGCTAGGAACACGGGCAGCCCCTCCAGCCCGTCTCTGCAGACATTTTGATGCCGCGCCGGTGCCTGTGGCAGCCTTTGTGTGCCCAGCGCTGCTGGACATGTGCAGTCCCGACAGCAAGGGATGCAGCCGAGTGAGGAAAATAACCCCCAAAATAGCAGCAGGTTTAACGTGAACAAAGCAGAAATCTTCTGAAAACCCAGTGCGATGTCAGAGTCTGATCTGTGCTCCAAATGGCTTTTGTCTGTGCTTTGTAGCTTCTGGTCATGCGCTGCACCAATCCTCTAAACCTTCTCACTCTGAACACCAGACAAACAAAGGCCCTCTCTGCACTACCAGGGAACGGATTTATTTCTCTCTGTGTCTTTACAGTTCCTCAGGCACAATGGGGACCTCTATTTGGGCTTTTTTCCAGAGACATGAGGGTAATACCAAATCTCTGTTGCCCTCACGCATCCACACAGTTGTGCCTCCCAGTGGGACCAGCGGTGGGAGCTGGAGTGAGGGGAGGGCTGAGCCCACTCCTCCCCGTGTGCAGAGGGCAGGTGTGGCTCTGCCTCCTCCCCACACATGGAGCCAGAGACCTTGCCTGTGCTGGCAGCTGGATATCTCAGCCTCATGAAGTTCCATATCACATATTCCAGGCTATTTCAGAAAATGCTTTTACAGAAAAATGCTATTTCAGAAAATGCAATTTCAGAAAAACCAAAAGAGGTGTTCATTTTTGATAGTGGCATCAATGTTCTCCATCAACCAATTTTGTTTCTCTTTGGAGTTTGTGTTTCAGGTGAGGAGCTGAAGGCTCCACCAGTGACTCCACCAACACACTCACCTGTCAGACTCTTGTTTGGGCCCCCACACAGGAATGTGTGACCACTGGTGCTGGGCTCCTGCAGAGGGGAAGGGAGAGGAATGCAGCAAACTGGGGACAGCACGAGGGCAGTAAATTTTGGCTCTAAGAGGGCTCCTCTGGGCTCTCAACTCTGATGTGCCCACAGGTCCTCCTTGGATTCTCAGGTGGTTCTTCCTCTGTATGAGTGGCCCAGGATCCACACAGCAGGGCACACACAGGGGCAGAAGGGAGGCTGTGGGACTGTCACACCTGCACAGATCAGGCATGTAAAAGTCCCTGGATTTCTCGCCCCTCAGTGCTGCCAGAGGGCACGGCTCCCTCTCACCGAGCTCCTTCCTGTCTGGCAGGGTCTGTGGGCTGCTGGGGGGTTGGCAGCAGGTCCTGTCCACAGCCAGGAGGTCCTGCCGGAGTTTGGGAGGTGACCCATGCCTCATTACCTCTGCTGGGACCCAGCATGTGACCCAGCACAGCCTCCGGCAAACAGAGCACTTTGTTCTGACCCTTTGCACTTCCCTGCCAGCGAGCTGCCCTCTAATCCCCCCAAGGAGGGATTTTCCTCTCCCACCCCAGCTCCCTGTGCCTTGGTCCCCTCGGAGAGAGGTCCAGGGTAATAATTTACTGCCTGCCACAAGCCACTCCTTCGGACTTTTTCTTCGACCTTCAGACTGCATTGCCAAAATAAAAACACCGGGAGGGAGAGAGGCACAAGCTGCTCCCACGGCGAGAGTGTGGCAGTGCCCGCCAGCCCTGCTGCCAGATCCCGGGAGCCCTGCCTGCAGGTAATGCCCCTCTGCTTTCTCTGGAATCATTGAGACTTTCCCTTCTTTTAGTGACCTCCTGAAGCCCTTTGGGAGCAGCAGAGGGTTTTGTGAAGGACTCAGACTCGTTCCTTGCTTCCAGGAGCCTGGCTGGCCTGTGGAAGAGCTGCTCCCCAGGGCCAGCAGCTGGAAGGGGAGGGGGGTTCAGTTCCAGCACTGGGGTTGTTTCCCAGATGTGGAGAAATCCAGAGAGGAGATCAGCAGCCTCCTTGCTGCCCCTGCAAACTAGCTGGGAAAATTTTGGCATTAGCTCTGCCTCCCCCAGGAATCTTCCATCAAAGGAACTTCCATCACCCTGCTTATCCCTGCTTATCTCAGCTGGGTGAGCTCCTGTGGGCAGCACCCGTGAGTGCTCCTGATCTGGGTAATTTCAGCAGCTGGCAGATCAGCAGAGACCAGCTGTGTGTCCCCATGGTCCTGGGACACCCACACACGGAAAGGAGCCTTGGGCTCCACTGGGATTTGCAACCAGCACCAGAAGGGTGAAGTTTACACCAGAAATTTCAGGTTGTGTTGGCTCCTGTGGTCTCCTGGGCTGTGAGAGTCTCTGAGGCTGGGCCTGGTGAAGCTCAGGGGTGTCCAGCAGGCTTCTAACAGAGCATTCCCAAACCCTTCTCTGGCAGGGCAGGGAGGGCTGTTCCTGCTCAGTTCCAGAGCAGGAGAACAGAGCTGGGTTTGCCACATTTCAGGACAGCTCTGCTGCTCTTGCACAAGGGCTCACAGGCCCTGGCAATGCCTCGAGCCCAGCTTGGACTGGGCTGCTCACTGGATGCAGTATGTAGAGATCTGCTGGAGACAATCTCTGGCTGTGCCAGCTCCCGTTGCTTCCCAGGGTTTGCACGTGGATGAAAAGGGTTGAAAACACGGATTCCAGGCAGCAGAGCTGGAGCTGGCAGCAGGGAAGCATTCTCTGGGACACAGCAGCCACTGCTGCCCCTGCTGAAGCCAATGCTGTGCCAGCAGCCAGGGGCCTGGCCTTGGGCAGTGCAGCTCTCAGAGCCATTTCTGAGCTGCTAAGCCCTGCTCAGTCCAGCCAGGAAACTGCCCTTGTCCCCACCAGGTGAGCACACCTGGGGCCTGAGCTAGGGGTAGTGGCCCTGTGCCACACTGACCTGTGCTACAGGGGAAAAGAGGTGTTCACCCCAAAACCTGGGGTCTGTGGGGTTTTTGGGTTTGTGGGTTTTTTTTGTTTGTTTGTTTGGTTGGTTTTTTTTTGGTTTTTTTTTTTTTTTTTTTTTTTTGGTTTTTTTTTTAGGCCCTCAAACACAGGCTGTAATGTGTCCTGAAGTGCTGCTGGGAAGGAGAAGAGGGGACAGCAAGCAGGAAGGGCAGTAGTGGAGCCTTTTGCAAGGACAAGGCTGGCCAGGAAGGGTCACTTACAGTCAGACTGCTTCCCATGGTGTGTTACTTATTCACTGAGACTGTGCCTACACTTGAAAGGCGCTTGGGAGCAAAAGAAGCCCCAGCCACCTAATTTAATGGCAATAATAACCACAGAAAATGTAAAGGCTTTACAAGAGATCATTAATATTCTGCCACATTCATATTTACAGAAACAGAGGCGCAAAAAGTGGCAAAAATTGCTCAAACCCACCTTAGCTGTCCTTTGGAATAAAAACTTGATACCCAGTGGTCTCCTCTTATCTCCTTTTTTCAAAACATGGCAAAATATCCCAGCATTTATGTGGGATTCCTTGGCAAAATCAAAGTCAAAGCCTCAGGCAGAGTCCTGCTTTTTGAAGTTGAAAGAAAAATGTAGAGGGAAAAAAAAATTAAAGAGCTGCAATGGTCACCAATAATCTATTTATTCTTTCATGATTTCTCCTAAAAGGAACAAATAGCCTCTGAGCATTTAAAAAACATCCTATCCTATCCTATCCTATCCTATCCTATCCTATCCTATCCTATCCCATCCCAAATCCTATCCTATCCTATCCTATCCCATCCCATCCCCTATCCTATCCTATCCTATCCTATCCTATCCTATCCTATCCTATCCTATCCTATCCTATCCTATCCTATCCTATCCTATCCTATCCTATCCTATCCTATCCTATCCTAATCTCATTTTAGCTCTTGCCCAGCAGAGATAACTGAGTAGCCAAATATTTTAGGTCACCTTTCACTGCAGATCCATGGACTCTTGCTTTGTGCTCTCCAGAGAAGTATTTGTTTTTAGCCTTATCTGGACTTTCCCTGCAATTCCAATTGCTCAGGACTCTGTGGTTCCACTTTCAGTGACACTTTTATGATTATGGTTATGGATATTGCCAGACAGGGAGATTAGGATTATCTTCCCCTGTAAAATAAGATATAAAATATTGTAAAAAAGGGAGAGAGAGAGGGTACTTCTCTGTGAGTAGAGACAATGGGCTGGACCTGTTGTCCCCACTGGATGTGTCCTGTCCTGGTGAAGCTGCAAACGTGGCTTTGCTGGGATGGTTCTTCCTGGAGGGATCCAACTCAGCCACAGAAGGACAATGCAGCCCTTGACCCCTTATAGGGCCTGGGGAAGAGAAAGGCAGCTTCCCTCCCTTAGGAGGAAAGAAAATGTTTCCAAGAACAGGCAATGTCTGGAGGCTCTGAGCTGTGCAAGTCCAGCTGAATAAAATCCCTCTCTTGTGGCCAGAGCTTGTTTCCCTCATGGTCTGGCCAGGTCCAGGCAGGAGATGTGCATAGAAGGGGTTAAATTGCCCAAGATCTGCTCCTCACCTTTGAACTCAGGTCCAGCCAGAGGTTTTCCTGGCACAGATGTGTTCTCTGGAGGATAGGGAAACAGCAGCCAGGCACAGAAGAGCAGCAATTCTGGCAAAACCCAGCCCTGACATCAGCAGCTCTCCAGCTCCACCAGGATTGTTTAATTTTGTCCAGGAGTGTGTGAGTTCCGGGCAGGGGAATGGGCCAAGGTCAGTGCTGCTGTCAGGGGCCATGGTTGCCCTGCTGGCACCTGCAGGGACACGTGCCTGTGGGATGCGTGTGCCCTGCGAGTGCTCCCACACTCACAAGTCCCCTCAGCGTGGCACTGAGGTGTCCTGCCAGGGGCATGGGCAATGATGGGTGAGGGACAGGAGCTGCTGCAGGGGGGGCTGGCTGCGGGCACACAGGACAGGGCAAGGGCAAAGCCTCACCTCTTACACAGTGGGAGGGCAGGAGGCCAACCCTGCTCACACCTGCCTGTCCCACTCATCATGGTGACAACTGCTCACCCTGGTCCCCTCAACAGGGAGAGTCACAGGGCTCCACAGGCAGAGCCCTTTGCTGGTGTCTGATGTTGAATTTCTGACAAGGACCTGCCCTACACTGGGGTTCACCCATGGGCCATGTGTCCCTGTGCTTCCAGGGAATGTCTGCTCCTGTGCCAGGGAGCCACCGGTGTCAGGGCAGTCACCCTGGGTACAGGTAGGGTGAATTGGGTTTCTGCTCCTCAAAAGCATCTAAACCCCAAATCCTTTCCCAACAGCAGAAATACACAAATTTACCATGTTTTGGGCAAAATTTCTTCTGTTTTACAGGAGCCAAACCTCTCAGCTCTCTTCCATTCCCTCTGTCTGCCAGTCCCAAAATGCTTTGTCACTGGGGTGATGGCAGAGCCCCCCAGTAATCTCCACCAGGCTGGGTGGGTGCTGCCCAGATGAGGCTCAGGAGCTGTCCCCGTGTCCCAGAGCCATGTCTGTCTGTCTGTCAGGCAGCCAGTGCAGCACCCAAGGATTTGTCTGTGCTCTCACTCCTGTGCCCTTCACCTTTGCAGCCAGAGGAACATCTGCGCGCTCTGCTTCCCAAGGACACCCGGAGCCAGCAGCTGAATTCCTGTCCCAGCTGCAAGGAGAGGAGATTATTTGGGCTGGCTTATGACTGTGGCCTGGATGGAGTCCTCCTCCACTGCCCTGGGCAAGACAAAAGGTAACACTGGTGGGTGGCACGGTGCCACTGAGCCCTGGGCATAGTGAGGGCATGGAGAAGCTTCCCCATGGTCTCCCACAAGTGTTGGGCTGCAGAGCTTTCCTGGTGGGCTCCAGCTGGGCTCAGCCTGGCCAGCAAGGGCTGTAGGGAGCCTGGAACCCGTGGGACACACACATGGGTGGCAGCTTTGCCCACTTTGCACACCCAGCCCTGAGTGGCACCCAGCCCTGGAGGGTCAATGGTCGAGGGGATAGGATGGACAAAACCGACCCAACATCGCTTTGTCCATCACTAGCTGTCATCAGATTAGGTGTTTTTTAATGCATTTTAGCTGTTAAAAATTCCCTACAGGATCCTCCTGCTGTCTTCTTCTTTAGATAGAAAGTGGGTTTTTAATTAAAGATGTCTTTTTCCATGGAAATGAAAATCAAGTAGATTTTGTTGATAACACCAAGATTTTCATTGAAGAAACAAAAGCAGAAGGCTCTGACTAGAAAATGTAAGTTTAAGAAAATGCAACTGATAAAATTACTCTGAAATTTGACCATTTCAATGCAAGTGGAGGCAAAGCTGGAGAAAAGAAAAACAAGGGATATTCTTAAAAGATGTTAATGCTGATAGTTTGAGAATATTTGCTGAGCAAAAAAACCAGCTTTTGACCTGAAAGAAGGCAATATTTCAAACAAAATGCTGTTCCCTCTCCCTCTTTACACATGGCACCAGGCACATCAGATGCTCCCAATGATCTCCCCCTGGTAGCTGCAGTCTGGGTGAGGGACCCATCCCACAGGGAATGCTGCCACAGCCTGGCTTTTACCTCCTTGCAGCCACCACTGAAATTGCTCCAGAAGCTGCTTTACTGCTGCTGCAGCTGCACACAGGGAGATTTTAATAGGAAACTGCAATGGAAGCAAAAAGTGACTGCTTTATTTTTAATGAAGAGAGAGAAGACATCAGCCCCTCTCCCAGGTCTCCTTTTGCTCAGAGCTCGGTGTCTGGTCTCTCAAATCACCAGGCTCCCCATGTTTGATGTTTGCAGTTAGCAGTGCTGCAAAGCACCAGCCTGGCTGCAGCTCTCCAGGGTCCCCAGGACACTGTGAAAAGCAGTTTCTTCAGGGTTTGACCTGAACCAAACACCAGTTTTGACCTTCCTCCAAACCACTGGACAGAGGACAGAAATTTCCAGCTGACTTACAAAAACTTATTCAGAACACCTGAGCTGCCTGCCAGGCTGCAATTTGCTTCTACACACCACCTGCACCTCTTCCTCCCCACCGACAGTTATCCCTCCCACCTAAATCCTCACTCCTTGGGTACAGCTAGCAGGTGTTTCTTCATCTCTTGCAGCTGGTCAGCTTTTCCTGCTCTGTTTAAAGTGCTGCAGTGAGGCACCAGCAGTGGCATGAGCACTCTGAAGAGTGGGGGTGATTGTGTTTAGGGGCTGAGTGAGCTGCTGCAGGAGGCAAAGCTGTTCCCCTTTGGGTTTTAGGAAGGAGTTTTGGGTTCCTGGCCTAGCAGGGCAGCAGGGTGGGCTGGTGCAGGGATGGGGAGTGTGGGGAATGAGAGGTCTCTGTGTTCAGTGCTTGTGGACTGCTTCCCATGCTTCAGGACTCAGCCTCTGGGAGATGAGCTCCCAGGTATGTTTAATGACTTGCTTTCATAGAATTATTTTTTTGCAAAGTGCTTCAAGCTTTAGCCACCTGCTGTTTTCTCTATGTTCTGCATGTAGCTTTTCTCTAAAATTTCAAGGATTGGTTGTCTCCAGCTTGCCTTGAGCCAGGGCTGCTTGGCTGGCTTTCTGCTCTGTTTTGCAGTGTCCCTGGGGTGTAGGGAACAGGATCTTCAGGAGAAAATTGGACAAGCCAGTAGGTCTCCAGAGACTGGCTAAGAAAGCTCCCTGAAATGCCGAAGTTCTTTAAAGTCTTTCCTAACCTCTTTCTGGACTTCCTGTAGTGTCTCAATGGGGATGAAAGTGGAGTTCAGTACTAGCTTGCAGCTATCTCTTAGATCTGTAGCAGGGGAAAACTTGAGCCTTTTTTTCTCTCCCCAGTAAAAGCACGTGTTTGCAGGAATCTCCCACCTCCCTCCCTGCTCCTCTCTGAGCTGAAACTGGGGCATCTCCCCCTTAAGTTGAGAGCAGCCCCTGTGCTGGGTGAAACCTGTGGGTGCCTGTTCCTCACCCCTGCCCCTCCAAACTCTGAGTTTCCTGCACAGCATCACCTGCTGTCCCAGGCACAGCCGTGCCAGGCCTCTCCAGGCTGGCAGCCAGCCCTTCCCAGAGCAGGAGGGGACGAGGGACTGGCTCGGAGGGGTTTGCAATGTAGGTTAGGCAGGGGAGGCTGCCGAGAGCGGTGACATCGGGGAGGAGGCGGGAGCAGCCCGCAGATGACGAGGCTGTGAGGTTGTGTCTCAGTGCAAGGTACGCCTTGCATTAGTAATGTGTTTGTAGCAAATAACGCTGGGCTGGCATGGGAATGTGGGTCACCACTGCCAGAACTGTGTGAGGAACAGGGAGCTGCTCGTGCTGTGCTGGGAAGCAAACGTATGTTACTGAGGGATGTGTGCTGGGGGGAGGTTTAGCTGCAGAAACTGCTCCAACTTGGAAGTAGCAGCTTTCTGTTGTGCGAGCGGGTGCTTCCTGCCTGGGGGGTGCCTGTGGCCGGGAGTTGGGGTGAAATGGTGTTTGGAGAGGGGGGAGTGGGGTGCAGGGATCTGTGTTCCTGATGTGTAATAGTCCCGTGATATTGAGGAACTCCTAGATTTGCTTGCCAATGCTCTCTGTGGCCGTGGCCGTGCCTGGAGCATCCGTGCTGCACCAGCAGGCACGAGGAGGGATGCAGCCGGGCATGGATAACCAAGGATTCCAGCGTATCTTCGTGACCTATTTCTGGTTCTGTTGTTCAGTGTGTGCGCTCAGGAAATCTCTCTGCTTTAGGGGGTAGGGTTTGTTAGTGATAAGGAAAAGCCTGCTTGGCTGCTTGTGAGATTTAAACCACAAACTAACATGGTTTTGATGGTGGACTTGGGCTGGGGAAGGTGGCTCTGAACCTGTAAAGAAAGTGATGTGGGATGGGGATATACACATCTACAAACGGATATGGTACTTCAGTGCCAGAGACTTTAACCTCAGAGCAAGTCCCTTTAATGAAAAAGCTGTGTTGGAAAAGGCTGCTCTTGGTCAGCAGGGACTTGTTGAGTGGCTTCACTTCCAGCACAGAGGCGGTGGAGGGAAGCATGAATGGGCTGCCAGGCTGGAAGGAGCTCCTGCCTAGGTGCAGGTTGCTAAAACAGGCTTGTCCAAGCCCCTTGGAGGGAGTCAGGAATTTGTCCTGCATCCTGTGAATACATGCAAGGCATGTGGATGTGTTTCCATGGCTTGCCCATGTGCTCTCCAAGATGCCCAAGCTGTGATATCTCCATCTGTACCTGAGTCATTATTTCCCCTGAGTGTGGGACCAGAGCAGAGGCTGCAAGCTGGCCCTGAGGCCAAACCTGAGCTTGTGGGGATTCAGGTTTGGAGGAAATAGGCTGTATCACCTGATGGAGCTGCAGGCAGCGAGCAGGAGTGAGGTGTTAGGTTGGATTGCTCTGGCAAGAGGCTCCTGAGCAGGGATGGGAGTCTTCACCCCTCTCCCTACTGCTGCCATGTGCAGCTTGGGGCTTGCCCACACACACCTGTGTGTCCTGTGCCTGGATCCTCCAGGGTCTGGATCCTCCCGGGAGTGTTGTCTGCTCAGAGACAGCAGCAGTGGTGTCCCTCTGCTGTGGCCATGAATCTGCCCAGCCTGCCTGTGAGGCAGACACTGCCCTGAGGCAGGTGTTGGGTGACCTTCAGCAGCCCTGGGAGAGCCAGGCTGTCAGGGAAAGGACTATGCCCGGTGGGAGGAGATGGGGCTTGATCTGTCTGGGTGCTGCCTGCTTGCTGTCCCTGCTGGTGGCTGCCAGCTGGGACAGGATCTTGGACTTGCTGCAGGGCAAAGTATGGACAGCGTCAGGGGCTCAGACCAGCCTGATGTTGTAAGTTCTCCCTCTGCGTGGTTTGCCGGCCTTGCTTTAAATTCCCTTTGCTTTTCTTATCCATTCAGAAACTCTAGACCCACAGCTTAGATTTTTGGCTGCTCATCAGAGCTAACCCCAAATTCCAGATCTGCTGGTGGGGCCAGTTCAGGGGCTCTCAGGAGTTCCAGGACCCCCTGCCTGCCAGATCCAAAGATCCGTGCAGGAAGGGCTCTGTTATGGGCTTGTTTGCCTCAAAACTCACTGTCCTGCAAAGTCCTTGCCCAGGGAGATGGGCTCTGGCCATTGGTGCTGCCCATTCCTTGGTCTGTAGAAAAGCTATTCCAGGATGACAGCTTGCTTGTGTCTACAAATCCCCTTCTTTTTAGATGGGAAAGGAAAGACTTATTTCTGTGAATGTTTTGATTCTTGCTTTCTCTTCAGCAGCAGAACTGAGGAGTAAAACTGAGTCTTGAAATGCTTTTGCTATCTACTCCTAAGCAAAACAAGGCACTTCTCTGTACAGGCTGCACTCCTCGGGCTTCCCTCTGGCTCAGCCTGTGCAGCAGGCTCAGGGCTTCCTCTGTGAAGGCAGAGGTGATGATGATGATGAGCGGCGGCAACTGCCTGCACAGCTGAGCAGCAGGGATGCTCCATGGTGGGAATCCCAGCTTCTGGCACGGCTATGTGTCCTTGGGCAAGCCACTGCTGTGATGTGTGTGTGCTGGCTTACCTCCTGCAGGGCCTGAAAGGTTTCATTCACGTCCCTAATTACTCACAGAGTCCTGAATGGAAGGGACAGAGGATGTGTGTGACGTGTCCCAGTACAACCCCATCCTTGTAAGCACTCTCCTTGTCCCCCCTGGGGACACAGGGGTGGCTCTGAAAGGCTTGACAGTGGTGCTTCAGCCTGAGTCCCCTTGGCCACCAGAGAGGGTGTCTGTTTTGTGGCACTCATGCCTGTCCTGTGAGCTATTGAGGGCTCCTGGTGAGGCTGGGAGGGAAGATGTCCTGGTTCCTATAATTTCCTGGTTATTTTGGTATGTGAGTGGAAGGGGGAGGAGGGCGGCTGTGGAGAGAAGAGCAAGGTCAGTGAAGAACAAATGTGCCTCTGTGCGCTTGTGATCACGCTGCCAGCTAATCGGCTTCGGTGCTCCAACTTTGCTCACAGAACTCATCAAGCACGGCCGGGAGAGGATAGAACAAACCATCAAGGCCTCTGGCTCCAGGCTCTGCTCCTAGTGAGTATGAACCCCTCCCAGTGGGATGGGAGCCCTTTAACAGCTCAGCTGATAACGCCTGTGGTGGATGGAGCTGGCTGGCACCGGGCAGATGTGGGCAGTCCCTGACCCAGCTGCCAGCATCCGCTGCTGCCCGGCAGCTCCTGCCATGCCCAGCCTGGCTGTGCAGGAAGGGTTTCTTTGGGATGGCTGGGGGTCTGTGCCTGGTGGTGTGTGGGGGCAGAGAGTGGGAGCACCCACAGGTGAGATGTGGGGTCTTTGGGCCCCCTTTTTGGGAGGAGTGGGGCAGAGGGTGGCTGTGGGGATGAGAGCCTTCAGAGCCTTGATGTAGTGTGGTGGGGCTGAGGGGGGGTTTAAGCTCTCTGGGGCAGGGGAGAAGGGAGCAGAGCTGTTTTGTTCAGGTTATCTTCTTAATTCTGGCTTTTGCAAAGAGCATAGAGGAACCCCTAAAACCAAAGGGAGGAATCCCTGAGGCAAGGCTCACCCATCCCCAGTGATGCTCAGGCAGGATGGATCTGAACCAACAAGTGTTCAAGTCTGGCTTCTTCAGCCCCAGCACAAGCTGCACCAGGCAGACAAGAGGTCTTTAATGCTTCTGCTCACCAAGCCTGCCCTGGCTGCCACGGCAGCTCCTCTTCCCTGCAATGTCAACATCCCTGAGATGCTCTGGTCCAACCTGGCCTGGGGAGTGGCCTCTGGGGCTGCCAGCCCCATGGACTGTGGTGCCTGGACCTAGCTGGACTCTCCTGGCTGCCCTGTGGGGATACTCACTGGGTTACAGCATCCCTGTGCAGTGAGGAGGGGGCTGCATCTGCCTGGAGAGGGGTCTGGCCGTGGCCAGGAGAGCTGTGACTTCCCCTGGCCTGGTGCTGCTGGGGCTGTGCTGGCCCTCATGCGCTTGTGCAGCTTCTGTTATTACAGGTGAGGGGCAACATTAGATAAACTTGTTCACCCAGGAGCCCTGCTTCCCTAATCTCCTGTCAGCACATATGGTTCTCTGCCTACTCCAGAGTGCAGGTATCTCATCTTTTTTGGGTAGCAGCGCTGGGCGCTCAGCTGAACCCTCTGTCATGGAAGGGGTGCACACACTGGGGTTTGCATTACTCCCCGGAAAGTTAATGGAGTGAAGCTGTTTCTCTCTCGGATTTTGTACTCAACACTGATTTCCTCTTCTTTTCCCAAGTGCTGAGAGAGTTGTTTTTTTAATGGATCGTTCCCGGAGCCCAGACAAAAGCACCCAGGTGAGATCATGGCCCTGAACAAGTAAATCCTCACCTTTGGGACAAAGGGGGCTGGTGCCTTTAGATTAAAAACAAGGAGAGCACCTGTGTTAGCCTGCTGGGATTCTTGCTGCTGCCCTGTCCTGTGGGTGATGCTGGGTGGGGAAAAACAGCAGGGAGGCCCTTTTGGACAAGGCATGATGCTCCCAGAGTCTGGGGACAGTAAGGTTCCTAGGGAACAGGAAGAGCACGTGTGTGTGTATGTATCCCCTTGTCTTTGGGAAGAGAGAGGCTGCAGCTCTGTGGTGTTGTGTGTGCATAAGGCCATCTAAAGAGGCCTTAACTGTTTGGTGAAGTATCCACTGGGTGTTCATCAATGGCTCTGTGGGAGGGTTGCTGTGTTGAGGAAGGGAAAACCCAACCTGCAGCACAGTCCTCATGACAAAAATTCTTGTTATCCTCTCTAGCCTTCAACACCAACTGACAATATCAACCTCGGACCTTCTGCTAACCCCAAGTAAGCTCCCTGCAAAGCCAGGTAGGGTGTGGAGTGTGAAGAGATTTGGTAGGGGGATGCAGCTGGTCCCTGTGTCCCAGGGTGGTGTCTGCAGGAGTCTGGACAGTTACATTTCTCAGTCTTTAATACCACATGTGCCACCAATGCACCAGCTTCCAAGACTAAGCTGTAGCTGGTACTTATTATAATCATCCTCTCCTGGCCACATCTGTACTCCCCTTGTCCCTTTTCTTTTGAGAGGTAGTAAGGGAAGGTCTTCCTTGTCACTGCTGGCTTCCTGACTATCTTTCTCTAGAAACAGGCACAAACTGTATCCCCTGAAGGGCATCACTTAGTCATCACAGGTGCTGTCGCTGCTGCTGCCCTCAGCCCCTGGCTGCTGAGGGGTTGCTCGTGCTCTGCAGGGTGCACTGACACACACAGTGTGAATCCTGAGCTGCCTGGGAGCTGGGAGCGAGGGTCACCCACCAGCGCCCTTTAATCCCTTCCACAAACACTCGTTCTTTCGAGCAGGAACTCTGCTTGGACGCTGGTGTTACTGTTGCATGTTTCTCTCCCAGAAACATTAACTTGTTTCATTCTTGCCCAACAGTGCCAAGCCAACAGACTTTGATTTCCTGAAGGTTATTGGCAAAGGAAGCTTTGGAAAAGTAAGTGGGCTTGTGCAGGTGGGCTGTAGCTGTTTGGAGGCAATTTGGCAGGAAAATGTGTTGCTGAAGGAGTTTCTGGCTGTGTCCTTTGCTGTGTTGAATAGTCTGTTATGAATAGTCCATTCCACTTAAAGGTCCTTCAACCTCTCTAAGGACTGAAGAATGAAGTGTTTTATGCTCAGGGTGGTGATGGTCAAGAGCAGTGCTTAATTTAAAATAAGTTTCAAACTTGTTCAGCAGAAGATCTCCAGAGAAACTTTGGAGATAAGCAGGATTCTTTAAATGGGACTGGCCCTAAATGCTCCAAAACTATTTTCTATTGGGTGTCTAGGGGATATATGTGGAGATACTGAGTGCTTTTCTTCTGGCAATGAAAAAGTGCTGGGAATTGAGAGGGCTGGAGTTTGGTCTTTAAAACCCTGTAGCTGGTCCTCTGAAGTAGTTTTCTGTGTATAATCATTCACAAGAGTGTTAAACTAATGAGGACACACCGACCAAGGTGAGAGAGCTGTGACCAGGACCTTCTGTTGCAGGTTCTCCTGGCCAAACGCAAGTGTGATGGGACCTTTTATGCAGTGAAAGTCTTGCATAAGAAAACCATTCTCAAGAAAAAGGAGGTATGTTTTCTCTCCTGGGCTGTTCTGGAAAATGTGGTCGGTGTATGGGCTCTCTGGGTAATGCAATTGGGGTACCTGGCATTCAGGTAGGCAGTTCTCATGTTAAACATGGATTTACCTGTGCCATGAGAACAAAAGAACAGAGATTAATTAGGTCAGATAGGAAACAGTGGTTCTCTTTTGGGGGCTGGAAATGACCCTTGTGGGCTCCCACCCACAAGGTTTGAAAGCATCAGTGAGCCCTTAGGTCAGGCTGGGCTGGCTCCTTGCCTAAAACCTTAATGCTTTGTCTGCTTTTTGATAGCAAAACCACATCATGGCAGAACGCAACGTGCTCCTGAAAAATGTCAAGCACCCCTTCCTTGTGGGACTCCACTACTCCTTCCAGACCTCAGAGAAGCTTTACTTTGTGCTTGACTATGTAAATGGAGGAGAGGTGAGTGCACGTCAAGGCTTTTTTTTAATCCTTTTTGGTTCTTCACAAACATGCTGCTTTATTTAAAATGATTTCTTGTCAGAAGATAATGATGTTGAGAGATAATGTTGTTTTGACTGCTGGCAAGGAGCAGCCAGGAATACCTCACCTGTAAATTGAGTCAAGATCTTGCTGGCTATGACCTGAGTCAGATGATTTCCTAAGTAAAGATTCTGAGAAAAGCAGTATTGGGGCATTTTTAAATCCTATAGAGAATATGGGAAATACTAGCATTGGTGAGGTTCAGGGAAACCCCCTTGTGGGCCAGCTCTGGATCCATGCCTAGTGCTCAGGGGTGATGCCTCTGCAACTTTCTAGACTTTTTCTGTCCTGTAGAAGCTTACTTTTCTCAGCTGTCATTCTGTGCAGTCTGAAACTGGCTGGGAGATATTGCTAAGGTGGATATCTTGCACACATGGAGTTAATGTTGGGGATCTTTGCATGTTCTGCTCTTTGCATGTATCACTTCTCATGGCCATACTACTACTGTAATCAGCCTGTGGGTTGTAGTAAGCTAGGAGCTTAACCAGGTCAGCAGATGATAGGGAGTTTAGAATTAATTACTAACTTTTGTGAATGATGAGGAGGAGAAATGAAACCATTTTTAGAAAGGTGTTTGGATTGCTTAAATTTGGCTTGGGCACATTTTATGCTATCACTGTGCTACCTGCTGCAAATCACTTTTCACTCATGTAGCTGGCTTTCAGCCTTGCTCCAGATTAGCCTTCCTTTATTTAGAGACATGATCAACCCTCTCACCTTCCCGTAGCTCTTCTTCCACTTGCAAAGGGAGCGCTGTTTCCGTGAGCCCCGGGCCCGGTTCTACGCTGCAGAAGTGGCCAGTGCCATTGGGTACCTGCATTCCCTAAACATCATCTACAGGTAAGGCAGGGGCTCCAAGCCTGTGCTGGCAGGGAAAGGGATTCACTGGGGAAGTGAAATACAGGATGGAGTAGCTGAAGAATGTCCTAGCTCAGACAAGACTGTGTTGCTGACATTTACCCCTGCAAGGGGGTCTGCACAAGACCTGATGGGCAATAAACCATCCTTTCCCCTTCCTAGTATCAGTCTGAGGATATTAAGTTATAAGACATAAAATAAACCTGGCTCAATAAGTAAGAAATCAGCTCTCAGTAACAATTTATGCATGGAAATGCAGGCTGACTCCTGATCCTGTGTGAAAGCAGAAACATAATTTTTTTTGTTTCCATGTATGCATACTGACTCCTGTCAGTATACATACATGGAAACATAAAAAATAATGTTTCCATGTATGTGTACTGATAGGAGTCTTCAATTTGGGAAGACTTCAGTCTTCTTCAACTTCAGTCTTGGTGATCTGGATTGGGAGGCTTTGTTAGGTCCTGTTCTTAGCTGATGCTGTTTCAGATCCATGTTTTCTAAGTATCTGGTCAAATCTGCTCAAACAGCACTTTGTCTTGCAGGGACTTAAAGCCTGAGAACATCCTCCTGGATTGCCAGGTACATTCACAGCTTGGGCCATCTTCCTGCTGGCATTAAAAATATCAGGACCACAGGCAGAGGGCTGTGGCTCTGCAAGCTGGACTATAGCTGATGGCATGGCATGGATTTTTGTCTATCTGCCCCACCGCATTTCTGTGCAGATCCTGGAGGGATCAGAGGGCTTGCCCTGGGAAGAACTGCACGGTTTTGGTGCTCATTCCCAAAAGCTGGGACTTGACCTGTGGGGGAGGGATCAGAGTGGTGAAGAGCAGGTCGCTGCTGCAGCTCCAGTGGTGACTGTTACATAAATTGTCTCTGGGATAAAGTAGCAGAAAACCACAGCAGTGCTGGAGCTCCTTATGGCTATCTAGCTGTAGACAAAAAAACAAGAAATCAAGACTGTGGTTTTTTTCTACAGGCTCCAGTACCTGTACTATAGGATGAACATAATGGGAGGGAGGGGAGGCAGATGAGCAGTGGGGAACCACAACCCACATGAGATGTAATGAATAGGCAAATATTTGGAAATCCTGTCTCTTCTCCATGAGGAGTGGGACAAGCTAAAATTTCTCTTTTCTTTAGGGACACATAGTATTGACAGACTTTGGGCTCTGCAAAGAAGGAATGGAGCAAGAGGAGACAACTTCTACCTTTTGTGGCACTCCTGAGGTAATGCATGTGCTGGGGCTTTGATGAGACCTTGGGGCTGGAAACCTTCAGGCACTTGGTGCTCTGGGTCTTGGGCTTATGTGGCACCTCAAAAAAATATGGGCTCTCTGAGGCTGTCAGCCTGAAACTGGAGTTCAGATGAGGCCTTCCCTATCCAGCAGGGGCAGCTACCTGTAACAACACAGCAATTTTGGAATATGAATGAGCTGTTGGGGCAGGGATTCCTGCACTTGGAGATGGCCAGGCTTGTGAAAATAGCTGAGGAATGGAGAAAACCTTGTCCCTGGGAGCCGGATTGCTGATTGTTTACCTGCTTTGAGACCCCAGTGGTGCAGAACAAGGAGCCTGCTGGTACAGCCATGCACAGGACCTTGCTGTGCTCTCCTGAGTGTCCTTGGTGCATGCAGGAGCTGCAGAATGCCCTGTGCAGAGGAGGGGAGCAGGCTTCCCCCTGGAATGCAAACACTGCTTAGAGGGGAGGAAATGCCTTTCCTCCAGTGCACTCCAACTGGGTTTTGTGAAAACCTATTTCCAGTCTGGCTTCTTGGAGGTTTTTTTTTTGCATGCTTCTTACTGAGCCTGGGGATTTTGGTAGCACTTCAGCCTAGGTAATGTACCTGTCCTGCTGCTTTCCCCAGGCAGCTTGAAAAAGGTTCTGTAAACAAGACACCTTTCAGCATTCAAACTCAGCAGAAGTGGGCAGGAATTTCCCTCCTTTTTCAGTGAGGTTTCACTTATGCAACAGCACAGCATGAGCCAAGCAGGAATGTCTGAGCTTTGTTTTCTAGTTTGGTGTGTGTTGGTGTTTTCCTGTTCTAGACAGAGCCTGACAGTGTACAGAGGTAATTCTGTGGGAAACTGTTCTGCAGACTGCTCAAATTCTTGCCTGTTGCTCCTTGATGGTGCCTCTTGGTACTTTTGCTGCTTTGGACAGACTTAATGGGGCAGAAAACTGCAGCTTTTTCAAAAATACAGGAGATTTTTAGGGGTGTGATGTCTCCTAGTGGAACAGGATTGCTGGCTGAATTGTGGCAGGTACCAAATTCTTGTAGAAGTCCACTCGAGGAAGAGAACCTCCTGTAGCCTGCAAGAACACTTTGAGGGCTTTGGTAGGTGTCTCTCAATCCCATTGCTCTAAAGAAAGTGGAGAGTTTATTAGATAATGCTAGGAACAGCATCTGTGTTATTCTTAATGCATTTGCTCAACATGAGCTCCAGCCAGGTTTGGGACTGAGAAGGGCAAAGCCCTTCCTTTATCATTTGACTCCAATATTTCCTTCTGACTTCCCAGTATCTGGCTCCTGAGGTGCTAAAGAAGCAGCCCTATGACAGGACAGTAGACTGGTGGTGCCTAGGAGCTGTCCTCTATGAAATGCTCTTTGGACTGGTGAGTTTGGAAATGGGCTGGTTTACTTTACATAGCTGAAATTTGATTTGCAAAAGCTGTGGTGTGAGGTGGGTCTGGTGTTCATGAGGTACTTGATAGACAACTAAATCCTGAATTAATGATCTGATTCATTCCTACCACTACCCTTTTGAGAAGAGGTGTGGCAGGTCTCCCTCATCTTCTCACTGCAGGACTCATTTTGACCTGCAATGTGTGGCTCCTTGTGATAGCTCATGTTTTACCTGGCTGCTTCTCCTCTCTTTCAAATTAGCCTCCTTTTTACAGCCGGGATGTGTCTCAGATGTATGACAACATTCTGCACAAGCCACTACAGATCCAAGGAACCAAGACTGTGGCAGCTTGTGACATCCTTCAGGGACTTCTCCACAAGGACCAGAAGAGGAGGCTGGGTGCCAAAACAGACTTTGTAGGTGGCCCTTGCTATGAGCAGGAGGGAGGGAGGAGGATGGATGGGGAAATTTCTGTTCGGAGCATTTCTTTCATTAACAGCACTGCCTTGGAAAAACCCTCCCACAGAGTCTGTCCTTTCAGCCTCCTACAAGGAACACATGGGGTTGACATGGATTTCCAAAGGGAGAGGGGAGGTGGCCAGCTAAGGACACCAGTGTGTGATGGGTCATTTCCCTTCGGGGAATTCCCAAACCAGGACCCTCATGATTTGTGGATATGAGTATGTTGTAACTTCAAGTCAGCCTCTTAAAGCTGTGAGACTAGGTGCTGGAAAATGAGAGTTGGCATAAAATTGACTTTTCCTTCCTGCTTTCTGTACAGCTTGAGATAAAGAGTCATGTATTCTTCAGCCCAATAAACTGGGATGATTTATATCACAAGAGGATTACTCCTCCATTCAACCCCAATGTGGTAAGTGGGTAACTCTGTCTGTTTTACAGAAGGGATCCTCTCCAAATATCTCACACTGATGCCGAGGGTTCTGAGGTGTGGGTTGGGACCTGCAGAGGCAGTGGTGATGGCTCTTTTGGAAGAGCAGCTGTGTTGGGCTGTCTGAACACAAGGGTTTGGTTTGGATCTGCTCCTTCAATGACTGTGTGTCTGCTCCTTGGCTTAGGCTGGCCCAGCTGATCTGCGGCACTTTGATCCTGAGTTCACCCAGGAAGCCATCTCTGCCTCCATCACCCGCACGCCTGACCTGGCAGCCAGCAGCTCCAGTGCCTCAGATGCTTTTTTAGGATTTTCATATGCACCAACTGAAGAGGACATTTAAGTTTTACAAAGGCTTTGTCAAGCCATATTTTAAATCAATGGGTTTTATGGGTTTTTGTGGGTTTTTTGGTTTTTTTTTTTTTCCCTTTTGAGAGGATTGGTACTGTCCTTTGCTCATGGTTTAAAGAAATTGGCACTAACACACTAACTGGCTGGGATGGAACAGAGCTCTTAATTTTTGCTGTTTGGTGGATTTTGTCCCTAAATGAATGTTTCCCTCCAGGGAAAGTGGGACATTGGCTATGATTTTCCCTGAGTGTCTTGTGCTACTTGGCAGAATTGTACTCACTCTGTGGTTATATTTATGGCTGAGGTATCTGCCATCATTCACATCAACAGCCATGTCCCTGTAACTGGACACATTTATTTTACTTTTTTTGTGGAGCTGTGCCCACCTATGCCCAGTGTCATTCTCAAAGCCCTCAACAGAAAAGGAAACTCTTCACATCACTATGAACAGTGGCTTCCTTCCTTTACATGAACTCTGTCACTCAAGCTGCTCATCCTGGGCTGAGTGAAAAACTGTTCCTCAGTTATTGCTCCAAAAGCAGCTGCAGATCTGTAAGTCCTGAACTGCAATGTGGCCTTTCTTGCCAGTCTGAGCCTCCTCAAAGTGAGTGGATTATCTTTCTGGCCCAGGATTGGGATGCTACTGAAGCAACAACGAGGCTGTGATGGAGGAGACAATGTGTAGGAAGAAAACCCCAGATCAAGGGAGGGTGGAGAAAGAGACTGAGTTGCTTGGAAAAATAAAAATAATTTTATAGCTGAACTCTGGTTGGGGGTGAGGGGTGCTTTCACAGCCTGTGCTTGACTTGCCCCAGGCACACCAACACTACTGTGACGAGCACAGGGCAATGAACAACCAGTGGTGGCCATGCCCCAGGCTCCAGGACTCACCTGAAAATGCCCATCACTCATGTGCAACAGTTATTTATTCTGCCTTAATTTAAAAGTTGGTGTATTCGTAGAATGTCACTTCCCACATTTTTTTAAGCTGTTCTGTGCTGTTGCTGTGGGGAGGAGAGGGGGCTCAGAGCAACACGGGGATAAACAGGGGGCTTTCTAAAAGCTGTGTGATGCTCGTGCTGTGGGGAACTTCGTGCTTGGTACCACTAAGTGTTTTGGTTTTTTTTATCAGGCTCTATCTTGTATATGCTGAAGTCATTGGAAATATGACATGGTTTATATTAAAGTTGCAAACACTCATGTGCTTCTCTGGGTCTCCTGGATCAGAGGGGAAGGAGGGTGTTTGCCTTGTTCTGGGCAGGAGAGCATGGGGCTGCGTGCAGAAAGTGACTAACACTGCTGCGTTTAAATTAAAGAGGAATTCCCTAATTTAAGAACATACAGAATCATGGAAGGGTTGAGGATCTTAAAGGCTGGGGGTGTAGGGATACCTTCTGCTCTTCCAGGCTGCTCCAAACCTCATTCAGCCTGGCCTTGGACATTTCCAGGGATAGGGCAGCCACAGCTTCTCTGGGCACCCTGTGCCAGGGCCTGCTCACCCTCACAGGGAAGAACCTGCAGCTATGAGATTTGAGATTTTAGACACAAGCAAAATCAAAGGCCCAGAAAAGCCAAGAGGGGCTCAGGACAGCGGGACTGCGACCAGCCCTGACAGGCGCGGACGAGCCAAGCGCCGGGGCTGAGGGAGGGCGGGAACACACTGCCCTGTCCCCGCCCCGTCCCGTCCCACCCCCCGCCCTCCGCAGTGGTACCGCCCCGCCCCTTTCCCTGGCGGGGAGTGGAGCGAACCACTGCGGCGACCTCTGCACTCGAGAGGGGGGGAAACGTTACCCGCGCATGCGTCCGGTCGGAGCGTTGCTAGGGCGCGCGTGGTGACGGCGGCGCGGCGGGGCCTCGTTGGGGACCCGCGGGCGGCCGGGGCGCTGGCGCTTGCCCGCTCCTCCCCGGAGCCCTCCGGCAGCCCCGGGGGAGCCTATGGAGAGCGGCCCGCGCAATGCCATAGTGTTCAACGCCTCCAAGGGCGAGAGCTTCACGCCGGCCGCCGGCTACAAGGCCCTGCGGAAGAGGCTGCGCGGCAGCTGGAAGGTGCAGAGGTGAGGGGCGCCTCCCGGGGCATGGAGAGACCCCGGCGGGCATGTGTGGGCCGTGCTGGGCAGCCGAGTGGCCTTTGGGGTGTTTGTCGTGAGCTGAGGCCGCTCTCTCGCATTGATTGCACCCTGTTGCATCTTCTGCCCCTGTGGGATGCTGTGCGTGGTTCTTGGGAGCTGCAGCTCACCTGTAGGAGATGGAGTGTGAGTTGTAAGATGAAGCTCTTCCTGCAGGTTGGTGGGTCTGTCTCGACTTAGAGTTTGGGACAAAAAGCAAGCAGGGTTTTTTGTAGATGGTGCTGTTTATCTGACCACTGCAAAATACGGCATGAGCTGTTTGGGAGAGGATATCGGGGAAAGGCTCTTCCCCAGAGGTGCTGGCACTGCCCAGGCTCCCCAGGGAATGGGCCCAGCCCCGAGGCTGCCGGAGCTCCAGGAGAGTTCGAGCACCATTGCCAGGGATGCCCAGGGTGGGATTGTTGGGGTGTCTGTCCAGGGCCATGGTCCCAATGGGTCCCTTCCACCTCATCTTATTCTTTGAAATGTGGCTGGACCAAAAAGAAGAAAAAGAAAAATAATGGGAAGCTCCTCAGGTTCAAAGTTTAATAGCAGCTGTGACAGCTTGCAGCAGTTCTAGATCTGCTACAGTGCCTTGTCAGAGGAGCGTTACTGTTTAGCTGGTTGGCATTTGTAAGGATTATTTTTGCTCAAGTTGTCAACTTGAAACCCAGATAAAAGGATGCGAAGTGACTGAAGTGATTTGCCTTGTGTTCATTTGCAAGTCCTTTATAAAAAAAACAAAAGGAAAAAGTTGTGGTTCTGGACTGTATCCAAGAATAATGTGTCTTTATTAATCTATTCATAGCCTAAAAGATGAGATCACTTCTGAGAGACTATTTGGGGTGAAATTGTGGATTACAGCAGGACCAAGAGAGAAGTTCAGTGCTGATGAGGTAAGAAGTCAATAATTATTTTCAAATTAGTTATGTTTTAAAATTTGCTTAAGTAGAAAAGAACAAGGCAGAAGACTTTGCTGTAATGCTGCTTTAAATGAGTTCATATACATTAGAATATGAATGTTTTTCTTATAGGGCAAAGTTAAATGCAAGCAGTCAAAGCAATTCCTCTCCCTTCATCTCAATACAACTTCATGCAGTTTTGTGTGTAGCTTCTCATGTTTGTTTGTTTGTTTTTTCCTGGATCTTTGTTGATTTCTAGTTTTCCGTTCTGAAGAAATTCCTGGAGGATGGTGGGGCCATCCTGGTGATGCTGAGAGAAGGTGGAGAGTCCCGGAATGGCACAAATATTAACTTTTTGTTGGAAGAATATGGGATCATTTTCAATAATGGTAATGGGGCTCACTGCTACCTTTAGTTATCAATTTGAAAATTGAAAAGAGCAGGTTCAGCCTTTGTGGATACAAGCCAAGCAGATCTTTCTCACAAAGTATCTTTTGATCTAAACGATTTTTTTTTCTTTTAATCTGCATGCACATGGCAAGATAATATTAGAGCACAGCAAAGGCTTTCCATGGACAGAGTACATGGACAACTTGGCCATTTCCATTCCTTTACTGTAGTTGTTAGTTTTAATTTACTAAAAAAAAAATCTAGGGAAATTTCTTGGTTAAAAAGCCATTGATTTAGAACATTTTCCATATGTTTTAAAGGATTGAATAACTTAATGCTCATGCTGAATAAGAAGTGGCACTTTTCTTTAGCAGACCAACAAAATGTCACTCATTAGTTTTGTGCTGCCAATGTGGAAAAAAACCCTAATAACCCAAGGCAAGTGTGTGTCGGTGTACATAAAAAAAGTCTTTGGTGGCTTTTCTAGACTATGCCTTTTTTTGCATCAATAGGACTCAATTAATCAAGTGTTTGGAAGATGTCTAAAAAAATATAGTTGTAAAAGTTGATAAAGGCTGTTTTAACTGAATAATCTTTGTCTGTTTTGCTTTGCAGAAGATGGTGATATTTTAACTTTCTGTATTTTTTTGAATTTGCAAACATATTCCTATCCTAAATCTATTCTGTCCAAAAGCAAACAGTAGTGAGGGCTGATTTCAGTTCTTTTGGTAGCCAAATGCCAGCTTTGTGGTGTTAGAAGCAAACACCCAGGGAATCCAAGAGCTGAACTAATTTTTCTTTGCTAAATCTAACACACTGATCAGCTGTCAATTTCTATATTTTTTTCTTATTTTCCAGATGCTGTAGTACGAAATGTGTATTACAAGTACCACCACCCAAAAGAAGCACTAATCTCTGATGGAGTTTTGAACAGGTGAATGTTTGGGGTATGTGAATCTTCACAGTAAACTCTTGTAAACTGGATTGTTTTCAGTAAGGTTTGTTTTTCAATATCTCGTAGGGGAATCAGTGAAGCTGCAAAGAAAACAGTGCTTGAGACAACAGATGAAGATGGAAGGGGCCATGACTCACAGTAAGTGTTTTCTCTGAGGAAACTGATGCGAAAATGTGTAGAACACCTCAGAACCGGCAGGTTTGTGATTAGCAGCAGTACACTGTGCTTATGGTGAGGTTTTCTAATGCATTTCTTATGTTCTTGTGCTTCTTAGGTTATATCTGGAAAGGAGAATCTGTTTAGTAGAGCTTGCTAACCTCTGAAGGAGCAGGAGGGATAGGTTTGGAAAGGAATTACTGTTCTCATGACCAGATCTTGTTTGCCTCTAGTCTGTGGGTTTCAGTTTGAGTTCTGTGGATCTGTCCAGCCTGCCTGGTGCATGCAGGTTCTTATGGAATTCCTGTATTTCCTGCAGAGCTCTCACCTTTGTTTACCCTTTTGGAGCCACACTGAATGTGATGAAGCCAGCAGTGGCAATCCTGTCCACAGGGTCTGTCTGCTTCCCACTCAACAGGCCTGTCCTGGCTTTCTATCAGCATGAGGTATGAGCTGCCTGGGGCCCTCCCTGCAGTCCCCCTGCCCCACACAGAAATTGTGAGTGGATCTTTTGGGGTTACTTAAAAACCCACCTCAGTTTTTGATGCATCTGCAAACTCCAGATGAAGCCCAGTGACTCCTGATTTTTTTTTTACGTGTTATAATTATTATAAAAATACTACATATTTTTTGGTTGACTGGTAGATGTCTTTAATTCTTTACAGTTTTGGGGGTTTTCTGCTGTTTTACTAATAATTTATTTAATAAGATTATTATTAGCTTGTTAAGTACAGCATATTGAATTCCAAGGTTGTCACCTTGGAACCAGTAGATTTTTCATATGTTGTTTTACTCATCCAGCCCTGTTAATTTATAAAAATAAATTCAGAAATTTAATAATAAAGAGTTACAAGCACAGGATTGATATTGTTAATGAATGTGAACAAGGTAATGCAGATTTTTTACTATGTAGACAAGTAATGCAATGCAATAACAATTGCCTCTAAAACTGTGATTGGGAAGGAATTTTTTGCTATATTGTATTCTTTCTTGGTAGAGTAAAGGTGGAAAGATGGCAGCCCTGGGATCTTCCCACATGTTCAGTGACCAGTATTTAGATAAAGAAGAAAATGGTAAGATCATGGTAAGTTGGAGTTTTTTGGGAGGTTTTTTTTTTTCTTTAAAAACACCTTTTTGTATCTTCACAACATCAAACTCAGCTTCATTTTAGAGCAAGACAGCTATGAAATTGATTCAGTATGGGAATTCTCATCCAATACTAAGAGATATTCTTGATTTATTATCTTGTTTTTAATCTTTTTCACGGTATGTTGTTTAATTTAATATGAATATTTAAGCATAGCATGAGATTACTTGTATCCTCCTGAGAATAATTGAGTTTTGCCCTTCCCCAGGATGTGCTTTTCCAGTGGCTCACAACATCAGACATCCACTTAAACCAGATGGATATGGAGGACCCTGAGGTAAGAGAGATCCATCACAAGGAGGTAAAGAGCAGTGGGATCAACACTGGTCTTGGCACACCCTGTGTTTAGCACAGCGTGGTTAACAGCAGGATGGTGCTGCTGTTGTTGCAGAACCTTTATTCATGGTCTAGGATTGAGCAGACAGATGGCTCAGGTGTAAAAATTAATGGTACCACTCAGCCTTAGATTGCTATTCATCATCAGATATAATTTGTGAAAGTCTCTTTCCAATTTGCCCATGTTTATGAGATGGACTGCTCCAGTGTGATGAGTTTGCACTTCCCTCTGAGCCCTGAGACAAGAGGAATGTGCAGGAAGGAAAGGCAGATTTTCTGTATGTGAGCTTGGATCAACCTGTATGTCACTTTTAGTTGTATACAAATGCTGGTTTTATTTGGAAATATCTTTTTGTGATTAAATTGTATACTCTGTGCATAAAAACCAGCAGTTTTGCACAGTTGATTAGTAAGCTGTCTGTTTTAATGAATTAACAGAAATCCAAATAAAGCACCCATGTGTTGGGTAGCTTTACAGCTGAGAGAAGAGGTGGCACAGTTACTGATCTAGTGAGCTGTACTGCAAAGGGCCATACCTGGTAAAGAGTGAAATAATTATTTCTAAGTGAGATTTTAGGAGAGATATGAAGTAGAAAGAGACAATGGGAATGGGTTGGCCATTTCAGATGACAGGGGTGTGTATCTGTGTGTCCAGATTTCAGACTACACCGTGCTCCCAGACACCGCCGCGCTCTCCGAGCAGCTGCGAGTGTGCCTGCAGGAAGGAGATGAGAACCCCAGAGACTTCACAAAGCTCTTTGATACATCCCTTTATCAGCTGGACACAACTGCCCTCCCTTCAGTTATCAAGTCAGCAGCTGTAATTTTCTTATTACTTATTTATTTATTCCATTTGGTGTTCTACATTTTCTGTTTGTGCTTAAACTGTGTCTCCTTAAGAGCAGGAAGGACTGAACTGTAGGCAGGATTTTGAATATGGATATACCAGAAAATAGATTTGTACAGCATGGCAATGATGTTTTCTCTTGCTTCTTGTCTTAGCTGTAGTTTCTGGCCCTCTTGTCTCTTTTTTTTCCAACTACATGAGATTCATTGATTTGATATTTTGAGAACTGTCTGCAGTGAAGTTGGGCACTTTCTGGAGTGCTCATTTTTCCACTTTTGAATTACTTGGCATTTACTGAAAACTGCATTTCAGTCACCTCTGCATTTCCCAATATTTGTTTTGAGATTTATCAGCTGCTCAGTTTTACCAGTTTGTGTCACTATCAATTTTGTCCATCATAACTCCCCTGTTACCCAGATCATGTCTGAACACTTTTGAGTAGTAGCAGCTTAACACAGATTCCATAAACTCCACTCGGCTGGGGACACTTTTTCTTCTTACTCTGTATTTCTTGTATTTTCACTAGTTGTGAATACACAGGATCTCCCTTCTGACCCCATAACAAATACTTTTTTAAAAAATAACTTTTGGTTATTGACTTCTTTATAAACTTTTCTGAAATCCCTGTTCTGCTTGTTTTGTGCTGGGTCACTTTCCCTTCATCCTTGTTTGTCCTGCCAAAAGTCAATTGTAGAATTGAACTGTAATTTTTTTAGTCACCTTATATATCCTCCTATCATTATCTTCCCCTGTCACAACTTTAATTTTCTCACTGTAGGAGTTATTTATTACTGATCTGTAGTTCTCTGAGGTCCTTATAAAATGGACATCCCTTTTTTTTTGTGCTGTTACATTGCAAAACTTTGATGCTGGTGTGCTCACAAAAATCCATCTCTATAGCCTGGTAGTGGAAATAGATGTGTTATCACTTTTTTCCTCATACTTTGAATTTTTCTGTGCTGCAGAGCTTATGAAGAACTGAATATGAAACATGAACCCCTCCAACTCATTCAGCCTGAATTTGAGACTCCACTACCTGTCCTCCAGCCAGCTGTGAGTAATTTTCTTACTTGTATATTACAGGGAGAACTCTTCATCATGAAGATTGGACTTGATAATCTTGGATGTCTGTTCCAACCTTAATGAGTCTCTATTTCATTTGTTTCATGCAAAACCTCTGTGTGTCATTTCCATGGTTCTGTAAAAAAAGTAGTGAGAAATGCTGTAGCAATAATCAGTTGGGAGTAGACTACACTGTAGGGATTATCTTTTAGGAAAGAGCACTCATTTACAATTCTAATTTATTAAAAGAGCTTCAAAATGTAGTGTGTGGTACTAAAACAGAATCCTTGTGTGGTGAACCTTTGAGTAGCTGCTCCAGTCCTGTGAGGTGCTGGCTCAGCCTTCCCAGTGAAAACAGGATGTGGTATTTGAGAGAGCTGTGGTGGTGAAGGTACTGCAGTGCCTGCTGCCAGGGAGGAGCTGTCTGTCCTGCTCTGCCTCCATCTCCCACATCCTCAGGGGAAGCAGAAAGTGGAGCATTGGTCTTTTACAGCAGGAGCTGATCAAACTTTAACCAGCAATGTTTGGGCTGACAGCAACAACACGAGCTATGGGGGTGTCAAACTCACTTCAGGAGGCAGGAATCTCTGAGTATCTGAATTTTGCCATCATTGTTCCATCCTGCTTTACCCTGGCCACTGAGAAAGCATCACTGGGATCCTTTAGAGCTTCAGGAGTGCAACTGAAAGTGGTGTTTCCTTCACTGCTTTTTAAAAATCCCAAGTCCAGCTTATGACATAAATGGTGCCTGCATGAAACAGAAAGTACTCTGACCAGAATTTATGTCAGTATGTTTTCAGGGTGAGCTGTCAGGGCCAATTTTGTTCCTCAGCTCTCAGCCATCACCTGGGTCTCATGGAGCAAAACTGAAACTGCAAATAAGAATGTCTGGTTGTGGAGCTGAGTGGTAATTCTGGCATACATGTGGCTAAATTCTTTTGGAATGTTCAGTTATTTTTATGACATAAAAATGGGATTTTCAAATGGTGCCCCTTGGTTCCATGGGTTTGGAGTTGCTTTTGACTTTTTTAAAGGGTTTCTTCAAATCCAATATAAGTTCAAAACTGTTGTCTTAGAGATCTACAAAGTGTAAGAAAAATATATGGCAGTCAACCATGCTGCTTTTTCTTTCCAAGGTTTTTCCACCTGCTTTCAAAGAATTGCCTCCTCCTGCTCTGGAGCTGTTTGACTTGGATGAAACTTTTTCCTCAGAGAAAGCACGTCTTGCAGAGATCACAAACAAATGTAAGTGGAAGCAGATTGTTTGCACATTTAAAATAAAAGTCCATTTTTTTTAGGGGAAAATTGTTATATTTAATTCTAATGCATGGACCTCATTTGAGAAAATCTACTGCTCTTATCCTGATCTAAGAAATTGAAAGGCTTTGGAAATTAATAGTGCGGGTTTATGTACCATGAAATTATATTTTGTCTGTTACATGACATTTTATCATGTTTCTGCCTGCTGCTTCCTATATTGTGCATAAATTGCTTTGTGCACTCTTGCTGATAAATTTCACATCCTTTTTATGCTTTGAAGTTAAAATGTTAAGATTATTCTAAACACATAAAGATGAGCAGGTACTGGCGGCAGGAATACATCATGGCTAGTCCACTCAGTTTAGTGATGGGACCGAACCTCCCAGGATGCCAACAGCAAATGGAGATTCAGAGCAGGTTTTTGGCCAGCTACTCCAGATGTGTGACATTCACCTGCCTTCTTCCCTGGGTGCTTGTTTAGGCACTGACGATGACCTGGAGTTCTACGTGCGGAAATGCGGCGACATCCTGGGAGTGACCAGTGAACTCCCAAAGGACAAGCAAGATGCCAAATATATCCTGGAGCACATCTTCTTCCAAGTGGTTGAGTTTAAGAAACTGAATCAGGTATTTTAATAACAATTACAAGTGAGTAGTTGGTAGTAGCAGCAGTGAGGGTGGTGTGTCATTGTAGCAGCTACACTTGTCACAGGCAAGAGGTGATGTAAGACATTAGCTGTGCAATAAATGAGACCAGTGAAGTGTGATCCAGACTACTTATGGCTGTTAATCTCCATAAAACATGTACTGCTCAATTTATTAAGTCTCTCATTTATTTGAATTGGGAGATTAGTACATGCAAGTGTAGTTTGTAATTGCAGCTAAATCCAGTTCATTACTGGTGCCTGAGTAAGAGCAGGGAGTCCTCAGGAGTGTTCACAGCTCTGGCCAGTGCTGCAGGGCAGAGGTGACCAGCATTGTTCCTCAGGAACTGCACTGAAATGCAGCTGTGCTGAAAGAATTCTTCATAGCAAATTTAATACTTCAAAGTATGTTTGGAGCATATTGGCAGAGCTGAAGTTTGTGCTAACACGAATTGCCTGTTTCACATGTAATCTAGTTAAGCCAAAAATCTTACAGTTCTACTCTGTTATTAAAACTCTTTTTTCTTTTTTTTTTTTTCCTCTTCCTTTACTTAAGGAACATGATACTGACCCAAGTGAAGCTGGATTCCAGAACAGTACCTGAGACCTGGCTTTCCCCAGTTTGAGATAGACCTTTTAGGGAAAGTGTATTTTTCCATTTTTAAAGTCTCTCTTCTCGATGTATTGATTGGGACTGTCTCAGTAGTTCACTGGATGCTTGGATCATTTATGTGTGGTAGTTCTGGTAATAATTGCCTTCTGGGGAACTGCTTGTATTTTACAAGCACTTTCCAAAGAATTTCTTATTTTTCTACTTCTTTATCGAAACTGTAATTTTTTAATATATTAAAAAAATAATATACCAAGAAAATGTGTTTTGGGTCCTTCTTTCTGGCTCCAGCATTTGTTTTCCTGTAAAGTCTTTCTATTGGTTCTCCTGGTGTACATGAAATCCTTAATTACACTGTGAGAAGGGTTGTTATTTTGGTTTGTGAACTGAGGACAAAAAAATAGAGCCATAATTTTAACAGGAGCTGCTGAAAATACATTTATCACCCTGAGGCTGCCTCCTTTTGTGTCTCTGCCAAAGAGAACTAAGGAGAGGTGAGATTGTTACTGTAGAAAGAAAACATTTCTTCCAAGGGAGGGGAGGATTTGAAATTAAGCAATAATGACATTGTTGCAATTGCTGCTTCATAGAGCTACAAAATTTTAAAAAGAGATTCTGGAATTACAGAATTTTAAAAAGAGGACAGCACATGGATGAAAACCTTAAGATTTAATGGATCATTATTAAGAAACTGTGATACTGCACACAAACTCATGAATATTTTTACTTCCATTTATTTGATATCTAGCTCACTCCATGAGGTAGTGAGTTCAGTAATGAACAGGAATGGAAATCCAGGTTAAATTCATTGACCATGAAATGTTGAAGCTCAATGCACAGCAAAAATAGAGTCAAGGAGAAAAGATTTGTCAACATCATCAACACCACACCTCTATTGCAAGGATTTTTTTTTTTAATATTAACATGGTGAAATTGCATTATAAAGACTTTTTTTGGCTCTCAGTATGACACTCAAATTGTTAAATTCTTCCCCCACTCAGGTCTTCCATGACTTCTGTGTTTTACCATGCTCTGCCATGTTTTTTTAAAATTTTGGAAAAAATCTGTTCATCTTTTCATCCCCCAAAATATCTTTTATTTTATATTTCTTCATGTTTCACATTGCATCTTGGCTCAAGCTTTTCTAAAGGAGGTGCCCCAAATCTGTCCAGTTGAGATGTGCTAATATAATGTTAGCAGAAGTGGTGGTATCTCTTCCTCCACTGCAGCCATTCCCTTTTCACAGCAGAATGTTGGAAATTTTTCATTTATTCCTCTATTTTCCTTTAAGGCTGTGGTTGTGTTTGTCACCCAGAGCACTTTGTACATTCCAGCTCCAGATTTACACAACAAGCTTAATCTCTTCTCCTGTGCAGTATCAATAGCAATCAGTCAGCCGGCACAGGCTGCAGCTGAACCAACCCCCTGAGTGCTCCTCTTGCTAATTTTAGCTCTGGTTTGTACTCCTCTGGGGTGTTTATACTTCAAACTGTAAATAACTTCTGTTTCCCAGCCCTGTTTCAAGTTGTTTTGTCACCTGTTCCTGATGTTGTAACATGGTTTAGAAAAAGCCATGTGAGCAGCCAGGGGATACAAGCAGCTCCCTGTTTTCTGGGTGTCTCAGAGGCCTGACAGCTGAAGAACCAAAGTTTTTTCACTAAATAAATGTTTTTTACTAGTGTGGAATACATGTAGCTCTTACATCTCTTTCCAAGCTGTCCCTTTGGCCCTCTTGAAGTATTTAAACTTACTTTGTAACTAGAAACACTTCAGTCGTGGGAGTGTGATACATGTAAAATTTATGGCTGACTGACAGAATTTCGAAGGAGTATGAGTAGGTGAGTGCTTTCAAGAGGTGAGGTGAGGCCAGGGGGAGCAGGTTGGGTGTGTAGCTAGTGAGGGAATTTATATATTAATGAAATTATTGCTGTGATTGATAAAATTTGGTTACAAGCAACTCTTGCTGCTTTCCCTTTTTGTCTCTGTCCTCTCATGCAGCATAACTGATTACCCCTTAATTTGCCCCTGAAAGAAGAGGGGGACAGTACATTGGTTATCCAGCAAACCAGAAATGTGTTGAAAAGTGGTTTTAACAAGTTCCTCCTCTCTTTCTTTGCTGTAAGCAGGGACAGGAGAGGAAAATCAGGATTGTGTGAATGAGGTGAGATCTAACAGGAGAGTGTGAAAAATCTCTATGCGATGGCCTGGGCTCCCTTTCCTTCCCTCGGAGCAGGGGTTGGATGTGGCAGAGGAAATCGTCCCTGCGCGGTGGCCGGGACAAGCAGTGACACCGTGCATGAGGCAGGCGGGTGCCAGGCCTGGGGTGCCCGGGGGCCGCTCCCCGCTCCCCGGCTGCGCTTTCCCGGTGCGCCAGGAGAGGGATCCGCAGCCCCGGGCGCGCTCCCGGCGGGCAGCGCCGGCCCCGCAGCCACGGCCCCGGGGCTGCCGCCGCGTCCCGCTGCCCCTTCTCCGCCGGGACCCGCCCCGAGCCCTCGCCAGGTAACGGGGGCGGGCGGGCGCGGCCAGCTCGGGGGATCTTGCCCCGGGCGGTGCCGGAGGGGCCTGTACCAGCCCCGGGTGTTCAGGGGGCTCCGCTTCAGGCCGGGAGAGCAGAGAGAGTCAGAGACCACCAGCAGAGAGATGTTTGTATTTTTATTGTGCTAATACAAAACAGAGGCATCGGGGAGGAGGAGGAGCCAGCAAGGCTGCGGCTCTCGGGTGCCACCACCAGCCCAAACATTCCCCATCACCAGTGCCGACTCGGCCACCCCAGGTGGGCAGATTTAGCTTGTCACCAGCTGCTGCCATCACCGCTCAAGCCGCTGGCTCTGTCTTCTACGCTGCAGCATGTATCCCTGCTCCTCGCAGGAGGGGCCAGGCACCCAGCAGCTCCAGCTGGAGCCGGGGCAGCAGCATCACGGAGCCTGGTGCAGAAACACAGGGACAGCGTCAGGGTCACTCAGCTGGCTCTCCTGGGTGGCAGACCTGTGGATCAGCGTGGCGTGCTTCTTGAAGGCACCAGACCAAGCCAGAGGAATCACCACAGGGGTCTTCAGGGGTGATGTGTCTGGTTTGGAGCATCCCAGTAAGCGTAACTCCTCAGTGCTGACATCGAGGGATGTGCTGCTATCCATAAAGGATTTGATTGCTGAGATGTCCCACCTGAGTGCTGGCACTTTACCAAGGGCTGAGATATCTCCAGCCAGCTCAGAGCTCTTGAAGAGCCGGCTCTCCAGTGGTTTGGAGTACTTGTCTTTCTTGCAAGGTGTCGAGGTGTTCTGTGATGCCACATTCATGAGGCAGCCATCTCTGCTGGGGTGCTCACAGGGCAAACCAGACAGCTCAAACGTGGTCTGGCCATGGTGGGCCTTGCAGGAGCAGACAAGACTGAGGTCAGAGATGCTCTGGGTCAGGCTGTGTAGCTCAGTCTTCACACAGCTGCTCAGAGACTCCCCCTGCTTGATAACACACAGAGAACTGCCACTTGCTGTGTTGTCCAAGTCCACAGGAAGGTCCCAGGTGTCTTGTTTAAGCTCCCAGGTGTCGTGTTTGGAAGCACTGCTGGAGTCCCTGTAATAGCTCACAACAGGAGAGGAATAGCTATGGCTGGAGGAGCTGACCAAGAACCCATTTTCCAGGATTTCCTTTCTGGTCAGAATGCTGGTACTGTGCCTCTGGGTGGACAGCATGGTGAAAAATCCAGCAGCTCTCTGGTTTATGGAGAGAGATCAGGATAAACCTGTTACTGTTCACTACTATTCACCAATGGATTACAGACTTACAGTAGCAGAACCACTCTTGGCAAAATCCTGTCTCAGTCTTGCAAGGAGCTGAGCAGCATCTGGGACACGTAGGAGGGCATCCAGCCTGTCTCTCTCTTCTAGGGTAAAACAGTTCCACCCCAACCTGTTAGCTGCTCAGAGGTCATAGCAGAATCTCCCTAAAGTTGTATTTATTTCAGCTCAGCCTGTATATCACTACTCTTAGTTTGGTACAGGGGACAGAGGCATTTTATCCTCACTCCTGCAGTCAGAGGGCCCAGCTAGAATTAAGTCCCTTTGAGAAGGAGGCACCAAAACCAGGCTCTGGCTAGGATATGAGAGGTTGAGGGTCAGCTCTCATCTTACTTTAAGTCCTATACATGATAACCTCACCTCCAGGTCAGCCAGGAGCTGACTTTCAGCTCCTTCCTGAGAGATTGAGTAGGCCAGGGAAGGGGATGGTTATACTCTAAACCCAGCTTTAATCTGAATGCCTGTTAAACAGTGACAAATAGCTCCTGAATTTACTGTAATGGGGCTGTATAGTCAGTCTAGAAGGAAAGTCTTCTCTGAGAGACTAAAAACTGCCTTTTTTAGCATTTAAGAAATAAATGAAGGAATAAAGAACCAGCATAAATAGTACCTTTAGTTCCTGTGAAGACCCTTTGATGTTCTGGACCCTTATCTACTAGTGTTACTTGCAGCAGTTTTATAGTTCTGGTAATCAATTAACAGGCTGGTTTCCTAATTAAACTAGTTTGGGAGAGGGAGGAGCTTCTGTTTGCCGTTTATTAAGCACAGGGGCAGGGAGGGTGGGCCATGGCTGACAGAAGGAGGCACTCTGAGGGCTGGCTTGTGGTAGTCCTGTCAGTGGGTCCTTAGTAAGGTGACACTTTAAGTCTTGCCATGTGTTTTGTGAGCTGGTGATTAGGAATATCCACGTGCATTGATACAGACAGTATATGTTAGAATATTTGGGCAGTACTCTCAGGCACAGGGTTGGATTGCTGTGGCTGTCCTGAGCATGGCCAGGAGCTGGACTTTGATGATCTTTGGGCGTCCCTTCTAGCCTGGAATATTCTGTGATTCTGTAACACGTGCGATGTCCCTGCCCTGTGTCCCTGCTTGGTGTCAGGGCTGGATGCGGGGTGTCCTGTCTCGGTGCGGGGCTGGATGCGGGGTGTCGGGTGTGGATGCGGGGTGTCCCCGCTCGGCGCGGGGCTGCATGTGGGGTGTCAGGTGTGGATGCGAGGGGTCCCGGCTCGGTGCGGGGATGGATGCGGGTGTCAGGGGTGGATGCGGTGTGTCTCGGCTCGGTGTAAAGGTGGATGCGGCATCCCGGCTCGCTGAGGGCTCCCTGAGGGCGGGGCGGGCGGGCGCCCTCCCGCGCGCGCCTCTTTGTGCGGGCGGGAGGCGCAGCGCGCATGCGCGGCCCGGCCCCGCGCGGGGGGGGCGCCGTTGGCGCGAGATAGGAAAGCGCCGCCAGCGCCGCCGCTCCGGACCCGCGCCCGGCCCTCAGCGCGGCCCGGCCCGGCCCGGCCCGACATGGCTCGCCGTGCCCGCGGGTGAGTGCCGGCCCCGCCGTGCCGCCGCTGCCCGTGCCCGCTCCCAGCCGCGCGAGGCTCCTCCCGGCCGCCCCGTTCCCGCTCGCCGGGCGGACAGCGGGATGCGGGGCGGCGGCCCCGCGGTACCCGCGCTGGGACATCGCCCCGGCTCTGCCCGCTCGGGAGCGGGGCCGAGCGGGAGCCCTGCGGCGCTGCCCGCACCGATCCCCGTGCCCCTTTGCGCCAGCGGTCGGGGAGCTGCTGAGCTGTGCCTGCGTGCCCCCATGCAAAATCCACCCCGAGGGACAGAAGTGGAAAGAAAGAAATGCTTTTTTCCCCTGCTCTGGGCAGAATAAAACTTGCCAGCTGGCGCCTAAAGTGGAGGATCTCCTTTCAGTCTGGGCTGTGTGGGTGGGTGTCGGTGAGCTTGGGGCTCGTTGCTGGAAGGGGGAGATCTGGAGCTCTGCTCTGTGTGGTGGGGGTTGCTCCCTCTCCTGCATGTTTTTATCAGGTAGAAATGATAATCTTCCTTTATTCTCCCCTAGTGAGGACCAGGATGAGCCGCATTACCAGGATACGGATTTGGATGTGCCGGAGCAGCGGGATAGCAGGTGCAAAGTCAAGTGGACACCAGAAGAGGTGAGTGAGAGCCTGGCATTTACCGAGAGAGGTGCTTTGGGGTGGTGCCTCTGATATGGCACCCTGGGCTTGGGTGACTCCACCCCACCCTCACCTGCTGGCCACGATCTCACCTCCTCTTGTCTTGCTACTGGAGAGGACCTTGTGTCTTTTGTACTGAGCTCAGGCCTGAATTGAGGCTCAGAGGTTCAGGGGAGTTTGAAGTGCAGCCTGAAGAGCAGGAGCTCAAACATTTTTAACTTAAGCCTGTGAGTACTGAGCAAAACACCACTGCCTGCAGCACTCCTGTGAGCACAGAGGAGTCCAGATGATGGCTGAGGCCTCCAACGAGCTGACATGTGCAGTGGAAATTACTCCTTTTTTTGGAGCAAAAGCAGGGAGCACTGACCCTTGGGATTATGGCTTAGTCATCCTGGCTGAGAGCCTGAAGTTAACTGGGATATTCTCTTCCTTTCTTCCAGTTTCACTATCAGTTTGTGCTGTGGGAAAACTACAGCTGGGTCAGAATACCAAGAAAGGTGACCTTTGTGGAGGGATCAAAGCCTTGGGCTCATCTTGGGTGGGGAATAATTTCATTATTGAATTATCCAGAGCTCACAGGAAAGGATGTCTCTAACAGGCTTTCTGTGAGCTGTAGGAGTTTGCATACCCAGGCTATAGCAGGGGTCACAAAAGAAATGCTGTAGAGTCCTGTAGCACTGAAAAATAGAAGAGCACTGTGCAGGTGGTGATACACTTCAATCAGTCAGCTTTCCTGGCCAGACAAAACTGGTGCCTGGGCTGGGAGATGGACTGTCTGGTCAGAAGTGTTTTGGGGCTGGATAAACAGGCCCTTGCCACAGGGTTTGAACCAAACTGTGGAGGAACAAAGCTGAGCTCTTGTTTTGTACTTAATGTATGAGCTTGTCCTAGTACAGAGCTCAGAACCAGTCTCTTCCAGTTGGGCTCCATGTACTGGAGGGCTGCTAAACACTGGTGTGAGCTGCCTTCCTCCCTTCAGCACACAATGCCAACAAAACCTTGACAATTCAAAACATCTAACTTGTTTTTTAATGTCATCAGCCCTGTGGTGTGTGCTGCCTCAGTGTATCTGAAAGTGCATGTTTTTGTCCTTTGCAGGATGAGCAGTTGAAGATGTTGGTGAGCCATTATGGGCAGAATGACTGGAAGTTCCTGGCCAGCCACTTTCCTGTGAGTGACCCCATGCCCAGCTGGAAATCCCAGCATTTGCATGTTGCTGGTTCCTTGTGTCTGTGCAGTGGGACTCTTTTCTGACTCTGCTCTGACTTCATAGCTCCAAGCCGTGAAATGGGGCTGCTTCAGGGCAGGGAGACCTTCTTGCATAGAGGGCTTTCCATGGTGAGTCTGTTGGAGTTAGGGTGAGAAATTGAGGTTCCTGTCCCTGTGTCTGGTGCCCTGGGCCCAGGACCTCCATATGTGTTCTCTATGTGTTTCTGCAGGTGTTCTGTGGGACAGCCTGTGTGTGTGGGGACTGCTGTCACTTTGGGAGGTTTTGGGGCCTCTGGAGCCTGTGATCTAACACAAAGCTGTTCCCATTGCTGTTCCCAGAACCGCAGTGACCAGCAGTGTCAGTACCGGTGGCTGAGAGTGTTGAATCCAGACCTGGTTAAGGGCCCGTGGACCAAAGAGGAGGATCAAAAGGTAAGTCAAGGCTGAGAGGATCAGAGTTGGTCTGTCTCTGTCTGCAGAGAGGGTGGAGATGTCAGACCCATCCTCAGGTGCTGTACACTGTGTGTAATTGTTCTCCCTGGTGGGTACCTGTGAGAGCAGCTCTGTCTGCCCTGCCCTGATCAGCCCGGGCAGCCATGGTTGGGATGTGATGTGATCTAGGCCTCTCCAGGTAAACACCTTCCCCCTTTCACACAGTGCTGCTACAGTACAGTGCTGCCAAGGGAGAGAGCTGAAAAGGGAATTAATTCATCTGCCTGCTGGCAGGTCTCCACCTGGCCTGGCCAGGTTGGATCTAAGAGAAAATAAAACTGGCATTTCCTGTGCCACACTAGGCAGGCTGGAGTGGATGTCTGAGGTTGGCTGGGTGAATCATGACTTCTGTGAGCCTGTTTCTCTGCTGAATCCAGAGTCAGCCAAGAGGGGCCAGCTCAGACAGACTCATCATCTTGATGTACTTAAGAAAAGTTGGAGTGAAATCCAGATTTTACCAAGGTTTTCTGGTACAGAACATCCTCGTTTGGCAGATTCTCTGTAACACTCCTGCTCCCCAGCTTCTTTCCCTTTTGGTCCCATTATGTTTTGTCACACCATAAGGAAGCTTCTCCTGATGTTGTTCCCTGTTCTTACAGCAGAGTAGTTGTTGCCTGCTTTCCCCTTCCCTTTGCCTTGTCCTGACTCTGCCAGCCTGGCCAGACTAGGCTCCAGCTCTCTCCTCATTGCTTTGACCCAGCTCTTGGGCCTCAGTTTGGCATCTTTGGTCATCTTTCTGTGCTTGAAAGGCAAGAGTCTGCAGCAGGGACATTTGTTAAATGAGCATCATTTCTACCTGCCCCTTTCAGCTCAGCACAGCTGGTCAGGGTAGAAATGTTCTTTCAGAACTCTTCAGACAGGATTTTGGTGGCTGAACATTGTAGATTGTTTCATCCTGACTGTGCCCTGGATATTTTAGGAGCCCAGAAGGGATTCAGTGTCCAGAAGCATTTGTGTTGGGGCTCTGGCAGAAGTGACAAAGCCCTGGGTGGAGGGTAAGAGGCAAAGTAGATGGTTCTGAAGTGAATTTAAATCTCTCCCTGTGTCCTGGTGCTGTCAGGGCATGGAGCTGCAGCCCTGTCTGTCCTGGGTGTACCACACTGTTAAAGGGAGCAGCAGGCCAGTGCAGAGCTGATGGGGACAGCTGTCACACAGCAAGGTCCTTGCAAGTAGGGAGGGCAGAGGAGCCCTGGAGCAGGTGGGACTTGGCCCTTGCTCAGAAATGGGAATGTGTTTCTACATCTGGGCACCTGCCAGTCTTCACCCCATCTTCTGTCAGGAGTCATCCCTGTGTGCATTCACAGGTGCCCTGTGGCAAAATGTCTGCATGGAAAAACAGCCTCCTACAGAAATTTGGCAGAATTATTGCTCTCGTGAGGGTTGGAACACCTGATGGCCCTGCTGGCTCCCTCCAGCTTTTCCTCCAAAGGGGCCTTCCTTTGTGTGCCCTTACCTGGTCCCAGGAAGGGCGAAGAGCAAAGCCTGAAGATGACTGCACTGACCTTCCCCTCCTTTTTTCCCTTTCCTTATTTCCCTCCTGCTCTCTCCAAAGGTAATTGAACTGGTTAAAAAATATGGCACCAAACAGTGGACCCTGATAGCCAAGCACCTGAAAGGGCGGTTAGGGAAGCAGTGCCGGGAACGCTGGCACAACCACCTGAACCCTGAGGTGAAGAAGTCCTCGTGGACAGAGGAGGAGGATCGCATCATATTTGAGGCCCACAAAGTCCTGGGGAATCGTTGGGCAGAGATTGCCAAGCTGCTGCCTGGGAGGTAGGAACCCTTTGCTCACTGCTGCCTTCCCTGTGGGTGGCCTGTGGAGATCCCTGTGTTAGGCTCTTGGGATGGGGCTGGGGAGTGTGGTGGAGCTGCTAGCTGTGCTTTAAAGCGCTGTAAGTGAAGGTTTGTTCCCTTCTGTTCTCTCTGCAGGACGGATAATGCTGTAAAGAATCACTGGAACTCCACCATCAAGAGGAAGGTGGACACGGGAGGTTTCCTCAATGAAACCAAGGAGTCCAAGTCTCTGTACCTCCTCGTGGAGGTGGATAACAAGGAGAGGCAAAGTCAGACAACAGCTGAGAGCCAGGTACTGCGCTTGCAGCAGGCAGCTGGGTCAGTCCCTGCCCTGCTGATGCATTCTGGAGCTCTTCATCCACCCTTCTGCTGCCTCTCGCTGCCTTTTCCACAGCCTGGTGTCTGCATAGACAGTCTGTGCCTTCCCCAACCTCCCAGATCTCTCCTTCCAGGAGCTAGAGGTGTTATGGGAGCCTGAGTTATGCAGGCAGAGGACAGCAGCCTGCTAGAGCTGTTACCCTGCCAATCCCAGCATCAAGTCTGTCTTAGACACTGAATATTCGTTTGGCTTCATTGTGCTGTTGCTGGTGGGAGGAGGAGGCTGCTCCAGACAGTGTGTGTGTGGGAGCAGGGTGAAGAGATACAGTGTTCCTTTCCTCTAAAATAGGAAGCAGGGAAGTACACCCAGTGATTGTTTTCATGAAAACAGCATGTAGTTTTTGAAGGCAGGCTCCTGATAAATAGGAAACATAAAACTAGTGCTACATGCTCAGCCTAAGTACGATTTTCTCCTGGGACACTGTTAAATGAAATCTTCAATTAAAGAGTCCTGTGCTCGTTATGTTGCACAGACTCTTTAGTGTATGAGACAGAACAGTGAGGGAGAATGGGAGTGTGAAACAAACCCAGTGGCAGGTAGGAGAGTGGGCAAAGCTGAATGTATCCAGGTGCTCTCTGTCCCCAAGATTTGACACTGTTCCCTTGCTTTCTTCTGATGTCTGGCCTTTCTTTGTTGTATGTGCCAAGAATGTCCAGCCGAACTGGCCAGTGGATATCTCTGAAATAAAGGAAGAAGATGTCAGTGATGAGGAAGTGACAGGTGTGCAGGAGCTGCCCTTGGAGCTGCCAGCTGCAGAAGTGGCAGAGCAGAACGTGGAGGGGACCCCAGATGATGGAGTGCCCGAGGATGGCGCTTCATTGGTCGAATCACCATACAAATGGGTTGTTGAAGCTGCCAACTATTTGTACCCAGCTTGTGCTCCAGCCCTCAGTGAAGCTCTGGACATGATTGAATCTGTAAGTAACAGACCCTTGCTCCTCCAGTTACTGTTAGGGTGTTCTCCTCACCCTTTTTATTTGAGTGAACTTACTGGATCCCCCTGATCACTACCCCAAGGAGGACTGGGTCTGTCACTGCCTCGCAGCCTCCCCCTGTCTCTCTTCCAGGGCTGGATTAGACCTTTCCAGCTCTGCCAGTATTGCTGTGGGCTTGTGGCTTTTCCTAGCTGGATGTCCTTGTGCATGGGCTCTGCCTGTGTGGGAGGCTGTAAGTGCCGGCAAACTTGATTTCCAGCCCTTCTTTGTCAGCCAGAGTGTGCCCAGCTCTCCTTTTTGTAATGGTTCAGGCCCATGCTCACTGGCTGTCCTTTCTGTCCTGTCCTGGGGTGGGATAGGACAGGACAGACTGGGAGCAAGCCAAGCCCATTGTACTATGCAGGACAGACCATGCTTGCATAACTGCCACCATTTGCTTTCAATGGAGGTAGCATCACTGAAATTAGTTATTTTCAGACAGTCAAGCAGTGCTGAGGTCCCCTGAGTGACAAAGGCACACCAGGGTGGGAGGCTAGCTAAAATCAACAGGGCACTTTGCTGCCATCAGAGGGAAGTTGCCTCTGCAGCCCCCAGCCTGCCTGAGGCATGAAGGAGTCACTTTGCCTCTGTATAGCAAGATGGTGTGCCTGAGGCTGAGCAGCACATCTGTGGGCCCTTGGGGCCTGCTTGTGTGGTGCTGGGTGTTGCTGCTGGGGTGGAGCTGTGAAGCAGCTCATTTCTGAACTGGTCTGGTTAGTTTTAATCTGCTTTCAGCTGTGCAGGTTACACCAGAGCCCCGTGCCCAGCTGTTCAGGTGTGCCCAAGACTGTGGGTTGCTCTTGGGTGATAGCTGCTTCCTTCAGTCCCTGTCCCCAGCCCTCTGCCCAGCTGGTTTTTTTTGTCCCCTTTCTGAGGAGGTGCAGCTGTTTGTGCAGCTGTGCTGTGAACCAAACAGGGAAACCAGCCTTGCATAAATAGAAGAACCTGCCCTGTGCACAAGCAGCAGCTCTCAGCTGGGTTAGATCCCTGCTCTGGCTCCAGCTGTGCCTGTGGCAGAGCAGAGCAGGGCTTGTGCTGTCCCTGTCCAGGCTTCTTCCAAAGCTTGGTGCCATCTCACACCCCCACTTATGTCACCTCCCAGTTCACCAGTCTGTCTGCTCAGCTGCCACCCTGTGCTGCTGCTGACGCTTTCCCTTGTGTGCAGGACCCAGATGGGTGGTGTGACCTGACCCAGTTTGACCTGCCCGAGGAGCCCTTGGCCGGCAGCAGCAGTGGCAGCGCCAGCCCGGCCAGACCAGCGGCTGGCGAGGCGGCCCCAGCACTGCCCAGTGTCACTGAGTACCGCCTGGATGGCCACACCATCTCTGACCTGAGCAGGAGCAGCAAGGGAGAGCTCATCCCCATCTCCCCCCACGCCGAGGGCAGCTTTGGCACCCCGCCCTCGGTGCTGAAGAGGCAGAAGAAGAGGAAGATCTCCTCTCACCCGTCACAGAGAATGTCACCAGCACCAGCATGTCCTTCCTGGACTCCTGCAACAGCATGACGCCCAAGGGCACCCCTGTAAAGACACTGCCCTTCTCTCCATCTCAGGTATCTTCTTGCCCTAATGTTATGTATGCCCATCAGCTCTGCCACCTTTGTGCTCCTCCTGCCTTGAGTGAGGCTGTGCCAGTGTGCAGAGCTTGTTCCTGCACTGAATGAAGGCTCAGAGTTGGTTTCTGGCTCTGCTTCTCTTCAGTGCTGCCCTTCCTGTGGGACCAGCAGCTTGTGTCTCCATCTAGAAGTGACTACAGTTTTAAGAAAGCCCAGGTACCCTGTGTGAGGGGCAGGGGAGGTGCCCATCTGCATACCAGGGTGGAGAGCACACTGCTGCTGTCCCCAGGGCACTGCTGCTGTCCCCAGGGCACTGCTGTCCCAGCTGTGGGCAGCAGAATGGCACCAGTGAAAACTTGCTTTCCCTGTCTGTTTGCAGTTCAGTCACACAGGCTGGGCAGGAAACACCTCGTGCAGATCTGTCCTGCTGTGCCTATGAAAATACTCGTGGCTTTGTCTTTGTTGCAAAAGGGACTCAGGATCTTTCAGCCTTTGCTGTGACTCCCACAATGTCCTCACATGTGGTCTCCAACATGCATCACCCTGGGGCACTGTGGTGGTCAGACCCACGAGTGTCTCACGTGGAAGTGGTGGAGTTGTGTCTATAAATCAAAATAAAGGCTGCTGCATTCTCCAGCACAGTTCCCACTGCAGCTCTCTTGTCCAGACTTTCCCCAACTGTATCTTCCAGGCCTTTATTTCTGCTGTTTCTGCAGCAGAAAACATGAGAGAGGCACCACAGGAGAGTCCAAAATGCAGGTTCAGGTGGATTTGAATGAAAGCCCAGCACAAAGAAGAAATCAGAGCAGGACCCATAATGTCCCATAATGTCCAGCTCCGCAGAGTGTAAAAGGCAGGAATGTCTGGAGTGAATCTAAGAAGACAAAAGTGCCTGCCCTGCCTCAAGCTGAGCTTCAGCCATCAGTGAATGTCACAAACACAGTTTTTTCTTCCAAGAGGCTTACTGGCTGCTGGGAAGTAAAACCCTAGAAGAGCTAACACAACTTGATGTTTGCTCGTAGTTGAAGCTGAAGACAGCTCAGTGCAAGACCTGTTAACTTGTACACTTTGTGTCACATGGACTTCCCTCATGTTTGCCAGCCTGAATTGGAATAGCTGGGTGAGCTGGGATTACCAGTGCAAGGAGACACTTCTCTTCATTCTGTAGTTGGTAGCTCTGATAATTGTATCAGCTCATCCCTTATGGGAAGTGAATAACCTTTATAGGTTGTGAGGCACCTTCTGGCAGCTTTTGTGTGTGTCCATGTACAGAACTGTGACTCTGTAACCCCCACTGGTTTGGGAGGGTTGCTTCTACTTCAGGGTTTCCCTCATATTTAGGGAAAAGGTGTAATGGCTTGTGATGCAATGCTGGGCTGCTTGAAACTGAGTGTCTTCAATTTTTCTTTCCTGTGCTGTGCAGTTCTTGAACTTCTGGAGCAAACAGGATACACTAGAACTGGAGAACCCTTCCCTGACCTCCACGCCTGTGTGCAGCCAGAAGGTGATTGTCACCACCCCACTGCACAGGGACAAGACCCCTCTGCTCCAGAAGAACTTAGCGTAAGTCCTCCCTTTTCCACACAGGAGTCTGGTCCAGCTCAGATGCAGCTCTCAGTACTTGTCATGGTATTACTGAGAGAGGGGCAAGGCAGGCTGGGGATTTCCCTCAATCACTGTTTTCTCCCCAAAACCAGCTCTTCTCTGAGCTGCAGGGAGTGAGTGTCCAGGCTCACTGGGGTCACAGCCAAGTGACCTCTGTTGTGCTCAGCTGCTGGGTGGCTTGTGGCCTTGTGTGGGTTACAGCCTGTCTGATCCCTTGTCTTTCCCACTCTGCTCCCAGGTTTGTCACACCGGATCAGACATATGTGGTGGATAACACACCTCACACTCCCACACCTTTCAAAAATGCCCTGGAGAAATATGGACCAATTAGACCTCTGGTAATTATTGGGCAGGGCTGTGCCTTGTGGGGCTGATGAATGCAAATGAGACACGGGGTTGGGGAAGGTTGGGGCAGGGCTGTGAGCAAGCTCTTATCTGTGCCAGAACAAAGGGCAGTTTGGTAGTGCCAGGCTGAGAGGGGAGGGGTGAAGGGGACATTGTCACAGTGATCATTTTGTTGTAAGGAGCTGCAGGACTTTTAGAGCCTCTGTAAACCAGCTAAAAATGCCAAAAGCTGCCCTTGCATCAGGCTGCAGTGCTTGGATTGAGGAACAGGGAAATGATTTGCCTGGGGCTCCCTGAAGAGCTGGATCTCCCAGGCCTTGTGTGCACACAGGTCTCCTGATGGCACACTGGGGTTCAGCTGATCTGATAAGTCCCTGCACCTGGACATCCTGTAAATCCATCAGGCTAGCAGAAAACTTGTCATATCTTTTCCAGCTGGGAAGCAAATGGGTTTGTCCTCCCTCTGTGGGCTCTCCTGACCTCATTGTCCCTTGAGGGAAATACTTGTGAGCCTGCCCAGCACAGAGATTTTGACTGCCTGGTGCTCTCTCTGCTTTTCCACCCCAGCCCCAGACTCCTCACCTGGAAGAAGACTTGAAGGAGGTGCTCCGAAGTGAAGCTGGCATTGAACTCATCATTGAGGATGATGTGAAGCCTGAGAAACAGAAAAGAAAACAAGGGGTGAGCTGGCTGTGCATCCAGTACCAGCTGCTAAGCTGCCCTGTGCTCTTAAGGAGTGTTTTGTCTGGTTTTATTCATCCTGCTATTGGTGCCAAAATGTTTTTAGCCCTGTGGCTGCTCTCTTTTAATCAGCAAGAGGTGCCTGAGGTTAAGGCCTGCTTAAAGTGCCTCCAGGAGTGTCTTGGTTTATGCTGAGCTCCAGGCTTGTTGGTACACTCGGAGCACCTGGGGCAAGGTGGGCTCTCAGAAGGCTGTGGGATGGCATGAAAAGTCTCAGTTTCTTGGTGGCCTTCCCTTCCTACTAAAAGCTTCACCTCTAAACTGGTGGCTCAAGATGCCAGGATGGGGGCACTGGAAGCTGCTGTGCCCTGTGGTGGGGAAGGCTGCACACATCTTCCCCCTGAGGTGCTGGTGCCATGCAGAAAGGGGGTGACATGGCCTTGGTGTGCACCTGGGCCCCCAGGGTGGCACTTTGCAGGGTGGATTTGTGCTGACACTGGTGTCCCCACATTCCCCAGCTGCGCAGGAGCCCCATCAAGAAGGTCCGGAAGTCTCTGGCCCTGGACATTGTGGATGAAGACATGACACAGAACCTGCCTGCCCTCCCCAAGACTGTGTGTTTCAAAAGAGCCCAGGTGAGGGGTTGTGTGCTCAGAGCTGGCTCTGCTCTGAAAAAAACTCTGCAAAGCAGCAGTAGCAGCCTGGAGCTGCCTTTGAACAGCCCATGGGGATGAAGGGCTGGATTTCTTTTTTCCTTACACTTTTTCTCCTGGTGCAGCCTGTGAATTTCCTGTCAAGGTCCCTGAACCTGTCCTCCTCTTCGAGCAGGAAGAATGACAGTGGTTTGCTCAACAGAGCCTTTGTGCAAGTGCAGCCAGAGAAAATGTCCTACAGGAAAATGCCAAGCCATTTCAGGCCACCAGAACCGGTAAGCCCTGCAGCAGCCACTGCTCTCCCAGGCAGGAGTTTATCTGGCAGTGCAGCCCTTGTCCCTTGAGGAGTGAGGGATGGAGCTGTGAACTGCTGCACAGGCATCCCTGCACTGTCAGGGCTGTCTTTACACCGAGGCTGGGAGATGCTGAGCCAGAAGTGCCATTTTATGTTCCTCAAAGCCACAGCTCATGTTTGGCCCTGGATTTCCTCATGGAAATTCTCACCCATCAAGGAAATTGGATGACTGCTCTGGCAGTAAAGTAAACCTTCCTTTTTCCAGTGGGCACTCCTTGAGTGGACAACAGCAAGCTCATCTTTTTTTGCTTTTCAGGGCAGGGCAACTCTGGAGTGCTGTATAAAGGTTAAACAGGAAGGTATTTCCCACCCCTGTGTTTTTTAGGGTGTTTCTGGGTAGTGGGGAAGGCTGTGTCCCTTAGGCAGCATAGGCTGGCTTTATCCTGCTTTATCCTGACCCTGTGGCAGTACAGAGCTGCAGTGGCAGTGTGGCACCTTGTGCCTTGTGCTGAGGTTGGTGCTGTTAGAGCAGCTCTGCTCCTCAGCTCTGCACAGTTGGAACTGGGTTGTGCTGGGGTCACAGCAGCCCCACTGGGGCATAAACAGATCTCTCTACAATCTTCACCACTCACAGGCAGGATGCATTCATGGAGGGGTATCCCTATTTGCTGGGCTTAGATAAAGTCTAAATGTAGTTTAGGCATGGAAATTTGGACCATAATTTTGTAGATATTTGCCTGGGTTGAGTCACTTGAGGTCTCTGGTAGCTTCAGTGGGGATGGCAACATGAGCTGTCCTTGTTGGGGGTTAAACTGCACTGGGGGCTCCTGTGATGGTGTTTTCCCATCCCAGGAAGGTGCAGGGTTGTCCCAGGAAACTGCAGTGAGGGGGGATCTGTCCCTGCATTAGAGCTGTCTTGTGAAACCTATTTCTTCTGACAAATAAATACCCTTCAGCCAGAGTAATTCCTTCTCCTTCCCAAAATAAACCCTTCTTAAGCACTTCCATTTCTCCTCCTGTCCTCACCAGGGTTGTGTTGCTCTGAGAGCTAATGGCTCTGTATAAATAAACTTTGGGGGTGACAGGGAGGCAGCTGGTGTGGTGACAGAGTACAGGTGTGCAGTGCAATCCCACTGCCCACAGCCAGCAGGGCAGTCTGTGCTGCTCAGGGGATTTATTGTGCTGCTCTGGTGCTGCTGGCAGGCAGTTTTTAGTTAAGGAAGCTCATCCAGCTCTGGGCTGAGCCTCGGTTGCTGTGTGGGACGTTCCTGCTGTAGCCAACACTGGAGCCCTGGTTCCCTTCAGTGCAGGTATTTCCAGTTCAGGGCTCTGCCTGTGTCCTGGCATTTACCAGGGCATCCTCAGGGGCTTTCCTGGAGTGCAGAAACACCTCATGGGTGCCCTTTCTGCATGCAGAGACTGAGGCACTCCTGGGTTTTGGCTCCTCCTTTGTGCTGTGGGACCCTGCTCAAACTGAAGGCACCAGATTGCTGTTGAGGATGGCATTAGATCAAAACAGACCTGGGGCCCAGCAGCTCCTGTAGGAGTTGAACTGGTTGGCAATAAACTCCAAAGCTGTGCTTGAATTTCTTCTATCATTCTGGAATATCTTCAGGGCTGTGAATTTTAATAGGTTTGTGCTTTGGGGTTTTTGTCTTGAGGCAAATAAGGGAAAGCCCTGAAAGGGGTTGTCTTGAAGTGGAGCACTCACCTGGGAAACTGCTGGCCCTAAACCCCAGAAATTACCACCTCAGCTGAGGAGTAACTGGTGGTGGGCAAGTTCCTCCTGGGTGTGAGATGGTTTCTGAAGTTTTATTTCCCTTGTAAGTTTTGTTTATTTTTGCAGTCTTTTAGAACAGGATGTCACAAGATGTTTGTCCTTGGCCTTGACTGTGTTGTACACATCCTTTCTCTTCCCTCTGCAGATGACCAGGGCTTGGAAAGCAGTGGCCTGTGGTGGAACTCGAGACCAACTCTTCATGCAGGAGAAAGCTCGACAGTTTTTGGGCACATTGAAACAGAGTCACACATCAAGGACCTTAATCTTATCATGAAGGATTGTTCTGCTTTCTAATCTTATTTTTTAAACCTTTTTAATAAGTGGAGGGGGAACCACAGAAAAAATATCTTCTGCCAGACCTTAGCATATGGGAGTGGATTTTTTTTTCCCTTCAGTTCCCAGGTAGATCTACATTGTAATAAATTGGGCTAACTGCTGGCTAGTGTGTGGAATGCAAGCTTTGGGATCATTATGGAAAGGCAAACAAGGGAGGCTTGGACAGCTGACAGCAAGACCTCTCTCTGCAAGACCTGAGTTCTGGAAAAGTGGAAGCAGCAGCTGTGTTGCACCTTGGAGCAGTAGGTGCTGGAGACTGGCCTCCCAGCATCCCTGGATTCTTGCTGCTGCTCTGGTACCTCAGCAATGGCCTTGTGAAGGTTCCTGCATGCCTTGAATCTCCTTCCTGGCTTTTCCCAGGGGATGGAGCGTCTCCCTGGGCTGGAGAAGGAGGAGGGAGGGTGTGGTGCTGTGGGGTGACCTGTGCCTGGAGCCCCTTGCTCTCTGTGGTGCTGCTTTGTCCTGCCATGGCTCCAGCTGGGGCCTCTCCCCACGACTGTGCTCCCTCTTCCAATAAATGTTGGTGCTCACATCCCTTGGACTCTGCCTCTGCCTCACAGCACTGGGGGAAGGCAGCAAAGTGCTGGGTTTTGTGTGGGCTTTTTGCTTTTTGTCCTGGAAAGTTGTTGAATTCCTGTTGGTTTCTCAGCAGGGAGGAGAAGGGATGTTCCCTACACACACTCTCTGAATTTCATCAGCTGTTCTGAAGTTTTGGCTACTTTATGGGCAGGTGCCACAACCTAAGTCAGATTTGGGATCTCTGCAGAGGTGGATGGAGGCTGGAGAAGAGCAGCAGGAATGTGTGATGTAGCAAAGCCTTTCTGTTGCCCTTCCTTTGGAGACTAAAGTGGCACCATGTAGCTATTCCAGTGTGGGAACAGTAGCACTGCCCTGGTTTGAGGTAGCCGAGGGTGGATTGTGGGGATGTTAGCAACATATTAACTTTGCAATTGGAAAGGTGTTGGGAAAACTGCCGAGCAGCTCGACAGAACAGGAAGAGCTTTTTGGGTGAGCTGTGCTGTGCTTTCCATGGCCAAAGCCATGCGGGCAGATCTGCCTCTGCCTGGGGCTGTGCACACAACGAAGATGTGCCCACCCCAGGGTGGGAAACCAGAGCTGGGCTGTACAAATCTCATTTCAGGTTGTGGCTTATGCTGGAAATAGAGTCAAAAAATCCTTGCTGACAAACTTGTTAATAAAACCTTGGATCCTGGGAAATGAGGGAGGTTTAGAAACCCAGCTAATTTTTCATTTTTACAAGCTCAGGGCCAGAGAAAATCCATGAAGTAATTTTTATTTCTGTTTCTCAGTGCTGCAGTGTTTGCTTTGGAAAGACAGCTGGGACCACTTGTCTGAAAGCCTGGCTTTAGCTGCTCCCATTCTGGTGTTATTTTAAGAAAAATCGTCATAAACCCATCCCTCTCTGCTGGGGCTTTGGTGGGCTGGGCTGTTCCTGCACTGGTGACTGCACACAAACCAAAGCCTGGAATTGCAATTCCTTCCTGGAGCTGACACAAGCTGGGAGCTCTGAGCAGGCAGGGTCTGCTGCAGGATAAATCAGGCTGTGAGCCTGGCACCTCTGTTTGAGAGCTGCCCCCAAATTAAAGGAGGATGAGACAGAATAAACTGCTTCTCTGAGGCTCTAAATCCACGCAGTGCTGTCCTGCACTGCAATATGTTTATGGAGAAAGCTCAAAGGGCAGAAAAATACCAAGGTCTGGCATAGTTGATGAGTAAAAAAAATTAGCTTTTAATTGGAAAAGGGAGCCTCTTCTAATGTGGAGGTTGCCAGTGTGGTTTGGCTGTCCTGGGGCCCAGGAATAGACAGTGGTGAGGTAAAAAAGGTTTCACTTGCTTTGTTTCTCCTGTGAGTTTGGATGCTCTGCTCTCTTTCCAGTAAAAATCTCATGGAAGTTGAACTTCATGCTGACTGTGGAGTTACTGGGCTGGAGCTGGAGACCCCTCTCAGTCTGAGGCTCCACATCCCTGGCTGATGTCCCTTGAGGCCTCTGCAGGGACACAGAGTGGTCCAACCTTCATTCACAAAGGGGAATCTGGATGTTCAATTTAGCTTTAAATGAAAAACCAGGATGAAAGTGTTCCCTGAGCTTTGGCTGTGTGTGGGAGGAATCCCCTCCCATGGCCCAGCTTGTTGCACAAACCCCACGTTGCTGCCTGACTTTAAAGTTTGTCTTTTGGTAGTTTGCATTCCAAAACAGATCAGATGACTCTCTGGTTGAGTCTAGATGTGGAAAAAAGGTTTTTTAAAGGATTTCAAAACGGTTTTTGAAAGGATTTTTACCAGGAGTGGGAAGGGAATATCATAGCTGGAGCTCCTGGGTTGTGACAGTGCCCTGACTGCTAACAGGACATTGTTTCCAGCTGGGACAAACCTTAAAGAAGCTGGAAAGGGTAAAACTAATGGAGTAAGGAGATTAAAAAAGGACATCCATGTTTTTTAATTGGCAATCTTACTTTGGATGGAGCCTGGTAAGGCTGAGGAGCACTGAGCTCACACAGCTTCGTGGTCAGCAGTGTGGGAGCTGCTGTGTGTCCCTCCAAGGGCTCTCAGCTGCTGGGCTCCATCCAGCTGCTTGGAGGGATTTCACACCGTTTTATCTCGTTTTCACAGCTAATTCTGCTAAAGCCTGTGCAAACAGCAGGTTCCTTACAGGTTCCACACCCACAGGGAGAGATATCTGACCTGGAGGAATGCAACTGGTGAACAGAGAAATTCCTCATATTTCGGGCATTTCTTGCATCTGAAGGAAATACAAGAAAAAGACAAATGATGAGGCTCAGCTAGGGAACAGGGTACGAGACCAACCCTAGCAAAGCAAGGGCTCTGTAGGAATGAGATCCATGTTTGTATTCCAAGGCTTTGGAGCTACCCAGATGTTGGCAGCTGTGGCAGGAGACACTGTTCACCTGGCTGCAATTCCTGCTGCAGGCCAGCCTTGCCCTGCTGACCTTTGGTAACTCCTTAGCAACAGAGTAGAGCAATTTCTCCATTACAGGATCATTAATAGCTCGATATTAATTGGTTACACCTCAGTGATGTTCTGTGGGGTTTATCACTGCTCAGTGCAGGAAAGGACCTTGTGATGAATGCAAGGAGATGCTGAGGTTGGGGTGGGGAGTCCAGGGTTTCTGCTTTGCCAAAAAATGCTTTGATCCTGGGGATTACTGACAGCAGCAAAGTGCTTCTTCCTCTCCTGCCTTTGCTTATGGTTTTTATTGAGTAGTTGCTCAGCAATAACCTTGTAACATTTCCCATGTGCTGTTTTTTGATGCCCTGACCTGTGGGTTTAGAGGTTTGGGAAATTAAAAGGACAATTCTAGCTGGACGGGCACATGCTGAGGATTTGCTGAGGAGCTCCTGGGTCTTGCAAGAGATGGAGACCACTTGTGCTAAGAGGTGGCTGCAGCTGGGCAGGAAAGTAACTGTGCTTTGGAAACTTAAAATCCTGCCTGCCCCTGTTTCTGGAGTGAGAAAAGTGCAGTTCTTCATCTCTGCCTGAACAGAATAATCAAATATTAAAATATGGTACTAGGTCAGGGGAAAGCATTTTCCTGTGGAAACCAAAGGGTCCAGGGTGAGGAAATAAATGTTTCCACTGAGAAGGTGTTAGGAATGAGGAATTTCAGGGAGTTAAAACCCCTGCTGTGAAAAGACTCAGCAAAACTACCCAGGGGACAAGCACAGGGTCACCTCCCCTGGCCACGGGCAGCCTCTGGCCTCTACCAGTGTGGCTGGCAGTGGCCAGAAGAGCTTGTGAAAGGCAAATCTACTACTTTATAGCAGGTTTGTGTTTGTAAATGCTTTATGTTTGGATTTGTTTTCCCAAAATTCTAAATAGATGCTGTAGGAAAATTAATAGATGTTGCATTCCTAATCCCCCTTAGAATTTTTCAAAATTTGTTCAGTTTTGGAAAGCCCATTTAAAGCTTTGACTTTGAGCAAGCAGCCAGCCCAGGGAATGGGAAGCCTTGTACAACAGTGCTCTCTTTAAAGGTGGGGTTTGGGTTTTTTTTGGTTTTTGGTGCCATTCTGCTGTGCCCAGTTCTGAGTTCAGCCAGGGGCACTGGGCTGCTGAAAGTGCTTAATTCAGTCTATTGGGGAAGGGAGAGCCCAGTGCTTGGCTGTGAAAATAAAGTGAGTTATCTGTAATTGTACAGGAGGTAACAGGTGCCAAAATTGCTGTCAGATCTGCAGAAAAGGACCAGATAAGAGGAAAAAAAATAGAAATTTTAAATTCAATTCTGCTGATGTACTGGTCTATTCCCAGGGTCAGTGTAAATCGAGATTTGAATTAAGCCAAAACAGCCCAGTTAATGTCTAAATCTGCCATTTCTCAGGCCCTGTGCAAGCAGACAAACACAAAATCAATATTTGCTCTAACTGTTGCTAAGTTTTCTTTACAGATTAATTTCTGCCTAATAATGCCTGCAGCTCTCTGGAGCCCTCCCTGCCACAGCTCCTGTCCTGCCCCGTGGTTCCCTCCCAGCCCATGATCCCGAGGGGATGTTTGGGGACACTGCCTGACCCCCTCCTGCAAAACCCACCCAGCATCCTTCACTGCAAGGATGGATGAGGGGATTGAGGCTTTCTTTAGTAAATTTGTGGATGACACTGAGATGGGAGAGTGTGTCGATTGTGACAGTGTTCATAGGGGTTCTTGGATGAGGGAAAAGACGAGGATCTGACTCTGTGTTTCAGAAGGCTGATTTATTATTTTATAATATATATTACACTAAAACTATACTGAAAGAATAGAAGAAAAGGTTTCATTAGAAGGCTAGCTAAGCTAAGAATAGAAAGGAATGATAACAAAGGTTTGTGGCTCGGACTCTCTGTCTGAGCCAGCTGGGCTGTGATTGGCCATTAATTAGAAACAACCTCATGAGACCAATCCCAGATGCACCTGTTGCATTCCACAGCAGCAGATAATCATTGTTTACATTTTGTTCCTGAGGCCTCTCAGCTTCTCAGGAGGAAAAATCCTAAGGAAAGGATTTTTCATAAAAGATATCTGTGACAGTGGATTGGTTGGAAGATAGAAGAGCTCTGCAGAAAGACCTGGGATGGATGGATGGATGGTCAGAGTCTAACAGGATGAAGTTTAATAAATCCCAGTGCCCAGTCCTGCATTTTGGCCACACTAACCCCCTGCAATGCTACAGGCTGGGGATGGTGTAGCTGGACAGTGCCCAGGCAGAAAGGGACCTGGGGGCACTGATGGACAGCAGGCAGCTAAACATGAGCCAGCAGAGTGCCCTGAGGGACAAGAAGGTCAATGGACCTGGCCTGGGTCAGGAATGGTGTGGCCAGCAGGAGCAGGGAGGGCATTCTGCCCCTGCACTCAGCACAGGTGAGGGCACACCTGAGTGCTGTGCCCAGCTCTGGCCCCTCAGCTTGGGAAGGACCTTGAGGGGCTGGAGCACATCCAGATGGGACAACGAGACTGGAGAGGGGCTGGGGACACAAACCCTGTGAGGAAGCCCTGAGGGAGCTGGGGGTGCTCAGCCTGGAGAAAAGGAGACTCAGGGCTGCCCCCATCACTCTCACAGCTCCTGAAAGGTGCCTGTGCTCAGCTGGGGCTGGGCTCTTTCTGCAGCAGCACTGACACAACCAGAGCACACAGCCTCGAGCTGCACCAAGGAAATACAGGCTGGAGATTGGGGAAAAGCTTTTACAGAAAGAGTGATAAAGTTCTGGAATGGCTGCCCAGGGAGGTGGTGGAGTCCCCATCCCTGGGTGTGTTTAACAAAGCCTGGATGTGGCACTGGGGGCCAGGGTTGAGTTGAGGGGTTGGGGCTGGGTTGGACTCCATGATCTTGAAGGTCTCTTCCAACCTGGTCATTCTGGGAATTCTGTGGAAGGAGATCCTTTCCCCCTCTCTGGATGTCAGGTATAATTTTTTCCAATCCCACACCATGGCAATGCAGCTGGATTAACACCCAGGCAGAGCCATGTTGAGCCAGGAGATGTTTTGTCCCTTCTTTAGAGTTATTTCTGGTTTGAAGGATTATTCTCCGCTCCTGCCGCTAAGGGGGAGTGTTGCCACGCCGAGGAGCAGCTGGATGAGGCTGAGGCAGCGCATCCTTCCCCTCCTCGCAGCTGCTTTTCCCTCCCGGAGCAGTGGGAGAGGCAGGAGAGAAGCAGGGATGGCCGCAGCATCAGCCAGGGGAGGGCAAACACCCTCCTGTTCGGTGTCAAAGTGGGGAGGGACGCGAATTTCAGACCCAACCTGGACAATAAATGAACATCATCCTTTGTAGCCACGTGGCTTTGACATGGGCTGAAGCACTGGTTGATCTAGGAGGATGGAAACTGCTGAAGAATGGGGAGGGCGTGATGAGGATGCAAGAGGGGTGGAAGGACCCTCAGCTCTTGAAATGAGCTTTCCTGCTGTAGGAAGGAGTGGATGAAGAAGAAGAGAAATGCCCCAAAACTGCCTGTGGAAAGAGTCCCTCCCTGCCTGGAGAAAAGAGTTAAAAATGGGGTTTAGAGGCTCTCTGGGGTAGGGCAGGTCAGGATCCCTGCTTCTGGCAGCTCTCCTGTGCTCTGATGCTTGTGTCATCACTGCTGTGCTCAGGCTGACCTCAAGGCCATCCCCCTGCCCTGTGAGAGACACAAAATGTGTGTGCAGGTCAGGCTTTCCCTCCTTAGACCCCCCCAGTCCCTCTGCCCATGAACTGCAGATAACCCCCCCTTCATCTCTTATTTACCTCTCCCTGCACAGGGTTTTGGGATCTGCAGACACCAAACACGCTTGTTTATGGTTTGCTGGTGTTAGAATTGTGAGTTTTCCTCAAAAAATATGTTCTCTTTTTAAGTTTCTTACTTCACTTCAAATGTCATCCTTTTTCTCTTCTTCTTTCAGGGCCACCCAGGGATTTTATTCACAGAATTGGAATGAGCTGCAGAAGGGATAAAGATCATTCATGGGAACCTTGAAAGAATTGTCTGAGCTCTATGAAACAGAGATTAAAAATAAAACAGGGAGGTGAAACACAGGCTCCAGCACGAGCTTCTTATAAATACTTGTCCATGAAATCAAGAGCTCTTCTCACCCTGCTGGGTGACCTGCACAGGGAGGAGCTGCTGTATCCCCGTCAGGAGCGGGTAAAGAGGAGCAGAGCCCAAAGGCAGGGAAACAGCAGGCTGGAAAACCTGCCAGATCTCAGTGAAAAACGTTTGTGCTGCTTCCTCCCTGGGGAAAGGCACAGGTGGGCTCTGCTGGGCGTGGTTTCAGAGCTGTGGCACTGGCAGGGAGCTCCAGGGACAAAGTTCTGGAATGGCTGCCCAGGGAAGTGGTGGAGGGACCATCCCTGGGTGTGTTTAACAAAGCCTGGATGTGGCACTGGGGGCCAGGGTTGGTTGAGGTGTCAGGGAACAGGTTGGACTCAATGATCTTGAAGGTCTCTTCCAACCTTGTGATTCTGTGATTCCTGGGGAAGGGAAAAGGAGAAGGAGGAGAAGGAGCTGTAATCCCTCGCTGCCTGCAGGCACAGCTTGTGATGCTTTTGGTGCTGGTGTGAAAGGAAAGGCCCTCTGCCGCCTGGGAACCTCCTGGCCAAAGACCTGGGGCTGATCACTCCTGTCCTAGGGTGACGTTATGATGCTTGTATCCCCATTCCTGTGTTCTGTTCAGGCTGGATATCATGTTCTGTGCCTTTGGGACTGGCTCTGAAGAGTGAAAGTTTTGTTTTGTTTTGTTATCAGCCGCTCCCCACAGCTGGTGGGACACAAAGGGCAGTACATGGTGCTGCTTTTGCTTTTCGCTTTGCTCTCGCTCTTGCTTCTGATTTGCTTCTGCTTGCTCTTGCTTCTGCTCATTAGCTAGTTTAGCTAAACAGTCCAAATTTTCCTGGACTGTTTCTCCTTTCCTTTTTTGGAACCCCTCCAGCCTGCTCCAGACTGGGACCTGGGCACACCGAGAGTTTGCACCTTGTGGCTGCAGCAGCTGCCCCAGCACAGGAGGGACTGAGAACAGAGCGAGCACCCCCAGAGAGACTTTCTGAATTTGTCATCATTTCCAGAGCGGTGACAGAGTGGTGTCACCTGGTACTGTTCATTCTGTGTGCTGGGGGTGCTGTGCCTGTTAAATGAACAGGTTCTGTGTGCTGGGGGTGCTGTGCCTGTGAAACAAACAGGTTCTTTCCACTTCTCTCCCAGGAATCCTTCCCAAACCCATTGGGGGGAGAGGCTGCGTGGGTTTGCTTTCTGGAGGGGCCCCTTTGGAGGCTTTCTCCCAAATCTGCCCTAAACCAGGACAACTCCCAGCCCTCAGCCTCTGTCCAGGCTGGTGCTCCTGGCTCTTGCATCCTCCCATCATAATGTTCTCACAAAGCACTTTCCTCCAGACTGGCATTAGAGGAATCTCCCAGCTCAAACCCAGCCAGACCCCACTCTTGTGCACTCAAAGCTGGGAAATCCCGAGGGGAAAGGCCTGATCTGGTGCTGTGCTGGCTCCCTGTGTCCAGGGAGAGGCTGACCCCGGGGAGGATGGCTTGTTGAGCTGTAAATGCTGGGAGATGCTCTCTGGGTGCTCTCTGTCAGCTTGCAGCTGGTTTTGGGTCAGGCAGGGGACTCACACAAGGTATTTATGTCAGAAAAGCCACTCTGAAACGTTTGTGTGGCTCCTCCTGTTGCCTTCTCTGGGTAAGTGACCTCGAGAGGTGTCTTTTAAGATAAAGTGAAGGGAGGTGAGCATTTTTTCAGTTTGATAAAAGGCCATGCTGTGTCTGGTGTGGGAAAGTTTTGAGCCTTCCTGGCCAAAGCCTGGGGCTGATCACCCTGTCCTTGCTCTGTTACGTTAGGACAAGTATCCCCATTCCTGTGTTCTGTTCATCTGGATATATGTTTTTTTTAAGACTCCAGAAGGGGTTTTTTGGGTTTGTTTTGTTATCATCTCCTGCCCTTGCTGGCCACACACACTGGGCCATGGGATGACTCAGGACATCAGATGGACTTTGGGAGATGGAGAAGGAGACAGGTCTTGGGTGGCTCATTAGCTGTTTAGCTAAACAGCACAGTGGACTGATGCAGTAAGGACAAAGGGCTTCAGCCTGCTCCATTGGGACAGAAGACAAAGCTTTGTTTCCTTGTGGATAAGTCTTCCCCCTAGGAGGGACTGAAAAAAAAAAAAAGAGAACTTTCTGAATTTGTCATCTTTGTCAGTGGTGACAGATGGTGTCACCTGGTAAATTCATTCTGTTCTGGGGTCCTGTGCCTGTTAAATCAACAGGTATTCAGCTAAGGCTTAGCACATGGGGCTTTTGAAACAGGTCTTTCCACTTCTCTCCCAAAATGCCCAAACCCATTTAAAGGCATAATAGGTTTGTTTCTGGAAACCTTTGGAGGCATTTCTCCCAAATCTGCCCTGGTGGGGGACAACTCCCTGGCCCTCAGCCTCTGTCCAGGCTGGTGCTCCTGGCTGTGCATCCTCCCATCACCAATGTTCTCACTTGAACTTTCCTCCAGACTGGCATTAAGGATTCTCCCAGCTCAAACCCAGCCAGACCCCACTCTTGTGCACTCAAAGCTGGGAAATCCCGAGGGGAAAGGCCTGATCTGGTGCTGTGCTGGCTCCCTGTGTCCAGGCAGAGGCTGACCCCAGGGAGGATGGCTTGTTGAGCTGTAAATGCTGGGAGATGCTCTCTGGGTGCTCTCTGTCAGCTTGCAGCTGGTTTTGGGTCAGGCAGGGGACTCACACGAGGTATTTATGTCAGAAAAGCCACTCTGTAGCATAACACGTTTGTGTGGCTGCTCCTGTTGCCTTCTCTGGGTAAGTGACCTCGAGAGGTGTCTTTTAAGATAAAGTGAAGGGAGGTGAGCATTTTTTCAGTTTGATAAAAGGCCATGCTGTGTCTGCCATGGGTGTTTTGAGCATTCTGTGGCTGGCTGGAGACCTGCTGAGTTTGCTCTGTTATCAGGACAAGCCACATTGAAATGCAAAAGCTTCCCCATCTCCCTCATATGTTTTTTTAAGATTCCAGTTGGGGTTTTAGGGGTGCTCAGCTGTTCTCATCTCCTGCCCTTGTGGCCACAGCACTGGGCCAGGGATGACTCCAGGACATCAGATGGACTTTGGGAGATGGAGAAGGAGACATGGGTCAGGGTGGGAAGCTGCTGAGAGCACAGTGGGATGATGCAGTAAGGACAAAGGGCTTCAGCTCTCCATTGGACAGAAGACAAAGCTCCTGTTTCTAAGGATAAGTCTTCCTCCTAGGAAGAAAAAAAAAAAAAAAGCCATTTTAGGTATTGCTGATAAGGAATCAGCTAAATTCCTCTTTTCTAGGTCCCCATCTCTGCAAGAGATCACTCAGCTATTCAGCTAAGGCTTAGCACATGGGGCTTTTGAAAACATCTTGCTGCAAGTGCTTGGAAAATGCTATCATTTAAATCCATAATAGCTCTGTTAGGAAACCTGCCCCAGGCATTCACATCGGCTCCTGGTGGGGCTGTGTGTGTGTCTGGTACAGCTTCCCATCACCCCAGCCATGAATACTGTGAATCCAACACAGCACCAGCCTGCCTGGGCTTGGAAGCAGCTCAGGCCAGGGGCCAAGAAGTGATTCAGAGTGCCCAGGTGGGCTCCCAGCCAAGGCTGGGGCTGTGTGACAGAGCCAGGTGTGCTCCCCGATGGATGAGCTGAGTGTGCTCCCCTCTGCTGCTGCCCCACTGGGGTCTCTGCTGGGCGCTGGGAGAGGCAGAGCGAGGTGGGAAGGCACCAGCGTGTCCTTTCCTCAATTTCTGGAGCAAACCTGGGAGCAGACAGCTGGGTGCCATCAGCTCTGTGACAGCCAGACACGTCCCTGGCAGGAGGTGGCAGCAAACCCTGACCACGCTGAGCTTTTGGTGCAGTACTGAGGTTGGAGAGGGAGCTCTGTTGGACCCTCTGCTGATGCCTCTGTCTGCTCTTCTCATAAAATATGGATCTGGGAGAGCTGGAGAGCTCTGCTGCAGTTACTGAAATGCTTTTACATCATGTATTGCTTGCTGCTGCCCACACACTCCTCTGAATAATCATCAGTTTCTCCTATAATTATGTTTATTGCACGCTTGCTATGGTGACACACTATCCTGCACTGAGGAGTTCCAAGCTGGAGTTCCAGGTTCCAGTTTCTGCTCTGGGGGTGCAGCCTGGGGAGGGGAAATATCTTGTATATTCCTGGGGTGCTGCTGGGGAGGGAAACCCTTCCATAACCTCTCTGTCAGGCTCCTCCTGCCCAAGATGGCATCACAGCAGGTAGCCCAGAAATTAATAACATCATCATTTTTCTTGTGTGCTTTGGTAAGCAAGCCAATTAATAGTGATGGGTCAACAGTTTTTAGGATTTTAGGATTAGCACCAGGTTTAGAGGAGGATCATGTGCATGTCTGAGCTGCAGTGTGCAGATGTAGGCAGGTGTGTGGCAGTAAATGATGTATGACCCACATATTAAAGCAGTTTTATTGTCTTAAAAAAAAAAAAAGTCTATGGACTTAATCCTCTTCCTCCACCACCTGCCCTAGTTTATTCAGTCCCTCTTATTTAGGATAAAAACACGACTTTGGTGCTATCAGGTAACTGATGGCTCTGGGATGAGATGACCTAGCCCCCACAGCCCCATGGTATTTTATGAATTGCTTGCCTTATGTGCTGCAGGGGTGAGGAGCTGGGGACACCTCAGGTCTCAGCGGACTCACAGAGGCTCTGTCCTGCTTCTCCCACCTTGGTTTTTATCCACCCCCAAGGAAGCAGCCCCAGGGCAATGATGAGGGGTGCATTTAGCAGCACCTGTGAGGAGAGCCAGGCAGTGAGTGTGGGCTCCCTGCCTGCCCTTCTGGAGCCCCCCTTCCTGCTGGAAACCCACCTTCCTGTGGGAAACCCACCTTCCTGCTGGAAACCCACCTTCCTGTTGGAAACCCACCTTCCTGTTGGAAACCCACCTTCCTGTTGGAAACCCACCTTCCTGTTGGAAACCCACCTTCCTGCTGGAAACCCATCTTCCTGCTGGAAACCCATCTTCCTGCTTGTAACCCACCTTCCTGTTGGAAACCCACCTTCCTGTAGGAAACCCACCTTCCTGTTGGGAACCCATCTTCCTGTAGGAAACCCACCTTCCTGCTGGAAACCCACCTTCCTGTTGGGAACCCATCTTCCTGTTGGAAACCCATCTTCCTGTTGGGAACCCATCTTCCTGTTGGAAACCCACCTTCCTGCTGGAAACCCACCTTCCTGTAGGAAACCCACCTTCCTGCTGGAAACCCACCTTCCTGCTGGAAACCCACCTTCCTGCTGGCAGCCCACCTTCCTTTTGGAAACCCACCTTCCTGTAGGAAACCCACCTTCCTGCAGGAAACCCACCTTCCTGTAGGAAACCCACCTTCCTGTTGGGAACCCATCTTCCTGTAGGAAACCCACCTTCCTGCTGGAAACCCACCTTCCTTTTGGAAACCCACCTTCCTGCTGGAAACCCACCTTCCTGCTGGAAACCCACCTTCCTGTGGGAAACCCATCTTTCTGTTGGAAACCCACCTTCCTGCTGGAAACCCACCTTCCTGTTGGAAACCCACCTTCCTGTTGGAAACCCACCTTCCTGTAGGAAACCCACCTTCCTGTTGGGAACCCATCTTCCTGTAGGAAACCCACCTTCCTGCAGGAAACCCACCTTCCTGTAGGAAACCCACCTTCCTGCAGGAAACCCACCTTCCCGTTGGAAACCCATCTTCCTGCTGGAAACCCACCTTCCTGTAGGAAACCCACCTTCCTGTTGGAAACCCACCTTCCTATGGGAAACCCATCTTTCTGTTGGAAACCCATCTTCCTGTTGGAAACCCATCTTCCTGTTGGAAACCCACCTTCCTGTTGGAAACCCATCTTTCTGTTGGAAACCCACCTTCCTGCTGGAAACCCACCAGCCCTGCACACAGTGTGCTGGGTGACAACAGGGTAATCAGCCCATAAGCTGTTAATTAAAATATAAACATACAGCAGTGAGAAGGGGCTTGTGTGATGGACCCTGAAATGCTCTGTTTGCACAGCTGATGGGACGCTTAGTGCCCTGCAGCTAGATAGATAGATAGGGCTCCCCACTTCTTCGGGCTCCCTGACCTGGTAGCCCTCGTGTGTTCTGCTTCTCCCTGGGGTCATCCCAGATTTAAAAACATCCAGCCATTTTCTCCTAGCTTTTCCCATCTCCAGACAGCTGCACCTGTTCTGCGTGCCTCTGTCCACCAGGCTTTGCTCCTGAAGCAAAATCTGAGTTGCAGAAGTCGTTGGTGCTGGGATGGATGTGGCGACAGGAGCCCGGGGTGCTGCTGAAGCTCGGTGTGAGTTTGGAGCTGAGCTGGTCCCCAGTGCTGGTGCAGGGCTGTTTTGTGTGAGCTTAGTGCAGCTCTCACAACAGCCCTATAGGGCAGAGAAATAATGTGATATGGGGGGGATGAGTGTGGGGGTCTGTGCTGGGGATGCTGGACCCCCCTCTTGAGCTCTAATACAGCAACACATCCATTCCTCTGTAACTGGACAGGAATCAAGGCAGAGAAACCCCTGGGGAGGCAAACTTGCTTTTCTGGGAGACATCACCTCCCCAGCTAGGCACTGAGATGCACAAGGTTACTGGGCTTGAAGGGGACAGCAATTGCCTTTCCTATCCTTTCTTCTGAGCCAAGCAGCACTGGCATGTGGCAAGAGGTGCTCCAGCTTTGTTTTTATTTGCTGAAGAAGGGATCTTCCAGCAGCTGCATACTTAATGGCTTTCCAGGGCCATTCATTAACCTGACAAGTCGACCAGCAAACCCAGAGCAATTATTCCACCTGCTTGCCATGACGTCTGTTTTTACCCCAATAAACCTTCCCACTCCTTGCAGCTCAGCTGATGAATCTGCCCTGAGATGCAGGGAAGGGTATCTCCAGAACAATGAATCCATGTCAAAAGATTTGTGAGCAGCCAGCCAAACAATTCCAGACAGAGAGACAGGAGAAAGAACATCATTCCTGAAAGCACTGCATTATTGATTAAGCATTTGTGATCCATAAAACATAGTAAAACCATGGGGCAGGCTGCAGAATGAATTCTACCAAAAAAAAAGGTTGCCTTTTACTGTCTCTGGTCCTCAAGGACGAGGGTAAAGTAAGTTTAGTACCGAGCAGGAATTCATTTGTATAATAATGGTTTTTGATGACTTGCAAAGGTTATTTTATGATTAGCCATCTAATTATAAAATGGCCAACAATTTCATCTTATCCAAATCTGCATCAGCTAAATTATGAAATGCCCTTGTTTTATGCAAATTCTGGAAATATTGCTTCCTTAACCTCCCAACCCTGCTGTCTGTCACTGCTGGTGTGGAGCATAAATCTCAGGGTGGTGCCAGAGCTGGATTCAGAGGCAGACAGAAGAGGGTGGGTTGATCCCAGGGGAGCAGGGGCAGTGGTGAGCGCTGGTGGAGGTGCAGCATAGGGCAGATGTGGGCAGATGTGGCTGGGTAACCCCATGGCATGGCCCCAGCTGGGCTGCCCTGCCTGGGGAGCTGCTGGAGCTGGCACAGGGGGGTAGGAGAGTGTTGCTAGGGAAGGGTTCATCAGTCACTGGATGGCCTGGAGATGTGAGATGTCCTTGCTCTGAGGATCTCCACACTCCAGCCTTCCTGGCCCTTCAGATGGTTTGGGTTGGAAGGGGCCCTAAAGATCCTCTTGTTCCCTTTGGGCAGGGATGCTGCTCTTAGCCCAGCTTGGTCAGAGCCCCGTCCAGCCTGACCCTGAACATTTGCAGGGAAGGGGCAGCTTCTCACAGCTTCTCTGCTGAGAACAGCCCCTGGCTTCTCTCTCCTTTAATTTCTGTTGGTCTCTTGGGGCCAAGAATACTTTTCTCTTGGGCCTGAGGAGCATTGCTGAAAGGTCCAACAGTAAAGGGCCATGAAGGACAAATGCCTCCTTCTCCTGTTCTCCCACAGCACTGCAGGGAGTGAGGGCAGGGGAAACTGAGGCACAGGTTTGCTGCCCTTCAAGGTGGGCATGTCTGAGACTCAGATGTAGGTGGGCAGGGGACTGATCAGAGATGCTCTAGAAACACTGTCTGTGTGTTTTGTGGCTTCTTTGCTTGGAAGAGATGCCTGAAATTTGTGAAGCAGGGATGATACGATAACCTTTTATATATTTTTTCCAGTTTTATAAATGATAAAGCAAAGTAATTTGTTGTTTCAGACAATCACAATTCTCAAAACCAGAACATTTTGGCTACTCCTGGAGAGGACTCTTCTTCCAAAGAGTGCAACCTTTACCAGGGCACCAGAGAGGGCAATACTGAAATAAAACAGTCTGAGGCTGGTGATTGTTGCAGAGAAGGACAGAAACTCCCCATGTGTTTTCCATTCCCCAAATCAAGTGTTTGGGTTTTTTTTGGCCCCTATTCTCCTCCCTGTTAAAACAAGCCTTTAACACTGGGTTTGTGCCCATGTCCCTGGGACAAGCCAGGTCTGGGTGAACTCCAAGGAGGAGATGGAACTGCAGCAGGGATTAAGAGCTTGTCTGGGATACCCTGGAGAGTTTTGAAGGACTTTGGTGTGATCCTTGTGAGATCAGCTCATGATCCTGGCGGGGCTCTCAGAAAAGGAGGGGATCTGCCCTGGCGAGGATGGAGAATCTCTGTGCTGGAGGCAGGGAGAGCAGCAAAGGAGGAGGAAAAACATCGGAGAGGGGGAGGAAAGGAGGATTGTGAAGATTAGGTCCAATTAGTTACGTGCACTTTAAACATCAGATCCTATTAAACACTCCTGGTTTAAAACCAGGCCCTATTCTTTGGCTGCAGCTTGCAGACAAAGTCCCGTTAAGTGGAGCTGCTTTGAAACCCAGGGCCTCAGACACAGCCATTATGGAGATCAGGCCCATTAAATATATTCAGTTTGAAGATTAGGTCTGGTTGTGCTCAGGCAGTTCAAAGCTGGCCTCTAATTAAGCAGAGGAGGTTGGGGAGCTGGAGGGGAGAGGGGGACCTGTGGAGCAGCTCCTGTGCCTGCAGCTCCTCCCTGCTGGGAAGGAGCCCCCGGCCAGCCTTGGGCAGGATGCTCTTGGTCCTGCCCGCCATGCTGAGCTATCCCAAATGCATTTTCCAACTGGAAGGGAGCGAGTGTGGTCTCCAGGATGGTGGAGATGGAGGCTTGAGGCTTCAGAGGTGAACAACAGGGGGCTGAGGGAATTATTGCTGGCTGGCTGGGAGCTTGAGAAGTCAGGGGAAAATAAAAAGGTGCCCTGTGCTCCCCTCGGTTTTTTTCTCTGATTTTGAGATTTGTCAGCCTGCAACACCTCCTTGTGCCTGGAGAGGACCAGGGCTGTGCCACAGGTGGTGCTGGGGCATGGGGAGGTAACGCCTGGATAGCCCCAAAGGGTTTGGTGTTCAGCTGTGGATTGCATGGAAATGGAGAAGAAGAAGAAGATGGACTGGACACACCCAAGTCCCTCCATCTTGTCCCCAAAAACCCCATTCTAAAAATCCCAAAATCTACTTTTTCACCCGGTGATAGTTTTATTATTACACTACTTAAACTTCTGTGGCGTTCAGGTCTTCATACAAAGCTGGTAATTTGCTCCAGGGATCATAATCAAACCCACAGGTGTTCTGGGCTGTGTGCCAGGGTCTCTGAGCCCCCTCTGAGCAGGGGTGTGTCCAGTCCTTCTTCTTCCTCTTCTCCACCTCCATCTTCTGCTGTGATGCTGGCACTTTTGGATTGGTTTAGAGTAGAAGCTCACTGTCTAACACAGGTGATGGGTATTGGGAAGTCATTGTAACCATGTTATATGTAGTTTGTAATATAAGGACAACACCACCCCAGGGGTCAGGCAGAGTGCCTCTGGCTGTCCTGCTGAGCAGACCTCGGCTGGGCAGGAGAAAAATTTTTATAGATAAGATACAATAAACAACTCTGAGACCGAAAACTGAAGAGTTCTGACTCCTTCTTTGAATGTGTGGGCCAAAACAGAGACTTTTCATGTATCTCAGGGCTGCAATAAATTGCAGAACCCTGAGACAAACCCACTGCCCCAAGGCAGCGCTCCCTGCCCCAGGACCCCAACCCAGCAGTGCCAGCCTGGTCCTGCTGAGCCCTGGCTGCACTGGCTCATTCTCACAGCTGATGGATTTCCTGCAGACACCATCGACCATCCCTCCTCCTCCCACTTCTCCACACAGTGTTCACTGCTGCTGCTCTGCTTTCACAAGGTGTGATGGGCAGAGGTGTGACAGCACCAGGGGTCATTTTCTTCCTGCTCCCCACATCAGTGAGGAGCCCCTGGTGGTCCTCACCTCCTAAGGAGATGCTCTTACAAACATTACAATTTATTTCCAGGGGATTTTTTTGGTGCTGCTCTCAGTCCTGGGCTTCTGTAGCATCAGATCACTTTTAATTAGTGCTGGGTGCTTTTATCTTTGATGGAGAAAAAGGATTTTGCCATTTGGACTTTGGCATATGAAGTATTAAGTTAAATATATATATTTAATTTTTGCATTAATATATTTAATTTTTGTATTAATATATTTAATTTTTGTATTAAATATTATGTAGCAGCACAGTATTAATATTAAAACTTTAATACAATGTAAATGTCAGACTTGCAGTGATAAAACTTAAATGAAATATATTTATAATGTATTTATCTCTCTGTTTCACTTGCAATAGCAAAAGATTTTTAAGTCAAACCAGATTTTTTTTTCATTTTTCAATGGAAGTGCTGTTTCTTTGTTCTACAAGAAACCATTCCATTAGAGGCTGTTTTGATTTTTTCTTATCACTTCTGATCTCATGACTTGAAGACTCAGGGCTGGAATAAGCGCTGAGGCTGAGACCTGAGGTGACAGAGGGAGTGCTGTCAGCTCTCACCCTTGCCTCGCCCTGATCTCTCCTCTGCCCTTTGTTCCTGTGCTTCCCAGGAAGCAGATCCGCGTTCCTGGCCCTGCCTGATGCTCTTGGGGCACAGCTGGGCACCCACAAGGGAGGAGCGGCCGCTCTGCAGCCAGAACAGCCCAGCAGCTGCTGTCCCTGTGCCCCGCGCTGGGCTCACCCCAGGGAGCTGTCCAAAGGCTGTGCCAAGGAGGGATGCCTGGAACCCTGCCTGGTGCCCGTGGTGCCAAGGGGAGGGAGACGTCCCCAGGGACAAGGGGAAGCTCAGAGCCCTTCACAAACAGCAAAAAATAAACAAAAGAGACAAAACTGGCATAGAGAAGCTGCCCTGCCCTGTGACCGTGTTCACAGGGGTCTTAGGATGAGGGAAGAGACCAGGATCTGACTCCATGTTTCAGAAGGCTGATTTATTATTTTATTATATATATTACATTAAAACTATACTAAAAGAATAGGAGAAAAGGCTTCATCAGAAGGCCAGCTAAGAATAGAATAAAAAGGAAAGAATGATAACAAAGGCTTGTGGCTCGGACTCTCTGTCTGAGCCAGCTGGGCTGTGATTGGCCATTAATTAGAAACAACCACATGAGACCAATCCCAGATGCACCTGTTGCATTCCACAGCAGCAGATAACCATTGTTTACATTTTGTTCCTGAGGCCTCTCAGCTTCTCAGGAGGAAAAATCCTAAAGAAAGGATTTTTCATAAAAGATGTCTGCGACAGTGCCCCAGCCTGGCCCACCTCCTGATGCTGCTTTTCCCTGCTCACTCAGCCCCTCAGCAGCAGAGGAGTGGAAGAGCCTCCTTCCAACTCCCAGCTCTCCTCCTGCTGGGAAGGGTGAACCTTCAGCCCTCCAGCACAGCAGTGGGGAAAAACTGAGGGAACCCCTGAGAGGCTGTGGGGGAAGGCTGAGGGAATGAGGGTGTGGGGTCCTGCCCTGCGCTGCCAGCTCTGCTGGCCCTGCCTGGGTGAGCTGAGCTGCTGAAGGGCTGTAGAAATGTGGCTCAGAGTGGGATTGTGGTGCCCCAAACCCTCCGGATCCCTCTGCCACAACAAGGAAAGGTGCCTAGGAGCTGTCCCAGCAAGGGAAGCTGGCTGGCCCTGTCCCCATCCTCCTGTGCTTTCTCCGTTCCAGGCGTGTCTCAGGTTTAGCTGGGTGTGCATTCTGTCCCCATGTGTCAGAGCTGGGGCAGTTCTGTGCTGTCCATGGGCAGTGTCCTTTCTCTCTCCCACAGCCAACCCTCCCTCCAGGAGATCTCTGCTGTCCATGGCCAGGGAGTGTCCCTGCAGGGCTGATCCAATCCCAGCATCCCATGGGGAGATGCTCCGCCCAGGGGAGGAGCCAAGCATTCCTGCCTGGATCCAATCTGAGCCTGGCCCAGCACAGCAGCCTTTGCCCCCTGCATTGCCAGAGGAGCAGCTTTCTGCTGCCCTGCATTGCCAGAGGGAGCCCAGGCCCATCTGCAGCAGCCCTGGAGCTGCAGAGGAAAACTCCCCCCTTGTGCAGGGTCCCTGCTGCAGCAGAGCCACAGCTGGCACTGCAGGAGGGCTGGGCCCCCATGGGATGGGGCTGTGCCCCCGCCCTGGCACACAGGGGCAGGGCCTGCTCTCACTCTGTTAATGGTTTGTTTTCTGTTTGTACTCTTGCATTTGTATTTTTAGTTTTCCTAGTAAAGAACTGTTATTCCCATATCTTCCTGAGAGCTTTTTAATTCCAAAATTATAATAATTCAGAGGGAGGGGGTTTGCATTTTCCATTTCAAGGGAGGCTCCTGCCTTCCTTAGCAGACACCTGTCTGTTCAAACCAAGACAAGGTGGCTGTGACAGAGCATCCCAGTCCCACAGCAAAGGCCACCAGGACAGGCCTGGAGCTGGAGCTGGGATGTGGGAGCACGTGGGCTGTGCTGATGGAGCGAGGCTCCAGGAGCAATAGGTATGTGCACAAGGATCCCTTCTCCTCTCATCCTTTTATCTCCATCCCTTTTTGAAGAAGCAGCAGATGAAAGCGCCCACTACTCACATCAAACCCCCATCAAGTGCATTAAAGGAAATGGCTTTGGCTTTATGGTTTGCTTTGAAGGAAACAGTGGCAAAATGAGATGGGAAGGCATGAAAGACACCCCAGCTGGCTTAGCTGCATTTCCAGCGTCAGAAATTTGTCCTCTGAAGTAATTAAGATGCAGGTATTTGAAAGGATGCACAAGGGCACATCATCAAGGTGCACTTTAACTCAGTTTCTGCTGTGCCCCAGGGATAGCTGCAAACAGTCCCAAATTGCCTCTTCCACTCCAAACAAGTTCCAGTCTTTTGGGAGCAAAGGTAGAGGTGCAGAAACATTCCTCTGGATAAACCTTCTGATTTAAATTCCTTCTCCTGATTGAATACAATGAGCCAGGTGTGATGGCTTCCTGTCCCAGGAATGAGACCCTGTCCCCGCCAGGCGAGAGAGAAGCAGGGTGAGCTCTGGAGGGCGGGAGCAGCCTAGGGTGGTGTGGTGGAAGCAGGAGTGGAGGCTTAGCTGGGCTCTCCCACCTTCTAGGAAATTGCTTGCCCTGTATCAGTGGGTTTGGGACCATTGTTTAATAAGGGGCAGATGGCACACTGTGATTGCCAATATCTTAAACCAGGGAGATGTGGTGATTTCATCTTTTCCTCTGTGTCAGCTGCAAAGCACAGGCCTCGGGTCTAGATGTGTGAAGGTTAATAAAACCAAATAAAAAATTAATTCCCTTCAGCAGAGATGGCAGCTGATGACGTGCCAAGGATGCCCTCAGAGCAGAGCTGTGCTGCTCAGGCTCCGTGGAACCCCTGATCTCACGGCCATGAGCTGCATTTGCAGGTGCAGCAAATACCAGCATCTGTGCACCTGCCAGGAAGGAACCAGAGCTTTTTGCAGCCCCACAGCTGTTCCTGTTGGTCCCTTCCAGTGGAAGGCACATGTGCAATCCCTCAGCAGAGAGAATGAGCCGGCAGGTTTGGGCTGAAGCAGAGGAAGGGCCTTTTGCTGCAGTGTCATTATGCCAGCTTCCCCACCCTGCTGAGGGAAATCAGAGGTATTTGTACATTCTTGGTTCAAGTGTGGAGAATTTGATATCCAATGAACAGCTTTTCCAGATGTTATGTGCTCAACTCTCTAAGTTGAAAATTTGCCCATGGAAGAGGGACTCTGTGGTCATGCACAGCCACCAGAGTGCTTTGAAGCACCTACTGCTTCTCAGGAGGAAAAATCCTAAGGAAAGGATTTTTCATAAAAGATGTCTGTGACAATGGACCTCTGGGCAGCACAGCTCTGTTCCAGCAAGGACATTTATTTTCCTCCTTTCTGGCTCAATTTTCCTCTGTGCTGGTCCATAGGAGAGAGGGTTCAGCCTCTGAAACCTCTCTGAAGTATCACCTTGCAGTTGTACATGGGCACAGCACTTTTCAAAGAAGCTTCCAAGCTTCACCTTTTTGCTGTTTTCTGGCTGCTGCAGTTGTTTTTGGGCCCCATCTCTTTCCTACATCACCTGAGTTTTACCACTGAGGCGGCCAGATTGATAAAAACTCCTCTGCAAGGTTTGTTTAAACCCAGAATTAGGTGGAATGAGGAGAAGTGCTGGGAAGCAGCAGTCATTGATTTTCAGGACCTCCACTTTCCAATCCGTGATGGGGAGAGGAGCTGGGCCTGGTGTGCTGTGACCCTGCAGTGCATGGGCTGTGCTGGTGTGGGTGCAGCTCCTCACCAGAGCACGTTCCTGCTTGGAAAACAGCACCTTCCGAGAAGCTGGAGACCAAAGGGCATCCTGATCTACAAGGAGCTCAGGTAAGGAGCCCCCGGGGACTTGCTGGAAAATCAGAGATGAGAAGGACACACCAGCCTGCTCAAAGCACTGGGACAGACCAGCTGCTGCAGAGGATGCTCTTGCTGCTTTAAAAAAAGGATGGGGGAAAAATGGTGATGGTTGAGAAAAGGGAAATTCTTTATGCGCTCAGACAACCCTGGGACTGTGTCCTGAAGGATAAACCCCTGTAACCCACATAACATTTTTTCTCCTGTTCTTCAGGTGGCCATGGCTCCCCTCACCATCAATCTGAGCCTCTGATCAGCCTGAGCCCTGCACCACTGAGACCTTGGAGATAATTTGTGGCAGCATCTTCTGGAGGTTAATGACACGTTGTGGGAAGTGGTCACTTTGAAATTCACTGCTGTCTGATTTCACTTCATATCCTCTTGGCTTTGTGCTGCTGCAAAAAAACAGCCCCCAGTTGCTCACTGCAACAGCATCTGGCTTTCCCCTCATTATTAACTTCTTTTTTCTATTTGGGGGTTCTTTTCCCTTCCTAGTAATTGGAGCTGGGATGCTGGGGGGGAAACCATCTGCGTGACTGGGGAGATTTAGAGAGTCAGTAACAGAAGGGATGCGATCAGAGTCTGGTGCTTTAGGAGACTATGGTAATCCAAAGCTGATTACAGCTGGGCTGGTGCAGCAGGAAATTTGGGACATATTGGACACTGACACTTCCCAGGAGCATCCAGCAGTGCGGGGCTGTCTGGGCATGTTGGGGAGGGGTCACAGACATCTTTTATGAAAAATCCTTTCCTTAGGATTTTTTCCTCCTGAGAAGCTGAGAGGCCTCAGGAACAAAATGTAAACAGTGGTTATCTGCTGCTGTGGAATGCAACAGGTGCATCTGTGATTGGTTCGTGTGGTTGTTTCTGATTAATGGCCAATCACAGTCATCTGGCTCAGACTCTCTGTCCAAGACAGAAGGTTTTGTTACCATTCTTTGCTATTTCTATTCTTAGCTGGCCTTCTGATGAATTCCCTTCTTCTATTCTTTTAATATAGTTTTAATGTAATATATACAATAAAATAATAAATCAAGCCTTCATATGGACTCCAAATATGGAGTCAGATCCTCTCCCTTCCCTCATCCAAAAACCCCTGTGAACACGGTCACAGGGAGGGAGGGCTCCACTCCCTGTTTGCATGGAGGGGGACAAATAGTGACCCTTTCCCTCTGAGATGGTGGATGGGGAGAATGGAGGTGAAAAGAAACAAAGGGAGGGGGAAAGCACAAAAGCTCTGCTCTCTCTGGGCACATGGCTGCGAGGGTGAACACGTCCACAGCCAGCTCACATTCCCCTGCTGTGACAAAATCCCCATCCAGGGCTGCTCCCTGTGGACATGGGTCAGTCACAAACACCACTCCCAAGGCAGTAAATCCATGTGCTCAGCCTGGGCCGTGCTGCTGTGCTGGCCCTGGTGAGTGATGCACCCTGAGCACACCCAGCACATCCATCACTGCTGCCTCTGGGCCTGGGATTTATCCCTGCCAGGGCTCCCAGCCTTCTCTCACTTCTGCTGGGCCCTAGTAACAAATACCCAGGGTTTGATCACCTCCAGTCCTACAAATACACACCAAGGGCAGTTGCACTGGTGCTGTGCATGGCACAGGGGTTTGGCTGAGCCCTGAGGCTGCTGGGGTTGGGCTGGGGCTGTGGGATGCTCTGCCACGCTGGGGCAGCCTCTCAGGGAGAGGATGATGCTTTCCCCACCATGGAACATTGCTGCATAAATCAAGTGGTGCTCACATGAGAAATGGGCTATTAAGATCCATCATGAGGGCATCATGGCTTTTGCTGAGTTTTCATTCCCATGCTCCCTGTTGGGGTCTCAGGAATTGCAGTTCCTTTTCTCCCCTGAGCTTTGCACCCAAGGTTTTGTGGGACACAATCTCCCCAAATCACCTAAACATCCCAAGATGGTACCTACCTACTGATACCTATTGATGAGAAGCAATGGGTCAGCCCAGGCAACCCCAAATTATGAATTACACACCCCAGGCTCTCAGGGGAAGTGTAGGAACACCAGTGTCTTTGGAGCTGGGAAAGAAATTGGAAATCAAAAGGGTTGGGCACTCTCTAATTGCTAGAGCACGGTTTTATTAAGCAAATTATTACTGAGCAAGTGAATAAAGCAGCAGGAATCAAAGTGGCAATCAATAGGATGGTTTGGTGCAGGGCAGCCTGGGCAGCAATGGGCTGACCCATTGCTTCTCATCAATAGGTAGCAGTAGGTAGGTACCATCTTGGGATGTTTAGGTGATTTGGGGAGATTGTGTCCCACAAAACCTTTGGGTGCAAAGCTCAGGGGAAAAAAGGAACTGCAATTCCTGAGACCCCAACAGGGAGCATGGGAATGAAAACTCAGCAAAAGCCATGATGCCCTCATGATGGATCTTAATAGCCCATTTCTCATGTGAGCACCACTTGATTTATGCAGCAATGTTCCATGTTGGGGAAAGCATCATCCTGCTCATTAGTGCAGCACCCAGCATGGCAGGGCCCTGGCTGTGGGCAAGCCAGCAGCGGAAATATGAAATAATATCAATAAAAGGGAGCAAAAGTGGAGCTTGCCAGATGCAGCCACGCTGGGGGTTGTCAGGAAATGACAACACTGCGTGCAGGCTCCATGAGAGATTAAAAAGTGTTTGGAAACTGCCCCCCTGAGTCGTTAGCCAGGAATGGGCAGTATGCAAATACAGCCAGTTAATCATTGCAAAATAGGACAGTGTTTCCAGGCACAGGAGGCAATTTTACTCTTTCATTATGCAGGCTCCTTGCTCTTAAGCATGTTGAGGAGAATTTTTATGTTTTTGGGAAAAAAGAAGTGAACAGAAGTGAATGGAAGTGTTGGTATGGGGGAGATGCCTTTGGAGACCTTCACTGCTCCTGCAGGAAGGGAGCAGGGACCACCTGGATTGTGCCAAAGGCTTCCTTGGGCTGGATGATGGCAAGGATTTAGCCCCGTAGGGAGATGGTACAAGCTTTATCCTGGCCTGATCTGCAGACCAGCTATAAACCCCGGGGGTGTCTGCAGCCATTTTTGGGGATGCCAGGCTGGGGGGCCCAGCTGGGTCCTGTGGGCAGGTTTGTCACACTGCAATGAGGTGCCCTAAAGCGTGTGAGCACGAGGCAGTGTTGGGATCTCTGGCTGGTCAGAGTGACCCCGAGAAAAGTTGGAAAGTCTCTTTTCCCAGCCCGGCACTTGAAGAAGGAGTCAGGGTCTTCAGTTCTCACTCTCAAGGTTGTTCATTGCTTTTTATCTATAAAAAATTTTCTCCTGCCCTGCCGAGGTCCGTGCAGCAGGACAGTTCCAGGCACTCTGCCTGCCCCCGGGGCGGTGTTATGTCTTTACACTAAAAACTACGTGTACAATATTTACAATTTACAATACACTTTCCAATACCTATCACCTATGTTAGACAGTGAGCTTCTACCCTAAACCAATCCCAAAGTGCCACCATCACAGCAGAAGATGGAGGCCAAGAAGAAGAAGAAGGAGAAAGGCTGGACATGCTCAGTTCCCTCCATCTTGCCCCCTGGACCCCCATACCAAAAACCCCAAAATCTGCTTTTCCAACCCATGATAACTTCATTATTATTCTACCTAAACTTTTGTGGCTTCCTGGTCTTCATCTAAGGTTGGTAATTTGCTCCACTGGTCATAACCAAACCCACAGGGGCCAGGGGCATTTTGGGCTCTGTGCCAGGGTCTCAGAGCCCCCTCCAGGGGTCTTGGCTGCTCAGGACAGCCAGAGGGATGCCCTGGGTCCAGACAAGGCAGGGCAGCAGAGGCAGCGACACCCCCAGCCTGGATCCCACCGACGGCAGTGATGCGGCTCATCCCTCATTTTCTCATTTGTGTTGTTTTTTTTTTTTCCTGAACTTTCCACCAGCGTAAGAAAAAAGAAAAATTCCTGTTTGGCTGTTCCAGTCTAATTTGGGATGAAAACGAAGCGCTGAACTGTTCCTGTGGCCCGCGGCGGTGTTTAGCAGCTCTATTCACACAGCTCCACGCATCTTAATAGTGGCTGCCGGGAGCGGCTGTGCCTCCATCCCGGGGGTGTGTGGCTGCCCCCGGTGCCATGCCGGGCTGTGGGATGCAGTGCTGGGATGTGGGGTGTGGGATGTGGGATGTGGGATGCAGTGCTGGGATGTGGGATGCGGGATGTGGGATGCAGTGCTGGGATGTGGGATGTGGGGTGTGGGCTGTGGGATGTGGGCTGTGGGATGTGGGATGCAGTGTTGCATTATGAGATGTGGGATGCAGTGCTGGGATGTGGGATGTGGGATGTGGGATGTGGGATGTGGGATGTGGGATTTGGGATGTGGGATGCAGTGCTGCGCTGTGGGATGTGGGATGCAGTGCTGCGCTGGGATGTGGGACGCAATGCTCAGTGCTGGGATGTAGGATGTGGGCTGTGGGATGTGGGATGCAGTGCTGCGCTGTGGGATGTGGGATGCAGTGCTGCGCTGGGATGTGGGACGCAATGCTCAGTGCTGGGATGTAGGATGTGGGCTGTGGGATGTGGGATGCAGTGCTGAGCTTTGGGCTGTGGGATGCAGTGCTGCATTATGAGATGTAGGATGCAGTGCTGGGCTGTGGGCTGTGGGATGTGGGCTGTGGGATGCAGTGCTGGGATGTGGGATGTAGGATGTGGGATGTAGGATGTAGGATGTGGGATGTAGGATGTGGGATGTAGTGCTGGGATGTAGGATGTGGGATGTAGGATGTAGGATGTGGTCTGTGGTCTGTGGGATGTGGGCTGTGGTCTGTGGGATGTAGGATGTGGGATGTGGGATGTGGGATGTGGGATGTGGGATGTAGGATGTGGGATGTGGGCTGTGGGCTGTGTGCTGTGGTCTGTAGGATGTGGGATGTAGGATGTGGGCTGTGGGATGTAGGATGTGGGATGTAGGATGCAGAGCTGCTGGCTCTCCAGGGCTGCCTGCCCGCTCTGTGGCTCCCACCTCGGTGCCCACAGGACAGCAGGCAGGACCTGTGGCTCTGTACCACCGGGACGGGACACAGCATCCCCTCCGAGCTCCCTTCCCAACATCGCAGTGTCTCCAAACCCGGGAGAACCCTGGGATGTGGTTGTTTTGGGGCGTTTTGGCCTGGCTTGCTGCCTCTAGATGGCACTGACCCAACGCGCACGGTGCAGGAACGGCGCCTGCCTTACATCTTTTTCCCTCCCTTGGGTTATTTTTGTTTTAGAATCCTGTAATAATGGATGCTCGGTTTCGGCAGCGAGGTGCTGATTACAGAAATAATCGATGCCATCGAGAGAAAGGAGCCTGTCCGTGCCAGGTCCTTCCCTGCTCCCTCCGGCAGGACCCGGCTCAGTCTCTGCGGCCCCGGGAGAGCTGAGCAGGGACACCGGGGCTCAAGGGATGCTCGGCCCCACGGCAAGGAGAATTCCTTCCCTGGATGCTCGTCACACGGGTGGGAAGGCAGCAGCACAGCCTGGAGCCGGGCAGGGTCTCGGGCTCCGGCAGACATCCCCGTTCTGCTCGCGGTTATCCCTGGTAGCAGCTTTGCTCTCTAAATCCCATTTTATGCTGATTTCCGCATCCCTTGAGTCAGGCAGCGAGAATCTGCCTTAAACCCTGGAGCAACATGAGATCTGTGGGGCTCTAGGATGCTCCGTGGACCAAAGGCGTGACAAGAGCAGAGGGAAAATTCCCAGCCCTGTTTGGCTTGCTGTGGAGGATGAAGAGCTCCAGCCTGGGTGGGAATGGGGTGCCAACAGCTTTTGGTCCCTGAGCAGCCCCATCCCGTCTCCTCCTGGGACATCTGTGTCCCCAGCATCCTCCTCCTCCCTTGCAGGGATGGGAATGCGCATTACCCACCACGGGGCTGAACACCGGGGATGATTTTAAAAAGAGCCCCAGATTATGGGATGCTCCAGGGACCTTCAGCAGCTGCTGGCTGCCAGAAAGGAGGGTCAGGGCTGCAATGAGCAGAGCCTGGTGGCATTGGTCAGGTCTGTCCATGCAGCAGGAGGGTCTCAGCCCCTCTCTGCCTCCCTTCCCTGTGGGATTGACCATGGGTTGATTCCTTATCTGATGGCAGACAAAGCTCCCAGCACCACCCAGGCTGAAAGGCTCCTTTTGTTGCCTCCCAGGAAATAATCACATTTTCCATTGTGCTTTGCCTGGCCCCCTGGGTAATAATGAGAGAGGGAGAGCAGGGATGGGGCTGCTCAGGGCCAGTGCCTTGCAACGGAGCTGCTCTCCAAAGTGTCTGCCAGGGATCCTGTGGGGATAAGGAAGGGTTAATGGCCTGACCCACAATATTCATCTGTAGATATTTGAAAATTGGTGTGGTTTACTGCTGTACTTGCTGGACAGCTTGAAAGATGGTATTGTGTACATATTTCTCTGTATAGTCATATAATGTTGTTATATTATATTATGTTATGTTATGTTATGTTATGTTATGTTATGTTATGTTATGTTATGTTATGTTATGTTATGTTATGTTGTCATATCATATATCATATCATATCATATCATATCATATGATATCATATCATATCATATAGTATCATATTTTGTTATATTTTGTTATATATTAATATGTATTTGTATTTCATAATATATCTGACATAAGCTGCCTAAAGGACAGTATGGCATTATTTAAGCTTTATTTAAAGGACAAGTCAGGGGAGATTTCTGGAAAAATTTGGGCTATTCCCCGTGCAGCAAGGGAGGGAGATATTGAATTCCCTCCTTTCCAGCCCAAATTAGCAAATGCATATTTCCTGAGCAGGAGGGAATACAATGCGATCAGGAAACTTGTCTGAGGCAGGAGGCAGCTCTGCTCCCAGGGACTGCCACACTGGCTGCCCTGATTTCTCGGAGATGTCTGTGTCACTGTGCCTGGGTCCCTGCCTGGGATGGGTCCCTGCAGCAGCTTTCCCAACACACCTGGCAAAAAAGCAAATTCAGACTTCTGGCCATGGCCATGGTTGGTGTTGAGCGGGGAGGACTCCCCAGAGTGAGAAGCATCGGTGGGCACTTAAATGTCAATAGAGGAGGGTTAAAAACGGCACATGGCTTGTGAGATGCCTCTGTCCTTTCCTCTAGGAGGGAAGGATGGGGACCAGCACATTCTCACATTCCCACATTCCCATCTCTCAGCCAGAATTGCCCTGGAAAATAAATCCTCCCTTGGGAATGGGTTGCTGCCAACCCATGGTGTCCTGAAGTGAAAGATCTGTGCAGATTACATGAAACCCTCCTGATTTCTAACCTCATCTCATGCACTCTGAGAAGGTCTGATTTTTTTTTTAATTTTTTTTTTTAGCTCTTGGAACTGGCATTATTCCTTCCAGCAAGAAAGAATCACTGAAATGGACGTTTTCAAGGATATTTTGGAAAGAGTCATAATGTCTTTGAAAGAAAGATGAATGTTTGGTTTGGATGAAGGCTCATAAATTGTCTGGGGGAAGGGTGCATCTACTGGGAAATATGAATGTGGGTAAAACATTTGCACAATCTTCTGTCTGCAGAGTTATCAAAGCTTCCAGAAATGTTGCTTTTAGGACTTGCAGTGTGTATTTAACTCTTCCTTCAGCAAATCTTTTTGGCTTTTATTCTTATTTGCTAAGTAGTTGGATTGTTTGGGAAGCTCAGAGGGAAGGGGTGGGCTTGGGGCATTTCTTATTGCAAGGAATATGGAAATCAAGTCTCTCTTTTGGTCCTGGTGAGATCCTGTTTGCCCTCTTGACTTCCAGCTCTGATTTTTCTCCTCCCTGAAGAAAAACTCATGGGCATGATGAGCAAAACCCCCATATTTTCTTCCTTTCTTCCCCTCAGATTGTGCAGGTTTTGGGGCAGGATGGCAATGGGGATTCCTATATATCTCTGGGAAGGAGTGAGTGAGGTCCAGTGCCCTGAACTCACACAAAAAACACAAATCCTTGAGGCACAGAGAGATTGGGATGAGGCAAACCAATGTGGATCATTCATAATGAGTAGTAAATAAGCTAATGGGGGACTGGCTGTCTGCACAGGTATAGAGCTTCATCAGGAGGCAACAGTGACATCCCGATAATGGCTTGCATTTAATAACAGGATTTAACATCCCTGTAAAGGGAGCAGGCAGGCAGCTCCTGTCAGGACCACGAGACAGAGTTCCCTTGAATTACACTTCCAAAAATCGCTTGTGGAACTGGGGCAGGCACTGGCAGAAAGAGCTGTTTGCTCTGCCCTCTTCCTGGCCAGAGCAGGAGCCACTGCCATGGGGGGCGGAGGGCAGGAGGTGACTGTGGTGGGCTGGGGGGGTCAGTCCTCGTGGGGGATTGCCCTGGGCTCTCGGAATCTCTGCTGCTCACAGTGACCCCAAGATGTGTTAGATAGTCTCTTTTCCCAGCCTGGCAGTCGGAGAAGGAGTCAGAGCTCTTCTATTCTTGTTCTCAAGGTTGTTTATTGTTTCTTACCCATAAAATTCTTTCTGTGACCTGCCATAGGTCTGTCTAGCAGGTCGGGTTGAGGCACACACTGCCCGCCCCAAAGGTGGTGTTGTCTTTTTATACTAAAAACTACATGTACATTATTTACCATAACTTCCCAATACCTATCACCTATGTTAGACAGTGAGCTCCTACTCTAAACCAATCTAAAAATGCCAACATCACCCAGAGGATGGATGTCACTATAGGACACAAAAAAACACAAGCTCACACTGCTGTTCTCAAGGTGAAGAAAAAGGGAAGTTTATATTCTGACTCTAACATTTATAGTTTTCCAAAAGTGACAGTGGATTGGAGGGTGACAGTGCCACCTCTCCAATGACACTGGTCAAACTAACAGCCTGTCAAATTTCTCCTCCTCTATAAAGGAATGCAAAACCAATGAGTTATTTACAGAAAGTGTGTGAGAAAGTTCACTTCAAGAATGTCAACATCAGAAGGCTTAGAAAATCTTAAAAAACCAGGGTGACAGATGGAGGCTAGGAAGAAGAAGGAAAAAGGACAAGGCACACCCAAATTCCTCCATCTTGGGACCCCTAGCCCCCATTCTAAAAACATCAAAAATCTATTTTTCACCCTGTGATAAATTCACTATTATTCTACCTAAACTTTCTTGACTTGTAATTCTTCATATAAAGGTTGGTAATTGGCTTTTCCAAGGGCTAAATCAAAGGCACAGGGGTCTGGGGCTCTGTGCCAAGGTCTCTGAGCCCCCTGGGCAGGGGCCTGAGTCCTTCCAGGGCAGCCAGAGGAATGTCCTGGGTTCCAACACTGACCCACACACAGATGTTGGCCATAGGGACTGGGGCTCCCTGGAGGGGTCTGGCCAAGAGGCAGAACCTCACTGGGTCTGGGTTGTGCATCCTTGCAGGGGGATGCTCTCTGGGGATTCTCCTAGACCCATTCCCAGGCTGCACGGCTGAAACCCCCCCGTGCAGCCAGAGCCAGAGCTCCGCCGCAATTCCAGACTGCGCCACCCCCTTCCAGCCCACCCACAGCCCGGGATGCTCTCCCAGCCCGGCTCCCCTGGAAGCTTGGCACGCTCTGGACGTGCAGACATCCTCGGGGAGCCTGGAGGCGGGTGGGCTGCGTGTGGGGGGGTGTCGTGTTCCCAAATCCCCGCTCAGATCCAGCCGCGCGCTGGGCGGGCATGAGCTGCGAGGCCGTTGGTGGGCTCTGCCAAAGGGGGCTTTGAGAGCCTGGTAACCACAGGGATGGAGCTTGATTAGCTGGGGTTGTGATCAATAATTAATGCTGGTTATTTATTATTTGTTAAGCGCCGACACTGTGCTCGCTTCCCAGTCCCCCCAGTGGATCTCCAGCCTTGCTCGGCGTCCCCGGGTTGCATTTTATGCTGCTCAAGGGTCACAAAAGATTTCAAAGAAAGAATATTTTAAAAAATGTAATCCTTTGTGCGGAGAGAACAGAAGCATCCAGCCACTGTAGAATTTGCTGTAACTAGGGAGAAAATTTTATCTTCTTTTTTCCTCATGGTTTGATTTCAGGGCAGCTCTCAGGCAGCTCAGGATGCAATAATCTGCAGGTCAGAAGTCGGTGTGGGGGTAGTGCAGGTCCACGTGAAGCCAGAGCTGTGCCAAGTGCACCAGAGCAAAGAGAAGTGAGAGGCAATGCAGCCGGATTTGAAGAGATTTGAATTATTCAGTCGGCTGGGTCATGGGCAGATCGTGCCACTTGTGGGCATCTCTGGAGCCTGAGAGCTGCCATTCATGCCAGGCCAGAGGGTGGGAGGGTCCCGGGCTTTCCTGGAGCCCTGTGGTCCTCTGTGCCAGTTTTCAGGGGGTGTGGGCAGGGGGAGAGGTGGTTTTATCTCTCAGGAGAGAGGGGGCTGTGCCTTGACTTTGTACAACAGCAAGGAATTAAACAAGCAGAGGGAAATGCGATGGGATGGAGAGGGAGGTGGTGGGGCAGCAGGACAAACCACGGGTTCAGGAGTCGCAGGGAATGCAATAATTTGGACCTTCTGGAAAGCAGCTGCGGGTGGGCAGGGAGGGGCTGCACTCTGCCTGCCCAGCTCTGCCCTCCCCATGCCAGGGGCTGCTCCCTGCACCCCTCTCAGGGCAACCTCACTCTGCTGGGCACCATCACCTTCCTCCTCAACCATCGGGGGAAACAGCACCGAGTTTTATCAAGGGAATAGGAAAAACAGCTGGGATTTGAGAAAACACCACAAGTGTTTTTTTAGGCGTTTACAGACCACTTCCAAGAGGTTCCTTTAGGGATCTAGGGGGCTGTAGAGCACATTTATGGACCCCTCCCACAGATCCTTCAGTGCCCTGGGGGCAGCAGTTTGTTGTGGGTGAGAGAGACAGGGAACTGCCTGTGGGGAATGTGGGCTGGTGGATCCTCTTGGTCCTACTTGAAGGTAGTGGCTCGTGGTTGATTTTAATGAACTTACCAGCCTTTTAAAGCTAATTATATTTCTTGCTCTAGTGCTCCAAGAGATTAAAGAACCACTTCTAATGTCTGACCTAGGTGTAATTCCAGCCGAATCCCCCCAGCAATGCAACCCTGGGGCCCCACAGAACCCAGGGGAGCTCTGTGCATGATCCGCAGGGCAGGGTCACCCCACAGAGCCCCCCAGCTCTCCCTGCTGGGCTCTGTAGGGGTTATGTGGGTCAAGGCTGTGCTCCCTGGAGCCTCCATCCCTTTGCTGTGGCCTGGCTGCCCTGTGCCTGCCCCAGAAATCCCTCCCTGTCCCAATGTCCCACGAATTCAGCCGTGAATTCACCCTGGGCTTCTCTGTGGTGGCTGAAACTGGTGAGCGGATGAGCAGGGAGTCGGGAGTGATGGATGTGACCCCACGGCTCTGAACAAATGCACATCAGCTCCCACTGTTATGTGTTTCTGTCTGATGGCAACAAAACAAATTTTAAGCAAACTCCAGATACTCAGTGTTGTTATCTTGCTGGTCCTCGTGACTTGGACAAATCACTTAAGCTTTGTGCTTTGGTTTAAATTTTTTTTTTTGTTTTCGGAAACCTTTGTTAGCATCCTGAACCAGCCTGGTGTCACACAAAGCACGAGGTCATTGATGTTCTCCTCTTGCTAAAGATAGAGAGTTTGGGATGTACAGAGTTTTATGGAAGCACTATCTAGTTAATCCCCATTTTGTTGCAACAAGGAAGGCAATGAAGGGTTAATGAACTCTCCCAAGAGAGATTAGTCTGGAATATTTAAGGCTTCTTTAGTCTCAACATTTATTAAAGGCTTTTTTTGTTGTTGTTGTTTTATTGTTGTAATGCTCCATTCAAAGGAATCCCTCCTGGAGAATTCTTTCAATTTGGTCTCCAGCCCAGAAATAAACTGGTTTATCTTAGATCTTTTAATATCATACTCAGGGCTTTTAATAAATGTGAGTTTCATCAGTGCCTTTTTTTTTTTTAATTTTTTTTTAAAAACTGGTGAGATAATTTAATATTAACACATCACACCTTATCACCCAATAACACTTAGTCCCTGTAATCTTATGACAGACTAATTTCTGTAGCAACATCCCCTGTGTCAAATCCGCTCCATTCCATTACTACCCTGGCTGCTCGTGGAGCCCGGGTTGGTAATGAATATTCTGGCTTCTAAGCTTTTATCTAAGGATTATGAAATGAATTTGGAGTTTAGCTTGAGGGAGTTACAGCTTCATTTTGCCTAGTGGAAGCTCCTTCATATCATTGGAATAAATCATGGAGGTTTCCATGCTAAAATTGTAAGATGGAGAATCAAAAATATATATGCTCAAAATCCCCTGGATGGGTGGGGGTGTTACATGTGGGATTTGAGAAAAAGGGTTAATTGAAAAGAGAGTTGGGGAGATGGAGAAGCTGTGGGGAAGGGGAGAGTGGTGTTGTCTGTCTGTCTGTCCCAGGGCAGCGCTGGGAGGAGGCAGAGGGGGGACCCTCACAGTTCCAGGTGGATCCTCTGCTCACCCCTGAGCCCCGTCCCGCTGCACGGTGGGGTGTTGGTGCCTCTCCCCTCCTGCCTTCCTGTCTGTGGCACTAACAGCTTTCACTTAATTTAATCTGTGCAGCTCACAAGGCTGAAGATGAGGTGAGCTCATTTGGCATAATTATCGGATGTGTCAGGAATGTGAAATCCCAGGCAGTGCAACTGTCCTGGAGCCATCACACCTCTGACAGCCTGTCTGCTGCTGATGCTGTGAGGATGGCAAATGCACCTGCTTCCTCAAGCAGAAAATAGACTGTTAAAAAAAATGGTGAAGGCTAAACTGCTATGGTGGGGTTTTTTTATGTTTAGCATATGCTCTCCATCCCTGCTCTGTTCCCCCTCTGTGTTGCCAGCCTGGCTCTGGTGTGGTGCTGGATGACCAGTGCCACCCTGAAGGCCGTGGTGCTGGCAGGCAGGGGAATGGGGACTCGGGGCCAAGGGTCTGCTCTGGGCTCCTGTGTGTCCCTCTGATCCCAGCTCTGATCACACGCTGAGGTGTGGGTGCTCCTCCTGATGTGCAAAACTCTTCCTGGGATGGAGGGAGGGTGGGATAATGTGCTGTAGGTGCACTCAGCTCGGGGACTGGGGCGCCCCTGACTGTTCCCATCCCTCCTGCTTGTCCCACGCAGCCCAGAGCCTGTGGGAAGCTGCATCCACTGCTCCACAGTCACTGTACAGAGCAGGACGGGGCACAATCCATGGAGTGGGATGGTACAAAGCAGCTGCTGTGAGCAGAGGTGGGTGTCTGTTCCATTCTTCTCTGATTTCTGCCTGGATCATTCCATTACTCATTTGAAAATCCCATTTTTTCCAGCAATCCCCATCCCTGCTTTCCTGCCGCGCGCTCTGAAGCCCTTGGACAAACCCAAGACCTGAATGGAGCAGCTCTGATGGTTTGAGAGGAGCCTTTCACAGCTTTGGAGCAGATTTTCCCAGCCTCTCTGCCACAGGTGCCACCAGCAAGGAAACCCCTGGAGGGCCCTGGGATGGCTGGGTCAGCCCAGGGGTCCAGGGATGTGCCCCATGGATCACAGAGGGGAAATGGGACGGACCCGGCTCAGCCCTGCCCACCCGCTGCCACCTCTCCCTTCCTAAACGAGCACCGAGTAATAAATTGGACAAAAAATAATTAACTTGCCATAAATTGGGTATTAGCATATGAATTAGAGTTTAACATATGAAAGGGCTTTTGATTCTGCATAAAATTAATATAGAAAATGACCGTAACTGAATAACAAATTACACTTCAGGAGCTGGCTCCTCTGAGTCTGGCTGACTATGCGATGGTGACACAGAGGTGCTGGGGAGGGGGAAAGGCTGGAACTGGGGGCACTGTCTCCAACCCTCCAGTATTTGGTGCAGCCCCATGTGGGAACCCAGGGCATCCCTGTGGCTGTCCAGGATGGCCAGGACCCCTGCCAGGGGGCTCAGAAGCCCTGACACAGAGCCCAAAACACCTGTGGGTTTGATTATGACCCATGGAGAAAATCACCAACCTTATATGAAGATCAGCAAGCCACAACAGTTTAGGTAGAATAATAGTGAAGTTATCATGGGGTGGAAAAGTAGATTTTAAGGTTTTTGGTATGGGGGATCAGGAGGCAAGATGGAGGGATCTGAGCATGTCCAGCCTTTCTCCTTCTTCTTCTTGGCCTCCCTCTTCTGCTGTGATGGTGGCACTTACAGATTGGTTTAGAGTAGAAGCTCACTGTCTAACATAGGTGATAGCTATTGGAAAGTAATTGTAAACATTGTACACATTGTAGTTTTTAGTATAAAGACATAACACTGCCCGGGGGGCAGGCAGAGTGCCTGGAACTGTCCTGCTGGATGGACCTCGGCAGGACAGGAGAAAAATTTTTATAGATAAGAAACAATAAACAACCTTGTTGTGATATTGTTAAAAATGATCTGAAAATAAATTCCTACACACAAGCAAAAAGTTTTCTAGGACAGAATTCAGCTGCTAAACACTGGCCATTTATTTTGTGAGGAGGAAAAAGAAAGCCAAGCTTTAATTAGAATATGGGAGGTATGAACACGATCAGCTGCAGTTTGGGGAACAGATCTCCATGAGCTGCCAGTGGTGGTGTTGAGCTGCCATGGCCTCTGTGCATGCTACTGGATCAACCCAACTGCAGACCCAAGGTCTTGGCTTAAATTGCCTTTAAGTGTAAAGTCAACACATTCCACCTTTTTTTTTTGGAGCAAGAGAACTCAGCTTGTGAAGAGTGGCTCACTGAAATGCCATCATGTGTTTCCACGCCTTCAGGCATCACCCAGTGCAGGAGGACAAGAAAATACCAATTGGAAAGATTGAAGATTTGACAGAGAAGAGGCTTAGATGAGAAGTTAGAAAGAAATTGTTCCATGTGAGGGTGGGCAGGCCCTGGCACAGGTGCCCAGAGCAGCTGTGGCTGCCCCTGGATCCCTGGCAGTGGCCAAGGCCAGGCTGGATGGGGCTTGGAGCAGCCTGGGACAGTGGAAGGTGTCCCTGCCCATGGCAGGGAATTGAAACAGAGTGGTCTTTAAGGTCCCTTCCAACCCATGCTATTTTATGATTATATGATATTTTATATCTCCAGGGAAACTCTTGGAAGGTTCTGTGCCACATTTCCCTTGCAGAGCACTGGGGACGGCACTGCCCTCGAAATCCCTGCACACATCAGCCTCTGTCCAGCACTGCCTGGGGGATGTTCAAAGCCTTCCATGCTGGCCTGGGTCTGCTCCAGATCATGGGCAGTCACGGAATTACAGAATGCTTTGGGTTCAAAGGGTTTAAATTCTGAAAAACAATCTCATTCCAGCCCCTTGCTGTGGGCTTCCACCAGACCAAGCTGCTCAAGGCCTGGCCTTGAACACTTCCAGGGATGAGGAGTCCACAACCTGTTCCATGGATTCATGGCTGTCCCTTTTCTTTGGTTTTGGGTTTTTTTTTGCCTTTTTATTCTGTGAGCCATTTCCCTGTAGGCTGTGCATGTGCCGAGACAGTAACATAATTACACCTTCTCAGCTGCTGCCTGTAAATGCTCTTGCCATGAGTGCCAATTAAAATAAATGCAGATTATTGGGAATTTAGAGGATAAACAAATCTCTTTTTGTCTAAATATCTGCCTGGGTTCTGGGGTCATTAGGCTGTTTTGCATTAGTGCCTGCATTCACTCTGGCAGGGAAAGGGCCTCAGCCTTGTTACTGGAGCAGGAAGCTGTCATGGCCATGGGTTGTTTTTGGGATGGGTTCTGCATCCAAGGGAAATTGAGGGAGCACAGTGCTGCCCTGAGCAAGGAGCTTTTTTTTTGGATGGAGGAGCAGAGGGCTGCCCGCTCTGATGGGTCAGCAAACAAACAAGAATCTGAAGAGCTTGCTCTGAATTCATGGCCAGGCAGAGCAAGCCAGATAGAGACATCCAGCTGTGCCCCGAGGGTTAACTACCTGCTGCTGAAATACTAATTGCAGGGAATTGTGTCCATCAATTATGGCAAACAGGGTTTGCTTCCTGGGAGGGTGACAGGAGAGGGAGAGGGAGGGAGAAGCCCTCTCATCTAAACGAGCTTTTTGCTCATCATCTCGCATGGGAGGGCTCCAGGGAATGGTAATGAGCAGGACATGAGCTTCTCCCACCAGCCTGTAGCTAGCAGGTCCTCAGGAATCCAGAGCACCCCTTTGCTCATGCTGTTTCATATCCATGGTCCCTAGCTGGCCCTGAAGGCTTTAGGTTCCTATGACCATCACACGCTGCTTTTCCTGGGAATGACGGTGATCGCTGTGGAAATCACCACCAAGTGCCTCAATGGCTTTTTGAGGGTCTGTATTAGCAGTGGAACCATGTCCTGCCAGTGCTGAGGTGGGATCATCCAACAGGCTGAGTTAAATCTTCCCTTTCCTTCCTCCAGGCAACAATTTTAATTGCAGTGCTGTGATAGTGTTAATAAAAAGAGGGATTTCACACTCTCCCCGGCTTTAGAAATCTATTGTTCAGCCTGTTTACCTCCCTTTTTGTTCTGAGAAATGCTTAATTGTCTCCTTGGACAAGGCTGTCCTTTAAATTATATTAAATTGGTGGTAATTTATGTAGCATTTTTTTTGCTTCACACAATAGCAATTTTCTTTTTACAGACATTGCTTTTGGAGCTGTTCAGCTCTGTGCCTCAGCAGTCCTGGAGGGAGCAGGGTAACCCCAGAGCCACAACTCTGTGCCCTGAGGTGGCTCTTGGGACCTGATCCCTTTGTTGCTCCCTATTGCCTTTAGGTCCCTGGGAGAAGTTCTGGCATCTCCAGTTTATTTGCAAGGAAGAAGGAGCAGGAATCTCTCCCAGGTTATCTTTTTGTTGCCTGCTTGTTCTGTTTTTCTAAGCTCATAAGTTGCCCATGATGGAGTTACCAAAGCATGAAGTGCTGCATCCAGACAGAAGCTAGGGCTGGGTTTTCCCCTGCCTGGGGAATGAGACAGGGAGGCTTTGGCCTCTGGGACCATTTGGAGACTGTCATTCCATCTCTGCTGCCCGCCTGGGACACCCAGACGAGTCTCCAGTGAGTGGCTGTGTTGTCCCCATGGGAATGCAGGTGACAAAGGTATTCCCACAGCCTACACCAAGGGCCTCACTTCCCCTTGGAAGTCCAGAAACTTTTCCCAGAGGCATTTCCAAGAAAAGTGATTTTACCTTTAGCTAAACCCTGCGTTCTCTCTGCTGCGAGGTTTTAGCTCTCAGCTGAGGGCTGTTGCTGCCAGCAGCACTAGAGACAAGGTAAAACACATGTATAAATTCTTAATCAAACCATGATCTGTAATGGCCCCGAGTAGTACAGCTGGTACTGCTGGAAAGCGTGTGCAGCTGTCTCTGCGCATCTGAAGAATGAGCTGATGTTCCCCTCCTGGAGCTGTGCTGGCTCTTGTCAAGCTGAGACCATACACAGGCGAGGTTGGGGGGGTCCCTGGATCCAGCTAAAGGGCTGGGAAAGGCCCTGTTTGTGTTGTGAGCCTGGATGTAGTTTGATTTGAGGCAGAAAAGACTCAGCAAAGACCATTTCTGGCCTGGAATGCAAAGTGGAAGACCTTCCTGCAGTGAAAGTGCCCCCAGTGATCGTGTCAGAATTCCAGACCCTTCTCCCAGCATACCTCCATCCTGGCTCCTTCACAAAGCTGCCTGAGCCTGTGAAACCCTCCCTGCCTCAGCTCTGCACCCTCAGCAGCCACCAGAGAGGGTTTCATGATGTGTGACCCCGCAGTGGAGGCACAGGGAGGTGTTTTACCCTTGTTCATGGCCCTACCAGCCCATCCCCAGTGCAATACCTGGATTTTGGGGGCTTCCAGGTGGCTGCCGCTGTGTTTGTGGGGTAACCACACTACCCCATGCTCAGCTTTATGCAAATGAATGTAAATACAAGACCCACTCCACTGACATAGTGCTGGTGTTGGTGGCTTTGCTGGGTGTGACCTCCAACACATTTCTATCCTGCCTCTTACAACGTCTGAAGATTTCCAAGGCACCAAAAATTTCCAGGGTTTCTTTCTGCAGGTGTGCAAGGGAAAGCTATTGAGATGGGAGAGAGGGAAAATGGAGAATAAGCAAAGTTACAGCATCACTATCAAATATGTAGGAGCCCATGTCCTGGCAGAGTTGTGTTCACTTCCTCCCAAACCATTACCAGTGGATCAAACACAAGAGCTCACTCTGGGGTGCTTGTGTCCGTGGCCAGACACCCAAAGCAGGTGCAGTGACAAAATCCATCCTTGGCCTTACCCTTTCCTCTGCTCCAAATGCCAATTTGCAGGGTTTTATATCAGTGCTAGGATTAATCCTCGGCCTTGCAGTGAGGCAAAGAAATACAATCCCTTTCTCCTGTGCACCCACAAGGGGCTGAGCTGTTGGCAGCTGCTGCAGAGGATGGCTTTGCAATGAGGATCTCAGCACTCTGGGGTTTGTTTGCTGCAGCTGCCTGGCCAGCCTGGGCCAAGCTTTTGGCTGTGTGTGCTGATGTGGTGTTATGGTGACCTGCAGCATCACTGCCAGCAAACCATCACCACGGCTCTGGGGCTCTGCTCTAGAGCTCCTTCTCTGACCTCAGTGTGCTGAGAGCTACAGCAAAGTAGAACCACTGGCAGGAGCTTCAATTTGCAACTCCATCTGCTGGAAAAAGTGATGAGGAACAAGTTAAAAAAGGTTCAGAGTTGCTGTCCAGGTGTGCAGAGATGGGTGGTCTCACTGGAGCAGGACAGGGGCTGCCACAGCCCCAGTGTGAGCAGTGCCCAGATCTGGTGTGTTAACAAGTGATTTAATGAGGAACCACCTCAGCTGGCAGCTGTTGGTTGCCTGAAGGGACAGAAAAGCTCACTCTGGTGCTTGCATCAGGCATTTTGCTGCTTCCTCATGTGCTTTGGTACTTCCATTTGGGAGTGGAGGGATGCCTGCCAGCTCCAGCAGGAATTGCTTTAGATGCTTGTCCACCCCTTTGCTTATCCAAAAGCAGTAACAGGGTGAGCTGGGGCCTAAATCAGTGAGTTCATAATTGCACTAAAGGAGTAAAAAACCCAGCTTCCCAGTGACATGGGCAGCCTATTCTTTGTGTGCCTGTGTTTACCCTCAGAAACTGGCTGAAAAAAAATCACCAGAGCTCAAAGAATCCGTGCTAGCAAGGATGCTCAGGGTAAAAGACTAAGATAAGGGTAAAAGACTAAAATAATGCTATTTAATCATGCCATACAAGAAGCTGATAAAGGATAACATAACACAGATTTGACGTGGGGAATTAATATCTGAATGTCAGCCTCCGCTTTTATTATATCCCTAATACATCCCCATTGAAGCAATATAAATATGATTATAAAATTTCATCTTAATCTTGAGGAGATAAAAATAATGCCTGCAGGCACAATGGTGCTCTTGCTGTTTCTCCTGGCTGTTGCTCCATGGGAAGCACTGCCTCATCCCTGCTGGGCACGTGCTTCCTGTCCCTGTAAATTCCACTGTGCTCAGGCAGAGTTCAGCTCAGCACAGCTGCGTGGAGCATTCATTGAATCCCAGTTCTGCTCTGTGTCCCTGCTCCTGTTGGCTCTGGAGCTGTGTGGTGACCTCCTGCAGCACTGTCCCTCTTCCATCCCCACTGGGAGAGCTGAGCAGGATCCCAGGGCCCACCCAGTCCCACAAGGGAGAGGAGGACCTACCAGGATGAGCTTCTGTTTGCTCATTTGGTGAAGATCTGAAGTAGGATGTGTCCCCTCCTTGGTACCTCCTGGGGCATAACAATTAATCAGTCCTGGCTGTTATCTACCTGGGAATTAGCTCATTTCCTGAGGATTAACCTAATTGTCTAATTATTCATTATATTGTCTCTCCTCTGCTCCTCATTCATTGTTTGGTTGTTTTATTTGTAAAATATCATTAGCCTCTTATTTGAAGGCATTCAAGAGATTTAATTTGTGGTTTTATTTTTTAATGCATTTTTCTCTGAAAAGTCCTTCCTGATCCAAACCTTTCCTGACAGAAAGGACTGGGAGCTTTGGCCTTTCTGGTGGGTCATGTCCTCTCTGCCTCCATGAGAGACCTCTAATCCAATTTTGTCCCGTTGTTCACCTTGCCTGACTTCTGAGACAAGGTCACACCACAGAAAGGAACTGACTCTAGAGAAGCTGTTTTATAAGAGAACTCCTTGAGAGGAGTTTTAGGGCTAGGACATAAGTGTGATTTTCTCCATCAATGGGTATTTAGTTGTTTGAGTTTGTCCCTATGTTGGAGATTGCCATGCAAGATGTTTTCCATTACCATCTGTATGGCAGATTATCTTTTGTCAAGTGGGCAGTTTGCTTTATCTCTCTCTTTGAGTGACCACAATCACTCCTGCCTCGGGAGGGGACACCTGCTGATAACAGCTATGGAATGTCCCTGCATGGCTGATAAGAACTACAGCATCCCATTGGGAGATGTGAGCCCAGAGGGAGGAGCCAAGCATTCCTACCTGGATATAATCCAGAGGTTTTTGAGACACCAGCACGGCTTTCTCCACGGGATTCCCCAGAGGAACGGCAGCTGCCTCTTCTTCCCCTGGATCTTCAGAGGAAGAATCCATCCTTCTCTACAGGATCCCTGCTCCAGCAGAACCACCCCTGACACTGCAGGAGGGCTGAGCCACAATTCCAATGGGACTGCTGCCAGCACCCTGACCCACAGGGTGTCAGGTTGGGTTCTGACTCTGCCAGTGTTGTTCTAGTGTACTGCATTGGTTATTTTATCTTTTTATTTTTTTCTTCCTTATTAAAGAACTGTTATTCCTGCTCCCATATTTTTTCCTGAGAGCCCCTTAATTTAAAATTTATAGCAATTGGGAGGGTGGGGAGGGTTTACATTCTCCATTTCAGGGGAGACTCCTGCCTTCCTTAGCAGACTCCTGTCTTTCTAAACCAAAACATCTTCACATGGTGGCTCAGCTCTGCTGCATCTTCATTTTTGTTTTCCTCTCCTCCTTCTCCACCTTACATCTATATAATATAATAAAATAAATAAAATAAAATAAAATAAAGATCATATTATCTCATTCTTTTCCCTGTTTCTTATAAAAATGCAGAAGTCTGATTTCCCTCAGTTGCCCCCTTTGTATAATTTCAGTATTTCTTATCAGGCATTCAGCATCATGGGTGCCTCAGGTCTGCTCTGGAGCTGATCTCCCCTGGCATTCCCAGCAGATGCTCTGTCCAGGTACCTGTTCCTAAGTCAAGGCACTCAGGGGTAGGCTGGTGTTCTGGCTGTTGTGTTGTTGGGTTTTTTAATCACAGTTTATGAAACATCTGCTGTTTATAAATTATTTCTTTTGAATGTCATAATCTTTTCAGTTGTGTGAGCCAGCAGGCACCTCTGAGCAGCAGAAAAGTGCTGCCAGCTCTTGGAATTGGCACCTCTTCCAAAGCCTGTGCTGGGCTGAGGTGTGCAGACCCCATCGCCAAGCACACATGTGTGTGCACACACGTGTAGAGGGCTGTGAGACCCTGGCACAGGGTGCCCAGAGAAGCTGTGGATGCCCCTGGATCCCTGCAAGTGTTGAAGGTCAGGGTGGACAAGGCTTGGAGCACCCTGGGATAGTGGTGGCATCCCTGTGTGACCGTGTTCACAGGGGTTCTTGGATTGGGGAAGAGACGAGAATTTTGACTCTATGTTTCAGAAGGCTTGATTTATTATTTCCTGATATATATTACATTAAAACTATGCTAAAAGAATAGGAGAAAAAGTTTCATCAGAAAGCCAGCTAAGCTAAAAATAGAATTAGCAAGAATGATAACAAAGTTTCTGTCTCAGAGAGTCTGAGCCAGCTGACTGTGATTGGCCATTAATTACAAACAAACCAACATGAGACCAATCACAGATGCACCTGTTGCATTCCACAGCAGCAGATAATCACTGTTTACATTTTGTTCCTGAGGCCTCTCAGGAAAGAGGAAAATCCTAAAGAAAGGATTTTTCATAAAAGATGTCTGCAACATATGAGATGGGTTTTGAAGTCCTTTCCAAGCCAAACTATTCTCTGATTCTATGTACACACACAGCCCTTCCCTTTGCCACAGGGAACTTTTCACAGTCCCCTCCAGGCCACAAAAAGCCTCAGGGACAACCACAGCATGGGCACAAACTCAGCCTCCACCAACCTGAACCCCAAGCCAGGCATGGACACACATGGTGAGCCAAGGCACAAACACACTCATGCATTTTGGGAATTCCTCAAAACACAGATAAGACCTTATCAGACTTTTCCCAGAGGAATGATCCCCAAAAGCCTCTGACACAACATCCAGCCAAGCAACAAACCCACCTGTGCCCAGCCCAGCTCACGCTCCTCTGTGCAGGGCTGGAAATGCTGATGGACTGTGGAGGAGCAATGAAAATCTGCTTATGAGAACTTAGGAAAATACAGGAAAATTCTGAGGAAAAGAACCAAATAATGTAACTGATGCATTTGAACATCAAAGTGCTCTCAGCCAGGTCTCCCCCGATTATTTATGGTTTTCACATGGGTTTGATTTTTCTGCTTTGTTTTTCTGTTTATTTGTTGTTATTTCCTCGAGAGAACATGAGAACCCTCTGGGGGATCAGAAGATTTTTCTCGTTCTGCTTAGTGAAAATTCTCTAATGATTGTAAAAACAAGGCAAAAATCAATAGAGGATTATTATCTGCAGGGATTCAGCTGCTTTCTGCCTGAGTGACAGCAGAACTTTGCCAGACTGTCCCCCTGACACTGGCTCCTGCTCTAGTACAAAAGTGGAAAGGAAAGAGCAAGAACTCCCTTTTCACCAAGGAAGGCAGATTTTAACTTATTTTTACTTTGGACACACCCAAGGGTGTTTCAGCCCCAATCCAAACTTTAGACTGGCTCCCTGGACAATTCTGCAGGATGGGAAAACCAAATGGAGCTTGTAACAGCTGGTAAGATCTAACTGGAGCTGACTGGTTGAAGCCTCAGCAGAAGACTCAGCAATTTGTCCCCTTCTTTAAAAGATCTCCTAAGTCCTTCTGCAAAGGCAGATGGAAAAGGGGAAGGAGAATCCATTTCTGCATTTGCAGGCTTCACCAAAAGTCACAAAAGATTGCTCCAGAGGTGATTTCTTTTTGGTTTAGGGATTTTGTGGGGGTGACAAGTGTGTGCCCTGTGAACAAAGACCAAGGTGTTGCCACAACCACTTCCCAGAGTCAGGAGCAGGTGATTTTTTAGAGGTAGGGTGTCTCATTTTGGAAAGACAGGAGTCTGCTAAGGAAGGCAAGAGCCTCCCCTGAAATGGAGAATGTAAACCCTCCCCACCCCTCCCAATTGCTATAAATTTTAAATTAAGGGGCTCTCAGGCAAAAATATGGGAGCAGGAAATAACAGTTCTTTAATAAGGAAGAAAAAAAATAAAAGGATAAAATAAACAATGCAGTACACTAGAACAACACTGGCAGAGTCAGAACCCAACCTGACACCCTGTGGGTCAGGGTGCTGGCAGCAGTCCCATTGGAATTGTGGCTCAGCCCTCCTGCAGTGTCAGGGGTGGTTCTGCTGGAGCAGGGATCCTGTAGAGAAGGATGGATTCTTCCTCTGAAGATCCAGGGGAAGAAGAGGCAGCTGCTGTTCCTCTGGGCAATCCAGTGCAGAAGCTGTGCTGGTGTTCCCGAACCTCCGGATTATATCCAGGTAGGAATGCTTGGCTCCTCCCTCTGGGCTCACATCTCCCAATGGGATGCTGTAGTTCTTATCAGCCATGCAGGGACATTCAATAGCTGTTATCAGCAGGTGTCCCCTCCCGAGGGAGGAGTGATTGTGGTCACTTAGAGAGAGAGATAAGGCAAACTGTCCCCTTGACAAGGGTAATCTGCCATACAGAAGGTAATGGAAAACATCTTGCATTGCAATCTCAAACAGAAGAGTTTTGACAGTGTGCTCTGAGCAAAGCTGGAGCCCTTTGCAGCAGCAGCAGCAGCACTGTGACCCTGTCCCCTGCCTTGCTGAGCTGGGCAGGGATGAGAGCAGGGCTGCTGCTGGGCCATGGGTCCTGACCAGGGAAGGGCCAGCAGAGCCTGACACCGCCATGTAGCCCTTTCCCAAGAGCCTTGTTGTTACAACTGTAAAAAATCCATTTCAACATCAAAGTTGGTTTTAATTTGAGCTTTCAGTCTCTTTGATTTCATTTCTTCTGCATCTGCTAAATAATGACAAGAGCACTTTCAGAAAATGCCCTTCAGTGCACTCTAATTTGTTTTTGGACTGTAATCATCTCCCCTTCTCTTCCTCTTCAAGACCTTTGGTCCCTGCAAACCCTGCCCAGGCAGCAGCCAGGAGGAGAAAGTGAACATTGTGACCGTGTTCACAGGGGTTTTTGCACTGGGGGAGAGACGAGGATCTGACTCCATGTTTCAGAAGGCTGATTTATTATTTTATGATATATATTACATTTAAAGTATACTAAAAGAAAAGAAGAAAGGATTTCCTCAGAAGGCTAGCTAAGAATAGAATAGCAAAGAATGATAACAAAGGTTTGTGGCTCGACTCTCCGTCCAAGCCAGCTCCCTGTGATTGGCCATTAATTAGAAACAACCACATGAGATCAATCCCAGATGCACCTGTTGCATTCCACAGCAGCAGATAACCATTGTTTGCATTTTGTTCCTGGGGCTTCTCAGCTTCTCAGGAAGAAAAATCCTAAGGAAAGGATTTTCCATAAAAGTTGTATGTGACATCATCCTGTCTCATTCCCTGGGTCAGGGCTGAGGGCTTATGTTCATATTCATCACCTCTCCTTTATTCCCATTTCCATGGATGACGTGCTCTTTGGAGAGGTGCTGTGCCTTAGAGACAGGATCAGTGCTCACTCTGACAGGATCAGTGCTGTCACCATTACTGGCATCATCCCAGAGCTTCCAGCTCACCCCACTCCCGTGCTGCTCTGTCCTTGCGGATGTGAATTTCTTTGGGATCAAGGAGGAGGCTCAGTGTGAAGGTGTCTGTCCCAGCTGAGCACATGTGATGCCCATGTGAGGCTGTGCTTCACTGAGCTGCTGCAGGAACTGCACCAGCCACCCCAAAAGAACTTCCCTGACAAGCCTCACTCTCCCCAGGAGCTGTCTTGTGGCCAAATGAAAACTTGAATATTTTCTGTAGAGAGTGAGGGCTCTAAAAGGTCGGCCATCCTTAGGCTTTGCCATCAATAAAGCTTAATTTGGGGACAGTGATTATCTGTCAGAGCAAAGGTCTGTGTGCCCCAGCACCCTCATCTCCAAAAGCAGCCAAGGGAAGGGGTAGAATTCAGGGTAAGCAGCAGCTGCACCTCCCCAGCCCTCAGCAGCTCTCCCTGCCTGCAGCTCAGGCACTTTCTTGAGGGGCTGTGGTTAATAATGTTGATAGACATTTTTCCCCATTAATTTGTCTAATTGCTTTTTGCATTTCTGGATACCCATTAGCTGGTCTCAGCTAAAGAAAGGTTAATGAATTAGAGCCCTTAAAGGCACCCAAAGGATTTTAACAGAAACAATTCTCCAAGCACAAATCCTCGCGTTCTCACACTGTTGTTAAGAGCTGCAGAATCACTGTGAGGGTGCTTGGTGTAAGTATGGGAACCCCAGCCCTATCTTACCCATTTCCCAGCCCAGAGAAATTGGGGTGGTTTATCTGGCTCTGCCTGAAACCTGCCATTCCCATTCCTGTTGTGTTCTGGGAGGATTTTAAAAAAATATTTTATTTATTATTTTTTATAGTTTAATATTATTTTAATATTTATTTATTATTATTTATTCATTCATGTTCTGTTAGACAAGGAGGAAGAGTTTGGATTTTTTTTGTTGCAAATGTACAGCCTAAAAAACAACAGCTGCTTAATATGGATTAGTTTCACGGGACCCAGAAAGTGAAGGAGAGAAGAAATATAAAGGAATGAAATTTGGCACAAGTGGAAATGATCAGCATGAGGACAAACCTGCTGAAGGAGATGGGTCCAGAGGAAAGAGGTTGCAGCAATATGGAACCTCTCTTTCAACTGAAACCACAATCAGGATTCATGGCCGTGGTGAAGGGTGGACAGGGGTCTTCACCCTGCTCCCCCCATGCTGGACCAGCAGCACTGGGCACACTGGGGCACACTGGTGGCTCTGGGTTGACAGCAGTGGCTGAGGAGCAGCAGAGTGATGTGCTCCTGCCCAGGCAGGACTCTGGGGACAGCTCGTTCAGGGAATGCACTGATAATTACTCAGCCTGGGGCTTTGTGGTGTAATTAGTGAGAGTAGGGTGCAATTAACCACAGGGATCAAGCACAGGGGATCTCAGAGTGTAAGAGGAGCTTAGTGTTGTCCTGGAGCCTCCCATGGTGGTGGCTCTGGCAGCCTGGCCAAGCCTCGGGACTGTGAAGGAGAACTTTCCTAGAGGTCTGCATTCCTTTCCAAGCTCTAACACCCTGACCAGCCTTACCTGGGACCAGGTGAGCCACCCACCTTCAGCCCTTAGTCAGGTGATGTATTTAAGCTCAATTTTCTCCTTTCTCTTGGTTAGGCTATGGGGGTGCCTTAGCTGGCCTTGCTCCTTGGCCCTGACTCCCCAAAATTGGCTCTCCCTTCCCTGGGACTGAGGTCCTGACTCATCTTCCTCAGCAGAGCAGCTTCTTCTTGCTGATTCTTGACGCTTTATCTGCAGGTAGGTCAGCTTTTATAAAATTTTATTTGTGCTTAATGCTTTTCATTAATGGAAGAGCTGAATCTCATTTCTCCCTGAAATGGTCCTATTTGCAGCATGGAGAGATGAGCAGTGAAATGTCAGTGCAGAACTTGAGGAGGGAGAATGCATTGGGGGTTTTATGCAGGAGGAAGGGGTTGTTGCAAGGTCCATGTGTTAATGCCACAACCATGGAAGCTGCCAGTGCCCTCAGGACCATGTCCAGGTGAGCAAAACTTGCTGTTGCTGTGCAGACCATGCTCTGCGGGAGCTGGAAATTGTCCAGAGTAAAGAAATGCTTTCACTCAGTTTTGCCCCCTACCCTTTCTGCTGTTCCCAGCCCCTGAAGGCTGAGGGGTTGGCTGTGCCAGGCTGCTGCAAGATTTAGAACCTGGTTTTCAGATCTCAGAGCAAGATCTCACTGTGCTCCCAGCTGTTGGCAGGGTTTTAAGCAGGAGAGGCTGCCTATGATATGTTCTGCTTCACAGCTACTGATGGGGCATGGAGGGAGGGGTGCAAGAAGTGAGGAGGCATGGAGTGCAAAAATAAGGCTGAAAGGAGGGGAGGGCAGGAGTGCTGGGAGCAGCTGGCAGGGGATTGTAATAAGATGGCAAGAAGATCCAAGACTTCAGCAGCTGCTTGGTACAGCCAGGAACCCAACACATGGGATGCTGCCTGCTGGGAAGTGAAAAGGTTGGTTTCCATAAATAATTATTATAATAATATGCAGAAGTTTGATCTGCAGGGGGCTCCAGTCCCCCACAGCTCTTACCTGGAACCTGACAGCACTTTATGTGAACAACCAGGGTGAGAGCAAGAGGCTCAGGTGTGGGGGAATGGCTCTGGGCATTGGGAGCATTGGGCCACAGGCCCTTGAACACCGATGCTGGAACTTTCCCCAGGGAAACAAAACTCACCAGCCTAGGTTCCTGCCTCCCATCGCTGGCCACAGGATCTCTGTGCTCTAAGACAGCAGGAGAGAATTGCTGCTTTCCCAGGGTCTGCATGAGTGAGGTCCTAGGTGGCCACAGACTTGTTCTGTAGGGCTGGAGGGTTGGTTCTGCCCAAGCTGAGCCTGGAGTGAAGCAGGGCCACCTCCTACACCAAACCTGAGCCCTTCCAACCTGCAGGTGTTCACCACAAACCAGTCTCAGGGGTATGAGCAGGATTTCTGTTGATCCAGTTCTTTCACAGAATTCACAGCGATGGTGACTCCACCACCTCCCTGAGCAGCCATTCCAGAACTTTATCACTCTTTCCATGAAAAGCTTTTCCCCAATCTCCAGCCTGTATTCCCTTGGTGCAGCTCCAGGCTGTGTGCTCTGGTTGTGTCAGTGCTGCTGCAGAAAGAGCCCAGCCCCAGCTGGGCACAGGCCCCTTTCAGGAGCTGTGAGAGTGATGGGGGCAGCCCTGAGTCTCCTTTTCTCCAGGCTGAGCACCCCCAGCTCCCTCAGTCTGGGGATCTGTCTCTGAGCTGCAGGAGCATCTGTGGCCCCATTGATGGGATGGCAATGTTCCCTTCCACCCACCACATCCCCCTCATTTGTTGTATTTTGAAAAGTGCTAGAGCAGCCTTAAAATAGATGGTAAAAGAGAGAAAGTGTAAAAAAAAAAAAAAACAGTTTAAAACATTTCTGCATAGTTTGTGCTATTTTTAGCCACAATTTGATAAATGAATGTAGGTCAAAAAACGGGGGAGAGAGTTCGCACTTTTTCTTTTGTAAGAAATTTAAGAGAATTTTGGGAAAACTGGAGCAGCTCAGGAAGGGACTAAGTAGGTGCTGAGCATAAAGTGTTTCTGCCTGACGAGCAGATTCCTCGCATGGTGGGTAGGGCAAAGGAAGTGGGGAATATTTTGGAGGAAATATTCCCCACTTTGGAACATTTACATAAAATACCTCAACCCCAAGTTTCCACCCCACTTCTGGAGCTGGTGCAGTGGTGCAAAGGGCATTTCCAGAGGTCCAAAACTACAGTTTTGTTGATTCTCTGGATGTGATGAGAGGAGAGATACCTTTTAAAATTTTTTTTAAAATGCACCATGCCTGTGAGATGACTGCTGGAGGTGTGTGGGGAGAAAAACACCTGGGTGATACAGATACAAAATCTATTTCATTCTCCTGTCAAATGTCTCTGCTCCAAGACAAGTGTTTGAGGGCTGGGTGTATGTGGGAAGGGTTGGAGATGGATAAAGGTGAATGGGGAAGGTGAAGTGCTTTGAAATGGGACACAGACTTGACCTAGTCCCAGTTTTATCCTCTTCTGGCTTTGACAAAGTTTTTTTTACCATAATTTCTTGATGTCAGAATCCTTTGAAGGAGAAGAGGAAGCAGGAGTAAGGGGATGAGGACAGCAGTTGTATGAGGGACGTGTGTTTGGGCAGAGATCTGAGCATCAAGAAGAACATTCATGTACTTAAATGCCTTGGATATGCTCAGCTCTCTCCTGCCAGCCCTTCAGCAGGCAGAGCACTGCTCTGGTTTGGATGGGTCCCTGCTGAGCAGCTGAACCCCTGTCTTGGTTTGGAAAGACAGGTGTCTGCTAAGGAAGGCAGGAGCCTCCCCTGAAATGGAGAATGGAAACCCTCCTCACCCCTCCCAATTGCTATAAATTTTAAATTAAGGGACTCTCAGGAAAAAATATGGGAGCAGGAATAACAGTTCTTTAATAGGGAAGGAAAAAACCAAAAGGATAAAATAACCAATGCAGTACACCAGAACAACACTGGCAGAGTCAGAGCCCAACCTGACACCCTGTGGGTCAGGGTGCTGGCAGCAGTCCCATTGGAATTGTGGCTCAGCCCTCCTGCAGTGTCAGGGGTGGTTCTGCTGGAGCAGGGATCCTGGAGAAAGGTGCAGTCTCTTCCTCTGAAGATCCAGGGGCAGAGGCAGCTGCTGTTCCTCTGGGGAATCCAGTGCAGAAGCTGTGCTGGTGTTCCAGAACCTCCAGATTATATCCAGGTAGGAATGCTTGGCTCCTCCCTCTGGGCTCACATCTCCCAATGGGATGCTGTAGTTCTTATCAGCCATGCAGGGACATTCAATAGCTGTTATCAGCAGGTGTCCCCTCCCAAGGGAGGAGTGATTGTGGTCACTCAGAGAGAGAGATGAGGCAAACTGTCCACTTGACAAAGGCAATCTGCCATATAGATGGTAATGGAAAACAATTTGCATTGCAATCTTCAACAGGATGTGCTGCTGTTCCAGAAAAACCTCAACTTCTCTGGCCTGCCTCCCTGCCAAGCCTCAGAGAACAAACATTAGCACTTCTTAGTGGAAAGGAAAGAAGAATAAGACTCTCCTGGGGAAAATTTGGGTTTTTTTAAGTAGAAAAGTTGAACTTTACCAGAATTCCATATACATGAAGATCCGAGTTACAGATGTCTCCTGGATTCCTGTTCCTCAATGCCTTCAAAATCTTCTCCCAACCTCCTGCAAGGGAGAATGCTCAGTTTCCATCACAAAAAAAAATCCCACATGGAGTGGAAATTTCCCTGCAACACCTCAGTTGTGTCTGAGAGGTCCAGCAAGGAGCAGGGATGGGGCAAGAGGCAGTGGCTGGTTGTGGTGGGCAGGTTTAGGATGGAGCAGGGAAATCATGGGACTGCATTTGCTGCTCTGGTCATCCTGGTTGCTCGGCTGGCACCTCAAGAAGAAGCTTTGCCATAAAAATGGCATTTTCTAGAGGTGTAATTTCACTGGCTTGATGATGTTGGGAGCAGATTAATTCTCTCCCCATGCTACTCCCTTGCAGAGATTCCTGATGGCTCCAGCACCCCTGCAGCAGCCAGTTCATCCCCTCCTGCACCTGAGTCTTGCCCTCCCCACCACCAAAATACAACTGGGGCCATTCTCTTCCTCAGGGCTCAGGCAGCTGCCAGGGATGTGAGAGGTGAAGTATTTTTTTGGTCATCTGAGAACTTAAACAAAGGAAATGCTATAGTCAGCCTGACCAAAAAAAATATAAGAAAAAAACCCTAAATGGTCAAGCTAAGAAACTTTGATCTCATTAGTCTGAACAGCAGCTGGGTTTTGTTCCATATCCTCCCAAACTTCACCTCCTTCATCCAGCAGTAATTTTCCAGGGGTTATAAAGGTGGTCGTTCTGCCTCTATACAAACACACTCTTGTCTTTCAAACTTTCACTTTTAAAAATATATTTAATGGAAAAAAAAATGTGCACACTGAGTAATTTATTGCAGCTGTTTCTGTCCTGTCACCAGGGAGATGCCAAAAGAACAAGGCTGGCATTATAAGAAGGTGGGGAGGCTGGGGTAGAATTGAAATGGGAGATGGAAAAGAACAGGCAGAGAGGGGAGCAGAACCCCCCTGTGTCTGTGTACATCTGTGTCCTTAAAGTCTGTGTCCATTTAGTCATCATACCTGTGTACATTTAAATACATACCTGTCTTTACGTGTGACAAACCAGCCCAGGGAGAGTTTATTCATTATTGCTCTTATTGGCAGGAACTTTTTCTTCCTGTGCCTAAATGGAAAGGAAACAAATCTATATTATTGTTTCACACCAAGTCGTACAAGATGCCAGTACACAGGTTAATGAAAAAAATGCATGAATTTGGATAGATATATAAAGGTCCCTTGGGTGTTCAGTCATAAATCTTTGTAGCTGGAAGGCAGAGCAGACATAAATAGGCCTGATATAACCAACTGTTTTACATACAAATGAATGCTTGCCTTTTATTTAGTTGACAATATTATTATTTTGAATCCGAGGAGAATATTAAATGAATTTTGTCACGCTGTCTCCATTAGGAGTGATCCCTGATCTGTGAATTGACTGTAGTGCAGGCTTTGGGCTCCATGCAGGGCTGTAGGAAGTGAGGGGGTGTGCTATATTTCATGTAATGGGGCAAGTGTCACTGAAATGCACTGGGTTCTTTAGAGAAATATGCCCTCCCTTAAAGCTCCACTGGGAAGGAGGAAAATGGAAATAAATTGACTTATGATGGCCCCATACTTGTAATTATGGGTTCTGTACAATGGATTTCTACTGAACTGACAGCAGCTAAGAACTTATTTCTTTTTAAATATAAATTATTTCTTTCCCATGGCAGGCACTATGTGCTGGTGTAAGCTGCCAAGTTGTCAGTGCTAGCATCCACATTTGCTTATTTATTATTTGCTTATTTATTATCTGTGGTACATGCACAGCTAATAAATGCCTTCCCCTTCCTCTGCCTGGCAGCAGGAGGGGGTGCACAAGGTGTGGGAACCCCCAAATCCCCCTCTGGTGCTCATCCTGCTGGAAATGGGACCAGAAATCCCCAATGCATTGAAACTGCTGCTGGGCCAGGCTCACACTGCAGCCTGCTCTGTATCAGGGTTGCAGGGGGGCCTTGAGAGGAAAAGGCTCCATCAGCCCCTGGAGTAAAAATAGATGTTCTGTGGGATTTCCCTGCAGTACCACCAGAGTTACTGATCAGTATTAAAACCATAAATAAAATGGTGCTTGTTTATTCTGGTTGTCCACTGGCTGCAAACCTAGTAAAAAAGGACTTGCTGCACTTTACTGGGCAGTAAAAATATCTGGAGGGACTGTGCCAAAAACAAGCAGATATGAGGCTTTTTTGTGTTAATTTTGTGAAGAGCATCAAGAAAAGGGCAGAAGTGTGGCTTATGGGCTTTGCACAGCTTGTTCTTTAAGTTGTTTGTGTGTCTTTGAATAAGCAACACTAAACAACTCCAAACACTCTGGGTTTTTTTGGAAGCTCACTAACAAATGCTCTCAGCATTTCTTAAACACAAACCAGTGTCCCTGTGTGTTTGTCTGGGAGGTGGGGTTGGTCACTGCTGAACCCAGTCTTTTTGCTGATGAGAGGTCTCAGCACAGCTTTGCTTTTTAAAAAACTGTTTAGTAGAATCTGTGGCTCTGAATGCCCGAACGTGATTTCCTCCCTGCTTTTGTGTCTTCAAGCTCACAAAAACCATGGTAGGTAAATGTGATTATTTACCCTTTTACAGACAGTGGATGGGATAGAGAAAAATTAATGATTTGGTGAAGGTTGCACACACACACAGCCTCTAGCCAAGCTGAGCCCAGTTCCCCACAGCTGGGACCACCCTCCCTCTAGAGCACTTGGTGCAATTTTAGTTTCCCACCATCTTCCTTTGGGTAGAGCAGATGTTAGCCCAGAACCTACAGGTGCCTCTGCATGGGCTTAAACAGCCTGAGGGAAAAATTAAACCTGAGAAAATTGCTGGATGTGTGAATTGTGTGCTGGGAGAGCTGCCATGTAGAAAGGACCTTGGTCACCCTTCCAAATGATCCCTTTGTTATTGGGTAAAACGGGAAAATATGTTGGGATGCTTGAGTCTACTCAAATACTTTCTTTTTTATTGCTCAACCTGCTTTTGTTTGGCTGCCTCAGTGAGCTGGCTTCTCTTCTGGCCCCAGCTCTGTGCAGCTCCTCTTACCGAGCTGCTGCTCAAGGGCAGATGAGTTATGCAGGAGGTGCCCTCCTGGTGCCTTTGCATTTTTTAGCACTGCCAGGCACAACCATCCTGTTTTCCATTCCCTGAGTTTGGTTCCAGGCTATTTCTTGCCTCTTTGGGTGCACAAAGCAAAGCCCAGCTTAGTTGGGTTGCTACAGGTCTTTGAGGTTAGCTTTGCTCTTGGCTCACCTAAGCCATGGAAATATTGTAGCTATTGAAATTTCTATGAAGGGAAGTTTAATTTTAAAACAAAGCCTTCAAACAGTCGGAGCCAGCCAGCTCAGAGGATTGTGCTTTCAGAAAAATAAAGGAAAAAAAATTAGCATTTGAAAGCAAATCTTCCTGATTCCATAATAATCTGGGAAATTAATATTTTAAAAAAGTTATGGAGTACCACAGTATTCTTATTTCCTCAGAGCTGAGAAACCTACACCTAATAGTAGAGGGTGCTTCTGAATCTAAAAATCTGGATGTTTAAAATTTTAACCTGAATTCTCTCTTTGGTCTCAGGCAGAGCCCTTGAGAGGCCAGCAGGAGCCTTGGCCCCCTGTCCCTGTGCCCGTGGCAAGGGGCAGCTTTGCTCCTGGGCTGGGTGCCCTGCTAGCAAACCGTGGGAGGTTCTCCTTCCCTGCTGCATGGGGAGGTGGTGGGCTCTCCTCTGCACTGTGGGGAGCTGCCATCTGCCAGGGTGGCACTGAGCCACAGCCCTGCTCCAGCCCTGGGCAGCCCAGCTTGGATCAGCTCTGCAGCAGCACCAGGGCTTATGTATGGGCTGTGATCAAAGAGCTGGCAGGAGAAGAGGGCAGGGGAAAAGGCTTCTGACAAATATGCAGATCCTTGAACCACTGTCGCAGACATCTTTTACGAAAAATCCTTTCCTTAGGATTTTTTCCTCCTGAGAAGCTGAGAAGCCTTAGGAACAAAATGTAAACAATGGTTATCTGCTGCTGTGGAATGCAACAGGTGCATCTGTGATTGGCTCGTGTTGGATGTTTGTAATTAATGGCCAATCACAGCCCAGTTGTTATCATTCCTTTGTTATCATTCTTTCTTATTCTATTCTTAGTTAGCCTTCTGATGAAACATTTTCTTCTATTCTTTTAGTATAATTTTAATGTAATATATATCATAAAATAATGAATCAAGCCTTCTGAAACATGGAGTCAAATCCTCGTCTCTTCCCCAATCCGAAAAACCCTGTGAACACGGTCACAAGACCACAAATGAAATAACGAGGAATCATGTGCACCCTTTGCTGCTGGCTCCTCTCACTGCCTCTGTGCCTCAGCGAGGTTTGCTGCAAAGCCAAAGTTTCCCTTCAGTAAGTGTGTTTAAAAGAAGCCTGGCCAGCATGGGGGTCCTGCAGAGATCCAAGCAGGGCTGCTCCAGGACCAGCTGCTGCTGCTCCCCAGCAAGACACAGGCTGGGTAGTCGGGGCAGTGGGCAGCATAAAAGTGTTTTGGAAATTCTTTTTGGACCAAATTATAGTTAAAATAACTGCAGGATAGAAGAAGCACTGGCTACAGAGGAAAGATGCAGAAGCACTTGGAAGTTTTTCGGTTCTGTTCTCAAGTCCTGCTGGACACCCTGGCCTTGGGCACTGCCAGGGATCCAGGGGCAGCCCCAGCTGCTTTGGGCACCCCATGCCAGGGCCTCACCATCTCCCCAGGGATCAATTCCTTCCCAATATCCCATCCAACCCCCCGTCTTTCAGTCTGGAGCCATTAATGCAGGATGGAAGGAACAGCAACAATCTATACCTGTCACTTTAGGAACACCTTTATTGTCCAGCTTCTACCTCCATCATTATGAGCCCAAAATACTCCCCAGCCTTAGTAAGAAAAGCAGCAAAGGCTGGAAGTGTCCCAGACTGCCCAGATTTTTTGCCTTGCTGTTAAAGGTGCTGAGAACCACTGGGATGCCCCAACACATTTTATAAATTTTTTTGCCATTGTGGCAGAGATCCATCCTATCTCAGACCCTCTTCCTCCAGGTCTGCTGCACCACAACTCCCACCTCTGGGCATCAATTTGCTGCCTTTCAGGTAGCTGGTTATTAAAATCTCGTGTTCCTCTGCTGCTGGAAATGTTGTTAAATAGCTTTGTTCAGCATGTTGTAAAGGGCTACTGCTAATAGCTAATATTCCTGTTTAATTTTTCAGCTGTAAATCAGAAAACAAACAACAGTGGACAGCACTGGCTCTGTGGTGTGTTTGCTAATGTGGGAAGTAGTTATTCACATGCCTTTTGTTCACAGCTCCAAAAACAAAGGGAGAGGAGGAGAAGCCCTGCAAGCCTTGCAGAAGCAGTTAGCAATTTGCACAGAGGGCTGTCAGGGAGCTCTGCTTTCCTCACAGAGGAAATGCCTCCGTGAGCCCCTCAGCAGCACAGGCTTCCTACAAAGTGTGGCTAAATGCAGCTCAACTCCTTCTCTTTTATTTGCATTTAATGTGCCATGGCTGAACAGAGATGCAAGCCTGGGTAATGAACAGAACTGCAGTCTGTTTGTACAGCAAATAAGAGTCATATTTTCCCTGTATAATGCCCTGTAGCCTGGTGAAGGCTACACTGAGCTCAGGGACTTGGAATTCTGGCTCTGGCTGCAATTCCTGTGTCTGTTCTGACCCTGGTGTGGTTTCTTGCACATTTTTCACAGTAAATTTCCTTTGGTGTTTCAATGCTGGCTCCTGGGCATGGCTGAGAGGAAGTTTGAATGCTGCTGGCACAGAGCAGCTGCAATTAAGACATCAGGATCTGTGAAAGGGCTGCTGTCACTCAGCATATTGGCTGATATGAAGCATTTGTTGGCGTTACTGATTTAAGCTTTTCCATATCACCTACTCCTTGTCACTCACTTGGTTCTTTGTGGTTTACAAAAGAAAAACACCTGCAAAAGAACAGGAATCCCACCTGCCTGACAGCTTTTGCTGGTGTCCAGCCCAGAGGGAGGGGGAGCTGTGCCTGCCCTGGGAAGCAGGAGGGGACTGGGGTAAGCTGTGCCTGGGGTGTCCTCATGCATGGATAGTGATGAAGCCAGAACTTGGTGTTAGCCCAGATCTTCATACAAAAGCATCTTCTGTGGCCGTGTCACAGGGGTTCTTGGATGAGGGCAGAGACGAGGATCTGACTCCATGTTTCAAAAGGCTAATTTATTGTTTTTGATATATATTACATTAAAACTACACTAAAAGAATAGAAGAAAGGATTTCATCAGAAGGCTAGCTAAGAATAGAATAATAAGAATGATAACAAAGGTTTATAGCTTGGGCTCTGTGTCTGAGCCAGCTGGACTGTGGTTGGCCATTAATTAGAAACAGCCAACATGGACCAATCCCAGATGCACCTGTTGCATTCCACAGCAGCAGATAACCATTGTTTACATTTTGTTCCTGAGGCCTCCCAGCTTCTCAGGAGGAAAAATCCTAAGGAAAGGGTTTTTCATAAAAAGATGTCTGTGACAATCTTCAGCATCAAATTTGAGGCTTTTACCCCGAGCTGGCAGCCAGGCATGGCATCAGCCATGCTATCAGCCACTATCCTTTGGCCTTTGATATCAAGCTGATGTGAGGAAAATTTCTTCCTCTGTGTGCTGAAGAGGCCCCAGGAGAGCTGCCTTACACTGTGATTCCCATTGCTGAGTGAATAGGGCCAGGAGCAGAGAACAAAACACTCCTGCAGCTCTCCTGGGCATGTGCAGGGGATATTGCACTCCTCCAGATGGAGGAGGCAAACATAAATACCTGTTTGTGCCAAAGGACTTACGTGCTGCTCATGCACATCATCAGGGCTGTGTGTGGGAGTGGGGAAATAGATCTGTGAGTGAGAGCTCTGGGAAGGAATGCTGAAATGATTCTGCATGTGTGTTCAGGTGCCTGGGGGCTGCTCTACTGGAATTCAAATGCAGTTAAAACAAGGTTTGTAAATGGGAGGTGTCTCTTTAGAGGGCAGTGAGCACAGCTTTTATTTGGCACTCACACACAGAGGAGATCTCCCTGTCCTGCCCAGAAATGGGGATAAGTTATCCTGCAAACTTCAGAGACATCACCGCTTCCTTAAAGAAATATTTTGCACTCAAATTGCCCTGAGTTGCAGGGGGACTCTTAACAGGATGAATCCTTTAGTCCAAAAGAGCCCAAAAATCCTGGTTTGGTACAAGTTGTGTGAGACAGACTCGATATCAGTGTGAGAGTTTTCCTTGATGGGGCTCGTGCTGGGACTTGTGGGTGTTGCTGTGGCACAGAGCAGGGTCTGGGGGTGTTGCTGTGGCACAGAGCAGGGTCTGGGGGTGTTTTGGCACAGAGCAGGGTCTGGGGGTGTTTCTGCACAGAGCAGGGTCTGGGGGTGTTTTCTGTGTGCACAGAGCAGGGTCTGGGGGTGTTTCTGTGGCACAGAGAAGAGTCTGGGGGTGTTTCTGTGGCACAGAGAAGAGTCTGGGGGTGTTTCTGTGGTACAGAGAAGAGTCTGGGTGTTGCTGTGCCACAGAGCAGGGTCTGGGTGTGTGGCTGTGGTACACACAGTAGGGTTTGGGTGTTTCTGTGACACAAAAGAGGGTCTGGGTGTTGCTGTGGTGGTAGCTGAGGTGCAGCTCATCCTCTGCTGAGGGGTCACAACTTGTGCTGCTGGTGTGGGACACCTGGGGATGCTGCTCTTGTTCTGAAGGCAGTGGATGTAGGCAAGCTCAGAAGACAGCAAGTGCTTCACCATCCATTATTTAATCTTTGGAGGGGGAAGAAACCCCATGTGCTTATGTGCTTTTTATGAGCTGCTCTTCTGCTTTGAAGATGGGAACCTGAGTGAACTCCCTCGTGAAAGCCCCTTGGGGCGTGCTCTTTCCTCAGGCACTCACCTTGCTTTGGGGAGGAGGAGAAGGAGGAGGAGGAGGAGAAGGAGGAGAAGAAGAAGAAGGAGAAGAAGAAGGAGGAGGAGGAGAAGAAGGAGGAGGAGGAGAAGAAGGAGGAGGAGAAGGAGACCTGGAGCTGTGCCCCAGGCTGGGCAGCCAGCAGCACCAGCCTGCAGTGACAATGGGCATTGCTGGCTCCCAGCTGCAGGAGGGGACTGCAGCAGCTCCATTGGTGCTCTCTGGGACTGAGCGAGTGATGTGAGCGTGAACCAGCACCTTTGTGAGGTGCCAGCACACCTTACTGTGTAAAGGCAATCCTTTGGACTAGATGATGACTATTTAGAAGATGATATTTTCATCTGCATAAATAATTTTCCTTGTTTTGGAAATATTTTTGTTAGTCAAGATAGTAACTTTCAAGATGTGTTTTTAGAAGGTGTAAAAATTGATATCATCATTTGTATCACAGAAATACAAAGAAAATCCCTTAAAACCATCCATTCCTTCATTTCAGTTTTGTATTTTTGAATTTTCAAGAGCTAACTCTAACATTAAAATCACTTTTAAATACTCTGTCTTCACACAATTTTGTTATTTCTCCATTTTTAAGCTTCAAAATGATATTTAAGGAAGAGTCATTTACTGTAACTACTTCACAGTTTGCAAATTAGCATCAATGAGGAAGGAAGTGGCGGAAGGAAGTGGCGGAAGGAAGGAAGTGGCGGAAGGAAGTGGCGGAAGGAAGTGGCGGAAGGAAGGAAGTGGCGGAAGGAAGGAAGAAGGAAGGAAGGAAGGAAGGAAGGAAGGAAGGAAGGAAGGAAGGAAGGAAGGAAGGAAGGAAGGAAGGAAGGAAGGAAGGAAGGAAGGAAGGAAGGAAGGAAGGAAGGAAGGAAGGAAGGAAGGAAGGGGTGGAAGGAGGGAGGGAGGGAAGTGGCGGAAGGAAGTGGCGGAAGGAAGTGGCGGAAGGAAGTGGCGGAAGGAAGTGGCGGAAGTGGTGGAAGGAAGTGGTGGGAGGAAGTGGCGGAAGTGGCAGAAGGCAGGAAGGAAGTGGCGGAAGGAAGTGGCGGAAGGAAGTGGCGGAAGGAAGTGGCGGAAGGAAGTGGCGGAAGGAAGGAAGTGGCGGAAGTGACAGAAGGAAGTGGCGGAAGTGGCGGAAGGCAGGAAGGAAGTGGCGGAAGTGGCAGAAGGAAGGACGGACGGATCGTTGTGAAACACAGTGAGCAGAGACAGGAGTGTGTGTGACCTGACTCTTCCCCTGATTAGCTCACAGGCTGTTGGTAGTTGGCTTCCTCCTCTGGTGTAATCCTCATAACAAAATAAACTTGGTTTTCCACCAGGACTGGGGCGTTGCTTTTTTGTATTTCTTTATCCTCAGGCTTCCTACATGTCCCTTCTCATCTGCACAGAAGGAGGTGGTGAATACAGAGATGAAACACAAGCAGCCAGGAACACCCACTTATTGATGTTTCCCACATTGTCTGCCCAAGACAGGTGGGCTCTGAGGCTGGGGCAGGAGGTGAGGCTCCTTTTTGATGGATTCAAATAAGAAAGCATCTTTTAAGATAAATTCCTCCTCTTGTTGCTCCCTTGCTCATTTCTAAACTGTGTTTTATTACTTCACGGGGTGTATTATTTCTGTTTTTCCACTTCAAGGAGGACTCAGATTCTTCCTGCTTTTTTTCCTAGGATCAAGCTGGGCTTTTAAGAGAGTGAGGGACTCCTTGGTGACTCCTTTCCTTCTCCACCCTCTGTGAGCTGCTCCTGTCTACAGCAGGGCCAAGCTGCAGCTGGTGGGAGGAGAGGAGGGGAAACCCCTCTTTATTTATGTTTGAAGGTTAGAAATACCAAGGTTGGGGATGGTCATGAAAAATGCATGCCCTTCATGTGGGAGCTGGCCTACATTTCCCACCAAATGCCTCCTGGCCAATGTTTTGAACATATACCCCGTGTTTGGAATTGTGTTTCTGTTGTTTCTCTGCTGTCTGCATGGATGCATTTGGATGATCTCATTCTCCCTGCACCATGTAATATTCCTCTGAGGTGGAGCTGGGGATGGATGTTCTCTGCTGTCAGTGGTGCGTTTGGAATGTGGCCACCTCAGGAGCACCTCAGTGTCCCCAGATTCCATGGAAACCCCTCTGCAGGAGGGAGTTCTGTGGGGGCGATGGAATGTAGGAAAATAAAGATGGTGCAGAAGGTAATCTCACACCTGAGGAGCTGCAGCTGTACTGATCCCCAAAGATTAGGAGCAGGCCTGCCCTTAACAGGCCACAGCTCTGTCCAGTAACGATGAGTGCTACAAAAGAGTGGGTTAGTTGGGTGAGGAGAGAGCTAGAGTTTGTTGGTTGTGTTGTAAGGGAGGAGTCAGTGCTGTGAGGAGCTGCCCATGAGAAATCACCAAGAAGGTGTGGGAGCTTTGCAATAAGATAACAAGAGAGCTCAGCTCTGGTGGGAGTACAGCATGCAGGCTGTGCTGGTGGAGGATTCCTCTTGCTGCCACAGGGGCTGGATAAACGTGGGGAGGGGACACTAAACTCATAATCAATTCATTTCTGTGGCTAGGAAACACTGGTTCCCAAGCATTGTGTGGCATTAGCAGAGGTGCAGCCCCACAGTGAGGTTTGGTGTGTGTGGGTTTTCTATAAATACAATCATACAAAAAGAGGCTGGGAGGATGCTCCCCTGCACCTGTGCATTTTGTACCTATTGCCTTCATCTCCCTGCTCACACTGTGACTCTCAGAGTCTGTCCCCTCCATTCTGCACCTCACATCCTTCATGCTTTTCCCAACATATCCCATTTCCCTTTGCAAGGAATTGCTGCTCCACACAGCTTGGGTACTGGGTTGCCCTTGCAAAGAGGGATGTGCACAAACAGGATCAACACAAATTTAACTTGGAAGGGTCCTTTGGCAGCCAAATGGTGCCAGGATGTGCTTGCTCAGGCTCCTCCTGAGCTCCCTGTCATCTCTGCTTTAGGTGGTGGTGCAGACAAGGACACTAATAACTTAAGTAATTACTCATGTCCAAATCAATTTGCTGCCCTGTCGGCTCCATTTCCTCTTTGCAGCCAATATCAGCATTGATTCCCAAGTCACCCTTCACATCCCCAGTACTGAGTGCAGCCTTCCAGTGACTTCTCTAACAGAGTCTGAAGGAAGGCTCTGCCTTCAATGGAACTTGGTTTCTAATTTTTGTAGCAGTTTAAATACCTTTATGTGGGTGAAAATTATTTTTTCTGGTAGATCAGGGTGATCTGGTAAAAAGGCAGTCTGAATTCAACACTTTTGATTAAATTAACAACACACTGAAGTTTCTCCAAACTCCACCCACAGCTTGGAAATAGATGAGAGTTTTTGTCACCTTTAAAGTGCAAAAAGCTGGGTCACCATCCAAACTGGCTGCTGGATGAGGGACTGCATGGTCCTCAGTATCCATCCAACTCCATGGAATCAGAAAGGTTTGGGTGGAAAGAAACCTTAAAGCTCATCTGGTTCCACCCCTGCCATGGCAGGGATGCCTTCCACTGTCCCAGGGTGCTCCAAGCCCTGTCCAGCCTGGCCTTGGGCACTGCCAGGGATCCAGGGGCAGCCACAATCCTCTCGTCCTGTGGGATGCAGAAGAACCAAGGTGTGCAGAGATTAGGGCAGTGTTGAATCTTTAGTTCCCACATATTCAATTTTCAGGAGCATTTGCACCTGTGTGCCCTCTTTTGGCTCAGGTCTGGCTGTCCTGGCTGATGTGGTGGATGAACACTCCCTGTGCCCACCTGTGGGTGTTAATTGTCTTTTTCCTGGGAGCTGATTTATGTTCTGCCTGCAAAGAATTCTTTATTGGATGTGTGGCCATTAAAAAGGGATGACTTGAAAGTAATCAGATATTTTAAACTAGAAAACTATGTATGAAATTCTCACCATCTATATTAAAATCTTAATTTAATGTATTTAAAAGTGTTACAATAAATGAAAATGCTAAAGCAAGATGTTTGCTGCTGAAGTTTTCTGATTCTTTAACCTGCTGAAAGGATGGATAAAACCTGCCTAAATGCTTGCAATGACCTTGCTGAAGGACTGCCTCCACTTTAAAAGCTGGTGTTTTCAGGAATTACAGAAAGAAAACTTTGTTTAAAGCAGTTACATCCAGTAATAAATCTCAAAAATTAATTACTTCAAATTTGGTGAGAACAAAACACAGAAATTCAGGAAGTGGTTTTCTTTCTGCTGCCTCAGATATTATTTTCTTGCACCTGAGTTTCATTCAGTTAGCTGTAACATCTCCAAGGTTTTGGCCCCAGTTATTGTAAACAAAAAAATCAGTTTTATTGATCACATGTAGTTCTTCTTTTGTGTTGTAAATCAGATTGAAATGCAAAACATGTTTTAATAAAAATATTTTCGTTGCCTAGAACAGACAAAGAACTTGTAATTGGTAGAAAGCTGTTTGAAATGCTGATTTGTGCATTTTTATTCAGTTCCAGTTGTCCAAGTACAGTTTGATACAAGTGGAAAATAAACTCTCATTTAGTAAATAGTGAAGGGATCACTTAACATTGTTTAACATGGCAAAAAATTGGAAAAAACAGACTGAATGAATGCAGGTATCTGTATTCTCCTAACTGCATACAGATGAGGTAGTGAATTGAAAGTTAAGGCTAAATTTAATTGCAGTTCATGTTCAAATGGTTTCCCACTGATAACAATAAAACTTTCTGTTCAGCAGCCACTCAAAAGTACAAACAGAAATGGGATTGAGACCAGTGGTTTTTGCTGATTTGAAACACTTCTATGTAAATCAACCCAACCCTGACAGGGAGGGAATGAAAAGACTTCCCCAATATTGGTACAAACCCCTGACTCTGCAGCAGCCCTGGTGCAGGATGGAGCTGCTGTTGTCCCTGGTATCCAGGGCTGGGAATGTCAAATTTTAGAAAGGAAAAGAGAAAAGAAGTGTTTCCAGCCTTTCTGAGGACAAACAGTGAGAAACAGCAACTAATCAAATGGGGTGTGATTGATGGCTGTTAAAGGAATAAAAACCTGCCCACACCGATAATAAACATTGCAGCTGCTTCCAAAATCGCTCCCCAGGGCAGCTTCGTCAAGCTTTAGTTGTGGAGGAAAAATAACTGTGGCCAGCAGAGCCAGTCCATTCAGTGATAAAACAGAACAACAGGGAAAAGTCAGTGTGGAAGAGTGTGATGGTGTTCACGGGGGTCTTAGGCTGAGGGAAGAGACGAGGATCTCACTCCATGTTTCAGAAGGCTGATTTATTATTTTATGATATATATTATATTAAAACTATACTAAAAGAATAGAAAAAAGGATTTCATCAGAAGGCTAGCTAAGAATAGAATAGCAAAGAATGATAACAAAGGTTTGTGGCTTGGGCTCTCTCTCTGAACCAGCTCCCTGTGATTGGCCATTAATTAAAAACAACTAACATGGACCAATCACAGATGCACCTGTGGCATCTGTGCAGCAGATAATCCACAGCAGCAGATAATCAATGTTTACATTTTTACAATGTTTACAATGTTTACATTTTGTTCTTGAAGCCTCTCAGCTTCTCCAGAGGAAAAGTCCTAAGGAAAGGGATTTTCATAGAGGATGTCTGCGACATAAGAACAGTCTTGGTGCCTCTTGTGGCTGTTGGCAAGGATGTTGTGCCCAACTGACCCCGAGTCACTGAGACAGGACTGCCCAGCTGGGTTTGAGCTCACTGACTCTGCCTGGCTTTGGTTTTTCTCCTTCTTGTGTCCTTCGGGTGCTGTTTGGCCAGAAAGTTTCTGTAGATAGAGAACTGGGGGGGAGAAGGAGCTGAGAGCTGGTCTAGCCCTCCCTGTGTGTTCCTTTGGGGGTTCTCTCACTGATTCTCCTGCTGTTTCTGGCTCTTTGCCTCATCTGAGGCTTCCCATGTGTAAATTTGGTGTAGCAGTGATCAGCCCTGCTGGAGGGCTGGGAGGCCAGACTGTGACAGGGGATGTTTCAGCCTTGGCAATGGAGCTCTGCCTGCTCCAGGTGCAGTCACAGAGCTCTTAAAGCTGGGACCCCCCTCCCTCAATGCCTTTCTCAATCAGAGAAACACTGACAGCCCTTTTGGAGGCATCCCTTCAGTAGCAAGGTCAAAACCAGGATGATGTCTGCCTTCCCATCTCCTTTCCTTCCCAGAAAAGGAGCTGGGATATTTTGGTCATCACTCCCCAAAACACCAAGAGAAGGGTGGAACTGATTTTGCTCTCACCCTCCTCCCTCCCCCTCCCACCCCTCTTCTAATTGTTCCCTCTGCCTTAACAATTTAACTCCAGTAGAATTCGATCCCTAAACTATTGTTCTCATGAAATGCTATGCTTAATAAAATGTGTGGCACATCAATAATTTAGGTACTTGTGACAAAACATAAAACTCTGTTAAATATATCATAAACTTTGCCTGGTGTTCTTGATAATTAAAAATGGATGTAATGGCAAAGTATTGTAGGTATTAACTCTATTTCAGAGTCCTTGCATTTAAACCAGGGGCCATCAATTTTAAAATACCGTAAAAAGTATGGCAAGATTTTTCAATATGTCTGATATACTGTCCTATCTATTTAAATTATTAATATGCAATGCAACCAACAGGAATTTAAATTCTTCCCAGCATAAGCTCTAGACAGTCACTCCAAGAGGAGCTCAGTGAGCTGTGGGGGAGTGGAGATAAACCCCAGCAGGGGCATAATCCCTTCCTCTGGGCTCAGGTCTCCTCTGCCTGCTCCACACTGAGCCATTCTCACCTGTGCCAGTCCCAGTTCCTGCCTGCCTTGCCCTCCACGCTGCATTTCACACTGGGTTGCGTTCCAGAGCCAGACTGCAGCCTTATCTCTGCAGTGAGATCCTGGGCATCCCAGCAGGGAGCTCTGAGCAGGGCTTTGGGATTGCTACAGGGTGGCTGAGAGCAGAAACCAGAGTGGTTTTAGCATGAGAGGAGAAAATCAACCTGCAAGTGCCTGGAATTAGTGATTCACTGAGAGCAAAGCTGGGGGAGCTCTGATGGATGGACAGCTTGGCAAGAGGAGTATAAAACAGAGGAGAAAGTAGAGATAAGGGCCAAAACCATGGACCTGCTACCAGACCTTGGGTCAGACAGAGCACTCCACTGCTGGACATCTGGGGCCATCCCAAATTCTCACTCTGTATTAGAAGCTGCTCAGCTAAAATTTTGTTTTCAGGGCAATTCCTGTCCCAAAGTCATGAATGAAGGGAGTTCTGCTGATGCAGAGCAGAGATCTGGGGTCCTTGGGCAGTGTGATACAAAGGCATGGCTCATGTTTTTCAGGGAATGCATCTCCCTGGGGGATAGCAGCAGAAGGTAAAGGTTTGACAAAGCTCCAGTATTTTTCACACCCATACACAGGGCTGAAATAAATAGATCAATTTTTTTGTGCTTACTCCAGACTCTGCCTTACTGCTGTGGTTGTGTCTTTGTTTTGGGACAAAAGGAGTGAAATGAATAGGTAGCATTGTGTCTTCCTCACCAGCATCTCTCCAGGAGTCCTGGCTGTGGGAAAAGCTTATTTTAAAGAAATGGAGTTGATGTGGAGTGAGGAAGAGATGCATCACGAAGTCCCAGAAAGCAGGAAAATGTTCCATGCTGGGAATTGCACTTTGTTTGTAAAAGTGAACAGATTGAGCAGTGGGGGGAAAAAAAGAAAAACAGAGCATAAATTCACTTTAGTTTGGTGTGCTGTTCCTGGATGTGCTGTTTTTGGAGGCTGTGTCTCAGTACAGCCCTCAGGGTACCTGGCCAGCTGATTAATATTTTCTCAGGAGGTGAATTTATTCCTGGCCTGGCACAAGTGGATGACGGGTTCATGTCTTTGATCTGAGATTTACAGCTCTGTGCCATTAAGGAAACTGCAGAGTTTTGTGGGTTTGGGTGTGGATTGATGCTGCTGCTGTCCAGAGCAGCAGGAGGATCCCAATTCCCTTCTCTTTTTCTGCTCTTGTCTAACCCAGCTGTGTGAGTGCTCCTGTGCTGTATCAAAACCCCTCCTATTCCTCTGCAGGCAAGAGCTGCAGGTGATATTTCAGAGAAATCAATGCAAAGGGAAGACTGGCAGCTTTCACTCTGCATGAAATGACAAATGGCCCAAAGATTTTTTTTGGGGGGAGGCTGTTGTTGTTGGAAAACACCAGTGTGCTGTTTTTCTTTGTAAATGGACTCATTGTTGTGGCTGTTATGGGAGTGTATTTTCCTTTCTGTTTAGTACCATTGTCATTATACACCAGGATGGATCTCTCTACACAGCAGAGCACATAACAAAGAATTAATCCTCCTGTTCACAGGGTCACTAATGGTGATGAGTGAGGGGCTTCTGTACAAGATAGTTCTTTTTCCTTGAAGAATAATAATAAAAACTGATAAAGAATAATAGAAAAACAGGACAAAGAGCATCCTCCTGACATGCAGTGTATGGGGAACACCTTTCTGGGCAGTCAGTGCCTGGGTGCAGGGGAGACAAACTCAGGAGGGGAGGTGTGACCGTGTTCACAGGGGTTCTTGGATTGGGGAAGAGATGAGGATCTGACTCCATGTTTCAGAAGGCTTGATTCATTATTTTATGTTATATATTACATTAAAAATATACTAAAAGAATAGAAGAAAAGGTTTCATCTCAGAAGGCTGGCTAAGAATAGAATAGCAAAGAATGATAACAAAAGCTTCTGTCTTGGACAGAGAGTCCGAGCCAGCTGACTGTGATTGGTCACTAATTAGAAACAACCACATGAGACCAATCCCAGATGCACCTGTTGCATTCCACAGCAGCAGATAATCATTGTTTACATTTTGTTCCTGAGGCTTCTCAGCTTCTCAGGAGGAAAAATCCTAAGGAAAGGATTTTCATAAAAGTTGTCTGCGACAGGGAGGACTTTTTATAGGATCATAGAACATCCTGAGCTGGGAGGGACCCACAGATCACCCATGGCAGCCCCAGCCCTGCCCAGCAGCCCCACCCTGGGCATCCCTGGCAGCTCCTGGAGCTCTGGCAGCCCTGGGGCCGTGCCCATTCCCTGGGGAGCCTGGGCAGTGCCAGCACCTCTGGGGAAGAGCCTTTCCCTGAGCTCCAGCCTGAGCCTCACCTGACACAGCTCCAGCCATTCCTGGGGTCCTCTCACTGGTAGCCAGAGTGCAGAGATCAGTGCCTGCCCCTCTGGTGAGGAAGTATTTTACCTGGTATCACCCCCTTGTCTGTGTGCCTGACCTTTCCCCAGAACCTCAGTGATGGATGTTTGTTGTGCTTTCTGAACAGCCCTTCTGGCCCTCAAATCCAACAGTTTCTTTTGGCTCTGGCCCCCAGTGTGCATTGCTGCAACTCAAACCTCTTCATCCTCACTTCACCCTTAGCAGAGTGGAGGATGCTCTGTCCATCTCCTGTCTGAGGCTGCAGCGCTCCCAACACGAGGATTTACCCTAATTCACCTCAACAACTTCTCTTCTTTAAACAGAATCACAGCTCCTTTGCCTTTCCTCTTAGTTTCCCTGTCCATCCTTATTTTTCTCAGCATTTTCTCAGCTCAGGTGGTGCTCACAGTGGCCCAGGGTGGATCCTCAGTGCATACAGATGTGCTCCTGCAGCCAGAGCTGCTCTCTGAGCATGTTTTACACCTTGTGCACCTTGACAGTGTCACCTAATCACAATTCTGTGCCTTGCTTAAAGCAGTGTCATGTAAAATGATGCCAAAGGCCTTGCTGTGGCCCTTGTATACAACAGTGACTGCCTCTCCCTGAGTCCTGCTGCCCTGTCATGGAAAAAATATGAGATTGGCTTGATATTTGTTCTTGACAAATCCTTGTTGGCTGTCCCTCACTGCCTTTTTATCTTTCTGGTGCTTAGAAAGTGTTTGTTTGATGATTTCTTGCAATATTTTTTTCTGGGAATTGAAGTTAAGCTGCCCAGCCTGTAATTCCCTGCCATGTTTGCTGTTCTCTGCTCTTCTGGGACTCGTCACAGTCCCTGAGTTTTCAAAAATAAGTGCTAACAGCCCTCATATTGTCTCCACCGCTTCCAAGTACCTGGCAGTGAATCTCAGCAGCCCCAGCTGATTTGAAAATATGTGATTTATATAAATATCTTCTGGACTATTGCTTTCCCCTTGTAGTCTGAATTCTTACCTTTTTTTGTAAGAAGTAACCATTGAAATATCTCTACAAATGAATCCATCATTTTTATTGGGAAGCATTACCCTCTGCAGTGACAGCAGGGAACAGCTCTGCTGAATGATGGAGGAGCTCTTCTCCTGGTCATAAAATTATTATTAATTTGACATAATTTTGGGGTTTCAGTGTTATAGTTTAGGTTCCTTACAAGCTCTACAGCAATATACAATCTGATCTATTTTTAATTTTATTTCCCGGGTGTATTTTCTACTCATTTACACAGTTCTTAACCTTTTGATTCAGTTTCTACAGCTGACCTGTCTGTGGTCCAGCATCACTAGATGATTTTCCATAGTTTATTTAGAATATGGAAACATATTTTTTTAAATTTAGTATATGGAAATGTAAATAGAATTTTTTTTAATATTCAAAGTCAGGTAGGTCTGAAGGTGAGAAGATTTTATGCTGGAGTGTGTAGGAATTCCCTGATGTGCATCTGCTATGCCCTGACAGGCTCCAGCCCCTGGGATGGGTATCCTGGGTTATCTCACCATCCACAGCCCCTGGGGGACAGAGCCAGGGCAGCAAATGTTCTTGTTCTCAATTATCTCAGCTTTCCTCACCTTTAAAATAGACCAGAAGAATTTTCACTTTGGAATGATGACACTTGAAATTTATATTATCTTTGTCTTGATTTACCATCTTTTGTGACACTGTCTTAATAGGGATGAACAGATTTCACTGATAATGGTTCTATGACAACCTACTGAACAAATCACACTGATGTTTTTCTTCCCTGCCTTAGGGATGGCTGGGATTTGGCTTGCTGAATGAAACATCAGGGTTTTTTTCCTGTTTTTCAAAGTACTTCCCATCTAGTTTACACTGAAATGGTTTGACAGTTTTCAAGTAGGCAACACTTTGATCTGTGTGTCAACTTGCTTTAACTCACTTCATTGGAACAAACAGGAGATGTTTTGTTCTACAGAACAAGTATTTGGTGTCTGTTGTCCCTGATATTTTTCAAATAAAAAGTTAGGAGTGTTTTGATTCATGCATTCCATCATGGTAGAACTTGTCAGTCACAGTAATGTGTTATAAGTTACAATGGAATTGTCAGAAACTGGAGGAAAAAAAAAAAACAAACCAAAAAACCTCCAAAGATGAACAACAGAACTGAAATTAAAATTTCTCGATTCTGAAAATAAATCCTTAATGGAAAGTTTGAGAGAAGAACATGTAATTTCATCATTTCTTACTGGTGATTGGCAGAAAGGAGCATTTTTAAATAACTTCAGTTTCAAAGAGACTGAATTGTTTGAACTGAAGGACATTTGGAAACAAAAACTAACCAAACAATATGTTCTTGTCCCTACCCTGAGATGCATAAGCAACCCCTAAATGGGTGTTAAACACTGGATCATGTTGGAAAATATCTCTTCTCATTAATCATTCCTCCTTCTTGCAGGAAGGGCCTTTTCCTTATGTAGGAGCTCTCCTGGTACTCTGAACAACCTGCTCGAGGGGGAGGAGCCCCCGCCCATGGCAGGGAGTTGGAACTGGATGAATTTTAGGCTTTCTTCCCACCCAAACCATTCCATGACCAAGGATGATGATCACAATACCTATTAGTACGGGATCAGTGTATTCCTACAAGACTGGCTAAAAAGAGAAGTACCACAAACCAATTCTTTTCACCATTTGCAACTTTTTGCTTTGTAGAAACCCACTGGACACTGTCCTCCCCTGCCCCAGCCTGGCCCCTGTCTCTGGATCTCATCTGAGTGTTTCTTTCCAAAAGATTTACACTGGAAAATGGTTATTTGAAGATATTGTGTTTTTGCAGGTGCAGCATACAGAACTGGCATTGATTTGACAGTTTAAGTTTTTAGGGGGAAAAAAAGGCAGCATTTTGGAAATTGATGGGATTCAAATGACAGGTTTTGATATTTTTAGTTTGAAATAACGTTTTAATTCAAAATACAGAAAAGGCAGAGGGAGGAGAAATCAGAAGCCAAAACTGGAGATAAACAGCAGTTGATGAGATTATTTTTCTTCTCTTTGGAAAGTCATCTAATAATTTAACAAAGGAAAAAATACTAATGAAAAATTTTACATTTCTATTCAGGCCAAAGTAAAGGTCAAGATTCTGCAGCCAGTCCTTCACCAAGAGTGAAAGAGCTGCAGCTGGAAAGAAATTCATTTCTGCAGTGTAAAACCTCCCATGCCCTCCTGTTCCCTCCAGCCTGGACTGCATCACAGGGAGTTTTTATTCTGGAAAGTCCTCACGGCACAGTCAGAGCTGCACTGACCCCGTGGCTGCAGCTGAGAGCTCAGGCAGCCACCCTGGGTCTGCATCCTGCCAGGGCTGCTGTGCTGCTCCTGGGGGCACAGCCAGGGCCAAAATCTGCAGCTTTTAAAGCTGGGCACGCAGGGAGCTCTGGAGAGACACAGTGGGGACTTGTGTGCATGAGCTCCTGTCCCCTGAGCCACTGCTAAAAGCATCATCGAGCTGTGTGCCCTGCTCAAGCTATGCAGGGCTTGAAAGGTTTGGGTCTCAGCCCTGGTAGGTCTCTGCAGGGCCCACTCTAAGCTGGCAGATTGGCTGGCTCTGTAAGCAAAATAATAATGAATGTAATTCTATGTAATTTCCAACTTGCCTGTACTCAGAAGCCAATTGGAATAACTAAAGAATCCTAATTTCCTTGGCACAAGGATGTCCTGTTTGCAATTGGGTGACTAGCGCAGAATGTTCCATTCATTTGCCTCATGAAACAATTCCTCCCCTGCTCTCTGCTCTCACCTTTGATGGACAGACCCCTCCTATTTATATGGATGAACTTGGTGGCACGAGGCTTCCCCTGTCAGCACACAGGACACACTGGGAGATGTCACCCTCAGCCATGGTGATGCCTCAGGTTTAGCTTTTACATTTTTCAGATTCTGTACTGTTTTAGTGGGTAATTCTGAGCTTCATGTTAGGGGATGCTGAGCTCTGTGCACAGAGCAGGGAGACAAATCAATTCCTGCTCCAGCTGAGCACCAAGGACAAATGATCCAAATCTCAGGCCCAAGGGCACAAACACCGTGGACTAAAGAGAGAAAAACAAGCAAGGTGGGACTGCCTGGGCTAAAGTTGGAATGGGACAATGAACTGCAAGATGCAAATGGAGCAGAACTGATCAAAGGGAGAGACCCCGTGAGCGCTCGTGCGTTTTGGGACCATTTTGGGTTGTGCTGCCCAAGGTGGATCCATTGAGGCCTCTTAATAAACCCCTACTTTATCCTTTAGCTCTGTCTAGTCTCTGTTCCAGGCCAGCCTTCACAAGGCATCAATGTCACCCTCATCCTGATGGTGTGTTCCTTCAGCCCAGGTTTTGATGAGAATTTGGACAATGTTCAGTCCCCAGTGCACTGTGCTTTGGATGGGGCTCAGGAATAGTGGGCTGGTGATGTCCTGCACTTAGGAGCAAACCCAGGACAAATCCTGGCATCAGAGGGTACCGGGGCTCAGCTGGCTCCTGTGTGGCAGCACCATTGGAATTTACAGATTTATTTATCTCTCCTTTGCCAGGGCAGAGGAGAAGCCCTGAGAGCCCTGCAGCAAGAGGTCAGGGCTCACCAGCCCCTGCAGTGGGGGCTGCAGGGCAGGGCTGCAGTTTGCTGAACAAACCATGCTTGGGCACGTTTGAGATGTGGCTGGGGGATACTCAAATGCTGGGAGGCAGATTTGCACTTTGTACCTTTCTTTCTCCATTGCCATTCCTGCACATAAAGGCATTAAATCCTTTTGGCCTTGAGAAAATTACTGCAGGATCCTTGGTGACTGCTACTTGTCAGGAGAGCATCCTGTATCTAAAGGGGTTTTTTTTGTTATAAATCTCCAAAGATATTTAAGATCCACGACTCTTACCTTTGAAAGTCTACTCTAAAGTCCTGGAATATGAAAAACATGCACATAGACAGCTCGGCACACGAGAGGCCTCGCCGCCAGCTTGAAAATTGCTGAGATCTGTGACATTAATCTCAAAAACCTTGCTATAAATAAAGCTCAGGGAAGGGAAAGGCTTTGCTGGGGTGGCCTCTGTTGGGAGGTGAAGGGGTGCAGGGGCTGCAGCAGGGCATGGGGCGATGTGCTGCTGAGATTCCCAGGGCAGCTCCCATCCCAAGGCTTTGGCTTGGTGAAAGGAACTTGACCCACAGCAAAGAGAGAGGAATGGATACCCACAAAAATGAAAACAAATCTCCCCTGACAATTTTGACTTAATTTTGATAGTTTCACTGCTGTCGCAGACATCTTTTATGAAAAATCCTTTCCTTAAGATTTTTCCTCCTGAGAACCTGAGAGGCCTCAGGAACAAAATGTGAACAATGGTTATCTGCTGCTGTGGAATGCAACAGGTGGATCTGGGATTGACCTATGCTGGTTGTTTCTAATTAATGGCCAATCACAGCCCAGCTGGCTCAGACAGAGTCCCAGCCACAAGCCTTTGTTATCATTCCTTCTTTTTCTATTCTTAGCTAGCCTTCTAAGGAAATCCTTTCTTCTATTCTTTTAGTACAGTTTTTACGTAATATATATAATAAAATAATAAATCAGCCTTCTGAAACATGGAGTCAGATCCTCATCTCTTCCCTCATCCAAGAACCCCTGTGAACACCATCACACACTGCTGCAACTATTTTAAAAATTATTTCTAAGCCCAAAAATATAAGAAATGGAAGAATTAAAGTCTTCAATACAGTTGAAGCTTTTTAATCTGTGGACATTTAAAATACCAGCTCACCTTGATTTTGTTTGAGTTCTTGGTGCTGAAGCTGAATTCTAATTATGCTCCAGTAGCTTTGCTTGCCAACTTGATCTTCCAGGCTTGGATCACATGGAAGCTTAAAAACAAAATAATGCAGACTTCACTTTTAATCTGTCTCACTTTAAACAATTTATCCTTTTTGAGATACCTGATTGCACAGGCTCTTATAGATAACCACATGATGTGTGTGTTCCATGTCTGATGGCAGACAGCATACCTGATCCCTGTGGAATGATCCACTGGGGAATGATGGTAATTAATCTCTAACAAATACAAATTTGGAAACATCTGTGTAGATTTAAGCTTAGGGAGCAGGAGCAGGGAACAGGTTTCTGCAATGCGAAGAGAGTGAGAAAGCAGAACTCAAGGTACCAGGCAAATATTGCAATTGAATTAGTCAGCTTGAGGAAATTAAATCAAGGGAAATTGGAAAGTGTCATATTTTTTGATCTGGATTTCTGGCTGTTATGAGATTTTGAAGAGAGCCAGTGAAGAATATAGAAGATAATAAGTTTTAATTATTTTTCCTGGTGACTCAGAGGAGAGGTGGATGAAGCCCTTTCTGATTTTGTGATAATTAATGTGACTCCCATGGCAAAGTGAAATGTGGTGATTAGTTATAAGTCAGCTGAACTCTCACAGCAGATTTTCAGAGAATTTCTCATTGCTTCAGTCCTGTTAACAGCCCAAGCAGCTACGCTTGCCTAGGCCTGTCCTATGTGTGGGGTGAAGCTTCGCTGAGGAAATCTGGTTGCAAAGCCCCAGTTAAACCCATGGTAAATTTAAAGCGCAGAGCTGTGTATCAATAGTTATGAATAGACACCTAAATGTGTTCCTGGCAAATGACACTTCTGACCTGCAAAAGTGCAGATTTAGCCATTCCTTTAAAAAGAAATGTGTAAGATGCTAGGAATGCATTTACAGCAATGCCCAGCAAGAGGCAAACAGGCCACATGGTCAGAGATGGTGGGAAAACAGAATCAGGGACCTTCTTAAAGATTTCTGCTCTCAGTTTCTAATTTGTGCCAGTTTGTAATTACTGTGGGTACAGTTTTGGTCACTCACAATCCAGGGGGATCACTGCTGACATAACCCAGAGCTGCTGGGCTCTGGAGCACCAGAGGCATCCCAGCAGGCCCCAGCAGGCTGAAATGCAGCAGTGAGACCCAGGGAGGCCAAAGGCCCCTGAACACAGCAGAGGAGTTTCTGCTCCGTTTCTCATGGTGACTCAGGCAGACAGCACCATGCTGAGGGCCAAGCCAGAAAATGGGATGTGTCCTCCTCCATGGAGACTGGCAAAGGGGAGCCCATGGAGAGAGAGGCAAACTCTAGGAAGGAGGAGATCTTCCTGTGTCTGTGCTCTGCAGGAGGGACAAAGGCACCAGGGAGGGTTTGCGCTGGTTATCCAAGGAGGTGCAAGTTACCTGCTCCTTTCTGGAAAGTGCTGCCACCACCTCCTTCCAGAGCCTGCTTCTTCCTTGCTCAGGCTGTTGTGTGAGAGGAAACCCAGGGATTCAAGGGTTCAGGCATGACCACCATGCTCCCAGTGTCTCATGAGGAGCATGCTGTGAAATTAGAACCATAAAATCACAAATAGTTTGGGTTGGAAGGGACTTTAAAGATCATCTTATTCCATGGGCAGGGACACCTTCCACTATCCCACCTTGCTCCAAGCCCTGTCCAGCCTGGCCTTGGACTCTGCCAGGGATCCATGGGCAGCCACAGCTGCTCTGGGCAGCCTGTGCCAGGGTCTCCCCACCATCACAGGGAAGAATTCCTTCCTAATATCCAATCTAACTCTCCTCCTGCCAATTTGAAGGTGCTCCCCCTTGTCCTGTCACTCCAGGTCCTTCTAAGTAGTTTCTCTCCATGTTTCCTGTGGCTCCTTCAGGTACTGGAAAGCCACACTGAGGTCGCCCCAAAGCCGTTTCTTGTCCAGGCTGAATGTCACGGTGCAGGGAGAACTCGGGACGCTCCATACGAGACTCAGCAAGCTTCGCTTATTGATTAGACATTTATGCACAACAAATAATAAGCTCACACATATTCTGTAAGCCAAGCAGTCTATTGGTTACATTATAGATATCAGCTCTTCCTCATTCCTTGGGAGTTACATCTCTTTTTCTCATGTCTCTTTCTCAATTACAGCATCTTGCTATCATAATACAGCTATGCTTCAAGGACACGGTGTTTTTGCAGCTGTAGGGACTCAGATTAGCCACGGCCCTGTACTTTTCCAATTCTTGGTCAGCTATCCAGAGTTCCCTCATAGCTGAACACCCCCAACTCTCCCAGCCTTTCCTCAGCAGAGCTGCTCCATCCCTCTGATCCCCCTGGTGCCTCCCCTGGACTCTCTGTAAAAGTCAGAAGTTTTTTGGCACCCTCAATGAACTTGTGAAGAGAGAGAGGAGAGTGAGTGAAGGAAAAGGTTTATTGTCTCCTTCTCCCAAGAACCCAAAAACTCCTTCCAAGGCCTGCAAGAGAAATGCACTGGAGGCTTGCTAAACGTAATTCCTTTCCAAGAGGGGAAGCAATGAATGAAGGCACTGAGGGATCTGGTGGGCAGTGTAGCAGCTGTCCTCCTATAAGTGTCTTTTTTTAACTTATTTTTCTTAAAAATGTAGCAATGCTTTGAGTGGAAACGCTTTCAGGACTGCATGACCACAGGAGTCCTTCACATGTGCTGATGCTGAAGTCATTGAGCATTTTTGCATTACGTTAGAACTTTTCTTTTGGAAAATATAGGGCAGAAGAAGCTGGAATTATTATTTTTCAGAACTTCCAACTCAATCTCTTTGACATTCTCATAGAAAAGGCTGATGTTCCAAAATATTTGTGCACAATCTTTCCAAACCAAGCCATTATTTCTGCTTGCAGACAAAGAATATAAATGTTTATGGGCTCTCTATGGAGCAAACGAAGGAGCTTGGTTTATACCCATGCTGCCCTAACAATTCTATGTTAATATATGCCATGAAATTCCTTTTTTTTTTTTCTTCCCTTTCCTTTCTGTTTGCACTTTATTGCACCTCAGGTATTCATTTCAGCTCCCTGACAGGCTCTGAGAGGCACCTCTAGTTATTTGAAACAAATAAATCACGTCTTGTCTATAGGATCACCCCAGGGTGAGGAGCCAGCAAGGCACCATTTCCAAATGCTGCAGTGATGGATTCCTGCAGCCCTGGGGGACAGCACGGTCCCCATGCCATGGGCCAGGGCAAATAACCTGTCAAACCTGATGCACTCACTTGCTGGGTAGGAGAAGGGAAGGTTGGGATGCTGGAGTTGGCTGGGAAGGACAAATTTGAGTTTGGACACATTTTCTTTGAGTTTTCCCTCTATGTGGGAAGTTTTTTGTTAAAATTTCCAAAGTTCTCTGTGTGATTTGTTAATCTGTGTCTTCTTTCTGTTGTTTCTTGGTCATGAAATGTGGAATTCAGCTTAAATCTGGGAGCCCAGAAGGAATGATGCAGGATATGCCCCATTTCCCCATTTACAACCTAATTTCTGTGTGAATCTTTTCAAGTAAAAATAGAAAAATAAATCGAGGTTGAAGTGAATCCTAGATACAATCTCTAATTAGATTAGGACCCAGAGTTATGGAATAATAAATTTTCTAACTACCATGGCTCAGCTTCTCAGTGCTTTTAAGACTGATTTTTGCCTAAGGCACTGGGAAAGTGACTGCAACAAAACTTAAAGAGATTAAACCTGATTATTAAGAGAAGTTTTTTTTGTTTTTTTTTTTTTTGATGCCCCTTCCAGACACACAAGCAGTGGTGTTGTAATGAACATGTTAAAAACCAAAGAGCCCCTGTGCAGCTGCATGGAGCATGGCTTAGTTCCTTTACCTGTGCCCAAAGCTGAAGTTAATAAGTCAAATGCTGACCTGGAGATGTGACACTGAGATGATTTTTTACTTTCAGTCCTTCTAAATTAAAACACATGCCCTGGTGTTTCGAGTCTGAGGACTCTATTAATTTCTGTCATTGTGGTACATTTGTAGCTCAGAAGTGATTCCCAGCATCATCCATCTCCAGCCTGCTGATTTTATCCAGCTGAGACATGCAGGGTCCATTGCTAAAAAAGGAACTTTATTTCCTCTCAGCCATTTGCTGTGTGAATCAGCAATGCTTTTTGGCTCAAACTGGTTGATCACCCAGAGCTCCCAGTAACACAGCCAGGGACAGCCACAGGAACAGGAAACAGCAGTTTAAGGATTGAAATTTTGAGTTCAAACCCTCAGGAAATCACACTCACCATGAGAAAAGTAAGTGCCTACCTGGATTTCAGGCCAAACCTTAAGCTAACTTCATGAACCCTGGCATGCAGATTTTTAAATTTATTTTCTTTTTTTTTTTTTGCTTTGGGGAATAAAAGTACGCACTGGGCTTGTAGGACTGTTACTAAGGACTAATTAGGCAGTGGCTTTGAGATCTGGCAGCTATTATTTCTCACCTGCAGTGGAGTTAGCAATTCACATACTTTGTTTTCCTTGCTCCACAGCACACTGCAAGTTGTATATGGAAAAGAGTTTCTCTCTGCCACACAGGATAATTTGGAAACCATTATTATCAATCCTTGTGGCTCAACAGTGGCACTGTGCAGGGCACTGGCCTCTTACCTTAGGACAGGCAGGAACACTCTGTCTCATAAAAGCACACATCATCCACACCATCCATCTTCACTCTCAAGTTTTTGGGCTTGCTCTGCCCAAGGAAATCCTGGCTTGGGAAAGCCAAGCATGTCAGTAGGTGCCAAGGTGCTCAGAGAATCAGTTCCACAGAGGAGCTTTTAGCAAAGACTGAGACATGTGTGGAGCAAGGATGTGTGTCACTGCTAGTCACCTCCAGGGTCCTGCCCTGAGCACCTGGCAGAATTCACAGAATCACTAGGCTGGAAGATGTGACGGTGTTCACAGGGGTCTTAGGATGAGGGAAGAGATGAACATCTGACTCCATGTTTCAGAAGGCTTGATTTATTATTTTATTATATATATTATATTAAAACTATACTAAAAGAATAGAAGAAAATTTCATCAGAAGGCCAGCTAAGAATAGAATAGCAAGAATGATAAAAAGGCTTGTGTCTCAGACTCTGTCTGAGCCAGCTGACTGTGATTGGCCATTAATTACAAACATCTAGCATGGGCCAATCAAAGATCCATCTGTTGCATTCCACAGCAGCAGATAACCATTGTTTACATTTTGTTCCTGAGGCCTCTCAGCTTCTCAGGAGGAAAAATTCTAAGGAAAGGATTTTTCATAAAAGATGTCTGTGACAGGAAGAGACCTTCAAGATCATGGAGTCCAACCCAGCCCCAACCCCTCAACTCAACCCTGGCCCCCAGTGCCACATCCAGGCTTTGTTAAACACACCCAGGGATGGGGACTCCACCACCTCCCTGGGCAGCCATTCCAGAACTTTATCTCTCTTTCCATGAAAAGCTTTTTCCCAATCTCCAGCCTGTATTTCCTTGGTGCAGCTCGAGGCTGTGTGCTCTGGTTGTGTCAGTGCTGCTGCAGAAAGAGCCCAGCCCCAGCTGAGCACAGGCCCCTTTCAGGAGCTGTGAGAGTGATGGGGGCAGCCCTGAGTCTCCTTTTCTCCAGGCTGAGCACCCCCAGCTCCCTCAGGGCTTCCTCACAGGGTTTGTGTCCCCAGCCCCTCTCCAGCCTCGTTGTTCCCTCTGGATGTGCTCAGTGTCCCAAGGTCCTTCCCAAGCTGAGGGGCCAGAGCTGGGCACAGCACTCAGGTGTGCCCTCACCTGTGCTGAGTGCAGGGGCAGAATGCCCTCCCTGCTCCTGCTGGCCACACCATTCCTGACCCAGGCCAGGTCCATTTGCCTTCTTGGCCGCAAGGGCAGCAACTCAACCCAGCTCATCAGTTCCTTGTGTGCCATCAGTGCTCAGAAGAGCTGAGCAATGATCTGTGTTTGGAATTGTTTCTTCATGGAAAATCAGCCTTCAGGCAGGGTTTTACACGTGCACCAGGTTACTGGGGACTGCAGAGGCTGAGGGGCTGCTTCAGTTTTGCTGTCATGGTGGTCCCTGCAGAATTGGAGTGACACAAGCTGGAGCACCCATCCAGAAGAGGGGATGTGGTTCTCCTGATGTTTTCCAGCCTGTAATATTTAACTCAGAGCCCAGGAGTGAGTGTAACCTGTGGAAAATGCACCTCTTGTAATCCATTATTTGATATTGGCAAAAGTGAGCCTTACCCTGTCATTCCCACCTTAGTTTTGAAAATCTTTGGCCTTTTCTGGTCTCACCCTGTGGTCTCTGCAGAGCAGCCTTTGCACCAGGACCCTCTGTCTCTGTGCTGCTGCTGCATGCAGAGGGGAGAATGAATTGTTCTTTCCATGAGTATTAAATATTTTATTTTGTGACCTTCCTCTAATCAGATGCTTTATCTCAACCATCTATTAAAAGCAAAGCAATAAAAAAAGGAATTTAATAAAGTTAACCCCCTTAAATTGTGTAATTGTCGCTTTCCCAGGATATTAAGGAAGCTGTAAGGCGGGAAAAATATGTACAGAGCAGTTTTTGGTGCATTGATAATTTGTTATCTAATAATCTCTTCTCCTCCACACTATTCCCAGTTTTCTCATTACTTGTGTGCAGCACAACACCCTGTTGCTGGCAGCAGGCTGCTGTGCTCTGCAGAGCCAGATCTGCTCTGTGTCACTGCTGAACACTCTGGTGGCAGGAGGGACTGTCCAGGCACAGGCAAAGCCTGAGGGTATTGAAGTTTGCGAGTGAGTTATTTCTCTCCTAATGCTTTAGAAGTGCAGTGAGAGACAGCTCTCCTGTCCCAGCAGGCTGTGGCAGGTGTTTCTCAGAGGGGAAAACCATGGCAGGATGTTCAGCACAGCACCAAAGAAAGCATCCCTCAGAATCACAGAATCCCAGATAGATTTGGGTTGGAAGGGACCTTAAAGCCCATCCCATCCCACCCCCTGCCATGGCAGGGACACCTTCCACCATCCCAGGGTGCTCCAAGCCCTGTCCAGCCTGGCCTTGGGCACTTCCAGGGATCCAGGGGCAGTCACAGCTGCTCTGGGCACCCTGTGCCAGGGCCTCTGCACTCTCACAGGGAAGAATGTCTTCTTAATATCCAACTAAATCTACCCTCAGGAGCCCAGTGTGTTGCACATGTATCCCCAGGTGTTTGCTGGGTGGAGGTGGTTGCCATGAAGTTGAGACTCAGATATGAATCAGACCCTCTGGATCCCCTGTTTCTCCCAGGGATCTGTCCAAGCTGATACTTCTGGTCTGACTCAACAACACTGATAATTTCTCTTCACTATCTTTGAACAAGCACTGAGAGCACCAAGTACCTCCTTGGAGTGACCACAGGCTGTGCATCTGCTGCAGAGTGTGTGTTTAGGTCAACACCAGAAGACCTGAGGTAGCTGAGGACTTGCAGGATGTTGGACATTTGCAGTTGGTAACTGGAGAAGACAAAGCAGAAGTTTTCCTGACCCCTAGTTGGCATCTGGAACTACCTGAAGCAGGCTGGGATAGAAGTGACCTGCCTTGGTCTTCACAGGGACGTGGATCTGCTGCCTTGCCTGTCAAAATGGGGTTCCAGCAAAATGTTTGTGGTTCAGGAGTGGAGAGGCAGCACCAGGCCAGGTATGCACTGGGGAATCAGGGCTGCAACTGGAGAGAAGACTTCTCCTCTTGGCAGCTGCCTGTATTTAAAAGTGGAGAATTCTCTCCTTTTACAGTTTATATTCAAATGAGGATTCATGTGACAGCTTTACCTGCCAGAGGAGAGCTCTCCCAGGAATAAATTCCCACAGCAAGCCACGTCTGGATGGGGAGGTTATCAAGGAAGAGGGAGCAGGGGTCAGGTGAGTGATGCCTGCTGCAATTTGCAATTACAGACCACGTTTGGGAACACACAGGAGAGTGTTACTGTCGTGCTTTGGGCTGGGCAGATGATGGATGTGATGGGATTGAAATGGTGCAGAGGGTGATTACAAAGAGCTGGGAAATTAAATGGAATAGCTACTGGTTAGGAGCCAAATGTGTGACTGTGTTCAAATGGGGTCTCAGGTTGAGGGAAGAGATGAGGATCTGACTCCATGTTTCAGAAGGCTTGATTTATTATTTTGTTATATATATTACATTAAAACTACACTAAAATAATAGAAGAAAGGATTTCATCAGAAGGCCAGCTAAGAATAGAATAGGAAAGAATGATAACAAAGGTTTGTGGCTTGGACTCTCTGTCTGAGCCAGCTGACTGTGATTGGCCATTAATTAGAAACAACCAGCATGGGCCAATCACAGATGCACCTGTTGCATTCCACAGCAGCAGATAACCACTGTTTACATTTTGTTCCTGAGGCCTCTCAGCTTCTCAGGAGGAAAAATCTTAAGGAAAGGATTTTTCATAAAAGATGTCTGTGACATAAGTGTAAATTTCTCTTCTTCAGAGCTGGATCTGTGTTGGTTTGCATCTGCATTGCCCAGGAAGGGCTCAGTGCACAGGAAACTGAATCTGGCAGGTGCTGGAGACACAAAAATGTGATGTGGCTGTGACTTATTGAGCAGAACCTCAGATTTGACTGCTGGGAAGACAAGTATTGCCTTCAGAGAGCAGAGCCAGGTGGTCTTGCTTATCAAGGAGAAAAATAGGGTGATGCTGGGGCTGGTGGTCATGATTGAGGACACATGAGTTCACATCTTGCCCCTGAATGTGTTTACACCCTTTGGGATGGGGTCAGTCAGTCACTGGTGCTGGGCACAGTCTGGGAGTGCAAATTCCTGGGGTCTGTGGGCTTTTAAAGGGATTGCTATGAATTTATATGCAGGGAAAGCTCTTCAAAATCAAGAATCAGGAAAACAGTGTGCAGTAGCCAAGGAAAGGATTTTAACTGGGATTTCTCTCATGGTCTGAAGGCACAATGGGGTAATTGGAAGCTGTGGTGATAACACACCACAGAGAGAGGAGAGTTGTTATCAGAACCTGAGTTCTCTCTATTAGTGGTGAATTTCAAATTCAGACTCAAACTCAGGAGCAGGGGAAAGGGCTTGGACCCTACTGCTGCCCAATCTAGTGATAGAAATTGCTGCCACTGCCCCTGCCCTGCTCTCCCCTCAGTTCTTGTGATTTTAAAGTGTAATCAGTCTCACTATTCAGGACAGTCTGGCATGTGTCTCCCCACCAGCAACAGGGATTCTGATAAAAGAAGTCAACAAGGCTAATGTTGTTTTCAGTCACTAAATCTGACTTCAAGCTAGCCTAGGAAAAAGGGAATTCATCTCTGAATACATTGGTTGATGACTGACAGGGAAATATTGCACATGATGTAGTTGGTGTATATTTTCAATCACCTGTACAGCTGGCTGAATATTGGAAAAACGTTTTTGCAAATGTATCCCAGTAATTGGCAGAAAAGAAAGAAATTAATATTATGCAACCCACAAATCACTCCATTATGTATCTACAGCAGCAAGGGCTTCCTACAGCAGAACTGGATTCAACATCAAAATCTCCATTTCGGGCTCCCCAGGAGCTCTGTGAGGAAGGGAAGTGTGCTGATGGGAATGAGGTGCTGGTGGAACAACCAGGGTGATGTCGCTATAGGACACGAAAGAACACAAGCTCACACCGCTGTTCTCAAGGTGAAGAAAAAAGGGAAGTTTATTTTCTGACTCCAACATTTATAGTTTTCCAAGAGTGACAGTGGATTGGAGGGTGACAGTGCCACCTCTCCAATGACACTGGACAAACCAACAGCCCATCAACTCTCTCTTCTTCTATAAAGGAATGCAAAAAAACGAGTTATTTACAGAAAGTGAGTGAGAAAGCTTGCTACAAGAATATTAACATCAGAAGGCTTAGAAAATCTTAAAAAACCAGGGTGGCAGGTTGATGTCACCTGTGTACTGTGTCACTGGCACTGGCTGGGCCTTTCTGGCCACCCCCCTGTGACCAACAGCAGTGGCTCTGTGGGCAAGAAAGGGAAACTTGCCCCTGGCAAACCCAACACTTACAGGCTGACAGCAGGGCTGGAACAGGGGGAGAAGGCTGGCAAAATCAATGGGAATGACAGTTAGGAAAGATAATTGATCATATTGGCAGGTGGGAGAGCAATGGAGCAGAAGAGGAGGAATAATCCCAGGGGGAGTTCAGAATGGAGGCAGTGAGCCTCCTGAGGGTGCCCAGTGCATGCCCAGTGTCCTGGTTTAGGGCAAATGTGGTCAAGAACCTCCAAAGGGGCCCCTCCAGAAAGCAAACCCACACGGCCCCTCCCTGCAACCAGTTTGGGAAGGATTCCTGGGAGAGAAATGGAAAGAACCTGTTTGTTTAACAGGCACAGCACCCCCAGCACACAGAATGAACAGTACCAGGTGACACCACTCTGTCACCGCTCTGGAAATGATGGCAAATTCAGAAAGTCTCTCTGGGGGTGCTCGCTCTGTTCTCAGTCCCTCTGGTGCTGGGGCAGCTGCTGCAGCCACAAGGTGCAAACTCTCGGTGTTCCCAGGTCCCAGTCCGGAGCAGGTTCGAGATGGTCTAAAAATAAGAAAAGGAGGAACAGTCCAGGAAGAAATTTGGACTGTTTAGCTAAACTAGCAAATGAGCAGAAGCAAAAGCAAGCAGAAGCAAAGCAGAAGCAAGAGCAAGAGAGCAAAGTGAAAACCAAGAGCAAAAAAGCAAAGGAGCACCATGTACTGCCCTGTATCTGTGTCCTGCCAGGCTGATAAGAAAACCCAAACAAAACTTTCACTCTTCAGACCCAGTCCCAAAGGCACAGAACATAATATTCAGCATAAACAGAACACAGGAATGGGGATACAAGCATCATAACGTCACCCTAGGACACCCAGCTTCTGTGCTGCACCAGCTCCTTGCCAGACAGGCCCTGACTGAGTTTAACATAGGCAAAAAAAGAAGAAAAGAGATTTCACAGACCAGTGGCCCAGTAGGATTCAGAAGAGACTTAGAGTCTTTAGGTCAGAATTTCCTTTGGCTCCAGACAGGATTTGATGTGCTGACTCAGTTTTCTGAACAAATGATGCTTCTCCCTCCCTTTGACCTGCCTGCTCTGTGTGCACCTCCCTGGACTATCAAAAGCCTTGAGATTTCTCCAAGGAGCCCAGAAGGATCTGAGGCAGACAGGCCAGAATTTGTGCCCTGCCCTATGGAACAAACTCCACTTCCTTCTGGCTGGCTCCCTGCCTCACACATGTTTATCGCAGCTGTGGGACTTCTCCTCTGAGCTGTGTCCCTGGATCTGAAATGAAAGCAGTGTAATTGGGTGCACCACCAGAGTGGCCAATGACAAACAGCATTTTCCTGCAAGCGTTTTTCCTCCTGTTGCTGAGAGATTACATCTGATGTCATAAACCAGCATCGCTCCCTGTTGGTACCACCACTAATTTGCCCTTCTAGAAAAGCTTCTTGTTATTGCAGCATGTTCACTGCAGCCATCTAGGTGAAATTATTTCTTTCAGGCTAGAAAGAGAAAAAAAAGAAGACAGAATTTTTGGCTTGTGTTGTCCAATATTTGAAAACTCCTGGAGATAAAATGAGAGTGATCAATCCAGACCAAGACGGGGAGAAAACTCATTATCATTTTTAAGATAAGAGAGAAGCAAGAGGAGCAGGATGTTGGTGGGGAACCAGGGGTGCAGACAGCCTGAAGGGATGCTGACCTTGTTCAGGAAAGGAACCTTGAATTATGCAGTGCAAAATGGGATTTGTGTAGGGATTTCCCCTGACCACAGAAGGAGATTTTGGAGGGAAGGAATCAAAACTAATCAAAAACATCTCAATGAGTTTGTCAATCTACACTGGGATGTTTTAGGAGAGGGTAGGTGTGATTTAACTACATTTGATTGCCCTTAATGTTACCTTCCTTTATCCAAAAAGAAACTTTTCTAATCCTAACCCTAATCCTGGACCTTTTCCCATAGTCCAGGGTATCCTGGCTTGGGGGCTGTTAATCCCACAGGCACCATCCTCAAAACAATTGTTTGTTGGGTTTGGTGAACTTCTTTTCTGGAAAGAACAAGCACTGTGGGAATATCAGATGCCCGGAGCCCACCTGTCCGACTGCTCTTGTTAAGGTTTGAAGAATTGGCCAACTTCAATGCAATTTAACTGACAAGAGCTTTGAAAGGTAATAGGTTTCTGAAAAGCTCTGAAAAAATAGCTGGCCAGGTAAAAGAGTCCATGGGTTTAGTTGAGGGAAAACTACAGCATGAACTTACATCTTGGGGATGTAAAAATGTCTGCTCATGACCTGGTAATTCTCCTGGCTACACAGGAACTTGTGGGAACCTCTGTTTTCCAGGTAAAAGAAAGAAGGGGAGCTGCAGGGTTTGATGTCCCCCAAGACCATTGGAGGCAATCTAAATTAAAGTGGACATTTGTGGGAAGAAGAATCAAGAAGGAACAAGACCATGTTGAGGGAAATAATGGGAGCAACCAGTTCCAGGAGAAAATTAACTACTCACAGTTCTACAATTCAAGGGCACTGTGGTGCCTTTGTAGAAAGCTGGTGGGTGTCCCCATCGCTTTTTTTACAAGTGCAGAAGTAGAGACACAAGGGCATGGGAAGTCCGTGCTCTCTGAGCCTCCTGGTTCACCTCTCAGCCTCTGTCATGGGACACTTTATTTTCTTGTAGTTCAGGAGTAGCCAGGGGGAAAGGAAATGGAGAAGCTGTTTGTAGCTGCCATTTGTAATGGAAAACTTGAGTGGTATTGCCTATTTTTATACAGGATTTTTAGAAAGTCTGGCAGGATTGACTTTAAAACTGTAGAATTAGAGAATCTTTGACATCTATAAGTCAATTGTTCTAAAGGTTAATAATTTCTAGTAAAAACAACTTTTGCTTCTTGCAGAGAGTTTCAAGGTGAGGAATGAAGGCACAACTCTGCTTTCCTTGCTGCTTTTTGCTTTGCTGGCTGCTACAGCCAGAATTTCTTTTGGGGCCTGTGCATGCTGACAGTGTGGCTGCTATATTTAATGTTGTTCCCAAATGTCTGGGCAGGCAGGTGGCTGACCTTCACACCTGGCTACATAAATCTGGTCTGCACTCCCTGCACTGCCAGGAGACCACGTGCAGACAACACATGGTGGGGCTGGCAGGAGCCTGCCCTCCTGGGGAGGGTTTTGCAAGCTAAAAAAGAAAGTTTAAACCCATCAGGATGTCTCTCTGAGTGGGGAAGAAAATCTGTCAGAAATTATGCTGAGCCTCGCTCGCAATCAGCCTGAGGTGGTGGGAGAATTGTATCCTCCTGTGATTTAATCAAGGCAGACACAGCGTGGTCCAGACATTCCTTGGAGGCTGGAATGAGGCTGGGATGGAGGCTGGGAGGGGCTGGGATGGGGTTGGGATGGAGCTGGGATGGAGGCAGGGATGAAGCTGGGATGGAGGCTGGGATGGAGCTGGGATGGAGCTGGGATGGAGGCTGGCATGAGGCTGGGATGAAGCTGGGATGGAGCTGGAACAGAGCTGGGATGGAGGCTGGGATGGAGCTGGGATGGAGCTGGGATGGAGGCTGGGATGGAGGCTGGGATGGAGCTGGGATGGAGGCTGGGATGGAGGCTGGGATGAAGCTGGGGTGAGGCTGGGATGGAACTGGGATGGAGCTGGAACAGAGCTGGGATGGAGGCTGGGATGGAGCTGGGATGGAGCTGGGATGGAGGCTGGGATGGAGCTGGGATGAAGCTGGGATGGAGGCTGGGATGGAGGCTGGGATGGAGCTGGGATGGAACTGGGATGGAACTGGGATGAAGCTGGGATGGAGGCTGGGATGAAGCTGGGATGGAGGCTGAGATGAGGCTGGGATGGAGCTGGGAGAGGCTGGGATGAGGCTGGGATGAGTCTGGGATGGAGCTGGGATGGAGCTGGGATGGAGGCTGGGATGAGGCTGGGATGGAGCTGGGATGGAGGCTGGGATGAGGCTGGGATGAAGCTGGGATGAGGCTGGGATGAGTCTGGGATACTGCTCCAGTGCATGGTATGGCAGCAGGAGCAGGGTTAGCACGTCCCCCGGAGGCAGCAAAGCAGGGCCTGGGTAGATAAACTACCTGAAAAATGGTCACACTCCACTCCCTGCTCAGCCTCCCCATCCGTGGCAGGGCTGGCTAATAACAGACAGATCCTCAAATGGCTATTGAAGCTGCTGTGAGGGAGCTGCTGCACTCTGCTAACTTTCAATAATCGGTGAAGCAATGGCAATAGAGTTTGTGCACTGCGGTGGAAGAGATCTATTAAAAGTCCCTTCCAAGACTCTGCTGCTGGGAAGAACAGTTAATTGAAACCATGGTGCTTGTTTTAATTGTGCCTGTCTGTAAGCCTTTGCTGGAATTGCTCTGTCAAGGCTGCTTCCCCTCTGCCAGCCCTCTCCTCAGATGGGTGATGCTACAACATCCCTGCCTTTCACAACAGGCTTGGATTTACTGCTGAGAAGGGCAGCAGGACTGCAGGGCTGCACAGCCCCTCAGCCTCCCTCCTGCAGAGAGGCAGGGATCCATCCCTGGTGGTGTTCAAGGCCAGGCTGGATGGGGCTCTGAGCAACTTGGCCTAGTGGAAGGTGCTCCTACCCCTGGCAGGGGTGGGAGGGTAGGAGATGCATTGGTTTTGGTGTCACCAAGCCAGATTTGGAGATTTGCTGGGGCCATTTTCTGTCACTGTTGAGTCAGGAATGTGAGTGAGGTGACACACGACTCTAGCTCTCTTCAGGAGGTTACTAATTTGAGTTTATTAGAAATGTATTCTTTTATATCACAGTCTTGTTGTGCAAATTCAAGTCAGTACTCTTCCACATCTGTTCAGCAGTTTCACTTCCGTGTGCCGTGTTCAGACATTTGAGGTACCCTTTTCAAGAGAGGAGTATAGATAGGATTTAGGGAGGGAATACAGATTCCATGGACAGATAGTTTTAGCCATTGGTACTTGAGACACAACAGTGATGCCAATTTTTGAGAAAAAAGAAAATTTAGTAACAAATGGGAATCCACCTGTTCTAATACAGGTGGAGTTGGTTTGTCATTTAATCAACACACTGTCACACTATTGGCTAATTAAAAAGACACTCTTTAGTAAACATCTTATGAGAAAACAACTGTTCAAAACACTAGTTGTATGATTGTTTTAATTCTTTTTCTCAGCTTTCTCAAAACTCTCCAGAACAATTCCTGGGAAAGCTTATCTGGCTTTCTCTCTGTGACCAGACTGTCGCATCCACACCATTCATCCCTGAGTGCAGAGGTGGCCTTTCACCACGACAGGATGGTGAAAATCACAAATGCAGATATGCAGTTCCAAGCCAGGAGAGTGCAGAAACACACAACCAGCCCCAGGATGCTCCAGCTCAGAGCCAGGCTGGGACAGGCGCAGCATGCTGCGTGGCAGGTTTGGGCTCAGCTCATGGCAGTGCTGTGTGATGGATGGGAGAAGTGCCACGATGGAGAAGGGAGTGGTGTGGTGACAGCTCCAATGCTCCCAGTAACTGCTGGGAGTGCTGTCACTGCTGACACCCACCAGCCCAAGCAGAGGAGACCAGGAAAGATGGGATATTCCTGATGAAAGTGACTGCAGCAGAGCAGGGTGATGAGCAGCAGTGCCAGGAGAGACACCCGAGCCCAGGGCCAGCTGTGGCAATGCTGGGGAAGGGATAATCCTGCTGGTGGGAGAGAGCCAGGGCTCAGCACCACGGGCTTAACCCAGCCTTGTGCCAGAGCTGTGCTGTTTGCCAGGCTGCTGTAAAATCAGAGAGAGCCCAGAGAGCAGTTTCTGTTGTGCATTTGTGCCAGGGAGGTCAGAACCCAGCGGTGCTGGGCTCCCTTGATGGGTGCTGCTTTCCCAGGGCTGAGATGAATGCTGAAATTTAATAACTGCAGAGGCAAAATTAATCAGTGAAGTTTATCTGTGTTCTGCGTCAGCCTGAATCCCCTTGTTTGGCCATTCCTCCTTCAGCCAAACTGTCGGAACTCAGCACGTCCCTCTGGGTGTCCAGGGACCCCATCAGGGGGCTTGGAGACCCTGGCATGCTGCCCAGAGCACCTGGGGATTTGATTATGACCCCTGGAGCAAGTTGCCAGCTTTGTATGAGGACCTGAAAGTCACACAGGTTTGAATAGTGTAATAACAAAATGATCACAGGGTGAAAATGTAGATTTTAGGATTTTTGGTAATGGGGGTTATGGGGACAAGATGGAGGAATCAGGGTGTGTCTAGCCTTTCTTCTTCTTCTTCTTGTTCTCCTTTTTCTGCAGTGATGTTGGCACTTTGGGATTGGTTTAGAGTAGCAGTGCACTGTCTAACACAGGTGATAGGCATTGGGAATTAAGTGTGTCTAACACAGGTGATAGGTATTGGGAATTAAGTGCAAATATGTTATACGTAGTTTATAGTATAAAATAACAACACCCCCTCGGGGGCATTCAGAGTGCCTGTGGCTGCCCTGCTGAGCAGATCTCGGCTGGGCAGAAAGAAAATTTTATAGATAAGAATTAATAAACAACCTCAAGACCAAAAGCTGAAGAGTCCAGACTCGTTCTTCAGGTGCGCGGGCCGAAGCAGAGACACCTGCACATCTCGGGGCAGTGATTAACAACCAAAACCCGAGACCAAACCATTATTTTGCCTTTGGGGAGGGCCTGGCTGGCTCTGCAGGGCACATCACCCCTGCCCTGCTGCCAGCACCAGGGGAAGGGGATGGCATGGGGAGGGCTTTGAGAAAAAAAAATCCAAAGTGAGAGTGGTTATTGCACAGCCGGGAGGGAGATGGGTGAAGCCAAGGGAGGATCCAGCCTGGTGGGGTAAGGAATTATCTCCCCTGGGGAAACCACCCCGGGTTTGTGGCTTGGCTTGCTCCCTGGTTTTGGAGCCATCCCTCCCTCAAAATGAGCATTCAGCCCACTCACTCCCCCCAACAGAGGCCAGCCCCAGCCGTGTTTGTGCTGTACTGGCCCGAGAAAGGGACTTAGTGTAAATTAAATTGAGTGTAAATTACCCTCATTTCAAAACCGCTTTGCAGTGCCAAGAAAGTATAAACTGGTTTTGAGGCTACAGAAACAGGCTTGTTGTTCTACAAATCTGATCACCTTGAGCTTGGGACCCCCTGGGAGATTTCAGAAGTCTCCAGCAGAGCCTTGCTTTGTTTGCATGGATTAAAACTGTAAATATATTTAGGCTATGAGCACAGAATGGGAAGAAAGGAAAAGATTAAAAAATATTATGTATTTCTGATTTTTAGATTTATGTTCTTCCACATGAAAGTGTGAATGACATTTATTTGGCTGGCTGCATAATCCATGTTAACAAGACAATTAGTATGTGCTGAAAGTTATTATTTTCCTCGGCACGTCAAAGTCAGGACTGCTGCTAGATTTGGAATGGAGCCCTGATTAATTTCTTCTTTGCAGTAAAAGATAATATTGAATTTTTCTCCAAAGATCTTGGCAGCATGTAATTAATATTTTTTTTTCTGCCTTAAATAAAATGGAACAAAATACAACAACCTGACTGAGGAAAAATTCAGTAAAAAATGGACATTTCCTCTTTGATTGTGTATTGAGTGAATTCCATGTTTCTGGAAGGCACAGGCAGAGCCAGGGACAGCTGCAGCTCTCTCCTCATTCACAGACCAGGTACAGGACTAACAGGGGCTCTGTGTTTTTTCCAGGCACTGTGAGGTGTCCACAAAGAGGAACTTTGCTGGAGTTTCTCACCTCTATTGGAACAGACTCAAAAGCCTTTGGGTGGCAGAATCTGGCGTTGAAAAATACCCAATGCTGCTGCATAAAGTGACTGTGAGTGACTTAAACCAGAGCCTAAATCCTGTGGCCACTGCTCAGCTCTGTTCAGGTGCAGCAGCCTGGGCCAGGGCTTCCTGTCAGGTGCTGCAGGTTTTTCCTGCAGCAAGGCTCCAGGTATTCTTTATCAAGGCAGTTTATCAATGCTCTTATAAAAGCAGATTTCATAGCAGCGTTTTCCACTTTTCTATTAACTTTTCCTGCCCTTCTCCCTGTTCCCCACCCTGTGGCTGTGTGAGCTGCACTGTGCTGAGCAGGGCTGCTGCTTCCCTTGCCCTGGCAGCATCTGCTCAGCTTCAGGAAGTTTTGCAGCCATGGCTGAATCTGAATCATCACAAAGTTCCAAAATATTGAATTTCAGATGTCTTCTCGTGTCTGCATTCAGCTTGGAGGAGAACTGCCCCTCTCTCCCATGGCTGGGAGGGATCAGGGGTGCAGGAAGGGGCTGGGGCAATTATTTGAGAGGAGAAAGATGTGGGGTTGTGTCTCAGATTTCACATTCATTTCTGGTACAGGATTTTGGTTCCTAAGGAGAAATGAAGCCTGTCTTGGCTGGGGACTGGGGGCAGCTGAGTCTGGGAGGAGGCAAACACAGGAAACCCAGAAATGCTCCATTTTAGCCTGTCCATTTTATCCTGTCCCTGACTCTGCACTGATCCTTCCCAAGACACCACCCCAGTAAGAGCAGGGTGGTGCCAAGGAAGGGAATAAAGACTGAACAGCAAAGGAGCTGCTTTATGAGCAGATTATATCAAAGGAGACAGAGCACAGAAAAATATGGGGAGCTGAGGGAAGCCTGGCTGGGGACTGGGGCAGCTGGGAGGAGGCAAACACAGGAAACCCAGAAATGCTCCATTTTAGCCTGTCCATTTTATCCTGTTGTCCCTGACTCTGCACTGATCCTTCCCAAGACACCACCCCAGTAAGAGCAGGGTGGTGCCAAGGAAGGGAATAAAGACTGAACAGCAAAGGAGCTGCTTTATGAGCAGATTATATCAAAAGGGAGACAGAGCACAGAAAAATATGTTAAGTGCTGGTGGTCCAGAGCTATGTGCCCCTCTCTGGTACCTGAAGTGGTGATCACCCCTCTGGGGAATGAGGCTGCCATGGCTGGGATGCACCAGGGAGGTGGCAGCATCCTCGTGGGTTTGATGTCCTGCTGGTCTCCTCCTGGCATGGTGGGTGTCCCTCTGCCCTGGCTTCCCCACAAGGGCAAGAAGAGTTTTCTGCAGACAGCAAGTGGTTAATGCTTGAGGCAGAATGATGAACAGCCCTGGAAAGGTGAGGAATAATCCAGCACAGGGGCTGGAGGGTGCAGTAAATAAGGCAGAGGTTCCCCACAGAATGAGAATTAATTTAAACACTCAGTAACTCTCCTGTTCCCCAAGCAGTGTCTGAGCTGCCAAAGATGTGGATGGAAAAGTGTGGCTAAATCCCAAAATTCACTTCATCCAGGGGGACAGGAGGAAGTGCCTCCTCCCTGGCAGGACGAGTGGGGAGGGCAGGTCTGCACATCCTGAACCGATCCCAGCAGCCCAGGAAATGCCCCTGCCCCCAGGATGTGATGGGTGAGCTGGGGCCAACTGACCTTGACAAACAGCAAATATGGCAGGGAAACTGATGAAAAACTTCAGAGAGGTGAAAAGAGTTTGGGTTAAGTATGAAAACGGTAAGTGTTCCTGGCAGCATGACAATCTTCAGAGTCATATTTTGATTTGCTAGATGAGAATGTTTTATTCAGGAAGGTCAGAGGTTTCCTGGCTGGCCACCATGGATACGTGGCCAGGTTTGCCCCTCTTGAAACATGGAAGCAGAAACAGAATTGCTGCATGGGTTTTCTTTTTATTCAAAACCAACTTCTTTATCAGTTTTTCCCCATCTCCCTGCAAATTGTTTGTTGATGAGGGACTTTAATTGCTCCAGAGCTGGTCCTGTGGGTACATCTTAATTCCTCTTATCTGACACCCTGGTGGCTCCAAGCTCTGCTGCTCCAGACCACAGTGAACTCATTTAAACCATTAACTCTGATGGGAGCAACATGAGCCTTTTGAGAAATGCTATTGGGTGATCCGTGCCCACCATCAGCCCCAAATGAAGGTTAATTTCATTCATCAGGAGATGCAATTAAACCCCTTTTGCTGGGAGCTGTTTTTCTGGGCTATACCACCCGTTATGAGCATTTCAGGGGTCGTGATTTCTCCATTTTCTCTTGCTATCCAACACCAGAATAAATTAGGCTCCAATAACTCTAAATGTAAATAATTCCTACAACATGGGTTTTTTGGTTGTAACTCAGCCAATCACTGTTATTATTTTCATAAATATGCCATTCTCCATCTGCTTGATGGAGTTAATGTCTCACTTTGTCAAACACTGGCCCATCTTCCTTCCATGTCTCAGCAACAGCCAGCCAGAGTATGCAGAAATTCAGCTGTTTTCCAGGCACTGAAATGACAGTTTTAGTGCTTGTTTAGTCTTTGTGTGTGTTCATTGACTGGTTCCTCAATTCTGCCTCACCAGAGAAGATGAGGAGAGGCTGAATGCTGTGTGTTTTGTGGTGGTTTTGGGCAGAGCTGGGATGCAGCAGAGTGGGACTGGTCACTCTGGCTCCTCTTCTCCCCCCAAACTGACATCCCTCCCCAAAAATGCAAACCAAGGAAAGCCCTGCATGGCTACAGGCAGACAGGAGGGTGTGTGTGAGAGAAAGAATCTCTGTGCACAGCCACATGAGCTGTACCTTGCAGAAACCAAGCCCCTGTTTTCCATTCTATGTGATAATATTGATAGTTATCAATAATCATCTATGCCAGCCTGTGGATGTTGGTAATTCCCTCTGCTCCAACAAGAAATGGCATTGGGGTAAAGTGTGGTCAGGTGCTTGAGGGCTCCCAGAAAGGCCCAGTTCTGGCTGCCCCACCTTTTTTAGGTGGAGAACTTTGTGTTTTAGGTGGCCCTTTGTGTTCTTCTTCTTCTCCATTTTATACGGTCCAGCCTTGCCAAAAGGGAGTGAGACAAAACTGAAGGTAAGGTCACCACCAGGGACTGTGTGCTGGGTGGGTGAGCAGGATTTAATGTGCTGCTAACCCCAGAGCAGCTCAGCACAGGCTGGAAAACCTGCTGGAAATCTGGGAAGAACCCACCAGGCAGCCCAGCCCGACCTGGCACCAGTGGGGTGGGACAGGCAGGAGATGCTCCTCTGCCCCATAGCAGGTTTGAGGGACATTAAAACATCTCTGAACTTACCCATGTGAGGGCTGAGCACGAGGGGGTTTAGATGGACTCAAACTGGTTTAGATATTTGGAAAAACTTCTTTAATGGAAGGGTGGTCTGATGCTAGAACAGCTGCCCAGAGAAGTGATGGATTCACCATCCCTGGAAGTGTTCAAAAAACTTGGGGACATGGTTTAGTGGTGAACACAGTGCTGCTGGGTTACTGCTTGGATTTGATGATCTCACAGGGCTTTTCCAGCCAAAAATAATTCCATTCCAGCCAGAATTATTCCATGAATAATTCTGTGCATAAAACCAAGGGAATGGTTTGTGGTTCAGCCTGCTTGTGCCAGCACAGCTCAAAGTGGGGCTGTACAAGATCCCAGGATATTTTTTGTCTCCCCAAAGCTCATTATCGTGGCTGAAATACAGAACCAGTGCAGCACCCAAGCTGGCTCAATTACAGCCAGTTTGAGCAGCTCTGCTCAGCCATTCCCTAAGGAAGGAAGCAGTGATTATTTGTGCTGCACAGCAGTTTGGATACCTGTAAGCAGGCATGCATCCTGCTAAACGCATCCCTGGTAACGAGCTGAGGCTGTTCCCTAATTAATATTTCAAATATTCCCAGGCTAGATTGATATACTGTAAATGAACAGTGTCAGATGACAACAGAAATTAGATAAGGAGCAGCTGGAAGTGATCTGCTTGTATTTAAGATCTAGCACTACGAAACTGTTTTTATTACCAGCAGCTAAAAAAAAACTTCAGGGATTTTCAGAGAGATGCTGCTGATGGTGGGTGAGAAGGGGGAGCTCAGTTCAGGCTCCCCAGTACCCACGGTGAGGAACAAATCCTTCATCAGCACCAGCCAGCATCCCTGTACTGTGTGGTGCCAGCCATGTTCATTAGCTGCCTGTAATTAGCCAGGGGTCTGGAAATGGCATGGAGGGTTAAAGGTGAAAGGAATTCTTTCTGAAATCCTTTATAAAATGAGGAGCTGGGTAGCTGAGCACAGAGGTTTGAAATTCAAGTGAGGATGATCTCCTTAATGGAATGTAGGATTTCTGCAGTGATTACTAAGGGCTACAGTCTGTTGGTTCCCCAAGCAAAAAATACAGCTGCACCACCTTCATCCTGGGGACAAATCTGCCTATTTCTCTTAGTTATTATCTGTCTTGGTGCAGGGTTTGCAGTTCATTTTTTGGCATGTTATTTGTAGAGTATGGATTTGGCACCAGATCTTTGATTGCTAATAGATGATCCAGTTTAACACCGTGGTTGTTGTCACACTTGCCTGGACCCAGAATCACGTTATTAACTTCAAGGGAGATGCTACATCCCCTTCACCCTGAGTGGTTAATAAAACTTTGAAGGCTGGCTGGTTTGTTTCTGTCAGGATGAGAAAGCAGTCACATGTGGCAGCTACATTTTCTGTGTAGCCCTTTTTTAATCATTCACATGCACACAAAAAGGGAAATGCACATCTGTCTTGTTTTCTTAAGCACAATAGAGAGAATTCAAACAGATTCTTAAACCAGAAATCAACACATCTGTTGCACCAGTGAGTGCTGTGACCAGAAAACTACAGGAAAACTGAATCTCTCAGGTTCCATGGATTTGATTTCTCCTGGTTTCCACCCCTGGCCCACACAGCAAGTGAGCAGGAGGGCAGTGCTCTGCCCTTTCCTGCCTCCTGCTGTCTCTCACCCTTGCTGATGAAGGTCCTGACTGGCAGAAGAGCTCCCTGACAGATTGGCCAGGCAGCCCAGATCGCCTGGCAGAGAGAGTCTGAGTCTCCAGGCCTTGGAAAGCTCCTTCAGAATGCTCATTGTGTACCACAGCTTGGAAAAGGCAGCTGGGAGAGGTCATTGTCCCACTGACCCCATCTAGAGGGCAACATTCAATGTCTCTCTTAATGCCTCCTTCATTGCCAGCCCTAAAATATACTGGATATCATTTTAAGATACTGAAGACTTCTCTTCTTCTGGTAAAATATATTCTGTTCAACAGTGAACATCTATCAACTCTATTCAGTGTGTGTCTGACACTCATGAATTTCAGGGGTCTGTGACTGTTCCTGGTACCAGCCACATGGATTACAAGTCCTGTTGGGAAACAAAACAACTCTCTGGTCATTTACAAAGCATGGCATCAAAAAGATAAAATGTGGCTTTGGTTTGGGTGAAGAACACTTGAAAAGGGAACATCTATGATAGGAAAAGTAATTGCAAAAAAGGAAGAAGAAAATATTCCTTCTATGAAATGTAAACTCCCTGCTGTGAAAAACTATTGAGGCAAGTAGATGTGTAAGATTATAAAAAGGATTAGATATGGATTATCCAGGATTAAGGTAATGAACTCTCTTGGATAAAATTCACAAGTGGTTTTCATCCTGGTGTGTTTGGGGTCCTAGATAAAACTGCTATTTCTAGGTAGATAAAAACTGCCCTCTCCTGCATTGCAAGGACCAACAGTTTGTGTTTGCTTCATTTCATTCTTAGAAAACCCTCCCAGCTCCCAAAGTGAACAAGGGCTGAGTGAGTGGTAACATAGCTAGATGAGGTGGGATGTAGCTGGATATAAACTTTGCACATGGGGGGACAAACCACAGTGTTGCACACACATATAAATGTCCTTACCTATTTATGTATGTACATACACTTGGATGTCCTTGACCTCAGCACAGACCTGAGGATTGAGATGTTGGAATTAAAACACAGAGTCCTTGTAAAAGTGTGAGCTTGCTGAATCAAAAAGGTCCTTAAAGTGTGAGGATTTAGCAAGAAATGGACAGAAAACAAAGCAGATCTTGTTGCAGCAGCATGCAAACACTGCTGGGCTCTGAACCCAGCTGCCAGGATGTCCTGCAGGGCTGCACAAGGGGCACAGAGCAGCTCTTCCCTCAGGACCAACTGCAGGGGAAGGTGTGACGTGGCTTGAGAAAATGTGATGGTGTTCACACGTTGAGGGAAGAGATGAGGATCTGACTCCATGTTTCAGAAGGCTTGATTTATTATTTTATGATATATATTACATTAAAACTATACTAAAAGAATAGAAGAAAGGATTTCATCAGAAGGCTAGCTAAGAATAGAATAAGAAGGAATGATAACAAAGGTTTGTGTCTTGGGCTCTCTGTCTGAGCCAGCTGGGCTGGGATTGGCCATTAATTAGAAACAACCACATCAGACCAATCCCAGATGCACCTGTTGCATTCCACAGCAGCAGATAACCATTGTTTGCATTTTGTTCCTGAGGCCTCTCAGCTTCTCAGGAGAAAAAATCCTAAGGAAAGGATTTTCCATAAAAGATGTCTGTGACAAGAAAACCAGGAGTGGCTTGGACTGGGAAGAGAGGCTCACTGCAGCTTCCAAGCATGTGCAGATCCAGAGCTTTGATCCGCAGCAATATCTTCCACAAGGGTTTGGCCTTGGAGGCAGTTTGGAGCTGCAACAGTCAGGGCTATCAGCTCCACCCCTGTTTCTAATAAAAGAGCTTTTGCTTGGTTGTAGACAGTGAAAAATAATTTTCAGATGTTGCCGCTACTCACAGCGGGGTGTAATAGAGACTCATTATCATTCACAAGTCTAACTTAATTACATTTTTCTTGAAGGATTTTATGCTGTCTCAGTGGGAAAGGGGGGGCTCATCTGCATACATTCAGGGGCTGTCTTTTCAAACCTTGGTAATATCGATGGTAAATGCAGAAGAAAGTTGGGGAATTACTTTAGGACCTTCATTTGATCAATGCAAGCTGCAGCATACATTCACCAGACCCACAGGAAATATTATCATGCCCAAAACCTGAATTGTTAGACAACAAGATGTTACCTTGCTCCTTCTGTGTGTGTGGCTTTCATCACATGGTCTGAAAATGAGCCATTTCTTCATTGGTCAAATCTTAAAGGCTTTTCTGCCTTTATTCTTAGATTTCTTTTGCAGAAAGAAATTTTCCTCCATAGAAGCCTCAAGGCATAACTGAAAATTGAAAAAGCAAAATAAAAGAGACTGGAATTCAGTCTGGGATGATCAAAGCATTCCCTGTTTAGCCATAGATGATGTCTGTGGTACTGTCTGGGTGGGGGTCTTCCTCTCTGTTGTGTGGTTACCCAAGGGCTGCAGCCCTGCATTGCACCCAGCAGCCGGGTGTGGGGAGCCCTTCTCCGAGCCCAGCTCCTCCAGAGGCTGCTCTGCATCCCTGCCCTTGCACCTAACACTCTGGGATCCACAGGGAACCAAAATTACCCAAACACAAAATGCCTTTGGGCGTTTTATTCACGGCTCAGCTGCCAGGAGGGTCAGCAGAGCTTCACAGAGCCTGGGAGGGCTCTGCAGCCTGACCCCAAGCCCAGCAATTACTGCTGCAGGGCCAGCCTTGGGGTGGGTGGTCCTAACCTGCGCAGCAGCGGGTCAGGGAGGGTGACCTTTGCAGGCAGGAACAAAAAAAAAAGGTGAAAAGAGGTGAAATCAGCCGTATAATTAGCTGTGTAATTAAACTTTCTGCAGGGCAAGGAACTCGAGGCCAGTTCTGCCTCCCTGTGAAGTGCAGCAGCACCTCCAGCCCCTCTGAGTACAGAGGGATAAAAGCGGCGCCGGGGAGTGCTTCACTGATGGAGAGCACAGATCCAAAAGCAGCTCTGGTTGCAGGTTTAGCAAATGTCTTTGGGGTTAAAATGGAAGGATTTAGCCATTGTTATTGCCTGGTAATGCAGAAGGCCCCGGTGGGACAGAGAAAGGCTGAAACAAAGCAAAAGTAATTAAACAGAAGCAAAGCAGGCAGCACTTCTCTGCTGATAATCTATGCAAACGACAAGGTTTCTTGTTTGGACAATCAATAAACTAGCCCATTTCATTTTATTTTTGTGTGGTTGCATGTAGTGGCTGTATTGTGATAGAAACATTGTGAAGCATTGATTCACAGATAGAAATATATCTGGGTTGCCTGTGGTTTATTAAGAAGATCAAGATAACAAGTGCTGCATTATTGATCTAACCCAGAGGGACACTTCCTTTTTTTCCGCCTGTCAATGAAATCCCATTGTAATTATTTTTTCCCTTTTCTCACTCTTCCTTTCCTCTCACCTCTCCCTATTTCTCTGGGGATGCGGTAATGAAGCAAGCACAAAAAGTGTCAGTCAGGACTGGCAGTGGGCAGGGGAAGGGTAGGAGGGACACAAGCAGAGGGACTGCAAGGAAAGAGCATCTGCCAGCTGCCATGGGAGTGCTAATTCTCTTCATCAAAGCTTAACAGGGTCAGAAACTTAACAGGAGCTGAGGTGGCCTCTTTTGTTTGCACTTTAGAAATCTTTAACCATGAGTTTAAATAGTTATTTATATATGTTTCTTTATTTATATATGTTTATTTATTTATATATGTTTATTTATTTATATATGTTTATTTATCAGGTCTGCCTACAAGTTCCTGTGCAGAGATGGATTTACCAAGCACTGGGATTGCAGTGGGAAGGGGAAGGGGAGAGCTGGTGATTAATGAGCAGAAGTCCCTGCAAGTAGACAGGTTGAAGTGTGTATATCAGTTATGGGCATAATGGAAATGGTTTTGGGACAAGCACAGAAAAAAAGACATTTCTTGGCTCTTGGCTGGAGAGAAAATCTTTGGAACAAGACCAACATTTAGTGGGGCAGGACTTGGTGGGTCCCACTGCCTTGAGTCCCAGATGAGGCTTTGATATCCTGTGTCCCTCTTTGGAATCTCTGAGTGAATGTTTTCTCACCTGTCAGTGCTCAGGTCACACAGAATGGGGCAGGTTTCAAATGTGCTTTGTCCTCTCTTCTGTCCCCAAGGTGCTGTTCCTCCTGTGGGTTGGAGATCTTACATCAGGCAGACACTGATGTTTTTCTATACCTAATGTTTTCATGTAGCCATGGGTACCTTGGCTGTGCTCTTTATGATCAGCCTGGAAAATTCCAGCTGTGCAATAAACCATTAACGCCTGGGAAAGGCCCCTTCTCCTGTCCTTTGCTACGGTGTCACCCTGAAGTGTCTCAAGGTGTCCTTAGAGCAAACTAGAGAAGATTCTGACACCTCATCTTTACCTGTGGGTTGATGCTGGTCTAGAGGCGGAGGAGCATGGATGCCATTGCTTTGCTGCTGGAAAGGTGATGCTGCAGCTTTTTGAAAATCTCCACTCCCCTTCCCATGGACTTGCTTAAGCACAATTCAAATGGCTTGTCCACTCGGAGGATCTGGGACATATTCCTGTCCTTTCTAATTTTTCTGGTTTTGTAGCTTTGTATTTTTATATTTTTATACGTTTTACATCTTTGTATTTTAAAATATTAATATTTTTTGTGTATTTTTAACACCAGGACTCACTGACCTTAAAGGCCTTTTCCAACTTAAACAATTCCATGGCTCTGTAGCTCTACATTCACCATTAGATCTTGTGTACTCAGCACATTGCTTCCTCTTCACAATTCAAACGCCTTGTCCACTCAGAGGATCTGGGACATATTCCTGTCCTTTATAATTTTTCTGGTTTTGTAACTTTGTATTTTTGTATTTTTACATTTTTATTCTTTTACATCTTTGTATTTTAAAATATTAATATTTATTTGTATATTTTTAACACTGCAACTCACCGATCTTAAGTCCTTTCCCAACTTAAACAATTCTATGGCTCTGTTGTTCCACATTTGCCCCAAGATGTGTACTCAGCACATTGTTTCCTCTTCACAATTCAAATGGCTTGTCCACTCAGAGGATCTGGGATGTATTTCTGTCCTTTACAATTTTTCTATTTTTGTAGCTTTTTATATTTTTGTACTTTTTACATCTTTGCATTTTAAAATTTTAATATTTATTTCTATATTTTTAACACTGCAACTCAGACTCACTGACCTTAAAGGCCTTTTCCAGCCCAACCAATTCCATGGCTCTGCAGTTCTACATTCACCCTAAGATGTTGTGTACTCAGCACATTGTTTCCTCCTCACAGCCCTGGGGCTGCAGCCTGCGGCTCAGTGAGACCTCAGTGCTCCCAGTGCACTTGCTGCTGCTCCTCCTGCTGCCTCTGTTTGCTGTTCAGTTTGTGTAGGCTTTTTTCCCACAGCCCTTTTTACTTGCCTTGTAATTGGGTTGTGTTTTGTTTATGTAACCATTTGAGAGAGCAAAATTTTAGGAAGAGGCCAGAATGAAACTGGTTTGTACTTTTGCCTTGTGCACTCACCTGTTCTGCCCATCTTTATTTGCAGGGCCAGATTGAAAAGCTCCCTGTCAGCACTTTGTGTCCTCGCCAGGAAGATGAGGTGCTCTAACACTCCCAGTAAAAGCATCACTCACTGGTTTGGTTTTCCTCTCCACACAGGAATCATTCTGTTTGTTTTGTCCTGTTTTCTGAAGCATTTCTGAAACTCATTTGGGCTGAGCTGTTTCAAACCTCTTTAGCCTGATGTGGGCACTCCAGATATAAAATTCTAGCCTTGTGGAAAATCTGTCATTATAAACCTAACCTGATAAGGTCTGATAAGGGTCATTTGCTGGGCAATGCTTCTGGTCCTGACGGTGATGCATGCGGCTGACAAATACAATTTATTTATTTATAAAAGAAAAATACAAGGCAATCTGAAGAAACCTGAAGTTCCCTTCTTATTTGAGAAGTGACAGACAAGTGCTGGAGCGAACCAAGGCTCAGAACTCGTAACATGACAGAGATGAATGGTGCTGCCTATCAGCCTTCTCACTGGCCTTGGACTGGGTGCTGAAATTTGAAAGCTTTGTGAGCGTTGTTCAAACCTAATGGTCACTTTGTGTTTGTGCCACTGTCAAGGAAGAATAAAGGCAAGTTCCAAAAGCAGTTCAGGCTTTCTGTAATTCATAACTACACTCCTGGTTTAGGTGGATGTGACAGGCAGGTAAACTCACTTTTGCCCAGGCAAAATAACAACATTTCCTACAGCAGCACCAGCTTTGCTTACAGAGGTGGGAGAGGCCATGAATCAGAGAAGATAAATTTTACATTCAGAGGTAGTCTGGCAAGTTCTTATGGCACTTAATAGCTGGCATACTCCCACTGCAAGGGAAGGAGAAAGCAAATTCAATCATTTATGTTACAAAAGTCCCACCGCTCTTTATTATGTGCACAGATGGTGTCTCGGGAGCTTTGCTGGCTGGCAGTGCTCTGCATGCCTAATGCCAGGCAGGGAGCAGTGCTTTTCCAGCCCAGGTGACAGTGGGAAAACTCTTTTCTTCCTATTTCATAGAGCTATGTGGGTTTCCAACCGCTCCCATTTTTACATTTTATTTAAACCAACCTTCCAGCAAAAAGTCAAAATATTATTGCAGAGGCAAGGGCAGAGAGAACAGGAGGTGCACCAAAGAGAGCAGATGATGCACCATGGAAGTGAAAATCTATTGCAAACAGAACAACAAATATAGAGGTATTGCAGGACATCTAATGGGACAGGAAATGGAGTTGCTTTGTCTTAAATCCTTTCACATAATGGAGACTTTTAAAGGGTAAAGTGTGAAATCAGCTAAATCTGTGGAAATCTGTCAAAGCAGGGAATGGAATGACCTCACCCAATGGCTTCTTATTTTTATGAAAGTTTTTTTTAAAACAGCAACACCTCCCATAAGAGCTGCATTTCTGCAGCTATTTACACCCAGCCCTACGCTGGCCTTTTCACATCAGTGCCATCTTTCTTGAGCTCTCTGCTGCAGCAGTGTATCAATCAATTGCTCTTCTTGCCTGTTGCCTGGCTTTGGGAGAGTGCTCTCAGTAAAAGTTACAGGGCTGTGCAAAGGTCAGATGTGCTCAGCCTCTCTTTACAAGTGCTGCTCTAAGACTGCCATTTACTTTTAGCAATAAAACACTGTGGGTTTATGTTTTCCCCCTCCAGCCTAAAGGTCTTGCAGCACTTAACAGCTATTGTGTTATGATATACAGCACCACCAGGACACAGCAGAGCACCATCCCACCTTCAGAGGCAGGAGAAAAAAAAGAAAGGACACAGAAGACTTGGCTGGCTTTTGAAAATCACAGATCTTATCTCAAAAATACTTTGGGCCAGTAGAATTTAATTCCAAGGTCCTAAGGGCTGATTTGAATTTAGCATGGATCCATCTGATTTCATGCTGATAGGAGAATTAGTGTCAGCTCAGACATTTGGGGGCTTAAAAAACCCCAAAACCTAACAACCCAGTAGAGATAAATACCATCATGTTGTTGTAGTTGCTGGGTTTTGTCTTTATTTCTGCTTGTTGTGTGCTGTTGGATGGAAGGGAGCTTCAAAGGAGCAGCTGCACATGGTCAGAAGGCCAAGGGTTTGTGGAATAAAAGCAAATATTTCACTTTCAATGCATGTCTGGGGTGCCTGTATATTGAATCTGTTGGAAGTTGTGGATTTAACGTGTGTGACATCAATCAGGAAACTCAGATACTGACTGCAAAAGGGTTTCAGGTAGGATTTCTTCTGTTGCACCCCAGCCTAACTAAACCTGAATGATTTCACCAAACCACAGCCTCTGAGCTGCCTCTGGCTCCTAGAACTGAGAGGTGAAAGTGAGTTCCACAGGAGAATAGCTCAAGAGTCCTTGATTCTGGGCTTGTGTCTCTCCTTCCCCTGGACTTCAGCAAGTTTGAGCACTCAGGTTGTTCTGGTAACCTTGACCTAACTCTCTCAGAGCTGAACATCCACAGGTGGAGACAGAGCTTACTGAGAATTTTGCCCTGGATTTTTTTAATTTTCTCACTTTTTCTTAAAGGGCCTTTGCTACAAAACTTTCCAGATTTCCTTGATGACCTTAATTAATGAGGCAATTGCACAGCACCTTATAGGCGAACAGGCTCTTTCTCTGTTTAGGCATTGTTGCTATAATCAGTGCTTCCCTCTTGGTCTTCCTTATTGCTTTATTGTTTGGGAATTAAAAGGCCAAGAAAAGAGCAATGTGTGTTGGCCATGCTCAGATTGCCTCAATGCCCAGGGAGACCTGGAGGCCATGCTCAGGGCTCTGAGGGTGGTCATTTGTCTTAGCACGTAATTCTGCTGACTTCTGGAAGAAATTTCACATTTCCAGCCTTTCACCTTCACCAGTGCTCACAGAGCTGGCCCAAAGGGAGCTAATGAGATAACTTGCACTCGGAAGCTGGAGGAGTTGATAACAATGAATATTTAAGTGGTAGAATTTTCCACTGCCACCACTGAAGGGTTTTTTTCCCTACTAATTACTGCCATTAATAAAGTCCTGCCAACACCTGACTAATGAGGACTCAGCACCAACTTTACTTAAACTATGGCCTTTTGTTTTCTTGGTTGTGTAATGTGTGTGACGGTTGCCAGGTTGCTGAGCACGAAGGTTTTAGAGAGGTTAATAGAATATGGAAACAGCCTTACAAGAAATCCATGCTGATGAAAATAGAAATTATTATTGAAAATAAGCTGAAAATTCAGAGAAATGCTAGATCTGCTTGTTTTATGTCAGGTGTTCAGAGAAGCGGCTGGTGGTGTGTTCTGCTTTCTAGGTTGGTGCACTGAAAAACCAAATCTGAAGATGTTGCAGCTCATTACAATTAGGAGCACTGGAGTAGAAAAGCTTTAAAGATCACTTAACCCTCCAACTATTCTAGGTTTTGTTTTCTGCTGCTGGAAGCCAGAATAGAGTCTGAACTGTTGAGTTTCAGTTTGACTTATATACACCAGTTTATGAAAAGAAGTGCTCAGAGGAAGGAAAATAAAAATCTCCATTTTCTTCATTCAGAGCTCTTTGTTGAAGATGTGAACTCACCTCCATCTGGATGACTCCTTTTATAGAGGTGACATTCCCAGAGTGTGTGCAAGAATTTAACCAGCCCCTCAAGACATCTTGACACCAAGAGTGCTTTACAGCTTAAAATCAACTTATTTGCAGCTTATCCATAAATCTTTTTGAAGAGGAAGCTTTACCTATTTTTAACTCTTTTTGAGTCAAGCGCCTCAGTAGCTGACCCTGATGGGCACCACGTGGTTTCGTTTTGAGCTCTTGTGGAGTGGGGATGGGGTGGGAATGCCTCCCATCTGAGCTTTGTAGGCTTTAGGGGAGTCTGTGCCGAGCAAGCTGTGATGTGGAAGTCAAGCCTTTCCCTCAGAAGCAGATCTGAACCTTCTGAGAGTGTGGAATTGCTGCTGAGGAAGGTGGGGGGATGTAACTGCAGAACGACAAAGTCAGCCTGAGTCCCATGGGGGACATTTGGGGCTGTGAATGTCAGTTGACACCAATCTCTGGCTTCATTTTAGAGTTGTTTCATGTTTATACAGTGTAATTGCCATTAAATGCGAGCTCTCTGAGCTTTATTAAAAATAGCACCACATTAACCTAACGAGTTTTTACAGGCAGGATTGATAACATTTATTAAAGGGTGTATATAATGTGTTTTTCTGCAATAAAAGGTTGACCTGAGAGGTCTTTCTGATCCCAGTTGCTCCTGTTCCAGGCAAACCATCCACAAGAGGACAACAGAACCTCCTGTGCCACTGGTGGGGCTGTGAAAAGAGCATAATTAAAAAAAATTTTAATGCATAATGAATCTGTCAGCTCTGGGAAGAATATTTGCTCCCGTTCCCTGTTGTGACAGCCTCCTTTGGCAGTGCCACCTCGTGGAGGTGGTGCTTGTAGAGAAGGTGGTTGGATGCCATGGGACATCAGGAATTGCAGGGGAATCTTTGCAGGAATTGTCTAGGTTTGCAAAGCCAGGTGTCTGCTAAGGAAGGCAGGAGCCTCTCCTGAAATGGAGAATGTAAACCCTCCCCACCCCTCCCAATTGCTATAAATTTTAAATTAAGGGGCTCTCAGGCAAAAATATGGGAGCAGGAAATGACAGTTCTTTAATAGGGAAGGAAAAAAAATTAAAATTATAAAATAACCAATGCAGTACATTGGAACAACACTGCCAGAGTCAGAACCCAACCTGACACCCTGTGGGTCAGGGTGCTGGCAGCAGTCCCATTGGAATTGTGGCTCAGCCCTCCTGCAGTGTCAGGGGTGGTTCTGCTGGAGCAGGGATCCTGTAGAGAAGGATGTGTTCTTCCTCTGAAGATCCAGGGGAAGAAGAGGCAGCTGCTGTTCCTCTGGGGAATCCCGTGGAGAAAGCCGTGCTGGTGTCTCAAAACCTCTGGATTATATCCAGGTAGGAATGCTTGGCTCCTCCCTCTGGGCTCACATCTCCCAATGGGATGCTGTAGTTCTTATCAGCCATGCAGGGACATTCAATAGCTGTTATCAGCAGGTGTCCCCTCCCCAGGGAGGCGTGATTGTGGTCACTCAAAGAGAGAGATAAGGCAAACTGTCCCCTTGACAAAAGGTAATCTGCCATATAGATGGTAATGGAATACAACTTGCATTGCAATCTCAAACAGGAATGTTCATTTATGAACATTCCTCCCCCCTGCCCTGTCTGCTCCTTCTCTGTGGGTGATCCAAGGGATGGCAGCTCCCAAGCAGCAGCAAATTCCTCAGTGTGGCTTGTGGGCAGGGCTGGCCTTGTGCTCCTGTCCCACAGCTCAGTCCCTGCAGAGGTGATGGTGCCTGCAGTGATTCATGGCACTTTCTGCCCTTCCTTGTAGTGCTCAGCACAGCCCAGCTCCTGAGCCGTGGCCACAAAACAGGAGAATAATGGGGCTGTGGCTGTGCAGCCTCTGTGATGTATTTCAGCCCTGCTTCTCCTTAAAAATAAAAGGTTGAAAAGGAGCTGTAGTTGACATGAGCCTGGTGAGGGTGGAGAATTTCCCTGGATAAGGTGGAGCAGAGGTCAGAGCTGGAGGGTGCAGTGTGGTTGTGCTCAGACCCTCAGTGCTGCCTGCCCTCAACACTAAGGAAGTCACGCCAGGCTCTTCTAAATGTCTATATTCCTATTTTTTCATCTCTGTTTGTGTGGGGGGGTATAGAATGTAAGAAAATAAAGATGGTGCCAGAAGGCAGTCTCACACCTGAGGAGTTGCAGATGTACTGATCCCCAAAGATTAGGAACAGCCCTGCGTGCTATAAGAGTGGGTTAGGTAGGTGAAGAGAGAGCTGGGGTTTGTTGGTTGTGCTGTGAACAAGGAGGAGTCAGTGCTGTGAGGAGCTGCCCATGAGAAATCACTGAGATGCTATGGGAGCTTTGCAATAAGATGACAACATGTTTGGAGTCCTTAGAGCTTATAGTTAAAATTGCCCTCAGTGAACTCTGGTGCTAGAAACTGAAATTTCTTTAACTGCTGGATTCATCTCATAAGATTGGTCTCCATGTAACTTCTGGGCTTTCTGGGCACAGGGATCATGAAAAAAAGGCAACAGAGGCCTCCCCTAGGATGACTTCAGCTGTGGGGTGAATGAATGCAGCTGCCTATCAACAATGAATGCCCTGGAAAGTGCCAGGCAGATTTGGCAGTGCAAACAACTCCTTATCATTGCTTCTTCTGGGTAGTGTACTTAACTGTTGGCAATTATTTTGTTGTTTTTTTTAACTTAAACCCGAAGTTTAAGTAAATAAAATAAATGAAAAAAATTTTAAAAATGAACAAAATAATGTAAAAATAAAATAAAAATAACGGACAGAAGGTGGTAGAATGGGAGGAGGAAAAACTGGTGCTGAACAGCAGAATTGATGCAGGAGATTCTGGGGAGAAAACTTCAGATAGCCCAGGGAAATAGGAAATTCCTAGCCCAGAGGACCAGGAAAAGGGGTAGAAAGGGAGAAGGAGCAAATGCTGCCTGGAAGAGGGAGAAAAGTATCTGGAAAAGAGGTGGTGGAAAGTTGGAATCGTCTGATGGAGAGTTCTCATCCCTTGGTGGCCCAATCAGGAAGGGAGATATCTGTAAATATTTAACAGGGAGGCTCCTGAGGGGAAATTGCCTGCAGCCTGTTTGTCTGGGGTGAGGTTTCACCTGCTCTCACACGTGGAGGGAATGCCGGCAGAGCCCTGCCAGTCACCCCCAGCCAGCAGGGACAGGACGTGACAGGGATTAGAACAGGGAGAGCCAGCCATGAAGAACTGCTGCTCCCACAGACTTGGAAATAAAAGCTTCAGATGGCATTTTTTATTTCCCTGTGTTGCACCTTTGTTTTTAAAAGGAGGGAAAAGAACAAGGTTATTTGTTGAGGTTTTAAGCAACAGAAAAATCCCTGGCTTCAAATTGCTGCTGGTTTCTAATTTTTTATATTTTTTCTTTTATTCTGTATGCATCACTCTGCAGCATCTTTATAGGCTGAGGGATAAAACATGACATAACTAAGATGTACAGTGTGCTTTTTGGCTAAATGGTGGGACTGGTGAAACATTGCAATCATTTTTCTGCCTTTTATTTGAAATCATAAAGAGTTAAGTGCATCAGATTGCTGGGCTTATTTTTTGTTCCCTTCTGTGAATGAAAAAATTGAAGAAGGAGTGTGGTCGTTAATTTAAGAGTTTGTTGGTAGAATATACTGACTATGACACCATTAATTGAAATAAAGAGCAGGAAACATCCTGAGCTGCAGGGAAAAAATACAAGGGAATGTTTGGCAAATGACATAAAAGATGAGATCCCAAGGTTCAAATTTACTGCTAATGCAGTTTCCAGTTAGCACTCAGTGGTGAGTGTTAAGGAACAGGGAATAAAGCAACAAGGTGGGCTTTGGGACGGTGTGGAGGTTTTTTCCCAGTGTCTTGCAAATTAATAGATATTTTTCAAAGTATATTCACTGAATCCCTACAAATGAGCTACCTTTCAACCTCTCTGTTTTAAGGAGTACACTGTAATTGTGGAACAAGTTTCCAAATGTAAGGGTCTATTAAGGTAGGCACTAAATCTATATGTAGATACCCAATATTTGTTTTAGGCATTTTGCTGTCAGAAAATGTCAGCAAATAAATGATAAAAGGTGTCTCTGGGTGCCTGGGATGATTATTTAGGTAGATTTATAGATGTCTTGGAGTACCGTAGCTGTGAGAAAGACTGACCAGCATAGGATCATTTATGATAAATAGCACCCAACTAATTGCCCTGTAAACCCAATGTACTGCTGTTGAAAATGTTGTTGTTTTTTTTTTTTTTGGTCTTAAATTCTTTTGATTATCCTTTATGGTTAAATAGGATTAAATACAAAGAGTATATGAAACCCTAGAAATGCTCTTCTTTTCCAGAGCAATATTAGTGAATTAGTGGAGGGAGGTTGCCCAGACAAGCTGGGGCTGCCCCATCCATGGAACTGTTGAAAGATGGGGCTTGGAGCAGCCTGGGATAGTGGAAGGTGTCCCTGCCATGGCAGGAGGTGGCACTGGATGGGGTTTAAGGTCCTTTCCAACCCAAACCCATCTGGGGTTCTATAACGTTTTTGATGCCACTGATGGAAGACATCTGTCACAGACATCTTTTATGGAAAATCCTTTCCTTAGGATTTTTCCTCCTGAGAAGCTGAGAGGCCTCAGGAACAAAATGTAAACAATGGTTATCTGCTGCTGTGGAATTCAACAGGTGCATCTGGGATTGGCCCATGTTGGATGTTTCTAATTAATGGCCAGTCACAGGGAGCTGGCTCGGACTTTCTGTCTAAGCCACAAACCTTTGTTATCATTCCTTCTTTTGCTATTCTTAGCCAGCCTTCTGATGAAATCCTTTCTTCTATTCTTTTAGTATAGTTTTAATATAATATATATAATAAAATAATAAATCAGCCTTCTGAAACATGGAGTCAGATCCTTGTCTCTTCCCTCATCCTCGGACCCCTGTGAACACGGTCACAGACATCTCTGAATTCAGAGGAAGGGGAGGAATGTCCTTCATGGTGTGAAGTCTCTCCTTGTGGAGCAGCATCTGTGTCAGCTTTGGCTCTTGTGCCTGTGAGCTCAGTGCTGGGGACAGAGGAGCTGCTGGGAGGAACCAGGTTCCTCTGGGTGTGTTCCTGGCTCTCCCAACTTCCCTGGCTCCATCCTCCCATCCCAGTGGTTTCTGAGGATGCTGCACAACTCAGTGCCTGAGCAGATCTGGAGAAAAACAGTCCCCTGAATAAAAATAAATTGATTTGCAAACACTGGCAGAGATAAGAAGGGAATCTGTGGTGGGAATAGGCACATCAGGAATGCTGCAGTGACAAGATCAATTTGCTTCGATCAGTGCTTTAGACTGCAGCAGCAGCAGCTCTTGTCTGAAGGTACATGTGCCCAGGGAATGTGTGGGATGGGCTCTCGTGGGCTGCCTCTGCTCCCAGTGGGCACATTAAATGTCCCAGCAGAGCAGCCAGAGACAGAAGTCTAGGAAACATAATTGTACACCTGTGTATCTTCTCTCAGAGGATGCTCCGCTTTGAAGTTTGAAACTTTAGGGGTGGGATATTAGCACAGAAATTAATTTTTAGACAGCAGTGCTATCTGGTTAGAGTAATTGCTTATTATCTGCTTCCCTGGGGTTTTAAGCTCTTGGAAGCGACTATTTACATCTCTGTGCGTGCTTAAAGGCAGGAGAAAACTGCACTCCATCGTTTCAGGCTCTGTTCTGGCTCTCTGAAGTGCCAGGAGGGAAAGGGAGTTTAGAGAACACTTTCTCCTGACCTGTCTGCTCCAGGAAGTTCCTGGGTTGGAAAGGACCTTAGAGACACCTCATTCCATGGGCAGGGACACCTTCCACTGTCCCAGGCTGCTCCAAGCCCCATCCAGCCTGGCCTTGGGCACTGCCAGGGATCCAGGGGCAGCCACAGCTGCTCTGGGCACCCTGTGCCAGGGCCTCAGCACCCTCATAGGGAGAAATTGCTTCATAATATCCAATCTAAACCTGCTCTCTGTCAGTTTGAATCCATTTCCCCTTTTTCTCTCACTCCAGGCCCTTGTAAGTTGTCCTTGTCCATCTTTCTTGTAGGCTCCCTACAGGTGCTGGAAGGGATCATATGATGTCTCTGATTTTTAATGTTATTTAAGCCATGAGTGACCTCAATGCAGGGGTGTGGGGGATAGAGAACTTTAATTCTTTCTCTTTTTTATTTATTTATTTGTTTGTTCCAAAGTCTACAGTAAACACTGCCATAAACTACGCTGATGTAAAACAACTGCAAATTGAGGCATTATTTCATGTTATTTGTACCACAATTTTATTGCATTCACAGTTATTTACAGTATGTAAATAAGCTTCATAGTGTAGAAAAATGTTCTGCTATAACTCAGTTGTTTGAGCATTAAGAAGAAGGGGAGGGAACCAACCAAACCCCATAGATACAGGCAGCAATAAGAGATTATGGATAATACTATGGATATTTTTTTTTTGTTATAGGATTAGCTCTGTTTGAAAATAGCACCCATTTCCTGAAACACTGAAATCTGTGTACTTCAGCTACCTGCATTGTGTTATAAATCCATAATGACTATTTTCCATCAAATGTTGTTGTACAATTTGAATTATTAAATGCTAAATTGCTGTGTATGGATTGTAAAGCAATGAGAATTTCCTGCTAGTTGAAAGGGAGAGCTACAGTGGGTAAGAATTCAGCCTTTGATGAGCATTGCCGCGTCTGTAGACAAAAGCAATTATATGCAGATGGAGCCCAGGCAGCACAAAGATAAATGGAAGGTCCTTTTAAATTCTGCTTGCAGCATTCCCTACATGAACATGGATTGCAGTGTGGTTGTCTGGCTTTTTCAGGGCTTAATTTTCATCCCACTGGATGTAAAGGTAAAAACATCTATTAATTTCAGCAGCAGCAGCAGGGTGGGTTGCTTTGGGAGTAGATTAAAGCAGGATAAAAATTTTTGGAGAGAGAGAGAGGTAGCAAACTTTGGCAGAAAAATATTACTTGGGTGCAGGTAGCCTACTCAAATGGGGAAGAGGCTTCTCTTTTTGCCTTTATGCTTTGTATTGGTGTGCTGGGTGTATTTTCAGGACCCTGATGCAGGGTAGTGTCACATTTTTCCCTGGAGGAACCACAGTGTTTGGCAAATATAGCATGAAAAAAAACGCCACTGCAATAAAAGCCAGTCAAAAGGAGAGATCCATTCTGGTGGTCCTGGCCAACAAAAGGGATTTTTGAGAGCCAGGTGAAGTTTGTGTTTGGTGGACCCAGTGGGTCACCAGTGAGGAGACAGGGCACCTGCAGGTGGTGTTTTCTACATGGTCAGAGGGCCAGTGGCTTCCCTGGCCAGGGATGAATGGACACCGTCAGCTCCACACATTTAGAGATGATGGGAGGGTGGGAGAGGTGCTGAACAGGGTTCATAGGCAGTCATGAGAATGTGTTTCTAGAAAATGAAGTCCCATGTCCAGCTGTCACGGGTGAGGCTGTGTCTCACCCTGCTCCCCGTAGTTACTGACAGCACATGATTGCTGCTGAATGTGAGCGCAAAGCTCTTCATCCTGCTTGGAATTCATATCCTGGATCACACAGAGATGAACCCTCAGCTTCCCTGCAAAATATTTAAAAACCAGACAAATCCCTTCTGTCAACTTTCATCATGGATTGTGGTGTGGAGATGGCTCTTTTCCTTCTTGTTAGGACAGGCAGTGCCTTCCTGGCAGCCTGCAGGGCTGCCCCTGCCTGCTGAGAGTGTGCTGGGAGCTGTGCTGCCTTGGAGGGACTTTGTTTCAGGGACAATAAATCTCCTTTTTGGGCAGCAGGATTTCCCACTGCTCTCCCAGCAGCCGGATGAATGCACCCCCATGCAGCGTGCTGTCACGCTGCTGGGTCTAGCTGGGAGATTGGCACCTGCGGGAAAACAGAAAGTCTTGAAGGTTTAAGAGGTAACAAAGGCAAATGTGGTTAAAATCCAACTCCTGGGTCACACCAGAGTGGGGAGGGCCTGCCCTGCCAGGTGTGGTTTAGTCTTCACTCTGTCCTTGTGCCTTAGCTTCTGCTTTACAGCCCTCTCATGGGGCAGGGGAAGGCGCTCCAGGGGCTGTGCTCTGCCCCAGGACAGAGCAGAAAGTGCTACACCTTGTCCAGTGCTGAGCTGCTCTTCCAGCGTGTGGAGATGTGTGGCTGTGACAAATCCACCGGGATGTTTTGCAAGCACATCAGCATCAGCTCTTCACAAACTCCTTTGGGTAAAAGCCATGGAAAACACATTCCTAGCCCCTCTTTGAGCCTGATGGCACTGCAGTGGTGCACAGAGAGTTTGGAGTGGTTTGAAGAGCAGAAAGGAGCACAGCTATTCCTTCATTATTATGTTTTTTCAAGCAGCACACGCTTGGTTTCTCAGCTTTTACTGAGACTGATGTTGTCAGGTAGGAACCTACATTTCCTTTCACCCGCAAGTGCATCCCCCAGACACTTTTATCTTTGCTTCCTTTCCCATATTTCTAATAGTCAGGGCTGACATCACTCTCCCAAGCCCAGTATTCTGGGATTTAGCTGATATCAGAACAAACCCAAGCAGCAGAGCAGGACGAGCTGTGGCCAGGGCTTTTCTCTGTGTGCTTTCAATGGCTGTCATGGTCAGACCCCCAGTAATGTGCTGCAATGAATCAGCCCCTTGCAGACATGGAATAAATTAGTCTTGGGAAAAGAACTTTACCATAGAAGCAGCATAAACTTTGTTGTATTACCCTAAGGTGCCCAGTAATTGCTGTTGATTGGAAGGGGAAAGCCATCCAGAGGAGAAATGCAATTTGTTGCTGTGGCTACTAGCTCCCAGATTTATTATCTCTCCTCATTCTCCCTGAGTGTTGTAAAATACACCACACATTCAGCTTGCTTTCTTTTTTTGCTGTTGTTGTTTTTGTTTTGTGGTTGTTTTGTATTTATTTCAGAGTAAACCCTGCCTGCAGGTTTATAGCATTGCCAGGTGCAGCATCACTGTGGACTTGCACTGGAACTGCTCAGTGCTGGCATTTGTTCAGAGGCTGCCACTGAAACATAAACCACCTTTTGTCCTCAGTGTCTCATCCTGAGGTGGAGCCAACCTTGGCTCTGTGGTAAGGGAAAAATGGAGAAAACATCTGGGATATTGGGTGGCCACAGCGAGAAGCTTCACAGTTTCAGGGAAACGTTGTTTGAATGCATATTCGCATTTTGTGGATGAAAAAGAAATACCTTAATTTCAAAGGTTGAATGCATAATGTTTTATAGTTATAATTGAATGCATAATGTTTTATACTTCCAAAATTGGGAAGGCAGTGTGAGGCACAGAGAATAATTCAGAGTGAGAAGGCATCTTGCAGTCCCAAGGAGGAAGGGAGGACTCTTCCCTAAAGGAAGGGGCAGAGTTGATTCTCTTGCTCCTTTCTAGGATTTTTTGGGTGAGCTTGTGGAAGTCTCTCCAGCCCATGAGTACAGGAACAGCACTGCTCCCCTTGGTAATGTGAGGTGCCTTAGACTATCAGGGATGCAGTTGCTCCTCTTCACACTGCTAAAACTCACTGCAGTGTGAGCATTTCTCCTCTGCTTTCATTTGCCTCTGCCTTCCACTGAGGGGATTTTGCTTTTCATGGGGTGAGTCCCAGATTCCACTAACATATCTTAAAGATAAGTCCTGCAGAACAAAGCCATGTGTTAGACATGGCACAGGAAATTGTTGTACCAGAAATGAAAGCTAATGCACCGAGAGAGCACAGTGTCTTCTTCAGAGGCTGCTTTTTAGCACAGTAAATGAGGAAAATATGTTGTCAGCTCTTACAGGTCTGGGAGTTAAGAAATCTTAGTGGTATCTCCTTGACAGGAGCCTGGGAAACTGGCTCTTGATAGAGGAGTCTCTTGGGCCAGCTGCAGCTTTCTGAGATCTCCTAATTTCCTCTGAAAAGATGCTTAGAGCTTTATTTGGACTGCCAAATTAATATTTTGATTAAACATTTTGATTTACCATTTGGAAAAAGAAAAAGAAATGGTATTTTTTCCTCACTCTGGAAGAGGGTTATTTAGTTAGGTTGGCAGTAGGAGAGAAAATCAGTAGGGCACAGGAGACTTGTGAAGCAACCACTGTGCTCTCCTGGGTAATATTCCTCATTTTTCCCTTCCTCATGTGATCTGACTGCTGGGATCTCATCTAAATGTCCTTCATCTATCCAAACAGAGGCTAAAATCCACCTGCTTACCCCCACCTCATGCTCTTTGCCCGTTGTTGCCTCAGGTTTGCCTGCTGTTTGCTGCCCTGGGGTTCCCAGCCCCCTGTTTTCCAGCAGGTCATGGGTTTCTGTATCCTGTCAGTCACTCTGGGACTCTGATGTTCTTGCTCTCAGCCCTTTCCCTCTGTGCAGCTCCTTGCTGGCTCAGGCTGTGCCATTTCAAGTTCCACAGGCGATGGAGCTGGTTTTTCCTTTGCAGCTCCTCAGTGCTGTGGGGTGAGGGCTCGTTGTGGAGAGCTGAGATTTATCTCACCAAACACAGGGCTGCCGTTTCCAAATAACTCAGATTCTGAGCTGCTCAGGCAGCAAAAGAACTCCAGGTTTTTGATCTTGCCTCACCTATTAACTCTCTAATGACAGACTTCCCAGCCAAACCTGGGGAGCACAGGGCAAGCTCAGGGGTGCCAATGTTTGTCAATAAAATGGGGTTTGCTCTGGGCTCTTGATGGCAGGCTGAGCTTTTCTGCAGGCATAAACTGCAGCTCCTGGGCGCTGGGAACTTGCAGGAACACAAGTGATGACACGAGGCAGAGAAGGACTGTGCAGCCCAAAGGCAGCATGGCCCATGAGCTCAGGCAGAAGAGTCCATGAGAGCCAGCACACTCATCACCACAGTTCACTAATTACCTCAATTACTGTGACAGCTTCCTGATCCCACGCCAGCTTTTGAGCTTGTTCCTTGATCCCTGTATAATGACAGAGTGCTCCCCTTGTTAATTTTTATATTTATGGCCCCTGCCCTCATATTCTTTGGGTCTGTTAAATTTTATGCTTAGTGAAACTGCTCGGGATTCATGGTGACCCCAGTGCTACCCCAGCTGATGTGCACCAGAGCCAGCCAAAGTTCCCAAAGGCTTAAAGCAAAAGAACAGGAAACTTGAAAATTCTGATGTAACAAGTTCAAAGTGGGTAAATATGAAAAGTGGTCTTGGATTTCAGCCTCTAGAACTGAATTTGTGTCAGGAGATGTTTTTTCTCTAATTAAAATAGGCTTTTTTTTCCCCACAGAAATTAATTGTAAAACATCTATGTGTTGTCTCTGGAATTTGGGGCATTTCAGACTCTTGTTTGGCTCATATTCTCTATCAGATAAAAATAGTGGATTTTTAAAATGGTGTTACAGCATTCCACAATTTGTTTATAGTTGCAATCAAATCTTATTTAAACTTCAGTGGTTGTATATTCTTATTTAATGTATAAGAGTTTTGTCATGGATTTCACTACATTCATGGGTTGAATTTCTGTTATAATTTAAATGTAGGCTTTTTTCCTATTCGAAATGAAGTTATCAGTTCAGCCATAGGTTTTTAAGAGAAGCAGGGAGATGAATGTAATAACCCAGGCTAACTTCTTGACTAACACAAGCCATAGGATTTCAGTCACTGACGTGTCCACCCCAAAAACTTCTGCTTGACCTGGAATGAAAATGTGTGTATGTGTGTATAAAATTCAATCTTTTTTGAAAGATAGGAAATGATGGAAAAGCTACTGCATCCCTTGGCAATCTGTTCCAATTTGTTAGAATAAGCTCTCCTAACTCTTCCTCAGACCTTCATTCAGATAAGGTTGGAATCATTTAAACTGCCTGTCTCATCACTCCTTTGCCTGCAAATGTTTTCTGTTGTCAGTGCTTCCAGCTGCTGTTCAGGTCATTCCCACACTTAATTTCGAGAGTTCTTTGGAACCTTTCCTTCCCTGTACAGCCCCTCGTGTCTTGTTGTATTTGAAAAATCAGAAGTATTTGATTGGCTTCCATAACAAAATGGTACAGGAACACCTCACACAAGGAATCAGGAGTGTGACCGTGGTCACAGGAGTCCAAGGATGAGGGAAGAGATGAGGATCTGACTCCGTGTTTCAGACGGCTTGATTTATTACTTTTATGATATATATTATATTAAAGTTATACTAAAAGAAGAAAGGATTTCATCAGAAGGCTAGTTAAGAATAGCAAAAGAAGGAATGATAACAAAAGTTTGTGACTTGGACAGAGTCTGAGCCAGCTCCCTGTGATTGGCCATTAATTAGAAACAACGACATGAGACCAATCCCAGATGTACCTGTTGCATTCCACAGCAGCAGATAACCATTGTTTGCATTTTGTTCCTGAGGCCTCTCATCTTCTCAGGAGGAAAAATCCTAAGGAAAGGATTTTTCATCAAAGATGTCTGTGACATAGGACAAGTCTGATTGTAGGAAGGCGTCAGCTAACCCCAAATGCTGCTGAGTGGGTAAATAAAGGAAATGGTGCTTGTGGTTCTGATTTTCCATCTGTAACTAACACAGCCACTTTTGGAGGCCAGTCCTGGTTGGAGACTGGAGCAGACTCTCAGTTCCAGCAGAATCTCTGCCTTGGAGCCCGCGGTGCAGCCCAGGTTCTGAGTGTGCTCTGAGTGCTCTTTGCACTGAGCCTTGCCCTGGAGGCAGCAAGTGAGGCTGCTGGGGTTTAGCTGGGGGTGTTTCTTGAGGAGCTGTTACAGAATCAGAGTTATTTAGGTTGGAAAACACCTCCAGGATCACCGAGTCCAGCTTGTGACCGATCCCCACCTTGTCAGCTAAACCAGAGCTCTGAGTGCCACATCCAGCTTTTCCTTGGGCACCTCCAGGGATGGGGACTCCCCACCTCCCTGGCAGCCTGTCCCAGTGCCTGACCACTCTTTCAGTGAGCAATGCTGAAGGTGTGAATCCAGGGGGGCTGGTGCCCTGCTAAATCCTGGATTTTCCCCTCACCATCAGGTCCATGCCTTCAATCTGGGCTCACCCTGGCTGGTGCAGCTCACCTGGAGCCTGTGGAGAGCACTGCTGGCTCATTTCATCTCTTTACTCTGGACATCCTGCTTTGTTCCATTTCCTTCTGATTCTCTGCACTTTTCTACCTCTCTTTGCTCCCAGGCCATTCCCCTGGAGCCCTGCATTGCCCTTCCACTTGGCCTCATGTTCATGGTCACTGTCCTCTGCCTTGTTCCCCTCACTATTCAGTGTTTCCTTGTAAATCCACCTCAGCTGCTCCATCCCTGCCCTGTGCCTCCAGGCACTTCTGCCAGCACAATTTCTGAACGTTTTGTCGATGTTTCCATCCTAGTTACCCACCGGATCTGCTCACTGAATGAATTCCCTGGCTTTTCAGCTGATCACATCTCTGGGCATGAAGGGGAAAGAAATAATTGCTGCAGGGCACAGGGGTCAGGGTGTTTGGCTGCTCCTCTTCTGCTCTTTAACAACCTGAGTGTTGGCCATTAACCATGGTAAAAGCAACTGCCTATTTCCAAGTCTATTGGAGTATATTTATGAGTATATTGTGAGAAGACATGGAAATCTGGGTATTCTGTTTAATAGCTAGAATTTAAAATGCTAGGGTTCTTTTTATTCCGATCAATCAGCATATTTTTTTTTCCTTGAACACCCCAATTCTAGAACCCCAATAACCCTCAATTAAAGGAATATTTAAACCTGTAAATTGCAGTGAACAGAAGTGGCCAGAATTGGTACCCACTGCTGAATTGCAGAGCAGGGACGCTCACGTCAGCAGCTAAAGAACCTGCCCAGCAGCACATCTGCCAAATCACTGGCTGAGCAATGCCTCATTAGCAAACTGGAGTTGCCAAGGGATGCTCTGAGGGTGTGTGCAGGAATTGTGTGGGGTTTGCATCCCCAGAGCAGCCAGGGAGGGTCTGCAGCCCTCAGCTGATGGTTCCTGGAGGAAGAGCTGCCTGCACCTGCAGTGTGGGGAGGCTGGAATCATCCAGGGGGTTGAAAGCAGCTCTGGAGAGGAGCCTGGTGTTGGCTGATGGCATCCCCTGAGCTTCAGTGGTTAAATGGCTGCTTAAATATTTTGTAATACTTTTCATCTTTTAGTAAAATAGACCTAAGGCTGTCAGAGTCCCCTGAAGGTCTCAGCCTTTGTCCTTCAGGACCACCTGAAGCTCTCTCCTGGTCATGGAATCCAACAGCAGTGATGTTGGGGAATTCAGCGGAGATGCAGGTGCTGTGGAAGAATGTGGGGAGATAGAATATAAGAAAATAAAGATAGTGTAGAAAGTAATCTTACCCCTAAGGAGTTGCAGCTGGGCCAAATATCAAAGATTAGGAACAGGCCTGACTTTAACAGGCCAGTGAGAAGAAGAGTGCTGTAACAGAGTGGGGTGGCTGGGTGAGAAGGGGAACTGGGGTCACTTGGCTGCTTTGTGAAGGGGAAAGAGTCAGTGCTCTGAGGAGCTGCCCACGAGAAACACCAAGGTCTGAAACCTTTGTGATAAGGAGACAGCAGTCTGGAACCCCTGTGATAAGATGAGAACAGAAGAGCAAGAGAAGCCAGTGTGGGATAAAAATTTAAGGAGAATTTTCTATTTTCAAAAGAAGTGATAGATGGCTGCATCCCTGGACCCTGCAATCCCAGGGTACAATAGGGAGAGATGCTGCAGGAGTACCGTGATGGATGATAATAAATACTTCTTTGCATTAGATTTCCATTTTCTACAGGGAAACATTTATTAGCGGTGAGCGATGGTGTGGTCTTTGGGGTTTTTTTTCATTTGCTGTTTCCCAATCCACTGATAAATCTTAACTCTTCACGTTCTAGCTGTTGTTAATGATCTGAGTGACCCTTTTCAGAGCTGACTGGCATCTGGACAGGCTGGGCAGCCTGGCCCAACAAATCAGCTGGAAATCTGGTCCAAGTGGAAAAACAAAAGCAAAAAGAGTGGGAGGCAGAGCTGGCACGGCCTGCCAGCTCTTGGAAAGAATATTCCAGCTTCAGGGGGACTTGGGGAGTTGTTTCCTTTGGGTCTTGCCCCACATGCCACCTCAGCCTTTCTTATCCCAGGCCCCAGTGTGGCTGGGCTGGTCCAGTTTGATTCCCACAGGATGCTGGGTGCAGCCAGGGCAGATTCCTGGATGTTTGAGGGAGGAAACCTGGCCCTGGCCAAGTCCAAAGACAATCTTTTCCAAAGGGGTTTTGGTTGCTGCTCCAAATTGCAGTGCTGCCAGCTCAGGAAATAAAGTAGGAAACAAACAAACAAACAAAAAAAAACCAACCTTCCCAACAAGCCACTGAATCCTAATCTTTAAATCATGAGATTTGGAAAACAAACAAAATGTCATTAAAAATTTTTATTGTGGTTTCTTTAACTTTTAATCTTCTTATTCTCATGGGTGACGTTGTTCTTCATTTAAAATTCCCCACAACCACAGACTCCTCTGATGGAGGCTGGGATGTCCTTTCTGAGGAGAGTTACCATGCATTAATTGCTTGTCTTGACTCTTTTTTCCTTCCCTTTTTGCCTACTTCCCCCTACCTTTTTGTTATGCAGAGACCTGCACTGGAGCTACAAAATGTGTCTGGGGAAAATGATGGAAAAAATTAATGTAACTACTTCACATATATTATGTCTTCTGAATATTTTTTAATAAAAAATTATATTGCTTGCACAAAAGTTATACATGCAAGTGTAATTGCATCATCAACTGCTGTCTAATTGCTAGGAAAAATATTAGCCCAGACAGAGCTTAAGGTAACTTAGTGTTATAATTAAATTTAGAATCTTTCAATGTATCTTACAAAATGCTTCTCAGACATTCCAAGCACTTAAAATAATTTTAAATCATTCTCATTTCTTTATACAGTTTCTGTCACCTCCATGGTGATATAAATTATTCAGTAATTACAGTAAATATAAGCTTAATTAACTGTAATTAACTGTCCAAATCACTACTAGTAATATATATTTTATTTTAATTCTCTTTTGATTTCATGGCTTCAAGAGTAATTGTTTGCTTGGTGGTGGGGAAGAGAGTGAAACATTGGCCTCTGCAGAGCAATCTGAATGAGAGGTGTGAGAAAAAACCCACCAGGAAATGGGCATCACCTGTCTGAGCTGCATTCTCACCTGTCTGGGGCAATTCTCAGCCTGTATCAGTACCAACCTGTGTTTAATAGGAAGAGTTGAGGCCATCAAACATCCCTTGGGAATGTTGGTTATTAATCCTTATTCCTTGATCTGTGACTGTCGCAGATGTTTTTTATGAAAAATCCTTTCCTTAGGATTTTTCCTCCTGAGAGGCCTCAGGAACAAAATGTAACCAATGGTTATCTGCTGCTGTGGGATGCAACAGGTGCATCTGGGATTGGCTCATGTGGTTGTTTCTAATTAATGGCCAATCACAGCCCAGCTGGCTCGGACAGAGAGCCAAGACACAAACCTTTATCATTCTATTCTATTCTTAGCTAGCCTTCTGATGACATACTTTCTTCTATTCTTTTAGTATAGTTTTAATGTAATATATATCATAAAATAATAAATCAGCCTTCTGAAACATGGAGTCAGATCCTTGTCTCTTCCCTCAGCCTGAGACCCCTGTGACCATGGTCACATGTGACAGTTGGTCTCATTTTTATTTTGCATTGGAAAAAGAGGAAAATCACATGCACAGAGCTTGGGATTTATATCCACCCTACCAAGGGTGCGTTCCTGTCAAATCCATCAGAGGCTGCCAAGAGATTGTTGGTTTATTTTGGTTTTTTAATTTGATGGGTGAGGGAAGGAGGGGGGGGTGGTCCTGATACTTTCATTCAACTGACTAAAGAGCTCATGTTAACATTCTCTTCTGAAAATACAGCGTTGGCCTGTGTGTAAAATGAGCTTTGAAGTGCAGAGCTGACAAAGCCCAGGGGGAAGCGTGTCTTTTATTAACAACTGCTGCTACACTGCAGCAACTCCACTGGAATGTTTAGAGGGAGCGTTTTCTGTGTGAGCAGGAAGGGCTGCTGGGCTGGGACAGGCCCTGGCTGTGGCAGGAGGCTTTGGTGATCCCTTTGTCCTCCGCCTCCACCCCTCAGAGTGCCTTGAACCCACAGGTGGGGTGGGAGGACAGCGTGTGACAATAATCAGCACTGAGGTGAAAAAGTCACTGTGCAATGGAGGTCTGAATTTTAGATTAGTGATGTGGTGGCTGGATTGAGGTTGGGGTGGTTTTGTCTTTTGGGGGTTGGTTTGGGGGATTTTTTTGGCTTTTTGTTATTGTTGTTTTGGGTTTTGATTTTCTTTTTGGTGTTGAGGTGTCTTAGGGCCTCCAGATGGCATTTCAGCACTTCAATGACATGCTGGGTTCTGGTTCTTCAGGATGGGCTTAGGTGCTTTCATGAAACATTTTAACTAAAATCCACAGTAGTGTGTTATACATCTATGCCTCTGCAGATGTATTTTAAATATACTTGCATAATACAGCATGTGGACCCATTCTTTCCTTTCTTTAATCTACCTTGCACAAAAGGAGATTTACCTGGGAGACACGAGCCTGCAGCTCTCTTCTCACTCTCCTTCCTGCAGTGATTTCCATCCTTGCTTCTACATCCTTCCTTTGCTTCACAGAGCCCCAAAATACATCCTGCCCACTGCTGGGACTGTGCTGAGCACAGATTGGTGTCATTAGGAAAAAATCCTTCCCTGTGAGGGTGGGCAGGCCCTGGCACAGGTGCCCAGAGCAGCTGTGGCTGCCCCTGGCAGTGTCCAAGGCCAGGCTGGACAGGGCTGGGAGCACCCTGGGACAGTGGAAGGTGTCCCTGCCATGGTAGGGGTGGCACTGGATAAGCTTTAAGGCCCCTTCCAATCCAAACCATTCTGTGATTCCATAATCCTATTAGAGATATTCTTAAAACCAGCTTAAAAGCCTGTCCAAGGCCGGAGGAAAAGCTCAGTACCAGAGCTGGGGTTGGACACTTGCAACTCTTGGCTTTGAGATCTGGGGATCTGAGGCTGGCTGGTACAGAATGAAATACGAGCATCCTGAATTTTTCATGTTGCAGTTCAAGTATATTTGGGTTAGATTCATCAAAGGAATAACCGGGAGAGATATTTTTCATTTGTAGAATCCTAATGAATACATGACACCGCTATTCATAATTTATCTGCTTTCGTATTTTAATTAATAGCTCTACTGGCCATTTCTGATTTTTTCCCCCCCTTATTTATAGAAAGCCATCACTTCAAAAATATTGAGTCATGCTTCTGTTTGTTACCTTTCATAAGTTTTCCTTAATATTAGGACAGGGTGAACTTTCCTATAACTTTTAAACAAATAAATGAAGGAGAAGAATTCCATCTATTTTGCTGTTCCTTTGAGTCCTGTCAAAATTTGTGGTTTCCCTCCCTCCAAGTGCTTTTACATCATTTTAGCCAGGAAAGGTTGTGTTTCTTGTGCAGGAGGGAACCACTAGAGGACACCACCAGATGACACATAAAGCAAACAAACACTGCTGTAAACAGAGAATGTGGGGGAAAAATTAGTAGAGATGGGGAAATGCTGATTCCTAAGGTTTTGTGGGGATGAATAAAGCTAACCTAACAGCTCCTTATTGCCAGCCAGAACCCTCGGGCTGGGAATGACCAAACCCTTGCTTGGGTTGAGCTGTGCAGGGCCAGGAGCTGGACTTGCTGGTCCTTGTGGGTCTTTCCAGCTCAGGAGATTTTGTGATGCTGGGATTGGATTCCAAGAGTTTCATTTCTGATGGTTCTAGACCAGATCTGGAGGCTCTCCCAGGAGCTCTGCGGAGCTGCTGTCACTGGCCTGGAGGAACTGTGGGACCCCGCAGCAGGGTAGGGATGAGGCTGAGGTGGCATTGCTCCCTTGCCACCCCTGCAGGACAATCCAGGGAGGAAAAACCTCTTGGTCTCCTGAAGCAGGTGGTGGAAGTATAAAGCAGACAAGCAGACCTCTCCCTTCCAGGTTGCCCTTTAAAAAAGTGGCTTCAAACACAAGGCAAGGTTTAAAACTTTCAAATCACAGATTTAATGACAGGATAATTATGTCAACAAAGCAATTTAGGGCTGGGAGATGGCACAAATATTTTTTGTCTTTTTTTCCCTTTTCCCCTTTTTTTTCTGCTCTTTTTTGTTATTTTTTTCTCCTCTTTTTTATTTTTCCCCCTTGTCTTTTTTTGCCCTTTTTTCTTTTTTTCCTCCCTTTTTAGTTATTTTCCCCTCTCTTTTTGTTTTTTTTTTAATTTTATCTCTTTCCTGTGCTTTGATCCCTATATTTTTTTTCTCTTTTCGTCTCTTTTCTCTGCTTTTCCCCTCTCTGTTCCCCGTCTCCTTCCCCACGCTGTGACCGTGTCTCTGTCCTGTCCTGCCCTGCAGTGGCAGCCCCAGGTCCCCCCCACCCCGGGCTGGCTCCGCTGTGTCCTTGCGTGTCGCGGTCACCAGAGGGGGACAGAGCCCCACGCACGGCACCTGCAGCGGGAACGCCACCCAAAAACCCCTGCCAGGACGGATTTTGGGGATTTTGGGGTGGCAGCTGCGCCCCTGCGTGCCCCAAGCCCAGCCCTGGGTGTGATGCTGGTGCCACACCACAGGGACCAGCCTGGGTCCCCTTCCTATCACACGGCACTGGTGTCACTTTAGCCTGGACAACATGTGTGTGCTCAAAAATAAACTCTCCACCAGCCCTCAAGCAGCTGTAAATTCCCTGGGGGTTAAGCAGGAGATCAAGCTGTATCCCAAACTTTCTTTTGGAGCTGCTTGGTTTTTCTTGTCTATTATTGTGACAGAAATGCTGTTTAAAAATGACTGTTCCTGTGTTTAAAGATACCTGTTCCCCCCCAGTTTTGGTCTGGTTCACTGAGAACTGGCACACACCAAGTATTTAAGTTAGCAGCACCCATCGAGGAGGGAGGAATTTGCAACTGACAGCATTGGAAATGAGAGGAGAAGCAAATTTGATGAGCATTTGGCTTTTTCGATAGCTGGTTATGCCTGATTGGAACCGTGGGGAAAACAAATGCAATTATTTGTGTGAGATTGAATTTCATTGCCAGCAGAAAATGTAAAATCTGTCACCTGCACGCTCGTGTTGTCTGGTCATGGGCTGGAGGACGCTCCTGCAGCAATGCTGGGGGTGCCAGCAGCCAGCCTGAGCCACGGTGTGTGCTCAGGTTCCTGTGTCCTGCTGTCCCACTGCCATATCAGGGTCACCCATATGGCCTCCCAAAACCATGGACGTGGCAAAGCAGGCCCTGGAGCTGAGTGCTGTCCCCAGGAGGATGTCCTGTGGGCTTTGGTGGCATGGCCAGCCAAGGCTGGCAGAGCAGAGTCCGAGAGACCTTAAGACATATAAATAATGCTTGGCCTGAGTCCATTTCCCAGCTCCAGTCAGCTTGCAGAGTTCCCTTCTCCAGATCCTCAGTGTCAGGCCCTTGCCCATATCCAGCTGTCCCTGGTAATTGAATTTTAATGCCTCAGGCTGGGAGTTTGTGGTGGTGTTTGAAGTGAAGCCTTTCAGTGTGATCACCCATGGGTTTTGAAGCTCCCTGTGACCACCAAGGATGGTGGGGACAGTCCCATCTCCACTCTGCTTGGTCCCAGCTGAACCCAGGCAGCAGCTGATTTTGGGAATTGAGGAATTTTCTCTTGTGCAGATGGGAGAGACTGGACAGCTTAATGAGGGTTTATTCTGGTGGATTTGAAAAAGGCATTAAATATCCTTGAGAGAGCCACCAAGTGCTGTTTGGACAGCTGGTGGCACCCTCTGATGTGGCCCTGCTGTCACTGATGGGACAGGAGGCTCTGAGCTCCCCACAGCCCGTCCTGGGCAGTGACATCCCACAGACCTGGAGCAGGTCCCCATGGTCACAGCCAGGGGAAGCCACCAGCTGGAGTGCCCCCTTCTGCACAGGAGAGAGGAGTTTAAGGGGGAGGCAGTGACTAGAAACCCATCAGAGCTGATGTCTGAGATTCTCTTTCTCCTCCTTAAACCATCTCAGTGTAATTACTGTGCAAACAGAAGGCCTGGGTAATTATTACATGGTTTTGTGGGTGTAAATTTAATATGTTGTTCCCATGCAGCCACACAGTGAGGGACGACTTTTTCCTTTGAGTTTTTCCCTTTAACTCCCTGCTTTCAGTTCCTCCCTGGACTCAGCACAGCCAGTTAATTGTCACCAGAGTGGGAAATAGCTCTGAACCCCCCATCAGCAACAGGGACTGGCACTGCCATCCTGGTTTGCAGCACATCTGCGCACAGACTGTGACCCAAAGAGCCCAAGCCACAGGGAGGGGCATGCAAAGCGCAGCTGCTGGGTGTCACGAGGCTTCTGAGAGACTCCTTGTCCCCAGGATTTGGTGGAGAATGGCATGGAGCTATACCAGGTGAGGCTCAGGCTGGAGCTCAGGGAAAGGCTCTTCCCCAGAGGTGCTGGCACTGCCCAGGCTCCCCAGGGAATGGGCCCGGCCCCGAGGCTGCCAGAGCTCCAGGAGCTGCCAGGGATGCCCAGGGTGGGGCTGTTGGGGTGTCTGGGCAGGGCTGGGGCTGCCATGGGTGATCCTGGGGGTCCCTCCCAGCTCAGGACATTCCATGATTCTGTGGTGGTTCATGAGTTCCAAGGGGGCACTCAAGCTAACAAATCCCATATTTAGGTGCTGGGATTTATTTGAGCATCTTGGGGAACAGCAGCATTGTGTTTCACTTCCCCAGAGCTCTGGAGGCCAGAGCTTGATGACCTAAAGCACCATTCCCTCAAGTTACCATGGAACAATGGTGCAGGTGTGTCCTAGGGACAGTCTTTTGCATTTTTATTTCTGACTTTAACATATTGCACAAGGAGTTGTGAATCTCACCTCACCATAGTGATTTATGTATTGTAAGAATCTTTTCCATGGAATTACAGCCATTTTCCCTTTTTCCTGGTCACGATAACCTGAATTTTGCCACAGCCTGTGTTTGACTGTAAGAACAGGAGGAAATCACCATGAGTGTGGCTCGTTGGAACATTCCCACGGCCCAGGATGAGGAAGGTGGCTCCAAACAGCTTGGAATGTTGGTGTGCTTGTGTGTCTGGGCGTAACACAGCCGGGCAGACCTGCACTGCTGTCTGAGCTGCAGAACAGATGACTCAGAGAAGACTCCCAAGTAAGTTACAAATTATTCCCTGTCACCCGTGCTGCCATCTCGCTCTGCTGTTCTGCTCCTTCTATTTCATTTATTTCCTTCCTCTTTCCCATTCCCTGTGTAAAAACAGACCTGAAAGTGCTTGTGCTGAAGGCACTCGTGCTGATGCCCTGCTTGGAGTATTTCTAGAGGAATCCCCTGGGTTTGGGCTGCCAGGGTCCCACAAATCACCCCGTCATAAAGCCCATTGCTGAACAGCTGCTTTTGTGCTGGTTGGATAAAGATGCTGTTGGAATCAGTTTCATTTTTCAGTTTATCTTTTATTTCCCCATGTCTACCTTGCATAGCATGACCCGTCCTGCTGAGAGTTAAGCCTGTCTCTGCTCTCAGACCCACCTCCACTGCAAGAGCTGACGGTTGTTCCAAGCCCACAGCACCCAAACTCTTTTCAGCCGAAACCCCTCCATGTGGAAAGCTGGAGGTCTGTGTTTGTGCCTACAAAGATCCAGGTGTCCTCTGGAGCATCCCTGGGGCCTTGGCTTGTTCTTAGCACACACATTGTCCAAACACAATGAACTCACTGTGGAAACAGTGAGTAGGTTTGGGAGCAACAAAGGTGGAAGGGGCTATATTTTCCTTTCTGCTGTTTTCCTTCTTGAAGACCACTGGATCCATGCTGTCTCTGGGCTATAAAAGAAGATGAGTGGGAAATTGAGATATAGAAGAGAAAGCCCCAGGCCTTCATGTTTCTAACAGGAAAAGCATTTTATTGTGCTGGAGTTTTCCATGATATCCCTGCAGGTTTTGGGGATGCTCTGTGTTCTTTGCCACCACAAGATTCCTTCAGCTGGTGGTGCTCTGGCCACAGAGGATTGAAGTTTTTAAGATGTGGTGATTTCATGCCCCAGCCTTGCCTTGTAGCAACAAGGCCCAGGTAATTTTTGACTTTGTGTAGGTGCTTTTAGCCAGTCCAGGCTACTTCTCTAAATACAAAAACACATTTTTCTCAAATCTCAGAGAAGTACAGGGATCTTTGATACAAAAACCACAGATCTGGAGGGGAGCGTCCTGAGGATCTGCCCTGCTGTCCACTTGTGGTCCCCCCCTGGTGTGAGTGGAAGGGGAACATGCCAATTAATTTTGTTTACTTGAACAGATTGAATGTTTTCCTGCATTTCTAAGATATTTCATCTGGCTTTGAGCATTTTTTATTTGAACTTTAAAAATATTTTTCTGACCTTTTTTTTTTTCAAAATCAAGAGAACATATGAAAGTGAATCTTTCTTCTGATCAGCTTCCACTTAATAAATATGTGTTTTTTTCAAAGGGCTGATTATATCAAAGTTTTCTAATAAGCCCCATGGACTGGACATGGCCAAGAAAAATGTCTGGCTTAAGGTACTGCTGGTTTTAGTTTCTCTCATCTGTGGAATAAATGGAAAAGCAATTTTATAGGTGGTAGGACGGGATGGTGAAGAGAACATGTTGAGGAAAAAAAGTTCCAAATTATACCAAATATTTTTTGACAAAGATCTAAAAACACCTCTGTCTTGTACAGCAGGGTTACATCCTGCTGGTGTGACCAGTCCTGGATTTTCATCTTCCCTGATAAGTCTGAAAAAATAGTTTTAATGTTTAGATGCTGCCATTATTTCTGCAGTTTTGGAATTTCATTGTGGCTTTTTCTGGATTTGAGTTCCCCCAAGGTTGTTGGGAGTCTGGGCTGAGCTAATTCCTGGGGAAGGAAGCAGAAGAACTCTCTTATTTCTGTGGTTTTTAAATGTAAGTTCAGAGCTCACTTGTACATTGCCTTGGAAAGTAACTGATAACAAAAGAGATTTGGAGTTTGGGTAAGATAAGAATCAAATTGAATATTTGTCCTGACCCAACAATGCTCTCTATCTGTTCAGGAGATCCAAAGAGTTGCACTTGTTTTAAAATAGTTTTTCTGTTTTCTCTATCTCCTAAACTTCTCTGCGCTGATGTTGAGCTCGAGCACTAAATCTAACAACAGTCACAAACCCCAAGGGATGACAGCAAATTTGTCTCTAAAACGTGGTGATAGTGAACTTTCCCATCCCTCCTTTATCATGGCTAAGTGCCTCAGGAGTTACAAACACCCTGGGACACTCAAAGCCTCTGGGGGTACTTTTACAACTTGTCAGGAAGGAGAAGATTCCCCAGAGCTGCTGATTTCATAGGTGGCCCTGAGCTGAAATCTCGGTGTTGTCCCAGCTCCTGAGCTTGCTGCAGCTGAGCCTGGAGCATTTCCCAGCTTGGGCAGGAGGCTGAAGTCAGTGCAATCACCAGGAATCACACACTGAGTTCCCAGTGGATACCCCAGAGCCTCCTGGATTGCTGAAGTCAGTGCAATCACCAGGAATCACACACTGAGTTCCCAGTGGATACCCCAGAGCCTCCTGGATTGCTGAAGTCAGTGCAATCACCAGGAATCACACGCTGAGTTCCCAGTGGATACCCCAGAGCCTCCTGGATTGCTGAAGTCAGTGCAATCACCAGGAATCACACACTGAGTTCCCAGTGGATACCCCAGAGCCTCCTGGATTGCTGAAGTCAGTGCAATCACCAGGAATCACACACTGAGTTCCCAGTGGATACCCCAGAGCCTCCTGGATTGCTGAAATCAGTGCAATCACCAGGAATCACACGCTGAGTTCCCAGTGGATACCCCAGTGCCTCCTGGATTGCTGAAGTCAGTGCAATTACCAGGAATCACAGGCTGAGTTCCCAGTGGATACCCCAGAGCCTCCTGGGTTGCTGAAGTCAGTGCAATCACCAGGAATCACACACTGAGTTCCCAGTGGATACCCCAGAGCCTCCTGGATTGCTGAAGTCAGTGCAATCACCAGGAATCGCACACTGAGTTCCCAGTGGATACCCCAGAGCCTCCTGGATTGCTGAAATCAGTGCAATCACCAGGAATCACACACTGAGTTCCCAGTGGATACCCCAGACCCTCCTGGCTTTGGGGAGTCACAGTTTATTCCTCTTGGACTGAGGTCTGGTGCCTTCCTCCTCGAGAGGAGTCCCGTAATTCCTGTGTAATTCCATTAGGTCCAACCAGACCTACCTGCAGCACACAGAATAGGTTTTTCTAACCTCCAGATCCTACTGAAAATGATGGCCAGATCCTTCCCATCAAGGGAACTTGTACTCAGAAGAGACACAGTGACAGAAACAAGGCTTTTAAGAATGATTTATACAGCACTAACAGCAGGACTGGTGAAACTTAAGAAGTCTAAGTGACAAAGGGTCTCTGGTTTTGCTTTTATTGTCTGAATCCTGTAAACTGGAGTCCAGGAACCTGGAGATATACCAGGAGTTTGGTGTAGACACTGAAATAGCTGGTTCTTCCCTGCCCCTTGATATTTATTTAGAAAGAACTAGGAAAAAATATTGCTTTTTCTGACAAACCTGCCAATAAATTTACTCAGTAGGCATAAATAATTAGTAGCATGGGGACATGGCTGGCAGATGATAGTCTTGACATGTTTGTAAGCAGCTCAAAATCCATTACCATGGGATCCAAATTGCATAAGAGTCTGAAAAAAAAACCCACTGAATCAGGGCCTAAAATCTAATATATCAACTTTGATAAGCTACCTAGTAATCAGCTACAAGAAAACTTATCTTGCTCAGGTTGTATTTCTAGCTGGCATAGAGACTGAAAATTAAAGAATTAGCATATTTGTGGCAAATAAAATATTATGCTTCTGAGCAAGTGACTGTCCTTATTTAATGCCCTGCTTTGTATTTAGAGTAGCTGCAGAGGCACATCCTATATGTGCTCAGTACAGCAGCTGGATGATGTGTTTAGAATAATTCATCAGATAAATTCATGTCCATGAATAATCTGCATTCAGATCATGACCTTTACCAAGATGTGCTTTTTCCAGGGCTCAGAACCCCCAGCTAATGCTGGGAAGAAACAAGAGGAACACAGAGGAAGTTTTCTCCCATCTCCTCCATTCCAGTAGGATTTGGGAGCAGGGTAGGAAATCCTCAGCCCAGGGCATTTTCTGAGTGTGTTGCTGGAGCTGGGGAAATTGTTTTAATTACAGACAAGGGGCTTGGGGCACAGCTGAGCTGTGAGAGCTGTGTGTGGCCAGCACTGAATGCCTTGGCTTTGCCAGCACGGGCTCCCCTGAGTCCCCCTGGCTGTCCCTAAGCATGGAACAAGAGCAGAAGTGCATTGCTCAAAGCTGACCTGGTGTGTGGCACCTTCCCAAGGCACAGTCCCTGACTCAGGTCAGACAGTGGGAGCAGCTCCCACCACCCATGGTCGCTGTCACCCCTAAGCCTGGGCTGCAGAGTGAGTCCCTGCAGGCGCTGGGCAGTGCTGGAGGTGTCTCACCATTGCTGGATTCTGGGAAATGAGGCAGGTGAGCCTGTCCAGCTGATGAAAGACACACACGTTTATCCACTGAAACAGCTGGCTGCTTATCCCAGCGCTCACCTGGTGGGAAAAGCGCTGATGAAGCAGCTCTGGCTGAGTGAGCGAGCTCTGCACACTGACTGCAGGGCTCGGGAGAGGACAGAGCCAGAACTGCGTCAGGACCATGGACAGGGGCTCGGAGAGCCTCGGCGCCTCGGAAGCCTTGGTAGGTTTTGCCCAGCGCCAAAAACTACTAGGAAATAAAATAGCCAGAAAGCAACAGAGATGTAAAGTTTCAGGGGCAAAATCTGAGCCAGAGGTTTCCATTTAGCAAGTGTTATATCTTGATACTGGATCGCTCTGGTGTTGGTGATTTTAGGAGTGAACTTTAGCATTTTTGTATATGAAACATTTGCATTCTCCCTCATTTGCTTTCAGCAGTTTCACAGAGTTTGTGCTGTGCTCACACAGAATTGTCTTATGAATTCTGCAATGTTTTTATTTGTTTCTTGTGTTTAAGATGGTACAAAATATTTTGTATAACCTCTTGCTGTGGAAATAAGGCTCCCCTGGGCATGTTCCTCCAATCCTCTGGATCATCTGGGTGAAGGAAAGATGTCCCAGGCTACCAGTCATGTTATGTGGCTGGGGACACTGTGTTTAGCTCAGGAGGCTTTTGTGGTTTGATTCACCAGGTCACCCAAGGAGCTGGTGCTCCTGCAAAATGAGCAGGAAAACTTGGGACTGGATTTGCTGGGCTGTAGTCCTGACTTTGATATTCCCCCTCTGGATGAAAGCAATAACTCAGTTTCCTTGTCTGTAAAATGGAAGACCAGGATTGTTCTCGCACTGTAAGAGTTTGAAGAGTGGATAAGAAGCTCAAAGCAGATGTTTTCCTGTAGGACACGTGCGTGAAGGAAGCTTGAAAGGGATCTGTGTTCAGCACTGTGAGGTTTATTTGCTGTTTCAGCTTGTTTGTTCTTTCATCAGGCCATTGAACAATAGCTAATGAAAGGGGATGACCTTTTTTTTTTTTTTCCCAGGATATTGCTGCTCTCGTGTCTTTGAACCAATTAAGGCAGCAGCTTTGTGTGTGGAATGCAGCAGCATTGGGTCCTCCCTGTTAGGACTTTGATGACTGCTGCAAAAGCAAAAATGTGGCTGAATGGGGCTTTCATTATTTCATTATTCTCTAAATTTATTTTAGGCTGCTAAAGAATTAATGTGAATAATTTTCCCATTTCACCATCTGCTTTAGACTCCATCTCAAAGGGTTCCCAATGAGCATTGCAGGCAAAACCCTTTAAAAATGATCCTCTCCATATTTCCTGCACTCAGCAGTCTGCTAATGTGGCCAATAGATCTAGGTGATGGGCCTGCATGATTTAGGGAGCATCATTAGGGTTATGATGAGCTATGCAAGTGTCTTGTTTATTCACACTTAGCAATTTCCTCGCAGTGCCTTTTGTCTCAGGAAGTCTTTTTGCATTTAAGCTTTTGCAGAGAGAGCAGTGCCAGAGACACTCAGTGGGTGAGACATCCACCCTGGGCTCCTCAGGAGCACGAGCTGCTCCTCTGCCTTGCTCCTCATTTCCCTTGCGGGTGAGGCTGGACACGCTGAGGAGCTCTGGGGAGCGCTCCGCACCTGGCCCAGGGGGAAGTGCTCATCTCCTGCTGACGTTAGAGGGTTGCTCACAAAGAGTTTGCATCTCTTGACTGTCAATTCTCAGTGTATTTCCCACTCCAATCTCTTGGGTCCAAGGGTTTTTTATTCAGTCTTTGCCTACCAAGTCTGCACTCCACTGAAGCCTCTATTAAACATCCTTGCCACCATGGCTCTCAGGGCAGCCCATGACTGCCCTCCTTCCTTGTGAGGAGGGGGAGGAGGATGACCAGGAAGCTGAAGTATTTAACCTGGCTGTCAAACAAAATTATTCATGGCAGGTGAGTGGCTGAGCAGCATTTTGCAAGGTTGCTGTGAATAATACATAACATGGTCAGCCCTGGCACGGGAGTGTTGCTCTAACTTCGGAATAATTCCCACACCTGGAATAAAAACAGTGCACATCTTCCCGTCTCTCATCTCCCGTGAGAGGTGAGAAGGGATGCTTTGATGCTCAGGTGTGAGCAGCTGCAGCTCTGCCCCTTGGGGCCGTGGCTGGGGCGTGAGCAGGGCAGGCAGAGGAGCAGAGCCTGAGCGGGGCTGGCAGGCTCTGAGCCAGCCCGTGCCCCTGGGATGAGCACACTGAGATTTACCAGGGAGGGGTTGTAGCGAGGTCACACAGCTCTGGGATGGCACCTAACTCATCTCCTGCCAGCCCCGGACCGGGGGGAGAGAAATGTGCAGCCATCCCCTGCTCTCCCCTGTGGGTTCTGTTGGCAGAGCAGAAGACAGATGGACGGCCACGCACACAAATGTGCTCAGAGTTCTCCCCTAAGCTATGATGTCATTCTGGTATTTTATATTCAGAGTAAAATTTTATAATGGCACTATTTCCTTCCTTCAAGCAAAAAATTAGTTGAGCAGATCCTCTATTCTTATGGAAAAGCCTTTGAGTCTATTACTTTTCTGGGAATTGGATTTTTTTTTTTTTTCTTGAAAGGGGCTACTTGCTCACACAAAATTTTGGCTGAATTAGAGTTTTACCGTGTTTTGCAATAGAATACATAAAGGTCTCTGACTTTTGATTATACATAGAAAGTCTTAGCTTTATATTTTGAACTACTGGCATTGTACAAATTAAAACAAACAAGGAACATTCCAATTTCTTTATTTTAATAACTTTTATTTTTAAATTTTAAAACTTTTATTTTTACTTGCTCTTTCCTCAGTTAACCTGCATGCTCACCCTTGAAATCCACGTGGTAATAAAAGGGAATACATGCGTGCTTAAATCCCACCAAATCCATCACTTCATAAACACCCACACACCTCTCATGGTTTGAAAAGTGCATTTTGATCTCTGTTTTGTTGATGCTGACATAAATGAATCACAATAATCTTGGTGCAAACTCTGCAAGTCAAAGAGAGTCTGTCCATTGACTTAGACACTTTGGCTCAAGCATTTGATGTACAGAAAAAAAGAGATTGAGATCCCCGGTTGACCTGAAAGGTGCCATTTCCAGGAGCAATCCATGAGAGGTATCAGGAGAGGATGGGTGTGATGGACAGAGGGGTAAATAAAGTGGGTGTTACAGCTTTAACATACGGCTGCAAGGGCACTGGAGTGAGGCCTTTAATTTCACATTAGGATTCTTCTCATATTTGTTAGATAGAACAATATTAACCTTTTGAATTTATTTAGAAACTCATTAGTGCTTTTTTCTATAGTCCATTCTTTTCCTGATTAGCTCTTCTCATTACAATTCAAATTTCTTTCTGCTACATTTACCACATTGTCCTGCTTTCTCTCATCTCTATTGTTACTCAGCTTAATTTATTAAAGCAATGAAAAAGGAAGGGGGGATCGGTTGACACAGCAACCTTCCAAGCCTTTGGTGTTTGAGGAGGAAGAGACAAGAAGGGAAACATCCCCAGGTTTGCCTTTTCCTCCAGGAAAAGGGTTGGGAGGATGTGGCTGCAGTTTCTATACAAGTGAGAGATGCAAGCATGGTTCAGAGTGGAGCAGCAGATGGAAACCTTCTCTTGGCCTTAGTCCATGCCCAAAGGTGCCAGCAGGACACTGGGGTGGCCACAGTGACATACCTGCAGTGACCCAACAGCCTTGCAGAGCTGGGCTTTCCTGCTGTCTCACTTCAGCCGTTGCTCAGCCCCAGATTTTTTAAATGAAATTCACTCTGAGGGTTCAGCATCCTCATCCTGTCCTGGAAATGTGCAGCTGATGCTCCTCTGACACTAAGGTTGTTTTACAACTGTGGGTAAGCCTTTAGCAGCATTTCTCTTGTGTACTTTTCCTTTGGAACCAGATAGAAGTTGGGAGCTGCTGTAATTCCTCTGGACTCCCCTCAGCTCCAGTGGAATGTGAATTGATGCTCTGATAGGTTTTTTTAGTGAGAAACTTGAGCCTGTCTCTGTTTTGGGGGAACTGGAATGGGGAGATGCTTAAATTCATTTGTGTATTTGCTGCCCTGATTTGCAAACTATTTTGTGTTAGGAACATAATTTTTGGTTCCGTTTTTCTTTGCTTTAGTACGGCGCTCGTTTCTCAGCAGCAGTGCTGCCACGTCCCATGTGCCTGTGATTAAAGCTGCATTCACTCCTGACAAGAGATGATTAAATACAGCCAGATGATTTCAGCCATCCCAGCCGTGGTGGTTCTCTGATTATTGGTGTGTTTGAACATCTCACAAATGTGAATGAATGTGTTTACGCAGCAGCTCTCGTAAAGCAGGGAAGTGCCAGAGTGTTTTATCTGAGGAACAGAGGGATTAACTCAGCAAAGGTTATATAAAGAGGTTTTGTCAGGGCCACAAAAAGAATCTAAATTTCTAAGTTTCTACTCCAATGCCTTAATCATAAAATCATCTTTTCTCTGAATTCTTTTCCGTCTGTGGTAATTATAGTTTTGGCTGGGTTTATGTCCTTTATAAAAACCTGTCTTTCACACATCTTGTGAAATTGAAGAAGAGAAAAAAAAGAGAAGATAAAACAATCATAATTTTCCAAGTGTGTAATTCTGGATTCCAGCAGAGACCTAAAACAAGTAAGGTAATTATTCCACTCAGTTCAGCACCATTTGGAGAATTAGGCTATTTTGTGAATTGTAGTTTTAGAATAAGACACATGGACTGGAAAAAGTTCAATGAGCAGCATGTAAAATAAAACAAATGCTTGCAAAAATCAGCTGAAAGAAAAGGAACTGGATGTAAGTGAAGGTGGCTGGAGTAGGATGGGAAAGGTCAATGGTGTTGAGGAAGGTTTTAAAAAAAGGAAAATAAAAAGAAAGATTTTATTATTTCCTTTTGTTTATGAGGAAAATGCCAGGGCATATTTTCAGGGCGAAATTAATTCTTGGTGCAAACTAAAGGTAAAAAGACTTTCCCCAAGGATGAATTTGGCCCATGGGTAATTACAGGAGGTCGGTCAGGGGAAGCTGCCAGGGAGAGGCAGCTAGTTAAAGGCTAGGCAAGACCATACAAGCACATTTGTTAGTGATGGTTAATTAACTTGTTCCTGGCAATCAGCCACCAGGGCAGGAGGTGGACTTAATTTGCAAGTCCTGATTGCCAAGAAAGTCACCCATAATTGCCTGTGATCTTGCAGCTTTCTAGTTTTCACCTTGGTCTGGTGTTCCCCTATAAATGGTGCTTGTGGAGAGATTTCTTTGGTTTTTTAGGTCTTTCTCCATAGGTTCTTTGCTTCCTTTTCATACTTATTGCTACTGATTTGATTGGACCTTTGCTGTGGTGTGACTTTAGGTGCACATCTCAACGTCACTGGATCCATGGTGAAGTTGTTGGGTTTGGGGCATTTTGGGAAGGATGTTTCATTTTGAGGGGAGAGAGCCCAGTGTCTGAGCAGAGAGTGGTATCCAGTCTATGAGTCAGGAGCAGCTGTACCTGCAGAAAGAGACTGACGGGAGTGGGTTTTTGCTGAACTGGAGAGGAATAAATGCAAGAGAATGATATTGGCATGTAATTTTTGGTAGCTGATGCAGCGCGTAATAACTCCCATTTCAAAGCTTCTCATTCCCCTCACTTTGTGTTTTATTAAGACTCCAACCTATATTTAATGGTGGGAATATCACTTTTTGCTTCCTTAATTCTCTGTCTGCAATTGATCTGCATAACCTGCTAAATCTGCACTCAGCTCTCTGAGGCATGTGAGGCTTCTCACTTCACTCCGAGAGACACAAAATTATACCCTGAGCCTTCTCCTACAGTGTGTGTGTGATATTGTGCTTCCCTGCTTCCTTGTGCTACAAGCAGAATTACAGGAGAGTATAAAATCTTATTTTCAAATATTTATGTCAGGTTCTCAAGGGTGTTTCCAGCATGCCAGGCAGGTTTCTGCTCAAACTGCTCAATTTCTTTTCTTTCACATGGGATGATCTGTGTCCAGACAAAGAAAGAAAGAAATATGTATTTTATTATTTAAAAAGGCACTCCAATCCAATTGATTGTTTTATGAAACAAGTTTTCATAAATATTAGACTTGGGAAAAGGCCTCCTTTGGCAAATCTAATCTGGATATTTCTAGCCTTGATACGATGTTTAGTGCCGACTTCTTTCATTTTTCTGTCTGTAACTGTGCTGTAGACCTTTCCCAGAATATTTCTTCATGATGTGACTCATCCAGATTCCAAAGTGCAGCTTACTCAAACTATTCTAAGTCTATTTATCCAGGCAAATATTTGGACATGTAAAACAGCAGTAAAGTGCTACAATGTCTATCAGGGCAGGAGAGCACACAGAATCTCTGATATTGTCTCTCCCCCGTGTGTTTTATCTGGAGTTAATTGGCAGAGAGCAGTGTAGAAGTTTGATTCACACTCATACCCATGCACAGGCAGTGAGTGAAAGCTTTGCACAGGTTTGAGGTCCATTTTCTCAGCACCAATTCTGGTTTGCACAGGTCTGAGGTCCATTTTCTCAGCACTAATTCTGGTTTGCACAGGCTTTGAGGTCCATTTTCATAGCACTAATTCTGGTTTGCACAGGTTTGAGGTCCATTTTCTCAGCACTAATTCTGGTTTGCACAGGTTTGAGGTCCATTTTCTCAGCACTAATTCTGGTTTGCACAGGTTTGAGGTCCATTTTCTCAGCACTAACTCTGGTTTGCACAGGCCCACAGCTTCATCAGAGCTGCTTCCCCACCCAGTGCCCTGAGGCTCAGCAGCTGCACAAAGTTCTCTCTCCTCTGTGTCACTGGTTCAGCCTTTAAAAGCCAAGAGTTGTCATGAGCTGATGGCTGTGTAATGGATTCCCCAAAAGCAGCTGGTAGCCCTGTTGAATTTATCTTACATTTTGACTGGAATAGTTTGGGGTCTGGATCTTACCCTTGGGGATTTCTCAAGCAGCTGCTGATTGGTTTTGCTCCTCAGTGTGACTGAAGAGCCTGAGAACAGGAGCTGTCCCTGAGCTGGAGCCCTGCTTGCAGCAGGAGAGGCATTTTGCCAGCTGGCAAGACACGGTGGGTATTTCTGCACTGGCCAGAAGGTCTGGTTAAAATTTTGTGCAAGTTCAATTCGATGGGGCTTAGCGATTTCACACTCTCATCACAGAAGAGATTTCAAGAGAGGCTCCTCCTGTCTCCAGGTGGAACTGGCCTTTTTTTGGCTGGAGACTTATGCTCTGAACTGTTGCCACAGGCTACTAGAGCCCACCTGGTGTAAGTTGCCATATGCGTGGTTAGGAATTTGTAGGAATTTGGCAACATTTCTTTGCTGCCAAGGCTACAGATAGGACAGACTTGTGTTTATCCTTATTTTCTTTTTTTTCTTTTGACTGTCTGAATTAATGCATTTTGCATTGATTCTCTAATGAAGACAGAGGCCTGAATTCATACATTGCTTTTTATTTGCATTTTTACTACAGTTAGTTTCATTTCATCGTTGCTGAAGGCCATTAGTGGTGCTGGGTAACTTGTCTATGCTTCTGCTTTTTGTAGTTTTCCAAAGCTCTATACATAATAAATCAGGCATCCTTTTTTGCTTCTGCAATTAACTAATCCACAATGTAACATGAGAAATAGAATTGATTGGATATGTCAAGCTTTGAGCCTTATTAAAAAAATGCAACAAAATAATGAAACACTTTTATGATGATGCCTTTCAGAATCATCTTCCTCGCTCTTACACAGATGCAACCATGAAATTAGGATGGGTAAAATATTGTGCCACTGTGTCCCCCTCCAGTCAATCCTGACCTGTGTTTGAAATGAACTTTTGGTGTGGCACATCCGTGTCTGCAGCAGACAGGGCTTCAGCTCTCTGCTCATCCCAGCTGCAGACAGCAGCTCCCTCTGCTTCCCTCAAGGCAGTTCGTGGTCCAGCAGACATCAGCTGCTGGATTTGGCTACTCCACAGCAAAAACCTGTGATTTTTTCCTTGATGGAGACCTCTCAGTCTTGTTGCTTTGCCCTCCTCTGAAGAAGGAAGACTGAAGCAAAAGAAAGTTGAAGGACGTTTCTCAGCAACATCTCTGAAGTTGCTGCCTGGCGCTGAGCCACGGTAGTCACTCAAATCCACATTAAGCTGTATTTCTACAAGGAAGTGTTTGAGCTCAGTCTGACCTATTTTCTGAAATAAGGATTTAAAAGTCCTCTCTTGCATAATGGGCTGTGTTGGCACAGCATCATGAAAGCAAAGTTGGATCCTGAGTTCCCTCTGTACCAGCAAAGTACTCCTGGCTCAAACTATTTCTGCCAAGCCAAACCCCATTTTCTTTAAAATATGCTTGTCATTTATTTGGTTTAAATAGTTTCCTTCCTTGTGATATTTTGCCCTGTGAACCTTCCTTTTATTTTTTAGTACAGGAAGCCATGGGCCATTTATTGTGCAGTTCATGCTCTCAGGTACTTCTGTTCCTTGCTGACATGAATTCCTTGTGCAGCTCAGACTCGGTGAGTTCTGCAGTGCTGCTTTGCAAAGTTACACCACAGAGACGCTCTGCTCGCACCCTCGAGCGTGCACAGCTCCTCGAATCAACCCTTGCAGAAGGGAAAAGAAGCCTGGAAAACCGAGGTTCACACCAGCTTCCTTAATTTTTGTTTCAGGAGCCCTTGAGTGGGTGCTGCCTGTCACATCAGCTTCTCCAAGGGGGAAATGATCCTCTAGGATTAGGTACTGGAGGCACTTGTCCCTTTGCTGCTCCTGTGCACTGGGCAAGAGATTTGATATTTCTATGAAAAAGGAAAAACAATTTTTTATGGGCAAAATGCACAATTCTTGTGCAACATCCCTCCTCCTAAAGACAAGGCACTAAAATGCTGGAATTTCCTCCAAATGGAGAAAGAATGTTGGCAGTTCCAGCTCTGCAATTGTTACCCAACTTCCAAGTACACCTACAAAATATTGCCCGCAGCACAACAGTGGAGATGATTAAAAGGATTTTCTTTTTTTTGTAAAGATGAAAGACTTTATTACCTCTCTGGTAGATGTAAAAATATTAATTGAATGAAGTATTAATTGTCAGTAGAAGAAATGTAGCTTAAAATACATGTAAAGATGTCAGAATTTACAAATGACCTGATAATGTGGGAACTATAAAACACAAAAAATACTTAATTAAAACATACACATTTGAGAAGGAAAAGAATTGTAATTTGAAGTATTCTTCATTTTAATAGATATTTCTTCAACTTCTTTGAGCCTTGGTGCTTTTTTGTTGTAAATAGCTTACGTGTCCTGTATTTCCCATTTATTAAGCAACGCCATTTTTGCTGTTTGTTTGCTACTTTCAGAACCTTCTTGTTGGCTCAAGTGAGGAGCAGCTTCTCCTGAAGGTGTGTGTAGAATTTGGCAGCTGTTCCACACCTCTGAACTTGATGAATGTTGCACTAAGGACTCCTGCAGGTGAACCCCAGAGCAGGCAACTTGGGGAAAGTGAAGGTGAGTTTTGCCCGGAGTGACAATGAAAACTGAGCAGTTACTTCAGCATTTAACGCCTAAAGAGGTGACAAGGGTCACACCAGCTTTTTCCTCCCAGTTAGTCCCTGCAGTGCCTTGAGCAGGTCCTTGGTGTGCTCACTGCTGGCCCTGCAGATGTAAATCAGGAACAGAACTGCCCTCGGAGATCTCAGATGAGGAAAGGGTTTATTTTTACTGGAAAGAGCAAGCTCTCTCCTCAGCAGTCACAGCCTGGGTCAGGAAAGCAGAAGGCTCTGTTCCCTGGGGAGATGCTTTGTCTCTCTCTGCTGGGAATTAGCCAGGCATTAGTCATGGCTTTGCTGGGACCCTTCTTTGCCCTTTCCAAATAAATGGCTTTGGAAGAGGAGGGCAGGGCTGTGAGTCTTGGAAGGGATGAGGCCAAGCTTTGCTTGGGATGAGTGATTTACAGAGCTGGAAGGAAGCTCTGGGGAACCCATCTCCCATGGCTGAGCAGGAGCTCAGCTGATGTCATTTCCCCCTGGGATTGCCGGTGGGGATGAGGCTTGGTGCCTGGGCACCAAGAGGCTGGGCCACAGGGGAGTGCAGGCACGTGCTCGTGCAGAGGAGAGGGAGGAATTTTGTCCTGGTTTAGGGCAAATTTGGGAGAAAACCTCCAAAGGGGCCCTCTAGAAAGCAAACCCATACAGCCCCTCCCCACAACCGGGTCGGGAAGGATTCTTTGGAGAAAAGTGGAAAGAACCTGTTTATTTCACAGGCACAGCACCCCCAGCACACAGAACCTGTTTATTTAACAGGCACGGCACCCCCAGCACACAGAACCTGTTTATTTAACAGGCACAGCACCCCCAGCACACAGAATGAACAGTACCAGGTGACACCACTCTGTCACCGCTCTGAAAAAGATGACAAATTCAGAAAGTCTCTCTGGGGGTGCTCGCTCTGTTCTCAGTCCCTCCGGTGCTGGTGCAGCTGCTGCAGCCACAAGGTGCAAACTCTCGGCGTTCCCAGGTCCCAGCCTGGAGCAGGCTGGAGGGGTTCCAAAAAAGGGAAAGAAAAACAGTCCAGGAAAATTCGGACTGTTTAGCTAAACTAACTAATGAGCAGAAGCAAAAAGCAGGAGCAAAGCAGCAACAAGAGCAAAGAGAAAAGCATTCCATGTGCTCTCCATCCCATCCACCTGCTGGGAAGCATTCATCAAAATCCATCATGTTTTTGAGGCAGTTGTGATGCTCCACTCCTCATTCTGAGACAAATGGCAGAAATCCTGCCCAAGCAGGAGAGGGAAAGGCCCTATTTCTTATCCTAGAACCAGTGGAGGTCAAGAGGCCATAGCCACTTCCACATGAGAGCAGTGCTGCTGGCAGGACAGGGCACCTTGCCTGATCTCTTAGCACCATGATGGACAATGGGAACAAAATCCTTCATGACACACCCTTCCACGCCAGTCTGGATGTTCACAGAATCACAGAATTTCTAGGTTGGAAAAGACCTTTAAGTTCATCGAGTCCAACCCATGTTCTAACACCTCAACTAGATCATGGCACCAAGTGCCACATCCAGTCTTTTTTTAAACACATCGAGGGACGGTGACTCCACCACCTCCCTGGGTAGATGATTCCAGGATTTGACTGCCCTTTCTGTGAAAGACTTCTTCCTTAATTCTAGCCTGTATCTCCCTTGGTGCAGCTTGAGACTGTTCTACTAATGAAAGAACCCACAGGGATCTATGGAAACCAGTGGGAATGCTTTGCTGCTCCCTTAGAACAGGATTCTACCCCGTGGTTCTTCACTCTCTTTTCTGTTTGTCACTGTTGTTTTCACCTGTTTTCACTGACTGTCTTCTCCACACACTATTTTCACTTGGGATTGGAGATATTTGCTGCTGTCAGGCCCAGAGCAGCCAGGGACTCCTCTGAGGAGCTCCGCTGATTGCAGAGATGGGAACTGCTGACACACTTGAATAATGGAAATTCTCAAAGTATTTTCCCCCCTGCCCTTTCTACACCAGATTCCCAACAAATGCCCTGGGTTCTGGGTTAGTCGTGAGGAGTGGGCAATGTTCAGCTCTTATTCTCATGCTTTTGAATACTGCACTGGAACAGACCCTACAAAAGGGTTTGTGCAGGCTCTATTTCATTCTCAGAGTAATAGAGGCTCTAATGCCAAGTTCAGACCCAGGGCTGGGCTGAGCTCTGTTTAAGGAAAGGGGATCAGGCTTCCACTGCCAGTCCATCTCCCATTTGCCCCTACACCCCTGGAAAAGGAGAGGAAACATATTGAAAGAAAACAACACAATAACATCTTCCCACTGATCTGCCATTAACCTCTGTGTGGGCTTAAAGCAATATTGCACAAGAACAAAAATCAGCAGATACTCTTCCAAAGGCAGCGAAAAACTGTTCTTTATCCACTCAGATCTTTGCTGCCTGGGGCTATCTGAGTCATTCCTCTCACTAAAGTCTGAGGATGATTTCTCTTCTCATACTGTGAAAAGTTTACACTTAGAAGACTCATGCATGAAGGACCAAAAGACATTTTGTTTGGCTGCACAGTAAAAGAGTTTAGAGTCTTCATTGCTTCATTACTTTATCCTGGTTGCCACAGATCAGCTTCCTCACAGGAGCTGCTGCTAAAATCTGTGCTGGGGTTCTGTGCAGTGACACATGCTGCAAAATGTGCAGTTTGCACCAATTGTTTCCTGTGCTGCATGGAAAAACAAAAAAATCTTTTCTCCAGTTCATGTTACTAAGGCTGTACCACGTGGGTGTTTGTCTGTATTTTCCTATTTTAGAGACTTTGAAAACTTTTCACAGGGCAAGAGGGAGCATCAGAGATGCAATGAGATTTGAGGGATGGGGTGCTTGGGGAACACAGTTAGAGGCACAACAAAATAAAGCTCCAAGAGGAGAGGGATGGAGCAATGGATCCCTTTTCCGGAGCCAGCTGAGGTGCATCTCTCTGCCAGCCTGGTGCACTGGCTCTGCATGGCACAGGCTCCTCTCCTGCTCTGAAACAGGCCTAGCTGTTCCAAATATGTGTGGTTAGTGAGGGTTAAGTGTTATATTAAGACAAGGTTTGTAGAGAGAGATAAAACCTTTAACAGATAAAGAGAGATGGTCAGGGAAATAAAATTGCATTTAAAACTTCCGGTAGATTTACTTCCCATAGCATCTAGCTTGCCTTCCTTGAGAATGTTTGTCTTTCCTTAAATGTTTTTTATTATTATTTTTTATTTTCAAACTTAAAAATGGTTGATTTTAGATTTTATTGATGGGAGAATTTAGATTTTATTGATGGGAGAATTGTACAGAGGCTTTTGCTTTCACCTCTGTTTTCAATGGAAATAAGTGTATTACAACTTCCTTACTGGAGGTGTTAACACTTCTTTGGATTGGTTACTTAGTGAAAACTGAAAAATAATAACAATTCCATTAAAACATGTCCCTCAACATGTCCATTTGTAGAATAGACCCCTTTTCTTGGGGGAGTAAAACTTCTCACTGGAAAACTTTCCGTCTGTCTTGATTTGATTTTTGCCTTTTCTACATTTTAGCTCCATTTCCCCATCAAACCATTTGCCTTTGCCTATGCCCCCTTGTTCCCCATCTGCCTCACTCTAATGGGAAATAAATCTCCCAGCTCTGTTCTATTCCTTACCATCCCATAGTGTTCTGCTCTCACTGAATCACTGGGATGATACAGCTCCATTTATAAAACACTAAAAGTATCATTCCTATTTTTCCCCCAATCCCTTTTGACTGGTGTCAGATACAGAAACAGTGAGAAAATAAACCTCAAGGATCAAAAAGAAAATCCTTGTGGCTCTAAGTGCAGTAAGGACGAGATCCTTTTCCAGTGAAGAGGGATGATCTGGCTTCTCTCCCTTTGCAGCCATTTTTCTCAGGGCAAGCCAGTCTTGGGAGTGCAGGATGGGACAGGGGGTGTTTCTTCTGTGGGCAGTGAGGAAAGGCTGAGAGAGGTTGGATCGTTCAGCCTGGAGAAGAAAAGGCTCTGGGGTGACCTTATTGTGGTATCTGAAGGGGCTCCAAGAGAGCTGGGGGACAGCTTCTGTCCAGGGCATGGGGGAGTAGCTTCAAACTGGAAAAGAGAAGGTTTAGATGGGATGTTAGGAAGAAATGTTTCCTTGTGAGGGTGGGCAGGCCCTGGCACAGGGTGCCCAGAGCAGCTGGGGCTGCCCCTGGATCCCTGGCAGTGCCCAAGGCCAGGCTGGACAGGGCTGGGAGCAGCCTGGGACAGTGGAAGGCGTCCCTGCAATGGCAGGGGTGGAACAAGATGCTCTTGAGGCCCTTCCAACCCAAAGCACTCTGTGATTCTCTGAGCCAGATCTCATTTCAGTGCTCAGCACAGCCTTGGGGAGTGAGGGCACCATCAGCACCCAAAGGCTGGTGAGGGATCCTCTCTCTAAGGAAAAACATCACAACTTCTGGAGTTACCTCTCAGCAACACCCACTCCCACAGCCTCACAGTGGATCTGGTTCATTTTCATCTGCCCTGAGCACATTTTTCTCCTCCCAGAGGCACAAAGCCACAGTGGCAGCATGGGGAACAAAGTGCAAAGAAAAAGGGAAAAACATTAGATTCCTGTCAGATAGAGGGAAATTTGGGTTTCCTCCTGCTCTCTCCTGCCTCCAGGAGAACACACTGTACATGGAAGGTGACCTTCTGTCTCCTCCCTGCCCATCAGACTGGGAGTGACTGTGTGACACATGTGATGACAGACAGACAGACAGACAGACACCAGCGTGAGCAAACTGGGCTTGAACTCACTCCAGAGGAAATGGCTGCAAGGTGTGCACAGGCTGGGCTCAGTCAGGGAGAGCACAGAGCAGAGGCAAATGTTTGTAAACACCACTGAGAGTGGACACAGGGACAGATGAGCACTTTGAACTCTAAAGGTTAATGCAGAGAACATAAAATAATGCTCTGAGTTCAACTTTTGAATACTGTTCTCATTTGGGGGGAGTATGGATGAAATCAGATTAATCACTACTACTTGTTTTGTTTTGTTTTGTTTTGTTTCATCTACTCTTTTTATTTTATTTTAAAGTTGATTTCTTGCTTGCTGTTATTTTCCTCACAGGAAGTTCCTGCATTTTTGATATTCACCAGAATTTTAGTGTGTATTTTGAGACTTCATGGTATGACTAGAAATTAGCAAGCATGGATATGGAAGCATCTGGAAGCATCTTAATGCTGTAAAAACTTTATAAGAATAAAACTAATCAAAAACCACAGATGTAATATTAATAATTTAATTATTATTAATAATTAAATGTGTTATATAATATATAATATGTATATAGTATATATATTATATATATAATAATAATAATAATAATTTAAAATGCAAGCAGTTTGAAAGCATATCCTTGCCTGTCCAAATAGCACTTTCAGGTTCATCTGCAGGAAGGGCCATAATTACTCATTAACTCATCACTATTTAATGAAGAGCTGTGTGTTCTGGCCACATCCATCACTGCCACCCTGCTCTGAACAAACTCCCTGAAGATGCACAGCCCTGAACCCTGCTGAGCTCTGCTTTCAGGCCAATGGCAGCTTCCTTCCCAGCACCTTAATTTAAGGCATGAAGAACATTTTGGAATTAAAAGAGTACCATACCCATGGCCTCTCTGCCAACCACAGCACCACCATGCCTCTGCATCCTTTGACATTAGACACACACTCAGAGTGCAGATGCCAGCTCTGTCCCTGGGGCTTGGGGCAAAATGCTGGAAATCCAGCACTCATCTGCAGCAAGTTTGGCAAACAAGGTAATGGCTTGCCAGTCTGAGGGTTTCATTAGTCTGTCTGTGATCCTGCCTGTCTCCCTGGAAGTGGCTGCATGCCAGCACCATCCATCTCTCTCTGGCCTCTGGGCTGCAGAGTCCGGGTTTTTAATGGACACAGCCTGAGCAGGTTCAGTAGGTGCCTGCTGGAAGGGGCAAGGCTGCACCTCTGAACATGCTGAAGGATGGATGAGCATTAGGCAGCCTCACAAATTATTGTCTTTCTAAGGTCAGAGGATGTAAGGGTGTGCTGTCACCGTGACAGATTGAGAGATCATGTGCTCTGTGTTTAATCCCAAAGTATTCCTTACATCTTAAAAGAAGAGGCCTGGAAGGCTCCCCACCAGCTCCATTTTGACATATTCCAGTAGAGCTTTGCTGTTTGAGCTGGGGGTGATGTATGATAATTTTGTCAACATTTTGTTACCAAAACTGCTGCCTTGTATTTATAATGTTTTTGTCTGTTTGTGCACATGGTTGAAGAGTTAAATTTGTAATTAGTTGCTTTATATATCAGCATGTTAGCTCATGCTGAACTTCCCTTCCTGCTTTGTCTTTTATGGCAAGGGGATTAATTTTCCAACATGCAGCATCTCTCATTCATTTGGGTTTCTGCTCCTAGACATTGACCTTGTTTACCCCTAAGCTGATACAGCCCATCCTGGCTGGAGTAAACTGTGCCACATCAGCAGAGCTGTTGGGCTACTGAAGCAAGACTTTGTTTGCCATCATTTGTCCTTTTCTGGAGCCAGGTTCTTGCCTGAGGTTTGTGCATTTGATGCCCTGTGGGGTCTGGGCTAGGACAGATGAAGGATTTTAAATGGTTTGTGATTTCTGTGGCAGCTGGAAATAGCCTATGGAAAATGGTGTCAGGACAATATCCTGTAGTTTAATTAACTTCTGCCTTCTCAAACTCCAAATTGCATTTAAACCCAAACTAACAGCTCATCCAAGCAGTAGCCTTTGGAATTAAAAGAGTACCATACCCATGGCCTCTCTGCCAACCACCACCATGCCTGTGCATCCTTTGACATTAGACACACACTCAGAGTGCAGATGCCAGCTCTGTCCCTGGGGCTCGGGGCAGAATGCTGGAAATCCAGCACTCATCTGCAGCAAGTTTGGCAAACAAGGTAATGGCCTGCCAGTCCTGAGGGTTTCATTAGTCTGTCTGTGATCCTGCCTGTCTCCCTGGAAGTGGCTGCATGCCAGCACCATCCATCTCTCTCTGGCCTCTGGGCTGCAGAGTCCGGGTTTTTAATGGACACAGCCTGAGCAGGTTCAGTAGGTGCCTGCTGGAAGGGGCAAGGCTGCACCTCTGAACATGCTGAAGGATGGATGAGCATTAGGCAGCCTCACAAATTATTGTCTTTCTAAGGTCAGAGGATGTAAGGGTGTGCTGTCACCGTGACAGATTGAGAGATCATGTGCTCTGTGTTTAATCCCAAAGTATTCCTTACATCTTAAAAGAAGAGGCCTGGAAGGCTCCCCACCAGCTCCATTTTGACATATTCCAGTAGAGCTTTGCTGTTTGAGCTGGGGGTGATGTATGATAATTTTGTCAACATTTTGTTACCAAAACTGCTGCCTTATATTTATAATGTTTTTGTCTGATTGTGCACATGGTTGAAGAGTTAAATTTGTAATTAGTTGCTTTATATATCAGCATGTTAGCTCATGCTGAACTTCCCTTCCTGTTTTGTCTTTTATGGCAAGGGGATTAATTTTCCAACATGCAGCATCTCTCATTCATTTGGGTTTCTGCTCCTAGACATTGACCTTGTTTACCCCTAAGCTGATACAGCCCACCCTGGCTGGAGTAAACTGTGCCACATCAGCAGAGCTGTTGGGCTACTGAAGCAAGACTTTGTTTGCCATCATTTGTCCTTTTCTGGAGCCAGGTTCTTGCCTGAGGTTTGTGCATTTGATGCCCTGTGGGGTCTGGGCTAGGACAGATGAATGACTTTAAATGGTTTGTGATTTCTGTGGCAGCTGGAAATAGCCTATGGAAAATGGTGTCAGGACAATATCCTGTAGTTTAATTAACTTCTGCCTTCTCAAACTCCAAATTGCATTTAAACCCAAACTAACAGCTCATCCAAGCAGTAGCCAGCCTTTCATGCCTCTTCCTTCCACCCCTTCCTCTCCCAGCTTCATCTCACTTCATCCTCTCTCCCACCTGCTTTCCCTGCATTTGGCTTTCAGCTGTTCCAGGCCATGATGAGCCACCTCACATTCCTGTCAGCAGTTTCAAAGGATTTATTGAATGTCAGTAGGACTTTGGGACTTTTTTTTTCTGAAAATATCTTTGTTTGAGTAGGAGTCCTGTTGTGACATTTTCAAAAGGATCTGTGTGGTGCAGGAGCTCAGATCCCAAGGAACAGCTGTACAGAGGGGCACCTTCATCCCTTGTGTGTTATTTAAAGTCTCTGCCTGTTGTTCTGCTGCAATCCACTCACAGGATGAAGCCTCTGTATACAAGGATTTGCATTTCTCTTCTGTAGTCCAAACCAGAAAATGATGTGTTTATGGGGACAGTGAGTTTGCTGTGCTTGTGGTTGTTGGATGAGTTTTCTGTTGGGTTGGATTTGTAGTTAGATGAGAAATATTCAGAGGACAGAGTTATGTGGTGGAATAAAACTGTGCTTTTCCATCTGAGCAGGAGATCTACATGGCTGCTTTCAGGTTGTATCTTTCCTCCCCAGAAGAAATAAAACTTTGAAGCAGATTCTAAAAGCCATGGGTTCCTCTCCAGAGCTGCCACAGACCAAGCTGTAGACTGTGGGATTTGTGACTGTGAAGCTTCTCTGGAACTGCTGCATGAGCCCCTCCTGCACTCAGGAGCCAGGGAGAGAGGGTTGCTGTGATGTCTGAACAGGTGGAGCAGAGGACGGTTAAAAACCAGCCAGTGATGGGAAATCTGAGTCATGAAAACCATTGGACAAATTTAAATACATTATTCTAGCTTGGAGGAGGAGACCATCTGGGTAAGTTGAAGGATGTGTGTCTTGCTGAGGGAAGAGTTATTTCAAATGACAAAAGAACTGTCCTGAGCTGGAAAAATCTGCCAGGCCCAAGATTAAAAACCAGCTTAGAGTGACACTGATGTAATGTTTGCATGTCAAGAATCTAGCTAAGGGCCATCATATTGAAATATTTTTTTAAATACTTTTGCTGGTATTTGCCAGTTATATAAAGCAGGAAGGCCTAGAAATTTCACCAGAACTTCACATTATAATGTTCCTTTCAGACATTTGAACTCCAAATTCCATGATGGGTCTGCTTTAAACAAGAAAGCTGGGACCAAAATTGGAGGACCTCCCTGCAGCCAGGTTGCATTGGGCTCAGACAGGTTTTTGACTAGTTTTTGAGAGTTAAGGCTCTGGTTTGCCACCTGGCTCATGCCTGAAGGTCAGGGTTAATGGCTGGGCAGCCAGGTGTCTCCTGATGGACATCCCCCATCTGCCACAGGACACAAAGCTCCCAGCCCGGTGTTCTGGCTCTCCCTCCTGGCACTGGCCTCAATAACATCAACCTGCTGCGCCAGCACTAATCTCAGGTAGACTCCAATCCAATTCTATTAATTTCCCCAAGGAGCACGTCCTCATGGCAGGATCCCTCCTGGAAAGCAGCTGAGGAGAGGAAGGAGAAGGAGAAGGAGAAGGAGAGGGAGAAGGAGAAGGAGAAGGAGAAAGGAGAAGGAGAGGAGAAGGAGAAGGAGAAGGAGAAGGAGAAGGAGAAGGAGAAGGAGAAGGAGAAGGAGAAGGAGAAGGAGAAGGAGAAGGAGAAGGAGAAGGAGAAGGAGAAGGAGAAGGAGAAGGAGAAGGAGAAGGAGAAGGAGAAGGAGAAGGAGAAGGAGAAGGAGAAGGAGAAGGGATGTGCTGCTTGTCGCAGGTTAGAGTGGGAAGTGGGCTGAGTGTGAGCACTGAGCTATGACTGAGATTGAGGAAATGATGATGGTGTGAGGCAAACAAGCTCAAATCAATGCCTCTGGCTGTGTTGATGGACTGATCAGCCATAAAGTTGTAACAAAAGCACCCTCTGTCACACTCTCCTGTCACCATCTTGGGGAACGGCTGCACAGCTCACTGGTGCCACCACTCCTGGGGACACAGGGACAGCTACAGCCCCCACTGATCTGACCCTGCAGAGACTGCCAAGGACAGCAGAGTGGATCCAGGCCTGGTGCCATGGCAGAACAGGGTTTGCAAAAAATCTGCACAGGTACTGCTGCAAAGGCCCGTGGGGCTTCCTCTCCACCCTTGCTTTAGGCAGACATGGTAATTCTGAGTTTTACTGTATTTTTTACAAGCATAGATCTCAAAACCCGATGGTACAGACTCATCATTACCACCTTACAGATGGGGTTGCTGAAGCAGAAAGATGGGAAATGACTTCCCTGGAACCATTAACTGGGTAAATGACAGGGCTAAAAATAGAGACCAGATCCTCAACCTTTCCTATAACCTACTGCCATTCCCGTCTCAGAGGAAAGATGCCAAGGCAGTTGGTTAAAGTAGGTAACAGCTCTTTAACTAATACAGGGCCTGACTGTCCTGGCTAAGATGCTTTTATGAGATGCTGCACCAAGATCAGTAAGCCAACACATTTTTGGAGAAAAAATGGTTGACAGAAAGGCCAGTGAGCCACATATGGCTGCAGTGCATGTCAATCACACCGAGCTAATGCATTCAGAAGTTCCAAATGCCTTTTAAAGCTAATGGTCTGTGCACTAATAGCTCCTGGCCCTGGCATCCAGGCTAGCAGCTGGTGCCCCTAATTGGTAGCCCCGAGGTTGAGCACGTGGGCAGAGGACTGGATTGCAGGAGCAGGGAATGGATTGGGAACCCTGCCTTGCTAATTCCATCCTTCAGCATGGTCTTTAATCAAGACGAAAAGTCAAGAGACCGCGAGGGGGTAACAAAGAACAGCTTAGCCCGATTAGCAGTGTCCAGCTCACCCAGGGCTGACAGGCACTGCCTGGAACAGCCCTGCCAGCAGCAGCTTGTGCAACTGCCTGAGCTGCAGCTGTTCTCCTTCCCCGTGCTGTGTGCTGGACAAAGCTGCAAGTAGCACCATGGATATGCCTGTCTCTGGCCTTTTTGGGGATGCAGCTTCTCTGAGGTGTGGATGTCAAGTTGTGTAAAAGCAGCCAAGCACCTCCAGCTAAGCCCAGCAGAAACAAGCAGCCTGTCTGACACGGGCTGGTAGCACCTACCGGCATCAGCATCTCTGCTTTTCTCCTGCTGGGCTCTGCCCTGGGGGTGTGGAGGAGCCTCACCTTGTAAGGCAGTGAGGAGCAAGAGCACTGGAATGGCCAAGGAAGGCTGCCAGGGAGCTGGAGCTGTTCAAGGAGATTCCAGGCATTGCTGAAGGGAGGGTGGAGTGCTCCAGACCCCAGCGGGAGGGTGGTTTGGAAGGTGATGTGTTACTTGAGCTGTGCACAGCAGCGGGTACCACCTGTTCCTCCATGGCGGGAGGTTCCAAGGCACCCTCTGATGGCCATTTTTAACCCAGTAATTAAAGTTTTGATGTTCCCTCTGAAACTTAACCTGGAATTCACCCATTTGAACCCCCCCCCATCTCTGTCCCCTCCAGAGCTGGGGTGGCTCAGACACAAAGTCCCTGCAGCTGCTGAGGATCTCCTGCTGATGCTCTGCAGATGATCCAGGACCCACTCCAGTCTCCTGGATGAATTGGGGTAATTTGAGATGGAAAATCTTTTGGGGAAACTCTCCCTGCCTTGCTGACTGAGGGTTTGCAGCTCCCAGATTTTGTCAGATCTCAGAACTCTTATTATCTTCCCAGTAACTTCCACTGAGTGGTTCCAGATGATGCAGTGGAGACCAGAATGTCACAGTGAGACGCAGAAAGAGATCACCAGCTCTAAGCACACTCATCGTTAACCTTCCCACTGTTCTCCAGAAATATCCTTTCCCTCTTATGCTTGTGACTGAGTCTGAACCTTGCTCCAGATGGCAGTGGGCTGAGGAGATGAAATTTTCCTGCAGTCAGAGCTCAGAGATGCACAAAAGAGGGAAATTGTGAAATTGCAATGACAGGGCTGTTTGGGTAGCTTGTGATGTTCTGGCTTTAAAGAAATCCATGCCTAATGTGCCTGCATGGCAAGGTAAACTAAAGACCATATAATTCTATTTCAGCTTAACATAAGAGGAAGAAACCCATGTCTCCTGGACTCCTGGCTTGTCTGCCAGCATTAGGGCTGGTTTCTACACGTGCTGCTCAGGCACTCCATGTTAAAGAGCTTAGGATAAAATGTTCCTGGGATTTGGTGACTACAGAGCTTAAAGGCTTGGCTCTGCCAGACTCTCACTTCTTTAGAGGATGAGGCACAATGGGACCAGTCAGGGTTCATGGAGGAGAAGGGGCCTGGCACACCCCATCTTTTCTCCTCACTCCTCTGTTGCAGACATCTTTTCATTAAAAATCCTTTCCTTAGGATTTTTCCTCCTGAGAAGCTGAGAGGCCTCAGGAACAAAGTGTAAACAATGGTTATCTGCTGCTGTGGAATGCAACAGGTGCATCTGGGATTGGCCCATCTTGGATGTTTGTAATTAATGGCCAATCCCAGCCCAGTTAGCTTGGACTCTCTGTTCAAGACACAAACCTTTATTATTCATTCCTTTCTATTCTTAGCTTAGCTAGCCTTCTGAGATGAAACTTTTCCTCCTATTCTTTTTAGTATAGTTTTAGTGTAATGTATATCATAAAATAATAAATCAAGCCTGCTGAACATGGAGCCAACATTCTCATCTCTTCCCTCACCTGAAAACCCCTGACCTTTTTCCTTCTCCCCAGCAGTAAATTTTAGAGATTTTGTGCAGGCAACCAAGACTTTCCTGGCAGCAATATTTTGGTAACGTCCAGCTGTGGGCTCTGGACATGACCTGCCATGGGGTGAGTGCTGCTCTGAAAGGTTATGGGGGTGCAGACCTCCCTGAATCACTTACAGGATCCTCTCCCCTGCCAAACAGTGAAACCCAGTTCCCACTGACATCTCTGATCTCTCTCACACATCTGCAGGGTTTGAGCATCCATCACTGAGCACAGTCCTGCCTGGACAACTGCAGGGCTGTGGAAAGGAGCCTGCAGGGAGCTGGGCAGTTTATTTAGTTCACCTCTGACCCTGAGGCTGCACTGGGCTTCCACAGGATGGTGCAGATTTTTGAGCACTGACCTTGTGAAGTGGTGTGTGCCTCTCATAACAATAATTTTTGTTGAAAAGGTGGGAGGGAGCCTCACTGCTGAGCTCCAAAAGTGGGCAGAGGCTGCTCAGATGGGGTGGGCTGCCAAACTACAGCTCCCAGCTGCCGCTGGTTCTCTGCTGTCTCCACACAGTGACAGGAGGAGCCTGGGCTCTCTCCCCATGCACTGCAAGATGTTTTTCTTCATGGAATTCAGCTCCCCTCATCTGGGTACCTGCAGGAGGCAGGACTGAAGCGAGAAGGACCCCTTTGCATCATCTGTGCAAACAGGGATAGCCTTGGTGTGGAAATGCAGGGTCCCAGGTCTGCCCTGCCTGTGTGGGTAAACACTGAAGGGCTCCAGCTTCCTGTGCTCCAAAAGCCACAGTGCAGCAGTGCTGTTATCCCAAACCCTGGAGTGATGCACGCTCTCCTTTAGCCTCTGCTGCATTCCCAGAGGTGACAGTGGTGCCAGGATCTCAGCTCAGGGATGGGTTTTCCCTTGCTGGGTGCCCAGCTGGAGCTGTGCCCTGCTTGGGGCAAGCACGAGGAGATTTGTGTCTTGTGGGGCAGCTCCTGGGAGAGGCAGCATTGCTGGGGAAAGGCCCAGCACCCCCAGGCACAGTCACTGTCAGAACCAGGACATTCCTCTGCTGCCCGGGGTGATTGGAGACCCTGGCAGGGGGCTCAGAGACCTTGGCATGGAGTCAAAAACACCTGTGCCTTCCATTTTAGCCCTTGGAAACAATTACCAACTTTGTGTGAAGAGTTACAAGCCACAAGAGTTTGAGTAGAATGATAGTGAATTTGTCACAGGGTGAAAAAGTAGAATTTTGGGGATTTAGAATGGGGGTTGAAGAGGCAAGATGGAGGAATCTGGGCATGTCCTGTCCTTCTTCTTCTTGTCCTCCATCTTCTGCTGTGCTGGTGGCACTTCTGGATTGGTTTAGAGTAGAGACAGACTGTCTAACATGGGTGATAGGTATTGGAAAATTATTGTAAATTAAGTACATGTAGTTTTTAGTATAAAAAGCCAACACCACCCCAGGGCAGGGACTGTGCCAAAACCCGACCTGCTGGACAGATCTCAGCAGGTCAGAGAAAGGATGGAATAGATAAGAGAAAATAAACCACCTTGAAAAGCAGAACCAACAAATCTCGACTTCTTCTTCAGTCGTGGGGCTGGGAAAAAAGAGACTTTGATACCTTGGGAGCCATTCCAGCAACACCAAACCCGAGAAGTCACAGCCAGACCCCAGGGAGAGCATGGCTGGGACTGAGGGTGACTTTCTGCAGGGCAGCACTGTGGGACTCTCTGGACCAACAAGGACAAGGACTGAGCCTCCCTGAGCTCTCCCAGGCACCGGTACATTGCAGCCCCAGAGTGATGTCATTAATGAGACATCCTGCTTTATGTAATAATGTGTTTTGTGTGACTCACCCCAATGAACAGAAAACAATCCAATGGGCCTCCTAATGGAACTCCTGGTCTTTATGTCCCAGAGCTTGCTATGAATTATTTAAGACATCTGGAGGGATTTGTGAGTAATGAAATCTTTGCTGATTCTGTCTCACCTCAGATGGCCTCAAAGGTCTGGTGAGCAGCTCTGGTTCTGTTTCAGTCTCACCCATCACCTGCAGAGCTGCCAGCTTGAAAATTTCTCTGTGTTCTTGTCCTCTGCTTTCACTTAGCTCTTGGCTATGTTTCCTGTGCCCTTCCCCAGCTTAAAAAATAAGATTTACCTTTCAATGTCACAGGTCTGCCTTGGGTGGGCTAAATCTGGGTCTGTCAGAAAGGAAGGAGGATCTTACCCAGGGAAATGTGTGTGAGGTGTGCTTGAACAGTGTCCAGTGTTCAAACTCTTGGGTTTCACAGCTCCTCTCCTTTGCAGGTGAGATCCTAATAAAGTCTGTAATGGAGGAGCTCATGTGTGGGTCAGTGCTACCCATCAGCAAGCTCAAGGTGGGAAAAATGGGTGGGAAATATGAGCCCCCAAACAGATTTTATGACCAATTGCAAACCAGGACTTGTATTTGGTGCTTGTGCTACAATATGAACATTTTTTGAAGGAAAAAAAGGGGATGAATAGAGGAGGAAGCACAGAATTTTGTGGCTTTGATATTCAAAGAAATGAGCAGATTAAGCATCTTCATGAGGGAGGAAGCTGGCCACCACTTTAATGATAAGGGGTTTTGTTTAATTTTTTTTCTTTTGTATTTTTTTTTATTATTATTATTAAAAAGAGAACAAACCAACCAACCAACCCCCCCTCAAAAAAAAAAAAAAAAAAGAAAATCACATTCGCATTTTCACGCTTTGCCTTGAGGTTACATTGCCCTTCTGGAATCTGGGGCTGTGTGAAGACATTCTGCAGCCTTGGAACAAAGAGCCTGAAGGGAACGTTGGGAAGATTAAAGATTGCTCCCAGAGCACGGATGTGAGCAGACAGCCAGGATTTCCCAGAGCTGGGAGCTGGTGCAGAGCTTTGGCGCTTTGCAGCAGCTCAGAAGGTGCCACTGCCAGTGGCCAAAGGGCAGTAAAACACAGTAAAACCAAACATCTGCCATCCGTGGCTTGGGAGCAGAGAGGGGAAATCCTCCTTATTCCAGAGATGAGCAGCTGATTAGAAGCACTTTGTGCCCTGCTTTTACTGACATGAGGAAGGCACAGATGTCAGGGTAGAGTTTCCATTTTTAGGAGCCTGCCCGAGATTACACCAGAGCAAAGGAGAGGGAAGCAGCCTGTGATGCAGGGAATGAGTTTAGAGGGTTTTGTGGGGGCCAGAGTGAAGGGAGGGGTGTTGCAGTGCTGCCATGGGTGGGATGCTCCCACAAACCCCTTGGGATCTTGGCCTTTTCTCTCTATTGGTGCACATTGCCCAAATCCCTACATATCTGACCTGTCAAATGCTCAAAAAAAGCAGTTCAGGGGAAAACTTTGAAACACCTGTTCTCACACAGCAGTGGCTGTTGCAAGTGGGCAAGCTAAGCAGGTGTGGTGGGATATTTTTATCCTTTTTCCCTGAGTAGGAGGATTTAAGAACACTTTAAAAACAGAACCAATGTTAGTTTTAAGCTCAAAAATTCAAATAGCTCAGAATTTTTCTAAAGCCATCAGAGGCCAGACCTTTAAGGTCCAACCCTTTGTCTCACATTTAATGCCACAGAGGAGATTTTAAACAGAAGCCAAGGGGGTGGGAATTGTCAGAGTGGGTGGTGGGGGCATATCCTGGATGATGGCGTGGCCTTTGGCAGTGGTTATGTCTCACTATTAGGTAAAGCCTGAAGTATTTTTAATTCCAGCAGATGTCAAATCAGGAAGGGTGGTGAAAGCTGCTATTGCATCCCAGCTTTCCTGGTGCTCCTGAGTCAGGGCTGGCAAGGCTTGAAGGAATGACTCCTGCAAATACCAGGTCTTAGTGGATTCAATCAGGCATCCTCCCATGAACACCTTCTCACTCCTCCTCTTGTTAAAAAAAAACCAAAAAACCCTCAAGAACATTATTCTATCTTTGCATGCACCATTAAAGAGAACACAAATAATCATGTTAACAAGATTTATATTTATTCCTGGTATAAATTTCCTCACTAGAGAAGTTTGTCTTAATCTCTTCAACAGACTGCAAATGCTTTGTCCAGCAGATTGATGTGCTTTGTGAATTACCAGGTCTTAGTCAGAGGATGACTTGGCTCTGTTTCCCTGAGAGCAATAGAAACATATGGGATATGATGGGAAGAAAATTTTATAAAGGAACCTGAAATCTCTAGGAACACCACGATTGCTAATTCTTCCCAAGATGCAAAGTTTAAAAAACAATTAGATTGAGGCACAAACTGTGCTGGCAAACCCAATTCCGTGTGCACAGTTTTGTCTCAGCAACTGCAAATTGGACGGTGAGTTGAATCCTCCCCTGTGGAAAAGGAGAAAGCACAAAGGCTCCTGCCCCTCTCCAATCCTGCCCGTCTCCGTGGTGCTCACAGAGGCCTCATTAATGAGGTATTTAAGCGTGTTGCAATCATCCTGCAGCCCAGGAGAGCAGGCTCATTTTGCGGCACAAACTGGAGCACAGGAGCTGTGTTAACACTTCCCTGGGCTTGGCTGGCCTGGGAGCTGCAGCCTGCAGCATCCCAAAGCCCAGACCTTATGGGCAGCCTGTGCTGCAAACCCCATCTGCTGCCTGCAAAGCAACCAGGGCCCCTTGGAAGGATCCTTTGAGAGCCTCGGGGGGTTTTATCTCACCTTCCCCATCACCAGGTGATGCTTACAGATCTGGCAGGTGGGGACAGGCTCAGCCCCCATGCAGAGAGAAATGTGTTCTGGCTGCAGGCTCTTACTCTCTCTCCATAGCTATTTTTATCCCCATTTTATGGCTCTAGGTAGCAGGGAGTAACAGGATGTAAAATAACTTTACCATAACTGAGAATAAGGTTCCAGAGATCCCAAGGAGTCTGTTAGCAAACTCACTGACATGTGGTAATTAGAGGTGCTTAAGTGTTTGTGTATGTGGATAATGCAGTTTCTGTAAAAATATAATCTTCCATGAAATATAAAATATTTTAAATCAAATCAATGCATAGACTTTTCTCTTTCATCCAGAAGATTTAAATGAAACGTATCATTCCAGTCTAGTGGATCCAGATCAAACTATCTTGGCATGTTAAGCCAAATCAAAACACGTCATTTTCAGTGCATTCAATATCTCTTTGTGTTTTCCGGAGCTGGTTCAGTTTTTGCAGGAGATGTAGGTCGGATGTTCTGTGATGTCCCTCTGCTGCCTGAGAGTGTGGAGGCTCCTGTCCCTCCCTGGGCTTGGTCCTGCCAGGCAGGACAGAGGGACAGGCAGGTGTCCCTCTGAGCTCTGCTCTACTGGGGAGCTGGGATGCAGTGTGCGAGTGAGGCCTCAGGAGGAGCCCAGCTGCCCAGCACAGCTAAACTTCTTGATTGATGCAGGTAGAGATGGTTCTAAACAAAACACATTCAGGTAATCAGATTTTCTGATGGATGGGAGCTCCGCTTTGCAATATTCTCTAACCACTCTTGCCTATGACTCACACTTGATTTGGTTTTTCTTTAGGCAGAGTTCCCCCTGTGCTACACCTTGCTGTGCTCTGGGTGGAACCAGACCTGGAGAGACCTCTTAGAAACATCCCTTTTTTCTTGTTTTTTTTTGCAAATCCTGAAACATTTTCAGATTCAGCCACATCTGAACTCCTTTCTTCCCTTCATCTCCTAATTTGCAAAGCTTCTCAGGTGCTTCTGTAGCTGGAGGCTTGCACAGGTAATTAAAACCACCCCATTTACACCCCCACTGATAACAGGGGTCTAGCAGACCCAGAATGGACAGTCTGTGTGCATCCTATAGACTGACAGGCACATCTACCTCTAAGCCACCCTCTTTAAGTGAGCCAAAGCCTCTGGATCTCCAGGAATTTACATAAATATAACTTTGAAACTCGGTGCAAATCAATTAAGTTGACTGAGTCCACTTAATTAGGCTTTTCCTACAGACATTTGTAAACACTGGTTGGGCTCAAGTGAAATGTCAATTGACTCTAACCCAAGCCTTGCCCCCAGCGAGCAGCAAAGCTCCAAGGGCTGCCCACAGCTCCTGGTTTTGTGCCCCAAACTGCAGCATTAAAGCTGTGAAGGATTGGGGTGGTTGACAAACACTCAGAGTTTGCCTGAGTAAATGAGTAATGCTGATTTTCTCTCCCAGGCCCACTGGGGTGCTGAGTGTGATTAAAGGCAAGTCAGGAAGGATTGCATGCTATTAATTCTATCGAGGAAATCTCCTGCTTTATTCATTGGATGTATATGGCTTTTTCTAGGGGGAGAGGAAATAGAAAAGCACCTTCGGTTGTGTTGTAACATCTGTGAGTGCAGCTGGCTCTTTTTCTCTGTGTTCCACTTATTATGTGCAATTTGGATGTTTTCTTCTCCAAACTCAGATTAAAAAAGGAGAAGAAACTTGCAATGCTTGTTATTACCAGGGCAAATCCCTCTCTCCTCTGGCAGAGAGAGGAATGGCCACGCTCCTGTTCAGCCTGAGCTGCAATGTCTGCTGTTATTTGTCAGCCGGCATATAATCAGGTAATTTCATGTAATTCCTACACTTTCAATCAAGTCTGGTGAGCAGATGGCAGGATTCGAGCCCATAGATTTTGTGCATTGACGCAGCCTGATTCCAGACCCAGAGGCAGCAGAGTTGCTGTGCTCAGGGCAGAGCTCAGCTCCCCTTCTGCCTCTGCAGGGTGGGCTGGGGCTGGAGAGGCTCCAGGCTGGGATAGGGTCACCCACCAGCAGCCTCACCGGGGTGGAAATGAGATTAAACACCTTCCCTGCTTGCAAATGACTGAAACCATCTCTTGCTTTGAGGACCAAATACATGGGGGTAGGAGCAGAGATGTCCAGGGCTTCTGTGAGCTTTGCTCTGCCTTGATTCATAAGTTTGACTGTGACCGGGTTCACAGGGGTCCTTAGGTTGAGGGAAGAGACGAGGATCTGACTCCATGTTTCAGAAGGCTGATTTATTATTTTATGATATATATTACATTAAAACTAGACTAAAAGAATAGAAGAAAAGGTTTCATCAGAAGGCTGGCTAGGAATAGAATAGAAAAGGAATGATAACAAAGGCTTGTGTCTCAGACAGAAAGTCCAAGCCAGATGACTGTGACTGGCCATTAATTACAAACACCCAAGATGGGCTAATCCCAGATGCACCTGTTGCATTCCACAGCAGCAGATAACCATTGTTTACATTTTGTTCCTGAGGCCTCTCAGCTTCTCAGGAGGAAAAATCCTAAGGAAAGGATTTTTAATGAAAAGATGCCTGTGACATTTGACCATGAAATAAGATGGTCCATGTTTTATTTCTCCTGACTGTAGAGAGCAGCAACACTCCCCTTCCACACTGAAGGGGGTACAAAGCTTAACCCACAAATGACCATGAAGTGGTTTGATAAAGGACAGAGAGGAAATGTGAAATGTTTGGTTTTGGCCAAGGTTTGAGCATCTCTTTCCAGACAGCTGGTCCAAAATAACATTTTGCTGTTACAACAGAGGAAACCTTGTGTGTGCTGGAGGAAGGCAGAGCAGCTCCTCCTGGGAAGTGCAGCTCCACCAGCCTCCTTTGGGAAGCACAGCCTGGCATGTTTGCTGCTCCAGAGTTGGGCTTTAATAGCTCAAAACACAGGATGCTTCCTTTCAGCCTCCCCTGGCTGCTGCCTGAACCCTCTCATTTGCCCCTGAGTTCTCCCAAAGAAACAATCTGAGAGTTACCTGGAAGAAAGAAAACCTGAATATATCAGCGTTGCACAAACATTAGTGACACCCCAGGGGAATTTCACCATGCATGAGATTAATGCATAGTATGTGGAAATTTTCATTCCCTCTTCCCATTTGCTTGAGAAGTTCTCTTTTTGGTGCTGTGGCAGCTGGGGAAATGCAGCCACTGCTGTTTCTGGGGAGTGGGACAGCAGGACGAGGGGCCTCTGAGCATTGCAGAGCTGCCAGGCAGGCAGCAGAATTTCTGAGGGAATCCCTGGGGTGTGGTGAGACTCATCCTCCTCCCCAAGCTGAGCTGCTCATTGCTCTGGGGGAGCTGTGCTGAGGCACTTTGTCCCAAGCATGGATGGGTCAATAATTGATGCTTTCTGCTCAGTTAGGGCCATAGAAGGTCTCCTGGAAGAGCTCTTAGTTCCTGCACAGGTGTGCCTTGTTCTGGCATGAGCAGAGCTGATAAATGAGAGGACACAGATATACACAAGTGTGTCTGGGGTGCTTGGGTGCTGTGATGCCTTTTGTATGGACACTCTGCTGTTCTCTGCACTCGTGGCCTCTCAGCTTGGGAGATTGGTGGGCAAAACTTGACTTAACTGTTGGAAACATTGCCCAGGGAGAGTGTCTCGGTTTGGATAGACAGGAGTCTGCTAAGGAAGGCAGGAGCCTCCCCTGAAATGGAGAATGTAAACCCTCCCCACCCCTCCCAATTGCTATAAATTTTAAATTAAGGGGCTCTCAGGAAAAAATATGGGAGCAGGAAATAACAGCTCTTTAATAGGGAAGGAAAAAACCAAAAGGATAAAATCAGCAATGCAGTACACCAGAACAACACTGGCAGAGTCAGAACCCAACCTGGCACCCTGTGGGTCAGGGTGCTGGCAGCAGTCCCATTGGAATTGTGGCTCAGCCCTCCTGCAGTGTCAGGGCTGGTTCTGCTGGAGCAGGGATCCTGGAGAAAGGTGCAGTCTCTTCCTCTGAAGATCCAGGGGTAGAGGCAGCTGCTGTTCCTCTGGGGAATCCAGTGCAGAAGCTGTGCTGGTGTTCCAGAACTCCAGATTATATCCAGGTAGGAATGCTTGGCTCCTCCCTCTGGGCTCACATCTCCCAATGGGATGCTGTAGTTCTTATCAGCCATGCAGGGACATTCCATAGCTGTTATCAGCAGGTGTCCCCTCCCAAGGGAGGAGTGATTGTGGTCACTCAAAGAGAGAGATAAGGCAAACTGCCCACTTGACAAAGGTAATCTGCCATACAGATGGTAATAGAAAACATCTTGCATTGCAATCTTCAACAGAGAGGGAGACTTTTGTCTGGTGGGAAAAATGTCTGAATCCAGGAGGGAGACAAGCATGTTTCTCTGCAGCTTTTGTGCTCACATTGGTGCAGGTGATCCTCCTGGTCCCCGGTGCCTGTGACTGCTGCCCTGACACGTGTGGTGGAGGACTGGCAGTGACCAGAGTGCTCCATTAACCCCTTGCTTCTCCCTCCCTCCTGCAGCTGTGCAGATGGGAGATCCACTCCCAGCTGTGATAGGCATTGCCTCCCTGTGCAGGTTCCTCAGATGCAACACGGACTCAGGCTTGTCTGAGCCTTGATGATAAGCTCTCCTTGTTAAAAGCCATTATATTTGCTACTAGCTGAGGATAATTCTGACTGACTACAGCAGTTCTCTTCTGCATGTAATTGAATTCATATTCATCATAAAGCAATGAAAAATAAATTGTGTGTGTGTTTTTTTCCCCCTCATAAAGCAAGGCATGCTGCTGGCTCTGCCTTTCCCTCTAATCTTTCCCTCTGCAACCTATTGTAATAGAATTCATGGGAACAGAACAGCCAAAATAGATTGTGAGGTTTTGACCCACCTAGCAGAAAGTGAGTTTATTTCAATGCCAAGGAGGAATTGATTAATTCAGTTGGCTTCAAGGGAAGGCTAAAATCTTTAAGATTCCTCAATACCAAAGAAAGGTGCTGGCTTGGTTGCGGGCTGACTTTGGTGGTGTGGCAGAGGACCTGTGCCTCAGCTGGTGGTGGGAGTCACCAAATTCACTACAAATCCATCACTCTGAGTCTAAACTCTCAAAGAATTAGTGTTTCTGGGAAAGTTTATTTGTTATTCTGTGGCTATCTGCTGTCCCTGGGGCAGTGACATGAGCCTGGTGCAGCAGAGGGGAACTGGTGTGGGGCTACAGGGATCAAAATGGGAGGGCACTGCTGTGCCAGCTGCTCACTCCTGTGCCTCATCCTGCCCTGCAGCTGCTGGCTGCCATCATGTTGGTCTACTGCAGAGATGTCCTCAAGGCAGATATCAAAATATCCTCTCTAAATTCTTTTAGAAACTTTTTCGTCTGGGCATCTGACAAATGGCAGGTCTGTGGTGGGAAGCTGGTCAGCCGAGCCCATCATCTCCCCCCCAAGCCATGTTTACCTTTTCATTTTCCTGTCTTTGATAGGATCCAGAATCTGGGAGCTGATGGTGCCTGTGAGCAGAGCTGCTGCTGAGGCCTGTCAGAAATGCTCTGACAGGAAAAAAGCACAAGGTTTTCTGCAGCCCCTGGCTTGCTGCCAGCTGTGGGATCGCTGCCTCGCAGGCAGAGCAGACCAGACAGTCCTAATGCACCAGAAAATTAGTGAGTTTTGCTCGACAAAGGGTCTAAATGTCTCTCTAGTTAATTAATAATTTCATTATGGTGAAATCATTTATTACATTTTAATACTGAAAAGTGTTGCTTCTGCAGCTCGCGAAATGAACATTAGGAGAAGAAATAAGGGGGAACTTGTTGCTGATGGGTTCTGGGAGTTGTGTGAGTGAGCAGCAGAGCAAGAGAGGTTGGGGTCATGGAGATTCTTCTCTGATCAGCCCAAATGATGGAACCTGACCAAGAAATGGGATGAGGAGGGTTGATACACAACTGTGCTCTGAGACAAAACAAGCAACACCCTCCTCTGGGGACCTTTGCACTGGGTAGTTTGCTCTGGTAGCTGTGTCATATCTGAGGGAAGAGATGAGGCTATATAACAACTGTCTGCAACTGTTAAAACAATTCATCTGTCTTCTGCCTTGTGAGGGAAGTCAGGAATTAAAACCTGGAAAAGGGAAATTGGTTCATGATGCAGTAACTCTGCTGGGCATTTGACAATCTTTAAGAACTAGAAGCTTCTATTTGATGGCTGTTCCTTGGAGTATCATGTTAGGCATAAATACTCTGTGTTTCCACCCTTAGAGTTCTGATATTTTTTGTAGCTCAGTAAACATTTGCTGCTGGAGATAGGAGTTGTCACATGAGATCAGAAAAAGCAGTTTCCTTAGGTCAGAACATTTTCCAGGCCAATAAAGACAGTTCAGATGCCACCAGGTATAACCCAGAGAATCAAATTAAATGAAGTGTATTTGTGATATGAGTATGATCCCATGGATCCCACTGTGAGCATCTTTTAATTTCCTGACAATATCCCTCTTTTCTCCTTAGAAATTGGGCACTTCCAGCACTGCCAGGACCAAAAGTGTGACCAAGTAGAAAATCCAAGTTGAGTCTGAGCTGAAAAAGAAGCAGGAACCCAGCTACTCCAGAGCATTGCAGGAGAGGGAATTACCACAAAATCCTGTTTGGACTGTGGCTTTCTGAAGTTTATTGTTCAGGAGACAGAGTCTTCACAGCTGGATATTCCTCTGAAGCCACAAGAGATAGGAAGAAAAAGGTGAAATATCCAAACTCCTGCTCCCATCCCTCCTGCAAGGGGTGTGTATCCTCACCTGGTGGGTGACTGCCATCCATCCTCCCTCTGAACCACAGAGCTGCTGGAAAGGAAAATCAGCACTTGCTCCAGAGGAAAACCAGCCGTTGTTGGCAGCTGCTGGGGCTGATTGCATCCCTGCTCTGCCTGGTCAGCCTGTGAACAGCCATCCCTGCCCTCCCCAGTTAATCACCGCTGCCAATCAGCGCTATTGAGGAGAGCAACAATACATTTCAAAGCTCAATCACCTTCATAATCCTCTCACTGTCAGCACACGCATCTCCCCGGAGGGTGGAATTACTGACAGATGAGGTGCAGGGTGGATTTGCAATGGAAATGTTCCCTCCTGGGTGTGTGGCACGCATGACTGACACAGGAGTGTGTTGGGCTCTTAAAGGTGGGCTAAGTGTTGGGCTCGGCAGGTGTGCACATGGCAAGCTCTGCATTGGAACAGAAATATGAGAAATATGCTAAAAACCACAGTGGTGTCCCTGTGCCAGTGGTCAGTGGTTAAATGCGCTCAATGGATGGAAAGGGTTCACGTGGGGATGAGCTCCTGGTGGTCCCTGTGCTGGATGCTCTTCCTGGTGCGAAATCTCACTGTCATCAACTTGTGCAAGCTACTTCCTTTTGGTTTTTTGTTTGTTTGTTTGGTTTGTTTTTTTTTTTTTTTTTTTTTTTTAATTAGCAGTGACTGGAAGAAATCTGAAGAATTCAAAGAATCTGCCTGTACCTGTGGGGACGGTCCACGGGACAATCTACTCAAGTCCAAGCAGATGTCCTTGTCAGGAAAATTAATCCACAAATTAATGTCCAAAAAGGAGACAGAGGAGTCCTTTTACTTTATTTGAATAAAGGGAAGGGCCATGGAGCATTCCTGGAATCTCTCTAATTTTTGGAGGACTCAGCCTCCTTTTTACCCCAGTTTTCCAGCCACATTTCTCTTCTCTCTTTCCCCATGGCTGAGGTACTTGAGAGGTTCAGACTTCCCAGACACTTAAGATTCCCCTCTAATGTATTCTCCCTTTTAATTTTTAATTCTTATGGAATTTATGGTTTTTCCCCATTGTTTCTTCATCTTTCAATACCCAATTTCATTTATCAGCAAACCTACAGTTTGTTTGTAAAGACAAATATTTTTTTTTCCATTCATCAATCAGTGGAATCCTTCCCATTATTTCTTTTATCTCTCAGTGCTGGTTTTATCTCCCAGCAGACCCACAGCTTGTCTGGAAAGACAAATCCCTCATTCCTTTCACTCTGGCAAGGTGAGGAAGTCCCACTGCGCACCCTCCATTTCCTCACTTTATCCCACCAAAAAAGTGCTCTGAAGGTTTGCATGCACTTCCCCATAGAAATTTTCAGTTTTAAGAGATGAGGATTTTCCTGCAAAAACTCCTTCAAAATTTCCAGCTCTACTGGCTATCCGCTCATTCTCTCCCAGCTTTCTTTCTCCCTCATCCCTGATGATGTGCAGGTGCCAGAGATAAACCCCCTTAGTCTCCAGTGCTCTGGAGGGGCCCATCTGGCACCTGTCACGAGTCCTGCCCTCAGTTTTGGGGACAGCACAAGGGGCAATGTCACCCCACAGCCCTGAGATGGCATTCCTTGGATCATTAACTGCTGACCAGCACCACCACAGTGCAGGACTGATGGTAAACAGTGCTCTGCTGTGATTCATCACCCCAGAGTTTAGATACTCATTACAATCTGCCTCTTATCTAGGCCACTAGCCTGTAATTTTAATCCCAAACATTTGGGTGTGTAATGAGGCAATGCTTTTCTGTCTTACATCCTGGTGTAACCTGTAATTTATAACGTGCTGGAAATACAGAATCAAATAAGAGGGAATAAAAATAAGACAACAGGAGACTTTTTTGCCCTTTGACATGTAAAAAGTGTTGTGATGACTTTAAAATTTGCAAGGAAAACGACTGAATGTCAGCATCTGTGTATTTCAGGCTTTCTATATCTGTGTAAAGGTAATTTTCAAGGTTTTCTTGCCTGATGTTCCACAAAGCAAATCCTGATATGCACTGACCCAGAGGGAATGCTGTGGGCAGGATCAAATCCCAGTAATTTCTGCCTTTGACTCACCAAGACAGACTGTAAACACAATTCCCTGCATTACCATGGGCCATATGCTGCTCCTGGAAGTTCTGGTCAAAGATTTCACTGTCCCTGTCAGTGACTTCTGGGCAGACACAGCTGTGCTGGGCTCAGGCTGTGGGTTGTGGAGCCAGGGGTGTTTTATTTGCTGCACACATCATTGTCAGGGTATGGATGCTGCTGCTGCTCTGGTATCACCACCCTGAACAACGTGATTGCCACAGCTGATGGACTGTGGGGTGCGTCACAGGATCCCAGGATGGTTTGGGTTGGAAGGGACCTAAAGATCATCCATCCCACCCCCTGCCATGGCAGGGACCCTTCCACTATCCCAGAGTGCTCCAAACCCCATCCAACCTGGCCTGGGACACTTCAGGGATCCAGGGGCAGCCACAGCTGGTCTGGACTACATGCTCAAGCACCTCCCCACCCTCACTGAGAAGAAATTCATCCCAATAACCAATCTAAACCCACATTTGAAGCCATTCCCCTTCGTTTTGTCACTAATGCTCTTGTAAATAATTCTCTTTTCCTCTTGCAGCTCCCTTCAAGACTGGGGAGGAGTAAAGAAGTGTGAACTATTGGAAGATGGGGTTGTAAAATCTGCACCAAATCAGGAAAGTGCCCCACAGGGAGGAAGATCATTAGGAAGAACGTGGAGATTCTGGGCACCTTTCCAACAAGGAGCAGGAGAGCATCTGGGCCAGGCAGTCTGGCCACGAGAGGAGAAAGGCAGGCAGGATCAGCACCACCAGTGAGTTCACAGGCAAACAAGGCCCTATAAAGTGCATCCTAAAATTCCTTGTGCCATAAGGCACGTGCCACACACCTGAAAAAGCTGCAGGGCCCCAACAGAGCTGCTGAGGTCTCACAGCACCAGCTTTGGGGTCATTGGGACCATCCCCTGAGGCAGGGGGATCCAGGGGTTTGAAATGCCACCCGTGCTGCTCTGATGTCTTCAGGAAGTTTGGGGGAAATATCCATGTTTGCCACGGACACCCCATGGTTTAGCAGCTGTGTGAATGAGGGAAATGTGTGGGCAGGAAGAGGTGTAATTTTATTGTTTATTTTTTCCTAAAGAATATCTGTGATTAACATTGAGACGACATGAGAGAGTGAGCACACAACAAAAACCACAAAACTTGGGATTTTGGGAGCACTGGGAGAAGAAGCCAGATTTCCTTTGAGAATGACAATGAGGAGGAAAAGTTAAACTACCAAGATGGAAATAATCAATGTTACAGGTTTTAAACTAGCACGAAAAGCAATAAACTTCTTCCTTTTGGCTGCTTGTCCAAGCAAGCCACTGTGGATGGAGGGTTTCCCCTGTAATGAAAATTATATGATCTCATCTTGGAGACTGGAGTGATGTAATAACCATGTAGGGACTGTTTTAATGTCTTTCATGGGTCATTGAAAACTGCCTGGCAAATTGGATCATGGACTACGGGGAACACTTCTGCTACAGCAGGAAAATGGTCTGGATATAACAAGTGACCGAAGGGTTTCGAAAAATCCCACCATATGTAATAGTTCCTGGTTTCAGCCATAAAAAGATACCTTTTATTTTCCCTCTCTTATTTTTTTGTTGTCTTTTAATATAGTCTTTCCTTCTCATTCAATAACCCTTCTTATACTTTTATTCTCCCTCTGTATTAAGACCTGACAATCCATTAAGGCAAATCCTATATTTTGAATTGCATCTAAATTGATAGTGGAACATGGACTGCCTGCCTCAAAACCACTTCCATTCTCTTCTGCTGGAGATTAGACGGATTTTCTTTCTGAAAACAAATGAAAATTTTGATTATATGTGTCATTCAAACTGCAATTCCATCTTATTAAATGGTTCCAGGCAGTTGGTGCTGGGAACATTGTAATAAGGACTCCAACATCTGAGACTGTTTGGCTGAATCAGTTGGCCAATTTCATTCTCTTTGTCAGGAAATTCTGGCTGTGGCAAAGTGTGCAAACTGAAAACCACATGAAAACACAATGAAAATAAGTGGTTAATGATGTGACTAATATTTAAAGTGGTTTAGGATGGCAGCTGTTCCTTTCTGCAAATTTCAATGCCTTAAGGAAAAACATTCTTGGACTTCATTTTTTTAGTGTACACCTTGGTGCTACAGCATCATTCATCTTCCCTCTCTGACATCCCAGATATCCCTGAAGTCATTGACAAAGGAAACCAGACATGAAATAAATGCTGGCTTAGACAAAAAGATTTCATTTCAATTGTGCACTAATCTTTTTCTATTTTCCCCAAACAGGTGCCATTTGTCAGCCATACCCAAGGAAGGATATGGGCTTTGCAGTCTTCATTTTTAGGCATGGAGGCCTTGAGAGGCACCCAGCATCCTGGGAAAGTCCTGGCTCTACACAGCACCCAAGGAAGGCTCCCTCTGATCCCAGGTGGACTTTTGTTAGACCTTTTTTGGTCCACGCAAGGTCCACAGCCTGGAACACTTTCCTGAGGAAAGTACTTCCATCTCCATATTTAAAATAGCACCAGTCAGGCTTGTTTCAATTCCTAAATCTCTTTGTTTCTCATAAATCCCTTCTTAGCTTTTTCAGTCAATCCCCAAATCACTGAGGAGCTGTCTGGGGTGTGCACAATAGAGCTCCTGCTATATGAAGGTGTGGAGAAGAGCAAGGTTCATGGAGGGAGAGCAAACAAGGAGCACAGAAATATTGAAGGTTTGTGGAAGTCAGATTAAAATAAAATAACGCTGATTATGTTAGTTTGCATGGGCCAGCCCTGCCCTTTATTTAGTTCACTGAGCTAAAAGGGAGGCAGGGTTTTTTCTTGTTGTGTTTCTTTTTGGTCCAAGTCTGATCATTAATGAATGTGAAATTCAACCTCTGCTCCTGAAAGCTGCAAACAGCTGAGTACACATGGGGTGTGCAACACCCCAGCCTGGGGCACTGGTTGAGTTGAGGGGTCTGGAGACACCAACAGCACAAAATCCATTACAGACTGGTCTCACGGAAGGTGTCCTTGCACACATCAGAGAGGTTGGAACCAGGTGATCTTTAGGGTCCCTTCTAACCCAAACCATTTTGTTATTCTATGATAACTATTTTGTTATTCTATGATTCTACAGTGTCAGTTTTGTTTTTTTTTTTTTTTTTTTTTCAAAATCCAATTGAAACATTTAGTCTTTATTTCCAGATTCAGAGTTGGAAGGGATCACCAGATCCAGCTCTCAACATTGGAGTTTTTAGCACCATTTTTTAACAAGCTGAGCTGATTTCAGCTAGCTCCTGCCTGGAACCTTCCAGGTTAAAACAAAGGGTTGGGGTTTTTTTCCTTCCTTCCCCCTATTTTTTCTTTTTCCCAGCTCTGCCTCTGCCCGAAACCCCTCCAGAGACGCAGCTCTGTGCCAGCAGTGCCAGAACAGGCTGGACAGCATCAGCTGGTGGTGGCACAAAGATGCAGAGAGGAGCTTGGAAACACCTGCCTTGCTACTCACTCCTCTCTGCTCCAGGCCGAGGAGGATTTTTAGGAGCATTTCCCGTGGTTTCAGTAAAATCCCGTTAAGAAGCCGCCAGAGGGGGCAGCTGCCACTGCAGCACAGGCCTGGCGAGCGGGTGCCAGCGCGGCACACATCGCTGCTGTATTTATAGCTCTCTACCTATACTTATGTGAGTGGGGCTAATTAGTAGATGGAATTAGCCTACTGCACTCGGCAGCGTAATTGTAAACAATTTCCCAACGTTGCACTCCCTGAGTAATGAGTTTCTCCTGGAAATACAAAAGATGAACTAATGATAATCTGGCGGTTTACAGCAGGAGGACAAACATTAATTATATGGGATTACGATGTGATCCTCCAATTTAAGTCAGTTTGGCATTTCTAAGCAGAGTTGGATCTTAAGAGTTCTGTGGACACTTGTTTGAAGCATTTTATCTGTTTTTTGGGGTTTTTTTTCCCTGGTTTCAAGCTGTCTTTTAGCTTTGTCTTTTATCCACAGATCTTACCAGCACCAGTTACTTTGAGGCAGAGCTGCTAGGCCAGATTTTTTTTTCATAAGACAGTGGTATAATTATGCATGAAAAATATGTACAGTATTAAGCTTATTTTTCATTTAAAGATGACCATGCCAGGAGATCAGATCACTGCACGTCCAGGGATGTAGCTCAGCTTTGATTGCATTTATCATGAAATCATTTAGGTTGCAAAAGACCTTTAAGATGATTGATAAGCTGTAGGCTTAAATATGGGATGTGGGATTTATTAAGGTCAGAGCCAGAAGAGTGGTGCAAATAATGCTGGGATTATAAAATATTCACTGAATAAGGTCATGTCAGCAAACTGGGCCGTATATCTGTGTTTGTCATGGGACTCCACTGACTGCTGATGGTCCCCAAGAGATTCCTTTGAGCTCAGGTACAAATACTGGATTTTTCAAATTTCAGTCCTGTTCCACCCCCTGCTATGGCAGGGACGCCTTCCACTGTCCCAGGGTCCTGTCCAGCCTGGCCTTGGGCACTGCCAGGGATCCAGGGGCAGCCTCAGCTGCTCTGGGCACCCTGTGCCAGGGCCTCAGCATCCTCACAGGGAAGGATTTCCTTGTAAGATTTAATCTGATTTTTTAAACATTTACATTCACAGCTGTTCCCTAAAAATATTCTGACCTTTATCTTCCCCTTTGTAGCAGGTGAACCCAACAGCTCTGGGTGTGTCACAGCACTCACAGCATCTGCCAGCTGCGAATTGCCATGGAATGAGAGCTGGTGGGGGCTGTGACTCCCTTTGGGGCCACACCAATCCACATCCAGCACCTGCCATGTCTTGCCTTCTTCCCTCTCCATGGAAGAATAGTGGTATTATCTTCCCCTTCCCATGCCTTTTCAATCAGTGCAAACATCTCTTTCCTAAATTCGCCTAATTGTCAGGAGTTGATCTTTGGGCTGAAATTCATACTTGAATGTGGGAACAAGTTTTAAAGAGACATTTTTGTTATTTTTTGGCAAGTCAAATATAAACAGCCAGGGTCTGGCTCAGCTGAAGGTTATGTCATCTGAAGTTTCTTTAGTTTTTTGGGGATTTTTTAATGTAATAACTAAGTATTGAATTAATTTGTTTACCACTCTGGACTCAACCACATCCCTCCTTTTAGATAAAATGTTTCATACTCCTTAAAATTCCTGATAAAATAAATCTTTAATTTTATTTCTTTCTGTATCCATCCGCTGTTCAGCACTTTCTCACACAGGGTTGTTGCTGAGCCCCAAATACATCTCACTACAAATTCCTTGTGATTCTGCCACATTTAAAGTATTTGGGATGCAATTTTTCACAGCAGGTCCCTGCCCCCACTGACTTGGTTAGGAAAGAGTTAAGGCAAAAGGATTTTGATTTTCCAAGAAAGAGGATAAAGAGAAATGTTGTTTTGCCCACCCAAACAGAAAAATAAAACTCCATCAGTCTCTCCTTTTAGAAGGTGCTCCTTGCTTTTGAGCTGGGATTTGAAACCCCTGTTGGGGGCTTTTCTTTCTTGAAACTACATCCAGCATGTCCCTCCGTGCATTTGGAAAAATGCAATGGGTGGAAAATGAAGATTTTGTGAAGTCTTTGTTGCTGAAAACACCGAGGTCTGTCCCAGCATTGAGGGCCTCTTGGTGATGCTCAGCCAGGGGGACAGGGGGAATTGAGAGCTCTCTTTGGGATCAGGCAGTGCCAGGGCCTGTGGTATGGTCATGGCCAGGCTGGTTGGGATAAGTGCAGTGGGAATATGACCAAGATTAGAATAAAACACACACAAACCCCCTGGAACTTGCATTTTCTGTTATCTCCTACCTTCGTCCCTTTGCATAGCCTTTAATCCTGAGAGCGCCGCAAGGAATCCTTAGCAGCCAAATGGATTCACTCTAACCTGGATTTAAATGAGGGCAGCCCAATCTCAGAAGCTGAGCTGTCAGTTTATTAGTTTGTTATATTACTTTAATTCTGTTTATTTGGAATTAGAGAGCCAAATTCTCTACTGGCAGAAGCTATTGTCACTAGAAGGGATTTCAGCTATCGAAATCATGTTTGTTTTAGTGTTTATTATTTATTAGCTTACAAAGCACCATTAGCAAATGCCACTGCACAGTGATGGATCCCCATTAATTTTGCATTAATGCACATGCCATTGAATATATTCTAGAGTGTGGCACTGGGGTTTCTGGGCTGTTTTGCCTCAGACACCCACTGGTCCTGTCTTTTGGTGTGTCAGGTGAAGTGGGATTAATGAAACCTCCCTGAAATGGTGTTGTGGGAACAGGTCCATTCACACCTCTGCAGCAGCACTCAGAGATCTTCCAGAGGAAGCAGAGTGTAAAAAAAGTATTTAAATCTGGATGGATTTCAGTGATAGCTCTTGGTATTCTGGATTTGTAAGTGTTGGAGCGTCGGGGGTAGGATGGTGGGGACAGACGGACACGAGAGATCTCTGCAGCCAGGGCTGGAACTTGGGGTTCATTGCAAAGGGCCTGGGGGCAGGGCCCTGCTGGGAGCTGCCAGACACAGCTCAGAGCAGAAAAGAGAAGGAAAGACAGTGGGAAAGAGAGAGAAGGCAAGAGCGTGGTAAAGGGGATGAGAGAGTGAAAGAGAGGGTGAGAGGGAGAGGTTCCCATTCCAATACAATAAATCTTCTTCTGGGTTGAATATTCTGATTCTCACTAACCAATCTAGTACAAGATACAAATCCTACAGCATTTCCATACAGCCTATAAGAATCACTACATTACCACACTGTGTTACATTTTAAACCCTAAAAACTCCTCTTTGGGCCCCTTCTGCCAAGCTGGCAGGGTCTGCTCTGACCCTTGGGCCTGTCTGCAAGCAGAGGGTGTTGTTCCATCAAAAGGGGATCACCTTCAGCTGGCCATGCCATTGTTTTCCAGTTGTTCAGTAACTGAGGGATCTCAAAGCTTGCTTTCATTTCAATCTCACTTATAGTTTCTATATTCTCAAAATCTTTTGCCAGACAATCATATTTATAAGGCTTTCCTGTTTCATCTTCCCAACAGTAAGAGGACAGAACAATCTAGAGATATTTATTTATGCTAAATGTCAAAACAGGGCTGACAGAGGTAGAGCACACACTGGTTGGGAAAGAAGCTTGGATAACCTGGAGAGGGATCCCAGACTAGGGCAAAGCTTGTGGTACATGATGGATGTGCCATCCTGCCTCTGTCGGGTCTGAATCCTTTCTTCAGATGTCTGGGCAGTTCAGGGTTTCTTTCCAGAAGAAAATAGCATTAAAACTCCCAAACAGATAGGAATTAAAAGTTTCTTTCATTTGTATCCAGCCAAGAGAGCTGGAGTGAGTCCCAGCTGGGTGAGTGCCCTGGAGCACCATGGAAGTGTAACAGGACTGGGGGACTGCAGTGGTCAGTCAGAGCAGAGGAAATTCAGAACAAAGGGCAGTGACTGGCTAACAAATGGGCATGGTGTGTTCATTGACATTTGTGAGCCAGTGGAGTCTCAGCTGGCTGAATGCTTATGGCTTGTCTGCATGCCTAAAGGAAAATAAGTATTTATTTTGCTTTTCTTTATGGTCAGTATCCACTAAGAACCATTTTCTGGCTGCTGTTAGCTGTCTGCTGTGGTGTTTGTATCAGGAAAATAATGAGACACTATTTCACACCCTGGAAATGCAGCATGAAATCCTGGCCCTCTGGAGCACTGTGCAAAGATTCCATTAACCCTTGAGGCACCAGGATTTCATCCCCAATCCCTTCCTGAATGCCCCACCTTTACTGACCCTGGGAAGCTTTCTAAAAATGATGTTTCTGAGCCAGTCATCAGGTAGTCAAAATGAACTTTTCACTCTTATTTGGAGGAGAAGAGTCAGGGTTTGTTCCAGGCATTTCTAATCTGGAGCACGTGGGACATTGGGCAGTAACACCTTAGGGGATGGTCCATGGCCCCAGAGTTCAGTCCCAGTTCTCTCCCACTGGGGCTGCAATGGGCTGGTCCCATTCACTGCTGGGAATGTCAGAGCCTTGAGCTGGGCTCTGCAATCCCCCACTGTCCCCATTTGGTTTTGTCTCTCCTGGTTCAGTAAATGCCTTTAATGGTGCCCTCCCCACTTGGAGTGAGGTGCTGCCTATGCACAGACCATGGGGCTATGGCCAGGATGGCCTGTGGAGGGCCTGGGGCAGTATTTTTAAATAATCTGGCTGCTGGGAAACCAGGCACGCTTTCTGAAGAGGGCATGTGTGCCCCCAGCTCAGTCCAGGCAGAGCTCAGGGCTCCTGGCAAGCTTCACTTCAGTTATTCCCTGTTCCCTCTTTCTGTGTGCTGCTGGTGCATCCACAACTCCAGACATCCCTGAGGTGCTTTTTCCACCTCTCCCTTTCTCCATTTCTGCAAAACATCTCACTTCAAACAGTGAAGTGGATCTCCACAGGTGTGCAGGGACCTCCTCCCATGTGTGCCCCACTGCTTGGAACCAGCCTGGACTTCCAGATCTGCCCCACTCTCATCCTGCCTCCAGATCTGCCCCACTCTCATCCTGCCTCCTCCCTCCCTGTGCCCCTTTGCCACCTGCCCTGTGCCAGTGCCAGGAGCATTGAGTGCCCTGTGGCACCACTGGTGGGTGGCTGCACATCACAGCAAGTGTTCCATGAAATCACGGAGCATCCTGGCAGATCACAGCCCATCTCCTCTCCTCCTGCTGCTGTCTTGCACTCACTTTGCACCTCACTGGTTGCCACTGCTCTGCATCTCTCAGCTCCTGGGGTGTTCCCCTTCCCTCTCGTTTTCATGGGCTGTCACATCCACCAGCATGAAACACGGGTGTCTCAGCAAAGGGGACATTTTGGGAAGTCACTTTTTTTCAAAGCACAGCTGCTAAGACCAATCTATTATTTCTGTGGCTTCCTTGGACCCACGCCTTCCTCACACTTTGCTCTGCCTCTCACTGTCTCTTCCCAAAGTATCACTGACTTTTCAGCTCCACACTCTGTTGTGTTAGTCCCACCAAGGCATATTTGTAGGGGGAGAGGGAATGGAGGAGGAAGAAATATGAGAAGGAGACAAATCTATTGTGTAAAACATGCCCCAGCTCTGGTTTGTTCATGAGGGTGAGGATGGCTGGGAAGGAGCCTTTTCTTGCATCAACTCCAGGCTGCTCTGAGATATACAGAGAATTTTCTTTTTGGAGCCATGTCTGCAGGCAGCATGAGATGGGATGGGCCCTGATTGTGCAGACATCCACCCAGCCTCTGTGCTCCTGTGCATGAGGAAAGAACCAGCTCAGGATGGATGAGCCGAGCCTGGAGTAGGTTTGCAGTCAGATCCGCTGTAGGCACAGATTTATACCAACTAAGGATCCAGCCTGTGCAATCTGGTTGAACCTTAATTTCTGCTCAGATTCCACTTTCCATTAGCACTCTGTGAGCATTTGCTTGACAGAAGAGATTTTTCACTCTCTCAGGAAAGGCAGTCACGTTCCAGGGAAGGCTCCTGCCTTCTCTTCATCTCCACACCCGCCTGCACTCCCAGCCAGGCACAGAGCTCTGCTTTGCATAATCACATTGGTTCTTAACCATGGCAATATATTCAGATCTTCAGACACCTGGCAGCCAGAGCCAGCTCTCTCCAGCAGGCTCCCTGCTGGAAAAGCAATTATATTTGTGCAGTTGGTGGAGGGTTTGTAGGAAACTGCTGGCCTGAAGGGAGCTCAGAGTTTTTTGGGGGGACCATTGTAATGGGAGCATTGCATCCAAACTTGTTATCAAGTGATCAGGAATAACTGTAAAATGCATCTAGCAAAGAAAATAAACTTTAATTCATTAATGGGTGTGTTGATGGTCTTGGCTTCCACTTTGTGGTTGAGATATGTCAACCTCTAGGGGTGAAATTCTTTGGCAAAAGGAGCAGAACCCCTTTTTCTGAGTCAAAGCATACAAAAAAAATTAAAAACCACAAAAACGGCCAGTTCCAACCTCTCCTATCTGTGACCGTGTTCACAGGGGTCATGGGATGAGGGAAGAGACGAGGATCTGACTCCATGTTTCAGAAGGCTGATTTATTATTTTATGATATATATTACATTAAAACTATACTAAAAGAATAGAAGAAAGGATTTCATCAGAAGGCTAGCTAAGAATAGAAAAAGAAAGAATGATAACAAAGGTTTGTGGCTCGGACAGAGAGTCCGAGCTGGGCTGTGATTGGCCATTAATTAGAAACAACCACATGAGGCCAATCCCAGATGCACCTGTTGCATTCCACAGCAGCAGATAACCATTGTTTGCATTTTGTTCCTGAGGCCTCTTAGCTTCTCAGGAGAAAAAATCCTAAGGAAAGGATTTTTCATAAAACATGTCTGTGACACCAATCCGTTTTTTTTTCTGTACAAACCAGGCTGCAGCGACAGTCCCAAGCTCTCCCCACTTCTGCTCACCTGGGCTGAACTGCTGCTAATTGCATCTCCTGCCCATGGCATCCCTATTAAAAAAGTCCATCTCTAATGAAACAGTCTCAAGCAACAGTAATTGCATGTTAAAATTCATAGTCCTTGCTGCTGGATCCTGGGGTACCTCATTGAATTTCAGCACCATTCCCTGTGGCTGGCACCTGGCAGGGAGGAGACAGGGAGGGCTGATCCCACCCTGGGTGAGGAGATAAACCAGACCCAGATCTCCTGGGGCTCCCCAGGCCCTGAGACCCTCCTGTGCAGGAGTCACACACCTGCTCTGCCTCCCTCTGCATTATTAGTTAGATAAAAGAAAAAGCCCTGCCACATGACAGAGAGATGGGACTGCCACAAAGCTGAGGAAACAGAGTTCTTTGGGTGAAATTAGGTAGAAAATTCAACTGTCTCCAGTTCAAAGTCTTTGTGGACACTGGAAAGCAGTTTCACTTTCATCCTGTGCTCCAAGACCTTAAGTGACTTAAAGGAGAAACTTAAGTTAAAAGACAAGAATATTTTTTTTCTATTTTTTTGTGGTCTTTTTGGGGTTTTTTTTGGGGTTTTTTTTTTTTTGTTTTTTGTTTTTGATCATAAATGTCATTTGGGTACAATGGATATGAAGAGCTGTAATGCTGTCTTCCCCTCTCATCTACACTGAAAAAAGGAAAACATGTCAGGATGGAGCCAAAGTATGATCTTACTTGATGTATCCAGATGTAAAGCTGAAGTGAATCTCATACTATAAACCCAAATGTTTCAGGTTCCCACGTGTGAAACAGAGATAAAAGTCTAACACAGAGGTTCTAAAAATCCTCCCAAACCTTCCAAGGCTCAGTCAGACCCACATGCACAGTCCAAAATAAATTGAATTTACTGGAATAGATCCAAGATTATGTCTAGAATGATTCCAAGACTTTTCTCCAATTCAAATGAGCCCTATTACACATTGGGAATGTCTGCAGGAGAAACATAGCTTATTTCATAAAGCCTTATTATATATTTTAATGCACAGAAGGTAAACATGAAAATGTCCCTTGGACATTTTTTAGTTTCAGTTTTTTAATTTCATTGTGCTCCTTGGTTACTTATGAAAAGTCTTCAGGAAAACAAAACAAAACAAAACAATTTTGTGATGCTTATTTTAGCTCCACAAGGGCTCTGTGTCAGACTCTGAGCTTCACAGGGGCATCTAAGTGACTTGGGTGAGTCTGATCAATTGCTGGAAGGGTAACAAGTCCCCAAGACTCAAGTAACACTGTCTGAAACAGCTCCCACCTGCAGCAGCTGCTCATCCACCCCAAAACTGAAGTTGATTCTACTCTTTCCTGGCTTCCTATGAGCTCCAGCAGCAGATGGAGGCTTCACTTCTATGACCCAATACTGTGGCAATGGTCCCCTGAATGGGGAATAATCAACACTGACTCCATGATTGCAGAAGGCTGATCAATTGTTTTATTAAGCTATACTATACTATACTATACTATACTATACTATACTATACTATACTATACTATACTATACTATACTATACTATTAAGAAACTCATAACCCTTACAGACTGTCTGATACAGATTTAATTTAATTTAATTGGTCAATCCATCCAAACACCATCCAGCGTCCAATAAAGAAACCACCCTTTGGTAAACAATCTCCATAACACATTCCACAGGTGCACAACAACAGGTACAGCAAATGGAGATAAGAATTGTTTCTCATTCTCTTCTCTGAACTTTGTCACAGCTTCTCACAGCTTCCCAGAAAAATCCTGGGAGAGAACTACATCTCTGTCTGTTCAGAGGATATGTGATTACCACACCCCAATGGATGTCACAAAGCTGCGTGTGCCTTAACATCACCAGCCACCCCAGATACATAACCCTAAGCATAACCCCTGCTACTCTACACTGCCTGATCCCACTGGTGCCATGAAATGCCTGCCTGAGATGGGAGGTCTGTTCCCAAAGCCCTGTTAGGGACTCCCACACCAGCCACAAACTGGTGAACAGGGTACAAATATTCTTTCACTGGGATGAGGCACTCCTGGGCCAGCTGTTTAACCTTGCTCCCATCAGCTCTCTGCAGAGTTTTTTCTGAGTGATGAGAACAAAGGTCAATACAGGGAAAAAGTCTGTCCTTCAAGGAAACAGTGACGGGTTTGCTGTGGACCTGTGCTCTGCAATTCATGGATCAGTTCTGGGCTAGAAAAAGAGGGAATTTCAGTTTCTTCTAGGATTGGACAAAGACATGAAGGAATGAAGGATAAAACCCGACTGGGTTTGCTTGGGACAAGCAGCCTTGAGCAGGATCTGTGTCACACTGAGCCAGGGATCAGGCTGGCCCTGGTGAGCCAAAGGTAAGGCAGGTGTGCCCATGGACCAGCACAGATCTTACACCTGAAATGTGCATTGCACAGAGAAAATCCTACCGCAGAGATTTATGTCTCAGGGACCCACATTTTCCTTCATGCAATGCAGAGAAAAATTCTGATCCTCCAGAGAGTTGCAGAAACAAAATGTAAATTCCTCTAACATCAGGACTGGGATGTTAGAGCCAGGCAAATGCATTAGGGTTGTTATTGTCAGGGCCCTAACAGGCTCTAATTGTCCTGCTGAGCTCCTCCTGGGCCTCCAGCCCTTCCCTGGGGATTGAATTTAATTTTAGACTGTTAATGTCTCTCCTTCCCTGGGCAGGGCTCTGTATGTTAAGCCTGGCCTTGCTCCTTGCTGTCTTCGCCCAGCCTTGACTCTTCCCCCCCTCGTGTGGGCTCTCCTGGGCTGTCTGCTGGGCCTGCTTGTGTCTCCCTGGTCCTGTGGCTCCCTTCAGCCTCCAGTGCAGGGCAGCCTGTCCTTCCTGCAGCCCCAGCCTGTCCTTCCTGCACCCTCAAGTGTCTCCTCTGCTGGTCCCTGCTCCTCCTTTTGAGACCCAGAAGGGTTTGTGTTGCAGGCACCTTGAAGATGTTCCTGTTCCAAATCCCCTGCCATGGCAGGGACACTTCCCACTGTGCCAGGGTGCTCCAAACCCCATCCAGCCTGGCCTTGGGCACTGCCAGGGATCCAGGGGCAGCCCCAGCTGCCCTGGGCACCCTGGGCCAGTGTTTCTCAGGACAGAAAGCTGTGTAGCTGTTACAGGAGCAGATGTGCAGAGCTGTGGAGGTTCAAATGCCAGGTATGAAAACAGGCCCAGACTGTTCCCTGTCCACACACAGGGCAGGGTGTGCCCCTGGAGCGAGGATCTCCTCAAAGATCTGCACATGGAGAGCAGGAATGAGCTGTACCTGCTCTCCAAACTCCAGCTGAGAAAGTGGCATTTCAGCTGAGATCTGACTGGGATGTTAACACATTTCTGGCACTGAGCTGAGCACTGGGTGACACTTCTGTGTCTCAGCCCTGCTGAAGGCTGGTGACCTTTTAACAATTTCCCTATTTAGCATTGCATAGACAGGTCTTAAATGCAAACTGTTACCTTTCCCTTTGAGGTGCAGAGAGTTACAGTTCCAGGGCTCTGACAAACATCTGTTTCACTTTGCATTTTCAATTCTGGCTCAGATGATGGGAACTCTTGTACAAGAAAGAGAAAAACAGCAAGAGTCCCCATTATTTACCAGTGGAGAGGTATAAATCGCAGAGCCAGAGCCCTGCTCCTGTGATTTCACTTTTATGGGTCATTACTGTAACTGGCTTGTGCTGCTCTTCTTTTAGCATACAAATGGCACCACTTTATTTCCTGGGGGTGGGATTGATTCCCCTCCCAAGGGGTCCCCATTGAACCCAGCATTATTTACACTGAGCATGGAAAGAGGTGTTATTTCTTCAGTCATGGAAACCCTTTTTTTTTTAAAGCTTAGCTCTGTTTTCTCTGTTGCTGAGCCCCCTCACAGGCTGATAACTATTGTGGCACTCTGAGTTCCAGCAGGAGCTTAAAGGTTTGCGGAGGTAAGGGAGTTAAAGATCACTGTGCATATGTCTGCTTATTTACATCAAAGCGGTACTAAGAGTTTTGTAAGAGTGTTTCAAAGTATGTTGGCAATATAAAGAGCTGTTATAAAAAGCAAGGTATCTTTTAGCCACTGTAAAAAAATCTGAGCAAGTTCAAGTCCTGCAACTTGAACTCTTTGTCTTTGCAAGGGATTGGGCACCTCTGGGTCTGCTTCTGCTGCCAGGGAAAGGCTGTGCCATGGCATTTTGGGGATGGAGCTTCTCTGATCAGCAGGTCCTGGGGTGCTTTCAGATGCAGCTCAGGGTTTTGTGTGCTCCTGCTGGGAGTACACCTGGATGTGCCGACTCAGATACTCAGGGGAAAGGTGCTGTGACAGCTTTGCAGAGATCTTTGCTTGGGATTTTTAAAATTTTGCTCCTTCAGCTTGGCACAGATGATGTTCTTGAGTTTTTTGGGGGAATGCACTCACCTCCAGCTACCTGAAACCATCTATACATGGCATCAGATTCCCAAAGTGATTGGTTACTTAACAGCTCTGTGCATGGAGCTCTCCTCCCTGTTTCCAGAGAGAGTCAATGGAGCAGCTTCCAAAGTCCCTTACGGAAAATTTTGTGTCTCACTTTCACAGGTCGGATCTAAAGAGCAGAACTTTGTTGGTAGTGCCTTGCACAGTAGAGCCCAGCTGAAGATGGCTTAAGGTCTTCCCAGATTATTTTTTCCCACATGGAACAGTGGCAGGTAAGATAAATAAGAAGTTACAGGAAGAATGAGAAGGGCAGGAGGGAGACTGCAGGAGAGGAAAGAGGGATGGCTTGGTCTGCAGCTGCATCAGTTCTGATGCAAGTTTTATTCTTTTTCACCACCCCACAAGTGGCACGCCAAGTGCTGCAAATACAAATATTCATTTTTCTTCCTGTAATAAAACGCAAGGTATCTTTTTAGCCACTGTAAAAAAATCTGAGCAAGTTCAAGTCCTGCAACTTGAACTCTTGGTCTTTGCAAGAGATTGGGCACCTCTGGGTCTGCTTCTGCTGCCAGGGAGAGGCTGTGCCATGGCATTTTGGGGATGGAGCTTCTCTGATCAGCAGGTCCTGGGGTGCTTTCAGATGCAGCTCAGGGTTTTGTGTGCTCCTGCTGGGAGTACACCTGGATGTGCCAACTCAGATACTCAGGGGAAAGGTGCTGTGACAGCTTTGCAGAGATCTTTGCTTGGGATTTTTAAAATTTTGCTCCTTCAGCTTGGCACAGATGATGTTCTTGAGTTTTTTGGGGGAATGCACTCACCTCCAGCTACCTGAAACCATCTATACATGGCATCAGATTCCCAAAGTGATTGGTTACTTAACAGCTCTGTGCATGGAGCTCTCCTCCCTGTTTCCAGAGAGAGTCAATTGAGCAGCTTCCAAAGTCCCTTACCGAAAATTTTGTGTCTCACTTTCACAGGTCGGATCTAAAGAGCAGAACTTTGTTGGTAGTGCCTTGCCCAGTAGAGCCCAGCTGAAGATGGCTTAAGGTCTTCCCAGATTATTTTTTCCCACATGGAACAGTGGCAGGTAAGATAAATAAGAAGTTACAGGAAGAATGAGAAGGGCAGGAGGGAGACTGCAGGAGAGGAAAGAGGGATGGCTTGGTCTGCAGCTGCATCAGTTCTGATGCAAGTTTTATTCTTTTTCACCACCCCACAAGTGGCACGCCAAGTGCTGCAAATACAAATATTCATTTTTCTTCCTGTAATAAAACTGTCACTGAAGAAAACAAAACATCAGGCAAAAGCTCTGCTGCTTTCCAGATGGAGAAGCAGCTCCATGGTGTGAGCCTTGTCCTGAGAATGGGGTGCCAATGCTGGGGTTTGGGGTTTTGCTCTGTGGGGATTTTTTGGTTTGTTTTTGCTCTGGAGGCAGCAATACCCTGCCCATACTCAGAGGGGAAGGACAGCAATGTGATTCTGACTGGAAGGGAGTGAAGCTGCAGAAGCTGGTGCCCCAGCCAGCAAAACAAAATGAGGGCATTGGGGGCATAAAGTTGTCAAATAATTGCCATGGTGGAATGTTGCATAGCAACAATAAAGATTCTCTGTGTTTTTATAGTCAGAGTGGGCATAATATACCAGCCTGGTCTGCTGTCCCGTCAGGAAAGAATTGAATCCAAACCCCTGAAGCCAGTGGGCACAATAGAGCCAAACATTTAATGTTGTTTATTTGCTATGGTCTTCTGTGTTTGCTGTCAATGATTCCAATTGATCCTGCTTAAAAGCCTAACCTTGATAAAGGTGTTTAATTAAAACAGTTCTCTATATCTGATGGATCCTTTTAACCTTCTTTGGCAAGGAGCCGAGTCTTCCTCCACGTCCCTCCCTGGCTCAGAACAGCACTTTATTAATTAATACATTTTATTTCCGAGGTGCAGGTTCACATGGCCATGGCAGCACCTTCTTCACTCCCACCTTTCATTTGGATTTCCCCCTTCCTTTGCCTGTGATTCTCTGGGGAAATCTCTCTTCCTTCTGCCTGGTCAGGTCTACAAGAGCAGTGATTAGAAATAATGTTATTTGCTAAATAGAAATAATGTTATTTGCTAAACTGCTTAAATCAAAAGCAGCAGTGGAACAGGTCCCACACTGCTCTCCCCCTCCTGCCTCACAAGCTCCCTGCCCCATGTTTGTCACAGCACATCTTGACTATTTTGATTGTAATTTAACCACATGGCTGTGCTTTGGCATGAGGCGTCTTGCATCCTGCTGGGTACCTGCAAACTGCATGGGCTCAAAGGCATTTTCTGTGGCCTTTTCTCCACTGCAATTAGAGGGTCAAGGTCAAACAATCACACAACAGAATTGCTCTCTGCTTCTTTGCTGTGATCTTTTTCTGCCTCAGCTGGAGATGGCTTTTATGTGACCTGGAACTACTCCAGAGCTCAAAAAAGAAAAAAAATAAACCACAAAAAAATCCAACCTACAATCAACACACACACAGAGCTTTAAAGGTATTGCACATTATTTTGTTGGACATGGACTTCTGCCCCCTGTTGTGAAGGTCAAAACCAAAAGCTGGTTTTTTTTCTCTCCACGTGTCACTCTCTCAAAAGCGAACTCTGGCAGCCTTGGAGATGACAGCTCAGCTTATCTGGCCCAGGTAATATCAGTTTGGGCTTTCTCAGGTGTCTCGGTTTGAAAAGACAGGAGTCTGCTAAGGAAGGCAGGAGCCTCCCCTGAAATGGAGAATGTGAACCCTCCCCACCCCTCCCAATTGCTATAAATTTTAAATTAAGGGGCTCTCAGGCAAAAATTATGGGAGCAGGAATAACAGTTCTTTAATAGGGAAAGGAAAAAGGATAAAATAAACAATGCAGTACACTAGAGCAACACTGGCAGAGTCAGAACCCAAGCTGACACCCTGTGGGTCAGGGTGCTGGCAGCAGTCCCATTGGAATTGTGGCTCAGCCCTCCTGCAGTGTCAGGGGTGGTTCTGCTGGAGCAGGGATCCTGGAGAAAGGTGCAGTCTCTTCCTCTGAAGATCCAGGGGAAGAGGCAGCTGCTGTTCCTCTGGGGAATCCAGTGCAGAAGCTGTGCTGGTGTTCCAGAACCTCCAGATTATATCCAGGCAGGAATGCTTGGCTCCTCCCTCTGGGCTCACATCTCCCAATGGGATGCTGCAGTTCTTATCAGCCATGCAGGGACATTCAATAGCTGTTATCAGCAGATGTCCCCTCCTGAGGGAGGAGTGGTTGTGGTCACTCAAAGAGAGAGATAAGGCAAACTGCCCACTTGACAAAAGACAATCTGCCATACAGATGGCAATGGAAAACATCTTGCCTTGCAATCTTCAGCATCAGGTGTGCACACCTTGGCTGAAAGCCCTGCCTGTGCTACCCCTGGCAACCAGCAATCCCACTGGGGCACATCCCTCGTTCCTGCTGCAGCAGCCCCAGCCCACGCCAGGGTTCGAGCTCTGCACACACCTACCCTCCAAGGGCTCTTTGGGGACCTCCCTCAGCTGCCTTTACGAGCCCACACATTGATTTGGATTCACAAGCAGCTCAGATGGACTCGTGGTTTTCGGTCCAAAAGCTGGAATTTCTACAGCCTGCTGCAAATCTTTTTTGTGTTGGATCAGGTGGAGTTAATGACACACTAGACAAAACCATCTAGGCTTTTTTTATTCTTCCTACCCCAAGCTGAAGGATGCTCAAATACTTCATTCCTTTTACTGCTGGAATCCTTCTAATTTCCAGCCTAAACTTACTCTCCCCCAAGGCATCATTTCTCATTTGTTCTTGTGTCATGGTTATATTTTATATCTGCAGCAAGGACAAATTGCAGATTTAAATAGCAGGGATGCTGCAAAGTTTTGCCTGAGTACAGATGGAACAACTTTCTTGCAATAATTACATAGTAGTTACTGTTCTCATCTGATTAGCTGGAAATATACTGATTTTTCTCCTCCTGTACTTCCCATAAAAGTTCCTTTTCATCAACAGTTTATACAAATGTTACTCTGTAGGGGGTTGTTGCAGTTACTGTAGATTTAAAAAACCATAATATCTTGTTTTTAAATAGGTCTGATCATTTGTACTACTATTACTCCCTATATGACATCCTGGAAAGGAAACAGCAGAGGAGGACGTGGAGATCCATAAAGCTATAGGAGGGAAGGTGGATTGACACTGATCTCCTACTATTTCCCCCATTCCATGAGTGGCTGGAAATTAATATGAGGGTTTCTAAATATACAGAATCTGTCTCCAATTTAGCTGGAGGCAGTTTGGAGCTGGAAGGGGAAGGTGTCACATGAGTTTTCCCGGTTGTCACTGCCCTGGTGAGTTATGTCAGCTCTGGGGAGCTTGGGCAGAAGCACAGCAGGGCTGCAGTGGACTTTGTGAGCCTGGTCCACAAGAGCCTCCATAAAACTGACACAGTTCATTCCCCCTCCAAATGTTCAATGGACATCTGCGCTTTATTGCATGAATATATCTTAGCTCTCACTTATTCCTGCCCATAGCTTGCCTGAAAGGGAGGCAAACCCCTGATTTTAAGGAATGTTGTAAAACCAGAAGACTTACAGAGGCAGATGGGGAAATGTTGAAATGCACTGAAGCATCTCCATTGATTTCAGTAGCAGTCAGCTTTGTAAAAGTACCCAATTTAAAGGTGTAAATAAATAATTTCCACAGTGTGAGTCACTGCAGTTATATATATTGAAATTCCAACTAGAGTAACTTCTTCTCTCTAACCACTTAAAAGCATTTAAAAGTACCAGAGAGCTATTGTTTGTGCTATCGTAGGGAAAACCTGAAGAAAATGGAGTTTGCTGAATCCACTCCAAGGTTAAACCTTCCCAGCAGTGTGCAATTATTCCAACCTTGCTTCTGAAGACTCTTGATTTGAAAATGTCAGGAAATCACTTTTCTTCCCAGTACAAGTCTGTTCCAGGTATCTGCTGTCAAGCAGAGCCCTGTGAAAATGCCATCCCTCCCACCCCACCTCTGATGTCAGCTGGATGTGTCTCCTCACTGCCTGATGTTACCTTGGATTTCAGCAGAAAGCCCACAAGAATAAAAGGAGAAAAGTGTTAATGCTCAGCCAAACATATGGAGACACATGGAAGTGACTCTCCTAGGTGCATCTGTTCAGTTTGGTGCTCAGGAAAGGAAAAAGGATGGTGAAGGAAGGGTTTGTGTATTGAAGGGTTTTGTTTTTGGGCTTTCTCATTGCTTCTTTAGCCAAGTCTTCCTCTCTGAAGCAGTGAGAAAGGAAGGTGACTCAGCCTTCTACTCTCTCTGGGTAAAATAAGATAAAATAATGTACTCTGTCAAGGCAGCTGTGTTCCAGGAGAGTCTTGCTGGTTTCTAGAAGCTCCTTGCTTGTGCCGGACGAAAATGAGCTCAGTCCCAGCTCTGGGTTTGTAAATGGCAAAGTCCAGATGTGATAGAGGTGGGGTAGGAAAGTCTGTGCTTGTGAGACTCTGCTGCTTCACAGACACCTGGGGAGGTCTTGGTGTTGTCCAGTACTGTTCAAGGCACAGTATTGGACAATTGGGAGCTGTGAGAGTAAAGGCTGCCAGTAGAAAATATGTTGAGAGGCTTTTAATAAAGAATTGCCAGACTGGGGCAAAGGATGGAGCAGCGTAATTAACACAGAAATGCTGAGTCAATCAGTGTAAAAAGGCTGAGGGGGGCTCAGGTGAGTGACAAAATGGACTTGTCCACTCTGCACTGGCCTGTCTCTGGCCAGGTAATGTCAATTAATAGGAAATGAAGAGTCTAATTCTGGAAGCTGTTGTACAGGTTCCTTTCTCGTTGAAAGAATGGAGAAAAATTTCAGAAAAACCCTTTGGGGATCTAGAGCTGGTATTTTTGGGTCATTTTGACTTTTCAGCCAGTATCCATGGCAGATTTGTGATACAGCAAAAAAAAAAAAAAAGTAAAAAGTGATAGTGTGGTGTAGCAGGAGGGGTTTTCTCTGGGAAGTTTATGGATTCAGTTTAGAGGTATTGATCTGCTCAGTAAATGCTGAAATCTCTGAGTTTCTTCCTGCAGTCAGGAGATTTGGTATCTAAAATAGCACTTTCTCCCCTGATATTTGCAGTATATTTTTTGGCTCACAGAACCATTTGCATGTTAAGGAGTTCTTCCCTGAGCCCAGATATCAGCCAGCTCCAGAGCCACAATGCACAATTGTGCTGGCCCAGCACTCCCCATTAAAAGGTTCTTTTGTCCTCTTTTAAACAAACAGCTTAAGCTGAAATTTTCTGTGCTGGGTACCTGTTTTAGTCTGTCTCTTTTCTGGAGGACTCAGCAAAAGGGTCTGAGCTGTTTCTGTGAATAGGTCAATGGAAAAAGGATTATTTTAGGAGTGTTAAGGGTCTTCTGTTGCTGGAACAAGGGTGAGAGCTGGTACACTGGAATAAGGTCCTGAAGTTTCAGAAGGTTTTCCACATCACAAACCTGACAAGATGCACTGGGAATGGGGCATCTTCCACAGTGATGGAAGTTTTCATGTGGGGAAAAGGACAGTGGGAATGAGGTTTGTTTTTAGCACTTCTGTTGGGCTGAATCCAGCAAGCCAGATGTTGCTCCTTGTGATAAGCAAATGTGTTTGAACTGGCTTCAGCAAACCCATATGTACAGCTGAGGAGTTACATCCCCCTTAAGTAAATTCTCCTGATGTGAACTTCCAGTCTGAAAAAATGGTTTAGCTGCAGGACCTTCTCACTGAGCACATCTGCTCAGCAATTTTGTGCAGCAGCACATCTGCCATGGAATTTAGCACAACCTGCAGAGCTCTGGGACACAGGAAGAAAGAGGATGGGTCAGTTTCTGGCTTGGAGAACAAACTCAGGACAAGTTGTGACTTGAAGCTCCCTAAAAGACCAGCACTTTTGACATTATGCAGCTGGCAGGTTTGGCTGAGCAGTGCTTTGTAGGGAGAGAGCTGAGCCAGGATCTGAGCATTAGGGACACTGCTGGAGGAGGATCCTGCACCTTTGGAGCAAAGGAGCAGTCTGCTTTGATCTGGCCCCATTTCTCATGTGCTGCTGTTGGCTTTCTGTAAGAAACTTTTTAAAGAAATAAAACCAACAAATCTCAATTAAGAAACCTCCTTGTGTTGCTGCCACAACTACTACCAGCTTTCAAATTCTGCCTCTTCTTGACAACTCCTTGCTCATTTCTTGCCTCTAACCTCAGTCCTACTCTGGGTTGTTAACATGTTTGCTTTCAATATTCTTCATTATTTTGTTTCTTGTGGTAGCAGTTGCTGCTCTACCAAGGCCAGAGCATTACTGGGACATAGTGAGATTGTGGCTGGCATCAGGCCCTCACCTTGAGCAGGTCACTGACATCCCAAACTCACAACAACGTTTGTCCATGGCACCTCCTGCTAGTTTTTATTTGTGGTTTTGCTCTTTCTATTCTGTAGATATCCCAATTCCATGGTTAGCCACTCTCATGTTCATTCCTACACCTCCCATTGTCCCTTCTGACCAGCTGTTGGTTGGACCACATTCTCCATCCTCCTTATCCCAGCTTGGCTGCCCCATTGCCTCTCTCCATTTGTCTGTGGTGTCACCCCCCTGTGCCAGTGTCCTGTGTCTGCTGTCACACTGCCATGAGAGCCTGTGCTTCAGCTTTATGGCCATGCCCTCAACTTCCTTTTGCCCTGGTTTCTGGTCCCACAGCCTGGGGCAGCACACACCTGGAGGTGAAGAGGTAGCCAGGTGGGTGTGCAGTGTTCTGTGCGCTCCAAAAAGTGCAGGAATTACCTGTAGGAGTTACCCTTGCTTGTTTGGCCAGCTTGTGACAGTTGTCCACCATTCTGAGATGCTGCAGTACATGCTCCTTCACTGGAGCACAGCAGATCTAAATGTGAGGCCCCGTTTTGGCTGTCCAGCTCTCTCCAGTGTCCCTGGGCTGTTCCCTACATTCCCCTTACTTTCTAACCTCTTCTACAGCACAGTTGTTGGAATTAGACACAGGAATAGGGAGATGGAAGATGCCATTAGACACAGGAAGAGGAAGATGACAGCTGCAGTATGTCACCCTGGTTTTTTAAGATTTTCTAAGCCTTCTGATGTTGACATTCTTGTAGTGAACTTTCTCCCACACTTTCTGTAAATAACTCATTGTTTTGCATTCCTTCATGGAGGAGGATAAATTTGATGGACTGTTGGTTTGTCCAGCATCATTGGAGGCACTGTCACCCTCCAATCCACTGTCACTCTTGGAAAACTATAAATGTTGGACTCAGAAAATAAACTTCCCTTTTCCTTCACCTTGAGAACAGCGGTGTGAGCTTGTGTTCTTTCGTGTCCTATGGCGACAGCAGGGTGCAGAGCTGGTGGCTCTGGGGCCAGCAGTGGGCTCTGTTAGTGCAGAGATCTCGGCAGGTTTCTTGTCCAGCTGTTCCCTCTGCTGTCCCCTCCCAGCTGTGCACAAACCCCCTTGCAAGTGCTGCCCTGTCATTGTTTACTGCTTAGCCAGTGATCAGGAGTATTTCTCTCCTCCTTGGCTGGAGTCAGCCCTCAGTGACATAATGACCAGCCAGTGTGAAACTGTTAAAATTACCTCATAAATAACTCCTAATGCCCAGAGAACCAGGAGCTGCTGTTGCTCATAGATAAATTATTCACTGCCATTATGGAACATTAAACCATGGCTAATATGGAGGTCTCCATAGGGGTTTCATTAAACACCAGAGGTTTCCTATAGATTTAACCATCAGGGAGCTGCTCATCTCTTGCTGCTTGTCAGCCCTCCCGTGTCAGAGGTAATGCACTTCTGCACAGGAGTATGGGGATGTTAATGGCCAGGAAAATACCTCCTAATGGGAGGAAAAAAAAATGAAATTCTCACTGTTGTTAACACAAAGTGGCAGAATGCTCTTTGTAGCAAGGTTTTTGATCTTTACACTTTGGGAGTTGGTTTTTTCTCACATGAAGACCTTAAGTGTAAGTGGAAATTGTCCTCTTCCAGTCAGGAGCCAGCAAAAGGACAACAATCCAGGCTTGCCTGGAATGGATTTTTCCAAATCTCTGCGGTTAGTTTGGAGACAGAGGTGCTGCAGCATGTTGTGGTGGTTAATGGTTGGACTCAATGATCTTTGGAGGTGTTCTCCAGCCTCAGTGCTTCTATAATGGAATGGCTGTGTGTTTGTGTGTTGCCTGTGATGGAGGCACCATAGGCCTGCCTGCCTGTTCTACACCCCAGCCCCACACTGCCTGGACAGGCACCCTCTGACAAGAGTCATCCTCATCCTCATCCTCGTCCTCATCCTCATCCTCATCCTCATCCTCATCCTCATCCTCATCCTCATCCTCATCCTCATCCTCATCCTCATCTGTGACTGTGTTCACAGGGGTTTTTGGATGAGGGAAGAGACGAGGATCTGACTCCATGTTTCAGAAGGCTGATTTATTATTTTATGACATATAATACATTAAAACTATACAAAAGAATAGAAGAAAGGATTTCATCAGAAGGCTAGCTAAGAATAGCAAAAGAAAGAATGATAACAAAGGCTTGTGTCCAAGAGAGTCCAAGCCAGCTGACTGTGACTGGCTATTAACTAGAAACAACTCTATGAGACCAATCCCAGATGCACCTGTTGCATTCCACAGCAGCAGATAACCATTGTTTACATTTTGTTCCTGAGGCCTCTCAGCTTCTCAGGAGGAAAAATCCTAAAGAAAGGATTTTCCATAAAAGATGTCTGTGACACTCATCCTCATCCCCATTGCTGTGTGACTCCTCTGACCACAGCCATCACCACGGGAGCTCCCAAACCCCCCGAGATGACCTGGCTGAGCCCCTGCATGGCTTAAATCACCCTTTGCAGACTCTCCATCCATTGTGTGCTCCATGAAATGGTGGGGTTGGGGTGGTAGGAAAGGAAACCCAACAGGAAGCCTTGCTGGGTGTGATTTCCTATTCACACCTCTAATTAATGCTCCATGGCAAGGATGGTCTTTGCACCCTCAGGTCCCCAGGCCATGGCAGAGTCTGGCAGCTTCCACCATGAGTGGTTCATGGGCTTTTGTTCTCCCAAGGCTCTCTTGCAGCCAAGGCCAGAAGAGCAGGTGGTGCCTTCCCAAGGTTTTAGAAAGCCTAATGACCACCATGGAAATATTTACAGCTTCTTCTTCCAGGAAACTGTTGGTTAGTAATTGCCACAAGAATTGCACTAATTATTCCTCTGTTTCCCCATTTTTGGGGTAATCTTGTCTATTGCTACTGCAATATAATCTATTTTAATATTGAAATATTTAAATCACGATTTATTTCTAGATACATTCAGCTTTGTGTTATGTCCAAGACCTGTCCTTTTTGGCAGTCTGGTGAAATTGTACTTATTCTCAAAGCTGTTTCAGCTGTCATTCACATGTAATTAATGTGACTACAGCACTGATGACTCCGCTGACATTAATTAGAGGTGTGAATAGGAAATCACACCCAGCAATGCTGCCTGTTGGGCTTCCTGTTCCACCATCCCAGCCCCGTTTTCAGCTGGGCAGTGGGTGGACAACTGCAAAGTAGCCACGTCAAAGTGAACTCACTGTGGCTCGGGGAACGCTAAAACTCTGGGTTTTCTTCCGTGCAGTGGGATTTGCACTGGCTGTTAGACCAAATCAGTGGCCTGATGGCTCTTCAGGGCTGCTCCAGCCACTGCTCACCTCAAATGGGCTGGAAGGGCCCACGTGTCAGGGTGGGAGTGCTCAGTGATGCGCTCATCCCTGTCTGCTGCCTGGCCTGAGCAGCACCTGCCTCAAACGTGCCCCAGCTCCCTTCTGGGCAGCAGAAAGGGACATGAACCAAGGGAAAAGGAAACAAAAAGTTGAACAGGACAAGGATGGGCAGTGCCTATAGATTTTGTGTTTGAAGCACAGCTTGAGTCTTCCTCTGGAATCATCACTTAGTTTCACTGATTATACAGAGAAATGCAGCCTCTGACATTAGCAGACTAAATTAGGTGAGGTGATTACTCCTTTAAACTCAAATCAGGTACTAATCCTTCAGGCACCCTGATCTTTCTGGCTTCTCTTCCATTCCATCCTCAAAGTACAAATTAAAAAGGTGAACTATTATAACTTAAATGTTTTTCAGAACTCTGATTATTTTTCTGACCCCCATTTCTCCCTCAGCAGGATAGAAATGATGCTCACTGAGGCTGCAGCAAACACAACCCTTTACCATGATAAAAAAAAAAAAAAGATCTGAAGGGAGAAGATAGAGGGGTAAATAATTAACTGTCTGCTGAATGATCAAGAATTTTAATCCTTTACCTGCAGCTGGGCTGTGTTTTGCTGATACGGGGAGGAGAACAAGATTCAGTTTAGGCAGTCCCTGAGTCTCCCAAATGTCCGGCCAAGTCCTGCCTGAGTTTTGTCCTCCAGGTCCTAGGACAGGGTTTGGCCTAGTCAGATCCTTCTAGGATGAAAAAAAATGACCCTTCTAGATAATTTTTTTTCCTGGTGTGACATACTCATGTATGAAATAGAGAATGTGTGGAAATATTGAAAGTCTTCAAAAATATTTTATTCTGGTATCTGCTTAACTCCAAGTCTGTGTGGTAAGGTTATTGCTGTGAATATCTGATGAAACAGCATTCAGTGGCCAGGTATTTTAAAGTGGCCCTGATCTTGTTTGGTTGTGATAAAGGGGATAAATAAATAAATTCACATATTCACATTCACATAAAAGCCAAAATCACATGTGACAGAGATAGAAACAATAAAAACCCGAGACTGAAGAGTGAAAGGGAAGGATAAAGCCTTGTGGTTTAATAGAAAAGGAAATATATGAGAGAATCTTTCATCTCTGCCCATGTTTGCTGCAAAGTAATAAGATACATTGGCTCTGAATGGAGAAGATAAGACACTGGGATAAAAATCCAGTTTTGGTACAGCAACCATGGGAGGTAAATGATTGCCTTGTTTTTATTGCTACAGGCACAGATATATAGTGGAAAGATGTAGCTACAGGGGAAAATTCAACAAACCCACAGGATGGGCTGCAAATGCTTGGGATTTGCTTTGAAGGGGTGAATGCTTGAGACACTTTCCTTTTGTGAAAGTATCAGAATAACAGTGCTTGAATGCCTTCAAACTGTGGTTACAGCTCCCAGAACCGAAGCTGTTGGGAGGCAAAGCAGCAGCACCAGGCAATTTGTGGCAGACCCGGAGTGGTGTACAGTCACAGACTGAAGTGGGCTCACGAGGTGACCACCTCCTCTGCCACCACAGAGCCCCAGTGCCCCACGCCTCCCACTCAGGCCAATGTTGGCAATTTCGTGGTTTCTTTATCCCCATTTTACAGCTATCAAAATAGAAATTAACCCAGAGTGGGGGTTTTTTTTTTTTTTCAGAGTGTATTGCTGAGTTTCTAAATTTCCATGAGGTTTCTTAAACAAGCAGGCTGATTTTACAGCACGCTGAGCAGCTGCTGAAGCCAAGAACAAGTTCATCTGGAGACACAGCTGGGTCACTGCTGTGGAAAGGGCTTGGGATGAAAAGCTCTGTGTGAAACAGTCTGTTGTGAAGTTGCCTTGACTCCACAGACTCCTAGAGGCTTGAGTGAGTCTAAAGATGCTAGGTACTAGGCAGCACAAGTGGGCTTTTTGGAGATCATACACTGCAAATCTGAACTCTGAAAGAAGCCCAGACTTCCTCATGGTATTTTTTTTTTTTTTTTCTAGATGACCTCTGCTCCCTGGGCATGAGTTTCTATTTGTCTGTGTTTCTTATTTGGCTTCTGGAAGAAGAGGTGGGGACATGCAGGTGATGTTCTGTCTCCTGGCCACCCTCTGGGCCACTCTTTGCTCTCTGTGACTGAGGGGGCATCACACAGAAACACCCAATCCAGCTCTTGAAGCACCAGGAAGGTTCAGACTTGCAGCTGAACATTTTGGCTTTGATCCTTTTTTTGGGAGCAGGTCAGACCAAACTTGGGTCAAGATTTCCATGCTCACTGCAGCCCAGTTTGGGGATGTCTGGATCCTGAGGCAATGTCCATCTATGCTGTTAATTCAAGTGGGCAGAGAACAGGTTTAGATGGGATGTTAGGAAGGAATTGTTCCCTGTGAGGGTGGGCAGGCCCTGGCACAGGGTGCCCAGAGCAGCTGGGGCTGCCCCTGGATCCCTGGCAGTGCCCAAGGCCAGGCTGGACAGGGCTTGGAGCACCCTGGGACAGTGGAAGGTGTCCCTGCCATGGCAGGGGTGGCACTGGGTGGGCTGTAAGGCCCCTTCCAACCCAAACCATGATCCTGTGATTAATTCCCACCCCATGTTGCCAGGTCCCTCACCTGTGCTGCCCACCACACTTAGAGCTCAGAGGTACCTGGATGTAGAATTTTCTATTTATCTCCCTGGACAGTGGCTCTTTGCAGCCCAAAGCAGATGTGTTTGGGATGCAGATTGTACTGCATTCCCATAGTGAAATATGATGCTGTATTTCTTTATTTATATTATACCTATCTAAGACCATAATGCTTTATGTAGCAGTGACAGCAGCTTCTCAGGTTCTTTATTAGAGGAGGAATCCCAGTGTTATGGGGAAAATACAACACATTTTGTCAAAAATAGAGCGTTTTTCTAAAGAGAAATTCTCTCTAGAGCCCGTTTCACCCAATTTTCACTGGAGCTTTTAATGATTTGGCCTCTCCATCTGCCCTGAGGGGATTGTCCACTTGCCTGTAAGCACTCCTGATTTGGAACATATTAAAACCATAAAATCAGAATCACAGAATAGTTTGGGTTGGAAGGGGTCTTAGAGATCACCTCATTCCAACCCCCTGCCATGGCCAGGGACACCTTCCTCTAGACCAGGCTCTCGAAGTTCCATCCTAACTGGCCTTGAAAATCAATAATATGGATTGAAACAGCATTTCTGCTGCAGTTTGAGGAAAAGCTTTCAAAGCTTTTCAAAGCTGCTGAGATAAAAACAGAGTTTCTGGGCTTGAATGCAGAGATAATTCCTAGAAATTACCTTCACAGGACCTGGGTATTATTCTGTGATAGGAAAGGAAGGTGGGACTCTGGTAGAAGATTTCAGGAAGTTTCAGCAGACAAATGTCCATACCACCCATCCTCTCAGCATGGGCCACTGCTGACCCTGGGTCTGGTGGTCTGGGATGGGACTTGGAGAAAGATGAGGCAGCTGTGACCTGCACAAGGGATGCAAAAGGTATGGGCTGTTAGTTTAGAAACTGAGTTAATCTTGGACATGATAAATCATCATGTCCAAGACATAATCAGCATCACGCTGATTTCATGGTGGTGAGGAACTGCCAATGTCCTATTGAGGAGCAGGACTAGGAAGTCAACAAACAACAACAGATTTCCTCATTTATTCAGTGTCAAAATTTCCAGCATTTCAATTCCAACGCACTAAAGCTAGAGGTATTTTTTTCGTGTGTGAAGTGATTGTTTCCATGGCATCAAAATATTTCATTCTAATTTTTGTTTTTTTTTTTTTTTCAAAACCTTTTATTTCAAAAGTTGGTTCTTTTGAAGTTCCAGTTTAAGAAAAAAAGCTCTGCCTACCACTCCAATCTTATCAGATTGCTGCTTTTGTAAAACAAAGTTTTGTGGGGTTGACAAACATGTTTGAATTTAACAGCTTCTTTTGGTTTGAGATTTCTTTAGTGAAAAATATTCCCATGGATTCTATTTGAGACCTGCTGTTATATGACTCAAAAAATAAAGAAAATCCAACAAAAATGTCATGAAGCAGAATGTGTTTTATTCACCCTGAGATAAATTGCAAGTGTAACAATGCCTGTGAGAAACGGGGAACTGGAGGGAAATTTTCAAGCACTTCAGTGTGCCAAGAAAGCCATACACTCATCAGATATTTCTGCCACAACTCGAGCTTTTATGAAGTTGAGATATTTCAAGAGTTCTCAATAAAACGCTGAACCAAAAGGAATCACGTTTTCATTCTGGATATGAGGTGAAGACCAGGTTTATAGAGAGTTTAACAGAAATTTCTGATCTGGGGCTGCCTTGGGGAGTACATCTGATCCAGCCAAGCTTTCTTGTGATTTTTGCACTGAAGGCCTCAAAAAGGACTTTAAAATCCCTTAAAATACTATTTCTTGCTGATATATTTAGAGAGCTAAGAAAGAAAAAAATTAATTTAAAGAATGGTCTAGTGGAAGATCCCTGCTCACGGCTGTGAAGGGGGTTGGAAAAAGATGATTTTAAAGTCCTTTCTGACCCAAAGCATTCCCTGATTCTATGATTGAGGAGGTAGAACTGGTGCTTTTACACCTGGCACTCAAGAGTCAGAGCAGGAGGACACAAGTTATGGAAATACTGCCTGGTACATCATCAGGGGATACTGCAGATCCTGGTTTTCAGTGGGAAATTATTAAATGTGTGAGGATTTGCCTGCCAGCAAACTTGGATTAGGAGCATCAATGTTATACACATGCTCACACAATCATAAATCAGATTCTTCTTCCTTCAAAGACTTGGCACTGAGTATCTTGGCAGTACACAAAAAATGCAAATTGTGTGGAAATGCACATCTGTATTACATACACTGGAATGTATGCTTCTGCATAGCATGGAAAGCTGATAGCTTTGTAAACATTTAAATATATGTCCAATATTTTGCAAAAGAATTTTGTGAGTTTGGGAAACATCTTTTTCACATGAGGAAGATTGGATACCATCTTCACCAGGTTGGAGATTCCATGGTGTCCTGTCTCACCTGTAAGCAGAAATAAATACCTGGCTTCTCATGCCTTCCCACACTCTCTTTGTCTTTAAAAAGAGTTTTTATTTTTACAAATAACTCTGCCAAAATCAGGGAAGCAGGAAAGTGCAGAGGTTTTTGTTTGCATGGAGAATTGCAGAGGGAAGGAGAAAGGGAGTTGAGGAGGAGGCACCATGAGATGCATCACTGAAGAAAGTTCTGGCTGGGTCTGCAGTGAATTTAATGCCAGCTCAGGATGCAGGGAGCTGGGATTTGCTGCTGTTGATTTGAGTTCATTGGTTTTCATATCTAAACAGGCTTCTAAGTGAGGCTCACCTGGGCTACAGCTACTCCCAGAGGAATGGGTGAACATCAATGGTAAATTGAGATTATTTTTAGCCAAATTCTGGAGTCCTGATATACCTCAGTTTTCACTTTCTCAGCACATTTTATTCAATTTTATTAGGTCATTTAGCAAATAATTTTAATTTTCTGCTTAGATCTGAATTTCTGAAAGTAATGTACTGTTGTACAGTTAATGAGTCTGCTAATAAGCTCCAAGAAAATGTGATTTGCGAATCATTCCAGGACATAACTGTCACTCAGACCCTATGCCAATTAGCATAACCATTAGCAACTATCCCTAAGAGGTCCTTGAAATTTAAATTAGCTTTCCTAAGATCCTTTTTACCAGGGAGGTTGCAGCCTCTGCCTCACTTGGAAAATGCAGCCTGGTGAAAAGCAATAATTCATTAAAGGCAAAGCAGATCTTTAGAGGCAAATGCCCACCTGGGTTCTGAGCAGCAGCAGTGTCTCTGCAAGGCCCTCACGGTGATGCTGAGAGGTGCCATGGCTGAGTGACCACTTGAGCAGCCAAGGGAGGATACAGCAGCAAAATGGGCAGATTTTTACTGCAAAAACGCATCAGCTTGAGGGGGTGTTTGGGGAGCAATATTTCACCTGCAAGGTCTCTACTAAATCCTTCTGGGTTTACTGACTTGGTGGATTTAGCTTTGTTGGGGAAAACCAAAAAGCTGCAGTGAGGCTGTGGAGGTTGTGGGCAGTCTTGCAATGCTCTCAGGTGCTGCAGGGACCGGGTGTCGGGATTTTCAGCTGGTCAGAGTGACCCTGAGAAAGGTTGGAAAGTCTCTTTTCCCAGCCTGGTGCTTGAAGAAGGAGTCAGGGCTCTTCAGTTCTCGATCTCAAGGTTGTTCATTGTATCTTATCTATAAAACTCTTTCTCCTGCCCTGCCGAGGTCGGTCCAGCAGGACAGTTCCAGCACTCTGCCTGCCCCCAGGGCAGTGTTATGTCTTTATACTAAAAACTACAATGTGTACAATGTTTACAATTAATTCCCAATACCTATCACCTATGTTAGACAGTGAGCCTCTACTCTAAACCAATCCCAAAGTGCCAACATCACCCAGAAGATGGAAGCCAAGAAGAAGAAGGAGAAAGGCTGGACACACCCAGTTCCCTCCATCTTGCCTCCTCAACCCCCATACCAAAAACCCCAAAATCTACTTTTCCACCCCATGATAACTTCACTATTATTCTACCCAACCTGTTGCAGCTTGCTGATCTTCATATAAGGTTGGTAATTTGCTCCACGGGTCATAACCAAACCCACAGGTGTTCTGGGCTCTGTGCCAGGGTCTCTGAGCCCCCTGGCAGGGGTGCTGGCCATCCTGGACTGCCACAGGGATGTCCTGGGTTCCCACACCAGGACTCCTCTGATGAGGCAAATTTCATTTGGCTGCAATTCCCACTGGAAGTTGTCCTGAATGCTTCTCTTCACAGGCCCCCAGCTCAAAAGAAAGCACTTTCCTCAACACTTGGCTTTTATTTTACTCTTTCCCTCTCTCAGCTCATTCTTCTTTCTGATTCCATCATGTGGTTTAGGAAGACCTAAATCTTCAAGGATTTGTTTAGGATAAGAACCTCACAGAGCTCTTGCCATGCCATTGAAGAGATGTCTTCCCACAGGTGAGGGTTTATTTAGGATATCCACCAGGCAGACACAGCACTTCAGTTCAAATACAGGAGCTTCAGGACGAGCCTGCTGTGCTTTGGGGCTATAAAACAACAAAAAAGCAGGTTGTGTTAGGCAACTTTAAATACTTAGCAGAGGTTTTGGCTTAATCTCTCTCCCTTTAATCCTGCCTTATTTTAAAAAGGAGAAATCCCTACACTTGCAGCTGATTTCTGCCAGTTACATTGGGGTGGTCCATCAGGGCCCTCCATGGCCAGAGACAGCTCATGGAGTGATGTCCTGGTCCCTTTCCTCCCTGCAGCCTCCCACAGTGCAGGGAACAGCTTTTGGTGCAGGATGTGGAGCCCAAAGCTGCACATTTCCCCCTATGCCTGCATGCACGTATAGATCTGTGAATCACTGCTGCATCCATGTGAAAATGCTCTGATGGTTTGACAAATTTGGGTTTGGAACCTCAGGAGAGCAGCACAGGAAGGTGCTTGAGGCTGGAGGACAGAGCCTGGCAATGAGGTCAAGGAGTTCCTCCTCCTGAACTCCAAAGCATTAGACTGACTCTATCCCTCTTTTAACTGAGCTAGTGAACATGAAACACAGGATTAAATAAAGCAATAAAGTTGTTAAAGATCTGAAGCTGATGTGAGTCATCCAGGAGAGATTAGGGCAGTCACACAAATGAACAAAGCAGGCAACACGCCAAGGTAAAAGAGGGGATCAAGTTTGTCAAGATCAAGGAGCTGTCTCAGAAAGTGGTGCAATGAATTAATGGCACAGTAAAAGTGAGAGCTGGGCTGAGCAGACTCCTTGGGCAGCCTGTGCAGGGCTGTTTTCTCCAGAGGGATTCCCCAGCCTCACTCCAGCTGGAGCAGTGTTTGCCCATCGCCACCCTGCAGCAGCCAGGGGCTGATTTCCCCAAACCCCACCTGCCAATGACTTGCACCATCACTTATTTTCCTATTTCCTCTGTTTTAATGCAGCGTTGGGCACTACAAGGACTGGGAGAAGGATGAATGCAGAGGCAATGTCATGCAAAACCAGCTGATTAGGGTGATTATTAATAGCAGCACCAAGCAGCAGCTGGGACCTGACTGACTGGAGATGGCTGTGAGGTCCAGAGGGCCCCAGGGCACTTTGCAAGCTCTGCTTGTGCCCTTCTGATGGAGCCTGACCAGGTTTGCACAGCTGCGTCCTGTGAGCCCATGCCATGTCCAGCCAAGGCTCTGCTGGGCAGGATCCTTTCTGAGCCCTCAGAAAGCAGCTGTGTCTCAAAGAATGTGACAGCTCAGGCTTGGCTAAACTCATTAAAAACCAGGGCTCCTTATTTAAGATGGAGACACAACAGAAATCCTTGTTTTCACTGGCAAGCCTAGGAAGGGATGGGTCTCAAGCCATTCCCAGCTCAGGTTTAATACAAAACTGGAGTTTCCTTGGCTGTGCTGGATGTTGATGGATGATCATTTGCCATATTTTTTTTCCTGACAGGAAAATCTGGGGGTGTATAAATCATATTTCCACACAAGAGACCAGGTACAGATTTTTTGGTATTTGCCCTTAATTGCCTCCTCGGTTTTCGTTAGACAAGAAAGGATATTAACAGGATTGCACAATGGCCAATTAGTCTTAAAGGTCTTTAGTTTCATTACTTATCTGGAATAATTTGTAATCTTCCTTTGACAAAGGCAGGAGCTCTTTTTGATAATAACACTAAATCAGGCTGCTGGAGCACATAGTGATTAACATATACAAGGGATGTTAGACCAAACAGAAATTCAATTTAACAGATCTCACAGCTAAAACCATATCCCAATTACATTCATATCCTTCTGCTTCTCCGTCTTACCCTCTTATCCCCATCTTCAGAGGTCTCAGCACGAATTTATCGTGTTTCCTCATGTTCTTGCTCCTATTCAGCCTGCTCAGTACCCACCATTTCTTTTCCCTCACAATGTTCTTTGATCTCTTATTTCTTTGCTCATCCCTCATGATGCTGCTGGCTGCAGGGACAGGGCACTGGGAGGGTTGGTGGCTTTTCTGCCACCTGAGCAGAAGAGAAAATACTGAAGTGGAGACACTTAGGGCACCAACTCAAGCCCTTCCCTGTGCTATGACTGATCAGAAATTGGGCATTTGCCACCTGCCAACTTCTTGCTCTGTTTTAAACAAACCATTAGAAAGGAAAATGAATAAAATAAATAATAATAAAAGGGGTTTTTGAAATATACATAATATCACTGCCCTTGCTATAATGCAAATAGGAATAATTCTTTTTTGCCTTTGACCGCTGGCAAAGATTTGAGAGAGGAAAGCATTAAGTAGGACAAAGAAAGCAAGCAGGGGTTGAATGCCCCCTAAATAAAGCTAGTTGTATCCCCTAACAGGAAGTAAGATGTCATTAATGAGTTATTAATGTTATTGTTAATTTTGTTGTTGTTATTACTTTAAAAAGTAGAGGTTGAAATGAGCTCCTAAGGAGCTGAGCTGCTTAAGTGAACCTGCAGAGAAAGCAGATTGTTATTATAATACCTTCCTCTCTGTGCTATCTCTGTTTCTTCCCAGCCTTCTAGGTTTATCAAGGTAAATCTTTTCTGTTATCTGAGGACAGTGTTTTAAGTGGAGGTTTTTCCTCTGTACAGTGTGAAGATTATATCAGTTTTTTATATAGTTGGATTTTTTTATTTAGGACAGCCTAAATGTTGTCCTGACCCTACTCAGTGCAGAGACAGCCACAGCAGCATCATGGAGCAAAACATGAGGAAACTCAGCAGCCAGAGGAGCAGGAGGGAATTAAGTCTGGCCTGATCTCCCTGTCACTGCCATAAATCTGTAATGGACAGAGCAGTGATATCACTTCTGCCTTTCTATTTTCTTTTCTTCTGCGGGATTTTTTTTAATTTGTTCACAAACCAGGAAGATTTCTTAACAGCACTTACAATCATAGAAATACAGAACATCCTGAGCTGGAAGGAACTCACAAAGATCATCCAGCCCAACTGCTGTCCCTGCACAGACACCCCAACAGCCCCACCCTGGGCATCCCTGGGAATGGAGCTCAAACTCTCCTGGAGCTCCGGCAGCCTCGGGGCTGTGCCCGTTCCCTGGGGAGCCTGGGCAGTGCCAGCACCTCTGGGGAAGAGCCTTTCCCTGAGCTCCAGCCTGAGCCTCCCCTGGTAAAGCTCCAGCCATTCCCTCAGTTCCTGTAGCTGCTCACAGAGACCAGACATCGGTGCCTGCCCCACCTCTCATGTGAGTGTCCCTGCTTAGAATTCAGTGTCACCCAGACTGAAATCACCTCTCAAACGTCTCTGCAGTGCTGGAAGTGTCAAACAAGTTTGTCACAAAGTGGCCAGCTGCCTGCAGACAAAGCATTCACCTGGATCTGGGTTCTGGTACCCTTTTACATGCTAAGAACTGTCTCTTTCTGTAAGCAATACAGGCAATAAAACCTGCCACTTTCACATAATCAAACAGGCAGAAGAATGTGGAGCCAAGGAATCTCTGTTACATAGCAGGTTGTGCTGTTTGTTGGTTATTGTACAGCTGTAAAAACTAAAACCAATTGAAACATGTCTGAGTGCCAGAGAGCTGGCAGACCTCCTCTAGCTGCAGGGAAATGAGGATTTGGTCTGATTCGGTGTGGATTGGGCTGGGCTTTTTGTCTGCATCAGCTGCTCACCTGTAGCAACACAGCAGCATTTCCTCCCTTTGCCAAGCTCCCTTAGGCTTCTCCAGCCCAGCTGTGGATTTCCTGGGGCAGAGACACCTCTGCTAATGCAGAGCTTCAGTGATGGGGGCAGATGCCTGCTTTGGGTCCTGCATCTCACAGGCTGCTCAGAACAGCCCAAGATGTGAAGGTGGGCCAGGCCAGCCTGTCCAGGTGGGAATATCCTTGGACATGTTCTTCCAAGGCTCCTCTCCCCATGCTCTGTGTCCCTGCTGTGTGTCCCCATCTGCAGCAAATTCCATCCCCGTGTCTGGTGCAGGTTTCTGGAAAAAGGGCTGGTGAAAATAAAAGAAAGGCTCCATGAAAGTGCTCCCAGAAAAGAGCTGATCAATGAGTTTAAACCTCATGAAACACTAAAAAGCACGAGGCTGCATATATTGACTGCAGGGAAAGCTCTGGTCAATAGTCACACAGACACTCCACACACAACACACAGAGCTGTAGGAATCAGGTTTCATCAGTGCCACACAAAAATCACAAACCTGTTCATTATATACTGTGCCTCATAGGATTTATTGCCACCTGGTCCACGTCCCGTGCTGAGGGTTGACCTGGGAGTCATGAATCCACAACTTCCATTTCTACCTCTTCCACAGTGACAAGGTGGACTGATTTCCATCCAAGTGATTTAAATGAGCCACTGGGGAACCGTGATTTAAATCATTGATGTTTGCTTTCCACACTGGCAGGAGAGGCAGCTTTAATGATGTATGGTCCTCCTGCTGCAGCTAAAATCTAAATTCCTGGAATATTCCCTCCAGATAATCTCTAAAGTTCCTGCTTTTGCCTCTGGCTGGCAAGCTGCACACAAGGGAGAGAATTCTTGGCTCGGCTGGGCAGTTTGGAGCTGCTGTGCTTGTATTGGCAGCCTGGAATAGGCAGCTCAGAGGGAAGGTGCCAAATGGGGTTGTATTAAGCACCTCTTGGCTGCTGCTGAGCACAGGATTAGGAGAGAGAGTGCTCTGGAGAGTAGGGAAGTGTGGGAAGGAGTTTGGCAGCACTGCTGGAGCAGACAGGTGTGTGTGGCTGCCCTGCAGCAGGATTGGAATGGGGCAGGAATTGGTTGGAATGCTCATACAGGCAGGACAGGGCAGTGTGAGCCATCAGCAGCCTAGGAATTTAAGGTTTACAATGTGGATATGAAGGTATTAAAAAAAAAATAAATTCCCTGTTTAGGATTGGAATGGGGCAGGAATTGGTTGGAATGCTCATACAGGCAGGACAGGGCAGTGTGAGCCATCAGCAGCCTAGGAATTTAAGGTTTACAATGTGGATATGAAGGTATTAAAAAAAAATAAATTCAAGTCTGCATGGATGGATGGTGAATTCCTAGCTGCAGTTTTACTTTGCTGCCCCAGGGACTCTGAGCAATCTGGGCTCGTGGAAACTGTCCCTGTCCTTTGCTGGGGTTGGAGTAGAGGGACTTTAAATGTCCCTTCCAACAAAGCCATTCTCTGATTTTCTGATTCTATACTATTAATGAAAAGATTTTTATACTATTAATTAAAATAATAGCTTTCCTGGAAAATCTGGGGACTTTTGGATACGTGATTAGTGAACAGATGGTTTCTATTCAAGATGGCCTTTCCTTTTTGCTCCTAAATAAAATAATGTTCTATAACTAGACAAAGTGATTTAAATATTTTGTTTAGCTTACATTAACCAGTCCTTCATTTTCATGTTTTGCAACTAAAAAAGGGGAATGCCATACTTCTTTACCAGTGAAGAATCACATGGATGGGAAGAGGGAGTTCAGGATGTGAAAAGGAAGTGTTTTACTTATGAGTCTTATTCATTAAACAAGAGTCCATCAAAGCACTGGGTGTAAAAAATAATTGATGAAGACAATATTTCCAGTCACCTTTTAGTGTGTTTTTAAAGAGGGATCTTTTTCTCTCACCCTCAATTTATACTCTTGGATTTAACAGATATAACTTTTTGACTTTCTGCATTGCCCTGTCATTGCTACAGTGGCTGAAGAAGCTGAAATCACAAAAACCAGTCCTTTAGTTCATGCAAAATTGACCATGAGTTTATGCATCTCTGTGAGCATCAGCTCTGGGTGAGCCAGATTAGTTGGTTTGACCTTCTCTTATCTGCAGTCACCAGCATGTGACATCCAAATAGAGCACCTTTAGGTGTGTAATATGTTATAATACATTTATGCAGTGAACATTGAATCCTGAAATCTAAATAGACTGTTTGTAGAGGAAAAAATATCTATGGTTTGCTATATATATATATATATGTATATGTATGACTGTGCTTTCAAAAAGTTCCTTTTTCCTGTTGTTTTTATCCATCCTGGTGTGCACTTGCTGGCAGCTCTTCCTCTTTCATGTTTTCTTTTCTCCATGCACAAAGTGGGGAAAGGGCTTACCATATGTGTATAACCCAGTGGGACTCCCTAGCTCTAAACCTGCAATTAACCCCAAGCACTGTTATTTCTTTGTTGCAGAAGGCACTTTTCTCACCTTGCATGGTGGAAGCAGCACGACACTCTCACCATCCCCTTTCCATTGCGTGCAGCATGCCCTGCCCTTCCAGAGCACGCAGAGATGATTAACACCACCTGACACAGCAGCAGTTCCCTGCCATGGCTTCCTGAGGTATTTTGTGAGTGCCACAAGCTTCAGAAAAGGCAGGAGATCATCCTCTCTAAGGCAGGAGAGCTCCAAGCCTGCCTCACCTGTGTGGGTGCATGGAGCTTGGAGGGTGTGTGGTGCTGCGTGTTTCAAGGCCAAGCACTCAGCGATTATGATGCCCCAGGTTTTAAATTTTATATTTTTCAGATTCTGTACTGCTTTAGTGTGTGGGTCTGGGCTTTGTATTAGGGGATGGTGAGCTCTGTGCACAGAGCAGGGAGACAAAACAATTCCTGCTCCAGCTGGGCACCAAGGACAAATGACCCAAATCTCAGGCCCAAGAACATAAACGTGGACCAAAGAGAGAAAACAAGAAGGATGGGACTTCATAACCTAAAACTGTAATTGGACAACTAAGTCCAATATGCAAATGGAGCAGAACTGATCACAGTGAGAGACCCTGTGCCTGGTCATGCATTTTGTGACCATTTTGGTTCATCTTGGGTGCAGCCCTGGCTGGGCTCTTGTGCTGGCCCATGTGGATCCATGGAGGCCTCTTAATAAATCCCTGCTTTATTCTTTAACTCTGTCCAGTCTCTGTTCCAGGTCAGCCTTCACAAGGCATCAATGAGGAGAGCTCTGTCCCTCCCCATCTCCTGGCTGCTGTGGCCATGGCCATGGTGTGTCCTGTGACAGATGTGGGTTACAGCACAGTCCCCTTGTCACCTGCAGCAGGGGCCTGAGCAGCAGGAGCTCTTTTCCCACCACAGCTGGGCTGATGCAGACAGTGCTGCAACCACCAGAGCTGATGCTCCTGCACAGGTGTCCTCTCCTCCCCAGCTGCCTGCCCTCCTCCTCCTCTCTCCTTCGTACACACACTCATCTAAGGGAGGAGAAACCAGGCAAATATTAATAATTGCATTATGAGTTCCAAAGCCAAGCAGCTTGACTGGTCTTTTTATCACTGATATGATAAGGTGGTGAGCAGAGAAGATACCATCAGAGGTTGCTTTCATCTGTGCAGATAGTGAACGAGCTAGATATGTATCTTAGACATGAAAAGGATCTTCCTCTTCTGAAAGTCCTAATCTCTCTGGTTCATATGAATATTTTGAAAGTTGCTAACACCCCCTGTCTCTCCCCTGCACAGGGCTGTGAGTGTGGAGAAGCTTCAAAGAGCTCTGCTCCTGCCTCCTTGTGTGTCTGAGGGAGCCCAGGTGGACACCAGGGCTCATTTACCCACCTACCTGTGAGGAGAAAAGACAGCTATTAAAGGACATCTATTTCAACCACTGTGACCAAAGGCAGCAGGAGCACTTTGGCCTCTGTGGCTCTTTTCACGTGGGAGTCTCAAAGTGCTTTGGCATCACTAATTTGAAGCAGAAACCTCAGTAATTAACATTTATGTCTGGGATGGAGAGATGTGTTCTGCAAGTCAGCGATGATATGAGCAGTGCTGATTTACCACCAGATGAGGGATAATCACAGCAGAGTAGGCTGTGATAATTTGCTTCTAAAATCTCTTTTGGATTTGGTGATAATTTGTTTATAAAATCTCTTTTTGGTTCTCTTTGACAGAGAGGGAATGCAGCAGAGCTTTACACCACAGGGTTGTTAACTCAGAAGGGAATCTCAAGCACAGTCCTGAAATATTTGTGCCCAATTCCTTTCTCTTCCTAAAGTTAGAGGGATGTGGAGGAAAGGGCTGATGTCTAAGCGGAGATTGAAATTTGTCCCCTGTGTAATCTGTACTGTAATCAGTGCTTGGCTGAACTCAGAGAAGCTTGATGCCAGACCTAAGAACCATGGAAAGATTTGTGGGCTCTGCGTAGGAAAACAGGATTTCACAGAAGCCATTGTCTCAGAAACATCCCTGGGGAGGAAAGGCAGGGCTGATGCACTGCTCATGGTGGCCAGTGCCCTCTGGGTAGCCCTGCCCTCAGCAGGAATTGGTGATGATGGGTCTCATGGCACTGGCAGCAGGGTACACAGCACCCTGGGTGCTCCTTCCCACTGCAGTCTCAGCAGCAGGAGATTGGGAACAAGATACTTCCTTCACCTGGAAAAAGCTCTTTTAATTCCAACTCATTTGCCATATCCTTTGTTGTCAGCACCCAAAAAACAAGCCGAACAGAGCCAAGGTGGTCTGTGCTGGGAGAGGAGAAGCCTCTGGACCAGGAGGGCTGGATGGTGTTCCAAGGTCTCCTCAGAGCTGTCCCTTGGGAAGCCAGAGCTGAGTGAGGAGTGCAGTTGTGCTGAGCCTGTGCTGCTCCTCATCCCAATCCTCTGCTTCCATTGCTAGACCCAGCAGAGCCTGACAAGTCCCCAAAATACAGCAGGACAATAATGAAGAATGCTGTGCGGCAGAAAAGCACCCGTAATGAGGGACTTAATTTGGAACATATCATTTGTCTGATAATTTGGAGGCACATCTCAAAACAGTGCACAAGAATGGAGTTTGCTGCACCAGCTGAAGTCACCCCAAATGTGCTTTATTTGTTGCAAATCCCTTTTTAAATCTAAGCCTTCAGAACCTGGAACCAATAAATGACATAAAAGAATGAATGTTCACAACACGTATTTTGGATTTGGTTCAAACACAATATTAGAAAGCTGAATTAATTGTGTTTGTATCAAACCCAAATATATTTTATAAAACAATGAAGCCTCTTAAATGGCTAACTGCTGCCCAGAATGTATTTTCCCTGAACCAAACTAGATAACAGCATATCCCTCTTAAATTGGTCAGGAGAACTGGCTGCCAAATGACAATTCTCTGCCCCATATTTATTCACCATCTGCGACTGCCACATCAATTTTCTCATTTTAAAAATCAAAACTTGAGGTTTTTTCTCCCCCTTCTCTCTCTTTTCCCCTCTCTGCCAGAGTTGCAGGGTAAATCCAATGGCTGAAAATGAGGTCATGTTTTAGTTTCTGCTGCAGAAATGGTTTCTGCATGATGGAGTGTGGCTCCTCCTCTGCAGATCTGTTGTCTTTGGTGTGTGCTGAATTTTTTACCAATCATTTATGGATAGGCAACCACTTGGAGGAATTCCCTTGAGACCTGTTTTTCCCCAAACAAATGGTGAAGAATGTGAGAGGGAAAGGGAAGAATCGGACTCAAGCTTGCCCATTTGTGGCAAATTTACCAGCCTAAAAGTCTACATTTCCTTGAGAAACGCTGGTTTATGGAGGAAGCAACCATCTTCTAAAAAGGAGAATTAGTGAAACTAGTCTGGGATTCTAGTGAATCAACATCATGATTTTTTTTTTCACTTCTGTTCTTAAAAAGCATCATATTTTATGAGTAAAGAGCATTCATGGTGCCATGTAAAAATCTTAGTACATCTCCTTGCTCCTCATCCTCCTGCCCCAGGCAGGGAGCTGTCGCAGACATCTTTTATGAAAATTTTTTTCCTTAGGATTTTTCCTCCTGAGAAGCTGAGAGGCCTCAGGAACAAAATGTAAGCAATGGTTATCTGCTGCTGTGGAATGCAACAGGTGCATCTGGGATTGGTCTCATGTGGTTGTTTCCAATGAATGGCAAATCACAGCCCAGCTGGCTCGGACAGAGAGTCCGAGCCACAAACCTTTGCTATCATTCTTTCTTTTGCTATTCTTAGCTAGCCTTCTGATGAAATCCTTTCTTCTATTCTTTTAGTATAGTTTTAATATAATATATATCATAAAATAATAAATCAGCCTTCTGAAACATGGAGTCAGATCCTTGTCTCTTCCCTCATCCTCAGACCCCTGTGAACACCATCACAGGGAGCAGGCAGGACCTCTCTGGGGCAAGGATTAAGACTGAGGAGTGTGGCACTGACTGAATAAAGCTCTTTCTGAATACCTCATAACCCAGGAAACATGGGCTCAGTCCAGGGTGTTAGTGGTAGCTGAGTTTATGGCAAGATTTGCAGCTTCCTGCAGAGTGGGATCAGCCAGTGGCACCCCATACTACTGCTGAGAGATCAAGGACTCTAACATGGTGCTGAATTTTCGGGGTAATTCTTGCTCTCCATCTCACCTCTGCAGCCAACAGAGTACACAGGGTATGAAGGAGTATAAAAAAAATAACATTTTCAAAAGGAATTTGTCTTGTTCTTCCACCTGCAGTTTTTGCATCCCTCCCTTTGTAGCACCACACACCTGTTACTATAGTAACATTGGGGCATTTTAACCCTGAGCTGGTGCTGGCCACTCTCAGAGAGAAATCAATCCACTACAACAAAGCCAGGGCTCCTGCAGCTGACAGAAGACAGCTGCTATCCTGCTTGGCTTAGAGGTCTGGAATTGTAAATAACACCCAGGTACATTGAAATTCCAGGCAGAATTTATGATCGAGCTGTGGATAAATACCTTCTCACACAATTACACATTACTGGAGGCTGATGCCTTGCAGTACCAGAGGGTGGATCAGTTAAACACTCCTTACATTTGTTTGTCTGAGCTGGAAAGCAGGGTTGCTTAGCACAGGTTTTCCCTGAGCTTCATCCAGTGTTTAGTTGGACACAAACTGGTTTTGAGGTGAGCAGATAACTGTCTGTATCCCTCTGAACAGCTTACATGCAATGCAGCCCTGAAACTTAGGCTCAGGTTTTCTGAACCTTTCTAAAGCGCTCCATGAGACTGATGTAAATGTAAGAATTTTTGGACAAACTCCAAGAACTGATCTGTTTTTCTTTGGGCTTGTGTATGTACTGATAGCTCTAAATCAGAAACCTACCTGAGTGTTTTTTGCTACAGACATGATGTGGAAACTCCACAAGAAAAAGCTGCATTGTGTCATTTCTGATACTTTTTAGGAAAAATCAACAGAACCATTTTTCCTAAGAGGTATTTGGATACTCCCACTCCTTCCCCTGCTATGGCTATTTTAGCTGTGGATACATAGAGTTTATCTTTTGGATTAAAGGCTCATTGAGATGTCCTATTCTCTCCACCCCATTTTACACAGCTATTCTGCAGATGGCAAGAGAAAAATGTCATGTGGAGGCAGCAGCTGGAGGGATGGAGATGAGGGAAGGTGGGTGTGGGGTGCTGCCTTCCTGCCTGAGCAGGGATCCAGGCAAATGAAAAGTGCAGTGAAAGGAGATGCAGGGAGAAGGAAACACTCTCCCAGGTAATTTACTTGAAAGAATAAAATTACACGAGGAATGATTGACAAATTAGCAGCACTTTGCACCTTGTTTTAATGGGATCCAGTCTTAGGGAGGAGAAATATGTTAAGTTTCAAATTGCCCACTTCACCAGTTGCTGCCTTCTCTAGAATCCAAATCAAGGTAGGCATTTGGTACTAAATCTTAAGGAAACAAATTGCTTTCTATGCTACACTGCATTCTTAAAACAGCTTTATTTGAAAGTCCAGCTGAGCAAGTTAATTTAAGCAGTGAGCTGGGCCATGACAGTTCAGCACTTGTTATTGAGGCCAGTTACTTCCATGAGTACAAATCACACTGCCAGGTGAACTTAAGCTAAACCTGACCTTGGGCTCTAACTCAAAGCCATCTGATATCCATGAGAGACTTTCAATTGACTTAATGGTTCCTGGAGTAGATCCTGGGTGACATCAGCAATCAGCAATGGCCTCGCTTGATTTACTGGCCCCAGTGACCCACGTTCAGGGGGAAGGAGAAGCAATTTCCCAAATCTCTCCTTCCCCCTACTCACACTGACAAGAGCTGTCTTGTGCCAGCTCCAGCTCCATCCTACAGCTGGGTTTATGCCTTTGCCCCAAAGGAACCTCCTGGAGAAAATGTGCCATCTCTGCCAGCTGCATCCTCATTATATATTTACATATATATAGATATAAATGTGTTGGTCCCAGTGCCAGAGCTTATGTGAGGCTAAGGGAAGATCTAAAGCCAGGCTTTAAACCACTCCTCAAACTGGGCTGCTCCTCAGTCTGTCTTTGAAGCCCTCTCCCATGGTCTCGGCCCTTGCAGGCCTGCTGGCAATACCATGTGTCCATTTTATTGAATGTAAGTGATCTGAAACTGCCAGTGCAACATCCCAATTTAGTAATGAGACTTATTGAAGCTTTATGAGCTGCCTTGGCTTGCAACACAATTAAATTTCAGGAAATAGAAAATATTCCAGTGAGGCTGGTGAGTTTGTAATGCTATTTGAGGCTTAATGCATAATAAAACTGTGCCATTTAAGGTTTAATATCATACACAGCAGCCCTAAATGACCAGTAAAAACATTATGCAAATTTTTAAGGAAATTATTGCCTCCTGTAAATGACAATTTATCAATGGCTTGTAAAGCAAGGGCTTTTCTTCTGGTTATGAACCAAAGAAAATACAGAAATGAGCAGGCATAAATGGGTGATAGGAACAGGAGGTCAACAGAAAGATGTGCAGTAGGAATTGTGTCTTCCTGTCAGCCAGGGCAGGAATGTAATGCATTATTAATTTTCTGTACTAACACACCACATTCAGCCTCCACCACCAAAATAAAACAAAACTTACATTGGATTAAAAAGAATTAGATTTCGTGTGGGCACAATGCCTGCAATTCACTTTTTGTTTTCTTCTTCTCTCTTCCACTTTTTGTGTTTGTTAAACATTTCTCGATGTGTATTTGTTAAACATAAGGGTAAACCCCACCACATTTTTAATGTCAGGACACCTCTTGCATTAGCAAGAATCTGAATCATGAGGAGGAAAAATGCAAGAGTCTCAAAATGCAAGAATGTCAGGATTCCTTGGGCTTGCATTGCCCACTGCAGCCTGCCCCAGGAGCCCTGGGAGCAGGGATAAAACCATCCCACAGAGCCACACAATAACCCCCAGCCTTCCTTTATCTGGGCACTGTGGGTAGAGAGACAATCCCATCACATGCAAGTGCTTCACATTATAATGGGTTTTGAAAAATGTTTTGACTGTTATGGAGCCCTTTTCACAGTCATGCCATCAATTCAGCATGAGGAGATATTTTATTTTAAATGTGCTACCAAGACACAGAGGCATTTGCATTGTTAATTTCTCAGATGTCAAACAAATACCATTATTGCAAAATGAATGCAGCCACCCAGCTGAGAAACAGATCCATTCACAGCAACTAAGTGAAACTTAAAAAATGAATGAGTTCTGCTGATTGCAAGTATCATCAGAAATTAATAATGCTCTAGGAATTTTTCACACAGAAGAGAATGAAAGCATTGTGACTGTTTGTTTCCACTTGTCTGGCTTCCCCCCTCTCTGAGGTGTAAAGGCTCAGCCTTGGCTTCAGCTCTAAAGGTGCTGGACAGCAGCAGTGGCTTTGCTGCCAGTCTGGGGAATTGATCTTTCCAGTGACATATGATGTGACCCTCAAGCCTTGGCAGTTGAGGCACCTCTGTGTCCCCTGCCCAGCTGGACTCCAGAGCAAGGCCTTTCTTTGTCTGCTGTCATTTTCTCCTTTATGCCAGACCCTTCCCATTTTCCCAGCTGTGAATATCCTGATCCCTCTCCTTCAGAATGATTCTTCCTTTTTATTTCCTCTCCCACTGCACCCCTCCTTCAGCAGGTGATGCAGATACTGCTGTTTCTTGCCCTCCTCTTGCCATTCCTGGCTTTTCCTTCCCTGTCAGCTCCATGGCCTTGGCATTCTTTATATCTTTGTGCTGGTAATAACAACTTCAGCTCTTGGAAAATTAGTGGAGATGAACTTGTTGTGTGACAAATTACACATAAACAGCTCCAAAAAACCATCTGAAGTATTTGTCTGTGTCTGTATATTCATCTGTTAGATGAATCACTTGAGTTATAAAAACTGTGGAAGAGAAAAATCTAATGGAAATGATAATATGATTACTGCCCATAATACTCGCCAATCAAGCATATCAGTTAAACACAAGTAGGTTGTCTGGATGTTTGTAGGGTTTTTTATTTTATTATTTAAATCTGATTAAGCAGCTGATTGCAGGCCCTTATGTATCTTTTCACACAATTTATCCTTGGAGTGAGAAGCAGCAGCTATATATTTATTTTATTCTACTTTATGGTTGTGCAGCAGTCAAGCCTCACAGGGCTGAAGGCTCCGTGCCCTTCTCTGCATCATCTTGTTTCAAATATTGAAAGAACACAAGAAACATATTTATTTACAGATGCACTTACTGAGGAGCTAATACTGGTCTCCATGTCAACCTGTATTTTACTTATTTATTTGGCCTTTGTTTGAAAACCCTTCCTTTGTGTGCTGAACAGACACAGCTAAAGAATTAGCATCTCTTTTGTACATTAACAGGAATATCAAAGCACGGGGCTGAAACACAGCGATCACCTTGCAGAAAGAGTGACAAGATTCAGGCTCAACGTCTTTTATCAGGAAATCATAGAACACCCAGCAAATGGTATTTAAAAAACCTTCAGGTATGAAGACAAAAGCCAACTATAATGAGAAGCTACTGCAAGGAGATTGGACATTAATTGTTAAGAAGGTTATAAATCCTGAAGTTGATGGGTTGCACACAAAGGAGAAGTGCATAAGGAGGTATTTACTCTGGGTATTAATTTTTAAGCTGAAAGAATTTATTGCAAAACAACTCAGCTACTCTTACAAACTCCAGTGCTCTGAACAAATTGAGTTCCAGCTCTGGCCCCCTTGCTCCCCAGAAGTGCTGCGCTACCTGGAGCAGGCTCTAGCAAGCCAGGAAAGAAATAACGGGGTTTGTTTGTCTTTGAATCATAGAATCATTTAGGTGGGAAAGAATTTTGAGAACATCAAGTCCAAAATTCCCTGTACTGCCAAGGCCAGCACAAACCCATGTCCCCAAGTGCCACATCTGCATGTTTTTACATCCCTCCAGGGATGAACTGAGAGCTGCCATTACCTTTCTCTGGACAGGGTTTTGGCTTGCTGGGAAGGAAGCTTGCTATTTGAGATTAAGTTTAAAAATACATTCCCTGACAATAGAGCTTTGGGATCCTCAGAGGAAAAGCAAAATATTCTCATTAAATACAGAGTAATTCATATCAGCTCAACTACCAACACTACTCCAGTTGTGTGATTCAGTAAATATATTTAGCCAAGACAATCAGGTGTAGCTGATTCAATACACTATTTATCCACCAGCTTTTCAGAACAGCTTATTGGAGAAGAAATGGAGCCAAGAGAGCAATGGATGCAGCCGTGCACATCCCAGCCAGGACATCTGCTCAGTGCTCATCTTCTCTTGATTTCAGTAGGGTCAGGTTGGGAGCTCCTGGGACTTCTCCAGGTTTGTTATTTCAAAACCAACATCTTTGCATTTGGTTATTGTGCCATAAAGTTGCTGGTTTCACCCTGCCAAGAGCTGCTGGTAATGAGGTGGAGGCTGTACCAGAACACACTCATTAAATGTGGAGTGGTGCCTTCCTGACCTGGCCACCAGAACCTGGGTACTGCACACCTTGTTCCTGTGCCATGGCACTAACAGAGCATTTTGGAACTGCTCCATTTGGGAGTGAAATCCAGATTTTAAAGCCAGTCTCCAAAAGGTATCTGCTCATTTAATTCATTTGTGGTAATAGCCCCAAATGAGAGGCATTCATTTCCTCTTAATGTAACTATATTATGAAATTCTATTGTAAATGAGGCACTTGTAGGAAATCTTAATTATTTTTTAAAGCTTTACTTCCTTTCAGACAGGCAGATTTAGAAGATACATTTGGTCTTGTACAAATGAGCCCTTACTGCAGCTCTGAGCAGACTTTCCCAAGGGTTTTAGACTCAAAAAATTCCACAGACTTTCTGGGAAAATAACAACAACTAAAGACAAAACTTCCACTCAGTTTTGTGCATCCCACTGATTTTTAGTAGCTGAAAAAATGGATAGAATACATTATATTCACATAATATTCTTTTTTTTTTTTATTAAAACCCAGCATTTTTTTCCTCCAGCTGTAACAGCTGCAATTCAATGTCTGCTAATGCCCAGCACCACTCAAGTAACAACAGAACTTGACAGCAACTGGGAACCACAATGGCATTGCTGCTTCATAGAGGGGACTAGAGAAGTCCCCAAATCATTTTTGGGGAGAGAACACCACAAAGGGTCAGTACCACTGTTGTTGTACAGGCATTATTTTGGTGTGTGAAAGCATCAGACATTTGCTCCCAGCCCAGATCCATTCATGCTTTGCTCAGCAGGCCAGGTTTTTATGTGTAAGTTGAATATTCGCATTGCAATTCAAGAGAGATTTCTGCTGCTCACTTTTAGACTGAAACAGGGAGGAAAAGCAGAATCCTGGGTTTGCACTTGTGACCAAAGTGGTGCTGGGGACTCTCGGGTCAGCTGTTGATATTCTCTGCCCCGAGATGTGCAGGATGTCTCTGCTTAGGCCTGTGAAAATGAAGAATGTCTGGACTCTTCACTTAATTCTTATCTATAAAATTTTCTTTCTGCCCAGCGGAGATCTGCTCAGTAGGGCAGCCACAGGCACTCTGACCGCCCCCGAGGGGGTGCTGTCCTTTTATACTACAAACTACATATAACATATTTACACTTAATTCCCAATGCCTATCACCTGTGTTAGACAGTGCACTGCTACTCTAAACCAATCCCAAAGTGCCAACATCACAGCAGAAAATGGAGAACAAGCAGAAGAAAGAAGAAGGACTAGACACACCCAGATTCCTCCATCTTGTCCCCATAACCCCCATACCAAAAATCCTAAAATCTACATTTTCACCTTGTGAATACGTTATTATTACACCATTCAAACCTGTGTGACTTTCAGGTCCTCATACAAACCTGGCAACTCGCTGCAAGTGTCATAATCAAATCCCCAGGTGCTCTGGGCAGCACGCCAGGGTCTCTGAGCCCCCTGATGGGGTTTTTGGCAACTCTGGACATCCAGAGGGATGTGCTTAGTTCCCACAGGGGACCCCTCTGAGAGCAGCCCCTTCCTCACCCATGCTCTGGGACATGCATTAGCTGCTTTTCCCAGACACTGGGGGTGAGTGCTACACCTCTCCAAGCACAGTTCCCAGTGGAAAGTGGTTTTCCTTCATCTTCTCCAGCTGCCCATCAGGTGCCATTAGCACTGAAGGCACTGTCACGGCTCCACAACACCCAGGGCTGGAGCAAGGGCAGTCCAGGAGTGTGTCTGCTTTCATCTTTCTGTCTCTTTTTTGTCTTTCTGTCTCTCTTTGCCTTCCTGCCCCTTTGGAGGTCCTTGCTGCCAGAGGGTTTGCTGTGTTTGTTTGATGGATGTAGGTACACCTAGCAAAAGGAAAGGGGAGGGAGAGGGGCTGGGAAGGAGACAGAGCATTTTCAGCTTGGATTTCAGTGGTACAAAGGCACAGACATGTGTTTATAATCCAGAGGATTTTTTTGTTTATTTATTTTAAAAGTGCTTGCAAGATTAATCGTAGCCCAGAAAAATCAATAGTAACTCATCACAGGCAAAATCTTCTGGAACACAAAATCCCACTGAAGGGGACAAAGCAAAATTATGGCAGTCTGCAGCAGGGCTAATGAGCCTGTGATTAAAACTGAGGACTAGCTGTGACACTGCACCTCTCCTAGAAACCTCCCAAGAAAAATAGCCCACTGGAGTCCTAACTCCTGAAAATAATTTAGTCACCATTAAAAAAGAAATAATTTTGATACCACCAAAAGAAATAATTAGGCAGCTTAGAATTCTAAACACAATTTGAGAACCAAGGCCCTTAATCTCTCCCTGCCTCAGTTTCTCTGCTCTAAAGCTGTGACATTTCCTTTCTCTTCTGTTGGATTTCTTTGTTTTCTCAGATTATGACCTGGGGAAGGGCAGCTTTGGCAGTCTGAACACACAGGAGACTCCCACTCCTGCCAAGCACATCAAGCTGCTACTCTTAAACAGAAATACCTCCTGAAGAAGTTTGGGCTGAAATATGCTTGAGAGGCAAAAAAAAGAAAGCAAAGCAAGAAACAGATTTCCAGGAGGGAATTTGTCAAATGAGTCCCTTAAATCTCATCAGGAAAAGCACACTGTGAAGGATATCCTTGAACTGTTGGGGGATGAAGTCATTTTACAACATATTTTGAGCAGCACTCCTTAGGTGTTCAGAGTGCTGGTAGGTTATAGGAACTGGTGAGATGATCTCTCTTCCAGGAAGTCAGCTAAAAAGAAACAGCAATTTATTCCCACTGGATACCCTCATAATTTCTGTGAATGCAAAACGAAGACAGAAACAAGGTTGCAGAGCATTTCTGGCACAATACATTGGCAAGGTCTGATTTGGAAGGAATGAAAACTGCATGTGTTGAAAGTTATTCTAATAATATTTATCAGAAGGAAAGGCCTCACAGAGACAGCTGCCAGGGCTGAATCAGAATGTGAAAACATTCCACTGCCTCTGATCTACATCAGATCTCAAAGATTTGGCAAGAAATTTCAACCAGGGCAATTACCTATATGGCTATTTGTTAAGAGTTGTCTCAAGCACAGCACTCAGAGAAATTGAACTGTCACAAGCTAATACAGGAATAATAAGGGGACATTTCATCTCCATTGGACACTAGAGATGAATAGCATGTAAGTCTGAATGGGGAAAAAATAAATTGAATATGTATTTGGCTTTAGTTTTTGTTAAAGGACTATAACATGAATAATGAATATTTTAAGGAGACAAGACTGGGCCTTCAATTTCTCTCAATAATGTTAGTGTTGTATATACCGGTTTGAATAAAATACATTTCATAAAACACCTACACACAGCTCTGCAATACATTATGGATGGCTCCTCTTGAGAAATCTTACACCGCTTTCAATTTTGACACAGTGATACAGTAATAATGGAAAATTCAGGCATAATATTCAGGCTGCATCTTTTCTCCCCTCTCTATTATTTTGTACCACACTGGGTGAGCATAGATATGCTTTCCCTGTGCTTCCCAAGGCAGCTCATGTGATGCTGTGGTGCTGCCAGGAGAAGGGATCTGCTCTGCTGGAAGGCTGTGTCCTGTGGCTCGTGGGCTGAGCATGGAGGCTGGAGCAGGGTTTGCCACCCAAAGGATCCCAGAGGAATTGAGGAGCTGCACAGAAAAGAGCTGCCAAGGCTGGAGGAGCTGCCACTGTTGGGGAAGATGAAACAGGAAAGCCTTATCAATATGATTGTCTGGCAAAAGATTTTGAGAATATGGAAACTATAAGTGAGATTGAAATGAAAGCAAGCTTTGAGATCCCTCAGTTACTGAACAACTGGAAAACAATGGCATGGCCAGCTGAAGGTGATCCCCTTTTGATGGAACAACACCCTCTGCTTGCAGACAGGCCCAAGGGTCAGAGCAGACCCTGCCAGCTTGGCAGAAGGGGCCCACAGAGGAGTTTTTAGGGTTTAAAATGTAACACAGTGTGGTAATGTAATGATTCTTATAGGCTGTATATCCTATAAGATTTGTATATTGTACTAGATTAGTTAGTGAGAATTAGGATATTCAACACAAAAGATGATTTATTGTATGGGAACGAGAACTTTGCTCACTCACTTTCTATGCTCTTACCTCTTGTCTTTTATGCTCTTACCCCTTTTCCTCTCTTACCCTTTTGCTCTCTTACCCTCTCATCCTCTCTCCCCCTCTCTTCTCTCAGGCCTGCTCTGAGCTGTGCCTGGCAGCTCCCAGCAGGGCCCTGCCCCCAGGCCCTTTGCAATGAACCCCAAGTTCCAGCCCTGGCTGCAGAGATCTCTGTGTCCGTCTGTCCTGACCGTCCTACCCCATCAATCCTACATGCCACAACGCAGAAACACAAGCTGTGCCTGATTAGGATCAAACCATGCAGCCCAAGAGGTGTCCCTGGGAAGTGATGGAGGAACCTGAGGGCCTGGACAAGGCCTGAAGGAGCTCTCCACCAGTGGGGAAAAGCAGCACAAAGACATCAAAGAGCTCAACACGGTGTTTGAAGGAGGTTTCCCGTGGTGTTACTGCTGGTGCAAGATTGTCTGGAGATCATGTGGGCCAAGAAAACTCCTGCTTGTTTTCATCATGAACAAAAGGCAGCAGGAAACTTTCTAGTGTCCTTGCCTGGTTTGCCCATTGCTGCCAGCCTCACAGAACCTTTACAGACACCCAGGCTGCAGGAAGGAGCCAAGGACATGGTCAGGAGCTGATTACCTGGCCACACACAGGTTCCCTGGCCAGCTGGGGTGGGTGCTGAGGCTCACCATGAGGCTGCAGACAGGTCAGTGTCAGAACCCAGGACATTCCTCTGCTGCCCTGGATGACTCCAGACCCTGGCAGGGGGCTCAGAGACCTTGGCACGGAGTCAAAAACACCTGTGCCTTCCATTTTAGCCCATGGAGAAAACTACCAACTTTGTGTGAAGATGTACAAGCCACAAGAGTTTGAGTAGAATGATAGTGAATTTGTCACAGGGTGAAAAAGTAGAATTTGGGGGATTTAGAATGGGGGTTCAAGAGGCAAGATGGAGGAATCTGGGCATGTCCTGTCCTTCTTCTCCTTCTTCTTGTCCTCCATCTTCTGCTGTGCTGGTGGCACTTTTGGATTGGTTTAGAGACAGACTGTCTAACATGGGTGATAGGTATTGGAAAATTATTGTAAATAAAGTACACGTAGTTCTTAGTACAAAAAGCTAACACTACTCCAAGGGCAGTAACTGTGCCACAACCTGACCTGCTGGACAGATCTCAGCAGCTCAGAGAAAGAATGTGATAGATAAGAAAAGATAAACAACCTTGCAAAGCAGAACTGAGGAATCTCGACTTCTTCTTTGGTCATGGGGCCCGGAAAAAAGAGAATTTCTAACACCTGGGGAACCATTTCAGCAACACAAAACCTGAGAGCCATCCTTCCCTGTGACCCCTGCACAGCCTGCTGCATTCTGCCAAAAGGCTGGGAAAGCAAAATAAACCCAGGGTGCAAGTGAGGTGTTCACCTGCTTGGCCAAAAGGACTCCAGAACCTCTCCTTTCCAGGGACTTTGCCTCGAGCCCTCTCCCTGTGCAGCCCTCTGGAGAAATCTTCTGGATTTATTTCCTGTTGGAGCTCTTATCTGCTGTGGGGGTGGGCTCTTGTGTTAACAGCAGGGCAGATGCTTTTGGCTTCCTGCACAGCCTAATTTCTAGGCAAATTATGATGGCAATTGTGAAATGCTGTGGTAAACAATCAGGCTTTTGAACTAAAAAGGGATCTCTTATTGATGAACAAATGGTATCAGGCAGTGCTGTCCCCAGCTGGATTCAAAGAGCAGGAGAGCAGTGAGGAACACAGAAAAGGTGCCACAAAGGTGGTAAGGACAGCACTACACACCATGCAGGGCCATGGATCACCATGAGCCACCAGCACTTGAAGCTTTTAGCTGATGTTCCTGGGGCTGTGATGGCTGCAGGTGCAGCAAAAGGCCAGGGACACACTTTCACTCCTACACTGTTCTGAAATTTCAGAGAGAGAACCTCCAGCTTCTCCCTCAATTCTCTAAATTCTAACAATTTCGACATTATCTTTTATTCTTTTCCAAGTCTCAAGAGGCACACGGGTAATTTCCAAGCATATAGTGGATCATAAGTACTCCAAAGTAAAAAGGCTACAGAGGCTGTCTGGCAGATAAAAATAGCAAAAAATAGCCAACAAATCCAGCTCTGCTTTGGAAATGCTGCACAGGGAATGAAACCCCAAATAGTCACAGACCCTGTGAGCCACAACTCCAAAATCAGGAACAAAACCTTCCCACGGATGCACTTCCAAAGGTAAAGCACAACATTCCCCAGAACAATTAGCAATCACAACACTGTGTTCCTTCCAATTACTGCCAGCCATGCCTGAGCCTCCCAGCAGGTAAAATGAGAGGGTTCAGCCTCCAAGTGTATAACACTGATTAGCTGAGAGCTCCCCAAGGGCTGTTGTGCACAGCAGGATGGGCACAGAGCAGAGAGCACAGCACCCTTTGAGTCACACCTGCACACACACACCCTCACAGACACACACAGAGCTCTAAAAACACAGCAGAACTGAAAGAATCAGGGAGGAACCCACTCTATTAGGATGGTGGGGGAAGGACTAGTGAAGGTGGGAAAATGAAGCTGCTTTGAAATGTGTAAATGAAAGGAGGATGGGGGTGAGGGGCCTCTGGTTTGCCTTTGCCAGGTGCAGAACATCAGATTTAAAGCTTGGAGGGCTTGTTTGGGTTCTACAGGTGTCTCCAAGGGACTCAAGCTCCCTTTGAATTTCATAGAATCATAGAATTATGGAGTGGTTGGGCTTGGAAGGGACTTTCAGAGTGATCTTGTTCCTGTCCCTGCCGTGGGGTTCCCTCTGGAAGGGCACCTCACCATTCTGGTGCCATGAACAATATGTGAGACATCCTCACAAGCAGTGCTGGGTAATGTTAAAGCACTGTAATACTGAACTCTTCAGGAGCAGGAGGATGAGATGGGAGCTGGTGTTGGTGCCTTTGTTCAGCCTGTCACCTCTGGTGTCCCTGCTCCAAGGCCCTGGACTCCTAACCCAGCCAGGTGAGGAGCACAAAGCTCCTGGGTAGTAGAAACAATGTCAGTGTTCCAGGGCAGAACAGTTTAATAAAATGAAATAGAGCTCCTTTAAGTCCTCTCCATATATAGGACAGGATAAGTTTTTCCAAGGAAATGGAACAGTTCAGTATTATTTGTGACAAATTATCTGTGGGGAAAAAATATAATTTCCCAGTCAGCTTTCTTGCTGAATGCTTCTGCCTGGTAGCCAGCTGTCTGCCAGCTTTTGCTAACATCACCAGATCTAAAATTATAGTTGTGGGACAGTTTTTCTGCCTGCCTGCAGTTCTTAGGACTTGTCCAACTAGATTTGTACAGTGGCTTATCCTGTCTAATGTCCTGTCTCGATGGTCACCCAAGCAAAGTGCCTTGGAGGGTTGGCTCTGGCCTCTGTTTCCTTATTTCTTTCTACCCAGTCCTTCCTCTTTTTTCTCACCCACGTCTCTCATTGTCTCAAACCTCTCTCATTTGCCATCTTCTTTTTTCTGTCACAATTTCCACTGTTAAATCATTCTGTCTCTTCCATCTCACAGACCCTCTGCTATCAATAACCCCATTCATTTCTGCACTGGTATTATGGGATGATCCATAGGATTCACATGGGAACAGAGCCCCTTCTCCAACCCCCTCATGTAGGATGAGACCCTGGGAACAGGAAGGGGCAGGGGCCATTTGGAAATGGGGAATGAGTTTCATTTCAGCTCTGCACAAGGACATTCAGAGCCACTGCTGCTTGGCATAATTGTTGGAGGTCCCTGCAGAAAAAGCCCAGGGACTGAGCAGGCCAGGGGGGTTTCATGGCGCTGTGGCTCATTACAATGATAGATGTCTTGCTTGCAATGTGAAAAATGCAATCCTTGAGATATCTTAGCTCTAACTTTCTCCAGGGCTATAATAGACCTGTGGCTGCAAGCGGTTTATTTTGTAAAGAACAGAGACTAAATACACAGAGAGTCTTTCAATTTGTTGTTTTCCAGATACTACTGAAGCTTAATGAATAAATAAGTACAAAATTAAAGTCTCATTACCCACCCCAAAAAGTCCCTGCCATTTGTTAAACCTTTCAGAGGAAGCCAGGAATATGGAGAAGTGCCCATTAGGAGGATAAACATATCACAGATCTGAATGTCAAATCAAATTGAGCAAAAATTAATTAACTGGGTGAGCATTAGAAGGGAGAGTCTGGTGTCTGCAGACACTGTTTACCTGTCTGCACTTTCTGAGCTGGCTCAGGCAGCTCTGGGGGACCCGATGTGTGCCGGCTGCAAGCCTCACAGATCACTTCCGTGGAAGGAACCTGGTCCTCATTTCAGAGATCACTTTTCTTCCATCTTGGAAGAAATTGTCTGTAAATGGGCTTCTCCCTGGTGCCAGATGCTCTGAGATCTGAGACTCTTCTCAAGATGGGGACTTATTAACCCAAAGGTGGCCCTGAAATTGCTGTCCAAATTGTTTGAGGGAGTTTTGGACCAGGCCCCCAGTGCCAGCTGGTGTGTGGCTACAGCTCAGCTTACAAATGATGCCCTGAAACTGAGCTATCTGTAGCTGAGAGTTAATCCCCTCAAAATCAATAATTCCTTCTCCCTGAAGCTGTTGTTTTGGTGATGGACGGCTGGCAAACAAGACCCAACTTTCTGAAATCATCCCTTTTTCTCCCCTCTCTGAAACAAGACTTTCTATTATTATACCAGCTGATAAAACAACTGTAATCAACTCTTTTCTGCTCCATAAAATAGTTACTGCTAATTGCTAATTATTGGGAATCAGCTTCCTAGCATATCTGGAAGCATTACAGTGCCTGGGTGTTAACAATAATCACTGCTTTCACAAGAGCCACCATTCACTCGCAGGGGTTACATGTGGCCCAGCCAAGAGTTTTTAACTGACACAAAAAAGCCAAAAAAACTCTTGGAGAGGGAGTTTGGTGATTGGTCAGATATTAATACACAAACACATTTTTATTTGTGTTTGCATATGAGACTCTTCACAGCAAATTAAAATTCAAGCCAGTGCTCGTTGGCCATTTGCATACAAACCCACTTGATTTGTGCAGACAATCACCGTAATTGCATGGGCAAAGGGCTGCTGCCTTGTGCTTGCATCATGCAGAAGGAGTTTCTGGGCATTAGAAAGTGCCAGCAAGCAGAATAAATGCAAACTCTCTGGAAAGTTTTGCCTGTGAGATGTTTCCAAGCTTTCTTTGATAGGATGTCTCTGCTTCTGGGAAGAGGAATTAATAAGGATCAAACAAAAGTGACCCAACTAGAGAACAATGTCATTTTTCTTACTGGGAAAACTCACTTTGTAATCTTTGTATAACAGCTACTGTCAGTGCAGAGGGGACAATCAGCCACATGGACAATGACCTATCAGAATTGGTAAAGCAGTGAAGGGTGTGTTCCATAGAAAACCAGAATTATTTGGGTCAGAAGGGACCTGTAAAGGCCATCTAGCTCCAGCCCCCCTGCAGTGAGCAGGGACATCCTCAGCTGTCCCAGAGCACCAGTCCCATGACAGGAGGCAGCACAAGCTGGTGCCACCTGGGCATGCAGGTAACAGCAGCAGCAGGGGTGACACAGCAGGTGTGCAGGGCCCCAAGGACACAGATCCCACCCTTGCCAGCCCAGGCTGCCCCCAGGAATAGTGGGAAATGGAAAAGATTGGGTAACTGACCTGAACATTGACCCAAAATTAATTGGGCTGAGAGCAAACTTCACTGGGAGCTCAAACAAGGACTGGTTTTGGTGCTCCTTCACCTCCCTTTCATTGGTATTTCCTAAGGTAGCCAAATATCTGTAAGTCCTAGAACTCCTTTATAATACCATGCCTACTTCTGCAGTCCCCAGAAAGACTGGAATTACCAGACTCAGCTGGAATTATCAGGTGCTTACCCAGACCAAGAGAAAGCCTCATGTAGATTTGTTTCCAGGAGCAAGAGGGCAGTCAGTGAGCCTGCTTTACCCATCTCTGGATCAGGACCGGTTTGTGGGGTGTTACAGTGGCTGGATGCTTTTCCAAACCTAATTCAGAGGTGACACCTTGGTTTGTCATTGAGAGCAGGCTGTTGCCAGTTGGTTTGCCCCTGCTTCACTTCTATAAATAATGCTTAGGTGGCTTTTCAGTTCATTTCCTTCTTAGCCACTCCTATTTCCACATTCAGCGATTCAACTTTCTCTTTTATGGCCAAACTTTGTTTCCACTCTTCATACAAACCCCATTAAAAGAAAGCCCTTTCCTTTCCACACCTGTACTATGTAGTATATAATGCTGTTTCTTTTTATTTTTCATTATTTTGCAAATATCTTCAGTAAAACAGCACCTTAAACAAGTCTCAACAATAGCCTGAAGGTTCTCTTAGCATTGGCTTGGATTTTTTTCTCCCTTTATTACATCTATAAAATAATATGTGGTAATAACCAAGGTGCAAGTAACCCACTTCCAAAATGTACTCTGCTTTATGGCCTAAAAGCTCCATTAATTCTGCTCCATAATTCCCCCAAAGGAGAAACAGAAAATGTTCATTACAAGCAGAACAAAGGAAAATCCATCCCTTTTCATTTAAAGGGAATTAATGCAAACTACAGAGAAGTCTTAACTCTGGGATGAGAGATGTGGAAGATCTCTTCATCAGTGGAGAAGGGCATTTAATCCCACGCAATCATGAATTACATGGGAAAATAAACTTGTAACACTTTTGTTCTGATCTGCCATGAATAGCAATGTGTGCAAAGAAGCAACAGCACAAAGTTCAGTTGGACTGAATCTCCCTTTATAAGCAAAGGCTTTTTGCAATAATTGGGTTAATTTACCAAAGTAGAAATTGTGGAAAAATAGAGCTCCAGGAGGAAGTTATTGATGTGATGCTTTTTTGTTTCTTCTAGTTTGGCAAACAGTTTTGATGTAGAAATAGAAATATATTTTAAAAAAATATTTCTTTAAAAATGGTTATTTTTTCTATTGGACTCCTAAAAATAAATCTGGCATCGATTTTTCAAAGTTTAAAAAAGGCTGCAATAATGGAGAAAAGAAAAACACACCACAGTTTTTAACTTGAAGGGCTCTCAGCTGATCTGAAACCTTTGCAATTTAGGGTTTATTTTCCGGTTTTTCACAAAAAAGATGATGGCTATTTCATTAACTCTTTCTCTCCCTATCCCTGCCCAAAAAATTTATCTAGAATTTCAAACTGTATTCTACTTCAGTTTGACTTGAAATAAATTTTATTTCAACAATTTTGTGGGCTTTTTTTTTTTTTTAGTGTGGACACCCTGTTGTCCTGCCTCCAGAACAGCTCATGCCAGATTCCACAGCTTATGAAGATCTTTCAAAACTGAAGATGAGTTCCCCCTCCCTTGAAGAGTGAGCCCAGGGTCACTGCGGGCCAGGGTCCAATTTCCAGAGACCAATTTCCATGCACAGATGAAATCCTGTTGTGAATCACCCACATCTCAAATTGGACTGAGCCCAAACTTCAGCTGGAAATTTAATGAAACCCGAGAACTCCCTACAGCTGTAAACACAAGTCAGCCATCGATCTGTGTTGTCTTCTTTATTTTCTATTTGTTCTGGCCTGAGAGAGCCTGTGTAACTCGTGGGGTTGAGTCCAATCAGCAGAGATAGTCCCTGAATCTGCTCCTGTGGGCTCCACAGCCTCTGCCAGAGTTTAATTTCCTCGTGACTGACAACTGAGAGAGGTGTCAGCAGAGAAAAGCTCCCCTTGGCATGGGATGGCTAAGAGATTTCTGTGGTGTGTAAAACACCTCAGATAAGTGAGGAAATACACCCCGAGCTGATTGCTCTGCCCAGCTACTCCAGGTGATGGCTCAGGAGGTCTCAGCTGGCAAACCCAACCTGCCCAGTGATCTCTTTGGAGTGCCCCTCACGCCTGCTGCCTCCAGCAAGTTCAAATGATGAGATAGCCCAAATCAAAACAATCTCTCTGAAATCCATTTCTTTAAAACTTTCAACAAGTTCAGCCTCACAAACTGCCAAAGGGTGATTAATCAAACTCTTGGTAGTGTTACATCTGAGCTTCTGAGCGTTGTACAGATGCACAGGAATCACTGGCTAGACAGTACTTATAACTGATCCTGGGGCTCATAAATCACCACACAATAAATCCTGAGTTAAGAGCGCCACAAAAATGTCCGGGAGCTAAGCAACCAAATAATCATCATAATAATTAATACTGATCTTGTATAAAATGCTCTTTTTCACTAATAGATTTCAAAGCACTTGACAAAGTATGTGATTACAGACCTGGTCAGCATAATTTCATCTAAACTGTGTTCCACTGGGAAATGATGCCTCAATAAACCTGAGATGTCTCATTATGTGTTGCCCCTTCTTTCAGTATGTGAAATGCCCTACAAAACTAAAATGATTTAAAAACACCTTTGTTTTCATCTGAGCCATAAGCTGTGTTTGAAATGGAATTTCCAGAAATAGTGAGGGGGAAAGGAGAGGGGGCAGGGAGGAATTTATAGCTTACAGCAAATCTTGCAAATAGCTGAGTATAGTTCCAAACCAAATCAGTCCTTAAACATTCACCACAAAAGTATCAGGCAACCATTTCAGCATCTCTCAGTGAAACAGGGGCAGATCAGGAGCAAAGTCCATGTCCTGCCTGTCCTTGACCTCCAAAGCACCTCGGGACATCTGAGCTCTCCCTTCCCTCACGCTGATGCCCTCACTGCTCGTTGTCATCTGAGGGTGCTTGGTGGTGGAGGTGTCCTTTGGCAAATCCCTCCCAATTATATTCCACAAAAGCTTAAGAGATATTGGTGCCTGTTAATGAAATCAAAGGCTGCCAAAAGCCCTTTGTGCCCTGGGGTTATGCATTTATAAATTACAGAGGTTTTGCTGCACGTTCCATCTGACCCTGCAGGAACCAGCCCTGTGCTAAACATTGCTGTGCAGGGCACAGATAGCTGTTATTTATTGCCTAAAAGACACTTGTTAATCAGTTAGAGAAACCAGTTGCAAAATACTTTGAGCCAACTGGATTAAAGTGATTATGGGATTATTAAATGGATTAAGTTCTATCGATAACTGGTTGTCAGCCAGAAGAGTTAAAGTCCTAATCAGTTAGAGAAAAAAACATGCCAGTCACTTTACATTTGTGGTTCACCTTGAACTTATCTGTAACTTCCACTTGTTTCAGTCAGGTTTCTATGGCAACCAGAGTAATTGACATTAATTACCATATTTTGTCTGTGGTTATTTTGTGCTAAATTTAATTTTTTAATTGCTTCGAATAATGTGAGACCAGAGCAACAGTTTTGCATTCTGCTTCTGGTAAGGTTTTGAGGACATCAGGATGCATTTCCTTTTTCCCCAACATAACGCTCATGGGGTCCATGTGCATATAAAGGGATCCCAGTGCCCAGGGTTGGTTTAACTGGGAAAGGATGAAGTTTCAGGGGGGTTAGGTCACAGCAGCAGAAGGGAAGGAGGCCAAGGAGTGTAAACTCCAGCAGTAGCTCACACTGGATACAAGGAAGAGAAATTGCCTCCATGAGGGCAGTCAAACATTGGAGCAAGAGGCGTTGAGTCTCAGTCCCTGGGAATTTTCCAGAACAAACAGGTCAAGTCCTGCACTTCCTGCCCCAGCCTTACGGATGACCTTGCTCTGAGTAAGAGGTTGAGCTTGACAATTCTGTGCTCCTTCCCACCTTAACTTTCCTATGACCCCATGTTCCTGTGCTGCTGCCATTATTTATTTCTTTCGTTATTTTGGGGTAATCATAAAAATGATGAATACACAGCATCTCATAAGGTGTAGCAAGATTTATACTCTGCCTGAGGAGCTTCTCTTCTGTTTCTCCTCATTCACTACAGGCATTTTAGTGCTATCCCTATCAAAATTCATGGCTCCATTGTGTACGTCCTCCCATCTGAGATTTTGACTCCAAATCCCTAAAGGTGTTTAACACGCTAACTCCCACTGAAAACAATGCTCAGCCATGTTAGCAAATGTCACCCTAGAGGGAGCACACAACTGTAAAATATTTTTTTTTTCTGAGATAGCTAATATAGGCCATAAAACAAGGTTACTGGATGACATAGCTGCTGTCAAGCTGGGGAGAAAAATAATGAATTAATTCTCACTGCAAACACTGAATTTTTGCATAAGCATGAAAACGTCAAAGTTCCCCTAACAGCAATGAATGGAGCTGTGTTAAACTCACTGGGAAAAAAAGGTACTGAAAAATCTTGCCAGGGCATTGCAGTCCTACAAGTTGAAGGTTCAAAATATAACTAAAAATCCTTTTTGTAAAACATCAACTAAGAATAGAAATTATTCTAAGGTTGGAAAGAGCCTTTCTACTGTGTTATAAGTTCATCCAGCAAAAGGAATTGTCTTGGCAAGGAATAGGATGTGACAGAAATATGTAAAGACATGTAACAGCTCACCAAAAGCATCAAAAGGCCATAACGTTTGCAAAACTAAACAACCAAGCCAATAATAATTAATTTGGCAAACATGTGAAAGTATTGCCCATTTACTTGTGATGCCCCATCTAAGATGTGTTGAGGTTCATGCAAATGGTTTTCGGGAAAGGCTGAGAGAATTGGGATTGTTCAGCCTAGAGAAGAGAAGCTTTGGGATGACCTAATTGTGGCCTTCCAGTGCCCGAAGGGAGCTGAGAAGAAAGATGGAGAGAGACAATTTTAGCTCTGAAAACCAGGTTTATGCAACTGGAGCCCCCATGGAGATCACAGCAACCTTACCAGAAACACTGGACAAGAACAGACCTTGCATGGAGGACAAACAGTCCAGCCTTTCCTTTGCTTAGTGCTTCTGATAAAATGTCCCTGCAATTCTGAACCAGTACAGATTATAAATCCTGAGTTTTAGGAAGGAGGGCATCTAGGGAAGGCAGAGTGGAAACTGCTCAGGGTATGAGACAAGCTTCATAAGGCATAGCAAGAAGGGCCAATATGTTAAAAAAACCCCAAGATTTAAATGATGCTATTTTATGCATTCTTGGCAAGTTTTCAGGGTATTCAGATGAGCTGTATTTGGATTTGGTGCTCATTTAAAATATTTTTAAGAAGCAACAAATTTCCATGGCTGAGCTTGTGCAGTCATTCACAAGAGAACTGCATCCCCAGGAGGAGAGACACTGAAAGGTGGTTTTGGATCTCAGGCCTTCCACGCTATGCTTTCAGAGAGAGTATTAAATTTGTTTGTAAGTCTTCACCAGCATTTTCAGAGAGTGAGTTGTGTGGTTGCCTGGATAGCTATAGGGACCTGTGGGTCTTCTTGAAGTAATGCCCCTGAATTGCAAAAAAATATGGGGAGAAGGGGAGGAAGGCAGAGAAAAGAAGTGTCACAGACATCTTTTATGAAAAATCTTTTCCTTAGGATTTTTTCTCCTGAGAAGCTGAGAGGCCTCAGGAACAAAATGTAAACAATGGTTATCTGCTGCTGTGGAATGCAACAGGTGCATCTGTGATTGGTCTCATGTGGTTGTTTCTAATTAATGGCCAATCACAGCCCAGCTGTCCAGACTATCTTGGTCAGTCACAAACCTTTTTTATCATTCTTTCTTTTTCTATTCTTAGCTAGCCTTCTGATGAAATCCTTTTTCTATTCTTTTAGTATAGTTTTAATAGAATATATATCATAAAATAATAAATCAGCCTTCTGAAACAGAGAGTCAACATTCTTGTCTCTTTCCTCATCCTAAGACCCCTGTGAACACCACCACAAAAGAATCTAACTGAGCCTGTTTTCAGCCAGTGACCTGGAGTTGTTTCCTGACCATCAGCCTTGCTTGCAGCCTCCTCTTTGGTGTTTCATCCCCTGCTTGGAGAGAGCCTTCCTGATCCTCCTTGTGAAGGGGCAACAAACCCCTAAATGTCCCCCCAGCAAGGTGTGTTCCCCATCCCCGTGTGTGAGAGCAGGCAGGGATGAGGGCAGCAGAGCTGGCTGATGGCTACCAGGAGGGATGAACATGACAGGCACAATGTACTGCCCAGAACCTCTGAACATCTTCCCCTAATGAACAAATACGGCTATTAAAAAAATACATGTCTAATAACAATTCAGCTCCGCAGACAGGCTCCTACAAACCCCTCTGATCACCACCACAAAGAAGAATCTAACTGAGCCTGTTTACAGACAGTGACCTGGAGCTGTTTCCTTACTTGCAGCCTCCTCTTTGGTGTTTCATCCCCTGCTTGGAGAGAGCCTTCCTGATCCTCCTTGTGAAGGGGGCAACAAACCCCTAAATGCCCCCCAGCAGGGTGTGTTCCCCATCCCCGTGTGTGAGAGCAGGCAGGGATGAGGGCAGCAGAGCTGGCTGATGGCTACCAGGAGGGATGAACATGACAGGCACAATGTACTGCCCAGAACCTCTGAACATCTTCCCCTAACGAACAAATACAGCTATTAAAAAAATACATTTCATAATAACAATTCAGCTCCGCAGTCAGGTTCTGCAGTGGCTGAGTGATGCTTTATTAGCTCAGACATTGCTGCGTGGAGAGCACTTGCAGTCTTTGCCCTTACACTTAATAACTCACTAAGCATGAATGGCTTCAGTAATTCATTCCTTGTCTTGTGTGACTGCTCAGAAACCTCATTGGGTTGGAATTTATGGCTTGCTCTTGCAAGGCTGTGAGCACCTCCTGCAGGTCTGTGACAGCCCCCTGCTCCTGCCAGCCTGAGCCCAGAGCTGAGGGGAGCTGAGCACCACCAGGGCCAGCAGCTCCTCCTCAGCTGTGCTGGAACAGGAGGAGCACATTTGCACCAGGCTTTTGTAAGAATTTGGGGCTGGCTGCTCCCTGATCTTGCACTTTGGTCCTCTGTGACTTCCGGGCAATCATCTTTTTAGTCACTTATCATACAATTAAGTGTTTTGTGAGGCTGGAGGACAAGTATATTATGACCTTACAAAGACAAGAAAGGAAATCTTGGTCAGCTAAAGGAAATAGAGGATGCACTTGGAGGTAATTATTGAAATTTGCTTCCTGAAGGATTCTTTGATGGACCCCTGGACTCATGGAGAGTAGAACTGCCTGAGCTGGGGTTTAGCAGTGCTTCTTCTGTATTTTGAGGCCATTTTGTCCAGCAAAGTGGGGCCAGATTGATCATTTCTGATGGCTGTAAGGCAGAATCATGAAGGGAGGGAAACAAAAACTATAAAACCCCTCTATGGCTTAATGAATGTGTAGTGTAACACAACCTAACAGCACAAATGAGGGCATGACAGGAGCAATAAACAGGTCCATAAACCAGAGTGTGTCTGAAGTTCTCCCCTCCACGGTGGGACAGCAGTGCTGTACGGAGGAGGATCAACTCCTCAGCACTGTCAGCTAAAGCACAGCCTTTTAATGGCAAAACCCTTGATTACTGGCAAATATTGCCCTTGAAAAGCTGCCTGAGACAAGCAAGAGACACAGCAGTAACAGCCAGCAGGTTCTGCCAGAGCTGCTGATGCATCCCATGCTCAGAGCTGTCACTCAGCACTGGGGGACCCCAGCCCTGGCTAGGAACAGATGTGGGCAAACGAGCAGCCTTGAAGGGAAACTCCAGTTCCTCCCATATAAACATAAGGTTATTAACATTTCCTGTAGGTTTTTTTATGCTGCCCTCTTTACTGTTTTTAAAGATGGGAACACTGAGTTGAGTGACAGATTCTTCCTTCCTTCTCTGGATCCTGCTGCTGTTTCCTTGCAGAAATCTCCAATATTGGCATTTTCAAAGAGACTGAGGAAGCGAGAGTCCCAAAAGGGACATAAACATGCAGTGCCCTTGGGAAAGCCCAGACTAGACTCTCTAAGAACATGAAAGCAGAGCCCCAAACCTGTGAGGCAGAGACGTGCTGGGTGGAAGCAAACAGAGATGGAGCGACGTGATTTATTCAAGGTTGTTCACAATGTCAGACGCAGAGCTGGGAAACAGCCCTTGTATTAGCCACCTCCCTGTTAGGATTTCAAACACTGAGTGATCCTTCCTCTCCCTCAAAACACAGAGACTCTGTTTCTTCACTCACACAAGCTCGGTGTAAATCAGGAGCAAACACCTCACAAGTCCCCAGAGTTATTTCATGGGCGAGTGGGGAGTTGGGCTGTGCCTAACGCTCAGATTCTCCAGGGATTCTCCAGGAGTCAGATGCCTAAGTACCTTTGTGAATTAAGTCTTGAGTATCTTCATTCATTAATGAAAAAAAAAGCAGGGAAAAGCACAGCTGTAATTAGAGCAAAAGGAATGCCAGGGAGTAGCTGCATGAATAGTCTCTGATATTAAAAAGGATTGGCTCCAAGCTCATTGGTGCTCATTGGCATGAAAGAGAGTTCTGCTCACTGGAGTGTGCAGCAGTGCTCTGTAAATATGAGAACCAACATATTCAGTCCTGCGGCCGTTTGGAGGGTGAGCATTTCAAACTGGAAAGAGTGAAAGGAAAGCCAAGCGTCCATGCTCTGGGAGAGCATGTGCAGTGGCAGTGTCCACTGCAGGGGTCACCCTCCCATGGCAGGGCACAGACAACTCCATCCTCCACGTGTGAATGACCCCAGGGTTTTAAATTCTAAATGTTTAGGACTCACATGTGATGCTTAGGGCTCACATTCTGCCCACATGCAAGGGAAGAGTCTGCATGAGGCTGAGCAGAGAGGAAAGAGGTGAGGAGTTTATGGGTGGGAGGAAAGGATAGTTGTTGAAAATTGCTCATGGGGAGAGTGCAGAGCAAAACCTGCAGCTCCCCTCATCCATATCTGGAGTCAAAGAACTTTCAAGCCAAAGGACCCCAAGAGACCAGACCTTTTCTGAAGACTTTTTGCACACTCTCTTCCTTGGCCATGGTCCTTGCAACAGGCAACTCTTGGCCTTCCTGGGCAATGGTCTCCAACATGATGATTGTGTGCAGCAGACCCCCTCTACACCTGAAAGGTGTTGGGGAATCACATCCTGCCAGCTCACATCTCACCAGTTTTGCCAGTTTGGGAAACCATAATTAAACACGTTTTGGGCCAAGCCACCTCTGTGGCTGTGGGCACAGTGCTGGTTGATGCCTTCTGTTTGCTCTCAGAGCCAGCTTTGTGCACACACACCGGTGTTGATAAACTGAACTGCTCTGGCAGTTTTGGGGAGATGAAGAGAAAGAAATTAGGCACCCAGGGGGCTCCATCAGGCAAGGGCTTTGCTAAGTGTAAAGGATGTGGGAGCAGGATGATTTGCCCTGGACTCAGAAGCCACCAGTTTATTTTTATCTGTGTATATTTATTTGTGAGATGGGCTGAGACTGAATGCTAAGATTATTTTGAGTAATGTCTCCGATGCCTTGACCCTGGCATAATTTATGGAGATAAATTATTTATAAAATTACTGTGATCTTAGCTGGGTAATCTGATTGTCATTTAACCAATCCAACAAACATCTCAAACACATGGCACAGCTTTATGTATATAACCAGAGGGCTTCAGTAAATACTTGTTCAGGAGTGTTTTTTTCAGCTATCCCAGCCTTGCTGGAGCTGGTGTGGGTGCAAAAGGGTCATCCCTGCCAGCAGGACCAGGACTTTGGGGTTTGTTTGGCACAGCTGGGACGAGGAACAGCTTCCCTCTGAACCTCTGACACAGTGGAATAGCCGACTGGACCTTTGAAATCCCAGTCCTTGTTTGCATGTGAAATAGCAATAGCAGTGCACAATGGTAAAAGATGTGTGGGAACAAATTCTCTAAATTTAGTGTAATTACTTAATTTGATCTTTGAAACTAATAATAAGCAATGCTAATTTAGCTTCCTGTTATCTTCTGAATGGAAACTGTGAATTTCTGAGGGAATTGGAATCTGCCTGGTGAGATCTAAATTTAGCTCAAGTAACAAGTGGCAGCCCCTATCTAATCCAACTTTAATCTGACACCTAATCCTTGCATTTGTGCAAAAAATTAACACCTTCTGCTGAATTCCCTCCTGCCAATGTGCGTGGGATTGTTTGGGCACTCAAGGCTCTCAGGTACAAGCCTAATTTGTGGATGAAATAGATAATATTAGAAATATTCTGGGTGAGAGCATCTGTTTTATAAACCTGTCACCAGGAAAACTTTTACAGCTTTTCAACCCGTGGTTTGAGGGATCCAAGCAGCCTCTCTATAAACCTCACTCTATTAACTGGGACTTGTGGGGGTTTTGCCATGGTGGACAAGGACAAGTGACCTCATAGACACAGAAGACACCCTGGGCAGGGTACACAGAGCAGAGCTGGGCGCTTTACCTCCTTCTGCATGCACAGAGGGGTGAGAGCTGGTTCTGCTGCCTCGCAGCGAGCCCGTGTCCCTCTGGAGGCAGCAGCAGCAGTTTGTCCCTCTGCCATGGCCCCTGGGCAGAGTTTGGGGACAGCAGGGGCCGTGCCTGCCCTGCCAGCCCCGAGCTGGCACAGGCTGAGGTGCAAACAGCAAAGGCTCCACTTTGTCTTCTAGACTGAACCCCTGTCCACTGCAGAGTGAGTGGCTGATGAGGGAGACAGAGGAGCAGGGATGCCTCAGCATCCCTGAGTGTTTGCACAGAAACACAAAGCAGCCAGCCCTGCTTATAGACAAAAAGGTTAACTCCCCACCCCCCAAAAATGATAAAAAATATAATAGAGTATAAATACATAGAGTGGGTTTTTTCCCCTCTTGCCTATGCAGTAGATTATAGTTAATTAAACCTCTGCTCACATAAACAGAACAAGAAAGGAAGTAAAAGTAATGAGCTGACAACACGGTCTGTGTTATGCTGGGCTACTAAGAGAATTTAATTTGGAGAAGAATTATGCACAGGCTGAAAGACAGTCCATTAAACTGAGCCAACTGTCTGGAAAGAGATAGTACGAAAAATAGAAGTGTTCTGCCTCCTGTGAAACAAATACCAGACTGCACATTCCTCTTACTTTGAGGGTAGCAGGGCTACACAGGCAGGGACAAGGAGCCAGGTGATCACAAGTCCCTCCATGGGGTCAGAGACAAATTCTGCACAAACATTGGTAATACTGACTCTGGTAAAGCCCATTTGTCTTAAGCCTCTGGGGGATGATGTTGATGAGAGCTGAGAAATTAAAGGATTTGTTCAATTTTGACAAAAATAATTTTGAGTAGAGTGAAAATTTTAATTGTCTAAGCAATTTTAAGAAAAAAATCTACAATTACTGTTCACTTTGGGTTTAATAAAGCTTTACATATAACCTCTTCTCCAGCCACTCCTAAGGGGAAGAATTATTTATAAGTTAAAGATATTTAAATTATTTATAAGATGAGCCATCTCAGTTTAGGTCCTATGTAGAATGATCATTTGTTTATCTTTGTGATTAAAATAAACATTAGTTAATGTCAGAAGCAAAAAATAAAAGCAATACAAACAGGGTTATTTTCTCTTCAGTAGCCTTAAAGACATCCACCTAAAAGAGCTTTTCATCATTTATTCCAGCATTGGATCTGAACAGGTTCATTGATTTCAGGGCAGGCACTCTAGGTGCACTGAAGTAAGTGAAAAAATTGAGTTATTTTCGTTTGTCCCTATTGCTTTGTTCAGCACTTTTGCCTCTCCTGTGTTTGTGGCAAACTTCAGGAGGGGCAGGCTGCAGCTTTGTATCAGCACTTAGAAAGGAAGGGAGACTCTGAAAAGGAAATGTGAGGGAACATTTCAATTTGCCTCGTTTTTGCCAGCTGGCCAGGTGCCTAAGGAAAGCATCAGGGGAGAGCACAGCACTGGGCTGGAGAATGGAGAACTTCTATCTGCTCCCCTGCACATCCTCAGCCTTTGTTTGCTGCCCCTTTGGGTGGGCAGAGTGATTGCCTCTGCAGGAGCATTGTCTCCCTGCTTCCAAAGGGATGAAACCTGGCAGAGTCCATTTGGTTCGTATATTGACAATAATCCTTTCTTTTCCAAGAACCACAAAGGCCCTTAAAATAAATACCAGAGCTGAGCAAAACAAAACTGTCGACATTTCAACTGAGATCCTCGGAGAAGTTGGGCTCTCACTCAGCAAAACATTTACAGCACAGGCAGAAAGGGCTTCTGGAAGTGCTGCCCCAGCAGCTCACAGGTGTTTTCTGCCAGCAGCACTGGCTCCAGCATGATCTCCCAGTTTCTCAGATAAATAAAAATAAACCTCAGTGGTGTCTGGACATTTGGGGCTGGCCCTTGTAGGACAGCAGGTGCCTGGATGTTGGAGGGATGTGTAGTAATTACATATCCTCTGAACAGAGAGAGACACGGTTCTCCCAGGAAAAACCTGTGAGAAACTTAGAGGAAAGAATTCACACAATTATTCTCTCTCTTTTTGTAACCATTGTTTTTAGATGTGGTTCTCCAGAGTGTGCTATTCATAGCTCACCAATAGTGTGAGAGAAGATTCCTAAAGGCCAATCAGGTCTTAGGTCCACCATTGTTTCTATAAGAACTGTAGATTTCTGATAACAAAGTGCCTTTTCACGCCTTGTGATGATGGAGTCTCTGTACCACCTCTGTCTGTCCCCAGCACCCCTTTGGTGATAGGGGTGTGCCCTTCACCATGTGGGCCCTGAGGATGGATATGGGGGCTGCAGCAAAGGAGAGGATGATGCTGAGTGTGGCTGTGTGGGGGACCAAGGGACACATGGCACATCTCCTTCTCTCCTTTTTCTCTCCTTCTGGGCATACTCCGCCATCCTCAGAGAGGTTGGGTGCTGCTCCAGGGAGCTGCACTCCTCTGCCTACCACATCCAGAGCCAAGGGAGCAAAGCTGAGAGATGTGAATGATTTTCTTGTGGGATTGAAGCCCTTCAGGCTCCAGAGTTTGCAAATAAGCTATTCCCAGTGAGATGGAGACCAGCTGTATGACAGGAATTTGTTAAGCCACATCCATGAGCATGTTCACACACTTGCAGACTTTCTGGGATTGGTCAGCTCTTTGACATGACCTGACAAATCTACTCCTCTCTATATTAAAGGTGCTATAGGAAGAAGCTGACCTAGCTCCCCAGCCCTGGAAGCACTCCCTCAAAGCCAGATGTCTCCTGCCCATTTCTTTAGATACTCCCTAGCCCCCTTTCTCATCCACCTCAGAAGTGCATTGCCATTAATGCTTTCCTGTGCTTTGTCTCCATTCAGGGTGCATGGCCAGGACTTGGCTCCTTCCACCATCCCTTTTTTGCAGTCCTGCCTTAAACTAAGCTCAAGGTTTCTTTACAGTTGGGTGTGCTGAACTAAAAAGTGATGATGTTTGAATGGAGCTGCAGCCCTTGAGCTGCTGGGGCCCACAGTGTTGAACATCTCTGACTAAGGAAGATTAAAAACAAATAAAAAATAATTAATTTTTGTGGTTATTTTAACAAAATCCACGCTCAGAGAGATCCTGCAAAAAAATGACATGTCCCAAGCTGATGGTGCTAACTGGAAACCAGTTGGAAATTCTTACCAACAAACACTGATTTGCAGATGACCTCTGAGCATGATCTGAGTCCTTCTGGGAGTTTTGTTCCCACTCTGTGTGTCCAGGCTCCCATGATTGCTCCCAGGTGCTGGCACCCTCTCCATCTATTAGGATGTTGGACATCCATTAGATCCTGAGCTTGCCTGGCATTGTCTTGTTGTTATTAGTGGGGGATTAGAAGTTTAAGGCCTCGGAGCTTAATGGCCTCAACGGGTGGAGAGCATGGCACTGGCTGTGAAAATGACAAAAATCAATAGCTAATCCAGTGCAGTCAGTCAACCTTTTCAAAGCCTCATCCCTATTGATTTCCAGGAGCTGCTCTTCCTGTCCCTTGACGTAATCAGTCTGTTTGCTCAGCAGACAGACTCGCTCTCTTCCATTCTCCCCCTCACTTTTTGAGGCTTTTTACACTTAGAAATGGATTACTTAGATCCCCCCAGCTTTTCATCTCTGTAGCTGTTGTCAGAGGGATGATTAAAGGGGAGGCAGGCTGGGCAACCATCTCTGACAAATCAAGGGAGAGTTGACCCACGGTGTGATGGATGTTTCAGGGAAGGAGCAGGCAAGCTTTGGCGTGCGAGAAATGGAGAACATCTGGTCAGGTTAGATAGCTACAATTCAGGTGGTGAACACAGGAAAAAAAGATCCCTCCCATCTCCTTTCCCCATCACTTTGAAGATGCATCAGAGTCACCACACTGACAGAAAAGTCCCTGTGGCTCTGTGGGAAATTAGGGATTGAGTTGTAATACCTTGGAGGAACATTTCCTCTTGCTGAGAGGATAACAGGGTTTTTCTTCACCCACGCTGCTCTGGCTGTTTGAAACACAAATTTATGGGGCATCTAGACACCTTTTAAAAAACACCAATATCAGGAGAGCTGCTGCTAGAACCCAGTGCAGTGGTGCTGAGCTGGGTCACCCCTGGGCAGAATGCTGCAGTCTCTTCTGGATGTGTGACTTTCCCAGTGCTGTGCATCCACACCTCAACATCCTCACAACACAAAGCCACCAAGAAAGCAGCAAGGCAGACAGGAAAATTTGGCCACAGGCTCAGAGCAGGCTCAGCAAGGGATAGTCCAGTCTTTCCAGATTGACTCATGGCCATCCATTGCTCTTGAGTAAGACTCAGTTCATAACAAACTGAGTGTGTTTGAGATAAAAAACACCAGTTAACAGGTGTGCTTAGTGATGCTTTAAACCAACTCTAAGAGCTGAACTGACCTAAAAGGTAATGAGAAAATAAAGGTATTTTGTATTGGCAAAATAAAAAAAAAAATCAAGAAAACGCAACTCTGACAGCCATGCAGCTGCTGAAGCATGTGGGCATCTGCACAGGATGGATTTGCAGTGTGAGAGTGCTCCAAAAACGCTGAAAAATGCTGCAAAATATATGGGGGAGCCTTTCCCTGCCCATGGCCCTGCTGTCTGTGCCCACTGCCCTGGCACAGGGGGCACAGTGCAGTCACGCAGGGCTGCAGCAGCCGGCAGTGGCCACACCTCAGAGCAAGACCCCAGCTGGGAAAAAATCCCTTGCCCCACACTTGCAAACCAAGCACAGAAGGGAGACCAGAAAGGGAAAACAGATTGCCTGGGACTTCCCAGCAGCTTCCTGAGGCCTGGAGTCAGAGCAGAGCAGGGCTGCTGTTTGAGCTGGGTGGGTGCTGTCCTTTCAAAGCCTTGTTCACTGCTCCGAGCTGACCTGGCACTGTTAGCATAGGGAGATAAGGAAGCATAATTTGCTGTAATGTTTTTCTCCCCAGGCTGTTTTGTCGTGCCTCAAACACAGCAGATTAATTTTGCCTGTCAAATCCAGTTACATTTTATTCCATCTCCTGTAGCTGGGATCAGAGGGCAGACATTTATCAGGCGAGCAATTGAATTACCAAATTGCATTCCTAAACCAACTGAACAAAAAAGCCCCTTTGTGGCTCTTTTCTTGAGGGGGAAACCCAAACACCCAGTATTTTTCCTTGGGAGTTGTACTGAAACATCTGCTGTCATTAAACCCAACAGAATGACTCCAGAAAACAGCAGCCATGGAAGAGCAAGATCTGCTCAGCAGAGGCCCATTTCTGAACAAAAATCTTCATGCTGTTCCCTCTGATAGAAATTCTGCCATCCACACAAACAAATCCTTTCCTGAGCTACAGCTTTCAGCAGCAAAGACACCTCTGAGCCTGTTGGTTCCTTTTGCCCCAGGCTAGCACCCTGTCCAGCACAACAGGCTGTGGGGTTTGCGCAGTTTTATTTCCAAATTATCACCTTGCTGCACCACAGCCAGGCCCAGGCTCTTGATCCTTGGGGATGTCACTTTTCCTGGATCAGGAATGCTATCCTGATCCCTGGGGATGTCACTTTTCTTGGATCAGGAATGCTATCCTGATCCCTGGGGATGTCACTTTTCCTGGATCAGGAATGCCATCCTGATCCCTGGGGATGTCACTTTTCTTGGATCAGGAATGCCATCCTGATCCCTGGGGATGTCACTTTTCCTGGATCAGGAATGCCATCCTGATCCCTGGGGATGTCACTTTTTCCAGATCAGGAATGCCATCCTGATCCCTGGGGATGGCACTTTTCCCGGATCAGGAATGCCATCCTGATCCCTGGGGATGTCACTTTTCCCAGATCAGGAATGCCATCCTGATCCCTGGGGATGGCACTTTTCCCGGATCAGGAATGCCATCCTGATCCCTGGGGATGTCCTGGTGAGTGTTTCAGGCTGGTGGCTGCATGTGGGGTCTGCCCCACCGATGCTCTCAAGGTTGCTCTGTCCCTTTTGCTGATGTGACACAGAACTGTGTTTTCTGGTGACACAGAGACAATTCCTTCAATACAAAGGATGCTGTGTTTGCCAAGAAGAGCAGAAGGATGGCTGCAAGGCACAGTGAGATGTAGCTGACTCTGTTTTGCTCCTGAAGGCTGGTAGCTCCCTCAGGTGCTGGCCATGGTCTCATTGTCCATGGAGTCCTGCATTGCCTGAGGAACCCAAGGGTTTCCAACTCTCCATCTTCCAGCCTGCCCCATCTGACAGCCTCCCTGCCCACTTTCTGTCATCTGCAAGGGTTTCTATCCCTCTCTGACCCTCAGTTTAGCTTTGCAAGACCCAGCTTTAACAGCAAGGAGGGCGAGGCAGAAGAATTTCCCCACTTTGTTCTTGTAGGTGTCTACCTGATGATTTGGGCTTTTCAACAGCCCTTTTGATCTCCCTGCCACTCAAACAACCCATCTGAGAGGGAAGGAAGATGTGTGAACAGCACCCATGGGAAATGAAACTGTTTCCTTTAGCTGTGAGGCAAACACAGAGGTGCCTTTTCCTTGGGACACATCTGCTCTGACACGGGCGCTGCTCCTCCTCCCTGTCACAGACATCTTTTATGGAAAATCCTTTCCTTAGGATTTTTCCTCCTGAGAAGCTGAGAGGCCTCGGGAACAAAATGTAAGCAATGGTTATCTGCTGCTGTGGAATGCAACAGGTGGATCTGAGATTGGTCTCATGTGGTTGTTTCTAATTAATGGCCAATCACAGTCCAGCTGGTTCAGACAGAGAGTCAGAGCCACAAACCTTTGTTATCATTTTTTTCTATTCTATTCTTAGTTGGCCTTCTGATGAAATCCTTTCTTCTATTCTTTTATAATAGTTTTGATGTAATGTACATCATAAAATAATAAATCAGCCCTCTGAAACACGGAGTCAGATCCTCGTCTCTTCCCTCATCCTCAGAACCCCTGTGAACACAGTCACACCTCCCACCTCACCACCCAGCACAGGTTTCTGTTTCTGAGGCTCTCAGAGCCCTCTGGGACCAACAGAGGGTCTGGCACCACCAGAGCCTGTTTGGGAGCCCTCCTGAGCTCTCCAAGGACCAGGCAAAGAGAACAGGTCATGAGCAAAGGCAGCAGAGATTGATAAGTGAGGCAGGCAATGTGATCTCTGCAGTGTTCCTAAAGGTGCCATTTTTCAGCTCAGATGCCAAAGCAAAGTCTTCACTGCTTGTAATAAATAAAAATCCTGGTTTTAATATTCTGCAAGGGGAAAGTTCTTATCCCAAGGGCAATGACTACATTTTCCTGTGAGTGGAGGTGTTAACCTTGTTGTACTGACTACATTTTAACCTAAGTTATTGTTAAAAAGAATGAATTTTCTGTGTGATGACGACCTTTTCTAGGAAAGCTCAAGGCTTTGTAGATGCTGCACAGCACTTAAACTCTTTAGTAAGGAACTACAGTCTTGACTAGACCACACTAAAAATAACTTCACAGCTTAACAGGACAAAATACTCCTGCTGAAATGCTGAAAATTAGATTCCCAAATCTATATTTAGGCACTACATATAAATGCACCTGATTAATGAATGATGCATTTCAGACCTCATATTAGCCACTCAGTTTTGCAAATTCAGTGTTAATTTTCCAGTGGCCATAACTAATAGTGAGGGGATTAGCCTGCTGCTACATAAACAGTAAACAGGTAATTACTTTCTCATGCATTCATTAAACATTTAACCAGCATTTATACATGTAAGTGACATATAACAAGGTAGCTTTAACAAGTTCATTTGGGATTCAGATTGCAAAGATGTTAATTGACATTTAATAGGTTTGTAATTGATCTCTGTCATCTTACATTGTGGGAAAATGCTAAAACATAATTCAGCACAATGGAAAGTAGTACAGTGTAATGCAATATTCAACATATCACCAAGATACACTATTATTGCAGCTACATAAAACTAAACAAAGCTACACAAGAAGTAATTTACTACTATAAAACTGTATTAATCTTCAATATTTTGCTTCACACCACCCACAGAATTTTAGGAGGCAGCAGTTTCACGTGGTAATTAAGAAAATGTGCTTATATGTAGTAATGGGGGGCTATACAGTTATATCTTGTGCATGCATACCCAGCCCATTGCTGCTTCTAATAATTAAGTGTGGATCAGAATATTTGCAGAAGCCCAGACACTGACTTTTGAAAATGGTGATGTGCCCAAAATGATTCTGTTTAATTATTATAATTGCCTGGTGCTTGCACATTTATAGCTCTTTCCAGCGACCCAGAATTACACCAGCCTATAAACCAAAGCCCTGCATCTTGCTTGTGTGGCTGTTTCTGAGCAAATATATATGGATTTTGTCCAGGTAAAACATTTCTGGTACCTTGGAGCAGGACACTGAGATTTATCATGGGTCAGCTTTTATAGCAAGGATCCATCATTTGTTGTTTGATGAGAATTGAGCACAATCCAGGCCACGAGGGGCACAGAGACCCAGGGGAGGTGGAGAGCTCGTTCCAGTCTACTATAAAAATAGGGGAGAAGGAGAATTAAGAAGGCTTGGCTGCATTAATTATTCCAAAGAGCTCTGCTTGCATCAGAGGTGCTGGCACTGCCCAGGCTCCCCAGGGAATGGGCACAGCCCCGAGGCTGCCGGAGCTCCAGGAGGGTTCGAGCTCCATTGCCAGGGATGCCCAGGGTGGGGTTGTTGGGGTGTCTGTGCAGGGCCAGGGCTGCCATGGGGGATCCTTGTGCCCTTCTAGGATATCTGGGACTCTGTGTCAAGGTGAGCTAAGCAGGCAGGATGGCCTGATCCAGGTGCAGTGTTTGCATTTGCAGCCTTCCCCCAATGATTCAAAGTTCTAGAAATTACTAACAGCAAACTTGTAACCTCTGCTGTTTCTGTTTTCTATAAGTAATACTAATAAATAGTAACTATTTTTAATATTACATAAATGTTAAAAAAATGTTGTCTTAACCCTTCAAATAGTTAATGTACTATTTGTATTTTTGTGTCACTCTTATTGTTAAGTTATTGTCAATGTATTAATTGTATAATGTAAATTCACTGATTTTTGTGATAAGCATTATTTATGAAGAATTATTATTTTATTTACAACCAACTTTCATAGGTTTTACCATCTCTTTGTGTGATCACCTACGCCCTGGAGCCAAGGACTGGAAGTGAGAAGGAGTTACCTATAGGAGGACAAGGAACTGCATTGGCTCTGCAGGAAGGGCTTCATAACTTGGCTGCCTTGGCATCCTCTGGAGCTTTCTCATCCATGGAGACAGGGCCTGATTTATCCAGAGGGCTGTGAGCTGGGTCTGGATGGCTGCTCTGGGGCTGTACCTCCTGTCAGCCTCACTGCTTGTTCCACCTCACAGCATCAGGTGCACCCAACTGTCAGGGGCATCTCTGTCCACATCAAACCATCAGGGCTTCTTATAACTTCGCTCCCTGGATGGAGCTGCAGGCTGATTATATAAACTTTTTCTTCCCACTGTCAGTAATCTGTTTCTGATGACTTTGATGTGGATTTTCCCTCAGTGACTTTGGGTCCTGAAAAATGAGTAGCCAGTGCTGATCACGTAGAGTTTTAATCTGAAAAGCCACAGGACAAGGGTGCCACTCAGAACACAGAATATTCTTTCTCAGGGATTTATAAGGGATACTGTCAAGCTGAATCTGTACCCACTGAACTTGATTCCTTTAGCACGTGTTCTGAAATTCCCATTATCTGCCAAAGGAAATACTAGCAGAAAAGATTGTTAAAGGTCAGTAGAAGCCAGGGAGACTGATTTGTCTGAGTCCTTGGTTTCCATCTGCCCTGTGTGGGTGCTTTACTGATTAGTTGGTAGAGAAAGCCCCTCATGTAATCTGAGCTCAGGCTTGGTACAAACACGTTTGAGATTTCATCATTTCCACATGCCTAAGCCTGGTTTTGAAGGCTCTGAAGCAAATGTATTCAGTCTGTCACACACATGCAACCTACCTGAGCAAGCAATTCCTCAAAACAAACACAGAAGTGCTTACCCACTGGTGGCCATTTGTTTACTTTCAAGAGCTGCTGAACATGTGAAAATATTGACAAGGCTGGAAAGCCCCAGGAGTGGCTTGGGAATGCTGGAAGACTTGAAACTTAATTATCATTTGTGCTTGTTTGTACTGGAGTTGTTTAATTTTTATGAGTTATGAAACTCGTGTGTTTAGATCTAGGCACAGAGAAGAGTTTTTATGCAAACAAATTATTGTTATTAACTGTTCCCATAATACCACTGTAAATGAACAGTTACCCAGGGCAGTACAAACACACAGACATCCAGCCAGGATACCTGTTCTCTCAGCAATGTTCTTTGTGGAAACTTCTGAAGATCAGCAAACACAGACTGTTTGCAGCTCCAGAATGGTCCCACACCTTGTCTTGGATTGCAGGCTGGGCAAACCACAATGCTAGAAAAAGGCAGAAGGCACCAATCCCCTCATTGTCCTTCTCCTGTTCAGTTCATACCATTTCCATGCCAGAACTGGAATACAGCTGGTCTCTGCTCATCTCAGGGCTATATTGATTATTCAGGATGAAAAGAGGAATAAAATCCAAAACGAGTATTGTGGATATAATGGAGCCGACTGGAGCATCCCTGTGTTCCAGGGATGGACAAGAACCAGGCAAAGTCATTGAGGAAGAGATGATAGTTACACTGATAGTTTAAGGTGTAAACTGAGCCTGTGCAGGGCTTTCCCTCCCTTTATTTCAGTTTTCCAGGTAGGGACTGAAGGAGTTAACGAGAAGGAGCTAATTAAGCTGTGGGTTTAAGAGCTGGAGCACAGGAATGGGCTCTGATGCTGCCTGCCAGCTGCCTGGAAGGCAGGGGGAGGCCAGGGAGGAAAAGGCCAGGAACAGCTTTCTGTTCTGGCTCCTTTGGGAGCAATCACTGGATGTTTTCAGTTTTAGAGGTGGGCTCCTGACAGGGGGAAACAGTCTCTTTCCTTGGTAAGGAGAGGACCTAGCCCCAGTGTTGGTGGTGCAGATGATGGCCTTCCAGGAGAAGTCAAGGCCAGCAACAGCTTTCTGTCCTGGGAGAGCAATTTCTGGACATTTTCAGTTTTGGTGGTGTGGACACTGAAGTCATTCAGGCTCCTGTGAGCTCCCAAGGTTTGGAACAGGAACTTTTGTCCTATAAATGTGTGAGCTCATGACCAAAACGTGCACAGGCTGTGCACAGCGTTCCTGAAGTTATGTATTTAATTCATTTTGGCAAGGTCTTGCTGGAGGGTCGTGAGAAGTCCTACACATTGGTGGGTGTTTGTAGGAAACCATGAAGTGATCTCTTAAGCTACAAATTTACAAAAATGGGAGCCCAATCCTTCAGCCAACCTGGCAGTGAAGTTCTTCCTGCAGAGATCTGGACTTAGAGCCATGCATGGCTGTGTTTTATACATATTTATACCTACTTATAGAGGGAAGCACCTCTACTAACATGCACACGGTCAGAGTGGAGCAGTGTCCTGGCAGTGATGTGCTTTTGGGGTGTAAATAATGGCAGCACCATCTCTCCCACTGACCAGGCTGTGCTGGGCATGCAGTGCACACTACACTGACCATCTCCTGCCTGCCCCTTACACATATTTATACCTACTCCTGTGAGCTCCCAAGACTTTGGAACAGGAACTTTTGTGCTATAAATGTGTGAGCTCATGATCAAAATGTGCACAGCCTGTGCACAGTGTCCCTGAAGTTATGTATTTAATTAATTTTGGCAAGGTCTTGCTGGAGGGTCATGAGAAGTCCTACACATTGGTGGGTGTTTGTAGGAAACAATGAAGTGATCCCTTAAGCTACAAATTTACAAAAATGGGAGCCCAATCCTTCAGCCAACCTGGCAGTGAAGTTCTTCCTGCAGAGATCTGGACTTAGAGCCATGCATGGCTGTGTTTTATACATATTTATACCTACTTATAGAGGGAAGCACCTCTACTAACATGCACACTGTCAGAGTGGAGCAGTGTCCTGGCAGTGATGTGCTTTTGGGGTGTAAATAATGGCAGCACCATCTCTCCCACTGACCAGGCTGTGCTGGGCACGCCGTGCACACTACACTGACCATCTCCTGCCTGCCCTGGGGGACAGAATGGTTTTGCAGATCAGAGGAAATGCTTATCCTGCTGCAAAACTGTGCAATGATATTTGTGCTAATGCACTGTGTACCTGCAAGAGCTTACTCCAAACCAGACTGTTTTGTTGACTTAACTGAGATGAAAGATGCAGAGCCTGGGCAAGCCAGTAACAGGCTCATGGCTGAGACAAAGAATTACACAGCTCTACAGGCTCCAGGAATAAAGTGAGACAGTCATTTACTCCCACAGATGGAGACTGGTTCATTCTCATGGGCAAACAATTTGCTCATGATATTTATTCCTTGTGCTGATCTGTGAGATTTTCGTTGCTGCTGTGACATTTCACAGCAGTGTTTACTACTCCATGGGCTGTGTGGGCTTGAGTTTCTGCCAGTCAGGTGGGTGCTGCAGAGGAGAGACTCCTTGTAACAGGAGTGATCTGTACTGGAGGTGGGGAACAGAACCATGCACTGCTGTTCCTGTCACCAGAACAGCAGAAAGAATCACTCCTGTGCATGTTCCTGGTAAACAAATAGGAAAGGTCATTGCTGGCAGAGGTAAAAATTTGAGGTTTTGGATTAAAATTTTCTGCTTCGGATTCATTCCTCAAGATTTCTACACAGAACACACTGCCTATCAAAAGGAAAATAAGCAGAAAAAAAGTAATATCTGCTGGTCAGATTACAACAGGGGTGTCACACATTGTCCTGGGTTGGCCTCCAGTGCCCCACATCCTTGCTCAAGCAGCCGTCCCAGGATGTCACTGACACAAGAGCACTTTCCTTGGGAGAACACCCAGATCCCAGTGAGCTGAGCCCATTTCCAGAGTGTTGTGCAGCAAATCAAGCAGCAGGACCCCAGGAATGATCTGCTGGTCCCTGCTTTGGTGCTTCTGCAGGTGCCTGCTTGTGAATCTTTACCTCTTGCTGTTTGAGGCCAACCTCCCAGTAATTCATCTTGCCTCCCTGAAGCCCAAACCCGAGGATTTAGCAGAGCTCTGCCCAAAGAAGGATCATTCAGCAGCACACAACTGTAGCAGCAGGGGATCATTAAATACTTGGCTTAAATGGAAAATTATGAAAGTTGCTTTGAATACCAAATTTCTCCTCTCTGCCTCACCAAGTGCCTGTGGTGTTACCTCCTGGTGCAGAACAAGTTCACTCCTCTGATTTTTGCTACCTCTGTATTTCAACTGTGACCAAAATGACTGTAGATGGATGTGACACAGCAAGTAATATTTTTATTCTGACATGATTTGAAATGTAGACAAGTAGTCTGGCAGAATTTAAATATTCACTGTGACTTTGTCCTTAATAAACACCGCTGTGAAATGCTCCAGTGCTGCCTTCTAAAGGACACACCACAAGTTTTACAAGGTGCACAGGCTAAATGTAAATAATTATCAGTTCTCAGAGTCTCATCCAGGCAGGAGAGATGCCAAGAGCTTGTGTGTTTATCCTCAGATCTATTGGGAAATTTCCCAGGAGCACAAGCTCCTAGACATTTAGTCAAAACATCTAGTGGTAACTGTCTCCAGAACATTCAGCAGCTCTTTGATTGACATATTTCTCATCAACAAGTTGGCTTTGTTTACATAGCTCTGAGAAGTACATAGGCAATGATGGAAAAAAAAAATACAACCAGACTTTTCTGTTCTTAGACTTCCTTCTTCTGGCAAGATGGGTTTTATTTCAGGAGCTGTTACCAGCCCAGATTTGCTATCATTAACCAGCTGGGCTGTGCTGAAATGGCCATGCAGAGCAGCTTGCAAATTCTCCTCGAGGAGCTTTCCAGCAGCTCAGATCTGAAGCAGCACCAGCAGAAGGCAAAGAAGGTTGGTTTGTTTTGTTTTTCCCTTCAGCACACCTCTGCTTTCTGGGCTGAGCAGGTTTTTGTCACTTCTGTCAATCACACTTTTAGGAAGTAGATCCTGTATCTCTGCAAAACACAGGTACAAATCCTGGAGTCACAGAATGGCTTGGAAGGAACCCTAAAGATCATCTCATTCCAACTCCTTGCCATGGGCAGGGACACCTTCCCCTGGACCAGGTTCCTCCAAGCCTCCTGATGCACCTCCCGAGCTGTCAGATCTCATTTTAATTTGCTTAATTACACAGAATTGTTTCTTATCAAACTGACCAACTCTAACAAATCCTCTTCTTCCTCAGCAGCCACTTCTGAAATCCCAGCAGGGCTTGCCCAGGTTCTACTTCTGACATGGTGCTGAGACAATTCATCACCACCTGCATCTCCAGGAATCTTCCAGTTTATCCACCTCAAAAATATCTGTAATACTGACTTCCCTCCTGAGGTTGCTGCGCAATTTAATTTATTTATGGACACAAAGAATTATTCTAATGGATCACCTCACAGGCCCTCATCTATCTGTGTTTTCTTGTAACACCTCTCATTATGAGACCTAAATACTCACACACCAAGCTCCAAGAGGGGAGAATTTGGTGCTTCTTTTCCTACCACAATAATTCATGCAGTGGGACCCACACCAGCCTAAGGAGAATAGGAGGAGGTGAGGTAACTTAATCACTTCCCTGCTCCTCAGTCTGGGAGCACACTGTGACTTTTTTTGCCCCACACCATATGGGTTTCCAGCTGCTTCCACTCTCCCAGGTGAGGAGCCTTGCATTGGAGCTGGTGGCTGGTATCCCAGAGGAAAGGCAGCACTTGTTCAACCCACACTCCTGAGAGCTGCACTCAATCTAGCAATGAGAGCACCAGAAACTTCTTTGTCAATTATTCCAATTGCCCTTGGCCACCTCTGGGAGCACCTCACCTGCAGCCTGTGCAACTGCTCAAGCCAAGGTGCAAATCAATAACACCTCAGAGTTAATAACTATGAAACACTGGAGCAAAGTCTGCCATATTATCCAGCAATTAGGAAGATTTCTGTTTTAAATCCACAGCTACTGAGAGTTCTCAAAAAAAGCAAAAAATAGCGGTTTTGGAACAGAAAGAAGGACAAGCTGTTTCAGTCATCATTTTATTACTGGCTCACAAGGGAAATCAGTGAATCTACCAGTGGTTCATGCAATTCTGTTGCCAGCTTCCCAGAAAGGAAATGTCATGTATAGCAACTTGTTTTTCTATTGCAGCAATTAAAGTACATAGGAGGCCACAACAAAATCAATACAAAACTGGTAAATCCGTAATGAATGACAGCGAAATACTGATCCTCTTGCCTAAAGAAACATCTGTCTGAATGCCACCAAAGGGTAAGGCAGTAGAAGGCTTTGATGGGTTATTTTTGTAGGGTTTGCCATTTTTTATCCCTTTCTTTGTGTAAGCATCACAAATGGCCTCCTGCTTCCCGTGTTTGAGCTTCCTCTGCGGAGAGCGTGTGCAAGCGCGAATTTTCAAGGTTTGAGATATCCCTGAGGAGAGTGCAATTCATGCTCCATGGGACACGTGCTGCCGGTGAAACCCCTCAGAGGCTCCCCTGGAGCCCACGGGGCAGAATTCTGGGAGCCATGGGGCTGCCAATGCAAGGGAGAATTCATCCTTTTGGGATCCCACCATCCACAGCCCCTGCCAGGCTGACTCCCATTCCCATCCTTTCATCCGCATGAGATGATTGGCAAGGGGGCCCTGATCAGCGGCCCAGAGGTGAATATCAACTACTGACCTCACAGCAAGAATATGGAAAATTTTTAATACAATAATGTGTTTTCAGCCTGTTTTTTTCACTCTTTCAACACATGACTTTTCTGTGTCTTGCCACCATGTTGGTGGTTTAGAAAGGCTGATTGCTGCACCTTCTGCATGGGGGCTGTCTCCATGCTGTCCTGTCCTTTCTGAGCCAGACTTGGTCCTATTTTTACCCTCTGCAGTTGCTTTCAAATCAGTTTTTTGCTTCTTTTCAAAATAAAACCCCAAGCTGTGTCTCTTTTCTACCTCTTGTTCCTTAGAGGAATCATCACAATTAATTGTGCACATGTAATTTTTCCCTTCCCCGTGGCATCTTTAGGTAATTCACTGAGGTAGAGGCCAGCCAGTGCCTCTGGCAGCTTCCTCACTGCCCGGCAAGGCAACACCCAGGGACAGGTGCAGAGAGCATCATCTCAGTACCCAGGTCACATACAGTGCTCATAAATAATTGCAGATCAGCCCTATAACCTTCACAGATGTAACCTCATCTCTTGCTGGGGTGCTTATTTTCCTTTTCCTTTTCTTTTTTTTCTTTTTAATTTCCACCTTCCCTTCCAGCAAAACTGCGTCCAAATGCTTTTCTAAGCAGAACCAGATAATTCTTTTGGTTGTAGCCATGATGTTTGGTTATTCATGATATTGCTTTTGTGTCTGCTGGGGGCAGGGGGGGTTGCTTATAGTTTTTATCAAGCAAGTTGTTTTCTAGTGCTGGAATGGCTCTCTCTGCTGTGCTAAACACTCATTGTGTCTGTCACATGCTTATCCTATTTCAGCAGGGAGAAATCAATAGGAATTGATTTGAGAATGTCCAATCTTATCAAGTATTGAGCAGGGCGCTGGGACAAAGGCTGAGCTGGTGCTGTAACATCTAACAAGGCACGGAGCCCGAGTATGACAGCCTTGTTTAGGAGGATGGTTGGACTCCAAGGTGTTAAGTGCTTTTGTTCCTCCCCTTGCCCTCGGCTTTCAGATGGAGCCAATTTCCACAGCAGCTCCCTCCCAGCTAAAAGCAGTGTAAGCACACTTTCTGGTCCTAGCAGAAGATTACGTTCTGGAGAGAGAAAGTGTTGCATTTAGAAACAGAAACGCTGCCAGCAAATGCTATTTCAGCAATTACCTATGTTTAGTAATTATGCTAATGTTGATTCTCAAAAGGCTGTTATTTGCTCAGCATGTTCTTCATACTTTATCTCTCTACCTGCCTAACCCTTTATTTTCACTCTAGCTATTACTGGTTGTTTGTCAAGTTAAGTGATGTTTGCAGTGCCAAGTGTTGTCAAGGTAAAGTTGCTTTAGCTGAATTCCTATTTTTCCAATACAGGCTGCTGTGATTTTCTGCACATCACCACTACAAGGCTTTGGGGATTGGATTTCACTGCTTACAAGGAACCTTGGGTGCTGCGGGTGTTATTGGGCTCTGGGATGAATGAGCAGCTCCTGGGGCCTGTAAAAACATGGTTTGATGAAGTGTGATGGGCATCAATTTGTAAGTGTTGAACTGACACACGTGGGGGACCTGCGTGTGCTCCTGTCCTGCTGCAGCTCCAGCCAGAGTGCTGGCAAATGAAAACAGCCCAGCACACACCCCTGTGGCCAGAAACACCACACCTGGAGCACCCTGCTGGGGAGGTTTAAGGAGAATCCTATGGAAATGTCAGCACACAACTGATGGACAGCCTGCAGCCTGCACAGGGGGGTCTGTGTATGTCTTGTATGTCTTGTGTGTGCAGAGCAAGAGGAAAGAGTTCAGTTGCTTGGAGCAAAGCAAAATCGCCCCAAAACCTGCACAATTCCAAGTGGATGAGGCCAATGGATCATTTCAGCCAGGACCAAAGCCATGCCCTCAGGAATGTGCACAATGGCCTCAGCATTGCTCCCCAGGAACATCCTGTGACAGGAGAGAAACAGGGGGTGTTGTGCATGGAACAGGGAAAGAGAAACTGATCTGGGGCAGGAAAAGGGAAAAGCCCTACTCCAGAAAGGGATTCTGCATGCACAAGGCTGGGACTTGGCTCTTCTGAAAGAGACAGCTTTGGAGGCAGGTCAGAACAGTGTGACACAGTGTGTCTGAGCCTGGAGACACTGGGAATTTAACAGGGCTCAGTGCTCCTAAACATGCTGCTTCCAGGTCCCAGCCACCCCTCCAGCATGGTCCAGGTCCCAGCCAGCTCTCCAGCATGGTCCAGGTCCCAGCCAGCTCTCCAGGATGGTTCAGGTCCCAGCAAACCCTCCAGCATGGTCCAGGTCCCAGCCAGCTCTCCAGCATGGTCCAGGTCCCAGCCAGCTCTCCAGCATGGTTCAGGTCCCAGCCAGCTCTCCAGCATGGTTCAGGTCCCAGCCAGCTCTCCAGGATGGTCCAGGTCCCAGCTAACCCTCCAGCATGGTCCAGGTCCCAGCCAGCTCTCCAGCATGGTCCAGGTCCCAGCCAGCTCTCCAGCATTGTCCAGGTCCCAGCCAGCTCTCCAGCACAGCTCAGCCCAGGGTCACTTCTGTCCCCTCTCCCCTGGCACTCATGGCAGACACCTGCTGGTTGAAATATTTTGCAGCACTCCCCAAATTTGACCCAGGGTAACAAACCTTTTTCTAGACAATTACCAAGGAAGATTGATGATTTAACATGCTAGAGCTATTTCAACATCCTGCAAACAGCAGCCTACACTGCGGGAGGAGGGAGTGGAGATGAGCCTGCCAGCCCCAGTGTCAGACAGTCATACTGGGAATATTCAATTTACCAGTGCAGGCACAGCTTGGAGGGCTTGACTCCTCATTGCAGCTCCTCCCTAACATGTAACAGCCCCAAACACACGGTGCAGCATTACACATTGATAAATTAATTTGCTCTGCGTTTGCTGTCAAGTGACATTTGCACCTTTCTTTAACTTTTTGGGCTCCATCGATTTTATTTTTTCTTACAGGTCTCCACTCTGTTCCTGCGGTTCAGGGAACACATCACAAACTTTCCCGTGGTTAATTTAGCACCCATTAGTTTTCTATCAAATTATTTGTAAATTAATTGCTAGGATTTATTTAGGAGGAGGAAATTCCATGAGATCCTGCGCAGGCTGTGCAGAACAAACCCTCCATCCCTGCTCCCACTCAGGGATGTGCGGTCCAGGAACAGCAGCGTTGGCAAAGAGCATTTTAATGGCCAAGGTGAGCCAGGTACAATCGGGCTGACTCGGCACATAAACACTCGGTGTTTATGAGCTGACATGGGGGACCCGTGAGCTGCAGAAAGCGGCAATTAAGCGCTAATTGCATCTTCTTTAAGGGGGCATTTCGAACAGCTCGCCCTTTTGTTAGGCGGATCTTCTCACACACATCACGTCTCCCCATGGATAAACAGCCCTTTATCTCACTTGACTCCTCTGTTTTCCTTTTCCCTGGGAAATGCTGGATCTGATTTAAGTTCCGACTCAAAATTCAATAGATCTTCCTTGTTACCTCTTTCCTTTCGGAGAGTCTTCATCAAGGAAACCCTTGAAGATGATTTAAATGACCAACAGGTAGTAGCGCTCTTTAACAGTGCAATCAGGGACGATTTACCGAACGCATTTCGGGATGATTGTGGCCCTGTTAAGGGATTGCTCAGGAAAAAGAGGAGAAATGGCTGAGGTGTTCTGCCTCCCCTCAAAGGGCAGCGCACAGCGGCAGGAGCACGGGCTGCGTGTGTCACTGTTATTATGGAACGTGGAGCATCCATTAAAAGGCAGAAAAGCCAATATGTCACGAATTTGGAAACCTTCCACTCGCTGCAGAGCCATCGCACAGCACAGGCCACAGAGATGGATCATGCTGACCTATTTCCTAGACTGCAAACTGAACCCCGTGTGCTGTTTGCGGGCTCATTATTTTCACCAGAGGCGGCTGCAGATGCAGTTATCCCCGTTATCCTCCTTGCACCTTCCCTGGAAGCTCAGTTTAAGTGCTGAAACGTGCATCTATCTCGCATTAAACACGAGTTCTTCCTCCAAGTGAAGTTATTCTTTTGTCTCAAGACCAGCTGTCACACTTTGCACATGCAGAATGCATTCAGGATAACAAAAAGGAACAACAAAACGTAAAGATCAGGGGCAGATCTCACTGGTGTGCTGCAGATTTACCCCACCTGCCTTTGCTCAGCACAGTTGTGCCAGTTTGAACAAACTGGAAGTTAAATTTACCTTTTTCCCAGCCTGTGAAATCCCCTCAGAGCAGGATCTCACCTCTCAGACCAAGAGATTGCTGCGTTCACTTTCCCTTTGCTGTTGACTTCGTGTGTCTCAATCAGCCCCAGAACATTATACACTTGAACCTCCCTTCAGCTTAATCAGTTTCAAATATTTATTTGTCTTTCTAACCTCAAAGTCTTTCTCTGCCTACTGATCAGCTGAACTGAAGCCAAGATCAGGCTCTCAGCAGTCTGTAGCTCGCAAATGACCTCGTGTAAACAAAAAAAAAGAGAATTTCAGTGGTCTGTGTGAGGATTTCAGATTACTATAATGACATGGAATTTACAGGAGCTTGAAAACACAGGGAAAGTCTGTTTCAGAGAAGAAATATGGTAATTTGTGGCCAGAGGGAATAAGGGAGGCTTTAGCCAAAATGGAAATTATCTTTTGGTGCTCCTTTACTATAACCCCTGTAACTCCAATTATAGCAATACACTGGCTTGTTTTACTCTTGTCCTATAACTCCAGCCCTTATGCATGACTTAATCCATACAGCACCCTTAATGAACTCATTACTCTCCCAATGCTGAATTATTAAGGAGACTTTGCTTTTGTTTAAAGGGAAATGTTGGACAAACATATTTAGGAAGCAAAGGAAGATATCAGGGATATCAAACCATTCCAGCCCTTTTGGGGATCCTGTGTGGGAGCACCCAAGCCAAGAAGATTTGAAACTGGGGTTAGAAACTGATTAGAGGGTTCTGGGCCTTTCTTTTTGTTACAATTCAACAAAGCTGACTTATTTTCATTGAATTGAGAGCACTCCCAATAAGAATCCTGCCTGTCATTTTCAAGAGGCAAAATTGCTGGGCAGATCTGGAAGTCCTCAGGGTGCCTTCAAACACAGAGCTCACACAGATCATATTAATCTCTCTGGGACTTTTTAATATTTTTCTGAGCTTGAGACAATGAGGCAATAAAGCAGTTTGTAAAATGTTGGGGTTTTTCCTGTAGTGCTATTTTTTTATTTATTTTATGTTGGGTTTGTGAAGCCAGGTCTGGTCCTGCAGGAGCACTGGCCTGTGTGCATGGGTGTTGAATTTAATTCTGAGGTGGGGTTCATTTTTATCAATGAAAACTGAGAGTTTCTACATAAATCTGGTTCTTTTATCAAAGCTCTTACTAAAATAACAAAATTCTCTTCTGGAGAATGACCCACACAACCCACCTTGGTCTCCAAGAATTAGAAGATGGCTTAGGGACTTTGACTCTGGTTTTCCTTTCCTTTAGTATGACTTGTGGGTTTTCTTCTTTACACACAGAATCCACATTAGACCCTTCCATAAATGCACTTTCTCATTTATTTTCTGTTTCCACAGCAAAAGGATTTCTGCAGCTCAAAGTTACATCTCTGAGCCTTCCCACCTCATCTCCTGGGAGGTGTTCTCACATCTCCTTCCCATCAGCACTGTTAGATTTCCAAAGCAGTTCAAAACAGTAAAAACCCCTCCTTTGGTCTACATTTTCAATGTTTTCTTTCAGATCCTTCCCAGCCTCAGCAGTCAGCCAGGACAGCTCCACCTCACCCTCACACTCTGCTTTGCTTGCAGCCATCTCAGGCTTTGTTTTATTTTTATTTTTATTTTTTTAAAAGCCTCTTTGTCTGCTGCTGGATGGCAGCAGAACAGATGCTACAGGATTATGTTTCATTTCTATCTTTACTCTCAGGCAAAATTCAATGTTCAGGGGCATGGTCAAAATTATTTCTTGATGGCCTTTGGATATTTGTTAAATACACAGAGCTCTGGTGCATGATGTCTTTTCAGTGATGTTATATTGCTTGCAATAATAGCTACAATTTAGCAATTGCACATATACCAAGGCAAAAACACACTACAAAAGCCTAAAGCTAACCTGTAAATCCATGAATTCAAGGGCTAGAGAAGGCACAGAATTTATGGTGATATTAAGCTAGTTGGTAGCTGGAAGTTCCAGCACACAGGTCCTACTTCTGAAAGTATTCAGCCTGTGGAAGTTCATAATCCAATGGAGATTTTTTTTTAAATACTGAAAATATTTTTCTCTTATTGAAGCCTATTGAATTCCATGTGTTAAACTCATGCTTAAGCATTTTCAGGATAAGGATGCTTAGAATATAACTAAAAACCCATTTGAAATGTCCAAAGTGCCCAGCTTTGGAACACAGGTACAAAACCCAGACAGGTGAAGTCATTAAAACACTCAAAGCATTCCCTCTCTTCTTTGAGTAAAATCAATATCCCTTAAAAGCTGTGAAATCTGATGTAAAATCTTGCAGTGAACTTCTGAATTTCCCATTCTGGAGTGGGTGTCCAGGCACCCCAGTGATTAATGTTTTCATGACTGCCCAGCCAGATGGAAGCCTGATAGAAGACAGAAACATAATGGAAATAAAAATGTCTTTACTAAAGGCTCTGCCAAAGCACTGAAATCTGTGGGCCTGAAAGAAAGCAGCAAAGCTGGGGGTGATGCAGTAATTGTCATATGGGTGTTCCCAGAGAGGGAGCTCAGGGCAGACACTGAGCAGGCAGAAAGAGGTGGGAGGCTTTGTTGTGCAGCTAATATATTGTTGTTTCATATTAATTGAAAGTGGGACTTTTTATATGGAGCTGCTGGAAAAGCACCTGTGAAAGAAATAAGCTGATCACCTGGGCAGAGCTAATGAGGCACCAGAGAAGCTACTCCTTAATATTACTTACATGAAATTTGTCAGTTTACTGTAATTCTCCTTTAACTTTTGTAAGTTCAGAGCCTGCTTCCCCAAATGTCCTGACATTGTAATGTAATTTTTATTATTTTGGCGTCTGCTTTAGCCCCTGGCCCAGGCTCAGTTACCCCTATGGGCACATACTAATCTTCCAGGGACAAGCTGGGCCTTTCTTTTTTTCACAATTCAACAAAGCTGAGTTATTTTCATTGAATTGAGAGTACTCCCAATAAGAATCATGCCTGTCATCTTCAAAAGTTCACTTCATTAATTCCAGCAGAGCTGTGAAGCTCAGTCCTGGCTGAGTTACTCAGAAGCAGACAGGACAGGACTGAGTGTGCAACCCAGGAATCCTGGGTTGGATTCCTCCCCCACGGGTTGAACAACCAACTGTTCATATGCATAAGTGTGATTTTGCAAGTCAGGCCGTGGGCTAAAACGTGTGTGAGAGAGCACAGATGGACTTGAGAATTACCAGGCAGTCGTGAGAGATGAGCAGTTGAACAGCCCCAAAGAAAACCTGCTTGCAAACAGGTAAAAACCACCAAACCCAAGTCTTGATAATAACACCAGCTTTTATTGCTCATCAATTATATTCCCTAACAGTTTTTTTTTTTGCTTTTTTTTAGATATTACCATGCAGACCATGGGAGGAATGAAAATGCTGTCCACCTCCAAACATCTCATTAAGATTTACCTGTGGCAGACGCCTACAAAACATTTGCAGAGCAGGTTGCACTGTGACTGTCACTCACTACACCAAACATTCTTATTCCCCTGCCCGTCCTGCCCCACACCTGCCTGTTTTATATCCTTAACTAAACATTGGTTTAGGGCTGTTGTGTGCAAAGCTCAGCCCTGTGGAGCTGGAAGGACCCATTAGGCGCTACAGCAACATAAACAATAGATAAATAGATAAATAATCAATAGATAAATCATTAATAACAATCCATAGCTGTACTCCTGATATGCTTTATTTCCAATGGATAATCCCATCAGTCCAAGCTGTCAGGCATGGCAGCAGGCAAAATAGCTGCAAGCAGCTCTGAAAAATGCCCAAATTATGGTTTCCTGCTGTTCTTTTGAAGGGCTTTAAAAGGTGGGTGGAGGATGCAGGAAACCCACAGGCAGAGTGACCTGGGTGTGGTGCTGACAGCCCAGGCTGCAGTCAGGACTGGCATAAATTGTGGGGAAAAGCAGTTGGCAAAGATTAAAGGATTTCCCCAAAACTGAAGGGGAGGAGACGCAAATAGAAAAGGGTGGATTAAGGGGGAGTGACACAGCCAATATAAACCAATATAAACCAGAATTACTGAATGGTTTGGGTTGGAAGGGACCTTAAAAATCATCTCATCCCACCCCCTGCCATGGGCAGGCGCCCCTTTCACCATCCCAGGCTGCTCCCAGCCCTGTCCAGCAGTACAAGGACCCAAGGGCGGCACTCCCAGCACAAAAGTGACACTCAGCCCAAGGTCACAGCATGATGCACAGACCCTGCTGCACCCAGCAAGAGCACCTGCCTTCCACTTACCTTTTTTAACCACTTATCCACAATTTCCGTGTAATTGCACCTCCCTAATAGCCTTCTGTCAGGTTCCTGCCATTCATCCATCACACATTAACAGTCTATTCTGATTTCTGAGGTATATTTCATCTCCTCTGACACCCATAATTTTCATGTAACCCCTTTATTGAGGCAATTAAGTCTTCTTTCCATCCATTCTTTTCGGTATCAAATTTACATTTTTAGTACTACTTTTGCAACAGCCCTTGCTCCTTCACAGTTGCAGGGTTTAATTCATGTTTATGTTCAGTTCATGTGGCACCCTCACCACATGGTTTATTTCTGTCAACTATGAAATTTAGATTGCAGCCCAGGCTCACTTTGCATTTTCACATTTCCACCACAGGAGACATGAAAACACAAGATTCAAAATGGGATGTTTCCTTCTAATTTTGACAATTTGCTTATGTTCCATAATATTTTTTGGGTGAGGATTTACAAAAAAATAAATTCTATCATTATTGTAGCTATTTTCCTTCGAATGCATTCAAATGCATAGTCCTGTGTGTGTGAAAAACATAGAGACAGGGGAGAAAAATCCTAATGAAAAACTCAACAGAGCATGCAGTGCTTCTCTCTAGCATTTCTAACAACTTGTCCAGGTTTATGGTCTTCAGGGCCATTTAGAGTTTTTGGAACAGGTCAGCGAATGCTTCTCCTTGCATGATTTTGTGAACACAAGAAGTTAATAGCAAAGTTTATTGCTGTTTGCTGAAGAGGATAAATGCAAGGAAGCCTGGATGTCAGCAGCAAAAGGCAGCCTCACCTGGCTGCTTCTCTTCCCACAGCAGCCCTGGGAATGCTGGATATGCTGTCAGAAATCCTGAATGGAACAGGAAACCTCCAAAAAACGGTTTTATTTCCCACCAGATTCCGCAAATAGGTGCTAAACCTGACTTTTGGAAGGGCTTTGCTGCCCACCCTGCCCTGCTGGCTCGCTGTGGGATGGCAGCAGCAGCTCCCTGGCCTTGGCCATCCCTCAGCACTGCCAACACCAAATCTGGAGCTGCCAGTGGCTTCCACAAGCAGGGTGTGATGGGCTTTGTCTTCATTGGGAAAGAAGGGTCAGACTTCCCCAAATTAGATTGGAGCAGTGTCAGAGGGTCCCTGTGCTGCCCAGCTCCCAGTTGAGCAGGTATTTTTCTATTTTTCCATCTTTAGGGCAGTGACCAAACCCCTCAGGGAATAATTCTGAAGTGACTTTCACACCTGGATAAAAGGAACATTTTTTATAAATGACTTTGACACTTAGGCACTGCTGGATCCCGAAGCTGTGTAAGAATTTGCACAAACCACAGTAAAGGAGTGGGACCAGCCAAGCTGAAGCATCTCAGTCTGCAATCCAACCCAGATCCTAACACAGGGTCCTGGAAACAAAGAGAAAAACTTGGAAACCTTGCTTGTATCAGAGAACTTTGTCCTCATACAAAGCTGGTAATTTGCTCCACGGGTCATAATCACCCCGCAGGTGTTCTGGGCTGTGTGCCAGGGTCTCTGAGCCCCCTGGCAGGGGTCCCGGCAACTCGGGACACCCAGAGGGATGTGCTGAGCTCTGACAGCCTGGCACAGGGCAGGAGGTGGAAGCCAGTGAGCATTTCTGGCCCCCCAGGACACTGTGCCAGGCTCAGGGAGTCTCCAGAGGAGCCTGACCAAAGCTGCTCTGGGTGAGGTGAGCGGGGCTGTGGCTCCAGCCGTGCCCGAGGCAGAGCCAGCTGCACGCTCGGGCAAGCAGGGCACTGCCAGGGCAGCAGCAACGGGCTGGTGTGCTGCCCACAGCAGCCTGGCTGGCTCCTGCTGCTCACTGGCATGTTCAGGATGGTGCTTACCAGGGAATATCCCTTGTGGGATGGGGAGCAGCAGCTCTGCTCCCTGCCACATCCCTCCTTGCCTGGCAGCAGCAGCAGGAGCTGCAAATCTCACCCTACCGAGCTGTCCCCTCCTGGCTCTACCCTGTGCACACCTCACCCTGGCTCTGCCCTGTGCCCATCTCACCCTGGCTCTACCCTGTCCCCTCCTGGCTCTGCCCTGTGCCCATCTCACCCTGGCTCTACCCTGTCCCCCCCTGGCTCTGCCCTGTGCCCATCTCGCATCCAGACAAAAACCCAACTGCACCTTTTAATCATTTTCCTCAATTAGTGAGAACAGTTTTCAGGTGCTAGAATATTGACACTGCCTTTTAAAAATTGGATTGGTGCTATTTAGGAGCCTGTTGTTACTTAGGAGCATGGGCTGTTGCACTGGTATTGTCATCTTGTCATCAATTAGCTTTTAATTAGCGTGAATTTTATCTTTACGAAGTGGGGAAGAGGAGAGCAATGGGCAGGATAGGAGTAGGCAAAGCAGCTTCAACAGCAATTTCACTGAGCAAACTATGAGCCACTAAACACCGACAACACTTCCTAATGTGGACTGCAACCATTGTCAGCACAATGAGCGGCAATAATTTCTAGTGCCCCTCTACATTTTTGACAAGAGCCACTACTTGAAGCCAGGATTCACCGTGCCACCAGCACAGAGCCACCAGGCAGTGCTGTCACTGCAGTGACATTGTCAGCCTGGAAAGCCAGGTGGTCACACATTTGGTGGGTTGTTTTTGGGTTTTTTTTTTTTTGTAGTAGACAATCCAGAAATAGGGAAATCTCCTCCAAAGAGGAGAAAGCAAATGCTGGAAGAGAATAAGGTAAATCTTCTCTGACCTTCTCTCTCATTCCTGATTTATCTATTGCTCCGCCTTGTTGCATTTCCAGTGCCTAAATGGGCTGCAGGAGAGTTGGAAAGGGCATGGAGTGACGGGACAAGGGGGAATTGCTCCAAGCTGACAGAAGGAAGGGTTAAAATTGGATATTAGGAAGAAATCCTTCTCTGTGAGGAGGCCCTGGCACGGGGTGCCCAGAGCAGCTGTGGCTGCCCCATCCCTGGCAGTGTCCAAGGCCAGGCTGGACAGGGCTTGGAGGAACCTGGGACAGTGGAAGGTGTCCCTGCCATGGTAGAGGTGTGGAAAGAGGTGATCTTAACATTCCTTCCAATCCCAGCCATTCTGGGATTCTCTGATTTTATGCTCATCATGGCTGAAGATCTCTCCATTACTCAGCTGCGCTGCATGACCCAGCTCTCCTATCAAATCTTTGCCACGGATTCCTGTTTGTGCAGTGTCAGAAAAAAAACCACACAGAATTTTGTGTCTGTCTGTGGAGGAAAAGCTCCGCTGAGAAGGAGAGCAAAAGGAAAAAGCCCCATTGAGAAGGAGAGTGGTGTTTGTGTGAGCCCCAGCTCCCCGCCTGACAGGTGCTGGTTCCAGTGGGGTGAGGGATGGCTGGGGAGGTGTGAGAACAGCCCACAGGGCCTGGATTGCAGTTCTGAGAGAGGTTTAAATCCATTAGAGGGGGCACGGTAGATGTAGAGCCATTTGTTTCTTCCAAGTGAAGCAGTGGATTTGCTTCTGTCCTTAAGCACTATTTCAGGGTGAAGGAGAGAGACAAAGCCTGAATTTGTGGGAGGAACAAAACCATTCCTAACCCTCTCAGTTTAAAGGTTTATGGTCTTTGCAGCCTTTATTAAAAATGGCTGGAAAAGATCCCTGGTCCCTCTACAGTTATAGACAAAAATCAGTGTACTATTCATCTTTTGTTACATGGTTGGACTTACCAAAGCCTTTATCTTGAAGGTAATACTGATTATACCTCTGCTGAATTGGGGTTTTTTGTCCCTCTAATTTCCTTGCAGGACTAGTCCACAATTCCTTGACCATCCAAGCAAATCCATCATTTCCCCATAGAGCACCTCCATCAGCCTGTTTTTGATGCAAGCCCTGATAAAGGGCAGAATTTAAGCCATCCATAGTCAGAATTAAATAAAAAAAATGGGGTTCTGCCCATCTCTTTTTTTTTTTTTTCTGTCTCTTGAAATTACTTTCCAGCTCAGTCCCAGACTGAGTAATTCAAAGCTGATGGGAAATGAAAGTCATGGTCCATGGAGAGCTAATGGATGTCCAAAAGCAGCAAAAAAAGTTTGGGGAAAATTTATCCTCCCCTCGCCCCTAAATCCACCTGAGCTGAGAAGTGCAATACATCAACAGGTCTGTTGATGGGTTGTCTTCTAACACAAGCTCATCATCCCATTTTATCTGCCTCATCATCTTGTGGACCTACACAGTGGCAGCAGACAGATAGCTCCAGAAAGAGCCAAGGTAACATTAAAGAGACAAATGCCTCCCATCTCCCTGGGTTTTTATGCACACTGACTCCGCTCCAGAGCCGTCTGTACGGCAGTCTCCTCTTGCCACCAGTCTAAAATAAAACCAAGCCCTAAATAAATGGCAGCAGGGTTAGGTGAGGGGAGCTCGGCAGTGTGAGCAATGACAGGGGCTCAGGGGAGGTGGCCCAAGAGCCTGCCCAGAGCTGTTTTCTGCAGTGAGCCCCTCAGGGGACATCCCCTGGAGCCCTCCCTGCTCACAGGTGGCTGTGCACATGCCCTGCTTTTCCCCCAGGACATGCTGGTGGAGAAGATGAGACATGAGGACACAGGGGTGGCACTTCCACTTTGGCCTCTTGTTTTCTCTCTCTGGCCTTGATTTTTGTCACGTCTGCTCTCAGACTTGTGTTTGTCAGGGATGCAGGGAGAGTCAGGGAGGCTGAGACCAAGTGTGCACCCAGCCCTGTGTGCTGGCCCTGGTGCCACTGCAGTCTCACCCTCCTTTATCTCAGGGGTTTTTTTGAGACTGATGTTGCCTCTGAATTTAGCAGCCACTCATGAATCCCCTGCACTCTGTACTCTACAGTTAAAACTTAATTCTGTCCAAGCCAAGATCTGTTAGCAGCAATGAAATCCTCAAGCTGCAGTCTGCAAAGTCTCATTTTAACACTTGCCTTGCCATATTCCATTCAGGGAAAAAAAAAGAATCTATAGTCAACACCTAGGAATTTCCTTAGAAATAAATATTCATATACTACATAATCTTTTCATGTTGGGATATTACTGGGAAGAGCCTGTTTGGGTAGCAATTCACCACTCAGAGCCTGAGGAACAGCTTCTGTTCAATGGATGAGGTGGGTGGTGCAGCAGCAGGTGCTGGAAACCATGGGAAGCCACTACAAATCCTGCCTTTCCTTTGCTGAGACAGTCAAAAAGGAGCAGGACAGGGCAGGGCTAAATAACTGGATGCAACAAAGCCTCGTTCTGTCTAATCTGTTGCTGCTCTCCAGGTGTAGAACACCCATTGCTCACAGATGCAGGGGCAGGCACACCTGGGACATCAGCCTGCAGAGAAAGTGCAGGGGGGGACACCAAGATGAGCAGGGGATGGGGAGATTCTCCTCTGAGGAAAAGCTGGGAGGATTGACATTGGTCAGCCTGGAGAAGTGAAGGTTTCAGAGTGACTTAATTGTGACATTACAGGACCTGAAGGGAGCCTACAGGAAAGATGGAGAGAGACAATTTGCAAGGGTCTGGAGTTACAGGGAAAGGGGAAAACGCTTTAAACTGAAAGAGAACAGGTTTAGATTGGATGTTAGGAAAAACTCGTGCCTTGTGAGGGTGCTGAGGCCCTGGCACAGGGTGCCCAGAGCAGCTGTGGCTGCCCCTGGATCCCTGGCAGTGCCCAAGGCCAGGCTGGACAGGGCTGGGAGCAACCTGGGACAGTGGAAGGGGTCCCTACCTATGGCAGGGAGTTTAGAATGAGATGATCTTTAAGGTCCCTTCCAGCCAAAAGAATTGTGTGAGTTCCGTTCTGGATCTCCTTTGGGTGCCTCTCCCATGCCCAAAAATGATAAGCACATCCCAAAGACAGAAGCCATCAGTGGTTGCATGCAGTGCCTGGCCTGGGGGACCTGAAAAGAGGAAGAAACAGCAGCACCACATATCCAGGGATAAGGCCTTTGATCCCAGGCTGTTTTTAAGAGCATTGTCACTGTGAGGACAGCAGAGCTCATTTGATGTCTGATGTGTGGAATGCTGGAAGCACACTCACTCCAGAAGGGAAGCATGCCTTGGGAAAAGGCACAGTGGGAAACCAAACACCCCAGAGTGCTCATGGTAGATGCACAAGCCTTTTCCATCAGTGGGTCTGGATTTGAGCTTGCATCCCTTAGATAGAATGGCACATTTGTCTCTGAGATCAATGGGGCAGGTGCAGCCCTTGACATGAAAAGCAGGGCAGGAGGCATTTGAGAAGTAAGAAACTAAAATATGGCAGCCCTTCTGAGGGTCAAGATGAAGGCAACATGAGCAGACATGAGAAGAAGAGGAGGAAAAGGAATAAAACTTACAAACCATTTCCTACTGCTGCCTTCCAAAACATGTGAGAGGTTTTAGTCTCCAAGAGCCTGTTGGAAAGAAGTTCTCAGCTCTGTCTCTGCTTCTACAAATAGCTTTCTAAAAATACCAGAACTCAGAAATTATCACAGGAATTATTTGATATTTATCATCATTCAAATGCCTATGTAGACAAAATGAAAATACAGATATCAGCCAAACCCTGGGCCTCTTCTTCCCTCCTTGTGTGCTCTGGATGAGTTGAGCAAATGGAAATTCCTGTCCCTGGCTGTGTCCCTTCTATTGACTAGGCTTGGGAGGTACCAGACAAAGTCCACAGCACACTTGCTCCAAATTTTACTTTTCCCTGATGAGTCCCTTCTGACAACTTGGAAACTCACAGAACAGTTTTGTTCCCAGGTACACGGCACCATTACAAGCTGGGAAAAACAGATCCACTTTTCTAACTGGGTTTTACACGTTAAGTGTCAAAGCTGTGCTAGGGACAAGCCCTGCAGCAATGGGGCTCTGCTCTTCAAATCTCAGCCTGAGGTTGTGCCCCTTTGCACAGCCACGTCACGCCAAATGATCTCTGAGTGCTCACTAACGTGAGAGCCAATGGACAGCAGAGAGAACAAGGCCATAAATCCAGGCTGGAGCCTCCAGAGCCCAGGGAAGAGGAAAGAGTGAGTCAGACAATCCTGCTCCTTCCTTGCGACATTTCCTGAGGTCCAGAGCGAGCTCAGAGGTGCCGCCTCACTTCTGTCCCTTTGCAGAACACAGATGGGAAAGAAAGCAAAGCTCAGACAGAACTGACTCTTCCCCGAGATTTATTGCACTCAGGGGCTGGGGATGGGCATGAGCCAAGGAGTGCTGAAAAGAGAGAGAGAGAGAGAGATAATCAGGCTGTTCCCAGTCGGGCTGGGCCTTTCACAGTCCAAAGGAAAAGCAAATTGCATTCACATCCACCTTCTAAGTTGGACCTTCCACAGATTCACACCCGGCAGTGTTTCCCACCTGCCTTCCCATTGCACTGAGGTGAACGGAAACGTGGTGGATACACACTGGACTGCTCCCCGAGAAGCAAAAAACCAGCTTGAGAACCATTTTTCTCAGGTTTAACGGAGTGGGGAAATGATTTTCGCCTAGCTGGCAGTGAGTTCACAGGACCATCAGTCACTGCCTGCGCTGCAGCCCCGGGGCAGTGAGAGAGGGATTAACCAGGAGATGGCACAAGGCAGGGCAGCAGTGCAGGAGCATGTTGTTACCCCTTAGCATGAGAAACTGAGGCTTCCTGCAGGTTTTTGTAGGGTGCAAATTGCTGCAAAGAGCTCTCTGCTTCCTTTGCAGCTTGAAGCATTCTGATTACACACAAGGGAGAGCAGGGAGCGTCACTGAAATGGAAAGGGAGGTGGATACCTGTGAGACACATCATTTTCTCTTGCACACTGGGTTACTTGCATGGAGTTGCTTTATTAAATCACCTTTTTGCCCCTGTGGCCAGTCTCCAACAGAACAAGCATACCCCATGGGAAAGCTGCCCCCAGCCCGTGCCATGCACAGACTGCAGGGGCATCCAAATGCTCATGCCATACAAAACCTCCTAAGTCAGAATTGTTCAAATCCAGCCACTCTGGTGTTGGAACTCAGCACATCCCTCTGGGCGTCCAGAGTTGCCGAGGACCCTGCTGGGGGGCTCAGAGACCCTGGCACACAGCCCAGAACACCTGGGGATTTGATTTTGATCCTTGGAGCAAGTTGCCAACTTTGTATGAGGACCTGAAAGTCACACAGGTTTGAATGGTGTAATAACAAAATGATCGCAGGGTGAAAATGTAGATTTTAGGATTTTTGGTATGGGGGTTATGGAGGAATCAGGGATGGAGGAATTCTTCTTCTTCTTCTTCTTCTTCTTTCTTCTTCTTCTTCTTCTTCTCCATTTTCTGCTGTGATGTTGGCACTTTGGGATTGGTTTAGAGTAGCAGTGCACTGTCTAACATGGGTGATAGGTATTGGGAATTAAGTGTAAATATGTTATATGTAGTTTGTAGTATAAAAGGACAACACCGCCTCAGGAGTGGTCAGAGTTCCTGTGGCTGCCCTGCTGAGCAGATCTCCGCTGGACAGAAAAAAATTTTAGAGATAAGAATGAATAAACAGCCTCAAGACCGAAAGGTGAAGAGTCCAGACTCGCTCTTCAGGTGCGCGGGCCGAAGCAGAGACACCTGCACATCTCAGGGCAGCGATTATCAACAGCAACACGAGACTCTGGAAGCACTCAGTCTTTTCATAATCTTCAGTTCCTAACAAATCCATCCCTCCAAGTTCATGAAAGAAACCCCCCATGTCTCCCAACATGAAAACCCAGTGCCTGCATTGTGTCCTGGTGGGGTTTGACAGCCAGCCATGCCAGGGCACAGCTTGGTGATCCACGGGGAGCTGGAGCACAGCCAAGAGCAGGGACTGAAGGGCAGATAGAGCTGGGAACAGAAATTCTCTGGGGATTCACCTGGGCTGGTTGTTTTTACCATGACCTGCAGTAACAGGGGGAGCCACATCCCCTCAAATGTTTTTTACACTAAAAAATGAGGGTCAAATTCCTGAGCTTCGCTTGAACCCTGCCTAGAGATAAGGGTCAGAGTATGGTGGGATCCAAAGGTAGGTTCAGGCTTGTGAGATGTGGCTCACTTCCCTCTCTGCACGTGCCAGGAACACATAAGAAAAGGTATGGTTTAATCTGTCTTCTGTCTTGTGTTTTGCTGACAGCTCCATGGGGGACCTCAGGAGCAGAGTAGCCGAGATATTGCAGGTGCAGCTGTGAGTGTAATGGGTTTTTCAGTTCATTTGGAAAACAAAACAAGAGCTGTTCTGTGTTGACCTGAAATATTTTTCCACCATAATGAGAGAAAAGGAGCAAATACTCACCTTCAATCAACCAAAACATTCTGTTTGACCCAAAATGGAAAGCCGTCATTTTGTTTCCACAGTACTCAACCACTTATTAATTCATGCTAAATTCAAAACAAGGAATACCAATCAAAGCAAAATGCTTTGTGTCGAGCTGAACAGTTTTTCTTACCTTCCTGCCCTCACCTGGGGAGCTCTGCTCTAGTGCAAGGAGGGTTTGCAAATTACTTTGTGTTGTTTTTGAATTACACGGAAGAGTGAAGGGGAACCTTTCTGCAGGTTGAGCCCTCCTGCCCTGGTGTGTGGCCAGGCTGGTGGAGCATTAACAGCACTGCAGGAATTCGCTCCTGCCTCCCTGGGCACGGCTGCAATAACAGCACCAGCTCCCTCAAATTAGCAGCTTGGAGCTCCTTTCTGCCCCATCCAAATGTGTGTAATAAAGGCAATTCCCAGCTCGGGAAAGGTGCGCCCTGCCTCCCCCCTGATGGATACCTGCTAATCAATGCCAGCCATCCCCCCTCCATCCTAAAAGGTGTCATTAAGGGGTCGGCATCCCCCGGAGAACAGCGGGGGAACTGAAAGTAAACCATCAGGTTATGTCAGGATTTGAGTCACAGAGCAGCTCTAATTGAAACTTCTCTGTCATTTACTCATCAGGAATGCAGAGCTCCTTCTTTGAATGAAACATTAGACACCGGCCTGACAGCTCCAGGTGGAAGATTATCCGGCAGCTTAATCGCTCCCTGACAGCCCTGGTTACTCCCACATCAGCATCTATTAACCTTCCTTTTATTCAGACCCTTTTATGCCTTTTTAATCAGTGGCTCTGGGTGTTTTGGATCAAAAGCCAGTCAGATCTCAGGCGGGATGTGAGAGCTGCATCTCACCATCCAAGTTTCGCTGTTTGAGGGTGCCAGGGCTGCCTGCCAGGTCACCTCCTCTTGGGTGGAAATCTTCAGAAAAGGGGTTGCCTTCTGAAACCACTAATCCAGTTTATCTCTGGGAAGGGGATAGGTGTTTTGTCAGAAGTTGAGCTCTTATCAGAAGCTTCAAATTTTGGGGTATACTGTTGAAAGCCCCAAGTCATGGATGTGAAAGAAAAAGCACTGTGAAAAATTCAGCTTTAATTTAATTTATTTCTTGATAAGTCAGTATCGAGCCTTTAGGTTTTCAGAGAGCTCAAAGCCAGATGTGAGTGCACCCTCAAGGCTCAGACATTGGAATACAGATAAAAAGAACCCAAAGTTTATCCTCTCTAAATCAAGACTGGATGTCTCTTGAAAATTGGTGCTATAACTCAAACAGAAGTTATGGTCTTGATGCAGAAATTATTAGCTGAATCTTCCTGAGCTGTATTATGCAGGAAGTCAGACTAGATGATAATAGTCCCTCCTGGCCCTCAAGTCTATGAATCCTTCTCCTGTGTTGTCCCAAATTGTCCTTTCTTGCATTATATGTTTGGGTGCAGATTCTGAATGGCATTTGGATAGACAGCACCGGGTGTGCATTTTCAGGGGGAAATAAAGGAATTTTAGCGCCTCCATAACATCTTGCACCAGTTCTTTCTGCAAGTTCTGAGCCCCCAGGCAGAGCTGGAGAGACAGAAAGGCTGTGGTGACGAGCAGACAGAGGCACTTTGGGCTTCACCCTGTCCCGGGCTGGTGACACAAGGCTGTCCCACAGTGTGGCGCAGCCTCTCCTTGGTGACACCAAGGCTGGGACGTTCCCAGCTGAGCACTCGGGCCCAGGCTGCCCTGCTGAGCTCACCAGACATTTGCTGAGCAGATGGGGAGTGGAACAGCCACCTCAAGCTCTGTGCTGGTGAACAGGCTCTTCCCTCTGTCTGCCACCCTCATGTCAGGACCCAGCACATCCCTCTGGCTGTCCTGAGCAGCCAAGACCCTGCCAGGGGGCTCAGGGACCCTGGCACAGAGCCCAAAACACCTGTGGGTTTGGTTATGACCCGTGGAGCAAATTACCAACCTTATATGAAGATCAGCAAGCCACAACAATCTGTGTAGAATAATAGTGAAGTTATCACAGGGTGAAAAAGTAGATTTTGGGGTTTTTGTTATGGGGGTTCAGGGGGCAAGATGGAGGGATCTGAGCATGTCCAGCCTTTCTCCTTCTTCTTCTTGGCCTCCATCTTCTGCTGTGATGTTGGCACTTACAGATTGGTTTAGAGTAGAAGCTCACTGTCTAACATAGGTGATAGGTATTGGGAAGTTAATTGTAAACATTGTACACATTGTAGTTTTTAGTATAAAGACATAACACTGCCCAGGGGCAGGCAGAGTGCCTGGAACTGTCCTGCTGGATGGACCTCGGCAGGGCAGGAGAAAATTTTTATAGATAAGATACAATAAACAACCTTGAGACCGAGAACTGAAGAGCCCTGACTCCTTCTTCAAGCGCCGGGCTGGGAAAAGAGACTTTCCAACTTTTCTCGGGGTCACTCTGACCAGCTGGAGATCCCGACACCCTCACCCCTTCCAGCTCCATTTGCTGCTGCTCCCAGCTCCCAGCATGTCCCTGGAGCACCCTGGGCTGGCTGGCTGCTGGCTCCTCCTGATGATCTGTGTGCTGCTCCGCGTGCTGCTCCTTGCTCCATCCAGGGGACCAGATGCCCAAAAACCTCAACATTCCTTTCCCAAGCCATCCTGGCAGATCTTGCTTCAGCCTTGGGCCAGATTGCCTTTGCTGGCTGCAGCTGGCTTGGCAATACTGTGGTGGAGCCATTCCTGGGATAAATAAATAACCCTCACATGAATGGACACTTCTGCTGCTCTAAGGGATGCTCAGGAGCAATGAAACACATCCTAAATTATCTCACTGGGGAGAAAAAACAACCTTCATGTGGTAATCCTGTATTTCTGCAACCCCTCCCACCTGGGGCTCCCAACCCCATTAATAATCCAAAATAAGAGTGAGTCTGTGCCCAGAAGAGCTTCCAGCAAAGTCAGACAAGCCAGAGCAGTGTGCTAGATCATAATTTAGGGTTGGAGGGAGTGGGGACACCTGGGTGAAGGGAAAGACATGGAAAGGACTGGAAAGGTGAAGGGAACATGGGGAAAGATGGACTCGACAGAGGAGAGGAAAGGCTGTCTGGGGAAAAGGAGAGGAATGTGCCCAAAACAGGGGCAGCATGGCTGAAGGAATAACAGTCAGAGAAGAGACTGAGGGAATTGGAGAATAAAAGGGCTGTGAAATATAAAATCTGGACATAACTGAGGAGATTGGGCAAGGTCTTTGCTGGAGACCACGTGGAGCTAACTAGGTAAAAGAAAGAAAAAGTCCAATGGTTGCTTTCAGAATGGTCCCAGTAAAAGACAATAAAATAGAATTGATGAACTGGGAGGAGAGACAGAGGTGTAAAATGCCAAAAGACAGAAAAGGCCAATTCTTATTTAATGAGGAACAGAGTTAACTTTGTGTCTTATGAGCTTTTTCATACTGTGAATGAGGTCAAAGGGGGATTATTGAGTTAATGAGTGAGAAGTCTCAGTTTAAGTAAGTGTGTGTACATTGATAGACATTCCACCATCAAAACAAAAGGATGAAAACACCCCAGGAGAAGTTGCTGCCTTTATAGAGGAGCTCTGGTGTGACAAGGAACCATAACCATCCACACAGACATTGGGAGAGCTGAGCTGTTTGATGTGTCAGGGTCAGGAGAACAGGAGAGGGGCTGACCCTCAATGCAACCCACTACCAAAACAAAAAAACACCCCAAACAAAAAAAAAACCAAAATAAAACAAAACAAAACAAAAAACAAACAAAGAAAACATAAAAAAAAAAAACAGACAAGAGAAGTCCAACCACATGCCTTCCTCCCCTGAGCTTGGACACTTCTTTTGGTTTTCTTAAGTACCTCAGTTGTTAGTTTTTCCTAGCATCTTATGGGAAAAAAATTCCCTAAGTAAATAGGAAAAAAAGGAAAGAAAACTGACCACCAACAAGAAAATGAGGCGTTAAACTATCCCTTCTTTGACACCATCATATCATATATTTGTATCAGCCGATTCATGGGAAATATTCAGATTTCACACTGTTAATGTCTCAGCAAGTTCATGTGAGGTACCCAGAGACATTTAATCGTTGAGTTTGTCTTTATTTAATAGAGGTTGTTTAATGGAGTCTGCAAAAAACCACAGTGGATCAGCACATAATAAACCACAAGGGCACTTGGTGGTTTCCATGCCAATTAAGCATTGATAGCCCTGGATTTGGAGGGCTTTCACCTCAGAGTTTGATTTTGGCTCTGCTAGTGAGCAATAGCATTAACACACACCCGTCTGCTCCAGCGCTAAATCAAACGAGGCCTGAGCCATCACAGGCTGGTAGGGATCCAAGCCTTCCCCACTGTCGGTGGTGCTTCTGTGCTCAAATTGAATTCAAACCTACTCCTAACAAGAAAAGAGAGGGTATTAGAGCAGTGCTCCTGGATTTAGGCATGACAGCAGCTGGAGAAGGATGGAGACCTTCCTGAGAACAATGAAAGAAAGTCAAGTGCCGCAGACATCTTTTATGAAAAATCCTTTCCTTAAGGTTTTTCCTCTTGAGAAGCTGAGAGGCCTCAGGAACAAAATGCAAACAATGGTTATCTGCTGCTGTGGAATGCAACAGGTGCATCTGGGATTGGTCTCATGTGGTTGTTTTTAATTAATGGCCAATCCCAGCCCAGCTGGCTCAGACTCTCTGAGACACAAACCTTTATTATCATTCTTCCCTATTCTATTCTTAGCTAGCCTTCTGATTAAATCCTTTCTTCTATTCTTTTAGTACAGTTTTAATGTAATATATATCATAAAATAATAAATCAGCCTTCTGAAATGTGGAGTCAGATCCTCATCTCTTCCCTCATCCAAGAACCCCTGTGAACACGGCCACAGTCAAGCCCACATATGAAGCATGTGCTGATAGCAGAGGATAATTTACTTACCTACAGTGCTGGTGATCCCAGCTCTACCCCTGCATATGGTTTGAGAAATGAAGAATACATTTGCTGGCAGTGGATGTGGAGATCTGAATTTTGGGAGTTTGACAGGCTGGGAACCCCTGCTGAACAGCAAACCTGGGAACAGGGTCAGGACTGTGGCCTCTGAGGTGACTTTAGCACAGCCAACTCTATCTGCATAATAATTGTTCTGATTCTAATCGTTATTTATAACCCCCACCTGAGCAGCACAAAAAAAAAAAAGCTTTAAAAGATGGTTGCAGCTTATTTACAACAGCTCCATTGGCTCGTAGCACTCTCCAGATGCATGTTAAAGCAGCAATAAGGGAAGCAAAAGCATTTTTAAAATCTGCTTTTAGAGCTGTGCATTGGTGACATGTATTTAAATCATCTGCACGCCATCAAGCACGGGCTCAAATTTAAATGTCACTGTGAATCTCCTCTTATTCCTTCATAGGGTTATTTGTCATCTTCCAATTCAAGCAATGAAAGGAAGTGAACAGAAAATTAGACAAACAAATAAAAATCTATGTTTTTAATGCAAAATGCAACCCTGGAAACCTCTTAGTGTAAGTTTTTTTTAAAAATACCTTTCAAGAAGAAGAGAGAAAACAAAGCAAAACTGCTGCTAAAAGAAACAATAGACAAAGCAAAAGTCTTTCTCTTTGCTTAAATGCTAGAAGTAATGATGAAATGAAATAATCATTATTGTTGATCATCTGGCTGCCAAAGTGGATGTTTACCTTCCTGTTTATTACCCGCCTTGTTGTGATAAATTTGAATAAGCACTGGGGGGACAGGAATTAAGTGGTAGGGTTTTCATCGCAATCTTTAATTCTAAACTCATGTGAGGAGCTTCATTTCCAGATCACTGAAATGTCTTTTTTTTCCTGTCAATCTGACAAAGTGACTTACATATTCTTATATATATATATATATAATATTCCAATTACTTTTTCAAGAATTCCCAGTTTATGCTTCCTCAAATTACAGCATTGCTCTGAATATGAAAACCTGTCTCTCTAATGCTTCTTTTGACCAGTAATCTTACTTTTTGCTCAGACAAAATATTAAGAGCAGAATCCATAACATGGTTTTCATAGCTATCAACACTATTAAAGCATTATTTCAGTGTTCCATTGCAATGGAATCTATAGAACAGACACAGATTATATTATATCAGTGATAAAATAATGACTGTCTGCAGTCATAGGGCCAAATGTTTGACTTCTAAGGCACAAAACACTGGTGCTGATGGCAGAATGCAATTTGCCTTTTCACCTTCAGGCAAAAATATTTCCACTCAATTTTAATGTTGGTTGATGGTAAGCAAGAGATTTCTGATCATGGTCCTTTGTTATTGAATATTTGCTCTGTCTTATCAGTGTGAAAATTTGAATTTTCTCCAAAAAGTGAAGCTTCTGCAGTCTTGGGGTTGAGATGAGGATCACTATTTTTCTATACAAAGAATTGAGGCTGTAAATTAGACCCAAAAGTAAAGAAAAACTGCAACATTTTAAAAATATACATCTCAGGTTACAATACCAAAAGAAGCATGAAAAGGACTCAGTGTTCTTTCCAGAGGTCTCATCATTCAATAGCAGACCCAGGCTTTGAGGAAACGTTAAGTAATAGATGCACACATAAAATCCATAAACTTCAATCAAATTAGTTATGAGATTGAATCCCTCTCAAACTGGGACATTTGGTTTTTTCTGTGGGGTTTCAGTCAGCACTTATTTGTACCCAAAACAAAATATCATCACCAGAATAAGTTCCAAAGTCAACACCAGTACTGGAAAAAGGACCTGGAGAATCCCACCCACTGCCCAAATCCTGCCTCTGGCACAAAGGTAGATGTAGGACTAGGAGAGCTGTGAGGACAAAGAGAAATTATTTCAGACTGAAAGGAAGGAGGTTTAAATTGGATATTGGGGATAAATTCTTCCCTATTGGGGTGGTGAGGCTCTGGCACAGGTTGCCCGGAGCTGTGGCTGCCCCTGGATCCCTGGCAGTGTCCAAGGCCAAGAGAATAGCAAACAGAACTGAAAAGCAAATGCAAGAAAATGTTTTTCCAGGGTTCATGGGAAAAGCCTCACAAGGAACCTGAATGGGTGTGTAAACACGTTGGTTAACTAAAGAACACAGGTTTATGAGCCTGTAATCAGCCGAGGTGCTCAGGAGTTAATTCAGCATTCAGGGCAGTAGAAGATTATTTGGTCTAGGAAAAAGAATAGTATGAACAGCTCCATTCAGCATTCCTAACAGTGCTGGAGAAATAATCTGCTCTGTGAATTTGGCCTCTGGTTCTGTTTTCCAATTATCCTCAGGCAGATGGTGATTTTGTTTTATTTATTCGCTATTGGAATTATTTGCTGGATAGCCTCAGTAAACAATTCTCACTTGATACATTGCCAGTGAGCAGCTTCCTTGGGATCTTCAGTGCTTGTTCTGCTTCAATAAGATGCAAAGAGTACCTGGAATCACTGTGGTCTCTTCTGGGATGGGCAGGTGCCTTAGAATCAAGTTTCCAAAGAAAAAAAGGGTGTGATTTTGGTTTCAGCATTCCCTTTCTAGGCATATTTCTGTAAACTGAGCTGTTTCCCATGTCTAACATTCCAATGCCCAGAATTAGCCCAGGTACACAAAAAGCACCCGAGCTCCCAACCCAGCCACACACCCAGTCCCTCAGGCCTCTGCTTTCATTTCCCTGCTCAGAATTGCAGCTTTTGGCTCTTCCTTCATGTGACAGACACTCACCAGCACGATGGTCAACGTGGAGGAAATTTCAAGCAGCCTTTGACTGCATACTCAGTCTTTTCAAATATTTTACCGTCCATTAAAATAAAAGCTTGTCAGAGAAAAGTGACATTAAAAGTAATAAGCTGCTGAACACAAGCCTGCTTCTCCCCTCTGCCTGGGTCCCCCAGCCTCTGTGGTGACCCATCATTTATCCACATCCCTCCTGCTCCCCCACCTCTTCCTTCTGCTGGGAGAGGCTTTTAGAGACTGAATTCCTTTGACCCCAAGGTTCCCCACTTTGGAATACCCACACTTGCCACCCACCACTTAGCAGAGCTAAAAGGCATCCTTGAATGGGGAAGGGCGTCCTCTGTCTGTCAGGAAGATGGATAAATAGGCAATATTGGAGAAGCTGTTTAGCTTCATGTTTGGATTCCACTGCATGTGAGCAGCACTGAGATATTATAAATACTCCAAAACAATCCAAATGAATAAAGCATAGGGAAATTCCCATCAGATATCACATCTCATATAACAACTGCATCTTTCTGAGCAGGCAACCTAAAATATCCACATTCCAGTTCTGTTTTGAGGGATTATTTACCTAACCTAGCTGTCTACTGATCACATGGATTCTTTAAAGAAATGCCCACTTATTTATGGAAAATAATTTGCAGTTTGAGTTCATCCTATATAAGTTGCCAATGAATTGTGAGCCTGTTCCACTTTTCCAGATACAGATTTCCACCAGGCAGAAATAAAGTACAAAATTACTTTTCTTATTTTATGGGCCATGAGAAAAATCACTGATCTCAGGACTAAAAAGCTGGCCAGCAAAGAAAATGACCATTCAAAGGAGAATTATAGAAGCATAAAGAATTGCTAATAAATAACACACCAATACTGAAAGCAGGGGAGGAGCTATTAAGCACATCAGAGGAAAAACCAATGTTCTTAATGCAGAGATCCTAAACAACCCTGGCAGCAGCTCCCAAGAGGACAAACCTATATATTCCAGTGACTCTGAAAAGGTCATTGGGGTTTCTTAATGAACAGCCTGGGAATCAGCATCTGGACGTAGATGCAGAAATATATAAAGCCAGGAGCTGAGGCTTGTGACAAGCGTGTTGGGCTTTGAAGTAACTTTGAACTGGCATTTTCCAGTGTAGAACAGGGCAAGAACTGAAATTGCTGTATCGGTGAAAACTCAGGGGGTTGTATCTCAGTTCACAGAATCCCAGAATGGCTTGGGTTGAAAGAGACCTTAAAGCTCATCTTGTTCCATCCCAGAATGGCTTGGGTTGAAAGAGACCTTAAAGCTCATCTTGTTCCACCCCCTGCCATGGGCAGGGACACCTTCCACTATCCCAGGGTGCTCAAAGTCCCATCCAGCTTAGCCTTATGTTGCCTAGATGTGGATGTTAAAACTGAGAAGGACAAAGCTACTTATCTTGGGAGGCTGGGCGGGGAGCTGTGAAGGCCTGGACATGTGTGGAGAGCCACCAGGACATTGTCCTGACCAGGTTGTGCAATGGTTTTTTGAGAATAACTTCATTGTTAAACAGGGGCTTCTCACAGCATCACACTCTCCTGCTTTTGCCTGATGGAGCAAGTGACAGAGCAACCTGGAGTGTGTTTATGGAAGGACTGAAGAATTGAGATCTCTCATTTGGATGCTGCAGGTAAGTGTGGAAAGGCAGGAATTCACACCAGCCAGTCTGAGATGATGAGCTGGGCTAATCTGACTCTCTCTGAAATTAAAGGAGAAGCAGCCTGAATGCTGTGAAGCAGCATTTCAACCAGGAACCTAATTTAGCTGCTCCAAGTCTCACTCTGGGAGCTCTCCCTGCTCCCCATTGATTACAGAGGGAAGTAAAGGAGATCAGGTAGCAAAGGGAATTGATGAAATTACCTGTCTGAAATTGCTGGTACAAATATCCTGCAAAGTGCCCTAGAACGGAAAGATTAGCACAATTTCCAGGGAGGTGTAAAAGACCTTGAGCTGCACCCAACAAGAATTGCACAATCTTTCCAACTGCTGCTGGGTTTTGCTAGCTGCTGCTGCTAAAAGTTCTCTGCACAAAATGTTGTTTAAATGTTGTAGAATGGCATTTAAAATAAAGCAAAATGAAAAGTGACAATTAACACCAAAATCCTGGATCCATTATTTTTCCTAGAATTCAAATCAGAGCACAGGTATGACAGAGCAGCACAGCAGAGGTGCTGAAAGGCAGAACTTCTCGTGGCAGGTGTAGGTGTTTGCAATAGAAAATTTGGACTTTAGAAAATAATTTTACAACAATGTTGGAGGATGACGTCCCCCTTATAAGATAAAAACCTTGTGAAACAAAGATTGAATAAATACCATTCAAAATAAGAAGCATAATGATTAAGTTTTCAACTTCTTCCACAGCCTGACAACAGATCTGACAAGTTCTGAAAACAAAGGATGAAAACAAACAAAATAATACTTTTTTTTTTCAATAAAAGAAGTGGGAAAAAAAACCCCAAATTGAAATAACTGAAAAGTTTTCTTTCAACTTCAGTGGTACTGACTCATGAATAACCTTTAGCTAAGAAATTTTAGGTATAACTTCATGACTATAAAGTTTATCAGTCCTTCAGATGATATAAAATGGAAATACATTTTCTTCCATAAGCAGGTGCCATAGAACAGTTTGACTCGTTCTTCTACATCACTTTGGTATAAACAGGGTCTGTCTTAATTTCAGCTTGAGGTATGAGAAAAATCCTGAATTCACAGATATTTAGGGACACCCCTGTCTGTTTTAGCAGATATTCTTTATACCCAATAAAGACATTCTTTAAACCAAATATTTTCCCTTTTTGAGCAAATTGAGCTCCCCTGGCACTGCAGACACTGCCCCAGAAAAACTCTCCCAAGATGGATTTGCTTTCATGGCTCTTCTCCTCTTCTTGTTTCAACCCCATAGAGCTGTAGCTGGCAGAGGCTTATTTTACAAAATCTCTCTCTGTTGACTTCTGTGCCCACCATGTGGTCCCTGCTCACTGGAGCAAAAGCATTTTCCTGCCATGTCCCAGTCCTCCAAGCCCTGTTACTGGAAATGAAGTTTCGATGTCTCAGGCACTGGCGCGGTCGCTCCTGCCCATGGAAGATGGAAGCACTAAACTGTTAAATTAACAGCTGCAAACAGCTCACAGAATTGGGATGAAAGCAAATGATCCTGACTCCCAATCATTCCTCCTGAGCAGAGCAGGCCCCTGGTGCTGAGGGCACAAAGCAATCAGCCTGGCCAGGCTGGAATTCCACACCAAGCCAGATTCCACTTCCAAGACCAATCAGTTTAGATGAAACACTTGGAGAGAGAAAAATAATCTTGCAACTGACGGAGAAACCTTAAAAAAACATTCTGAAGCGGAGGGTTATTTTAAGCCCCACATTGCTGCTCAGATGGCAGTGTTTTTTTCTGGACTGTTTCACCCATCCCTACACAATGATATAAAAGTCAGCGCTTCATTGAACTTCCTAATAGCCAGGACATATTTCCTTCACAAGCCCAGCGCTGCCTCTCGCTATGAGCTTTCTCCTAAGCAGCATGACACAACATATTGTAAAGGGAAAATGATAATTAGAAGGAACATTCGAGCAGAGGAAGTTGTCTGGAAAAATGCTTTAGTTAAATGAAGCGGTGAAGATTGTTTTTAACTTAATCTGTTAAACACACTCGCCCGCACGCGGATCTAGCCCAGCTCGGGAACGTCTGAGCTCCTGAGGCAGAGCTGCTGCCCGTGGATGGAGCACAAACCTGGGCAAGGAGGGGAGGAGGATTCTTGGTTTGATTTTACAGAGGTTAAATGGAAATGCAGAGGGGTTGAAGGCACACCAAGTACCCAAGTGCAGGAGTGAAGTGCTGCAGGAGCCGTGGCTGTGACCCAGCTCTGTCACACTCCGTGGCTGCCCCTTCCACCAGCTCAGGGACATTGCAAGGCTGTGACCCGTAATCCCAAGGAAATTCTGCGCCACCACTGGGAACACAATCCAGTTTGGATGCTTGCACCTTGCTTTCAACACAGAACTATTCTTCACAGAGACTGGTGCTTAAACCATCGGTAATTTCAGACAAATGAGTATTAGGGATGGATGATAAAGACATATCTGATACAAATTACAAATACTGGAGACAGAAATTAATAGAAGAGGTTGTCCTAAGGGAAAGAAAAAAAGCACGCTACAAAAAAGGAAAACCTTTTGCCCTGACAGTCAATTTCTGTTTGAGTCTTTGAAATATCTAGTGGGTAGGATGGTGGGAGAAAACGGAAATCTAAATCATTCCATTTATTTAACTAACCAGACCTCTGGAACACCAATATCTCCTCCACTTAAAAATGTTTTGCTTTCTCACAGATGAAGGAACCATTGTTTTATTTTAGACCTAATTAATGGGGGCATGGAGGAGACAAGGATAGAATTCTATTTTTTGAACAATAAGGATTAACTTTTCTTTGGAAAAATTCACTCTTCAACAGTGATGGTCATTTAAAAGCTACAGGGATGCCAGGCTGTCAGAAGCAGCCCCAAGTGAAAGAAGGTTGGACAGTGCAGGCAAAGAGGCTAAAATTGTTTGATAGAAGTTGTTTTTCCAGGTAAATCATGCTGTAATTGTGAAATGACTGGGATGGTTCTCTGTGTGGAGATCCAGGGATGAATGAGATAATGAACTGCCACGCAGGGAATGACCATGGGATAGGGAAGAAAGCAAGTGGTGCTGAAAGTGAAATGGAACTGCGTGGGAGAGGGATTTTCCTCCTGCTTGTAGCTCACCCTCAGCCTGCAGGTGTAGTGCAGAATTAGATCAATACAGAACACATGTATTCTCCAGAACTGATTTTTTTTTTTCTTTTCTCTTAATACAGAAAATATTTCTGCTAATACAGTAAGATTTCTGTTGATCTTCTACTTTTCTCCTTCTGCCCTTGGTTTCCTTTTGTCTTCAAGCACAGAGAGAAGAATCTGAAAGCAGGGCTGGGTTTCAGCTCTTTGCTGGTGGCTCAGGGCAGTGCAGCTCAGCTCATTTGTGCTCAGGCTCCTTTCCTCAGTGCTGCAGAGTCAGGCTGGGACAGGGCAGCTGTGGGTCACCCTTACTATCATTTTCCTTCACACTGTTTTTCAAAAAGCTTTTAGAGTAACATGACAATTGCCAGCGTGGATAAGGATCAGTGACGGTTTAACTGAGTGACTTACCTCAGGAAATGATCAAAAAAGAAACTTCAGAGGAAAATATGAAACCTGCCACCCAAGAAAATAATGTAACAAATCCCTAGTGTAATAGAGAATAAATCTACAGAAGAGCCCCGAAACTCTTAATACATTCAGAAGCTTCCTGCTTGATTAACTATTACAGTTTGGGGTATTTTAATGGCCCTCTTTGAATCTAGCTAGAAATAATGTACTTCTACACAGGAGACCAAATGAATCTTGGCACTCCTGGCCAAGCCTCACCCTCTGCATCCTTCCACCCATTGCTCAGACAAATTGCCTTGTCCAGGAAGGTGTTAGAGACTGTTCACTGAGTGCAATGTCTGCCCACAAATCTGCTCTTCACATCTGTGTAAATCTTGACTCCTCTCACCCTGCAAAAGAAGCCAATTCCTTGTGGCCAAATGAGAAGGCAAGAGAATAATACAGCACTCTAACGATCAGCCCTGATTAATTAGCTGGTCCTTCTGGATGGAAACACCAGGGGTGGTCGTGCTTTAGGAGAAAGGGGGTCATGGGAGGTAATACTCTGCAGCAGAGCCTCTAGAGCAGGCTCTCAGCACAAATGATACATTTCTCCTTGTTGGGTTTTATGTTCCCAGTAAATTTTGTGCAGGTGGAAAATGCCACCTTCATTGCCCTGGAGACCCAGACACTGTTGCAGGCATTATTTCTTTTCCTGACATCACCTATAAACAAATATGTTTCTTCTATTTTTTTTTTCTTTTACCTATCCTTTTAGAAACTCTCCCATGGCAATGGAGACCAAATTCATACTTTATGCAGGCAAAAGATGTTCATACATGACAGGGAGAAATTCTGCAAGTACTGAGTGAGGAATCCCAGTGCCTTTAGTCAGGTTGCAGGTTGGTTGACTTTGGCATTGATATGGCTTTCTTGTTTGTCTTCAGTTTAAGCATCTGTTCTTAAGGAGAATGGACAACTTTTGGTCTTTAACATTCAGCTTGTGGATAATTTATCCCTGAAACGCCTTGCTACAAATCTTGAAACAAGTGGAAACTGTTATTTTGCAATGTCTAATGTGAAACAAGATTTTTTTTTTCTCTTATCTTGTTTGTACCTAAAAATCAGAACAATGGTTTACATCCAAGTGAATGCTCCGATATCACAAATACTCAAAATTGGTTCTTTCAGTTTTTTTCACATCTGGACTGGCAAATGAGCTCATGGCATCATGAGGGTTTGATGTGGCTGGAAAAGCTCCATGAGAATGGCAGAAGTGCCAGCAGCACAGAGTTCAGGCTCTGGCACCCAACTGTGCTCCTGCCTTTGCGAGTCCCTGCAGCACAGTGAGAACTTTGCAGCAGCCAGCTTTTCTCATTTGTTTTTCTGCTCATGAACTTCACCCACTGCTCTCAGTATCATTTTGAGAGCTCAGAAGACACAATATTTTAGCTTTTTTCTAGAAGAATCCATTGCAGGAGGTGCTGTAGCAGCACCCACTGCCCACATGACCCCATCCCTCATTTCTAAGGACAGTGCGTCAGCCAGACTGAGTAAAACACGGTTCTGAAAGTGCTCCGATATCACAAATACTCAAAATTTGTTCTTTCAGTTTTTTTCACATCTGGACTGGCAAATGAGCTCATGGCATCATGAGGGTCTGATGTGGCTGGAAAAGCTCCATGAGAATGGCAGAAGTGCCAGCAGCAGAGAGTTCAGGCTCTGGCACCCGACCGTGCCTTTGCGAGTCCCTGCAGCACAGTGAGAACTTTGCAGCAGCCAGCTTTTCTCATTTGTTTTTCTGCTCATGAGCTTCACCCACTGCTCTCAGTATCATTTTGAGAGCTCAGAAGACTCAATATTTTAGCTTTTTTCTAGAAGAATCCATTGCAACAGGTGCTGTAGCAGCTCCCACTGCCCACATGACCCCATCCCTCATTTCTAAGGACAGTGCATCAGCCAGACTGAGTAAAACACGGTTCTGAAAGTGCACCTGGCACTGTGGATACCAGGCATTATCTGAAGGCTGAAAACGTTCATTTTCTGCATCAATGGCAAAAAAATAGGGCAGAGAACAGTGGCTGACTTTAAAAGGAGCAGAACAGGCTGCAGCTTAAAAGGAATCTGCTCCAGATGACCAGTCTGAGCTGGTGATTTATTATTTCTGCCGCTGTAGTAGATGCTGTGTTTGGGTGAAAGTCTATATGGGCTGTCAGAATTGTTGCTTGTGTGCTTTCTCTCCTGTAATAGGACTAAACACTCTGACACCTCCTACCCAGGAATATTTACTGCTGCAGCCACGAAGAAGCATCAAATTAAATTTTCCAACCAAGGCAGGCTTCCTCCAGCCCTATTAGAGCATTACAGATTTCCTCAATGACAGTTAAGGAACTTGAGACCATCAGCATTTATTGTTAGCTTTGATTTCTGGGTAAAAAAAGTAATAAATAAAATCCAAATTCAATAACTGCTCTCCTTGCAAAACATGTGTCACCTACAAAGATCCATCACATATAGGCAGGTGCTACAGCACACTCATTTGTACTTTGTCTGCAGGTGGCAAACTAAACCCAGGAAATAAATGTACTGTAATGGAAAAGGTAAATGTTCAAGAAAAAATGTAAAGCTAAACAAGCATTTTCACATCAGAGGAACTTTGACTTTACTACCAACAGCTCCACTGCACAGAAAAGCTTCAAAAGGACTTCAGTCCATGCCATGAAGATCTTTTCCAGTTGATGTGAAATATTTCCCTCCCCTTCCAGATCTCTTTTCCCTACTTTAACCTCCATGATGGTAGTGTGAGCACCTGTATCATTGTCTTTATTTCCATCAGGGAGTCCTAGATGATCCTTCTCCTTCCAACTCCTTGAAAGTCAGGAACAGCTGACACAAAACCAATATGTGTTGTAGCAAGATGTGCTCTCCTGGAGACATTGCATATCCTTTAAAGATAGTGACTAATCTCCTCCATTATTTCTCTTTCATTAGGGAAATAATTGTCTGTACCAGACAACTTGTAGCAGAATAATAAAGCAAAGAGTAAGCAGGGATGTGAATAAATAGAGTGAGTCAATATTGCTTTTGTTAAGTCAGATTGTGGCTAGAAATCTCATAGAGTTCTTTGAGGGAGTTTATGAGCTTGTAAATGAAAAGAATTGGTCAGCATAGCATAGCTGTATATCCACAAGATTTCCATTAAATTTCCTCACTAGGGGTCTTAAAGAACTGAGTCCTCCATGGGATAAAATAACTTCTCAATTTATGCATTAACAACTGGTTATAATATAAGAAACAAAAGGTAAGGAGTGTTTTTACTGGTTTCCAACAAGGTTGTAAAAGGTTGTCTGCTTGAACTGTTTTTATTCAGTAGTTCACCATAACCTCAAAATGGAGATGAATATGGCAAATTGCTGAGGATAGAAATGTACTCGTTTTAACCAGACTTGGAATTTATTTCAAAGTGTATAAAGCTCCCAGGACATATAAAAATCATAGAAGAAATACATTGAGGGAGGGAATTTTTGACTGGATAAATTATAGGAGTCTGGACTGTGTTAAATAGGCCATGATGATTCAACTGTGGTGGATGAAGAAGGGTAAAAGATGAGATAAACCTCTGAAATTATTGGCTGTGGGGAGAAGATGTACATGGAGACATTATTCAGTTTCTTTCAATATAAAACCAGGGATGTATATAATGAAAAGAGTTGAAAACAGAATTCAAGTAAATAAAAAAATATATATTTTTAGCACAAAATAAAGAATTGCTTTGAGGAACTCATTGTCCCAGGATATTTCAGTGGCTGAAACTGTGAACAGATTGGAAAAAGATTCATTGAGATTAACTGCTGCTGTTGCACAAAGCTATAACACCTATTACACATTATGAAACCCAAAAAAGCCCTGAACTCCAGAAACTGGGAAAATCATCAATGTAAAATTATCTTTCTTCTTGTAGATTCCATCCTAGAGAACCTGCTATCACTCCCCTCACGATCAAAACAGGGAGTTAGTCTTTGGTCCAGCAGTTCTTCCATTTTTACGGCAGCAATTCCATAGCATGGCCACCACCTGAGCCTGCCTGGCACGTGCAGTGCCTGGAGAGGAGCTGGGCCACAGCTGGCACTGGATAGGGGTTGGAGGCTACAATAATTCTGAATTTTATGCCCATTTATACCTCACATTGCTCGCATTGTATCTTCCATATACCTTGCCTTATATCAGAGTGACATTTTCTCTTTGCAGTGACATGACATAACGCCATATAGAAAATGGTCTAGTTTAATAAAACATTGCCTATCTGTATATAAAAACAAGTTTTCCTTGTCTTAATGGTGCCATTGGAGAAAGCTAACTGGTTGTGGAAAGGACAAGATTATGGTGGAGTCAAACTCAGCGTGGGAAAACAGGGATGTTTATCAACAGAGACACTTGGGGACTAAAAAGTGATGAAAAAGAGAGTTGATGAACTGTGACCATGAGCCTCAAACCTTCCTTCTCTTCTTTTCCTCATACTTTAAACGGATTAGGGGGGTTTGGAAGGATCTTGGCTGTGAAGGACATCCAGAAAACATCCTGCTCTTGCCCCTGTTCAAAGACCACTGGAGTCAAAGGGGCCCTTTCCTGCAGCACTCTGTGTTCAGGCTTCAGCTCCCAGAGCAGATTATCCATGGCAGATAGCTGGCAGGGAAGCAGGGCTGTGCTGCCTTCCTCAGCCATTAATTGCAGATCCAAACCAGCAACCCAGATAGCAAAGAAAGGAACAGTTCTGTGGTGGTGTTCACAGGGGTCTCAGGTTGAGGGAAGAGACGAGGATTTGACTCCATGTTGCAGAAGGCTTGATTTATTATTTTATGATATATATTACCTTAAAACTATACTAAAATAATAGAAGAAAATATTTCATCAGAAGTCTAGCTAAGAATAGAAAGGAATGATAACAAAGGCAGCTATCTTGGACTCTCTGTCTGAGCCAGTTGGGCTGTGATTGGCCATTAATTAGAAACAACCAACATGGACCAATCACAGATGCACCTGTTGCATTCCACAGCAGCAGATTGTTTACATTTTGTTCCTGAGGCCTCTCAGCTTCTCAGGAGGAAAAATCCTAAGGAAAGGATTTTCCATAAAAAGATGTTTGGGACACAGTTGCACTCCCTGGGCCTGGTTTAGCTCAGTCTGTGTCCTGCCCTCCTGCCCATCACCCCTCAGAGCTGCTCAGCTGATCCATCCCTTTCTTCTTTCTCTGTGGCTCTGGTGTTTGCTGGAAACCACTCTCGCATTATCAATGAACAGAGACCCCATATTTTTTGAGTTCTGGTTCCCAGCTCCATCCCGTAGGGGCTGCTGTTTCAGAATTGTTTGGGAGTGTGTGGGTTGCCTTGTCACGTTGGTTGGGTAATGAAAGGGTACAGAAAAACAGCCTGAGTTCTGCTACTGGAGACATGTAATTATTGCTGATCTCCAGGGAGCATGTAAGCTGGGGTTTCTTTATTATTATTTGTTCTATGACAATGGTATCTGGATCTTCACCTTTCAGCCTAATCCCAGATTTAACAAGCTAAAAAGATGGATGTATCAGCAGGGCTTCTAAGGGGAAAAGAATGTGCAGAGTGTTTAGTGCCCTGTACCTGCACCCAGACTTCCCTGTAATGAAAATGCCCAATGGTGGGACTAAAATAGTGCACCTGTAAATTGTTGCTGGTTTTGAGCTGGATTCCACCTGCACACTTGCTTATCTGCAACTGCATGGAGAAAGAGCAAGTTGAAAGGCAAGGAATGATGAATATAAACTGGAGATGGATTGTGAGGGCACAGTGGGTATTTGATTTGCAGGAAAATACACCAGAACCAAGATCTGAGCACTCAGGCATGGTCCCTGCAAAGCAGAGGCTGCTGTGGCCATTGTCTGGTTGGGAGCAAAGGGGAGAGGAGAGAAAAGCAGATTGTGTGACTAAATCCCTGTGAAAATGAGCTGTGATCCATCGGGGGCAGAGTCTGGCACTTGCCTCACCTTCATCCGCGCTGTTTCCTCTCCTGCTGCTTGAAGATAGCCAAGAGCTTCCTTTTTAATCAAGGACCATTGGAAAGCACCAGCGGGCTCCCACTCACAACGCATTGATTGGCTTCCCACCGCAGTGACAATTGCATCCTGTAATCAAAGCAGCAATCATTAACGCACGATTATCCCCCCTCCACACACTCACAGGCTCACACACACTCCTGGAGCAGGAGGGATGGCTCTGAAATGCGGAACACAAACAGAGCTCAACCTTCTCCTGGCTGGGCCTCGGTCCAGGTGGATCCTTTGCCAGAGGCTCCAGGAGGGGAGGTGTTGGTGGTGGAGTCAAGACTGGGAATCAAAAGGCAAATTCCAAAGGAACTGAGAGGGAATCCAGGCTGATGCAATCGTCATTTTCCCTCAGTGCTCCCCCATCCCATCCCTGCTGCTTGAGCATCCCTCCTCAGGCTGTGCCTGAGCTGTTGGCACTGGGCTGGAATCTCCTTCCTGCAGGTTCCCTTCCCCAGTGCTTGCAGAGCACTGTGGCCACTGGAGAAGGTAGAATTCTGGGGCTGTCTGACCTTCTGAATGCTTGGAACACAGCTGGGACAATTTATTCTGGAGGCACCAAACCTTGCTTCCAGATTCCCTTTCCTTTTTGTGTGCCCACCTGCTTCCAGCTCCCTTTCAGATGTTTCCTTTCTGCATAGGCTGTTCCCTCTCCACACCCAGGATATGGACAGGGTCTCCTTCTTCTTCTCTTCTCTTCTCTTCTCTTCTCTTCTCTTCTCTTCTCTTCTCTTCTCTTCTCTTCTCTTCTCTTCTCTTCTCTTCTCTTCTCTTCTCTTCTCTTCTCTTCTCTTCTCTTCTCTTCTCTTCTCTTCTCTTCTCTTCTCTTCTCTTCTCTTCTCTTCTCTTCTCTTCTCTTCTCTTCTCTTCTCTTCTCTTCTCTTCTCTTCTCTTCTCTTCTCTTCTCTTCCCTTCTCCCTTCTCCCTTCTCCCTTCTCCCTTCTCCCTTCTCCCCTGTTCTGTCTCCTTTGGACATCCATCTCCACCAGTGGCTCAGAACATTCTTTAGCACATCTGCCTTCTCCTTTATTTTTTTTTTTTTGAGTTTGATATAAATCTCCACAGAAAACTTATCCAGATGAAAAAGGAGTTCTTTTAACCTTTACACTTCCAAATCAGAAGAATAAAATAGGTGTTAAAGAATCAATGGCATCTGAACTTTGCAGATTGCTTTAAAGGCAGGAGAAAAAAAATAAGAGTTATGTAAAATCTCTATGTATTTTACTTTGAGTTGTGTTTGATGAAATAAAAATGAAAACTTTTTTTCACCAGCCAATATCTGGTATTCCTTTAGAAATTTGGCTTCACTTTATTCCCTGATGATTCAAAAAAAAATTCCATGAAGGTTAATTTTTAAAGGTGGGTATTTTAGAACTGAGATGTTGCAAAGTGGTGTTCTGAAATGCCAAAAAAAGAAAAGTAGTAGCAGTATCAAAATCCACACTTCTATTTCTTATCATCAAAGGTAGCACTGAGTTGAAGCTTATTTTATATATAATTTTCATCCCTCTAATTTTCTGTTTGGGATCTTTTCACATTTACTCCTTGTAAACAGCCATCCATTCCTCATGGTTATAAATTTTTTTTCCCCTTAAAGGTAAGGAAACTAAACTGTCCTTGTAAGAGTCAAAGTATAAAGGAGTCCAGCTTAGAACAACTGACACATTTCTCTGTAATTATAGAGGTGTTTATGGAGCAGCTGCAGCACCTCACCAGCACTAAACTAACTTCACACACACATTTGTGGAAAACCAGGTTAAAATGCTGCTTTATTTTCCATTTCTGGGATATTATGAAACATGGCTCAGCCCTGGAATGAGATGGAGATAGAGAGTTTACAAAATATTATCTGTAAGCAAATTTCTGGACAGTAAGAACATTAATTTTCTTTATTGCAAAGCATCTTCTGGAAAGGCTGTGTGGTGTCATCTGCTGATTCTTTCTTTCCCTTCTCACCTGGTTTCCAGGTTTTTAGGGGTGAAGAAGACTCTTCCATAAAATAACCAGTAGGAGACAGAAAAAACACAAGAACACAAGCCTGTCACATTGGGAAAAGTATTTCCCTGTCAGCCTATATCAGACTGACTTATTAGCAAATCATTAGCAACAAACAAATCTCCAGAGTTTGGAATTCCTTTCCGTTCATTCCAGATAAATATTTAAATGTGTTTGTCTTTATTACATTTCTCTGGGCTTATTCTAATGTGTTTGGCTTGGAAGTCAGACTGAGGATTTTGGAGTCTGGAACAGCTTGGCAGAGCCCACAATCTGAATGCAGAATAAATTAGTGGTGCCTGGTGGTTGGGTGGCTTTACAAGGCAGTGTTTCAAAAATCCCTTTAGATTTAGGACCTCCTGGGGAAGAAAATAGAAAAGTAGAATCATAGAATAGAACAGACATTACATCTCATCTCATTCCACCCCTGCCATGGGCAGGGACACCTTCCACTGTCCCAGGCTGCTCCAAGCTCCATCCATCCTGGCCTTAGGCACTTCCAGGGATCCAGGGGCAGCCACAACTGCTCTGGGCACCCTGTGCCAGGGCCTGCCCACCTTACAGGGAAAATTTCTTCCCAATATTCCATCCAACCCTGCCATTTGTCAATTTTAAACCATTCCCTCTCATTCTGACACTCCATGAACCTGTCCAAAGTCCCTCTCCACCTTTCTTACAAAAGGAGAGTTTGTTTGTTGTGGGATCTGCAGCCCTTCAGATCCTCCTCTGAGCTGCCCTTCTTACAGGTGGTGTTTGCTCCTGCTCCAAGTGAGACAAGGGCAGGAAAATCTAACCCCATTTTTCAAGCCCAGTAAATAGTTCAGGCCAGTTTTGAGTGTCTCTTTTGTTACAGCTTGTTCAGCTGCCTCCAGAGCCCTGCAGCGGAGAGGAGGACCTGAAGTTGAAGAGGAAAAAAGTCTTTCCCTGGTTGATTCTATTAATGAGTGGAATTATTCCCAGGCACACACATTTCTATTTTTCACAGCTGGTTCTGACCCCTATCAGGGACTTCAGCCAAGAATGGCTATCAAGCAGGGCACATCCCAACCCTCAAAGAGCCAGCAGCTCCCTAAGGCACAATTCCCCAGTGTTGAAGACTGCAATGCAAGTTGTTTTCCATTACCATCTGCATGGCAGATTACCCTTGTCAAGTGGACAGTTTGCCTTATCTCTGTCTTTGAGTGACCACAATCACTCCTCCCTGGGAGGGGACACCTGCTGATAACAGCTATTGAATGTCCCTGCATGGCTGATAAGAACTACAGCATCCCATTGGGAGATGTGAGCCCAGAGGGAGGAGCCAAGCATTCCTACCTGGATATAATCTGGAGGTTCTGGAACACCAGCACAGCTTCTGCACTGGATTCCCCAGAGGAACAGCAGCTGCCTCTGCCCCTGGATCTTCAGAGGAAGAATCCATCCTTCTCTACAGGATCCCTGCTCCAGCAGAACCACCCCTGACACTGCAGGAGGGCTGAGCCACAATTCCAATGGGACTGCTGCCAGCACCCTGACCCACAGGGTGTCAGGTTGGGTTCTGACTCTGCCAGTGTTGTTCTGGTGTACTGCATTGGTTATTTTATCCTTTTTTTTTTTTCCTTTCCCTGTTAAAGAACTGTTATTTCCTGCTCCCATATTTTTGCCTGAGAGCCCCTTAATTTAAAATTTATAGCAATTTGGAGGGGTGGGGAGGGTTTACATTCTCTATTTCAGGGGAGGCTCCTGCCTTCCTTAGCAGACACCTGTCCTTCCAAACCAAGACATCCAGCAGCTGGATTGTTGGAAAGAGGGCCAAGATCTCCACAAAAGCAAACATTGCCTCACAGAAGCTTTGCCTTGAGGGGAAACTTGCACTGCTACAAGCCACTTTAGCCCCTGGGTTCAAGGGAATTCCCAGTGGAGGAAAAAAAATAAATAAAATTGGTTGGCTCTTCTACTACACAAACAGACACAAAAGCACAAACATGTGCAGCACCGCCTTTCCTAAAAGTGCATTATTATTAACTGGAAACAGCAGCCAGATCCATCATGTTCAGCATGCCCCACATCACTGCTTCACTAAACACCACAGATTATTTCCCTGTAATTGCCTTCCTGAGCTGTCTAGCAGCCTCGATTCATTTCCATTAAAGCTTGGGAGGATGAGATCATTTAATATTCTTACATTCCCCCTTTCAGCTTTCCCCTAGATTTTTGTTTGTTTGTTCTGTTTGTTTTGTTTGTATTGTTTTTTGTGGTTTGTTTGTTTTTTCATTTGTTGTTTTTTTTGGGGGTTTTTTGGTAGATGTAACAATTATGTGCTCATTGTCACCCTCCGTCACTGCAGTTAAAGTTTAGCACTTGGTATTGCAGGGGAGCAGCTGAAACAATAGTGAAATAACAACAGTAGTTTTCACCCATATGTGTTCTCTCCTGAACTTAAGAGGGAAATACATTTATGCCCTGCACAATTTGACAGATAACAGCTTTGCCTCTGCCACATCCCTTCACTTTGCACAGGACAACTTGGTGGAGCAGACGCGAGGAGAGAAAAGAAAGCAGAAGAAAGCTCCGTAGCCTGGTACTGTCCAAGGGCTGACACCAAACTGGTAAATCATCTGCTGATTGTTTGCCTTTGTAGCTGCAGAGTGTTAATTAAAACTATTCTGGATGTAGATTGAGTTTGTGCACTCGGAAGTTATCATCAATGCCTCACCTGCCTTGAATAAGAACTGCACATCCTGTGATAAATGCAGGGAGCGTTTTGCCCGGTTTCACGGAGTGTCTGCAGCTTCCTCTGCAGGATTTATTCCTCACCAACTCTGTGCCATCTCCTGAGCTGCCACTGAGCACAGAGTGGGGTCATCCTCCAGTGTGAGACAGCCTCCACCTGCTTATAGCAACAGAAACACTCGGGTGGCTTCGGATGAGATTGGATTTGATGCCAGGATCATCTCCTGGTAGAAAAATAGATATTAAGTGAACAATCCTTCCATCAGACATGTACAAATCCTTGAGCATTTGCCAGTCTGGAAGAACTGTTAATGTCTCTATTAGAGTTTCAGTGCTGGCTTTGTCTCACCCATGCTCTGCTTTTGAGGACAGGATCCAAGAAGCCATGTTACCATTTCTGTTCCTTTTCCTCATTTTCTGCACATGAGTTTTTCAGTTCTGATTTTTTTTTTCCTTTCTGATAACTGGTAATCTCATAAAGGAGCTATCAGATATTTCAAATCTCTCCTGTTCTGGTAATTACTACACTTTGATGCAGCAATCTTTTGATGTTGCTGCAACCTCATTTTTTCATTAGTTCCCCATGTCACTGCTGTCAGAGTCTGACCTGATCTGACCCCGTGCTCCCCCAAAATGTTGGCTGCCAGACAGGAGACCAGAAAGCTTTGGACAGGGGTTTTCATGCTCATTTTGTGCTCAGCTGTGTAAGTGCCAGGTAAAACCTGGGGCCACACAGCCTGTGCTCATCTGAGCTGTGCCACACCGTGTACCTGATCACATCCAGAAGTAAAAGCTCACTTAAAAGGCCTGCTGAGGCAGCTTGGAGACCTCTGCATAATTGAGAGGATCCCAGTTAGTGTGGAAATGTGTATTCCACACTGACAGCTCCACGGGGACGTGAAAAGCAAAAATTCACACACTGTTACTAGATGAAGTGGCACAGAATAGGAAATATGATTAGCAAGGAGGACAATTCATAAAGCAGAGCAGCCCTGTGTTATCTTTTTCCAGTCTTGATCTCCTAAAGCAGCTCTAGGGTATTTTTTGGTTTTTTGGGGTTTTTTTCCCAGCATTATTGGTTTTTGTAGCATTTCTGGCTTTTGCAGCATTTTCTGCAGCATTAGTGGGCTCCTCCTCAGCTTTGCTGGGCCACAGAGGTTGAGAGCATCACCCTGGGCCCTGCCTGCACTAACAGAGGCTCAGCCCCAGTGAGGAAAAAGCAGGAGAAAAATGGGGAATAGGGCAGTTCCTGGGCTCTAGGAAGGATTATGCCTGGTTTGCCTCAAAAAATAATTAAATCAAAACAAAGGGCCTAACACAGACTTATGCAACACTTGGCCAGCTCCTAATTTTGATTTCAGGGGCATGCAGTGATTCACATCAGCTGGATGTCTATCTCTATATACATATATTAAGGTCTGACACAATTACCAGTTTGTCAGTGCTAAAATAGTCTGGGCATGAGGAGGAATTCAGATATAACAGAACTAAAACATGGAACTGAGCTGCCTCAGGCTGCCTCTCTGAACCCCCAGGATGGGAAGGCACCCTCCAGGCACAGAGCTGCATGTTATATGGGGAGCAGCTGAGTGAAGCACCCCTGAGATCTCCTGGGCGCCAGACCACCAGCAAAGGGGTGAGGGATTTATCAAACCCTTGTCTTTATCAAGAAAATGGGGGTTACCTTCTGTACTGAGAGAGAGACACCATTGTCTGAGCTCAAGGCAGGGAGGGAAGGAAAGAAGGCACATCATTTCCCATTCACAGAGCAAGACAAAGCAGGCACGTTAATATTTATTAACACATCCTCGAATGAGACAAAAGCAAGGCCTGCTGTTGCAGACAGGTTGAGATATTACAAAAGAAAGGTTTTATAAAATATGCTTTAAGGGTCCTGCTTACAAGCTAGAGTAGCTTGTAAGATCCCACAAAGAAAAATCATAAGAATGAAGGCAGTTAACACAACAACCTGTTCTAGTAAAAAAAGTAACTTTGCACCTGCATGAACAATAGACCTGTCCCATGAGAATCAGTGAAGAAGATATGTAAACAATCCAAGAATAGAGAGATTTGATGCAAAGGTAAAATGCCAGTTACTATCCAATGAACTGAATGGAAAGAAAACTAGTGGCCAATTGGGGTTGAACATGAGGTCTGTAAAAACTGTATAAAAATGAATAAAGAATTGGCTTTTCTGCATGAAAAAACCGAGTCCTGTTTGCTTATTAATGCAACAGCCTGCTTTATATGGGGTTAAACACACTCAGGAGATACAGGAGGCTATAAAACTGGAAGGGGTTGCCCATGCCACAGCCCCATGGACTCAAGGGAAAGTTTAAATGTGACCAACATGGCACTGAGACAGTGGTGCCACTCGGGTCAAGCAGCAGCCACAAAACAGCTCTGAGAGCCACAAATGAACTTCTTCTCCTGGGGAACCTGAGGGTTGGTGAAGTTACTGGAGGTGTTTGGCTGCAGGTAGCACCTGTCAGGGTAGGCTGGGGTGGGAATGTGCAGACTGACTGTGTTCCCTGCCCAGGGCAGACCCCAGAGTGTCACAGACATCTTTTATGGAAAATCCTTTCCTTAGGATTTTTCCTTCTGAGAAGCTGAGAGGCCTCAGGAACAAAATGTGAACAATGGTTATCTGCTGCTGTGGAATGCAGCAGGTGCATCTGGGATTGGCCCATCTTGGATGTTTATAATTAATGGCCAATCACAGTCAGCTGGCTCAGACAGAGAGTCCAAGACAGCTGCCTTTGTTATCATTCCTTTCTATTCTTAGCTAGCCTTCTGATGAAACATTTTCTTCTATTCTTTTAGTATAGTTTTAAGGTAATATATATCATAAAATAATAAATCAGCCTTCTGAAACATGGAGTCAGATTCTCGTCTCTTCCCTCAACATGAGACCCCTGTGAAGGCTGTCACACCCAGAGTCACCCATGCCTGAGGCTGCCAAGGGGAGCAGAAGGTGCACCCTTCTTCCCTGGGGGCTCTCAGCCACGCAGTCTCACTCTCCTCCAGGACACTGGGTGTTGTCACCCTGTTTGAGCCCCCAAACCATCGCTTCCCCCCTGTGCCACAGCTCAGGAAATCCTGGGATGTGCTCCTGGAGCCAACTTCTCTGCAGCCTCTGCCTTGGTGCAGCACCCAGGCTCCCAATGGACCCAGAGCCCCAAGCTCAGTGCCAGTCTGACTCATCTAATGACTGACAGAAAGGATGCATTCCCACTCCACAAACCCTTCTATTTATTTTTTTTAGGCAATCAATAAGCCCCTGATTACAATGTTCCCTTCCTTGCCCTTGTTCAGATCTGTGTAAGCCTGGTAACGTCACTGAGTGGAACAGATAAAAGTTTTACTGCTCCTTCAGGGCTGTTACGCCAAATGAGGAATTGCTACATATTCACCCACAAACAGCTGCTAATGTTTAATTTTTTTTACATAAAATGCTCTGGAAATAAAGATGCATTTGGCTGAGCAGCTGTAATGCTCAGTTTTGCCTTGCAGTGGCTGCAGTGTGGAGGGCAGTGCTTCTCTCCAGCATCACCTCTGCCTCACTGGGTTCAATACATCAGCAAAGGGTGAGAGCTCAGCTAAAGCCTTGTTCATATCAGCTCCAGCTGCTGGGCTTGCACAGGGTCCTGGAACTTGGGCTCACATTGCAGAGAACATTCAGACCTAAATCCACTGTCTGAAAAGAAAAAAGCCTTACTTCTGAGCAGGGAATGCTTTTTACCTTTTGTTTCTGCACATCGAAAAGAGTTGGAGTTTGTTGCCCATATAAGTCTTACCTCTCACCAAACTCTTACATTTTTCTGCTTACCTTCAGGATGTCTGATTTCTCCTGGTTTCACTTTACAGTTTATTAGATGGGGACCAGTGGTTGAATTAAGCTGGACCCTGCCAGCAGCCCTCTGGCACAATGGACTTTCACCTATTTCTCCAACAGCACATGTGAAATGAAACCTGCAAATAAAGGAGAAGCAAACTACTAGAAGGTCTCAAGAGGTGAGAGGAAATGGAATTAATCACCCTCTGAAATATGGAGGCCATAGCAAATGAGAATAGGTGAGGTTTGATGTCAGGAGGAGAAGCTGGCAGCGGGGCTCAAACTCTGATAGCTCCTCCTCAGAACATGGCTCAGCCTGGCTTTCATCTCCCAAGCTCTGGAGCAGCTCTGTGCTTCAAAAAAAGCCTTTGAGGGATCTCTCTGTTGAAAAGGGAAGGAAATTGAGCAAGGCAATCACATCAACAAGTCCAGCAGTGCTCAGCCTGTGGAACTGATGCCACCCAAAACCTCCCATGTTCTCTCAGGAAATCCATGTATTAGACCTGGAATTAGGAAGCTCAGGTTTGAGAAATGGCTGCTGATGCCCTTTAAGAAGTGACTCTTACTGTTCTATCGACAATATTTGAGCACACCTCATCCCAAAGGACATGGCAAACAGATTAATTAAGCGTCCAGTAAATAAACCTATAGGGAAAGTTTATCAAAGCAAGGCACAGAGCCACAAAGTGATTTACGCCAGGCTGTGGCTAAGGCTGATTCCCAAATCCATTCCCTGCACACCACTAGACAGTTCCTTTTTTTTTTTTTGTTCACTGCCACCAGTGCTTTTGTACCACAAAGCTCAGCCAGCCCATAAAACTGAATAAAACAGGTCACTTAACACACAAGCACTCTGGACAACTTCCTGCTGGGTTTCTTTAACGAGGAGAGCAGAGTTTGGCTTTGAAGCCTCAGGGCAGAAGTCGTGGAATGTGTGCATGTGAGTGTGCATGACACTGGATAAATGTGATCAGATGTGGTGTGACAAAACTATCAGGGAGACATTTGCATTGCCATTTCTGCAGCAGGGCTGCCCGTGCAGGGCAGAGAGGGAACATGTTCAGGGTGTCAGGCGTGGTGCATGTTATAAATGAGAAGCTTGACTAGGCCAATGTTCAAGCAGCAATCAATTTATCAATTAATATGGTAAAGTATGAGCAATGCAGCGCTGGGAACAGTGGGGGAAGTTTTCCCTCCAACTGCACACCCATAGTTGATGGTTATAGGTATTTATAGGGGTACTCATCAGCTTTCTCAGCAGTTTCTATTCCAATTGTTACTCATCAGCAGTTTCTATTCCCAATTTTTACGTCACAATTCTATACACTATTGTGATTTAGTTTTTCTCAGGATGTATCCCAAAAGGAGTATCCCAGGTGGTGGGGGATAGAAAGAAGAAAGACAAATCCCAGCTGGTGAGGTCCAGCTCCCCAGATGTGCGTCCCCCTTTTAATTACAATAAATCTCATAACAGTGATGTCCGGCTTCCCTTGGTCGAAACTATAAATCCTTGAGTTGATGTTCATCTTCCTTTCTCAAGCTGCTTTTCTCTGTTTTGTTAAGGTGCGACATAAGCAAGTTTCCTTTATATATATTCCAAAGCTATAGTTTCAAGGATACAAGCAATATTCTAAAATTATACTTCAAAAGGTTATTATTGCAGAACTCTTTAAGGCTTAACTACAAGCAAAGAGCAACATCCTTAACGCTTTAATTCAAATGCTCCTAAATCAACCAAGGTTAATTGCAAACACAAGATGAGTTCAAAGGCCTTCTCCTGTGCTTTACTTTTCTTCAGTTATTATTAGAATTTGCAACTGTCCCATGGTTGGTCTCCACATATATCACAATTACAAATACACACATTGCCTGTATGCACCTGACACAAAACACAGCTTTGTATTTCACATACAGAGTAATGGGAGGTGATGTGAGAGCCAGAGAGTGATCACTTTCATTAGCAGAGACATCCCAAACTCACAGGGACAGTGGCTGCTCACCGAGGGCAGCTCCTGGCTCTGGAGCTCCTCTGACTCGAGCTGGGGGCATTGGAACATTGTGGATTTGTCCTGACATCCTCCCTTCCCTGTGCAGTGCCCTCATGCCCAGCTCAGCAGTCCCAGGCTGAGGGACACCACAGTGCCCCAGGCAGAGCCAGAGCCTGTTCTTTCTCTGTGTGTGCTCCAGAGCAGGGCAGCACAAAGGGATCTGCAGCCCATTTACTCCCTGAGCAGCTCCAAATGCACCTGGAAGCCAGAATAACAGATTTAACCCCCCTGTGAGCAAGGGTGATTATTTTAGGATGTGACATGTACCAACAGTTCTAGGAAGTTTTAGGTGTATTGCCCTTTTCCTTCCACTTTTGCACCCCATTATGCGACTGGGGAGAGTGGTTTATATGACACCCAAGAGACTTCCTGAATGGAGGAAAGCTGGAGAATTAATTCATTCTGCACACCTCTACCTCAGCTAGTTTGTGGTGTAAGAGCTCTCATCAAGGAAAAAAAAAAACCTGTCAGACACTCAAACCTGAGCATTTTACATATCTTTAACCAGTTCTTCCTTTTTTATTTATTCCTATAAATACAGTAGGATTTGGCAGGGAGAACTGCACAGGTGGAACTGAGTAATGGCTCTCAGGGTTTCTATAAATTCCGAACACCCAAGCTGACAATGTACATGTCATCTTTACCAATTCATCCCCGAGCCCGTGCCAGGCTCTCTGCAATAAACTTCCCCTCTGTTTCCCAGCTAATCATGTGCAGCATAAATCCCACAGCTCACAGCCTGCTCGCAGGGCTGAGCAAGGATCAGTCTGGGGGTTTATCCTCAGATGTGATCCAGCTGACACAACTTTTCTCCCCTGCTCACCCTCCACCAGCAAAGGAACCTCAGTGAGGGCGATAATCAGAGTTCAGCCGATTTTCTAATTCAAATGCAAAGAACCTGGACATCCCCACTTGCTATGCTGCCCACCACCTCTCCCCTTTCTGTTTCCCTTGTAAACAAGCTGCAGGTGAATCGTGCTGCTCAGCGCTTTTCAGACTTTATCCCTCTATTTTTAAATACAGCACAAATGTGATTAGCACATCAGCCTGATTATCTGCACAAGGATTCAAGAAGAAGAAGAAGACTGCCAGCCAGCTTCAGGTCTTTGGAAATCCTGTTAAGGTTAAAGACAGCGTTCACGGGAGTGAGGGGTGGTGCTGCTGTGGCTCTGGAGAGGTGAGGAAGGGAAAAGCTGCACTATCACACTCTGCCTCTTTGTGTCACCCCAGTCGTGCAGAGAACTGTTCAATCTGCTCTTTCCTTTATCACAAAGGTAAATATTGTACTAGAAGCTCACCAAAATGACCTCTCTTGGCCGCGTGCGCCACATTTCATCCTTTGCTCTCAAATTACATTTTTTTCCCATGTTGCTGGCTTCTTTTCTGCTCTTTTGGACACTTGCCCAGCTTCTCAGACACTGATACTCTCAGTATGGACAAACAGGCACGTGGGTGTCTTGTGAGAGCACACACCAACACTTTACAGAGGTATTTGGGTTTGTAGAGGCCCAAAATATGCCTTTTTTTGGATTCAGTGGGCTGACTCTGGAAACACAGCACAGCATCTGCATTTCCATCTGGGAAATGGGGAGGAAATCTGGACAGACATATGGGAGTCACTGTTTTTATATTTCCAACATTGATGGATAAGCATCTGAATTTTCAGCAGCCGTCTCCTTAGCTCAGAGTCAACAGAGTTTGCTCCTTGTTGGGTAAAAGAACAAGTATTTCAGACCAAACTCCACTGGTGAGGAGTCAGAGCTCCTGGATGTTGAGAAGAGCTGCACTCCCTCTTGGGAAGCCTGTTCAGATCACTGGGTGCCTGGATTCAGCACAAAGGCTATGAGATGAGTGCTTGTCACACTTGAATCTAAAAAGTCAGCCCCAAGTGTTGCCAGAGATGGGAAAATATTTATTCTCAAAGCAGTTCCTCGTTGCAGACCTTAAAAAAAGGTTTTTCTTTTTGCTGTTAGCCAGATGTGGCACTAAACACACATATATGCACATACAGGTGTCCATATATCCCTGTGCAATTTTCCCACAACCTTGCAATCTCCTGGAAAATTCCCCAGCAGGCATTAAACCCCAGAAATCCCCAGAAAGGCTAATAAATCATTCTAAGTATGATGTTTGCAGGGGAAGGCATTTTGGAGATGATAAAATGAAGCCCATTTTCCAAATGTCAATGAACCCACAGCAACGGTGAGTGGCTTTTCAGATGTCTGCCCACTTATTAGAGATGTGCTAAGTCAGGTGCTTACAAAATTCGACTAGAAAAAGTTAGAGTATAAATGAGTGTAGCCTTTCCAAGCCTATAAAAAGGGAGGCAGGGATCAGAAATGATTGGGGGGAAAAAAATGAATCTCCCACAAGCCTATTTTTCAGAAACCAGAGTTCAGCTTGCTCCTGAGAGCAGCAGGAAGCACAGCATGGAGAGGTAATTGCCCATGAGAAATTCTCTTTGAATACATAGGACAACATTACTGGGCAGAGAGGCAGGAGGAGGAATAAACCAGAGCTCTGTGTGTGCTACTGAGGAACCTGTTTGTACCAATTCCTACACATCCACATATTGCTGATGTATTAATTAATACCTGGGAGGAAAGTCACCCCAACCAGGGGCTCAGCGTGTCTGTTGTGAGCTGCCAAATCCCAGCACCTTCCATGGGAGACACAGGAAATGGTAAATACAAACACAGATGTCATGTCCAACTGCAGAAATGAGATGTGAGGGTTGCTGTGGTGGGTAATGCATTCATTAAGTTCCTGCTTTTGAGGTGCTACTTTTGAGGGAATAGGATGCCAAATTCACTCCACACCATGGCAATCACAGAGCATTTTACAACAGGATCCTACCTCCTTATTTTTTTGTCATTGGTAAAGGAACCATTTGGAAGTGCAACCCCTGCAACCTTTCATTAAAGGAGATGGGAAGCCAAGAAAGTGGAGGGGATAGATGGCATTTTAATGAAACATTAGACACAAAGTGATGGCCACACTATTGTGTGTTAGGAGGCTCTGAAGGATGCTCAGCCAACTTGATAGCTTGATGGAATGAACATTTAAATGCTTCTTGTTGGGAAGGAGGTGTGGGATAATGGAACAGGCCATGCTGCTGGCACTGAGGGGTTGATTTTTGCAGCACAGCCATGGCTGATAGTTTAAGTGTCCTACCAATGTGTGTTAGTATTGTAAGAGAATTGTAATTAAAATGCCCAGGACCTGATTCTTCTCCCACGTGCAGCACCAGTTTCAGGGAATTTGTGGCTCAGTCATATCAGTACAAATGAAGAGAAATTCCAGCTGGGTATCTCTGTGTATGAGCCTTCTTCCACAAGGTATTTAAGGACAAGTTTAAATCAATCCCTATTCAGCCAAGACTGATGCAGATCTTTGGCTTTCAGTAAAGAAACGTGCTTAAAACCTTTGTCTAACAGGAATGAACCACAAGCCAGGGCTTTAGGTTAGTTCTTGTACCTTTCCTGATGAACCTGGCTACAGAGGAAAGGCATTATTTGAAAAAGAAGGGTATCAGTGGTGTGAAGCCAGATTATCTTGAGCCTGCAGGGAAGTTTATTACTTGGCTGCAGCACCTCAGCAGAAAGATATTTGATATTGATACCCATCTACCAGATGCAAAAGAAAAAGAATAAAAAAGAGAAATTAAACACCAGGAAACGAAACAGCTAAATGGACTAAATGACTTTTAATGCTGCCTTCCAACACAAACTATTTATGATTCTATAATTCTATAAATATTAGATTGCATTTTTAGTGTTTTGCTACTTATATCTGTCAAAATCTGCAAGCCTGCCTGTTCTCTGAGGGGACAGTGCTCACTGCAGCAGGAGTGCACCCATGTGAGCTCCAGAGCCTCCAGACCCTCAGTAACCCCCCCAAGAGCATACCCAGCTTTTGCACAGCCAAAATGTGAATTTTATAGATGCAGCTAAAAAAAGCCATCTGGATTTTTTTTTCCCCACTGTGTTTGCCATTAAGTGTTTGTTGACTGTAATTAAAATAATTTATATTTCACGAGGGCAGTTTCGTCCCGCTCTCCCTTCCACGCGGGGCCACGAACTGCAGCAGCAATTAGTGAGACATGAGTGATGGAAGTCATGGTTTCAAAAGGTCAGAGATGGCTTTCCTTGCTCACAGCAGCTGCACAGAGCACCAGACCTGAAAGGAGCCAAAACCTCCACCAAGGGTTTGAGTTTGTAGCAGGCATGCTGCACCCAGGAAGATGTAGGTGGTACCAACAGACCCAAAATTCTATACAACACCCAGCCCTGATTCCGTAAAATACCCAGCCCCTGATTCTATAAAATACCCAGCTCCTGATTCTATGGAATGCCCAGCTCCTGATTCTATAAAATAGCCAGTTCCTGATTCTATAAAATACCCAGCTTCTGATTCTATAAAATACCCAGCCCTGGTTCCATACAGTACCCAGCCCCTGATTCTATACAATACCCAGCCCCTGATTCTATAGAATGCCCAGCTCCTGATTCTATAGAATATTCAGTCCCTGATTCCACACAATACCCAGCCCCTGATTCCATAAAATACCCAGTCCCTGATTCTATACAATACCCAGCTCCTGATTCTATACAATACCCAGCCTCTGATTCTATAAAATATTCAGCTCCTGATTCTATAAAATACCCAGCCCTGGTTCCATACAGTACCCAGCCCGATTCTATACAATATCCAGCCCCTGATTCTATACAATACCCAGCTCCTGATTCTATACAATATTCAGTCTCTGATTCCACACAATACCCAGTCCCATACAAAATCAGAGCAGCAAATGGAGCCAGGGGATGATGAGGTCTGGGGAAATTCAGTCTCCAACACAGCACAAGGTGGGAGATTTCCCTTGGTCCCACATTAAAATGGAGTTTTCTCCAATGCAATCTGCCAAAAGTGCACCAGAGAAACAGCTGTAAATACACACATAAGGAGTTTTCTAAGAATGAAGAAACTTGAAGAATAATGAAATTTGCTGTGCTGATAGAGGTTAGAAAATCTTCCATTATACTCCTTGTTCTGGTGAGAGCGGCAGCAGAGAAAATCAGCACAAGAAGTCCTTGTTTTTTCTTGTGTTTTCATTTATTTTTATTTGCAGCAAAGTTTTCCCCGTGTGGATCTCAATTTCCTTTGCCCTGCTGCAATGGGGTCACCCTGGCAGGGGTGCCTGGCTGCACCCAGCAGCCACCAGCCCAGCAGAGAGAACACAGAGCTGCCACCACGTCTCTGTAATTGTTAGTGCAGAATGCAACCGACCTAAATGGAATTTCACCTTGGGAGCTGGGGCTGAATTGAGTCTGAATAGAGGTGAAATTCCCCAGGCAGATGGCGAGTCCCCTGGCTGGTGCAGTCACAGCCCTGGAGCACTTCATCAGGCCTTGGGAGCCCCCCATTAGCTCCACAGAGTGCTGGGATCAGGGGAGGAGAGCAGCTGCAAGTGTCTCTTCGTGCCAGTGGGGAGCTGCAGAGTGCTGAACTACTGCCTGTGCAATAAAAAACAGGAATACAGCTCCTCTGAATTAGTTTAGATCACCGAGGTCTCTTTGTTTCAATTATCACTGGTACAGTCAAGTCTCTTGAAAGAACCCATTAGCTCCCAACTAGTTCTTTTACACGCAGGCACCTTTTCTAATACCTTTTGCTTTAATGAAGATGCTTTTTTTAATAGCTCACACTGGAGCTGATACCAAAAAGAGAGCGGGAGCACTTAAAAATAAATGGGTCAAATGTGTCCCTGGTGTAACACAGTGGGGTGTATTGATAGTTTGTTTAGATCTAAGCTGTTGGGCAAGTGAAATGGTGGGAAAAAAGGGAAAAGAACAAAGAACTGAATCTAAATAAAGACCTGTCTTGTCCCCTTTCTCCTGGTTTCCCTTCTACAGGTCAGTAGGTGGTGCTTCCACTTTGCAGTGAGGTTTTGTGGATAAGGAGTCACATCCATAATTTTTTACCTGCTAATGCTATTTACAAAGCCCCTTCCAGGGAAATGGTTAAATCCTGGTGTCTCCATTCATGCCTACACTTCTGTAGTTGGGAGAGAAGATGGTCTCCAAAGAGGAGCACAGTTTTCTGTTTCTTCTCCCTGGCTGCTGTACCTGCATGAAGAAAGGTTCAAATTTATTTAAAATGCCCAGAATTGCTGCTCAATTAAAGTTCAAAAAACATCAAATAAAGGCAAGAAGGCAGAGGTCAGGTGTCGTGGTCCCCTGGTGCCTGTGACAGGTCTGCAGCATGCTGCTCCTTGCCCTGGGGAGGACAGACTGTGAGTTTAGCCCAGGAGCAGCAGGGAAGGGATGGTGCTCTGGGACTGAGCCTCAGAGGCTTTGACAGCAGCACGAGCACCCCAGCAATCCTGGCTGCTGCCAGCACGAGGAGGAGAGGCTCTCACTGAAATTGGATGGGAATCCTTTTCTTTTAAGGTACCAAATCTCATTATACACAATCTGCTTGCAAGCCCACCGCCAATTCTGCTCGGTGATTTTCTGCTGGGAAATGCTGCTGCATTTCAAGGCCAGCTTTCTCCACACTCATTTTCCAGCCCTCTTGTTAGGCTCTATTTTGCAGGGTCAAAAGGCCCTTTACTCTCAAGACTCTTCTCCATGTAGATACTCTTAAAACTAACGATAAAAATCTCCTCTCCATCTTTTAATAAGGTAATGAATAGAGTTCTTGGTGCTTCAGGTCATGTAACTCATTTCCCATGCCCTGGATCATTTTCCTAGCCTTCCTCTGAGGTCTGTGTAACACCTTCCAGTCAGTGTCACAAGTGGGTGAGGTCTCCAGCAGCCATCTCTCACTCCTCAGCACAGGGATGAGGTTTCTCCTGTGATTCCACTTGATTCTTTCCATGTGCACAGGGCTGTCCTTGTGCTGCAGAGCTCAGAGCTGCCTTGGGGCTGCTGCCCCACCATGGCCCCAGAGCCATCACCCTCCCAGACAGGATCTCCCACGCTGGGGCTCTGAAACAAACACGGGCAGGAGGCTTTTCTCCTTTCTAATGCCTTTATTAAAAGTGATCAGCTCGGGTGGGGAAGAACTGATGGGTCCACGCTCACACCTGCCACTGCTCCCAGGAGTGACTCGGAGGAGGAGGAAGAGTGCAGCTTCATCCACTGGAGGAAGGGGAAAGTGCACCACACACCAATGCCAACACACATACAGCAAGGCTTTGTTCACTGTCTTTCTCATCTGAGCTGAGCAGAACATGAAAATCTGTTGGATGTCACCAAAATGGAAAATGCTTCAGAAATACCTTAAGCAGATTTTTTATTCTTATGCTTATTTTGACTGAAGGAAGTCTGGCAAACCTTGATGGGGGTTAGCCTGGAAAAGCTGTGAACTGGCAAAAAGAAAAATTTCTTTGGATTTCATCTCCAGCAAGCAACAGGATTTCACATACAAATGCGGAAAGGAAACAGAAACCCTCTTTCAGTGTGGTACCTGCTTGCTGCTGCCCTTTTTCTGTGCACCTGGCTTAACAGACAATGTCCACATGGTGAGAGGAAGGGAATGGGTAAAACACAGAGCCAGATTAGCAGTAAAGGGAGATGTGGGGCCACTTTCAGGTGCTGAGCCTCACCTGGGGGCAGCAAGAGCATCCCAGAGCCCCGTGTGTGGAGAGCAGCAGGCAGGGGTAGCTCCTGTGATGCCTGTGGCAGGTCTGTGTCACATAAACCTCCCTCAGCCTCCCCGAGAGCTGGCAGATAATGTGATTAAACAATAAACATTTTGTCACAGTAATGAATCCTGGCATCCATCTTTCTGATATGATTAAATCAGCGTGGAGACAAATCCTTCATTTCTGACACCAGGTCAGTGCACAAGGAGCAGGTTGGGTTTCGTTCTTTGTTTATTTTTATTTCAATACCGAGTTAAGCAAGGTGCTACCAGCCGTAATGAGGGCACTCTGGATTAATTCCTCTCTTGTAAATGGCAGGGAGCACAGAGCTTTTTTATTTTCTCAGCTGAGGATGTTCACAAGTCTCTGCCTGGCAAAGTGGGGCTGGTTTCCTTCTCCAAGAGGGGCACACACCCTGCATGCACAGACACATGGAACTGTGTTCTGCCCATCCCCTTGGCATTCCTTGGCTCCCTGTGGGAGTAGCTGCACTGGATTATGCCATAAGGCACACAGAGAGCTGTAAAGGGGCCATATAATTATTGTCATTGATGAAAAGTCCCTTTCACAGCAGTTCTGCTGCTTGCAGGTGAAAGAAGGCTCTGCAAATACACCATCAGCCATTCACAATTAACTTGGTTATGGATGGCATCCCATAAATATTTAAAAACACTGAAGGAGAAGTAATAAATGGTTGATTTGTTTTCTTGACTGCAGCTGCTGCGGGCTCGCTCTCTTTGTGTATAATTCTTTATTCCATTTAGCACCAATGGATATATCTTCCCTTGCCTCCCCCTCCTTTTAAACTTTTATCATCTCCTGAAACCTGTTTCGAGGTTGTTTCTGGCCACTGCACTTGGCTGGAGGATCTGGGGTGATAAAGGGAAAGTCTTGGCTCTGCCATCCGTGGAATGCGCTGCCGTTAACTGCAGCTCACAAATGCACTCACCCCTCCTCCAGACACCTTGTACAGCCAAAATGATCTGCACTTTCCCGTCCTCATCTGGGGCTTCCCTTCATTCATCATTAACATCTGCAAATACAAATTGCACTCAGGTGCAATTCCCAGGAGCTCAAGTGCCAACAAATGAATTTTGTAATAAACTGGTCCCTTCTTTCTCTTTGGTAGCCACTGTAGTAATTCATAAGGCACGGATTGCAAGCTTGGCTATAGGATGGAAAGAGGGGGAAAAAAAAGTGTGATCAACAAGAAATTGTAACTTTCGTGCTGTTAAATCATCATGCAATGCTGCTGCACAGCTTAAAAATAGCTGTCCTTGCTCCACGTCCTTTTTCACTTCCAGCAATAGTTTTAGACTCTTCTAATCACTCAGTTTGCTTTCCTCTGGGCTGGCAGGGGCATCAGCTATTGTAAAAAATAGTCCATCCAGTGGAATAGATCTCCTCTGAAGGACAAGATTATTCTTCATTTCTCTTTAAAAAAAAAATCTCAGAAGAAGGGAAATGTTTGCTAAAATTCCCTCCAGCCTTGCTGTATGTGTGTTGGTATTGGTTTGTGGTGCACTTTCCCCTTCCACCAGCCCTTTGGGGCACTGAGGGTTCCTCACCTTTCAGTTAAAAAGGACAGATCAAGAATAGCCATGAGCTCTCTCACTTTTCTAGTGCTTGACAAGCCTTTCCGTGGAGAAGCTTTCCCTAATATCCAATCCAACCTTGTGGTGCAACTCGAGGCCATTCTTTCTGGTTCTGCAGCTTGTTACTTGCAGAAGGGGCCAAAGCTCTGTAATTTTTCCCCTGAGCCTCCTTTTCTCCAGGCTGAACCCCTCCAGCTGCTCCTCATCCATCTTGAGCTCCAGACAAGCTCCATTCCTTGCTCTGGACACGCTCTGGACCTTTGTGCAGTGAGGAGCCCAAAACCAAAGACTGCTGGTTGTACTGTGGGTAACACAGAACCACAGAAGGGTTTGGGTTGGAAGGGTCCTCAAAACTCATCCAGTGCCACCCCAGCCATGGCAGGGACACCTTCCACTGTCCCAGGGTGCTCCCAGCCCTGTCCAGCCTGGCCTTGGGCACTGCCAGGGATCCAAGGGCAGCCCCAGCTGCTCTGGGCACCTGTGCCAGGGCCTGCCCACCCTTTCCGGGGACAATTCACAGAACCACAGAAGGGTTTAGGTTGGAAGGGTCCTCAGAACTCATCCAGTGCCACCCCAGCCATGGGCAGGGACACCTTCCACTGTCCCAGGCTGCTCCCAGCCCTGTCCAACCTGGCCTTGGGCACTGCCAGGGATCCAGGGGCAGCCACAGGGCCTGCCCACCCTTACAGGGAACAATTCCTTCCTGAGAACCTTCCAGAGAACAGGTGAAATATTGGATCCTGCTCCCAGCTGGCAGCAGAGCTGTGTTCCACCAGGAATTCCTGCAGCTGGGGTGCACAACAGGGATAACTCTCCTACAAACCCCGCTCAGCAGAGCTGTAAATACACAACCGTGTTCTCCCAGCCCCAAGCTCACAGCTCCTGTTGTTAGCACACATCTTTCACCAAGACAATCAGCCTCGAGCCAAGGGCTTCAAATGATGGAGAATCCACCTTGCTGCTGGGTAATTTATTTCAGTGTTTAATTACTCTCTGCTAAAAATGTGTGCCATATTTCTAGTCTGCACTTCTGCAGCAACTGCTTTAAAGCAAGTTTTTAAATGAGTTCAAATACATGCTGGAGCAGGACTTAGGGAGTTAATTAATACTGTTTGGGTAGCCACACAGTGGAGGCATGTTCAATAAAGCTGACATTTATGTATCACTATCAATTCACAAAGATGAAACACTGAATTCACTTGCAAAGCAACAGGCTTGTGGATTTTTAGACATCTTAGTAGAATTTCAATAAAGCTATAAAGAATAATCTACTTAATTTCCACCAAACCCTCTCTCTATGATGTAAGGGTAGAGCAGTTTTATTTCTCATAATTTAGGGGAAAAATATTCACTCTGTAGTCCCTTGCAAGCCTGAGCTGAGAAATATTTACCTTACTATTTTAATTTTTTCCCCATGATTTATAAATGCTGCTGTCTTTCCCCAGAGATGGGCATGAGGCTCAGATTCCTGACATTGATTGATTCAAGGGGGAAAAGTTTGTCACATTTGATCTGACAAGGCGAGCACATGCAATCCTTGGACAGATGTACCAGGGAGAGAAGTCATATTTTTATCTTGAGCAGGGTTCTGGCCACATGTTACCTGAGTTCAGATCCTGCAAGAAATTATTGTGAATATGTAAAGAGAAATAACCTGCTGGGAGAAAAAGTCTTCCCAAGTTTTGGACGGACTGAATAGCTCTGGGCAACTCATTTATTGCAATTCTCCTTGAGATTCACACCCTGCCTGAAGTGAATGGACAGAACTTTTCCATGGTTTCCAAATCAGCCAGACCAACAAATCTGAGGCATTTCCTGGAAAATGCCAAGACATGCAAATATTTCTGCTATCGTTACAAACACAAATCTCTTCCTCCCCTCACCAACATGCAGCCATCAGAAAAAAAGCAAGATTTAAAGGCATTTCACACTTCCATAAAAAATAACCCACAAATCACTCCCGTGAGCTGCCAAACTGAGCTGACCACTAAGAAAGGCCAATAACTGATTTTTTTTCTATCCCATGAAGAATGATGGGAGATATTGGCATTAAAATCAATATAAAGCTTATAACTCGTATCAGTTTTGAAATCTCAAGATTTTTGTCTTTTGTGGTTTGGGTATTTTCAAATATTTCAGCTTAATTTAATTTGAATCAGCTCAGTTCACTCTGTTCCACTGGTTAGTTTTGCTTTTTAAACCATATTATTATTAAGGACAAATGAATAAAACCCAGATATTTTATCCTGCAAAAAAGCAATAACCAAAGCCTAGAAATTTACACTTGGATTATTAAAAAAAAAAAATCAATAACAATTTTTCCTGTGAATAACTTCATTCAGTTTTCATGGACTGCGAATTCCATTCCAAATGAAATGGAATTTTGTTTAAAAAATTCCCAACCAGCCCCAGCAAATATTTCTTTCTGTGTTTGTAAATCTTTCCTGCCTCCCTCTACAAGTACCTGTAGTGCTTCGATGAAGACCTCCTATCTCACCCAATAAATTCAATGTACCTGTCTCCAGATGTGGGAAAACTGCAGCATACCAACATGTATCCAAGTAAAAATTACTTCAGCAAGCATTTCTCCTTTGTTTTACTGAGAACAACCTGGCAAGCCTTCCAGGGAGCTGACCCTGAAGCAAAACAGATGCACAGAGCCTTGCAACACCTACATCTTCATTTCCTATGTTTTGCTTTTTAGAAGAAGTGTAGGTGTCTAATGGAGCTTGGGAAAGCCACATTTTCCTTCAACTACACAGTCAAAGTAAATCAAGAGTGTCGAGTAAAGAGAAACTAATTCTATTTTTCTTGCTTCCAGTAGGAAGGAGAATTGTCTGTCCTCCCCTTCTTGCCCCGAGCAACAGTCTTGGCAGCAAAGAATATTTTTTCATAAAGCATAATGCAGTAGCAGCTCTCATTCACTCCAGCAAATCCTGTTTAATCCTTGGATTTGTATCGTTTGCTGACTAGACTGAGAAATTTGGCTGCATCTAATCCTTTGGCTTCTGAAGAAAAATGGCTTATTTAAATATTTAGCTGCACTTTGTCAATAGCAGCGGGCTGGGGGTGATGGATGACAGCAATTATGCTGGGTGCATCTCCATTAACGTGCCACTTTCCCCAGGTATGGAGTCTGCCTCTTGTATGCTTTGTTTAATGATCACGACTGAGGAGGAATTTTAATGACCCCTCAGCAGCCTGTGCTCACTTGAGGTTGGATATTATTCAGTGGTGTGGGAGTAGCTGGTGAGCTGGGATGATCAGAGCACCGGATTAGACACATCCTCTGCAAACAAGTCGACTCGGGCTTGGTGACACCCTGAGCTGCAGCAGGTGGAACACACCAGGAGACAGCCTCAGCTCCAGCAGGAAAGAAGAAGCAGCTCCCAGTGCTCTGCTGCGAAAAATGCGTATTTTGTGATTGGCTTTTCACAAATATTAAAGTGAATATTATATGTGGTGTGTTAGAAAGTTATGCTGGATTAATTCTCTTGTGTAGTATGTTAAATTTAGTTTTAGGTTATAACATAATGTTAAAATAGAAACGATGCTATGTAAGATACTTTTTAAAAGAAAGGACTCGCACTAAGATAGCAGCCACAGGACACCTAAAACTTTCAGAGAAAGGGAATTTATTGCTCCATTATCAGAAGAAATGAACTTCTTCCCACCTTGCTCAGCCGAGTCAGGATTCAGAGGAAGAAGCTGACACTGACCAGACAGAATCCTGTGTTTGAATGGAATTTATGCATCATGTATGAGAAGTATGAATATGCAACAGGCTGTTGCTTTTAAGGGTTAATCCTCTGTTAACATCAGCCTTATTTTTCCCAGAAAAAGGTACTTGGACTGTCCATAACTCCTTGTTTCTATTGTCCCATACTGTCCTAATTCAAATTGTCCAAATTATTATTACTCCAATTGTATTACTATTTTTATAACCATTTTATTATAATTAAACTTTTAAAATTTTAAAAACAAGTGATTGGCATTTTTCACATCTGCCATGCATTTTAAAGTCCATCATGTGATGAGAACATTCTACCCTGCTCACCAAATTACTGTCAGCCGTGTATCTCTCTCATAAGCCATTTTTTATGGATCTATTTCTATGGATCTGTTGGGAGAGAGAGATAGAGACAGCAAGAGTGAAGGAAGACTGTAGGAATGTGCCCCTTGTTGACAGAGTGACAAAACTCTCCTTTGTCCCCTCAAAAAGGAAAGAAGCCCAGAAGTTTCTCTCCTCTATTAGGTAAAAAGACACCTCATAGTCCTAGGGGACTTCACCTCAAACTTAAGGATAGCTAATTGGATAAAAGCCAAAAAGTCCCACCTGGGCAATTTACTAGAAAAAGAAGTGAACAAATAAACTAACTGCTTTTGTGAGGTGTTTTACCAGGAGCAAGAACCTCTTGCACCTGGCTTGGTTTTTCTCTGTTTGTTGTTTTGCCTTTTATGAAACCTTTTTGTTTCCAACACTGCAACAGAAGCCATCCTGCTGATTTTTACACCTCCAAGGGTAGCTGAGCTATCTTGGGTGTGTTATAGACCTCCAAGAGCTTGTGAGACCTGGCTGGAGGAGGCTCCTATAACACCTGACATCCCTCCCTCGCCCGTACCAGGAGATGCCTTCAGCACGCCAGGGCTGGGCTCAGCAGTGATGTGCTGGTGCCCCTGGCATCAGGCAGGGTTGGCTGGGTTGGCAGAAGGATGCCCAGGATGTTTCCATGCTCAGCCCTCTCCCCTGGCTTTCCAGAGGGGGATGGAGGAGTGGAGCAGGGCTATGGCACACACTGAACTGGGCACTGAGGACAAGTGCAAACACTCTTGGCTCCTCTGGCTGCCAGAAAAAAATGAGTCAGGAATAAATCTGAGGCCATTCCACTGCTGCTCACCCTTGGCATGACCATCTGAAACACAGTGGGTCGAGTTGTACCTCACAGGCCATTGTAAATGCAGAGACAAAGAGCCTCTGAATCAATGAAAACAGGGGCCAGACCCACCACAGAAATATGAGTTTAACCTCCAGTTCCTTTCCCCTCTTTTCTCCTTCTGTCTGGGCCAGGGGTCCTGTTCCTGCTGTTATTCTCTGTATGTACTGTACATGTAAAGTGAATTTATTAGACTGCTGTTTTTCATGCTCTTCTGCTTTTCTTGTGTACCTGTGCACACAGAGGCCTCACATGAACCATTTCCTTCTGGTCAGAGCAGCACATATGAAAGAAATGTTCTGGATGGATTACTGCATGTTAATATTGATGTAAAATGTGAGGTGAAATGTGACAATCTAGTAAATCCCAGGTACTTTGTGTTTCATGTGCATGTGGGGCAAATCTTGGAAAGTCAACGAGATGCCCAGAGGACAGACAAAAGCAACAGAGATCTTTGAATGTAATTTCATTCTCAGTTAACAGACATTCTTTAAAAACACAACATGCTCTATAAAATGTATTATTACACTGAAGAATCGAGGGTAATCCTGACCCCTAACAGGGCATTAACAAAGAATATCTACATTAGTGCTGTTCTGTCCATCCTTGGTGCATGTAGGATTTGGAGTCACAAAAGGCAGCTCAGTGTTCCTGATGAAGTAGGGAAAAAAAATCCTTTTGAAATCTGCCTCCTCACAAATACAGGCTGGACCAGCATAATTTTCCTATCTATTTCTCCTGCTACAAGGTATTATTTGCATTGGAAAGATCCCTGTACAGAAGGTGTGATGGGCAGGTTTAATCAGTCAGTCCACAGACCTGACTGCCATCCTCCACCCCAGCTTTCACTGCAAAGAAATATGCAGAGGCCACCTTAAAACATAATTAAAGGCAGACCACACAAGGGATCCAAACAGCTCAGCCATCTATTAATGGAAATGATGGATGCTCTGTATTAACCTTGCTGCTGTTGCAGCCCTACATACAGAGAGAGCAGCAGCCCTGTGAGCCATCCAGTGAGGTTACCTCCTGCAAATTGTATTAATAATTCACTTGTCTGTGTGAGCAAATCCCTCCTTCCCAGGCCAAAAGGTTGCACTAATTTAATGGTGTAAGGTTCAGATATCCACATGCTCCTAGAGGCAGAGATGAAGCAGAAAACCTGGAGGTTGGCAGCCACCCTTTCCTGGGCTCTGTGCAGCAGCCCAACATTTCCTGTGGGATTTAGGGCCAGGACAAGGGGGAATGCCTTCACACTGACGGAGGGCAGGGTTATATGGGATATTGGGAATAAATTGTTCCCTGTGAGGGTGCTGAGCCCTGGCACAGGGTGCCCAGAGCAGCTGGGGCTGCCCCTGGATCCCTGGCAGTGCCCAAGGCCAGGCTGGGCAGGGCTGGGAGCGCCCTGGGACAGTGGAAGGTGTCCCTGCCATGGCTGAGGTGGCACTGGATGGGCTTTAAGGTCCCTCCCCACCCAAACCATTCTGTGGTTCTGTGATGACAGAATCAAAGCTGGGGATCTGCCGTCTGGCCTTTTTCAGTGCAATAGGATCCCATACACAGCTCTGGGAAAGACCTGGCAGTCCCAGGGTTATGGGCGTTTCCTGATGGAAGAGGCAGGTCTGCTGCAATTCAGCAGAGATCCCATGTGCTGCAAACATACCAAAAGTGATTTAAAAGAAAATCAAAGTATCACCTGTATTCTTAAAAATCTACTTTATGTTGGCTTACACCCCATTTCTTAACTATCAGTGCTGATCTCTTCATGTCACTGGGGTGAGATAGGAGAGAGGGGAAAGGAAAGCAGAGGGGACAGAAGATGAGGAAGCAACCATAGAATATCCTGAGCTGGAAGGGACCCACAGACTACCTCCAGGGCAGCTCCTGGCCCTGCCCAGACACCCCAAAAATCCCACCCTGGGCATCCCTGGCAGCTCCTGGAGCTCCGGCAGCCTCGGGGCCGGGCCCATTCCCTGGGAGCCTGGGCAGTGCCAGCACCTCTGGGGAAGAGCCTTTCCCTGATATCCAGCCTGAACAACCAACAATCACTGAGAAATGCCCCAAACCTGAGCGGGGAGGAAGAGTGATGGATTTCAAGACCACCATACATTTTAAGTGTTTGTACTCCCTTGTTGAATGTCACCCATCCTCCATCATGGCAGCCAGTGAAGTGTTACACTGCCTTGCCTTTTGCCTACCTACACAGCCTAATTTGGAGTTACCTGCTAACAGTCATTTAATCCACTGCAGAGATTTTGTGCCATTTTCACTCCTGGAGCAGTCATTTGACAACATGTCAAGTGGGAGCAGCACACAGCCGAGGCTGAGAAATCCGGCTGTCCATGGGAAACGTGGGAGGCAGAGGCAGGGAACCTGGAAAGATCCAAGAGAAGGTGGTAATTGCCCAGGAGCAGAGATAATTGAAGCAGACTAGCCTTACATGAACCCCTGCAATTACGTTTTCCTGCCACGAACGGTGCAGCTGCCCCGCTCCTTGAGAGAGACTCAGGGCATGTGGTGACTTTAGAGCCCAGATCTGGGGGTTTAACTCTGAAGATAAAAACACTGTGGCTTTAACTGGGAAGGGTTTGACATGGCTGGAAACCATAACTGTTATGGCTTCCCAGCAGTACAGCAACCATCACTGTGAACACATGGCTGTGATGCCAGCTGTGAGTGCCTGTGCTGGATGTAATTGCTTTTTTTCCTCCTGGTGTTCTTCATCAACCACCCAACCAACATACGAAGCAGAGGAATTTGCCATATGAAAAGAGGAAATCTTGCACAAGATTTGCTCCAGTTTCTCTCAGTGTTGATCTGATATGAAGAGAAATAGCAACAAGAGATTACAGGATGTAGAAGCAAGAAAAGATTGTTTGGTTAAAATCCCGGTTGAATCTAAAGTCACAGGAATAAAAGCTGTGTGAGTTTTTCCCATTTGCCATTTTTCCTAAGGAGCCCTGAGTGTGAGCTCTCTGAGGAGAGCTACCGCACATCTGGAAATACAGAACCAAAGTGTGGATGTGACTCTACTTTCTACAGCTGATTCTTTGATGGAAACAATACTTTCTTTCCCCTCAGCTGAAATGAAAGGGTTTTTTTCCAAGGGGGGGGAAGTACATTGACATCCATTCCAGATTTGTTATTCAGCAAACAGTCCAATTCAGGGTGTCAGCTTCCCCGTGGATTTGCAATATAGACTGTGAGATGCTGTTATCCTGCAGCCATTTACTCTGCACAGTTTCACTGTAGAGAGCTCCTGACCCTAGTGAATTCGGCTCAAGAGTTACCGTAGGAAAAAAGAAAAATCTAAGGCAGTGCCTTAAAAGGGAAGTTGAAAACGGCCACTTTGTTATTCATTTGTTTAAATGAAAGTACTGATGATTGTTTTCCCCAGAAAACCCGATGGTTACTTATAGATACATTTAAAAGAAGGAGAAAGGTGTTAAAACCAGAAGGTGTTATTATTACCTTGTTGACACTTGTAGGGAAATAACAACAAGTAAAAATGCCTGAAGCTGCTCAGCCCAAACAGTTTCAGAAACAAACATTAACATTACAAACACTGCATGAGGACAGAAGAAGGATCTCACAGATGTGGTGTTTGTAATTTCAATTGTGGTATGAGCACTGTTTATGAAGACTTCAACAGATACATGCCAGAGCTCTCATTTGGACTTTTCATTTTCATGTGGAAATAATACTAAAAATAATTTGTTTGTTCTCTCTCTCTGGCTGCTCCCAGGTACCTTTCGAGTCAGTCAGTTCTTTTTAACAAGCAAACAGCACTTTTTGTTACAAGAACTTCTGAATGAAGCCCCACTCGGAATGACAAATAAATGTGAACATCATCTTCTGAGATAATTAGCAGGAAACTTCAGCAACAACCCTGACTCCCAGAATTTTAATGGCAAGAGTAACCTTTGCAGCACAGGGTTGAGTTCCTGGAGGCAGCACAGGTTTGAATTCCTCTTTAATTTAGAGCTACTCATAAACAGAAACAAACACCAAAGCCAGAAATTATGGGCCTCCATCCCCCTGAGTTTGCAATGAAAACCTCGTCCACCATCACTGCTTTAACCCTCCCAAGTAATGATGTAGGCAAAGCTCTGTCCTCCACTGCCATCTCCATTTCTCTCTGTCCTCCACTGCCATCTCCATTTCTCTCTTTCCTCCACTGCCATCTCCATTTCTCTCTGCCCTCTGGGACATCATGGTGTCTTTCCCAACCCTGGGAGAACACAAAGGCATGGAGCTGTGGGGAGAGAAAACATTGGAACCGCCTCAAAGGGAAGTGTTCAAAGCCAGGCTGGATGGAGCTCTGAGCAACCTGGCCTAGTGGAAGGTGTGGAAGGCATGGAGGACTGGAACAAGATGATCTTTAAGGTCCCTTCTAACCAAAACCAGCCTTTGATTCTATGAAAAGCAAAGGAAGAAGAACCAAGGAAAAGGCTAATAGTGATGTTCATCATGGGGAAAGGCCAGTGTAGCCCCTGGACAAATTGCCTGGGGACACATCCCTTGGGGAGGACCTGTTTAGGGCCTGATTGTTACAGAAAACCACTGCTGAGGAAAAGAATAATTTGGGTTTATATCACGCCTTTCAGATCTGAGCTGTGGCAAAATAACTTGAGAGATGAGCTGCAGTGCCCTTTATGTCTGGAGAAGTGAGACAGCCTTTCCACACACAGCAGCACCTTGCAGCCTGCCTTTGCCAGCACAAGCATTCTGCTGAGCAGGAGGACTCTGGATCTAGAGGCAGGAGTGAGGCAATTTGTTCCACTGCCTCTGCCAAGGATGATCCTCACAATCTGTCCTGCTCTGCCTCATCACTAGAGCAGGACCAGCAGTGACAGGGACACACCAGCCCCACCTCAGGGCCAGGACAGCCAAAGGGCTGCAGGAGTCCATGTGCCCATCCATGTGTCCTGCCCAGGGCCCAAGTGTGCCCCTGAGCTCTCAGGTTTCTGTGGTTGAGATGACCCCAAGGTGTCAGAAAGTCTCTTTTTCCCCAGCCCCACGACTGAAGAAGAAGTCGAGATTCATCAGTTCTGCTTTTCAAGGTTGTTTATCTTTTCTTATCTATTCCATTCTTTCTCTGAGCTGCTGAGATCTGTCCAGCAGGTCGGGTTGTGGCACAGTCCCTGCCCTTGGGGTGGTGTTGGCTTTTTATACTAAAAACTGGGTGTACTTTATTTATAATAATTTTCCAATACCTATCACCCATGTTAGACAGTCTGTCTCTACTCTAAACCAATCCAGAAGTGCCACCATCACAGCAGAAGATGGAGGACAAGAAGAAGAAGAAGAAGAAGGACAGGACATGCCCAGATTCCTCCATCTTGCCTCTTGAACCCCCATTCTAAATCCCCCAAATTCTACTTTCTCACCCTGTGACAAATTCACTATCATTCTACTCAAACTCTTGTGGCTTGTACATCTTCACACAAAGTTGGTAGTTTTCTCCATGGGCTAAAATGGAAGGCACAGGTGTTTTTGACTCCGTGCCAAGGTCTCTGAGGCCCCTGCCAGGGTCTCCAATCACCCAGGGCAGCCAGAGGAATGTCCTGGGTTCCAACACTGAGCCAACTGGTTTAACCCCTGAGAGTGCCCAGCAGCACCCACGGGATCTCAGTGAGCCGCTGCTCTCTCTGGGTGGCCCTGCTTGCAGTGACAGTGACAGTGACAGTGACAGCAGAATCCTTCCCAGGGCTGCTCCTGCTGGCTGGGATGGCTGCAGGCAGAACCACTTGTCTGCATTTGAGAGGACAAGCTGCACATGCCCGCTGGGCACGTTTCCTTGGGTTGCCTTGTCCAGCAGCAGAGCTGCCCGACCTCCTCCAGCTAACCTGCACTCCAAACAGCTGTGCTGGAAGGGAATCTGCCTGCAAACCCAGCCTGAGACACATGAATAAAGCAAAGCCAATTTGTTATCTCGGATTAAACCCTTGGTGACTTGAGCAGAGCTTGACTTGATGTGGGGGTTTCATCAGCCCCAAAGTTCAGGGCAAACATGGCAGAAATATGTGCAAGGAAGCCCTGCAAGTCAGGATGACTGGCTCTGTCTTGGATGAGGAGAAATACACAGCCTGTGCTCTGCAGAGGAATGGATGTAAATTATTGTAAGGAAAACCTAGCAGCTTGTTTACAGTGTGTGTTACCTAAATTATGTCAATATTTCTCCCACTTTTTTTTTGTCAAGCCCTCCTTCACATGCAAACAAATCCCTCTCCCACCCCTCAGCTTTCAAAAAAAAAATCAAGCAACAACATATCCTCTTCAAGTGCCAGTCAATCACAGGTTTCAAAGCATAAGCAGCAGAAGAAAATATCTCTTTTTTTGCTTTTGAAATGAACACAAAATAAATAAAAAAACAACCTGTAACATCAGACCATCATTAGTGATGTTTAATCAGAAACAACAGATTGGCCTTCAATCATCACTAATGACAACTTCTCTGCTGTGAAGTCTCACTGTGCAGGCAAGCACAGGAGAGCTCTCAGAGCCTGACACACAGGGCTTTAATAATACTCTCTGTGACCTGTAATTCCATTTGTCCTATAGAATCACCGTACCTGGCATGTCCAGGGCCATTTCTTATGTCCCCTCCTGAAAGGGAACAAAATTACAATGGATACCTTCTCATGCTTCACTGAGGTAAAGCCAGTAATGAAGGGAGTTGGATTTTGCTACACAATCAGGAGGAGCAGCAATAACTCTTCCCAGCAGCCAGAAAGTTCTGGAGGTATATTGTTTTCTCCAGCTATTTGAAATAAATCCCAGGGGGTAATTACAGAACAGAGAAATAACACATAAATCCTGTTTAATTGACAACACTGAGAAAAAAAAAAGAAACACAGCAGAGTTGTAGAGTTTCATCCCTCCTCCTGCACTCCTTGTGCTGCTCCTAATGTCCCTGGGACATCTGGAAACCAGGGAGGGTCAGACCCAGAAATCTCAACCTGGATGGGGAATCTCCCTCAATGTAAAGCTCTTATGGGAAAGCATCCATCTCAATCCTGGGTAATGGGTTACAGGGAAAACCAAGAGAGCAGAAAACTCTTATCAGCCTGGATTATCTCCCTGCAGGACTTCTGACCCTGCAGGGAAGGATTCACACAGGGCTCAGAGCTGCAGCTCCCACGGCACAGGCGCTGAGCAGGGTGTGCTGGTGCCCGTCAGGCAAGGAGGGAGAGCTGGAATTCTCATTCCTGCCCTGCCTGCTGAGCTTCCCTGCCACAGCACCAGGGCCCAGACCCACGGGTTTTCCAGCTGTGTCCTCCAAGCAGCAAAGGGCCTGAAAGCAAATGGCAAGGACCTGTGTGGTTTTTGTCCTGGAATCAGCATCTGAAGGCAAACTCCTTTGGCAAAAGCTGTGTGTAGTCTCTCTTCATCCAGCAGTTTATAGGTAATCCCCTGCTGGAAGGGGCAGCATATCCTGGGAGCAGGATATCCAATTTACTCTAGCTTTTGTCACTGACCTCTACATCAACACCTTTAGGGGGAAAAAGAAAAAAAAAAGAATATAGTGAAAGGGGCTGGAAATGGTCCCTGAGCTGTCTGAGAGCTCTGGTGGTGGGCTCAGTGTCTCAGAGCACCCACAGCAGCTCCTCTTGGCACTGGCACCTGCAGGGCAGCCCTTGGTGCTCCCTCACTGCTCCTGGTACAGACCCAGAGCAGAGGGAGGCAGAGCAGCTGTGCAGAGCCCCAGTGCCACACTGCCAGCTCTTACAGCAGCCATGCAGGGATGCACAGCTCTGGTGGTGTTTGAGGGTCCCCAGGATGAGGGAAGAGATGAGAATCTTGACTCCATGTTTCAGAAGGCTGATTTATTGTTTTATCTATTATATATATTCTATTAAAGAAAAAAATATATATATACATTTATATATACAATATATACATTACATATATCTTATAATTAAAAGAAAATTATATATATTCTATTAAAAGAAAATGATATTGTAAGGACAAGCTGCACATTCCCACTGGGCATGTTTATATTTTATATTATATATATTTATATATAATTATTAAAAATAAAAATAATATAATAATATACTATTATTAATATATTTTATATATTATATTAAAATAAATATATATTCTATATATATATTTTATATATTATATATAAAAGAAAGTTATATATATTATATTAAAAGAAAATTTAAAATTATATTATAATATAAAATTATAGAAAATATAAAATTATATTAAAACTATACTAAAGAAAAGAGAAAGGAGCCATCAGAAAGCTAGAAAGGAATGAATAATAAAAATCGGTGACTGACCAGTGCCAACACAGCTGGACCTGTGATTGGTCATCAAGTAAAAACAATCCACATGAGACCAATCAAAGATGCGTCTGTTGGTAAACCATGTCCAGACCACATTCCACAGCCATCAGACAGTTATTGTTTACATTTCTTTTCTGAGGCTTCTCAGCTCCTCGGGAGAAAAATCCTAGCGAAAGGATTTTCATAAAATATGTCTGTGACACACAGGGACATCTGACAAGAGCACAAGGGGGAACGGCTTCAAATTGACAGTAGTTTTAGAGGAGACTTTAGGAAGGAATATGATATTGTTTAGAGGAGATATTAGGAGGAGAATAATTCAGTACTGTGCCAGTGGTGAGCCCCTGGCAGAGGCTGGCCACAGAAGCTGTGCTGCCCCATCCCTGGAAGTCTGTCCATGTATCCATCATGATCTCAGGCTGATCCTTTTGTTTCCTGCTCCTTTTGTTTCCTGCTCTTTGGCTCAGGGGTACCTCTGCAAGCTGCTGTCAGAAACTGTCCTGCCTTGTCCTGCCTGGGGACAGAGCAAGGCCAGGGTGAGGAGCAACCAAGTGTTCCCCACTCCCAGCTCTGCCTCTTCCTTCTCCAGGCTGTCCTAAGAAGATGAGTAAGACACCAGACAGGAACACACATTTCCATTACTCTCATGCAGATGGCTTTTACAGACACACAAAGCCAAAAATGTCCTTAAAATACATCACCATGGAAGCTGAGAGACAACACAAAAATCTGCTGATCCCAATATTGAACTTTAACCACTGGGACCCTGTAGAGTTCTCTGCTCAGCCTGCAGAGCCCCATGGAAATCACCCAGCTCCAAATGACAGTGTCACTGCCACCAGCCTCCCACCAATGTGTTTCATCCCAGCCTGGCCCCACAGGAGTTCATTACAGAAGAAACTCCACAATGTCATTTACACTTCCCTGAATGCCAGGGATCCAGCAGCATGTGCTGCAATCCAACCTTTTCTGCTGTGGAGGAGAATGTCACCCCCACCACGACGGCACACAGCTTGTGATTGTCTTTGCCTCCCTGTCCCAGCTGGCAGAGACAGCTCTTTCCCTCACAGAGATGTAACTGAGCAGCAGTAAATCAGGATGTCACCACTGATACCCTCCAGACCTGTGAGCAGACTTCTCCCCCCAGGGCTGTGCAGAGAGGTGTTGGCAGCAGCTGTCACTCGGTTTTGTTACTTCACTGGGGAAGATTAACTCCTGGTGCTTAGAAAGAGCAGAAACCAAATGGCAGGGTGCAGAAAACATCTGGAGCAGGAATCAGTGTGCCTCCCTTCTTTCTCTTTCACACACTTCTTCTTCACACTTTTTTTTTTTTTTTTTTTAATTTGATCACTGGATTTGAAACCACAAAGTAAAAGACACATTTTGCACCATTTTCACCAAAGTCAGTGGGATGATGCACAAGTTTTAGAACTTCATGGAACAGGAGAAGAGCCCCAGCAAGGCCTGAGGGCACACAGGGCTCCTCTCTCACTGTGTCTCATTTACACAGTGATACTGTGAGACACGAATATTGCTGATTATCAGGGAGGATACCAGGGCTCTCTGCCATTCCTGTGGAAATCCCAGTGCACTTACTGTCGAGTGGATCCATTCTGGATTTCAGGCAGGTCAAGGACGGAGGGAGTCTTGATTATTTTTGCTCCCATCTTACATTTCAGACTTGGCATTAAAGATTAAAAAGAGGGTCAGGTTCCCAGTGCAGCTGCAGGTCATTGTGCAGGAGCCAGGGACAGACCTTCCTGCCTGGGAACACTGGGGATGTCTGTCCATCTCCGGATCCTGATCCTGATCCCAATCCCGATCCCGATTCCGACCCTGATCTGGATCCTGATCCCCATCCTGATCCTGATGGGATGCAATTCCCATGGGAATTGCAATTCCCATGGCAATCCCATCCCTGATGGGATCCAATTTCAATCCTGATCTGGATCCCCATCCTGATCCCGATCCCAATCCTGATCTGGATCCCCATCCTGATCCCGACCCTGATCCCGATCCCAATCCTGATCCTGACCCTGATCCTGATCCCCATCCTGATCTGATCCTGATACTGATCCTGATCCCCATCCTGATCTGATCCTGATCCCGACCCTGATCCCGATCCTGAGCCATCAGGCTCAGATTTGGAGCAGGAGGGGGCCTCAGGATTTTCATTCCAAACCATTGTCAGCTTAAACCCATTCCCTGACATAATCATTTTCCTTTAAATGTTTAAATACTGCTGTATCTAGGCTGCACCAGTGTAGTTCTTCTTTTGTGACCAAACCCAAGTTCAATCTTCTGCTGATTCTTGTAGCATCCTATTTCTCTCTCACTTTGCTCTCTCCTCCTCTTCCCTTTCATCTCTTCTTTACTCCCATTTCTATTCCTGTGTCACTGTTCTCTATGCACTGAATGCAACTTCCTTGGTGAGTGTCTGGCTCTGAAAGTGCTGAAAGCCAGCTCCTGGATTCTGGGAAGGTGCCCTGCTCTGGATTCAATGCTCTCAAAGAGGCAGCTTCCCTTTCATTAAAGCAATTTGTACTGTATTATCCACATTTGCATTCAAACACACTTACCTCCATCCTAAAGCACAGGTGTACTTGGGAGCAGATCAACAATGAGTTTGTAAGTAGTTTAAAATACAGCAATCATAAAAATTCCAGCAGTTTTGGGAGACAGTCCTGCTGAGTTTCTCTGCTCTACACAGTTGTGCACATGGGGAGCCCCAGATTGTTTAGGATAATGGCCCAAGCCTTGTAAAAGAGCTGTCACAGTGGTGGATCATATGGTTTCCAGTGAATTAAGCAGAGTCACTTAAATTTGATTATCCCTCTTTCAGTTAGTGCATCTAAAAGGGTTGGGGAAAGAATTATCCAGCATCCAAATCCTTCCATTAAACTATTTTGTGAATCCAGCTTTCAAACACTGTTGACAAAATTAAAGCTTTCATTGCTGTCCCTGTGCACCCTTCCCTCATCCCTAGGACATCCAGAATGGAGCTCACAATGCCCATCACCTGTTTTAGGTGTTTGTATTTGTGTGTCACAACCAAAGTGCTTGAAAAGAACAACAGCAGCAGCAACAAAGCATAGCAAGACAAATTTTCTAGATATTATCGTTCCCCTGATTTTGTACAAGCAAAAAGAGACAATTACATCTGAATTTAAACCTAACCTCAGCACCTCAGTCAAACTGTAATTCTTTTTGAGCATCCTCTGAAAGTCCTGGACATGCAAATGGGTGTAACAACCTCCCTTTCCACACTGATGTGAGCCATGTCTGCTGTGAACGGACACAAATCCACCCTGGAAAGTGCTACGGGACCAGAAAAGCTGAAAAGAGAAAAAGCAAAAGCAGAAAGTTGGAGCACAACCAATTTCAAACCGAGATGGATGGTGCTCTCTGCTCACTCAAGACACAAGGAAAAAATCTCAGAGATTAATTTGTGAAGGCCCAGCAGGAACTGTGCATGCTGGGGATTGTGGAGGAAATAAAGTATATAAAAATACAGCTTTACTGTGAGGCAAGAAAGCCAATAAATCAAAGTGCATTAGCAAATATCAGCTGTATGAATAAATTGGCAGAGCCATTATGTTGTATCAGTTTCCTGTAGCTGAATGCAGATGGAGCCAACTTCATTTCTGCAAGGGAACTGCTGGTCACAAAGTTTAAGTCACAAAGGTTTTCCTGAGGGAAAAAACCCCAAACAGCTTTCATGCCTTATCCAGCTGATTGACTAAAATGCGATTGTTTATCTGAAACTCTGCAAACCAAAATAATAAATCCTAGTCCAGAGTCACTTTTGCTTTCAAGTTCAGTGCATGAAAATACCCCCAGGATCTTGGTCTGGCCTTTTCCACATTGTGCCTTCAGGAGAGCACAGAGCCAGCCAGGTTTTATTTGTGAGTGCCTTGGTTTGAACAGACAGGTGTCTGCTAAGGAAGGATGGAGCCTGCCTTAAAATGGAAAATGTAAAAAAGCTCCCTTGAAATTGTTTATAATTTTGAAATTAAGGGGTTCTCAGACAAAGATATGGGAGCAGGAATAGCAGTTCTTTATTAAGGAAAGAATAAAAATAAAATAAAAAATGCAGTGATACAAACCAACCGTGCCAGAGTGAGGGCAGGCCCTGCCCCTGTGTGTCAGGGCGGGGGCACAGCCCCATCCCATGGGGGCCCAGCCCTCCTGCAGTGCCAGCTGTGGCTCTGCTGCAGCACGGATCCTGCACAAGGGGGGAGTTTTCCTCTGCAGCTCCAGGGCTGCTGCAGATGGGCCTGGGCTCCCTCTGGCAATGCAGGGCAGCAGAAAGCTGCTCCTCTGGCAGTGCAGGGGGCACAGGCTGCTGTGCTGGGCCAGGCTCAGATTGGATCCAGGCAGGAATGCTTGGCTCCTCCCCTGGGCGGAGCATCTCCCCATGGGATGCTGGGATTGGATCAGCCCTGCAGGGACACTCAGTGGCCATGGACAGCAGAGATCTCCTGGAGGGAGGGTTGGCTGTGGGAGAGATAAAGGAAACTGCCCCATGGACAGCACAGAGCTGCCCCATCAGACAGGAATAGGATACCCACCCCCATTTCCAGCCCAAGACAGTGAACTTTTGGGATAGAGCAGTGAGTGAGCAGGAGGAGCTGATGGCAGGCAGAGAAGAAAGGGCTGAAGGTCACCTCCCCTCTGGGTCAGGGAGTAATGCCCAGGTGCTGCAGCCAGGTGAGGCACAGAACACAACTCTCCTTCCCCAGAGCAAGAGGGGGCAGAGAAATCCTTACACAGACTGCACAGGGAAGGGGAGGAAGCCCCATCCCTGGAAGTGTTCAAAAACCATGGATCTGTGGTCCTTAGGGGCATGGTTTAGTTGGGAACCTGGCAGTGTCAGGTTAAAGGTTGGACTCAAGGATCTTAGAGGTCTTTTCTCACCCTAAATATTCTACAATTCCTTGGGACAGCGCAGAGGTGATGCATGGCTGAATAAGACAAAACTATGTTTGGTTCCATTTTCTGTTGAATGCTCAACCATTAAAGCATAGTTTTGTGGCATTCGGGTGGAGAAGGATCACTTTACAGAATCTGTTCTTTGTAAATCCTACAGAAATGCTAGAGTCAACACAAATGAAAGCACTCAGAAGCCTCTGTCCTGCCCTTTCATATTATTGTTTGCATGAGGTTGATTTTTTTTTTTTCCCCAAGACTGCTGACTCTCTTCTGGGATTTCTTTTAATTATGCTTGTAATATTATTTCAGTAGGAGCATTATCATTCCTATACTACAAAATTACTTGATCAAAAAAATTTGTTTTAAATCTCCCTAGACCGCAGCAATAACAAGGAGATGTTCCAACCACGCCCTCTCCAGCCTGGTCACCAGAGAGAGGGATTGAAAAACATGTGAACTCCCCAGCTGGTTTCCTGCTAATGACTTTAACAAGGATAATGAACAGGAACTCGTGGAAAATGGAATATTTTGTCCTCGGGGGGAGGAAAAAGATTTGATACTTCTTGGATTTGTTTTGTGAACTCCAAGGACCAAAAAGTGGTAGTCACTTCTGAAAATCTTCACTCTGAGGTCCAGCCAAAGCCCTTCCAAGGGGAGCACTCTGCAAGCAGAAGGGGAAGAATTGTGAAGTGTCAGGAGTTGATTAGGAACACTGCAGTGGTGTCCCAAAATTGCTGCAAGAGGGAGGCTGAGTGCTTGGGGAGCTACACTGGGACTTGAGACTCATTCCCATCTCTCTCCTAATCCTCATATCATTTAAGAGAAGTCCCTCAGGCTCAGTGTGCCTCAGTTTCCCCTTGCAGGGGTGTCTCAATAAGTTAATGAGCTGTTAAAGGAAATAGGGATAAAGACCAGCTAAGAAGTGAATCAGAAGCATCCCCACAGCTCTGGGTGTTGGTGTAACTGCAGAACACCAAGGTATCTCTAAATTAGAAAAAGGAAAAAAACAAGTTTCCTTCCTCTTAGAGCATCACTTGTGGATATTTCTGGACTTTCTCCTACAACATTAACTAGCACCTAGAGACAGACTGAGCTGGTAAATTCAGCTCTGGAGGCAATGTTCCATAACATCCCATTTGCTAAAGCTACACCGGGATTTCAACAACCCACAGTTGTAGGGATAACAGGGAAATGGTTTTTTAGCAATGGGGATGCAGATTGCTACTGTCAGCAAAAAGAAACTGTGAACACATCATCCAGGATGTTGTCTTTATTGTCTGAGGGTCTGGCCAAAGGCCTGGGAAGGGCATCAAGAGCTCCTCAGAGTCACCTCACATTGCATTTGCCATTTAAACCTTGTGCTTAAGTCTCCCAGGCTCCTTCAGCAATTTATGGACAGCCAGACCTCCCTGGACATGCCCGTACTCTGTGAGCATCAGACAACTGCCTGAAGAAGGTGCCACACCAGGGGCTCCCTGGGGTTTGAATGCATTGCTCATGCAGGCTCTGGACATCCAGTCTTCCTTCTATTATGGCTCATTCCTGCAACCAAAAAAACCCAAAACCAAAATGCCCCAAACAAAACCGATAAAACAAACAAAACCAACAAAAAACCCTCAAGCAAACAAAAAAAAAAATCCCAAACCAAAACAAAAATAGATTAAAAAAATCAACAAAACAAAACTAAAAAAAGAGTTCTGAGCAAGAATATACCAAATTTACCTTTCCCAGCTCTGTGAAATGCATGGGAGGCTGAATTGCCTGAAGCAAACCAGTTTAGTTTGAAACCCACTGAACACAGGTGCATTCAGAAATGCCAACAGTTCCATGTATTTATGTCTGACTTTTTTTTTTTTTTTTTAATGCTAGCACTCTGGACAGCAAAAAAATCAAACACTTTATTGAGCCTTGAAAAAATTTTTGGCAGAATTTACCTGTAATAAATGCCTTCTGAGAGCAAGTATTGTATTGAGCACTGCCTCTAAGTTGAGTCTGTTTCCAAGGTGCCACTGCAGCCCCTTGTAAGAACCCACCTGGGAACACTGCAAACAATCTGACACAAACCAGTGCAGAGGTGCAGGAGTTACTCAGCCTCTGATTTGTGAAGAGCCATCACATCTCAGGTGTGAACTACTCATTAAAGCCTCCTTCTTCTGCTCATTTTTCTGTTTCCCCTATGCCATTAACGAGCTGGCAGTGAGAAATGACCCTTCCCACCCTCCGTTCTCCCTGGGGATCAATAAACAGCAAGCAAGGAGACACAGACTTAGACACAGACCCTGCCGGATCCAAGGCAGCTCCTCTGCCCAGAGGGCTGAATGCAATCACACCTCAGCCAGGAGCTCCCATCCAGCCATCCCAAGGCCATTTTTATTCCAAAGGCTGGTAGCACCGAGCCATAAGGAGTCTGTCACACATCACTAGGGCTTGTAAATGCTCCTCTGGGAAGGCAACTTGCACAGCAGCCCTGGTTTATTACTGCTTCTTCATCCTGGTTTTATTTCTCTCCAAAGCACCACTTCATTCTTTAGAACAAACAAGTATATTTTTAAAATAGCCAGAGCACTTTGCCCTCACCCAGTGGCTCTCACGTGTTGTGCTGTGAACTTCACAGATCGTTCCTCATTTCCTCAGGGAAAATGCAATCTCCACTCTCAAACCTTTTCTGTTTCCTTGCTGGACTTGTGGCTGCCTGGACAGAATTGCTTCAGAACCTGGGGCCTCACAAAAAGTGGGGCTGGGCAGAGCCAGGGAAGCTGTGCAGGCACAAAGGCAAACCCCAACATCCTCCCCTGTATTTCCTTGGGTGGAGCAAGGACATTTCCATGGGACTGAGCCCATGCCTGGCTCACTGCGGTTTCAGGAGATGTAACAGGTGCTCACCATTCATCCTCCTTTGGGTCTGCAAACACAAAGTGTTTGAACTTCAGTTTCTGGCACATGAGGGAATCCTCCCAGGCACCAGGGGCCTGTAGTAGAAACAGGGCCACCCCAACATGGGGAATGATGTTCTCTGACTCCATGATTCAGAAGGCTGAACAAATGCTTTATTAAGCTATTCTATATTACACTAATACTGTAGTAAATTACATACTAAAGAGATAGTTACTATATTAAAGAATATTTTATTAAAGAATTCTACACTAAAGAGATGCTAAAGAAAAAACTGCGACTGCCTGGAGCCAGCCACGACACAGCTTTGACCCAACTGGCCAAGAAATCAAAACAACTTCCACCAGTGTCCAATAACCAAATCACTTTGGGTGAACAATCTCCATAACACATTCCACATGTACCAAACACCAGGAGCAGTGAATAGAGATAAGAATTGTTCTCTCTTCTTCTCTCTGAGCTTCTCAGTGCCCTCCCCAGGAAGAGCCCTTGGGGAAGCTGTGCCTGCTGCTCTCTGTGAGGAATGCTGCAGCCACAGGGTGGCCTGGGTGCTGGTCTGGCACTGCCAAACCCACTGGTGCCCCTGGCTGAAGTCACTGCTCCCCATGGGGACACACAAGGGGAGCCCAGTTTAGTTCATCCCAGCCCAGCTCAGGAGCTGTTGCTTGTACAGTGACTGAAAAACAGCCCTGGCGGCCCTGAGAGCGTTAACGCCCTTAATTACTAAGCAAAAATATGGATTTCTTCAGTCTTGCTCATGAGCTTATGGCTGAATACAACTCTCAAACGTTGCTCAAAACAAAAACTGCACAGGAGAGGGAATGCAGGATCTCCCCATGGGAATGCTGTTACCTCAATTTTCCTGAGCAGCTCTGTCCACTATCAATGGTATTTGTCATCCATCAGCCATCTTTGCCACACTGTCTACACTTCCATCTTTAGAAAACCAAACCATCATGTGGCAGAACTGAGAAAATAAGGAGACCAGCTGGAATCCTTGGAAATAAAAAGTGTTTCTAATTAAAATAAAAATATTCCATTTTTAGGAAGCCTGAAAATTCAAACAATATGAAAGAGCAATTAGATTTTCCCCCATGTCCTGGTTTTGGTTGAATGCTATTTGCACTACAACACTTCAAATATCAAGTGGGACCAGAAAAGTCACTTTAAAGGAAAGTTCAAAATAGTAAAACATATTTAAACATCATAGTATTCTGATTTCTAATGAATAATTCTTTGTGGATTGAATGGTTTGGCAAAGATTTTTAAAGCATCAGCTTTTGCAAAAATGGAAATCTGCTCTTTTAAAGTGTTCTGATAATAAAACTTTCCTTTGCCAGCCAAGGACACTGCTCTCAGAACTGCAATTTGTACTGTCCTCTTTATAGGACATTGATCTCCCTGCTCCACGTATTAGAACACACACACTTCACAGGTTAATGACAAAAATGTAGTATTGGTTTCAAATGCTGTTTGCCAAGGAATTGCCTTTTGATAGAAGGGAATCTGATCAATGCCCAGGCCCCATGGGCACTGCCCAGACAGGGAGGGACAAACTGCAGTGAAACCCACGAGCAGGAGGTGCCTGTGAGCAGCCACAGGCACCAAACTGGTGTTCAGGGCTGTGCCAAAGTGCCCTCCCTCCATCAGATAGGAACTCAAGGATGGCCACTGATGATAAATGTGCTTTGGATAAAATCATTCTGAGCCTCGCCTCCCAGCCAAATTACAGGTGTGACTTAGAATATTTTGCTTTTCTGAAGCACTTTCTTTTCTGTTAAGTCAAAATCCCAAATTTTTATTCCCTGTCTTAATGGCTTTTCATGCTTCTTAGGTTGCTGGGGCTCCTCTTAGCTCTGGTCCAGAGGGAAGATACCCAATTCTTGGATATTTTTAGTATAAATCAAAAGCAATCCTCCTAAAGTCAAAAGTGCATAAAAGCAAAGTGAGAAGACAATTAAGTCCTGCTGTTTACAAAGTGCTTTGGAATCTCTGGGAACAGAAAGTTGTTCTATAAATCTAAGATATTATTTATTGGTTTATAATAAATCCACGTGGCATAGTAATGCACACAAACTCAGAGGTCAGTAGGTCGTGTGGCTCTTTTCCCTCTCTCTGGAGAGCAGTGTCTTGTAAAACAAGAAGTGAGTACCAAAATTAAAAAAGAAAGTGTAAGCGCCAATAAAAACAAGCTGCTTCTTAGCCCTTATAACTGCACATTGTGTTTCAATGGCATCTTCACTTAATACTTCAATTTTTTTTCTCACTCTGCAAGTCCACAGAGTAATGACAGCCTATAACAGAGAGCTTCAGTGCTAATTTCAGAATGCCTGAGTCAGCCACTTATCTTCATTTATCCTCTTCTGCTGGAATCTTGTTAAAAAAAACCCCAAACCAACTCCAATTTCATAACCCTAAAATAAATGGACACACACACTCCCTCTCCTTATGCTTTGCTGAAAATTAACTTTCCTGTGCTAGTCTCCTTCAATTTCTTGCTACTGCCTTTATTCCCAGCTACATTTAGTGCCAGCAGTCAGATTGGTCTTAATGTTAAAGTTGTAAGGGTTCCTATTCCTTGATTAAATAACACTTTATTTAAAGATTACAGAATGTCAAACCCAGCAGACCTTTCTCTTCCCAGTAGTCTGCAGCTTGTTGCGTGTCCCTGTGGTGTCAAGCCTTGTTTCCAGTGGGGGAGATCTTCATATTAATTCTCTTTTCTTCCAGAATAGCACAAATGCAGCCCAGGATTCCCTAAATGCTCTTTAATTAGCAGCAGACACTCTGGGTGTGTCTGTCTGTGCTGTCTGCAAGCCTTTCACCAGGGTAATTAGATGGACACCACAACTTGGAGAGTGATCTTCCAGCTCCAAGCCACAAATCACAGAATCACAGACTCTTTTGGGTTGGAAAAGGCCTCCAAGGTCCTTGAGAGCATCCATTGACCCACCCTTGGTGAGCCCAGCACTGACCCCTGTCCCCCAGAGCCACATCCACTCCTGGTCTGAGCAGTTCCAGGGATGGAACATGTCTGTGGTGTTTGTGAGGTCCCCAGGATGAGGTGAGAGATGAGGGATCTGACTCCATGTTCCCAGAAAGCTGGTATATTAATTATATTATATTATATTATATTATATTATATTATATTATATTATATTATATTATATTATATTATATTATATTATATTATATTATATTATATTATATTATATTATATTATATTATCATACCATATCATACCATATATTACATTACATTTATTATATTATATTATGCTACACTAAAACTATACCAAAGAAAGAGAAGAATATAGACAGGTTTAACAAGAATGAATAATAAAAACTCGTGACTGACTCCTCAGAGCCTGACACAGCTGGCTGTGATTGGTCATTAAGTAAAAACAATTCACATGAAACCAATCAAACAATGACCAGTTGGTAAACAATGTCCAAGCCACATTCCAAAGCAGCAAAACAGGGAGAAACAATCAGATAATTATTGTTTTCATTTCTCTCTGAGGCTTCTCAGCTTCCCAGGAGAAGAATCCTGGGCAAAGAGGATTCTTCAGAAAATACCACAGTGACACATGTCAATGTTGGGATGCAGCCACCAAGCCTGAGAAAAAGAGCTTTTAAATCAGGAACCAGACCTTGCCTGGCCTCAGTCACTGCCTGGGATGGGGATTCCAGCTGCAAACATGGTTTGAGGAATTTACAGCTGTGGGCAGTGACCAAGGGGTGCATGCTGAGGGTTCTGTGTGCAGTGGTGGCTGTCACCTCCTCCTGGGGGCACCGATGGCTCCTCTGCTGCTTGGGGACTGAGGGTTCACCTGGCACAGAGGCTCCAACCTCCCCTCTATGGATGCTTTACACATCTGCCAGGTGGTGTGGGAAAAGCAGCACTGGAAAGTGATGGTTTAGGGCAGTTCTGTGCTTGGCTGACAGGACTGTGCTGGGTTAGGATGAGAAAATAATCCTTCCTTGTCTGGAACGGGCTGCCAGCAGAAACCAGCAGCTTTTCTAGTGTGGGTGCATTTTGTTCAGGACAGTGGGGTGGCAAAAGTTCAGCCCCTGCCGTACACTGTTTTTTCCACCCCCAGCTGGGCTGGAAGGGACCCAGCTCAAAGCAGGTCCCATCAGATCATGCTGCTCAGTGACTTGTTGGGGTGTGAGGGTCTCCAGAGATGAAGATTTCAAAACCTCCTGACTCCCTGGAGTCCTCTGCGGGACCCACATAAGTGCATCACTCTCAGGATCTTTAGCTGGTCAGTAACCCCAAGAAAAGTTGGAAAGTCTCTTTTTCCCAGCCTGGCGCTCGAAGAAGGAGTCAGGGCTCTTCATTTCTTGGTCTCAAGGTTGTTTATTGTGTCTCATCTATAAAATTCTTTCTCCTGCCCTGCTGGGGTCTGCTCAGCAGGTCAGTCAGAGGCACTCTACCTGCCCCTGGGGCAGTGTTATGTTTTTATACTAAAAACTACATATTTTTACAATAACTTCCCAATACCTATCACCTGTGTTAGACAGTGAGCTTCTACTCTAAACCAATCTGTAAGTGCCACCATCCCAGCAGAAGATGGAGGCCAAGAAGAAGGAGAAAGGCTGGACATACCCAGTTCTCTCCATCTTGCCTCCTGAACTCCCATACCAAAAACCCCAAAATCTACTTTTCCACCCCGTGCTAACTTCACTATTATTCTACTTAAACTGTTGTGGCTTGCTGATCTTCATATAAGGTTGGTAATTTGCTCCACGGGTCATAATCAAACCCACAGGTGTTTTGGGCTCTGTGCCAGGGTCCCTGAGACCCCTGGCAGGGGTCTTGGCCATCCTGGACTGCCAGAGGGATGTTCTGGGTCCTGAATTCTGACATATCAGTGATGTTCCCACACTCTAGAAAAGAAAAGATGATTTACACAAATGATCTCTGACGTTCATAACCACAAATGACCACAATGGCCGTGCCAGAGACTGATGCAGGGACACAGCAGTGCAGCTTGCCCAGCTTTGATGGAGATGTGGGCACAAAACCAGGCAAATGCAGAAGGAACACTGACATATGAAGGCTGCAAGACAGACAAATGACTCACTTGGTACAACTGAAGGTTCAGGATTTGCCTTCTTGTTGGGAGCAGTATGAACTTGATGAATATTTGAGCAGCCCCACTATATTCAGGAAAGTCAAATAACTGCTGGGATATTTTTTTTCTCTGTGCCCTGCACTTCTGCATGTGTTAATATTTGCTGTGCTTTCTGGAAATTACTTCCATCCTGCATTCTGTTCAGATAACAGCAGAGCAGAGGAGACATATGCTGTGCTGACAGCAAAGAGATTGTTGGAGTTTTCTTAAAGCTGGCAAAGAACATAACAGCAGCAGGAGACAAATATCTTCCCCTATGAGGAGCTGGTCCCCTCAGAGCACAAACAGCTACGTACCAGCCTGGGCTGTGATTTGATCCTCATTTTAAACCAGGCACAGGCTCACAGTCCTGCCCATCACAGTGCCAGCACATTCCCTGTCCCTCTGTGCAGGAGCAGCTTTCCCAGCAGGGTCTCCAGGGGGGCTCCTTCCCACTGGAATCTGTGCAGGCTGAGCCAGATCTGAATGCTTTGTGGGTGAATTAAAATGCTCTCCATGTCTGCCCCATTTCCGACCTCTCCTGTGAGATGAGGGCCATTTTCTGAACCAGAATGATTTTATTCCTTCCTATTCCAAAACCATGTTATCTATTACTGCTTTGAGTTCTGCTCAAAAAGAGCAGCTGAAATCTCTGTAACTTTGGCCTAAATGATGATTAAGTTTTATTTTAAACTGAGGCTTAAGTACAACACTGGCAAATGGTTATTGTAGCCTTTCTAGCAGGAGCTTGGTGCTCCAGATGCCTTGGCTGTTGTGTTAGGGGAACCTGGAAACAAGACAAAGTATTCATCACTCAGGTCTCATAGTTGGAGATGATGGCTATTGAAAGGAAGACAATGACACTGTCATTAACAGAAAATAGTTCAAAGGGGTTTGAATCAGGCCCAAGGTGAACTCTACAATATTTTCAGCTTTGAAGGTGACCTCTCAAAGTTTCTTCTTGTTTTGTGTTTGTTTTTATCGGAGCACAAATGTTTCTGGATTTCAAAAAGCCTCTGCACCAAATTTGGCTGGCAAGGAGGAAAAGGGGAATTGGAAATTTGAACTGTTTTAAATATCACCTTTTATGATATATGGTCTCCAACAACACATTGTGTTTCTGTAGAGTCTTCTCTATGTGGTCCTTAAATCCCTTTTCATAAATAAAACCATCTGTCTCCTTTGAACTATAGCAGCTCTAATTTAAAAAGTCAGTATTTGCCAATGTCTACAACTCATTAGCTCTGAAGCTGTGAAAAACTTCCCTATCTGGCTCTTCATTCAGCAGGCTTTGGCAATCACTGTGTTTTAAAAATTATGCCTGTTAGTTGTAAACATCCATTTTTATGAAAGATGTGTTTTGCTTTGGATATCAGGTGAATTGAAAGGTAAAAGTGAGATTAGGAGCAAAAGCTGAGCAGGCAGCCTCCAATCTGAAAGGAAAATCTCACCTGGGCATCAGTGCTGGTACAGATAAATTCTTCTTTTCCTGTTGTGGTTTTAAAGCTGAGCACAGCCCTACCCACATGTCTTGGTTTGGAAAGACAGGAGTCTGCTAAGGAAGGCAGGAGTCTCCCCTGAAATGGAGAATGTAAACCCTCCTCACCCCTCCCAATTGCTATAAATTTTAAATTAAGGGGCTCTCAGGCAAAAATATGGGAGCAGGAAATAACAGTTCTTTAATAGGGAAAGGAAAAAGGAAAAAAAAAAAAAGGATAAAACAAACAATGCAGTACACTGGAACAACACTGGCAGAGTCAGAACCCAACCTGACACCCTGTGGGTCAGGGTGCTGGCAGCAGTGCCATTGGAATTGTGGCTCAGCCCTCCTGCAGTGTCAGGGGTGGCTCTGCTGGAGCAGGGATCCTGGAGAAAGGTGCAGTCTCTTCCTCTGAAGATCCAGGGGCAGAGGCAGCTGCCGTTCCTCTGGGGAATCCAGTGCAGAAGCTGTGCTGGTGTTCCAGAACCTCCAGATTATATCCAGGTAGGAATGCTTGGCTCCTCCCTCTGGGCTCACATCTCCCAATGGGATGGTGTAGTTCTTATCAGCCATGCAGGGACATTCAATAGCTGTTATCAGCAGATGTCCCCTTCCAAGGGAGGAGTGATTGTTGTCACTCAAAGAGAGAGATAAGGCAAACTGCCCACTTGACAAGGGTAATCTGCCATACAGATGGTAATGGAAAACATCTTGCATGGTAATCTTCAACACCACACCAGAGCCCTGCAGGCTCCTGCTGGAGCTGGGGAATGTGACCTGCAGAATTTCCCTGGTGCTGCAGCAGGGTATGGGATGTTGCCTGCTGGGATTGCAGCTTGCTGGAGTGCTTAAAAACAAAGTGCAGGAAAAGGAAAGCAAGGAAACATCCAAGAGAGCCACAGAGACACTGCCAGAGTGAGAGCTCAAAGGAGCCAGGAGCCTGCTGCAGCGTAAACTCTGGTACCTGTCAGGTGCAATTGTGATCAGTGTGATCATTACAAATAAAAGAACAAGGCTCAGCTTGTTCCACACTAACTGTCTGCAAGTTAAAAAAGAGGGAACCTGGTTTGTACGAAAAGAATTTTTGTCTCCCTAGATTTGGTAAAATCTTTCACCTGGCACTGCTTTTAGCAAGGGGAAGGATGAGGTGTGGGTGAGCTGAACCCACCAGAGCAGGACAGATTAGTGAAGTGCAGCTCATTCATCAGGGGAACTCGGCAAGGGCAGGCTGGGTTTGCCTTTTCTCTCTGAACAGGGATTTCTATCTCTAGGGCTGTTAATACAGCACCTTTTAGAGACAGTGAATTCTCTTCAGAAATAGGGAGATAATGAGGCCATTTCCACTCAACGCTGCATTTAGATAGAAAAACAAAACAAATAATGCTGTCAAGATTTATAGCAAATACATTATAAAGGGCAACAGAACATTTGTATAAAGAACTGAAATGGACCTGCAGTAGAAAACACACTTTACTTTTATGACTTTAACTTTAGGGCATGGAAGGCACCTCATTAATGATTAGAGGGATACAGATGAGCCATAATAGTCTATATATCCTTATAAATGATGTACAGGGAGAGCTAAAAGACAGCAATTTGCAGTCTCCACTCTTGTGCTTTTTCCTCTTCACCTCTTTCTTTCTCAGTCTTCCAGCTGAAAGAAGGAATTCAAATTTATATTGACCAGCTGGATATTAACTTAGTCAAATAACTGATCACTTCTGGTAGGTGGCACAGATAGCTGGTCTGGACTAGAGCATCTGGAACTGCACTAGCCTCTTGTAAACAGCATAAACTCTGTTTTTAAACCTCGGAGCTGTGTTTCCTGGAGGGAGCCAGCTCAGAGCTCCATCAGGCCTTGCTGACAGGCAGGTGACGTAATTAACTCATTAAGTCACAGCAGCTCAGTCTCTTTGGATCACTTGACCTTATGCTAAAAGACAACCCATTCATCAAAGGCTTGTCCTCAGCGTGCACAGGTGAGGAAGGAAGGAAGGAAGGGGGAAGAAACAAGGAGAAAAAGGAAAATAAAGTGACTTACTGAAGGGCACAAGGAGTCTGCACGGCTGAGCTCAGTACTGAACATCAGCACTGGGACTTTGTGCCAAGAAAATGCCTTCTCTAATAATCAGGAAAATGCATGTCTGACATCAGGAGGCAAACACACTGTTTTCCCTTCAAGACAGAGAAAAGGGCAGTGGTGGCTACTGGCCTTGGCTGCACTAAGAGCTCAGAGTTTGACCAACCTCCCCAGAACAGGGCTAGCAGAAAAGTCCTATTTATTTGGAGTGGAAATCACTGGAAGAAAAAGCTTTGGCAGTACAGGGCTTTCTCTGTGGTGGAGACACAAACAATTCCTGCTGCAGAGTTGACAAATCACAGCAAGAAAGTCAGGGTGGATAAATCTAGGAGTATTATCCAGAAAGAAAGAAGAGAGTGACTGTTGTTGCTTGGGGAAGCAGGGGTTGCAGGATGAAGAGGAGATGAGAAGGTTGACTCCAAGATCAGAAGGCTTGATTTATTATATTATATATATATATTACATTAAGACCATACTAAAAGAGATAGAAGGAAGAAGTTGTCAGAAGGCTAGCTAAGAATAGAATAGAAAGAATGAAAACAAAGCAGCTGTCCTGGATTCTGTCCGGGACAGCTCAAGTCCTTGATTGGCCATTAATTATAAACATCAGAGATGGGCCAATCACAGATGCACCTGTAGCATTCCACAGCAGCAGATAACCATTGTTTACGTTTTGTTGCTGAAACTGCAGCTCTCAGAAGAAAGAAATCCTAAGAAAGGATTTTTCACAAAAGATGTCTGCAACAAGTGACTCTTTCCAGCCATGGCAGAGCTGAAAGGGAGGAAGCAGAGCTGTTCCATCTCTACACTGAGCATCAGTCCCCAGCTGTGTGGTTGGGGTGTTCTGGATGTGACTGTTAAGGAGGTTAATGGAGTCCTGAGGCTGCTCTGAGCTAGACAGAGACAGCCTGGGCAGCCTGAGCCTTGCATTTCCTTCTGCTGTTCCCTTGGCCTCCAGCAGACAGACAGACAGACAGACAGACAGACATGCAGACTAAAGATGGTGCATCCCCAGGGCTTCTCAAAATCTGCTCTTCTGGAGGCACCTTGTGATTTCAGAGCTGACTTCTCCTCTCCCTTGTCGTGTAATTCTCTTTTCAGGGAGTTCTTACCTTGGGGGAAATGGGTTTTATTGCAAAGTCAAAAGGTAATTTTTACATAGACTCTATTACCTGTTTATAATTAAAACCATAAAATCCCTTTGCAACAGGCTTAATAACTTCCCCCACACCAGAAGAGGTTTTCATAAAGAGTCATTAAAAGTACTCACAGCTAATGCTGGAAAATCAAGAGAAACATAGAAAATTATTGAGACTTATTTCAGCGTTTGACAATGGGCACTTTCCCCCATTTATTTGAATAGTTCAAAATGACAAGAAATGGCAGATCAACCTCAGCCTTTCTGGTCCTTCTCCTCTACATTTTCCTTCTTCCAGGAGACCTCCTGCCCTGGGATTTTCCAAGGCTGAGAACATGAGTTGGGATTAGCTGCTGGGATTTCTGGCCTTGAGGATGCACTGAGAAGTTCAACTCCAGCAGTTCCTATGAGCTCCTCCACGTCCTGTTTGCTTGTCTTGACCTCCCACCATTCCTGATCGTGTTGGTAATGTGAGCAGTGAGCTAAAATTCCTCCACAGTTTTCTGTCCTTTAGGACCATTGAGGCTGAAAGATGTTTTTGGCTTCTGAAAGCTACTAAAATATATATAGTAGAAACACTGTAAGCAAGGAAATGTGACCTTTAAAACCAATGGATGTAAAATTACATGTTTTACTTTGCAGTAACAACTGGCTCAGGCTGAACTGGACCTGGGGCAGTCAGGGGCTTGGGGGAGCTGCACTGGTCCTATCCCAGCGTTTGAGAATCAAAACAAGCAAGGAAAAATATAACAAAACAACAAAAACAAACAAAACCCTCCACCCTCACCAACCTAAAACCTACAGGGCAAAAATAAATCCATAACAAATCTCTGGCAATGTTTTTAAAAGCAGGCCATAGGTATCATCCAGGCAGTTTGACCTCCATGGATTCATGACCTACAGGCATCTCAACCAGAGACCAAAGCAGCTCTGCCCTACAACCATCCCTGTGCTGTGTTTCATTGTCAAACAACCTTATCTTCAGCTCAGATTTCCAGCCTGGGTTTATGTTTTTTTTTTTCCCTTGGCCTAAATAATGTGCTCATCATCAGGAGTGCTCGATAATGTCACCTTGGCAGAAAATTATGTGTGCAAATGAGCTAAAATTGGCCAACTGAAGTGGTAGCACAGTGGAGGTGTGTCCCTGCTCATGCCAGGTTCATGGGTTAATAGGCAAGTGTCAGCATTCCACACTTCTGCAAAGGAGGGGATCTGGGAGAGTCTGGAAAAGTTCAATCCCTTTAGAGCCTGGTTAAAGGCAGATCTCAGCTTTAATAGGGGCAAAATGAGCAGAGAGTCTCCTTGAAGCCAGGCAGTTTGGAGCCCTAATTTGGGGAGCAATGCCTTCAGAATGTTGCCACACTCACAGCCTAACAACCTCTTAAACTACAGAACTGTCAGCAGCATCTTATTTCATCCCCCCTCACTAAGCACTGTTTTCCTTAAATTTACATTCTCCATTCACAATCACATCTCACACGTCTCTTGGGTTTTTCTGTAAATCATTTCCAGCCCAAAATGCTGACTCATGGGGGAACTGAGGTTAAAGAAACTTTATTTATGTCAGAGGAATTGATCGCTTGTAATTCAAAGCCTTCCCGCGCCACTATTTATCTTCTGCCTCTTGCTCCATGCCTCTGTCCCACATCTGGGCCATGGCAGGTGCAGAGCCATGTATCTGTCAAAACAGTGGAGCTGCCTCATTGCTCATTTTTGGCCTCCTTGACCTTGCCTGCTCACCTTACTTTATTAGTACAGTTCTTGAAAACTTCTGAAAAAGCAAAATATTCCCCCTTGGTGCCCTTCCCCATTTAATATAGTAGCACTTCTAATGGTTCTTTCAAGCTGTTGCAGCCTCTCAACTCCCTCACCCCTGCCACCTTCTCCCTTCTTTCTTCTTTGTCCTTTTTTTTCTCCCAGTTGATACAGAGTCCACTCCACTCTTGAGCTCCTGGCCTTTTAGCTTCATCCTTGTGTCACTTTGGCACACAAATAGGCATCACCACAATAATCCCATCTGACTGTTTCCTTCACTTGGGGGCTGGGTGACTTCAAACCTCCTTCTAACACATCTTCATCCCTGCAGGAGTGTGGCCAACAGGACTTGTTTAATCACTCAGCCCACTTTGTGCAGTGTCTCCTGCCATGACTGAGGGTTTCTTCATTTTGTGTTTGTCTTGGTTTGGAAAGACAGGAGTCTGCTAAGGAAGGCAGGAGCCTCCCCTGAAATGGAGAATGCAAACCCTCCCCACCGCTCTGAATTGCTATAAATTTTAAATTAAGGGCCTCTCAGGCAACAAAAATTATGGGAGCAGGAAAACCAGTTCTTTAATAGGGAAAGGAAAAAGAAGAAAAAAAAAAAAGGATAAAACAAACAATGCAGTACACTAGAACAACACTGGCAGAGTCAGAACCCAACCTGACACCCTGTGGGTCAGGGTGCTGGCAGCAGTCCCATTGGAATTGTGGCTCAGCCCTCCTGCAGTGCCAGGGGTGGTTCTGCTGGAGCAGGGATCCTGGAGAAAGGTGCAGTCTCTGCCTCTGAAGGTCCAGGGGCAGAGGCAGCTGCTGCTCCTCTGGGAATCCAGTGCAGAAGCTGTGCTGGTGTTCCAGAACCTCCAGATTATATCCAGGTAGGAATGCTTGGCTCCTCCCTCTGGGCTCACATCTCCCAATGGGATGCTGTAGTTCTTATCAGCCATGCAGGGACATTCCATAGCTGTTATCAGCAGTGTCCCCTCCTGAGGGAGGAGTGATTGTGGTCACTCCGAGAGAGAGATAAGGCAAACTGCCCACTTGACAAAAGATAATCTGCCATGCAGATGGTAATTGAAACCTCTTGCCTTGCAATCTGGAACAGTGCTGCTCTCTGCAGCCTCAAGAACATTCTGCTGGTGGGACAGAAACCTTTGTGCCACCTTTGACAGCAATCCCACCCCCTCAGACTCCAAGGGGAAGTCAGCTAACAGCTGCTGGCTGTTTAGCACCATCCCTTCTCCCCCTTTGCTCAGGAATGGCATAAACCTGATGGGGAGCAGACAGCCCAGTAAAAGGAGCAGCCTTGGGGCTGTGCCTGTGTCTCCAAAAGCAACAAACCTGTCCCATGTGCTTAGAGATGCACTGAGGCAGACACTCCAACAGCAGCCTAGAGACATTGCAGGGATAGTTGGGGAAAAAAAATAAAAAGCAAGATTCTCTCTCATTTATCTGTCCCTGGTGTTAGGAAAATTAATCCACAAACACCAGTGGTTTATGTCCAAAAAGGAGACAGAGGAGTCCTTTTACTTTATTCCAATAAAGGGAGAGATCATGGGGCATTCCCTTGGGATCTCTCAGATTTTTGGAGGACTCAGCCTCCTTTTTATCCCAATTTCCCAGCCACATTTCCCTTCTCTCTTTCCCCATTGGCTGAGGGAACTTGAGAGGTACAGACTTCCCAAAACGCCTGATACCAAAGATTTCCCAAAGATTCCCCTCTAATGTACAAACCCTCCCTTTTAATTTTTAATTCTCTACGGAATGTAGGGGTTTTTCTTCCCCATGGTTTCTTTCATCTTTCAATGACTAATTTCATTTATCAGCAAACCTAAAGTTTATTTGTAAAAGCAATTGTCTTTTTCCATTCATCAATCAGTGGAATCCTTCCCATTTTATCCCCTTTTATCTCTCAGTGCTGGTTTTATCTGCCAGCAGACCCACAGCTTGTCTGGAAAAACAAATCCACTATTCCTCTCAATGGTACATGAAGGTGCCTTGTAATGCTGGTTTGTAGCTTGCTGCTTTTTCTCATATTATTTGTAACTCACTCTTCTAGAAACTTCACAGTCATCTGTCTCAGTGGATTTCCCATCAATTTATCTTTTCCTGTGCCTGAACTCTTTGGGGATTCAGCCTAGGGGACATTGGCAGAGGTGGTAGTGCCCTCCTGTCCCATGCACAGGGTGCCCTCGGCAAGGGTCATGAAAAACGTTCTCACAGCTGCCCCTACTCTTGCTGCACCTTGGCTCTCAGACTCTCCTCAGAAGGATTCTGAAGAATTCACAGAGAAATCTCTGATATATTACATTGAAAGAATGGAATTTATCAGCTCTATATAACAAAAACCCAATCACTGCAGGAAAGAGACAAAAATTACTTTGGATTAACGAGGCTGCTGGTGGGGAAAGAGTCATTCACAGGCAGATTAAGCAAACCAATCATGCTACAACATTGTTTTGCTGTGTTTACTTGGAGTTAGTAGATTTATACTTGCTCTGAAAGAAAAAAGGACATTTAACTTAGTAGAAGACAGTAAAAGCTACAGAAAAATCTGAAGCCACTTGAAGCACTACACACTGTTATTATGAAGGGGAGAAATTCAGCTCGGTGGGGGGAATTCTGAGCCTTTTTGTTGGGCTCCTGGCTTCAGCAATCTGCCTCCCACACGGAGGGAGCAGGCAAAGCTCAGCCTAACACGTGCCAGGCTCAGCCACGTGCAGGGAGCCCAGCCTGGGCTCAGCTCATGGGATGCAGGAGGGAGCTCTGCATTCAGTAAGGCTGATAGATCATTTACAGGCTGCTGGGAGCTGGAATGTGCAGTAATCACACCAGAGCACAGCAAAACAGAGACAAGACGGGTGTGAAAAATTGCAGACTGATTAGTAATTTGTCACAGGCTTGCAAGGGGTCTGCCAAAGTTGGAGGCAGTGGAACAATGTGCACTTCCTGTGTCTTCAAACCAACTCAGGCACTGAGTTTTCCATTCCAATTTCAGGAAATAAATAGCAGTGATAATTGATGAACAGCTCTGAGATGTCTTCCCATGCCTTTTCAGAACCTGATTTTATCATCCTGCTAGGAGAAAATTTCCCCAACAAACAGTTTATTGATTGTCCATTACACATTTTCCCTCTAAAGTTCTCAGAATGCCATCCAGATGTCAGACACATGATAGCACACAGCAGAAATTCAGCCAGGGAACAAAGATATCCTTAGCTGCAGCACTGAATCTGACATTCAGGAATCCAGACCCCATGTTTACCCCTAGATCTTAATTAATCCTTGCTGTACCTCCCCATTCACAATGGAAAAGCAGACCCATTTCCAGTCCCAAACTTTCCTGGCCTTTGATATTTGTTATGAGCACACTGAAGGGATGACTGTGCTGATGGGGTGGTTTGGAGAGTGCCTAACAGGAAAGAAAATCTCTAATTTTGGGGGTGCAGAACTTAGAATAGTAGAATAACCAGATTTGGAAGGGAGCCACAAAACCATCAAGTCCAACCCTGCACAAATCCATGTGGTTTGGGGAAATTTTTTTCTTTTTTTCCCAAGAGCAAGCACTAACATCCTTTAAGTCTTAACTGCAGTAGATTATAATACTCTTAAATTTAGAAATAAATCATGCTGGCTAATAAATTTCCTTAAAAATGCAAGTGCCTTCTAAATAAGTTTTCCTGATCAGATCTGTCAAGACACCTTATGCCTGTCCCTCCTTAGAGCTCAGGGAGGGCAATTTCTGCCAAATTAACCATTACCCCCCGTAATCAGGAGTAGGCTGAGATAATTGGGGTTATTCGGCCTGGAGAAGAGAAGGCTTTGAGGTGACCTAATTGCAGCCTCTCCATCCCTGAAGGGAGCCTACAGGAAAGACGCAGAGGCTTTTTGCAAGGACATGCAGTGTTAGGATGGGGGGAATGGATTTAAATTGACAGAGGGAGGGTTTAGGTTGGATGCTAGGGGGAAATACTTTCCTGTGAGGGTGCCAGGGCCTGACATGGACTGTCCAGAGAAGCTGTGGCCACCCCACCCCTGGAAGTTTTGGATGGGCTTGTGTTGGGGAAGATGAAACAGGAAAGCCTTATCAATATGTTTGTCTGGCAAAAGATTTTGAGAACATGGAAAGTATAAGCGAGATTGAAATGAAAGCAAGCTTTGAGATCCCTCAGTTACTGAACAACTGGAAAACAATGGCATGGCCAGCTGAAGGTGATCCCCTTTTGATGGAACAACACCCTCTGCTTGCAGACAGGCCCAAGGCTCAGAGCAGACCCTACAGCTTGGCAGAAGGGGCCCACAGAGGAGTTTTTAGGGTTTAAAATGTAACACAGTGTGGTAATGTAGTGATTCTTATAGGCTGTATGGAAATGCTGTAGGATTTGTATCTTGTACTAGATTGGTCAGTGAGAATCAGATATTCAGCACAGAAGAAGATTTATTGTATTGTAATGGGAACTTTGCTCTCTTACCCTTCTATGCTCTTACCCTTTTACTCCCTTACCCTTTTACTCTCTCACCCTCCCACCCTCTCCCCCTCTCTCTCATTCCTGCTCTGAGCTGTGTCTGGCAGCTCCCAGCAGGGCCCTGCCCCCAGGCCCTTTGCAATGAACCCCAAGTTCCAGCCCTGGCTGCAGAGATCTCTGTGTCCGTCTGTCCCCACCGTCCTACCCCCGACACTCCTACAGGCTTGGAGGAACCTGGTCTAGTAGAAGGTGTCTCTGCCCATGGCAGGGGCTGGAACAAGGTGATCTTTAAGGTCCTGTCCGACCCGAAACCATTCCATGATTTCATGAATCATGAACAGAGGCAAAAATTGACCCCCTGCTCATCTCAAGCTGCACCCAGTGCCCTAAAGACCAGGCCACTCTCTCACCCAAGGCAGCACCTCAGTACACCTGTTCTTTGGAAAGAACATAAAGCAAGAAATGAGTGGGAAACATCTCATTTTTCCACACAAAGGAGAAAGGCAGCCCAGAACAAACAGCTTCCTACAGGAATCCCAGCTGCTTTGGCGTGCAAAGGCCGACATGCATGCAAATGGTGCCTAATTAACTGCTTAAGGAGAGATTAGCTGCCATATGTTGCAGGAGTGATGGGTGTGCTTCCAGTGTGGAATTAATCGATTACAAACACTCTCATGAAATGCACTGGGGGCTGCCTGAGCCCTGGGGAGCACAGGGTGGGAGCTGGATGTGTGTTGGTGTCCCTGTGCTCAGCTGGATGGGACAAGGTGAGCAGGGCAGGCCTGCAGGAGCACTCATGCCACAGCCACAGCTTCTCTGGGCACCCTGTGCCACCCTCACCGGGAAGAATTTCATCCTAGTGTCCCAATCTAAACCTGTTATGGGTGCTTGTGCCTCATGTTGAAGGAGCCACGTGGGTTTGTGTGGCCCCAACACAGGGGAAAGGGTCTGCTCCACCGTTGTAAATCTCATTTACCCTGTGCACAAAGCAGTAACTGAAGGAACAAGTCAAGACACCACCAAATGAAGCCTTTGCATGACACCACACATCCCAACAGGCCAAGATGGGTCTCAGAATTTGGGATGAATGACCTATTTCTTCAGTCAAGCCAAGTGCCTTTCATAAAGAAATTCTGTCTGAACTTTGGGAATGACAGGGAATCGGGGAAGACATCCAGGTCTTGATCCTCACAGTTGTGGGTGCCACTGGAAAAATTGTTCACGACCTCCTGGTCATCCTCTGGCCAGACACCTGCCCACTCCCATTCAACCCTCAGCTCACCCTGCAGCCCATTGCTACCTACGGGAAAAATAATTGTGTTTGTCAGCTCAGAAAGCTCAATGGACATGTCAAGGGTTTAGCAGGGCTGCAGGATCACCAGAAGGGGAAATAGGGTGGGGAAGGATCAGACCTTTGAGCAGAGCAGAGCTCAGCAGCAGCATCAGCCCGGCTGCCTTTCTCAGCAGTGCTTTACCCCACATGCATTAATCAGGAGAAATCATTTAATCCTTCTCACCTCTTTTCCTGCAAAGTGGGTTATTGGTATATCCTAGCTTTGCCCAGCTTTGCATGGATAAATCCAAAACCAGCATTTTATTACCACAACTGTGGGACTCTGTGAATGGGTGTGTGCAAGGAAGAAACTCAAACTGTAATTCCTACCTATCCCCCACGTTCTGAAATGACAGACTTCAAAGGCCTGGAGCAAAGTCCCTGGAAAGCACTGAAAGGCTCCACTGATACCCTGTTAAAGTCTGAGCTCCAGAATTTCCCCAGAGATTTCCCCTCTCCTGCCAAGACTGACAGGCCTGAAAGCAAGCAGGGCACTGCCCCAAATGTTGGAGCAGCAGATTATACCAAAGGCTTCACCCCCCTGAAAATGGTATTGAAATGAAGAGTAGGTGACACAGCAGCCACTGTCAGCCTCAGAAAGGTCAAGTGATCCTGTGCTTTCTTAGGAGCAATTTATGCAGTGCTTCAGTGCAGTCTAAAATGGAATAATCTCAAGAAGGCATTGAGAACTCTCCCTCTGCTGTTTACTGGACCTCAGGAGGAGATGGAAAACCAGGGAGATTTGTTGGGTGTTGCACAGAGGGAAAAGAAATAATTCTGCTCTCTCAGAGTGTTTTCAAATTCTGTCATCATGGGTTTAAATACTTGCCTTACACTCAGCCTCACCCTCTGTTACACACACAAAAGTGATATAGCAAGTATTCCATACAAACACTCATTTGCCTCCAAGTGCCATTTAGCACTTGTAAAATAAGAAGGAAATACCACCAACAACTCTGAATGATGCAAAAAGACAAGATACTGTCAGATGAAACACCTGATGCTGAAAATGAGATGTGAGCCACTGAGATCTGGGGCTTTGGTTTGACTGTGGAAGTCTGAACTCCAGGAGCCTAAGGGGCTAAGAACTGAGAATTGCTGGGCTATAAGAAAAATCCACTTTAGCGCAGGAAATGTTAAAGCAACTTTTAAACCACAGCCAGGAGGCACCTAAATATTGCATTAGAATGGGCCATTGAGCTTTGCAACAGCACCAAAGGAAGGGGAAGTTATCCCGAGCACAGACAGGAAAATTGAAAGGTGAAGAGAAAATAGGGAAGAGAAAGGTATGAAAAAGAAAAAGGAAAGATAGGAACCTCCCTGCAGCAACAGGCTCAGCACATCCTACACACACAGAATGCCTCTTGTCTTGGTTTGAACAGACAGGTGTCTGCTAAGGAAGGCAGGAGTCTCCCTTGAAATGGAGAATGCACACCCCCTCCCTCTGAATTATTATAATTTTGAAATTAAGGGGCTCTCAGGCAAAGATATGGGAATAGGAATAACAGTTCTTTATCAGGGAAAAAATAAAAATGAAGTAACACAAAACATTACTGCCAGTCAGAACATGCCCTGCCCCCTGTGTGCCAGGGCAGGGGCACAGCCCCATCCCATGGGGGCCCAGCCCTCCTGCAGTGCCAGCTGTGGCTCTGCTGCAGCAGGGGTCCTGCACAAGGGGGGAGTTTTCCTCTGCAGCTCCAGGGCTGCTGCAGATGGGCCTGGGCTCCCTCTGGCAATGCAGGGCAGCAGAAAGCTGCTCCTCTGGCAGTGCAGGGGGCAAAGACTGCTGTGCTGGGCCAGGCTCAGATTGGATCCAGGCAGGAATGCTTGGCTCCTCCCCTGGGCGGAGCATCTCCCCATGGGATGCTGGGATTGGATCAGCCCTGCAGGGACACTCAGTGGCCATGGACAGCAGAGATCTCCTGGAGGGAGGGTTGGCTGTGGGAGAGATAAAGAAAACTGCCCCACCTCTGACACATGGGAAATAGAATATACACCCCAGCTGCATCTTCCATCTCCAACCCAAGACACCTCTTTAGCAGAAACTGATGGGGTTTGACTTCAAATTCAGGCCTTTTTGCCCTCTTGCTGTGTGCAGGGGCTGAGCTGCGTGCAGCAGTTTGGGAGCCAGCCCTAGGCTGCAGTGTCACCTCCCAGTGCTGCCAGCTTGGCACCCTGGCATCACCCCGTGGATTTAAATAGAAGCATTGATAAACTGAACCCCTCATTAACAAAGGGCCCTCAAATGCCTTCAGAATGATTGAAACCAGGCATAAGATCACCTCCAAAAGGCAGAGGAAAATAAAAGGTATTCAAAAACCAGCAAAATCCCACAAAACTCACCACTTTCTACTCAAGTGCAACTCCCTGGAGAAGCTGCTCCCACTCCAGGTTGGGCCATGCACAACTGCAGAGAGAAGGAACAAACACAGATTTTAGAAGATAGACCCTTTCTGTCTTCTTTATTATCATTACACCAATCATTCTGGGATATTCATTCCTTTTGTGTTCAGAAAATTCAGAAAGAAAATGCAGTACAGTCTCCCCCTCTCCATTTGCCTCTCTCACCCCATTCTTTTTGAAGAAATTGGTAAAGGCCCTCTCTTAGGAGTCTAAAAGGAAGACATTAAATACAGACACATAAGAAATCATCACTTGAATGCAGTGTTTTTACAAAATCCAGTAATTTATAGAAAAAGCAAAGTTCTTCAAAATGACCTTTTAGGTACTAGACAATTTTTTTGAAGTGGAAGAAAGAGGAAAAAAAAAACCCCAAGAGGACTTTCTCTTGATAGTATGACGTGCACTTAGTAGGAGAAAGCTGTTGAAAACACTTAAACTCTGTTTTAGGTCTTTCTGCTGTTGCCCATCACCATGGTATCAGAACATCAGCAATGTAAAGCAGATTAGCAAAATCTGAGTCTCTGTGGGGCTCCTGGTTCTTTGTCATTTTTTGTGTAAGCAGAATCCCACGGGAACTGAGTCCACGTGTGTTGATTTCCAGGGAGGCTGGAAGCAAATTCCATTTTCCTAAAGGGATGGAGCTGCAGCAATTTCCTGAGTCATTCAGAATTTGGCCTTGTCCATTTTCTTCTGAAAGTTTATTCCATAATCAAATCCCTTTCTGGACAACTGGTATTTTGGATTCTCTGAGGCCTTGATAGGTGCCAAATGTGTGCCGTGCTTCAAACACCCCTTTTCTAGCTCTGAACAGGTTAATTTTCTCACTGGTAATTTTGTGAAATTACTCAAATGGATGTGAATTCCTGCATGCAGTTTTTTTTCCAGCTTTTTCTTACGCCAGAATAAAACCCCAGTCCCTGTCACAGTGCTGCCTCTCTCCTGACACAGCAGCCAGGGCCATCACTGTCACCAGTTCGTGATGGAGCTGTTATTACAGAGAACATTACAGCTCAAATGATGGGATTTGGTGGTCAGCTGCTTGCTCTGTGCAAAATTATGTTTGAACAGAGCTAACAATGAAACATTTAGAACCATCACATAAAACATAAAAGGATGGAAGAACAAAATAATGAAGGGGGAAAAAAAATAAAAAGCACTCGGGGACATTCTCTAGTACAGTTTGTACCATCACACAAGAGTTATTATTTTTCCTACAGCTCATGGTTAGGAACACTCTCAAAGTCCAGGAGTTCCATTTGACCATTCCCAGCCTCTAGGTTGCCTAATTTAGGGTCCCAGAGGTGGGGCCTGTTCTTCTGATGACTCTGAATATCCCAGGCAATAACCATAGGATGCTGTGTAGGCAGAGCTCTAGTCCTCAGTTATATAATCTGATCTGGCTACCCAGTCCTGGAAACCAAAGTTATGTAAATAAATTATCCCAGTGGCTGCAGGGACTGGCACAATTGGCCGTGTGCTCTGAATGCAGATGTGCTGCTCTGAGGAGTCAAAGCAGCTCAACACCTGCCCAGCAGATCTGCCCTGATGGGAACACCTTCTGCTGCCTGCAGTTCCAAGGGACTCACTCAGCTCAACTGCTCAATCTTCTACTCTGAAATCTTGTGGATTAATAATTATTATTAATTCTGGGAGAATTAATCAGAAAGTCTGATCTCCAGTAATTCCCATGCACTCCTTTGGCACCCTGTCCCACCCAGACCAGGCAAGGGAGAACAAGGAGCTCTGAGGGGCTCCTCAGAGTGAATGTTGCCATGGGGAATGGTTAGAAATGGTCCAAGGAACAGGGGGACAATCAATTATGTGAGTTAATGCATCTAGTGAAACTATTACCAAAGCAGGATTTCACAAAACCTTTTGAGGATTTCATAAAACCTTCCATAAAACAATCAAGTATTTGAGTTGATGCATCTAGTGACTCTATTACCAAAGCAAGATTTCATAAAACCTTCTGAGGGTGCATGGAAAGTTATCATTAGAAGAGTTTAGCCTAAGGTTTTTACCTTTTTTTGGGCACTACATATGAAGTGTAGTGTCTATTCAAAATAATTACAGAGCCAGGATAATCCATTCAGAATCACTTAAAAAAAAAAAGGGCAAGGAGAAAGAAGTTTAAAAAATTTAAAAAGGAATGAAATCAATGCCTTGGATATAAATGTAACTGAAAAAAGTGAAAGGCAAAATCATTACTCAAAGAAGAAAAGTGAAATTATTCCTGCTTTGATGCATATAGAAAAGCATCTTGATAACTACAAGGCAAATTTAAAGAATGTGTTATCAAAAAAGAATGGGGTCCCTGTTTTTTCTGTTGCACTCTCAAATCTTGAATAGTGGTGATTTGATTGAGTTGACCTCAGAGGAGACCAACCAGACCAGAAAAACACAGATGTGATGGATGTACCAGTGGAGGGCTCAGCTCTGGAAGAGCTCCCTGAAGGCAGAGCCAGGCAGCTCCACACAGCCTCTCTCAGGGAACTCACAGGGATGCAATGTCACTGTCATATTTTCTGAAAAAACCCCAGGTATTTCTCCTGGGAAGCTAAGAAGCCTCAGAGAAAAGGAAAACAATTCTTATCTCATTTGCTTCTCCTGTGTTGTGCTCACATGTGGAATGTGGTTGGAGATTGTTCACCCACAGGTGATTGTTCCATTGCATTCTGCTGGGAGTTGTTTTCACTCTTTGGCCAATCAGGGCCAAGCTGTGTTGGGACTCTGGAGAGAGTCACCAGTTTTCATTATTATCTTTTTAGCATTCTGTAAGGATCCTTTCTGTATTCTTTAGTATAGCATTCTTTTATGTAATATAGTATCATGAAATAATAAATAAACCTTCTGAGAACATAGAGTCAGATTCATCATTCCCTCCTGCCACAGGGCACCCCACAAATACAATAATCCAAGGTCTCAGGAATATAGATATTTTTGCACACCCTTCCCTTCCCTTCCCTTCCCTTCCCTTCCCTTCCCTTCCCTTCCCTTCCCTTCCCTTCCCTTCCCTTCCCTTCCCTTCCCTTCCCTTCCCTTCCCTTCCCTTCCCTTCCCTTCCCTTCCCTTCCCTTCCCTTCCCTTCCCTTCCCTTCCCTTCCCTTCCCTTGCAGAAAAAGCCATTTTAAGGCCCCATCCCAGTGCAGGAGGCTGGGTTGTGGTGTCTGTGTGTGTGCACCATTGATCCCTCACTCACCTGGGACACTCTGGATGCTTTATCAGGCCATGGTTTGGCCAGCTTGGGAGGCTGGTCCAGCTGGAAGCCCTGAGCATCCTTGCAGCTGACTCCAGGTGAGGGATGTGGTGACAACACCCAGTAATTTCCTCATTAAAGAGCTGAGAGCTGCTGTCACACATTGTCACCTGCCTGCCTGACACAAAGCTTGATGGAGGGGCTGTGCAGAGCAGGCAGCAGCAGGAGGCACAGCCATGTGCAGCTCCCCTGGCACTTCTCACCTCCCCTGCAGCTCCCGGTGCTGGTTCCAGCTCCCCAGGCTCCCTCCAGGAAATCTGGGCAGGAACAAGGGAACGTTCATTCATTTGCACAGCCTGGCTTTGGGCTTGGCTGGGACAGGCCCAGAGCTGCCGTTAACTCCCCAGGTTTGTTCAGTTTTTGGTTTGGAGCAGACTGCAGCCTGTGCACAAAGACAGTGCCTTTCCTGCCTCATCCTTCCAGGTTTATGCCATCATGCAGCAGCCTCCAGCTGGTCCAGCAGCATGTGCTGCTCCTCAGATTGTACAAAAGGATTCAGGGTGAAAAGAAGAATGGCAGAAAGCCCCCCAGCTAAAGAAAGAACTGTCACCCTGATTTTTAAGTGTTTCTAAGTCTTCTGATGTTTACATTCTTGTAACGAACTTTCTCCCACACATTCTGTAAATAACTTATTGTTTTGCATTCTTTTCTGGAGGAGGAGAAATCTGATGGACTGTTGGTTTGTCCAGTGTCATTGGAGAGGTGGCACTGTCACCCTCCAATCCACTGTCACTTCCGGAAATCCATAAATGTTGGAGTCAGAAAATAAACTTCCCTTTTTTTACCTTGAGAACAACAACACATAGTGTTGTTTTGTGTCCTGTAGTGACAAAGAACAAATTCCTGTGATGGCAGAAAGTGGCACAGGGCCACCAGCTCTGCCACTCACCATCTGGGATTTCTGCTCCTGTGGCTGTTCCATGTGGCAGGAGGGCTCGTCCCCTTCCTGTGGCCACTGCAGTCCTGTGCCAAGCCTTTGTACCTCACTGCCTGCCTGGGGGTTGATTTTATTTTTCTTTGAAACGTTTTGCTCAAAAGCTGAAGGGGCAGGAGGCACTGAAACAGAGCCCAGAGAGACCACACTGCTTGGATCATGGCGGGTTTTATAATGTATTTGGGATTGCTCTTCATCCCAATAAATTTGAGATTGGAGGAAATCCAAATGGAGTGGTCTAGGGTTGTCTTTCTACTTCTTTCTTTGTGAAAGCAATTTCCTTTATTGGCATCCTCCAAGCAGAAGTAATCTTTCAGAGGGAGGTTTGGCAAAAACATGGAAGGGTTTTATAATGATAGGGCCAAAGGTTGATAAAACTCCATTGAAGCCCTTGCAGTCCAAGGTAATAGACAGCTCTAGACTTTCAGGAGAGTTAATAGAAGGAAAGCAGTGTGGGTTTTCAGTAAAGGGAAAAACAGAAAACTGATTTTTACCAGTATTTTTCCTTCCCAATGCACACACATCAACACCGCCAAACAACAGTGCTTTGAATGGGAGACTTGATTTCAGAAACAGGCATTTCAGATTGTCTGCAGTGCTATAAAGCAATGAATTGTGCTGAAAAATCATTCTTACTTGCCCACCAATCCCATAAAATTGAGTTCCCATCATTATTGTTTGGATATAGAGTCTGTTTAACACGACAGCCCAATGGGATGTTCTTCCCAAGAGCCCTCTTGTACCCAGGACAGTCAGAGCAATGGTGGGACAAAAGAAAACCAAGCTTGTGCAGAGTCTTAACAGTTCTAAGCAAGCAGAGTAAATTAATATCAGGAGAAAATGAATGACAGCCTTACACACGGCTCAGCAGAATTCTTCTTGTGAGGATGTGGGACCTCACATTCCCTGGCAGAATCAGTTCTTCCCCTGATCATTTATGCTGGAAGTCAGGCTGAGCTGTCATCCAGCAAGTTTTAAAGCCAACAGATGTCCCCATCTCCAACTGTTTTGGAAATGCATTCAGAAAGAGAAACAGGCAGACAATAGCAGAAGGATTAAATTTTTGGGGGCATAAGTGCTGTGGGGATCACAAAGCTGGGACAGTAGCTGAACACCACTTGGCAACTGCATCTTGTGGAGGGAGCCAAAATTCTCATTCCTTCTGGGCAAAGGGAAATGGCTGCATTCGTAAAATGCTATTGTTTATGTTCTTTAAAAATAAAAATATATATTTTTCTGCTTTGGTCATGGTTTAATCAATATATTGAGCTGAAAGAGATGAAAACTGAAACTGGCAAAGGTTGGATTGGAGGCAGCATTTTTGTTTTTGTTAACACTGCTCATTAGTTCATTTTTAACACCTCTTCTGCTGATATCTGAGTCCTGTGACAATGGCAACCATTGGCATCTTGTCTCCCTTTGCTGAGCTCAAGGATTCCCCCTCAAGACCAGAAGTACAGGGTCACTCCTTGTGACACTGATGGGTTTGGTGACACCCACAGAGCATCACTGGTGACCGAGGGTGGACTGAGAGACTGGAACCCCAGAGTGGCCTCCTTGGCACCTCCTGCCTAATTAGCCATTGCATATTTATGCTTTAAATCATCCACAGGTGAATAAATATCCATGCTGCTCTCCCCAAACAGCAGCCTGCAGGGCTGCCCCAGCTTTGCAGCACCACTGTGAGCTCTCACACACAGAACCTCTGGCCAGGGCAGCCCAGGGGTCTCCCTTGGTCCTTTCCCTGTGGAATGTGGCCCCTTTTTGTAAAAGCAGTTCTAGGTGTGAAAAACGCCAATCACTTGTTTTTAAAATGTTAAAAGTTTAATAGTAATAAAATGGTTATAAAAATAGTAATATAATTAGAGTAACAATAATTTGGACAATTTGGATTAGGACAATACGAGACAATAGAAACAAAGAGTTATGGACAGTCCGGGTACACTCTTTCTGGGCAAAATAAGCCCAAAAAAGGACCCATGTTAACAGAGGATTAACCCTTATAAGCAACAGCCTGTTGCATATTCATACACCTCATACATGATGCATCAATTCCATTCAAACACAGGATTCTGTCTGGTCAGTGTCAACTTCTTCCTCTGAATCCTGATGATGTCTCCAGGGCTGAGCAAGGCAGGAAGAAGTTCATTTCTCCTGATAATGGAGCAATAAATTCTCTTTCTCTGAATGATTTAGGTTCCTGTGGCTGCTATCTTGATGTGAATCCTTTCTTTAAAAAAATATCTTACATAGCATAGTTTCTATTTTAACATTATGTTATAACCTAAAACTATATTTAACACACTACTTAAGAGAATTAACACAGTATAATTACTTTCTAACACAACACATATAATATTAATTTTAATATTTGCAAAAAGCCAATCATAAAATGCGCATTTTTCATATAGGGGAACAGCTTTGTTTGCTACCCTGAGTGACAGTCAGGAGGTTGTTTTTACAACCCAGCTGATACAACATGTGTGGCCCACGTTTTTAAAGAAATTGCTCAGAGTCCCTTCACCTTTTCCTCTGATCCTGCCCATTTTACAGCATTTCCAGGTCCTGCCCTGCTCTCTCCACCTTCATACATCCCAGCATTTTGCTTTGAAAACTACAGCCACAGAATAATGCACTTGACCTTATACACACAGTATTTTTCCTATTCCTTTCAAGTGGTTTTTTGTAACATCAAAACAGAAAATTCCAATGCAGAAATTTCTAAAGAAGCACAACTATACCTGGGTTTCAGATTAAATTAGCACCTTTGCAATCAAAAACTACATTAATACATTTCTTTTTCTTACCTGCAGCATTACTATAACAAGAGCCAGAGCGTGGCGGAGATTTTAGAGGCAGAACATCAAACACAACCCAGAGTTTTGCAATTAGCCTGGCTCAGGGAGGACAGGGAAGGAGGAAAGGAGGCAGATGGAGAGTGGCATTTGCTGGGAGGTGTTTTGCTGAGTGACACCCAGCGCGTCCTTACAAGACAGCAATGCTTGCTTTGTATTTGCTTTAGACCTGAATTTTAAAATACGTCAATGTTCTCTGGGTGGAAATCAGAGTCTGCAAAGTTTTTATGTGTGCTAGACTACAACATGGTTGTGGAAGAAAAAGAAACAAACCATTTGTCCTGGAGGGTGGCAGAACCAGCGCCTGTTGTCACCTGCATGTACAAACCCAAACAAGCCACTTATAAAAAAAAAAAAATCCTCTTTCTTCCCTCTTATTGTACATTTTTATCACCAAGATAGAGGTAAAAGTCAGTTAAGGCACAGATTTTAGGTTAATCCTTCCCAGAAGGAAGGATTCCATCAGAGAAGAGTTTATATGTTTTTTTTTTTCCTCATTTGAACAACACTAGCATCTGTAATATCCAGAGACTAAAATGTATTTGAGGTAAAATAGTGATGACATTTGAGGCAACCAGATTAATTAGATCAGACTTCTTGTGTTTGTTCAGATTCCTCACCTCCTTTCCAACCCTTGTTTTTTTTTCTTGTTTGTAGCTGAAAACACAGAACACAAATCATCCTTTCAAACTTGCTCCTACCTTGATTAAAAAAAAAAAAAAAAGTAGAGGGGAAATAGGTGTTTTACAATTCTAATTCTGTAACTGCTGTGCATATGCCAGAAGTTTGTTCTGGCTGTGTCAGCTCATACAAGAGCTTGGCCTTATCTGCACAGTGCAGAGATTTGAACAGGTTTAGGAGAGCTTTCGGAAATTCAAATTCTCTGTTTACCACCTGGACGCCTCCTCTGCTGCTCAGCACACAGCTCCTACCATGCTGGTGTACAAACACAGCCCCCTCCTAAAACACAGATACTCCTCCAAAAGGAGGGGTGGGAATTAAAGTCCCAGCTTCCAGCTTGAGGGGGATGCTTGGGCACTGGGAATGGCAGGAAGGGAAAAGGGGTCTTGGCCTATGTGAGGTTCCACACTAAAATGGGATGTAAAATTGTAAGAAAAATCAATCACTGTCACCTCAGCAGCCACAGCCCTGGCACACCTGGATTAACCCATCCACCTGGTCCTGAACTATTTAAATATGTCTAGGAGTTTGAGCCCTGTTTTAATGCTTATTTTTAACACTATAAAGGTGTGCAGGACACTTCAGACTTGCATTTGTGTATTACATTGTGATTACAAGATATTGGCGCATAATGATTCAGCCTTGTGGATCAGGAGTGTGGTGGATGTTTCTAAGGGAAACAGAATAAACAGCAAAATTTGGGAAAATTTGGGAGAAAATTCCCAACACATCACAGTGTAGCTTTTGTCATGATGAAGAAGCCCACACTGCTCCCTTTTCCACCAGGTATCACTCCAGTGAGCATTTCCAAGATAACACCCAGCTTGCTGGATAACCCCACAGGAGGCAGCATAACAATATTTACATTTATATATACCCACATTTATGTGTGGAAATATACAAGTTATATATAGATGTATATGGTATGCTGTATAACAAGTTGCAGGTTTAGGTTAAGCTACAAGTAGAATAAAATCTATTTACACACACATATCTATATATATATTATATATACATATATACATATATACACTTATATATCTACATATATAAGTAGTGTTTTTAAGTTATAAATATGTATATATATATATATATATATATATAGGACATACAGCTATAGAGAACACATCCTGACACAAGCCAGCATTTACAAAACTTGTAAATAAATTTTTAAAAAAAACCTGAATTTCCCCAAAGTGGAGGTGCAAAAGGTCAGCAAGATTAAAGTGATATTTAATCCAAATTCCCAGGAATGTCCCAGGCTGCTGGAGCATCCAGTGCTATTGCCTACCCCCCTACCTGGGCAAGCACAAGGACATAATGACCAAAGAAAATTGCTTTCCAATGGGGACCACCAAACCAGGGAAGGGCAAAGCACCAGAAAGTGATTTCAGTGCTGAGGTTGTTTCAAATTGGATGGAACGTGTTAGGAAAACATTTCATTTCCATCTTTCCAGTGCATTTGCCAAAGAGGTTAAATCCATCTGCAATACCCTTTTTTTCAGGTTGTCCCTCAGGTTCAAAGGGTGCAGCGTGTTCTTATCAACCCCTCAGAGCTGGCTTTGGGACTGATAACTTCTAAGCCTCTCCTTTTCTCATAAGTCTGTGAAAGAGCGAGAAAATTGCAAATAATTACATCCTGAAGTGATGGAGTTATCTCCCTAAAAATCCAGTACAATTCCCAGGAAGAAACGCTCCTCTCTGATCTCCTCATGGACCCTGCTTTCCAATGCTTGCCACTGCTCCCACACTTTCACACATGGACCACAGCAGGAAAATTACTTTAAAAGCTGCAGATAAAAAAAAAGAAAACATAGCAGAATCCAAGAAAGGGATTTTTTTTTCCACATCCTGATGCAGGTACATAATTGTGACATTGTTCAACATCCTTTCAGCCCCCAAATTGTTAAAAGAACAGGTACTGACAGAGATCTGTTCTCTTCCAGCCAGCTACTCTCTGCTTTGTATTTCTGCAGTGTTAGTCTGTCTTTTTAGCCTGGTCCTATGGTTTTCCAGCTGCAATTTGCACAAATTAAATCTCCAGACTTGCAAAGTTGATTCATGTAATCAGCAGCAGCAGCAGGAGTTTGTCAAAGAGAATTATTTGCATGTTTACAGCCCAAATTGAGTTTTGACTTAATACTTGTCCATGGTACAATGGAAGTTTTTGCAGCTGTTCTGTCCGAAAAAGGGGTGGTGGGAGGATGAGGAAGGGGATAATTTGCCTTGGACCCACAGTTGAGGGTGGGAGGATGGTGAGAGGCTACACCTTATCTGAGAGGTGTGGAGGCAGCCTTGAGCCCCTTGATTCTCATTTTCCATCCCTGAGCTTGGGCCAAGCCCCGGATTCACACTTCAGTCCTGCAGGGCGATAGGAATTCTAGAGGTAGGGGGGTTGTTTTGCAACACCTGGTAGGCAAATGGCATTTTTAGACAGTGAAGCCTAGAACTGAGCCATATTCAAACAAAAGGATCACGTACCAGCAGCACAGCAAGCAGTGAGCACACATAGCAGGTCTCATTCATTATGAAATACTTGCAGGCTCCAGACTTTGGTGTAAAAATGTTACTAAACCAGAATAGTGGCACTTGGCTCTTTTTTCCAGCAGCACAAGAGGAAGCAGCAGCTCTCAGTGTTGTGCAGAAGATGGGTTACAGGGTGTGTGGATGACTGGCATGAATGGAAGGAATAAATCCCTCCCCAAACATCAAACCAACCTTTCCCCTGTACCACACAAAATTCTTCAGCAAAGTTTCTGCCTACAGCAATGGAGACAGTGCTACAGCTGGTATGGAATAAGCAAAAAACAAATTCATAAAAAGCAACCTAATTTCTACACACAGCTTCTGAAAAAAAACCCAATTTCCTTAGGATCCAGAGCAGACACAAAGCAAACCAAGTGCTTATTTGGGATTTTGATATTAATTTTGACTCAGGCCACAGCTAATCCTTCACATCCCAAGTGGCTGAGGAGCCAGTATCACGTGTGGTGATGTTCTCCTGTTAGAGGCTGAGCTGGGAACTGGCTGGTTACAAGGGGTGAATGTGCACGTTCAGCCACGTGGTGCAATTACAATTCAACTGCGCGTACACACAGGCACAGAGAACTGGGGTTGCTCATTACCTCCTTTGTTAGAGCCTATTTTTCTTTGCAAGATTGTTCCTATAGCACCAGAATAAACAATAATTTTGGATCTTTGCACATCCACCAGCATTTTCCTAGACAAGCCATTCTTTCATTGTCAGCACTCTGGGCTGTGCAATCTCTGCTGATAGAGATTTGCGGTCACGCTGGGTTTAGATGCTCAGCTTTTGGGAGGAGGTAACAGAATCATTGAATAGTTTGGGCTGGAAGGGATCTTTAAAAGCAAACTAATCCAATGGCCCTGCAAAAAGTGGGGTCTACTAGACCAGGTTGGTGAGAGGACACAGGTGAGTGCACACACACAGAGTCACACCCACAATAACTTCCCTGATCAAACAGGTTCATCTCCAAGACTGATGCACAGAGCTGGACTGTGTCAATCCTGAATGGAGATTCTTTCTGTCTGTGCTCTTGGCATGCTCAGCTGGGGGGTTAGAAGTCCTGCACGGACTGTGTGGATGGAAAAAGTCTGAGCCAAGTTCAAATTCAGGTTGTTACTTGGAAGAAAAATCTCTCCAGGTATCACCTCACAATTGTGATATTCCAGGCACTGGACCAGGAAAGGACATTGTAAATTCATCATTTTATGTACCACCAACACAGGTTTCTCAACACACAGTGGAAAATCCATAGTGAATCTGAGAGCTGAACTCAGTGTTTCCAGTGTAACAGACTCAGGAAATAACTGCTGCCTTCTCCCACCTTCCCTGCACACTCAGCCATGATACATAAGGGAAAGGATGCTCCCAGGAACACCTCTGGAAATTTCAAATAAAAGGGTATTTAGTACAAGCTCTTCAGTCTTCTGATCCTACACAGACCAAGGCTCACATTCATCCTGCTAAGAAGATTATTGCTGGAAACTTCTGGGTTTATCCATCTCCAGAACCAGGTTCTGTATGTTTCACTGATTTTCTATGCAAGCCAGGCTGTCTCTCACAGTTGTTTTAGAGACAACCATTTATATATGCAATAAAAAAGCTATTTCACCACGTTGCTGAAAATTCCACCAGGTTATAGTTTATCTCAACAGTCTATCATTTACAATGCACTAATAAAGGGCTATAAATATTATATTGGTTTTGGCATAAAGAGTACATTATCAGTGTTTATAAACACATCAGTAAATTTACAGACTTTTAAGTAACCCCATTGACCTGTAACATAAAAGCCCTGTAGCTACTGATTCACAATATATATATATATAAATAAACACTTTATGGATAAACCTTTACAAGCCATTTATAAAACCACTCTTAGTGAGAAATATGACACACTCCCAAATAGACACAGAAATAACTCACAAGGAAACAAGGTCATTACGAGGAAGACTAAAAGTCTTTTTATTTGGTTCAGCTTCTGCAAATTAAAGTTCTACCACAGTAAAATTAACACAGAGTAGAATTTTAAGTTGATATCATAAAATAAATAGAAAGTAATATAAATAAAGGAGATTTTTCAATTGTTTTTCAAATATGTGACTCAACAAAAGAAGAAGAGAACCTGAAATGGCCAAGATAGATAGATAGATCAGAATTTCCAAGTACAAACAAGAAGCATTAAATCTGTTCCTTCTGTCTTTATGCCATTTAATTTATGGCATAGGTCACTTTCCTGCAGGTATCTATCAATAAGGGAAGACCTTCCATCCCACATAAAGCAGCCATCCCAAAATTAGTTGCCCAAATTGGTGTTTGTCCCTGAGCTAACTCAAACAGTGGAACAAATCAGGCCCATTCAAGGGACAACCCAACCCCTGTGCCTCAGGCTGCTTTATCCAAGACAGACTCACCCTCTGGAGAGACCTTTCCTCACCATCCAGGTCATTTTTTGTGTTCCTTCTCTAGGGATGGACAACTTGGTGTCTTCTCCTGTGTAACAAGTGATAGGAAAAGAGGAAATGTCCTCGAGGTTGTGCCAGGGGAGGTTTAGATTGGAAATTAGGAAAAATTGCTCCAGGAAAAGGGTTTTTAAATCCTGTACCAGGCTGCCCAGAGCAGTGGTGGAGTCACCATGCCTGGAGGGATTTAAAAGCCATGTGGATGTGGCACCTGGGGACATGGGTTTGTGGTGCCTTGGCAGTGCTGAGTCGAGGGTTGGACTCAATGACCTTGAAGGGCCTTTCCAACCTAAACAAATTCATGATCCTGTGATCCCAGTAGAGCAGAGGACTGGCACATTCAAACCAGACCATTCCTTGTGGCAGAGAACAAATATAACCCCAACACTCATGGAAAACTTTTAATTACAGCAAAATAAGTTGGAATGGTTGGACTTGAGGGTCTTAAAGGTCTTTTCCAATCTAAACAATTTTGCGATTCCAACTATCACGTAAGCAACCAAGCCTGAGCAAGTCCCAGCTTTGGAGTCTGCTGGAAAACAACAGCTGCATGCTCAGCTCAGCGTGGGAGCTGTCGTTTAAAGGTTCAGCTTGTGAGACAAAGGTCTGCAGCTCAGGCAGAGAGTGTTTGTCAAACCTGGCAGACCCTGCAGCAGGAGCAGGACAGGATCCTGGCTGCCAAGGGGATGGATGGATGGATGGATGGATGGATGGATGGATGGATGGATGGATGGATGATGGATGGATGATGATGGATGGATGGATGATGGATGGATGGATGGATGGATGGATGGATGGATGGATGGATGGATGGATGGATGGATGGACAGATGGATGGATGGATGGATGGATGGATGGATGGATGGATGGATGGATGGATGGATGGATGGATGGACAGATGGAAAAGCAGCTGCTGGCTGCAGGCAGGGGCTGACCTGCATGAAATACCTGTGGATTCACACCTTGGCACACATCAGCCACAGCATCAGGAAGAGGGTGTGGGACACTTCAAACCCCAGTGGGTTTTGGGCTTTTCCATCTGTCCTGTCCTCCCCAGCAGCTTTTTCCCATTGTTATCCTTGTGCTGGGCAGATGAGGGGCCAGAAAGGTGAATCTGGGGCTGTTTCTCAGTGCTGGTTTTTATAAGACCATCTGGAATATGGCAGAGCTGTCTCTGCTGTTTACCTTCCCTAAATGCAACCTGCTGTTAATATCAAGTGTCAGCAAAATATTTTGGATGAGGTGCCAAGCTGAACTGTAATTAATCACTGTGTTACACACAGTTGGGACTCTCAGTAAAACTTCCCCTCAGTCTGACAGTTCAGGGAGGAGATTTTTTTTTTGGGAACAACTTCTTTGAATACTCTCCCTGGTATAACAATAACTCTGAAGGGTGTTTCTTGCAGTCTGACCTCATTATGATGAACTCTTCAAACAAACAGTTGTATCTGAATGTTCACCACAATTAAGATGGGGAATTTGCTTCATCAGGCCAATAAAAAAAGCAAAACACCCATATCTGAGCCAAACACCCAGAGCAGAAACAGCTTTTTTCATACCAGTGAAGAATTAAAATTAAATATTTTGAAAAGAAAATAAGGATACAGGAAGGAATAATAAATTACACTTTGAAGGTACATGTAAAATGCTTTAATCATAGATAATCCTGAGTTGGAAGGGACAAGGATCATTGACTCCAACTCCTCTAACAAAAACAGGAACTATGTCTTCTTGTTAATAAGACTTATTTTATTTTTTTTTTTTTCCAGTAATGGACAATGCCTAAAAGAGCAGTTCTTCCCACAGCTGGGTTCTACAGGTGTAGCATGGCTAGACTCCCCTGTTTTGACAGTCTAAGCTATAAACCTCAATGCACTCCTGCTTGTGTTCTTGGAATAAAGAGGTTTTCAGAGCAGGGCAGCCTCATCTGCTGCCTTTCCTACAGTCTGCTGCTTGGCACTGACTGAAGGGGCCAAGCACTGCCTTGGGTATCCATTGATGAACACATGTGGGAAATGTGTGCTAGGAACCGTGTGAAAACACTCACTGCTGACACCCATACCCACTGTTTGGGTCTGGCAGCACAGAACACCTGCACAAAATCCCTTCCATGTCCGCATCCCTTGGTTTGTTCAGCCTGGAGAGGAGGAGATGAGGGGAGACCTCACTGAGGGCTTCAACATCCTCACAAGGAGCAGAGGAGGGGCAGCTCCGAGCTCTTCAGTGCTGTCACCGGTGGCAGGACCCAATAAAATGGCACAGAACTGCTTGGGGAGGCTCAGGCTGGAGCTCAGGGAAAGGCTCTTCCCCAGAGGTGCTGGCACTGTCCAGGCTCCCCAGGGAATGGGCCCGGCCCCGAGGCTGCCGGAGCTCCAGGAGCTGCCAGGGATGCCCAGGGTGGGGCTGTTGGGGTGTCTGGGCAGGGCTGGGGCTGCCATGGGTGATCCTGGGGGTCCCTCCCAGCCCAGGACATTCCATGGTCCTGTGGTTTCTATGGTTCTGTGTCATGGTTTAGCCCCAGCAACAGCCAAGCCCCACTTGGCTGCTCACTCACCCTATTCCAGCTGGATCGGGGAGGGAATGGGAAGGGCAAAAGCCAGAAAGATTGTGGCTTGGGATAAAGACAGGGAAATCTAAAGCTGTGCAAGCAAGGAGAAAGCAAAACAAGGAGTTCATTCCTCACTCCCATGGCCGGGCAGGTTCCACCATCCTCAGGAGAGCAGGGCCCTGTCACACTAACTGGTTACTTGGGAGGAAAACCACCATCTCTCCAAATATTCCCCTTTTCTTTCTTCCTCCCCCACTTTATGCATGATGTCACATGGTCGGGGACTTGCTTTTGCTCAGTTTGGGTCACCTGTCCTGGCTGTGTCTCCTTCAGCCTCCAACACACCCCCAGCCCCTTCCCAGCTGACTGTATGAGGAAAGCCCTCGGCTCTGTGCAATCCCTGCTCAGCAATAACAATAATATCTGTATTATCAACCCTGTGTTCAGCACAAACCCAAACCCCAGCCCCAAACCAGCCTCTGGGAAGGGAATTAACTCTACCCTAGCTGAACCAGCACAGTCCATCTATAGAAACTACCAGAAAATCTCAGGAACCTATCAGCAATTGTCATTCAGCACTGAGCACCAAGGAAACAACACAGTAATACCTGTTAGAGAGAAAAAGTTGCAAAAACATGCTTTGCTCTAACCCATGCTGCTAAGACTGTAATTTTCAAAACTACTTAGCTCACATCCACAGGCTTTCTGAGAGGACTGACACAAAATCTGCAGCTAGGCTGAAGTGCCTGCTGAATTCTCCTTTTTGCTCTTCATCTCCTGAATGACAACCATGATGCAAAGCCCATCACTGTGACAAGCTGCTGGTCTTTTTTTTTGTCATGCAGTCACCCCATCATTTCCAGCAGTGCTGCTCACAATGCCTTGCCTCCTCTAAGTCCAAAGAAAAGGCACAAGCACAAGAGTCTCTTAGTAAAACATTAATCTCAGATCACAGATTTATTTTATGGATTTGCAACACAGCCCATATTACAAACATTGTCTGGGAACATTTACAAGAATAAATAAGATGGACTCGCAGTTGTAAAAAAAAGATTACACTTCACTGTAATGTACAGTCAAAAAATATATCTGATATTCATTGACTTGACATTATTTACCTTCCTTCTTTTAAGCTAGAAAGAAAAGACACTGAATGCACAGTGTTGAGAGTTTTGTATTTATATTTTTTTCCTTTTTTTGTTTTTTCATACGTGCTTTATCTATCAAACATCCAAACTGTACAAGTGAGTTTCACCAGTAATCCATAAAGGCCGAGCGGGAGCAGAGGGGGCGGCACCGCATCAGCAGAGACTCCTCTCATGCAGCACTCCTCCCTGCCCAAAAACACATCCAGGGAGCTGGGATGGCACACTGCTCAGCCAGAGGCAGCCACTGCCCTCCGAGGAGGTGGCAAGGCTGGCAAGAAGCCATGCTGGCACATTTGGGTGCCCACAGGGTGGAGATTAAATCAGGGAGGGAGTGAATTTTGTCACTGCGGTTAGTCGGGATGGGTTAAGGGGGGTGTTAAGGATGCAGCTCAAACTTTTGGCATAGAAGTACAGTGTTGAAATGCTGGCAATGCAAGAAAGGGCAAGAAGGGCAATGAGGGGGTAATTCCAGTTCTGCTCCAGGTACATGGAAGTCCAGCACATGAAGTTTGGTTTGACTGTCAGCGATGTGAAACACTGAGCAGTGTTTGTTCTGGGGAGTCTCAGAGTACCTAAATTCATGAAAGTTTGTAAAGTGCTGGCCCACTTCCTCTTCTACCCCCAAAGCACACTCCTTTCCATTATTTCACACAAAGAAGAGTTCCTGGGGATTTCCTCACTGAAAGATGATGTACTCACACAAGGAAATCCATCCACAGTGCAGCACACTTGAGGTGTCTCACAGGGTGTCCCAAAGGGTGGCATTTCAGGGTAACAGATCTCCAATGAAACACTCCTGCTGTGACAATTGGCTCCACCAAAGGAACCACTAATATCATGTCCAATCCTGATATTTCATATATAGGTACCTCTTGGGTGCCTATATATTAAACACCAGGATTGCTCCCTAAGGGACATCAACAGCATCTTCACCCTGTACCTCCAGAGTGCCATGGACTGGCTCATGTTTATACTGCTCAGAAACAGTTCATTGAATTGAATTCCAAGAAAAACCATTTTAGCTTGTTCTTTTCCCTTTTCCTGCTTTTAATTTTTTTCCCCCCTGCCAGGAAACACTATGGGAACACCAGCATCTGGCATTCAGTCTGCTGCATTAGTTTGTCTTTTAAGGCTCAGGTTGAAAACAGAATAGTGGTGGAAATCTGCTGCATGAACTGGGATGAGGATGGAAAGACTGATTTAGATCCCTCATGTTTTCCCAAACTAGAAAAGCGGCCAGGTTTTCACATTCTGCTAGTCCAACATTAAACTGTACGATAGTCTGAGCATAGTTTATTTTTTTTTTTTTTACAAGGGAAACTTTTAAAATAGTTTAACACAGCAGTTAATGGTTATAGACTAGAGGTCACTGGAAGTCAGCAACTTTTTGCCTCTTTTTTTTCTTTCCATCACACTCTGTACCACCAGGATTTGGTGGTATATGAAAATGTATGATTCTGCTTGACAGTTTGAGCAAATTGTACATTCTTCAAGTATGCATATGAGGGAGATGATTGATACCTTTTCCAAGTCAATGAACAGATAATACATGATGGATTTTCCTTGTGGTCCTTGCCAAAACTGCAGAAATTGGGCTTTGCTCGCTGTGCTGTTGGCTCACCCTCGAGGAAAAAGAGCTGGAGGTATTTTTGGGAACAGGGAAAGAAAGAGCACTTGCATTGAAATTGTATATTATGTATGTATGGCTATAGAAGACTGCAATCTAAATAAGCAGGAGCACAGGAGGGTTAGCAGAATCCTCATTGCTCACATCTGTCTCTCTGACTTAGCTGGCTCCTCCTGTTCCTCTGTCTGGGCAGGGCAGCTGCAGTGCTTTGTTCTGCCCTCACACAGCAGGAATATGGAATTTTTGACCCAATGGCAGTGGTTGCACTGAATAAATGTTGCCACTTTTGCCACACGGCCCCCTTTATTTTCCTTAAAACAAAATGGGGTTGACTGTCTTTTGTACGCTTAAGACAAATCAAAGATTCTCAAATGAAAATGCAGCAGTTTCACACCAAAGTCTTGAGATGCCCCTTTCACTGGCTGGAGTGATCACAAAAATTAACTGTGCTGCCAACATGATGGAGTTGATTGCTCACATTTATTACAGGACAAGGAAGTTTTCCAAGGGGAACTTTTCCACCACATTGCCCATCCAGGACCATGCCAGGACTGTGCACTGCTCTGTGACTTTACTAAAAATTCTGCAAGTGTGACAGATAGAAGCACCTCATATTTGAAGATTCCTCTCTTGAGCAAATCTTCTTTTATCTTTGTCCCTCAGGATTTATTCCCTCTGTCACACTCCGAGTGCTCCATCTCCACAGCAGGGAATGTGACATTATGTGTTTTTTATGATCTTGGCAGGAACTCAGGAGAGTGAGATGAGAGCAGCTGTGCAAGAATGAGAGAGAGAGCAAGGTGCAAATTTCCTACCTGCTCCAGGATCCATTTCATTTGCCTTCTCCTCCAATATTTGGTTTCTCCCAAAGGAGATTTCTTCTCCATTCCTTCTCTTCCAGATGGAAACTGGTTTAACTGCCTCCTGAACCACCTGCTGCAGGAGCCCCTCTCTTTCATCTGACCCTACAGCACACCAAGAGCAGTGTCCAGAAATCCCTGGCTTGAGATTCCCAAGGGAAATCCCACAAACTGCTGCTAAAGGGCCTGTGGAAAGTAAATGGAAAAGCCATTCTAGCATCCACAGGCTTACATTTACTACTGTGGGGTCCATGTGGCTACTGGACTTTTTTATTTTCCCACCAGGGAGTTCACAGCTTCAGAACAGAAGGCTGGAAACTCCTGATAACCAGTGGAATTCATTGCTGCAGTTACACCAATAATAATTTAAGATGTTGGTTACCCCTATATGAGGTAGTGACCCCAAACCACCTGTTTCTACTTCCTTGTGTGCCAGACCAAGCTTTACACCAACTCTGTGCTATCACAAACAGCTCCCCCTCACCTCTGAAGGATGTCTCCATGGGAATAAGTTCATCTTCATTATGTCCATTCAAATATTGTCAATATGATCTTTTTTCCAGCCTAAGATTCAGTCACTGAGGAATTCACCTGTTTTTTACTGCACATTATCACTTTCCATCCACAGCAGGGGATGCTTAGGCTGAAAAGCTCACACTGACTATTAATCCTTCCAGGAGTGAGAAAACCTCCTTTATCTCATCTCATAATTCCTTTCTTTCCCCATGAAAACAAACCCATCACCCATAATCTTGCTTCAAACACATTACCTACTTCACTATGGGCTGTTCTCTGGGGTTTAAACAACCTCAAGGTAATAAAGTGATTTAAAGCGAGCTTTTCCACACAATTCCCCTCATCATTAATTCACACTTGGCATATATGCACTGTGCAGGGAGAACAGCATGAAGATCCCTGAGCCAACACAGACTGGAGCTGGGTCAGTCCCCCAAAAGCACTGCAACTGCAGGAATTTATAACAATTTGGCAACACAATCTGCAGTGTCTGCTGAGCATCTTCCCATATGGGTTTTAGGCTGGACATTAGGAAGTTCAGACACATGGTTGAGTGGCCACATAATAAGCTGTGACTAACAGTTGGGCTGTGGGAACCAACATTTGCATCCTATAAAATGTAAAATTTAGCTTAAATATCTTTCCCTGCAGTTTGTGCCAACATCACTTGGCTTTTTCAGAGGGCTGAGCCCACAGGGAGTTCCTGTGGGCCAGCTGATACAGGTACCTGACCCTTTAGTAGTGTTTTTCATACCATAGAACACATCCAAACCCACCTCCAGACCCTAAAGCACTGCACTGCCAGTGCTGCTCTGCTCTGCTCATCCCACACGTCCTTCCCCTCACTCACACACACCCCTCCTGTGGCCTCAACTCTGGCATTTCAATCCACTTTCTTTTAAGTTAAGCCTAAATTACCTCCTACACTTCACACCTCAGTGATAGTGGCATTTCTTTACCTCCCTGTTCCCTTATCCCAGCTGTCACCCCCAGAGCTGGCTGCACTCCCCAAAGTCACAAGGGAGACCTGTCACTGTGCTACCTTCTACCTAAAATTAACAGAATGCTAATTACTAATTAATATTTCTATAGTACCCACAGGGAGTGGTTCCCTTTGGCTTTCTGGAGTCAGCAGAGTCAAAACCACTTTGCTGACTTGTAGTTCCTTCATACCAAGGCAGCTGTTGAAAAATCCCATCCTGGGATTAGAATTCCCTCTTCCCTTTTCTCTCCCAGCACCTGACCTACACCGTTCCATCCAGCCACCTGTAATCAAAACACCAATATTATTCTTTTCCTCTCACTTTTATCTCATAGTTTCACTTTGCCTTCTAGTTATTTTTCCTGCTGAATTGCGTTGTTGCAAAAAAAAAAAGAAAATTCAGAGCAGTCCCTTGACAGCCCCAGCTGGAACTAAAGTTGATTTCATGATTTTTCTGCAGGCAACAGAAAGGACCAACCAGAAACAGCACAGAGGCTCCTGTGAGAAGGTGGTTCATGATCAGTTAAGACCTTCATGGTATTGAAACCAAGAATCCAAAGCTCCTTAGAGAAAGCCCATGTGGTTCAGCATCCTTTGCTTGTCAAGAGGGGTGTTAATGAAACTCCAAGCATCCTTCCCTAGGCTGGTGCAGGTCCTGGTGGGTGGCAGTGGTTTGGTTGGGTACTGGTTTGTGGCTGAGTTGAGAGCTGCTTTTGCCAGATTTCATTTCCATCCCTCCTGGTCAAGGCGAGGGTGTGACTATTGAAGAAAGAATGACCATGAAGCAGAGGTGCCCTTTGAATTCACAGACAGAATTAGCAAAACGTTTTGAACTTCTGGCATGCTCTGTGCCAGGACAGAGCTCCCAGCAGCCTCTGAGGATTTACCTGAGGGTGGGAAACTACAGGGTGATAAGAAAATTGGAGTTTCCTTCAACTCTTGCCTCCAGTCTATCTTTTATCAAGTCTGAATTTAAAGAACCTACACCCCAGAATCCATTTTACACACAGAGCAACCTCATATCCCACACCCTCAAGATAAATAAATGGCTAAATTGAAATACTAATTATTGTAAAGCCTTGCTCATTCAATTATTTTTTTCCCCAAAATTACCCTGCAGACCTTAATGATTAACTACTTAAACATACTTTTTCAGAAAAGCAATTTCTTAGCTGCTAAGAAGTCAGAATGAGGTCCACAAATGTGGCAAAACACATCTGGTGTTTGTTTCAGAGAAGGAGACTTGCACAGGCATTTTTGCAGAATTAAACAAAAGCTCTTTTGCTTAAGAAGAGAAGTTGCTGTGCTGGGCTAACACTTCTCTCTACAGATGTCAGAACAGGTTTCTGTGTATGTACATCACCTTTCCTCCAGCTCCAGTGGGTTACAACTTTGAAGCTTGTAGGGGCTGGAAATAGTGAGGAAATCTTGCCCAAACCCAATTTTAAGAACGTTCAGACTTTGAAACTCTTGAGCAGGAGCTTTCTTTGCTGTCTGCCTGCACAGTGCCTGGTTCAGCAGGGTCCTGGCATGACTAGGGGTCCTAAGTTCTACAGCCATACAAATAATAAATAAAAGATAGTCGTAGATAGTATATGAGCAATAATACCTACTTCATACCCTGTTTGTCAGAGACACACTGCACCCCAGCTAATACTTGGGAAATGTGGTAACCAAGTCACCAAAGTTGCCACATGAATGCCATTTGTTTGATGCAAATATTTAACCTTCAGGTCCAAGTGGCTGGGAAACTCCTCAACAGCTTCACCAGCAGTGAAAAGACACAGACCAGAGGGATGGAACTGGGTCATGCACAGCCCTGAAGTCGAGCAGAAACTGGGAGGAAATATTTCTGTGGATCCATGTAAAGCTTCTCATCTCCACCATCTATTTTCATGCTTAAAGGGACTACATTTGGGAAGATAATTCCAGCATAATCGTTGTTTTTGGTTTTTTTTTTTTTTTGTGTGTGTGTTGGCCTTTTCATTAGGAAAAACAAATAAAAGGAAACAGATAAGGTAGACAAATTGTAATGAAACATTTCATGTATCCCCTATGGCTATCTCATTTTTCCCAAATGACTGCTGCATGAAATTAAAAAAATTAAAAGGCTGGGATTTGAGAACAAAATTATAAATTAAAAAGGAGACATTTAAAAGAGAATTTCCTAAGGGTTTCATTCCTTCCCCACTCTGCAGCAAGCAGAACAAAAAACACAATCCAAAAGAGGAGAGAAGTCAGAGGGAATTAGAAAGTCCAGTCTTTCAGCCTGTCTCCCACGTTGCTAATTTTTACAGTAAGTTATTTAAGAAGCAGTAGATGTTCCCATAGAAAGCAGGCAGCAGCACACACAGGCATCGCCTCCTCCTTCCAGCGAGGTCCCTGCAACCTCAGTCTCTTGCTGAGAAGGAAGGAGAAGTTTTCCTCCCCACACTTGTCACTGCCTTCCAGTGTGGGACAGGGGAGAAGCATCCACCAGAGTTTGGGGTCTGGCACATCGTGGGGTCCCCTCCCTTCGCTGGGCTAAAAGGAACTCAAGTATTCCAGTGCAACCTCGTATACAAATTTATACTGTTCCTGAAAGAGAGGACACAAAGGAATGGCATTAGTGTCGCAGACATCTTTTATGAAAAATCCTTTCCTTAGGATTTTTCCTCCTGAGAAGTTGAGAGGACTCAAGAACAAAATGTGAACATTGATTATCTGCTGCTGTAGAATGCAACAGGTGCATCTGTGATTGGCCCATGTTGGTTGTTTCTAATTAATGGCCAATCACAGTCAGCTGGCTCAGACAGAGAGTCCAAGCCACAAACCTTTGTTATCATTCTTTGCCTATTCTATTCTTAGTTAGCCAGCCTTCTGATGAAATCCTTTCTTCTATTCTTTTAGTATAGTTTTAATGTAATATATATCATAAAATAATAAATCAGCCTTCTGAAACAAGGAGTCAGATCCTCGTCTCTTCCCTCATCCTCGGACCCCTGTGAACACAGTCACACATTAGGATATGGGAAAATTCCTCAGAGCCTCATCCGACAAGCAAAAATACCTCCTCCCTCTCTCTTATAGCCTTTGGCAGGAGCAGGCAAACACTGGTTGTGTTTCTGAGTGATCCTGAGCAAGCATGGTTGGGACATGGTGTCATCAAAGGCAGAGAAAAGCACTCAAAGAGACAGCCCCAGTCTGGACCATTCATTATTTGCCTCCAGCCCTCACTGCACGTGTTGCTTCTGAGGCACGAGCTCAGAGTGATGGATGGAGATGACTGAATTCAGGACAGTTTAATCTCCTGGGCTGCAGGGAGCCAGGCCTGAGGCTGGGCTGTTCTCCTTTCCTGGTTTCAAGATGTGTCACAACACCCAGCACTGGGCTGGACGGGAGGACAAATCCCTGCATGGACAGGAGGACAATCCCACTCTTCCCACAGCCATGGTGACAGCTCTGTGGGGTTTGACCCTCTGAGACAGCTGGGCATGGGACACAGGGCCCATCACTCTGCCAGGGCATCCCCTCTTCTCAGAAGGAGGAGCAGGAAGATTCACTGAACATGCTAAAACAGAACCAGTTTTAACTCTGGTGTCCTCACCTTCCCATTCATCCTGAACTAATTTTGACATTTTTTTTGCCTATCCTGAAGTCCCTTGCCCACACACTGGGTGAGGAATGAGCAGAAAGAAGCCTTACCAGTGACTCCACCATGTTGGATTTGTTATTCCGTAGCGTTTTCACTATGTGGAACACGTCGATGATGTTCTGCTGCTGGATCATCTCACACACGCTGCAGATGGCACAGAAGGTGCCGCTGCGACCACCACCATTCCTGGCAGAGGGACAAACAGGGCAAGGAGGGGCTGGTGAGACTGGGGGAAGGACAACACACACAGCTCACACCCCATGGACAGGTCTCTAATGGACAGATTGCTGACACATGGAAGGTCTCTGATGTTCAAGGGTTTGTGTGCCTAAAGGGGCTCCAAGGGCTGATGCTCAAGGGTTTGTGTGCCTAAAGGGGCTCCAAGGGCTGATGCTCAAGGGTTTGTGTGCCTAAAGGGGCTCTAAGGGCTGATGTTCAAGGGTTTGTGTGCCTAAAGGGGCTCTAAGGGAGCTGGAGGAGGGCTTTGGACAAGGGGGTGGAGTGACAGGACACAGGGAATGGCTTCCCACTGCCCGAGGGCAGGGATGGATGGGATATTGGGAAGGAATTGTTCCCTGTGAGGGTGGGCAGGCCCTGGCACAGGGTGCCCAGAGCAGCTGGGGCTGCCCCCGGATCCCTGGCAGTGTCCAAGGTCAGGTTGGATGGGGCTTGGAGCAACCTGGGACAGTGGAAGGTGTCCACTAGAACTGAGTGGTGTTTGGGGTCCCTCCCAAACCAAACCATTCTGTGAGTCTGTTAGAGCAGAACTGGGGCAGGGGCGGAAGGACTAAGGGGTAAGGGGAGCTTCCCTGTCCCCCTGGAGTAGGGGACAGGGGAGCTCAGGGATTGCAGTGCTGCAAAGCCCTGCTCTGGGCTCACAGCAGCTCTGTGCTCAGAGCTGGGTACATGGCAGGGCTGCTTCAGCTCTGTCTGTGCTCCAGACACAAGACCTACAACATACCAGGGCTCTTGGAGCTATCTCTCACTGCAATCAGCAAAATCCCTGAGCCAAGATACTATAATGCCATACAACATCCAACTTGAAGTTATTATAAATGCAGTTAGTACACGAAGTTACAAATTAGTAGAAGTGTGTAGAAGTGTGTGAAGTTAGTAGTATAAACGTACTTTAACTCCATTTCCCCAGCTGAAGCCTGGCAAACCACCACATTTCCAGAGCCACAACCCCACAACACGCGAGGCTGAGGACGTTTCCCAGCCCTTACTTACAGGCAGTGGACCACGGTGCGCCCGTCTCTGCCATCGTACTGCTCCTGCCACTTCTCCAGCCTCCTGACCACCTTGAGCAGGGAGCGCTTGGAGGGAGGGGTGTCCCTGTAGGCCGGCCAGCCGATGTACTGCAGGTGCTGCACGATGCGGTACCCGTCCTGCGGCTGCAACACAGAGCTGCTCAGGGCCACGCAGGGATGGGCAGGGCTGCCCATAGCATCATCACTGAATGATTAGGATGCTATGCAGGTGTTTTTATTAAGAGATCTGGGTGGCAGGGGTACTGTCGGAACCCAGGAAATTCCTCTCATGTCACAAGACATCTTTTATGAAAAATCCTTCCTTTAGGATTTTTCCTCTTGAGAAGCTGAGAGACTTCAAGAACAAAATGTAAACAATGGTTATCTGCTGCTGTGGAATGCAATAAGTAGATCTTTGATTGGCCTATGTTGGATGTTTCTAATTAATGGCCAATCACAGTCAGCTGGCTCAGACAGAAAGTCTGAGCCACAAGCCTTTGCTATCATTCTTTCCTATTCTATTCTTAGCTAGCCTTCTGATGAAATCCTTTCTTCTATTCTTTTAGTATAGTTTTAATGTAATATATATCATAAAATAATAAATCAAGCCTTCTGAAACATGGAGTCAGATCCTCATTTCTTCTCTCATCCTCGGGCCCCTGTGAACACCGTCACACTCTTATTGTAAATCAAAGGCGACTCCGACGAAGGGGAGAGAGAATGATGCATCTGGCTCCATCATCAGAAGGCTAATGAATTAGTAATTAATTACTTTGTTATACTGTACTATGTACATTGTATCTAAACTGAATCTGCCCTGCACTCCCTCTTGCTCACAACTGCTCACCCTGCACTCATCTCTGATTCTGTCCTGACTGTCCCGTGACAGTCTGACACACACACACACCTGGCCCTGACAGGCCAAGGGAACAAAACATCCTCACTCTGGGTAAACAATCTCCATGTTGCATTCTACTTCAGCACAACACAGGCACGGCAAGCCAGATAAGAATTGTGTTTTCCTTCTTCTCTGCTTGTCTCACAGCTTCTCTCTGTTCAGAGGGCATGCGAATACCACAGCTCTGGCTGCCCTGGAGGACTCGAGACCCTGCTCAGGGGGCTCAGAGACCTTGGCACAGAGCCCAAGACACCTGTGACTTTGCTTTTGACCCGTGGAGCAAATTACCACCTTTAAATGAAGAATTACAAGTCAAGAGAGTTTAACTAGAATAATAGTTGGTTTGTCACGGGGTGAAAAATAGATTTTTGAGGTTTTTAGAATGGGGGCTCGGGGTCCCAAGATGGAAGAATTTGGCCATACCCTGTCCTTCTTTCTTCTTCCTAGCCTCCATGTTCTGGGTGCTGCTGGCACTTTTGGATTGGTTTTAGGTAGAAGCTCACTGTCTAACATAGGTGATGGGTATTGGGAAGTTATGGTAAACAATGTACATGTGGTTTTAGTATAAAAAGATAACACCACCCCAAGGGCGGGCAGTGTGTGCCTCAACCTGACCTGCCAGACAGACCCACGGTGGGTCAGAGAAAGAATGTTATAGATAAGAAATAATAAACAAACTTGAGAACCAGAACAAAAGAATCCTGACTCCTTCTTCAACTACTGGGCTGGGAAAAAGAGGCTTGTACGTATCTCAGAGTCCCTCTGACCAGTAGAGATTCTGAGAGGCTACACAAACCCAAATCTGACTCTGACATAGTTTCAGGCCGAACGTGTTTTATATTCTATCGTTATATCACTTACATATTAATTATTACACTTACATTGTTCTATTTTATACATTAATTTCATCCAAGCATGGATTTCTCGTGATCCCCCTCAAACCCCTAACACAGTTTCTCATGATTCTTTAAAAATAATTATATCTAATCACATCTAACAATTATATCATTTATTATATACTGACTACACAGGTGCAGTTTAACATGATCTAGCAAACACAAGGCCTAACATTTCCCAGGGCCTGCCTTTAACATTTCCCAGGGCCTACTAAGCCTTTCTTTCTAGCTCCCCGAATTTTCTGTGATTTTAAAATCTTTTACCATCAGGAGCACTGCTCGCACAGCAGCCTCCCCTCTTCACCTGTACCAGCAGTGCTGGTGTTCTCCATGCTGGGTACAGTGTCGCTTTAGGACACAAAATAAAATTATGTGGACACTGGACTTTCCAAGGTGAAAAGGAGAGAAAATTTAATTTTTGACTCTAACATTTATAGATTTCTAAAAGTGACAGTGGACTGGAGGATGACAGTGCCACCTCTCCAATGACACTGGACAAACTAACAATCGATTTAATTTCTCCTTTTCCATAAAAGGATGTAAAACAATAAGTTATTTACATAAAGTGTGTGAGAAGGTTCGTTACAGGAATGTAAACATCAGAAGGCTTAGAAGAACTTAAAAAACCAGGGCCACGGGTAGAGAGCAGAAACAAGGGCTTTTCTCTAAGCTGGATAACAATTGTTACAGAGCCAAGCAGACACCAAGTGCATGGGAGCTTTGTTTGGCTTCCAGAATAAAGTTCCATCAAACTGCACAAACGGGTCAAATGTCTCTTTGCTGTGCTGTGCTGTGCCATAAGAAGTGGAGGCAGCCCTCAGAAATTCTCTGGGGATTGTGGAGGGAAAGGATCCTCACAAATTTGCTGGCAGTGGCCATGGTGCTGACATGGATGAGTGCAGAGAGCTGTGAGTGCACAGCACCCACCCTGCAGCCCTGCATCCATGGGCCAGCTCCATCCGAGAGCCACAGAGCCTTGCTCTGACCAGTTTTATGACCCCCTGGGACACAGAAAGGTGTCTAATCTCCAATCAGTTTATCAGTTTCTGTGGCTGGACCACAAGGTTCCCTCTGCAGTGCCACACCTGAATGGCTGCACGGGCTCTGACCATGCAGACACTGATGGGTTACACTGCATGGAAATAGAATTTGCAGAGCCTGCTTCCATTTCTGACAAGGAAAAAAATGAAAGAGGAACAACAAAGGAAACATAATCAATCTGGGAAACGACTAATGAGAGAAAAATCCTCTGCTGAAGCCCTTTCCTGCAGCCCTGAAGCTGGATTGCCAAGGCTCGGTGTGCAGATAAACTTTGTTTCTATCATTTCAGCTGTCCTGGGGCTGAGGGACACAGACAAAGAGCTGCTTACAGAAATGGCAGTTGCTTATTTATAGGGAAAGCAGTGGCAGTTGGGAATCCCAGTCTAGCCAGTAAACATTGCATCTGTCTTCAGAGATGCTGCCTGGGAGCTGACAGATGGAGAGCTGCTGACACCATCCCAGTTTATTTCCTGCAATAGTGATGGCTTTATATTGGCTACTAAGTGATGAATTGTTCTCAAATACACACAGAAAAATGCTCACCATTTAAATACAGATTTTCAGCTCATATCATCCACTCGCTGCCTTCAGCCAAGAGTCCTTTAGCAATGCAGGCTGATTAAATGTTAATTAAAGGAAGTAGCTGCAGTGGAATTTCATTCCTAGGTGAGAGATTCTGCATCTCCAAACCACAAGTCTTGGCTCTGCCTTTTCCTCGAGCCAAAATCTGGTTTTAGGGAATGGAGTATTTCTCCTCTCTTACCCTGGCCATGTTGCAAATCCGGAATATCCTGTTGATGATATCTTCATCAATGTCTGCTGAAACAAACTCCACCTGGATTGGGCCATAACAACAGGACGTTTTCTCTGGCCAGTACTGCATGCAGAGCTAGGAAAAAACACAACATCAAACAGAAATCTTAACTATTAACATATCAAACCACTTTGGATCTATAACCAGCTCAAAATCCACCACAAGTTTGTATATTGTGGCTTTGTTCAGACAAGATCTCATTCTAGCTTATTAAAACATTTTATATCCTGAATATGAAGAAAAAAAGAAATGTATTTTAGGGCCTGCAATTTTCTTCCTTTTTATTTTTGTATGAAGTTACTGAATTCTGGGTCTAGAGGTGCAGAAAAGGTGGCTGACAAATGAAGCTTCTGTAAGGGTAGACATTTAACAGGAACATTGAAAGATTAGTGTCTGTAGATAAATTTAATAGGAACCATAGAGATCTGGTAAAAATGAGGAAACAGTACAGGCACCAAGAAAATGAATCTTAATGCAAACAAACTGGAATTTCTTTTTTTCTGTAAGATGAACTTTTTAGTTTTCTGTCTCCACCAGTGAGCAGGGGAAGGAGAGTGAGTTTGTTCTGAGAGCACAAGAGCAGCTCTGGTTTCAGGGTGAACCACAACTGCACCTCTGAAGCTTGTGAAGCAGGCTGGGAGTCTTTTTCTTGTGCTGATTTTACTGAGTTGAAAGGACAAAAAACCACCCTGTGCACACAAATTACAATCTAAGGATTTTAAATCCAGCTGGAAATAGATCATGGCACAAAAATATTTTGCATGAGATCTCATTAGCAGTTTCTGCTAAGATTGTATTTCTTTGTGGCTTTTTTTTTTCCTTCCTATTTTCAAGTGTAATTTTGTACAAGTTTTGAAACCCCCAGATGCTCATTTGAACTTGATCTCCAGCTTTTCAAGTTCAATCACTGCCAGCAACAACGTGGAGTGCGTGCATGTGGCTGCATTAATTCTGCACTCCTGTTCTTCCTTTGATCATATAGGACTGAAATTGGGTGGGATATTCACACAATCTTATGCATCTTTGCCCTTGTTAGTTTTTCAAGATTAAGCAAGCCAGCCAAGACCACACAGGCAAGTCCTTTGAAGGGTTTCTTTACTCTTCCTTCAGACTTTCAAGCTGCCTAGTGATCTCCTCTCAAAGCATCTGTCCCTCAGGCAGGGAGATGTGAGCCGAGCAGGAGCTTTGGCAAACAACCTCAAGGTGCAGTGGAAAGCAGAAAAAAAGATGAAACCTTTCCTTAGGATGGAAAATGTGCTTCTCCCAGAGCAGGTGGGTGAATGGCCACCTCTCCAAACACACAGGTATGTACTCTGCTGAACACTGCCTGCTGTGTGCTCTGACCTCCACAGGGCTTTATTTGCCTTTTCCCTGTACTCAGGCACAGCCTGGGATCAGGCACTGATGCACAGACAGGGAATGACAATATTGTCACGTAAGGACAGTGCAGGCACAGTGCCAAGTTCCCTTCTCCTCTCCACAATGGATCTGATGATCTGCTGGAGGGTAGGAAGGACCTGCAGAAAGATCTGGACTGATGGGCTTGAAGCCGCTCAACCTCACAATGGTTGTGTGTGGTCTGAAGGGCAGCAGAGCTGGGGAAGGGTCTGGAGCCCCCAGGAGCAGCTGAGGGAGCTGGGAAAGGGGCTCAGCATGGAGAAGAGGAGACTTGGGGGGAAAACCCTCTCACTCTGCACAAATCCCTGAGTGTGGATGGCGGGGTGGGCTCTGTCCCCACGGAACAAGGGACAGGATGAGAGGAAACAGCTTCAAACTGTGCCCGGAGAAGCTGAGATTGGCTACTGGGGAAAATTTCTTCACTGAAAGGGTGCTCAAGCAATGGAACAGCTGCCCACAGCCGTGGTGGAGTCACCATCCCTGGAGGGATTTAAAAGACATGTTGATGTGGCACTTGGGGATATGGGTTAGTGGTGGCCCTGGCAGTGCTGAGGTAACAGTTGGATTCAATTATCTTAGAGGTCTTTTCCACCCCAAATGATTCTGTGATATCAAACTGTCTCACGGTGTCCTGGTAGCTCATAAAACACAAACTTTAAAATCCTCCTTAACTTCCAGTGCCACCTGGGTGTTCTGGCATTGGCTGCACTCTCGAGGGAGGTGACGCCGTGCTACAGAAACTGTCAAAGTGGCTTCATGCACTGCCAAATCCCCTTTTCTGTGCCTACAGACCACATCATAGCAGCGGAACTTTGCTAGGAAAAAAAATAAATCTAAGCTTTGTGAAAGATAGTCACAAGAATAACACTGGCTGGGGCTGAAAGGTTTGTGTTTTCCCAGAACTGAGTGTGAGAAAGTGTGTCATTTCCAGAAAAATCTGGGTTTTGCTTTGAAGTGTCAGGGAAAAAAAAGTGAAATTTGTCTCTGGATTCAATGCCAAGATGCAGAATCAAGGAGATGGAAAAGGAAAACAGAAGATACAGAGAACCTCTGGTTCCTCACAGAGTGGTGGGACCCTGCAGGGCACCAGGAGAGCCCACTGCTGATCAGAGCTGTCACTGGGGCTGGAATGGGATCCCACTGAGTTCCCCCAATGGGACACCCCCTTAAGGGCTGGGGTGATTGGCTTCTCCATCACCATCCAAAAAACAGACCAACAATTCACTGCCTTCAAGCGTGGTAAGACAAACGGAAGAGACAAATGAAAAATGAATCCATAAAGTACCAACTGTTGAGGCTCCTCTCATTGAACAAGGGCTTTGATGGGTGAATTAGCCATGCCAAGTGTACTCTCCACACAAATTGCATGATTACACCTTTTTGAAAGCTGTTCTCCTCTGCCACTCATCAGCAAGGTGGCTGGAGACACCAGGGCAGGAGGAATGGCAAAAGCTCCTCCCTGGCAAGCTCAAATGCTGAAAATAATGAAAATAATTCTGTGTCCAGTAGCCAAAACCCAGCTTAGACATGGAATTCAAAAGGAAAAGAAAAAGAGATAAAGGGACGATATTATCCTCAAAGTGTGCAAAGCACATTTCTCAGTATTACAGAATCATACTGGAAATCTCAGGGGAAAGATCCTTCAAATTATTTCAGCTCTCTTGGTTTTATTCTTCTGGAAATGCCATGTGAAAAAGGCAAACATGAAGCACCCTGGGGCTGTGGTAGGGAGAATTTTCCTGAACCAAACACAGACAAAACTATAAAAGGGGAGAAAGTGGGTTTGGGAGGGAAATGTCGGCCTGCAAACACAAAGTAATTCTGTAATATATAAAGTATGTATGTAAAACTTTTTGATACTTTTAACTCTATTTTCAATATTTTATATCAAAGTATTTATATAATAAATGGGGAGACTTTATAGCAATTTTCCATACATAAAAGGGGCTTACAGGAAGGCTGGAGGAGGACTTTCCAGAAGCGTGTGGAATGATAGGAAAAAGGGGAATAGCATTAAGCTGAAGGAGGGCAGATTAGATGGGATATCAGAAGAAATTCCTCCCTGTGAGGATGGTGAGGCCCTGGGACAGGTTCCCAGAGGAGCTGTGGCTGCCCCACCCCTGGAAATGTCCAAGGCCAGGTTGGATGGGGCGAGTGGAAAGGGATAGTGGAAAGTGGGGATAGTGGAAGTGACCCTGCCATGCCAGGGGGTTAAAGTAAAAATGGTCTATAAGGTCCCTTCCCATCCAAACCCTTCTGTGATCCCTGTTAATTACAGTAAGAATTAGCCTACAAAGAACCAGGCAAACGGACTTACTCTCCATTAAAACCCCAAAACACCACCTATTACTTTCCAGCTCCCCCTCATTTATTTATTGGGGTGGGAGGGCACTCACCCCAATAAAATGGCAATGGGGACTCTGTGCAAACCCCCTGGATTTGAGAAGGGAGTGAGTTATTGTCCCTTAGGGACGCAGGGTTTTGAGGATGAAGAGGAGACGTGAATCTTGACTCCATAATTAGAAGGTTTGCTTTATTATATTATATAAGTTACATTAAGACTATACTACTAAGAGATAGAAGGAAGAAGTTCTCCGAAGGCTAGCTAAGAATAGAATAGAATAGAAAGAATGATAACAAAGCAGCTATCCTGGGCTCTGTCCAGGACAGCTGAAGTCCTTGATTGGTCACCAACTATAAACATCAGAGATGGGCCAATCACAGGTGCACCTGTTGCATTCCACAGCAGCAGATAACAATTGTTTACATCTTGTCTCTGAGGCCTCTCGGTTTCTCAGGAGGGAAAAATCCTAAAGGAAGGATTTTTCACAAAAGATGTCTGCAACAGTGAATGAAGAGCCCCTCACCTGTGCTGCATCCATCTCGTTGAGCATCACCACGGAGGAGCAGTTGTAATCAAACACCAGCCTCCAGAAGTCTGTGATGGTGTTGGGCAAGGGGTGCTGGGTGACAATGAAGGCAGCAGGCTGCTTGTGGCTCTAACAAAAGAGTAAGATTAGTTAAAAAAAATAAGAAAAAAAAAATCAATCAACTTTTATTCAAAGGAATATTATACCCGGGAGGCTGTGGGGAGGCAGTGTGAGCCATTTAACCAGATTATACAAATCACATCTCCTGCTCCTTGTTATCGCCCCGCAATGAATGAACGCCTCGTAATGGGATTCTTCTGCTCCCAATAAAGACATTTCATTAAAGAAGTGTCACAAGAGCAGAGATTACCCAAATCAATTATTTATATTTTGAGACTCAGCAAATAACGCTAATTCTACTATTACTACTACTACTACGACTATCAGTAATATTAATAATTGGAAGGAAAACAGCTGGAAGCAAATGTTCTCCTTTGTGCTGCCGTGGCCTCGAGGAGCTCCAGAAGGGATTAGCCCCGTCTGCTGGGGCTGCCTGGGGGTGCAGTGTGACAGAGGTGGCACAATTGGATCCCAGCCATCCTTTATGGGGCAGCATTCAGAGCCTGTGACACCGGCACTTAATTCCTGCCGTTATTCTTTCACCTCAAAAAGGCCCCCTGACCCCAGTGTCCCTAAGCACGACGGGGTGGAGCTGTGCTCCCAACCTCTGCAGGGCTGAGTTAATGAAGGTTTGGGATGAAAGGCAACAAGCTGAAAACTTTATCGCTTCCCAACCATGGCAGGCAGGGCTTAAATGAGCCTGGAAACTGCACAGTCCTTTGTGCTCTACATCTGTGAAGCAGACTTGAATCAAAAGGCACACTAATTCTTGGGTAAAAAAAAAAACAAAAAAAAACAACAAAAAAAAGCACACAAAAACCCCTCCAGCAGAATAAAATTTTGGATTTAAAGTGAAGAAATAATAAAATTCTGAGGTATTAAGCTGCTCTTTGTGGGGATTGCCTTTTCTCCTCCCTGTGAGGCAGAAGTGGGTGGAAGTGCTGGGGAGGCCATGCTGGGACAAAGGGGTTTCTGAGTGAGCCCGTGTGAGGAGGGTGATGGGAAGTGATGTACAGAGAAGGGAAACAAAATGATTTCTTGAGAAATTTTCATCTAGAATGGACTTTTGTCTTTTTCCCCACTCTGCGTTCCACATCTAGAAACACCAGAATGGCTCAAAAGTTGTCAAATACCAGACCAGTGGTGGCAACAGAGTGGCAAATAAAATACTGAGGTTTATCTCTTAATTAAATGTTCCTGCTGTGGTTTTCTCATGGCGTGCCAGTAGCAAATCTGGTTAAACTCTTGGCTGAAGGTCACATGTGCTTGTGGGGTTTGCCTTTAGGAGAAAAAGAAACCCTGCCCAGCTCCTTTCTGCAGGTGAGAAACCAGATTCACTGTCCTGTTTCAGAGGGAAGGTGACACAGAGGTGTGAATTACTCCTGCAAGAGAACATGTGTGGGATTATGGGGCAATTTATGTTAGGGACACAAAAAAATTCATGTTTTTCTCCAAACTCCATGGATTAAACACAAATCTATCATCCCTTCTTCATGACTTGACTCATGATGTGACTTAAGTCTCATTTTTTAAGGATTATGTTCCACTGTTTTAGGGGAGGGTGAGGGACAGTTTTGTTCCCTTCAGGGCAATATGGGATGGATGGAGGTTGTCCTCTAAAAGTCCCTGCTCAGTACAAGACTTCACACCTCAGCAAGAACAGCTATAAAAATGTAGGATTCTGGCTGTTCCCATGGGATTATTTTTGTCCCCAAAAGTTCCTGAATCCTTTATGGGAAGATAAAGGAGAGCCAGAGAACATCACAGTGGCTGAATTTCAATGACAGGTGAAAAATTGCTTTGTACTAAAAAAAAATAAATTAATCCACTGGAATTTTGTGGGGAAGGATCTAAATATTTGCAAATTGATTTGAGGTAATGAGGGCTGAAATGTACAAACATTCCCAATATCTAAGAAACCAAAGACTGGACTGTGCTTCTGCAAATGTGCAAAACCACTAAACACACTTTAAAGAAAACAAGTTTCCTTAGGCATGCTTGCAATGAAAACATCACAATCTTGCTGAAAAAATCTAAAATAAATTCTGTCACCACTTGACTGAATATCTTAAATGCATCAGTATTGCTGTTTCCCAAAGACTGAAGAACAGACAAAATTAAAACACAGAGACCCTGCTGCTGCCAGGGAAAAAATGATGGCATTTCACCCTGGATCATATTTACACATACTCCAACTGCAATAATTAGTGGCTTTAAGGACATCTGTGTCCAAAGGCAGCACAGCAAAAAGAAGCCATCAACATAATTCATCCTCCACAAATGACCCATGCTGTGAGATTCCAGGCTATAAACAAAGTGAGGGAAAACGCCTTCGGACAGAGTCACATCAGCTCAACTCACATCCTTTAGCCTGAAAATATTTTGCACATTTGATCCCTGCACTCCCACATTCTTAACTGCATAAGATCATATCAATCACTTGCTCCACACTGCAAATTATCCTTGTCAAACAGCTGACCTGGCAAACATTTCTCTTCCCAATGGATACAAAACCAATGTATGGGAAGAGCTGTCCCCCCGCTTTTTTGTGCATCTGCCTTTCTGTGATCCAGCCTCAGACTGCACAATGAGGGATGCCTTTGCCAAAAATTTTCTACCAGTGTGGTGCAGCACTGGGGTGTGTGATCTCAGAATAACAGCAAGTAAAAGAATTTGCTGGGTTGGAATGGACCCTCAAGGATCATGGAGCCCAACTCCTGGCCCTGCAAAACACCATCCCCAAGAGTGCCCAAAAGTGTTGTCTGAAAGCCTCTTTAACTCAGGCTGGTGCTGTGGCCTCTTCCCTGGGCTAACCATACTCTGGAGGACATATTTTAGTGACAAAGAGAAAATTCATGTGCTTTGCCCAATTTGGAGATACCAGACTCAGAAACTACAGCTAAGTAAGTTTTTTTTTTCTTTAGATCCATTCTCCCAGAATGTTGGAATTCAGGACATCCCTCTGGCTGTCCTGGACTGCCCAAACCCCTTCCAGGGGGCTCAGAGACCCTGGCACAGAGCCCAAGACGCCTGTGACTTTGATTATGAACCATGGAGAAAATTACCAACCTTATATGAGGATCTGCAAGCCACTAAATTCTAAGTAGAATAATAGTTAGTCTGTCACAGGGTGAAATATAGATTTTTTGGGGTTTTTAGAATGGGGGTTCAAGAGGCAAGATGGAGGAATCTGGGCGTGTCCAGCCTTTCTCCTTCTTCTTCTTGGCCTCCATCTTCTGCTGTGATGGTGGCACTTTTGGATTGGTTTAGAGTAGAAGCTCACTGTCTAACACAGGTGATAGGTATTGGGAAGTTATGGTAAATAATGTACACGTAGTTTTTGGTATAAAAAGATAACACCAGAGTGCCTCTGTCTGGCCTGCTGAGCGGACCTCAGCAGGTCAGGAGAAAGAATTTTATAGGTAAGATACAATAAACAACCTCGAGAATGAGAACTGAAGGGTTTGGACTCTTTCTTCTACTGCCAGGCTGGGAAAAGAGACTTTCTAACGCATCTTGGGGTCACTCTGAGCAGGTAAAGCCCCGAGACCAGAAAAAACATCATGAGAGGAATAAACCCATGTCAGGCCGTGCTGGGTGTGCCAGAGCAGCGCTTACATCCATGAGTGCAGCATTGATGTAGTTGCTGGACTCGCCATCCACGGAGATGAGGAAGGGCAGGCAGCGGTCCAGCGGCAGCACGTCCATGCAGCGGTTCTTGTCGTGGTTGCGCCGGCAGCAGCCCGATGCTGCAGTCCTCCGGCCGCACCCGCGGGCGTCAATGGATGTTCAGCGTCTGGGCAGGGCAGGGAGAGGGGAAACAAGGACACAAACAGCCTGAGTGCCTGGCAGTTCACTTCAAGGGTCACAGAATCACCAGGTTGGAAGAGACCTCCAAGATCATCGAGTCCAACCCAACCCCAACCCTCAACTCAACCCTGGCATCCAGTGCCACATCCTGTCCGAACCCAGGAAATTCCTCTGGCTGCCCTGGAGGACTCGAGCCCCCTGCCCAGGGGCTCAGAGACCTTAGGCACAGAGCCCAAGACCCCGTGCCCTTGATCTTGACCCATGGAAAAACAATTATCAACCTTTATATGAGGAATTACAAGTCAAAAGAGTTTACTTGACTCATGATGTGACTTAAGTCTCATTTTTTTAAGGATTATGTTCCACTGTTTTAGGGGAGGGTGAGGGACAGTTTTGTTCCCTTCAGGGCAATATGGGATGGATGGAGGTTGTCCTCTAAAAGTCCCTGCTCAGTACAAGACTTCACACCTCAGCAAGAACAGCTATAAAAATGTAGGATTCTGGCTGTTCCCCTGTGATTATTTTTGTCCCCAAAAGTTCCTGAATCCTTTATGGGAAGATAAAGGAGAGCCAGAGAACATCACAGTGGCTGAATTTCAATGACAGGTGAAAAATTGCTTTGTACTAAAAAAAAAAAATTAATCCACTGGAATTTTGTGGGGAAGGATCCAAATATTTGCAAATTGATTTGAGGTAACGAGGGCTGAAATGTACAAACATTCCCAATCCCTAAGAAACCAAAGACTGGACTGTGCTTCTGCAAATGTGCAAAACCACTAAACACACTTTAAAGAAAACAAGTTTCCTTAGGCATGTTTGCAATGAAAACATCACAATCTTGCTGAAAAAATCTAAAATAAATTCTGTCACCACTTGACTGAATATCTTAAATGCATCAGTATTGCTGTTTCCCAAAGACTGAAGAACAGACAAAATTAAAACACAGAGACCCTGCTGCTGCCAGGGAAAAATGATGGCATTTCACCCTGGATCATATTTACACATACTCAACTGCAATAATTAGTGGCTTTAAGGACATCTGTGTCCAAAGGCAGCACAGCAAAAAAAAGCCATCAACATAATTCATCCTCCACAAATGACCCATGCTGTGAGATTCCAGGCTATAAACAAAGTGAGGGAAAAACGCCTTCGGACAGAGTCACATCAGCTCAACTCACATCCTTTAGCCTGAAAATATTTTGCACATTTGATCCCTGCACTCCCACATTAACTGCATAAGATCATATCAATCACTTGCTCCACACTGCAAATTATCCTTGTCAAACAGCTGACCTGGCAAACATTTCTCTTCCCAATGGATACAAAACCAATGTATGGGAAGAGCTGTCCCCCCGCTTTTTTGTGCATCTGCCTTTCTGTGATCCAGCCTCAGACTGCACAATGAGGGATGCCTTTGCCAAAAATTTTCTACCAGTGTGGTGCAGCACTGGGGTGTGTGATCTCAGAATAACAGCAAGTAAAAGAATTTGCTGGGTTGGAATGGACCGTCAAGGATCATGGAGCCCAACTCCTGGCCCTGCACAACACCATCCCCAAGAGTGCCCAAAAGTGTTGTCTGAAAGCCTCTTTAACTCAGGCTGGTGCTGTGGCCACTTCCCTGGGCTAACCATCCTCTGGAGGACATATTTTGGTGACAAAGAGAAAATTAATGTGCTTTGCCCAATTTGGAGATACCAGACTCAGAAACTACAGCTAAGTAAGTTTTTTTTTTCTTTAGATCCATTCTCCCAGAATGTTGGAATTCAGGATATCCCTCTGGCTGTCCTGGACTGCCCAAACCCCTTCCAGGGGGCTCAGAGACCCTGGCACAGAGCCCAAGACACCTGTGACTTTGATTATGAACCATGGAGAAAATTACCAACCTTATATGAGGATCTGCAAGCCACTAAATTCTGAGTAGAATAATAGTTAGTCTGTCACAGGGTGAAATATAGATTTTTTGGGGTTTTTAGAATGGGGGTTCAAGAGGCAAGATGGAGGAATCTGGGCGTGTCCAGCCTTTCTCCTTCTTCTTCTTGGCCTCCATCTTCTGCTGTGATGGTGGCACTTTTGGATTGGTTTAGAGTAGAAGCTCACTGTCTAACACAGGTGATAGGTATTGGGAAGTTGTGGTAAATAATGTACACGTAGTTTTTGGTATAAAAAGATAACACCAGAGTGCCTCTGTCTGGCCTGCTGAGCGGACCTCAGCAGGTCAGGAGAAAGAATTTTATAGGTAAGATACAATAAACAACCTCGAGAATGAGAACTGAAGGGTTTGGACTCTTTCTTCTACTGCCAGGCTGGGAAAAGAGACTTTCTAACGCATCTTGGGGTCACTCTGAGCAGGTAAAGCCCCGAGACCAGAAAAGCATCATGAGAGGGAATAAACCCATGTCAGGCCGTGCTGGGTGTGCCAGAGCAGCGCTTACATCCATGAGTGCAGCATTGATGTAGTTGCTGGACTCGCCATCCACGGAGATGAGGAAGGGCAGGCAGCGGTCCAGCGGCAGCACGTCCATGCAGCGGTTCTTGTCGTGGTTGCGCGGCAGCAGCCCGATGCTGCAGTCCTCCGGCCGCACCCGCGGCGTCACGATGTTCAGCGTCTGGGCAGGGCAGGGAGAGGGGAAACAAGGACACAAACAGCCTGAGTGCCTGGCAGTTCACTTCCAAGGGTCACAGAATCACCAGGTTGGAAGAGACCTCCAAGATCATCGAGTCCAACCCAACCCCAACCCCTCAACTCAACCCTGGCATCCAGTGCCACATCCTGTCCGAACCCAGGAAATTCCTCTGGCTGCCCTGGAGGACTCGAGACCCTGCCCAGGGGGCTCAGAGACCTTGGCACAGAGCCCAAGACCCCTGTGCCCTTGATCTTGACCCATGGAAAAAACAATTATCAACCTTTATATGAGGAATTACAAGTCAAAAGAGTTTAATTAGAATGATAGTGAATTTATCAAAAAAATAGTGAAAAATAGATTTTTTGGGGTTTTTAGAATGGGGGCTCGGGGCAAGATGGAGGAATCTGGGCATGTCCAGCCTTTCTCCTTCTTCTTCGTGGCCTCCATCTTCTGCTGTGATGGTGGCACTTTTGGATTGGTTTGGAGTAGAAGCTCACTGTCTAACATAGGTGATGGGTATTGGGAAGTTATGGTAAATAATGTACACGTAGTTTTTAGTATAAAAAGATAACACCTCCCCAGGGATGGGCAGAGTGCCTCTGGCTGTCTTGCTGAGCAGACCTCGGCAGGGCAGAGAAAGAATTTTATAGATAAGAAACAATAAACAGCCTTGAGACCGTGAACTGAAGAGTTCTGACTCCTTCAACCACCGGGCTGGGATAAAGAGACTTCCTAACGTATCTGGGGGTCACTCTGAGCAGCAAAAGCCCCTAGAACATCCAGGCTTTGTTAAACACACCCAGGGATGGGGACTCCACCACCTCCCTGGGCAGCTATTCCAGAACTTTATCACTCTTTCTGTAAAAAACTTTTTCCTAATATCCAACCTGTATTTCCCTTGGGGCAGCTCGAGGCTGTGTGCTCTGCTTCTGTCAGCTGCTGCCATATGCACAATATGTTTGTTTTAAAGGGATTCAGAGTACCAGAGCTTTGGCTGTTGCATATAGGTAAAAACTTATAAAATAACGGCCTTGTTAACCTTACAAATTCAAGGCCAGCTACTTCAGCTAAGCAGAAAAGGGCTATGGGAAAGTGACTCAGCTGAATTAGAGGTTAAAACAAGTTATAGAACCATGAAGTGCTCACATTGTGGTTTATGGTGGTTGGTTGAATTATATTTGTTGTTCTTAAATGGGATGTATGGGGTAACTGCTTAGAAAGGCCTGGTTTTTGCAATAAAGGGCTCTCCTTTGCACCTGCCTGGGGACTCTGTGTTACTCAGCCTCAGAACATTTGGCATCCCAGAGATAAAAAGGAAGCAGCACGAAGCAGCTTGCTGCTGTTGTAACACATGTTTTGAAGATTGTCCTGAGGAACTCTCCCAAACATTGTTAGCCCCAGCAAAAACTGAAAGCATTATACAAACATTTCCAGCTCTAAACCCACAGAGCAGCCAGATAACATTCCTGTTCATTCCTAAATGTTGGAAATGTGTGTCACAGGTATAAAATGCAGCTTTGAGCTGGTGATGGAGTGAAACCTCCTCCTGTTTCTACCATCCTTAAGGTGGAAGCACAAATCCTTCCCCTCTTCAGGTGGGTCCTGTGCAGGTGTACCCTGAGTATTGACCACCCAGCAGGTCAGACTGTTCAGAGCCTCTGGTGATTCCTCAAACTACTCACTTATCTTATAAAAACCTAGATAAAATGTCATTTTGAGGGTTTTTTTAACAGAAAAGTCTATTTGTTTTGTATATTACTTAGATTGCTACTTTCCTTTTGAAGTGACACATAGGATGCTTCACTTACATAGTCATACCTAATCTCTGGGGCCTTGCTGTCAGTCTTTGACTGTTATCTACCTTTTCCACAGCTTGACAAACTGTGTTTCTTTAAATCTATTTTGCTTTTGTGTTTCCCATTGTGGAGGCCTCCTGACAAACCAGTCCAGGTTGGTCAGCAAGGATCAAAACTCAGAAATCAAAGTGAATGCATCTTAGCACCAGTGCTTAAGCGGTAGTAGATCAATTATGTCATTGTATTTCCACTTTTGCATCTCCCCTTCCTGAGCAAAGCCCATGGAGTCCAACAGCAGCCAAAAGAATACAAAATATTTAGGGGCCAATAAAACAAATGAAAAAAAAAACCTTATGAAGAGCTGGACTTCTGCCACAGAGAGGTTATGAATGAAGAAAAGAGGAAGGTCAAACCATCCAAGATAAAAGAATGTGTCAAAGTTTAAAACTTGAAATAATATAGTTGCTCTAAATTATTCAGGTTCTGCATTGCCTGGAGATGGAAAGCAGGGAGTCTGGCTGGGGAAACAACATGAAATCTCAGATCTCTGACAGTGCAGATAATCAGGCAGGTGACTTGCTAGTGATTTACTCCTGCCTATTTTATGCTGCTCCCCTCTCTCCCTTGTTCCTGTACTGATTCAAATTACAAAAACTCTCCAGAGTGAGCTTTGTATGTCCAGACAACATGCGGAGCATGAGAAATACATCCAGCCTTACCCTAGGGCCAGTGCGACCGAAATACCACAAACTGCAAGCACAGATCTATAGTTGTATCAACTGGTTGCTAAAGATTGCAGCAGAGATACCAGCTTTTGCATTAAATCCAGACAATCAGGGCTGAGGAACGCTCTGAGCCAAAATCCTGTAAAAATAGATTCTACAACAAGACAGACACTGAACCTCTTATGCAAAGCACAGTGGAGCAGCTCCTTCCCACAGGAGCTGCCAGCCCCTGGCAGCTCAAAAGAACAAGCACAGAGGTGACAAATCCTGTCTCATATCATGACAAAATACACCCAGCAAGCAGTGGCTGAGTTTTTAATAGTGTTTTTTTTAAACAGCATTTGATGAAGTTCGGCTCTGGCTCCTTCATGTCAAACCAGAAACACTTTTACAGACCTGCTATCACTTGATAGAACCAGATCTTTTTTTAATTGAGCTGCCATCAGTTGGGATCCACATTCTTTATCTCACTGTACCAACCCTGATGATTCCCTGTAAGGCTTCAGATAAAAGACACACATTCTCCCTTTACATAGAGAGGGAGGAAAAGAGGCCTCTGACTCAGGCTGGGGATCCCAAAAGACATCCTCTTGCTGCCAGAGACACTTTCCTGGGAGAGGAAAAGCAATTCAAGCAATCTCCACCTTTTTACTCTGACTATGAGTGGCCTCAACAAATAGTAGATGTCTCTTTATTTCCTATCAAACTCACCTTGCTCCAGATTCCCCACAGTCTTGTTTTTTCCCTACATTGATGTTGGCTCAAAATTATAAATCCACAGAATGTTTTTGTTTGGAAGAGATTTTAAAGCCCATCTATTCCACCCCTGCCATGGGCAGGGACACCTTCCACTGTCCCAGGCTGCTCCCAGCCCTGTCCAGCCTGGCCTTGGGCACTGCCAGGGATGCAGGGGCAGCCACAGCTGCTCTGGGCACCCTGTGCCAGGGCCTGCCCACCCTCACAGTAAAGAATTATAGATTCATGGGGAATAGGAATGGAAAACTTAGATCAGTGCTCAGAATTCTGGGTGAATTCTCCACTTTGTGAAAGGAACAACTGCACTGGGCTCATGGCTGGAGTGTCCCAAGCCCATTTACCAGGGTGGGATAAGCAACAGGGACAGGGAACAAAGGAGGGACCCCTATTCTGTTGCTTGGCCTGGGAAAAGAGCACTAATGGAGCACTTGTGAGCTTTACTGTCCATTATTTTGGGTCTCATCCCCAGGTACCTGGCAAAACATCTGCAGTGAGCTGAGGGATTCATTCACATTTAATTGAAAATTAGCAATAGCCAAAGTAGTGCTCACTGAGCCCCCACTCTCTCCTGTGTGGAAGGTTGTCAACAAGCTGATTGTCAAAGATTGGAAGCACCATATGAGCCACAAGAATGGATAATAAGGCACCTTGAGGCATAAATGTTTCTGTATAAATTATGGAAGGAAATGAACAACACAATACTCATTAAAATAAGTACAACATTATGCGTGAAAATTAGTACCCTTGCTCTACTGGAGCGATGGGGATGATTTTTTCCTTGCTGAAGGCTGAACAGTCCATGCTCAAAAACAAATTTCTGCCTGACCCAGTAGTACAACAACAAAAATCAACTGAAATCAGACCTTGGCTCAGTGTCCCCCTTGTTTGCTCTGCTGGAAATCACAAAGAAACACACAGAAATTGATTAAACACCTTCAATACACCAACTGCAGTGACTGAGACATATGAAATTACCTGAAACTCATCTTTTATCTGGCTGGAATTGGTCTGTGGATCCAGTCTGCTGATGTTGTAATATATGGATCTGAACTCACAGACTGGAATGGCTGTGTTGCCACAGAGACATGCCTCCAAAATGGCATCATGGACAAACACATACTGCTCCTGCACAGGGGAGGAGATATTAAAAGCACATTTTTAATACAGATCATGAAATATCCCTCTTCATTTTTTCTTAAGTCATGCCCAATATGCATATTTGGCTCTGTTTCACGTGGAGACAAATTACACAGTGTGCTGTGTGACAGCTTTGTGAGCATATTTCATCCATCATTGAATGTGAGGTCTCACGTGTTCATTTCGGATTTACAGGGAAAAGGGGGAATTGGCACTCTCAGGAATGTTGGGACAAAATGGGAGTGGGCTGGGAGGAGATCAGGGTGTAAAGTCTCTCTGTCCACAAGGCAGTGGTCACCTCCAATAACACCAGAGAATCACAGAATTGTGCAGGCTGGAAAAGGCCTCTCAGATCACTGAGTCCAGCCCAGCACTGCCAAATTCACCACTGAACTTGTCCCCAAGTGCCACATCTGCGTGTCTGTTAAATCCTTGCAGGGATGGTGACTCCACCACCGCCCTGGGCAGCTGTGCCAGGGCTGGACAACCCTTTAAATGAAGAGACTTTTCCTAATATACAATTTAGCCTTCTCTGGCACAACTGTACAGAACTAACAGGTTTCTTCTGGATTCTGGGTATTTTGGGTAACACTCTTTCCCTAAAGTAAATATGGGAAGTCCAACAAAGTTAACAGCCCCTCTCTGTTGCAGGCTGTCGTCCTGTCCCTCAGGAAGGGAAGGGGTTAAGGGACACATATAACAACAGGATGACAGCTCCACAGGAGTCTGTGCAGCCGCCAGACACTGTGTGATGGAGCACACCTTGCTTAATCAGCACCCAAAGCTGGAACCAAAGACGTTTTGTTTGCTTAGCTTGTAATTGACACACACTAGGTACTACTGGGGCCTGCAGTGCTCCTATGAATGAGTCATGAGAGGCTTCAGGAGCTCTTTTTTTCCTACTAGGAGAATAAAATTAATCAGCAATGCACAGACCTCAACTCCAAGGTTTGCCCTCCTGTCTTGGAGGCCCCGAGTAGCTGCCAGTGAATTGATTCAGTGCAAATCCGGGCACGTTTGGCCACCAAAAGTTCTGCATAATCAGGGCACAGAGCGAGCCAGCGTTGGCTTCATGAATTGCTGGGCAGAGAAGCTGACAGGAAAGCAGCAGCTGGAGCAGGGAGAGCTGCTGGCACCCACCTCTGTCTGCACCAAATTGACCCTTTGGGAGCGCAGCTCTCGCACGCAGTTGAATATATCCACCACGCCCTCGTTCTCTGCCATGTCCAGCATGATGTCAATGGCAATGAAGCACCCTGTCCTCCCGGCCCCAGCGCTGCAAAAATAAAAACAGGAGGATCTGTGTGACCAAGGGGCTGTGGAGAGGCAGGGCTCTGTGGAGGAGAGAATAACAGCAGCACACACACTGCTGTCTCCTCCTGGGAGCTGCTCCTGATCCCTGCAGGATTCATTTTTACTGTTGTAGGATTGAAGAGAATGAAGGGAAATAGTATTTCTTGAAAGGGAAGCAGAAACAAAAGCTTTGTGTTACTGAACATCAGCAAAATATTGCAAAAATACTCCTTATAATTTTACAGGTCAGGTCACCTGCACACCTCTCATCACACAGAGGAGAGCTGCCTCCGTGTTGCAAACAGACACAATTCCAGAAATTTCCTTCCCTGGGACTCTCTAGAAGGCGTGCATACATTTACTCCAGTGGGCATGATGAAAGGAGCTCAGTCCTCCACCTCAAACACTTTTTTTCCCTTTGGAATCCTGAGGAGGGTGATTAGAAGTTATGGATTGTAAATCTCAGAGAAAGGAGCTCACTCCTCCACCTCAAACACTTTTCTTCCCTTTGGAATCCAGAGGAGTTTGGAATCCTGAGAAGGGTGATTAGAAGTTATGGATTGTAAATCTCAGAGAAAGGAGCTTGGGGCTGCTGGAACCCTTCAGTTCAGAGCTCTCCGCTGCTTGTGAGAACTGGGCCATCTCCTGCAAAACTGTGTTGTCATCATGTCCTCCTTCCCCTCTGGGAAATCACCCAAGCCGCTTAGGTGTGAAGGATGGAGAGAGGAGAAGTCTCTTCACATTACTCTGAAGGAAGCAGAACTCTGCTCAAAGCAGGGAAACTTCAGCTGCACTGAAAACTCCACCAGAGCCAAAAGCAAGGAGATATGAATGACCATAAATTAATGGACCAGATTAATCAACTGCTGAATAGTGAGAAGATATTTTTCATTTGCAGAATTTTAATGAATAAGTGGCATTTCCTCTCCTTTTATCTCTCAGCTTTTCAGAATTTTAACAAATAGTTTTAACGGTTCTATATTTAGAGGATCCTGGCACTTCATAAATATCGAACAGTGATATTATCCAGCCAGGCATCAGTGGGGAGAATTTGGTAATTACCACTTAAAGCAAGTCATTAAAATTCAAAACCAGATAAATAACATAGAGGAAATGGCATTTATTCATTAAAATGGGAAGGATGAAAAATCTCTTCTTGCTTTCTTGGTAAGAATGAGTCAGGTTCAGACACCTTCCAGGGCCAGCCCCATACCATGGCACCAAAGCAGCAAACTCAGGCCCTCAGCTGTAAATGAAATCTCTTCTGCCAACTCCTCAGGCTTAGCTTTACTTGATTATAAAACTGACTCACTGCTTGCTAAAAAAAAAAAAAAAAAAAAGAATCCAACAAAACAAAACACCCACCCAATCCAAAACTGCTTAGAAAAGATAAGATACAAGATTTAGTTGATTTTCCTTTTTAAAGTAATTGTGGGATGTATTTTCTCTCTCTTTCTCAAGGCACAGATGGGAACTAGAAGCAATTCCCCGTGGATAGAATGGATTAGGGGTGAGATTTTGGGACAACCATCTCTGTTCTCTTGCCTTGTGCTCAAGCCACATCTTCTTTAGCTCTCACATGCCCAGAGCCCTGCAGACATAGCTGCTGCTACAAACCCAAACTCTGGTTTTGTAGCACTGCCTTTCCTTGCATTTGAAGTCATTTAATTCCTTTTATTTGCCAGCTGGAAGCCACTGGAATTTTGCTAGCTGGAAGTTTTTAATCTCAGATTCTCACCCAACTCCTGGGCTTTCAGGAGTGCTCTGGTGAGGATGGAATCCCCAGCTCTGCCCACAGACCAGCAGACAAAGCTGTCCTTTTCATCCTCCTCCTCCTCCGGAGCAGCGGCGGCGTGAGCGCGGACCTGTCGGTTCTCCCCACCCGAGCTGATCGCTTTAAATAACGGCATTAAAAAGGAGAAAAGGCCTCCTGGCCGTGTTTATTTCAGGCCTACCTGCAGTGCACCACGATGGGTCCTGCCTCGGGGGGGTTGAGGAACTTCACCTGGCGCACGAAGCCCAGCAGCCCCGTGGCGTAGCAGGGCACGCCGTGGTCCGGCCAGCTGGTGAAGTGGAACTGCCGAATCTCTCGGATCTCATGGTAGCCTTTCTGAGGAGACAACACAGCCTCTATTTCTCCCCCATCGGACTCCAATCGGCGTATCCTGCTCCCTGCTGCCTTCCCTCGTGCAGAGAGATGGCGAGCACTGAGCCCTTGCTATGCATGGAAACGTGTCCCAAGCTGCTTTTCACTCTAAAAAACATTTTCAGCCGAATTTCAGCTCCCAGTGGGTGACACTCACCTGAGGGGTGGAAAGGTGGGTGCAGGCTTTCAGTTCCAACCTGTGGTCTCAGAGCTCATACCCACCTCATCAGGGTGACCTCAGCCCTAGCACTCCATGGCTGTGTTTACCCACAGCCATAAACCACCAAAAATTCACTCCTAAATCCTCTTTGACCCATTGAAGCAAGAGCCTGGGGAATGAACATGTCAAGAGTGAGCATGCCCCAGGTAACAGCAGATTTTTGCCACCTGCTGCCAAAAATTCTCAGTTTGAGATGTTGCTGGCAGTGAAAAGGGGCAGAAATTGGTACCCAGAACCATCTGTTTTGGAGAGAAAAAGTTGCTGTTATGTGAAAATCACATCTTTATCTGCCCTGCAAAGGGTAACCCACAACCCTGAGTCACCTGTGTTTCATTGTACAGGAGATGTGGGTGAAATCCAGCAGCAGCAGCTCCTTTAGCCTGTCAGATTTTGGCATCAGCATTTCTCACCAAGTTTTTCAATGATTTAATGAAATATGGAGTTGATGTATCAGAAAACTGAAACAATATTCCCAGTGTGGCTGAAGTTCATTGAGCAGGAATTTTGGAAAAGCTTTAAAACCACTTACTGAGTGTTTGGAAAGTAATTTGGACAGACCTGGAATACGCTGACACTTAGACTTCCAATTTCTAATTACAAGTAACAAAATCTTCCAAATCCTGCTGGTTTGGGGATAGTTTTTATACTCTTGCTCTTATTATATTCTCATTTCTGATCAAAGGGGACCCTATCTGGCATCCAGTTTAAGTGGTACCTTTTTTCCTCTGCCATTTGCCACTGTGAAACAAGGCAGTTATTATTCCTGGCATACCATCAGCTATCTGCTGCCTTTTGGATGCAGTTAAACTTTATGCACTGTGGATTCTACTTTCGTGGCTGCATCAAGATGTTCCTGTAAAATCATTTGTCCAAAAATGGAATCCCTGTCAAAAATTGAGTTTGCAGAAGTGAAGCCTGTCCAAATAGCACAGCTCCCACCTCCAAGAGCGTTCTGGATGTGTTTCCCAGAGTTTCTGAACACAAATGAAGTGTGTCACAAGCTCAGCTGCCTGAAGACCTCCTTACCTTTTGGACAGTGAAGGTACGTATGACATACTCTGCCAGTGGCTCTGTCTCGATTAATGTGACTTTAATATCTCCATAGACTTCTGTGTCATCTGGCCAGTATCGAACACACTTCACCTGGGGGCACAAGGAAAACATTGAGAGGAACTCGTTCAACTGGAGTCAGAGCTGACCTACATTTTCCTCCACTTTCAAGCTGGAGCCAATGAAAATTGGGCTTTCTTCTGATGCACAGAGTTGCCAAAATTAACTGTATAAATTAGATCAAAATTCTTTTGCCAAACGTAGAAACCACAGGCAGGACTTTTTAAATGCTCCCTTTGTTGTCCATACAAATGCAAAGGATTCATTTAGATTTTTTTTTTTTTAAATCTTCTTTGAATTTCCATATGTGCCTGGCCCATATCAGATGAACAGAACACCTGACAGTCACCACCACCCTCCCTTTTGAGAAAAATCTTTGCTACTGCTCCTGTAATTGTCACCTCTCTCTGTTTAGCCAAAGAATTTCAGTTCATGGGGGTTGTGGGATACATGTTGAGACACTAAATTTGTTTGACTCTGAGCTTTCTTTATCAGATGTGGACACAAACTTGGCATTTTACCAGCTGGGACAGGCTTCAGCAAAGGCTCAAGAGAGAAATCTCCTGAGCAGGTAAACATATCCCAGCTTAGCCAGTTCCAGGAGCCATGTGCAAAACCACCAAAAAGAAATAAAAGCAAGGCTGTGAAGCTCCAGAAGGGATATTTAGGCTAACAAAGACTATCAGGTTATTAAATGCTCTAGCATGAAGAGTGGAACAATACCTAAAGCTGAAGCAATTAGCTGCAGCAAAGCAGGCTTCATGTTCCAGTTCCAGTCATAATTGAAAGGGGTTTTATAAATATTAAATATGATTAATGTAGGTTTGTTGTGGGTTTTTTGTTGTTTGGGGTTTTTTTCCTTTTACACAGAGGCATTTATTCAGCACTGAAGTGTCAGTAGAAGGTAAAATAGAATAAATAGTAATAAATGAACAGAAGCAGCTGGCATTCAACCATGAGATCTAAGGGAAATCAAACACAAAGCAGCTGAATTACTAATGGCTCTGAGTAAACGAGAATTTAAATTTTTCTTAGTACCAAAGCAATGGAAAGTGACAAACATCAGGACAAAATTTTTAATAACTCCAGTTTCTGGCTGAGAACATCTGTAAAACAAAAACCATGCTGGGAAAAGCCACCCCAGACATTCTGCCTTCTAATTTTCAGCCTACACCTTTTGATTTATCCATGTTTGGTCCCATGATGGGCTTTGGGAATTGCCTTGTGCCGACACAGGGATGTCTGCTCCAGGTCAGTGCAGGAGAGGGATTTGGTGGCTGTTTGGGAGGCAAACACTGCTGGGTGTTCCCAGGATCCACAAAAACCTCTACCCCCAGGAGCAGTGACCTCGGGAACCCCAGGCTTTGGACTCTCATGCAAAGAGGCCTTTTGGTGCTTGGAGCAGCAGTCACACATCCTCACTCCTCTGGATTTTTAGAGGAGTATTCAAATCATCAGATAAGGAATAACTATTACAGAAGTACATTTTTCCTTCTGTGCTGAGGAAGGAGGCAGCTTCTGAGCTAGCATAAATGTGTATAACTCTGCCAAAGCCCAGACTTACAGCAGGAACACCATCCTTATTAGTCTAGAAGGGAGGCAGCTAAGTATTACAAAATCCAGCATTTTACAGAAAAACCCCAGAGTGGCTGAGTTCATTCTCTCCCTGCCGGAAGCAAAAGGCATTTTGCTGCTGAGCTCTCCTGAGCAGCAGCTCTGTGTTTTAAACCCAGCCCTGGTCTGGTTTCACACACTGGGAGTGGCACCTTACCCTGCCCACTTCCACCAGGTTGGTGACCATGACAACACTCGCAGAGTTTTCTTGCCAAATCATTCTCCAGAAATCCTTCACTGTCTCTTGCATGGGCCCTGGGGCAGGAGAGGAGACAAAAAGGACACCTCAAGAGAGTGCATGGAATGCCAATAACCCCTTCCAGCTGTTCTCCAGCCATTGCGCTGTTCCCTCAGGATCCCGCTGTCTCTCAGAGCATCCCTCTGCCATTCAGGGTTACAGACACAAACAGCCTGAGCTCTGGGAGGGCTCAGACCCTTCCTCACAGCACCTATTTGAGGTTCCAGCATGGTGGCAACAGAAGGATGGCCCCAGTAGGAAACTCTGTATGAGTGGTGGGACAAGGATGTGCCTCACACTGAGGCTGTATTAAGGCTGTGTTGTAATTCACACCTGATGCAGCACACCATTTCACAGTTCAATGCTAATTAATTATGAAGGAGGAAGGAAACATGCAGAAATTTGCTCTTTTCTGAGCAAATTTTCTGAAGCTTCTTTCCTGAAGCTTCCCCCATAAAAATTTCAGGTTCCAATAGCCAACCAACCAGCCCTCACAAGAGGTTTGTCAGTCTAGAGCCTCTCCCTGACCTTATCTCCTTCCTTATCTTCAGGTGGTGTTCAAATGCATTTCTTGCTAGCTCCCCTCAAAGGCTCATCAGTCACAGCTCATTCACACTGCCCTCCTCAAGCAGGGTAAACCCAAGACCCACAAAGTCCCCTGTAAGTGTCCTTTCATACTTCATGCACAAATGACACAATCCAGGCTGTGCTGCCACCTCTAAGTTTGTGGCATTTTCTATTCCTGCAGCTGAGGTTTTAAGTCTGAGTGCCATAAAGATCTTGGAAAATTCTATAACTTTCCCTTTTTGCCCATATGTAGTAATCACAGATCCTCTGAACAGAGAGAGACGCAGCTCTCCCAGGATTTTCCTGGGAACCTGTGAGAAAGCTCAGAGAAAGAATTAAAGCAATTATTATCTCAATCTCTGCTCCTGGCAGGCAATCTCTGTTTGTCAAAGATGTTTGTCCCTTCTTGACCAATAGGTGAGAGAAAATTCCTAAAGGCCAATCAGGTCTTAGGTCCACCATTGTTTCTATAAGAACTATAGATTTCTAATAATAAAGTGCCTTTTCATGCCTTCTGACGATGGAGTCTCTGTACCACCTTTATCTGTCCCTGATACCTCTTCAGTGATACCCACATAACAAATTTTCAGATGTTCCCCAAAACAGATGATGTCACCCCACAAAAAGCTCCTACAACAGTGTAAACCAGCAGTGGTTTACAAATATTTAGACATACGAGAGTGAACTTGCCTTGAGTTGCAATGTAATGGCGAGGCCGATGGTACCCCTGGGAAAAAAAATAGAAAATAGATGAGTGTCTGTGAAATCACAGCTCAGACAAAGCCCACCAGGGATTTGATACTTTCCAGGTGCCAACTGCTGTCCTCTGGACAGTGTATAATTATTTAATATATTTTAATTAACTGGCTATGGAATGAATGAATGAATGAATGAATGAATGAATGAATGAATGAATGAATGAATGAATGAATGAATGGGGCTGGCCCTAAGAGATTTTAAGTAAGGGCATCTCCTTCAGATGAATAACACAATCTCTTCATGCCAACGATAAGACAGGAATGGGGCACTTTTAAACTATTTCCACAAAGAAACACAAATCCTGAGTTACCTGGGGGTAACACTGAAAACAGATAGGCAAAACATTGCATCTTGTTTTTGAAAAGAAGAAAGGTATGAATTTGTCTCTGAAAATTCTGAGGGCATAATTCATCTTTTCAAGAAACTATTCTAAACATTTCCTTTTGCTGTGACTTAAGAGCTGTGTTGAAGAAATGCACGTAGATTGGATCACTGTGTGTGAGACAGAGGCTGCTTTTGCAATGTCATTTTAGAACACTAAAAAAAGTCAATCTGTTTACATACATGCCTTCTGCACCACAACTTTGTGAGTGGTTGGCAAGTCTCTGATATCAACTAATGCTATTGTGAGGGGCTGATATTGATTTCTGCATCCATCATCCAGCCCACGTCCCACTTATGCTGGTGGATCTGTCAAACACAGGAAATCTCCATCTGCCCAGATTGGTCAGACAAAATAAACTGGAGACTGAGAACCTTCTCCCTGTCACAACACAACGTTTGTGCAACGTTCAGCTGTCACTCATATCACATGCACAGCCTGTCCCTGTGTCAGAGGCACCAAATTCATAATCAGGATTGTCACAGGAGGGTTTGTCACAGGGGGATGTCCAGGAGCCTTACGTCGATGTAATTGGCGTTGATGTAGTCAGAGTGAGGGTCCCCATCCAGCAGCTGCAGTCTCACTCTTGAGTGATCATCTGAAGGAAGGAAAGGAAAAGAAGTGACAGTAACGATAAAGAGGAGTTTCTAAGTGCTCTGGTGTACCTGCTGGCTCCTGCAAGGGCGGTGTGGTGGAATTATGGAATGGTCTAGGCTGAAAGGGACACACAAAGGGCAGCTCCTGGCCTCAAGAATCCCACCATGGTAATTAAATAATTGAATCCTTACAATAATCAAAAGTGGAATAGCATCACATGTATTCCTGTTGCTAAAAGCCCTTTGTTTTGTGTTTAAGATGTGATGTTTAGATCCTTAAGTTAGTCATGCTCTGTATTCTGTCACCACAATCCTTATGGAGATTTGAGACATCACAAAGTGTGCCTGGTTTGGAAGGTTTGGGACAGATCTTTGCAAGGTGTATCTCCATGACAAAAGCCATTTTCCTGCTTGGAAGCTCCAAACTCCCTTGGCTTCATCTGATCTATGGAAACTGAGGCAAGAGCTAAAACTGACAAGACCAGGACATAATTAAACAGATCATGACAGAGATATAAAAGATTAAGGAGGGTAAAATGGTAATGAAACCCTGCAAATAGGAAATGGAAAAAAAACAGAAACTGGAAGGAAAATACAAATTAAATCAGAGCAACATTCCTTTATGCAACCCACAGCAGCAAAATGGCATCGAGACAGTGTTGAAAAAAACCAACAAAATCAGAAATGTTCATCTTTTTGAGGAGATTCAAAGTTACTTTAGATAAGGCAATGAAATAGCAGAGATCAATCTTTTCATCTCCCAGCATGCTCCACAGTTCAGACGCAGAAAGGAACTACCCCAGCGGGCAGATTATGTCATGATTTTCCACCAGGGGAATATTTTGATCTTTCTGTGGAACAGCTGGTGCTGGGCTCTGTCACAGGAGATACTCCAGAGCCAGGCTGCTGATGTGATTTGCTCTGGCAATCCCAGCCCTGGCATGCAGTTAATTGCAGAGCTGCTTCTAAGGGCCAGTTGCTTGGCAGAGGCTACTGGGTTATGGGGGTCACTGCTGGCCATGCTGTGCTCATTTTTAAATGATTTTTTAAAAGAAGTATAATATCGAGTCCATTAAGTTTATTTCCTCCCTACCAGCTCTATGGAGCATAGCTCTCAGTCAGGGCAGCATTAATGTTTAGCAGCACTTTGCAGAACACAGGCCTGAGCATGATTTACATTCAATTAAAAAGAATCATAGCAATGAAACATAAAAATATGAGGTGTGATTCTGCAGTAACTCAGTCAAAAGGGGTTTAGTCATGTCATAATTAAATATAGAATCAGATAATAATTGTGAAGACAGATGTGCGAGCAGTTCTGAAAACCAAGACTTGGACATATATTAAATATTCATTTGGCTGTGTAAAGGAATGATTCCACTCTGTTCAGCCATTGGGTGAGATTTACACACCTAAAAAAACCCACAACCACATTGCTGCATTTATCAAATCCTGTATCTGCATTCAAAGAAGGTTCTGCACATGAATCCATCAAAAGCTCAGTTACATTTGTATTAATAAATATAACCTTTGTGGACACGGGGAAGGGGGAATATTTCTCTAAGTGCTGATGTTCCCAATTACCTGCACTCAAGGCAGCTGCACGAGGAGTAGAAGTAAATCATATGGTTAGACAGACAACAAAGGAATTTATACTTAGAGCAATTCACACAGACAGGCAGAGAGCTGATTAAACCGGACATGTGGGTGAAATACAGGGAAAGTCCCGCAGACAATTTCACTCTTGCAATTCCAGGCAGCAAACTAAACTTGTTAGGAGCCGCGTGGAACAAAAGCAAAGGAAAAGCAAACCCTGGAGCAAATGCCTGGGAGGGGAACATTTACTGACTCCTCCCAAGAGAACACCACTGAGGAAGTCTCAACTCACCGCAACAATGGAACCAAAAATGATGAGACCACAAATTGTGAGACCAAAAGCGTTCCCAATGAGAGGGGTAAAAGGATTTCAGGTTCATTTTTTAATGAGGGATACAGACAATGTCTGCAGCTGGAGAGCTCTGAATAACCCTGGAGGAAGCACCTGCCTCTCCTCATTCAATGGAGCCAAGCATCAAAATTAAGTTTCAGCACTTTGAGCCACTCTTTGGACAGAAAGTTAAAGTTGGCAGGATGGCTCCATCCAGAGGGAGCTGAATGGGGAAGACCTGGGAAGCAGGCTGAGAGCAGCTCCATGATTTCAATTATCCAATTATGGATAACTATGGCTAAGGAAAAGATGCTCCGTAGGTGCAAAATGTATTGTTGGTTTCTTTTCCTTTCCCCCCTTTTTTTAAAGTCAAATATGGAAAAAAAACCCATAAAGGATGAAGAAATTTAACTGAAGATAAATGCTATTTTTTTGTTGTTTTTAAAAGGAGACACTCAGTTCTAATCATATTTTGGGACCAAATGAAAAATGCTTTAAGCTGAACTTTGCTTTCAGAGGACAGAATTCAAAATGTTTCATTGCGTATTTTACTAAAATGAGATTAATTCCTGAGGGAGATTTATTGCTCTTCCAAGTGAGAACAGTGCAGCAGAAAAAAGAAAATCTGTGTATATGTGAAGCACAGAAAATATTAATGATGTCTTAATGGTTTCTTTAACCTTGTTCCAAAGTTTAGGAGAACAGTCTGGATAAAAGTTCATAAAATAAGTTCCCTGGTAAATCACTTTTTTACACAAAAAAAACTTTGGGATTTCACTAAAAAAAAAAAAAGGCAAATTATTATGCTCTTAGTCGTAAGGATCTTGTACTTAGGGTTTTTTGCCTACAGGCTTTAAAGAGCTATTTAAAGAACAGCAAATGCATTTATTATCTCTTCGCCCAGTGGTTAAAACTTATTTCTGATTCTTCTCTTTATGCACCGGACTCCTCTAGCCAAGGACACAGAATTCTTGGCAGACTGAAATGAAAGTGTTGCTCAACTCTTCGCTAAATTTATTAGACATCATATCCCTGTGTGTTGAAAATGGACTCTAAGAAACATTAAAAATGAAGGGTAAACAAGCAAACAAAAAAGTTGCATTCAGGACCACAAAAAAAAAAAAATAGAAAAAACCTTAACAAATGTGTAAATGGTTTTATTTCTCCCTGCTTACTCCATTCCTTCTGCTAGTTAGCAGAACTCTAAATTTATATGAAGAGTAGTTTGACTGAAAATTGGTCTTAAAACAGACTTCAAAAATGACAAGAATTTCACTGAAAAGCTCTGTGCTCCCACTTTAGCACAAAATTGTTACCGTTTTAAAATCCTGTCAAAATTCCCATTAGTGATCATTTGAAGTATCATTGCAATTTTTCCACGTCTCATTTTGACACCAGCACTGGATTAATCTCACACAACTTTCGCCACCGAAACATTACACAGCTCGTCTAAACTGCCTGCCAGGGTTCCCCACTCAGGGGTGGAGAAACACACACAGATCTGCAGATTCACCCCAGTTCCGGGACAAAACGATGATTTATCCTCACTCTGCGCTCCCCTCTCTGCCCACACTGACCCTGGAGTGTGCCATGAGAGCTGGGCAACATCCAGGTGGGATAAATCCCACCCTGTCAGGGCCGAATTCCATGGATAGCACACAAATTCCCTGGATATCACACAAATCCAATGGATATCACACAAATTCCATAGATATTGCACAAATTCAAATTCCATGGATATCACACAAATTCAATGGGATATCACAGAAATTCCATGGAAATCACACAAATTCCATGGATATCACTCAAATTCAATGGATATCACACAAATTCCATGGATATCACACAAATTCCCCAAATACCACACAAATTCAATGGGATATCACACAAATTCCACGAATACCACACGAATCCAATGGATATCATACAAATTCCAAGGATATCACACAAATTCCATGGAAATCACACAAATTCCATGGATATCACACAAATTCCATGAATACCACACAAATCTAATGAAATCACACAAATTCCATAGATACTGCACAAATTCCAAGGATATCACACAAATTCTATTGAAATCACACAAATTCAATGAGATATCACACAAATTCCATGGATATCACACAAATTCCATGGGATGTCACACAGATGTGCAAGAGTTTGGGCACTACAGAAGAAATAATGGAATAAAAATGCTTCCAAGTTGGAAGATTTCTGTTCTAAATCCAGTCTGTCTCTGGAAGTGTCTAAGGCCAGGTTGGATGGGATTTGGAGCACCCTGGGACAGTGGAAGGTGTCCCTGCCATGGCAGGGGTGGGATTGGATGAGCTTTAAGGTCCCTTCCAACCCAAACCAGTCTGGAATTCTATGTAGGTTTTTTTTATTTCATTCCTTATCTCTGACTGTGGGCAAGAGGTTCTCTCCACCTGTGTGCCAGCTGAAAGCTTCTTTGTGTCTTCCACCCCAAAATTCTCTGATTAATTCACAGTTTTCCAACCCAAAGCATATGGCAGTCAGAGCATGAAGGAAATTAAGCAAATTTCTCCACTGTCTTTTTGTCACCAGCTCCGTAGGTTTTAGTGGACCATCATGAGACTTCAAATCCAGGGAAAAAAGAAAGGCACAAAAAGTTCTCTCCATCAGCTGAAGCAAAACACCATCCTACCTCTTCCCATCCTCAGCTCTCATCTGAGAGTTTTCATTCTCCCATAATGTTAATGGCTCTAAATCTTGGCAAGACAGAGAGAAATCAAATAGAACCAAAGGTCCCATATAGCTTCTGGACATTTTCTCTTCTCTTGTAATAGATTCAGCTCAACATCCCTCGCCCAACAATCACTTTCTGATGCTCTTTGAAGGTCTCAATATCTGGGCCCTAAAGCAGAATTAAATCATTTTGCTTCAGCACATAAATGGGTACACTGCCTACGCCTGTCCCCTAAAGAAAATCCTGGCAATCTCCACAACTGTCTTTGTTTTTACAGCTTTTATAAAAGTGCAGGAGCAAAGCTCATGGGCTCTGTTCATATATAATAAAAGGTTCAAGCAGGACAGTTTCCTTCAGCATGGTAAGTCCGTCTGCAATTTCCCACCACCCACAGTGGATTTCTGTGGCCATGCAGACCCCAAATCCACTGCTCAGCTTTTCCTTCCCTTGCTCCAAAAACTGTTACAGATTGGGGGGAACTATGGAAAGCTGGGAGAGCTCTTTGAGTTCTCCTGCCCCTCCTCTGCATGAACAGATCAGCTCTCGGGCTGGTCTGCAGCTTTGGTTTGCAAATGTAAGAGGAAGAGCAGGTGTTGGGGCTGGCAGTGTGATCCAGGTTTTCAGAGAGAGGCACGATGTTAATGCAGCTCTGGGAGAGCAGTGAGCCAGTAAAACAGTCCTGTAACTGTGCTGCTACCCATGAGGCTGTAAAGACAAGATCTAATCTGCTGTGATTCACTGAGCAATGCTGCTCATTGCAAGGGCTCACAAACCCACATTTTAACACCAGTCTCTGAAGCCTCTGCTGCAGAAGTCAGATCAAAACCTGACTTTCCAATTCGCTCCCCAGAAGGCAGGGGATTTGTTGTTCAGGAGGGATAAATGGTTAAATAAATAATGTTAATTGCTACCTGCAGCCTTTCACCAAATAAACTGGTAGGGGCAACCAGTGCCTGCTCTGGGTTTCACCAGCCACTACAACTGAAGTACAACAAAACAGCCCAGGGTACACCTGTGTTCCACCTCCTCTGCCCAGGCTTTTGCCCAGTTTGTACCCACAGAGCACAATTTGTTTTCATGGCCTGCCTGGAGGGAACCACTGCCCTGCTGTTCTCTGCTCTGCTCTCCATCCTCTGCTCTGGCTCCTGCCCCTGACTTTACTCAGGGCGTTTGCCCAACTCACTCACCAGAGGGGTCTGGCTCCAGGCTCAGCTGATAACTCTGCAATGGTTTTACAAAATAGCAGATGAATGATACGCTCCTACCTTAGGCATCTTTCTTTTCTTCTCCCATCCAAGCCTTCTCAATATCACTGTTGTATATTTCTAAATTCTCCTTGCTGTCTTTTAAAAGAGCTCTTGTCTCCTTCTCAAACTCTTTGTTCTGATAAATATTTGAAGAGAAGAAAGCCCACTCCACCCTCTCAGCCCCATTCCTAAATATTTCCCAACAGTCCTCAAACTTGAGCTCCTTTTCTAACACTTCACACTGTGCAGATTCTTGTTCCTTAGCTCTGATTACATTTTGCATTTCCTTATTCAAGTTCATCACCTCCTATCTGCTCTGCTGCTGTATTTATATTTAGAGCTAAAAGCTTCGCGTCACTCTTCGTTAGACAACAATTTGTCTTTGTGAACACCTTCTCTTTAGATAACATCCCATTTATCTTCCTTGATTTTGCTTCTTGAACTCCTCACATTTCACTTGGAGTTCAAGGTTTTCTTCATGACCACCTTCAACATAAATGAGATGGAAGCTTTTGCACACAGTTTTACCTTTTTTTCACCTCCTCTTGAATTATGCCAAGTGCTTCCTCAAAATAATACAGAGAAACAAATCCTTTCACATTTCCTTCCTCACGTCATACCACAACATTTCCACTTTCAATCCAGTGTCTATAGCTGGATGATTCATGTGTCTTAGACTCATTTAATTTGAGTTAATTGTATAGACAGGTGAGTAGAGCCTCTGTCTGGACATCTCTCTTTGCCACTGGGACACAGAAAGCTTACAGCAAGGTAGAGCTGACATTAAGGGAGACAACTTCCATGCTGATTGTAACATTCCAGTACTGTCACTCCCATTTCCCACATGGATAAAGAACACTGGTGGACCTGGTGACCTGCTCACAAACCACACAAAGCCAGCAGCAGAACTGGGATCACACCAGGGCTCACAAACTTCAGTCTTCATTTCCAGATTCCTTCATCTTTACCACGGGGCCCCTGAACTAAGGTGTTCTACGTCATTCCCCAAAAATGGCACATGAATCACTTATCTCAAGGCTTCAAAGAGAGGAGTAGTGATGTGTGAGGTGATGTTTCTTTATGAAGAAGTTGGGGTTTTGGGTCAGTTGAGTTGTTGTTTTGGTGGTTTTTTGAGTGGGATTTTTGTTTTGTTTTGTTTTGTTTTGTTTTTGTGGTTTTAAAAATGCTTTTAATAAAATCTATTTGTTCTACAAGAAATACATTTTTAACCCAAGAAAAATATAGTATGAAATATATCACTCAGCACAACTTAATTTTGCTCTGAGAGCATTCTATAGATTTTTCCAGTCATGAAAATCTATGGCACATTCATTTATATTCTGATTTCTTATTCTGATGGTTTCAAGCTTGGCTTCTCCAACTTGATTCAGCTCAGCAGCCCTTGAAAAGAATTAATTCTCATACCTCCTCTCCCCAGTCATTATCAGGAATAATGAAACACTGGTTAACTGCCTGGAGAGCTTCTGGAAAGCTCAGTTTTGGAGAGAAACTTTGGAAGAGGCCTCACAAATATCTGACAAAAATGAGGAAGGTGAATTTAGTCTTGCTTTGAAGAATAAAGCTGTCCTAAATGATTTTATGGACTCTTCCCTGCCCTGCAGTTCTGCTACATATTGCTATTCCTGTAACGTCAACAGGAACTGATCACTGAAAGAAGCAAGCCAAGAAGTTTTAGTGCATTTTCAGTTGCCTTATTATGATCCTGAGGCAGAAGTTAAGCTTGTCCCACCCTTCAAACCAGCCCTCTAGGGACCAGCAGTGACTGCTCCACTGGACCCCAAGGAAGGAGAAAACCTGGCCTCTGAGCCACGGCTAACAACCTGATCTGTCTGCAGCTCCTCTCTTTTGTGGCACTGGAAGCTTTGGGTTTTGTAGTGAAAATAGACAGAAAACGGACATCATCACATAGAAAGTGACAAAAGGATTTAGGCCTTGAGCTACAAACCTAAAGCAGAAAGCAAGGCAGGTAGAAAACGTGTAGCATCATGCAAGGATGTTATGAAAACTAAGGATTAAAAAAACATGAAATGAAATAAAATAAAGCCCAGGAATAAAGCCTGTAACAAATGGACTGGACACACTCAGTACTGCTAGCCAGCTCCTGGTGAGCTTCTCAAACACACCCTTCTCCACAGCACACAGGTAAGATCTCCCAGGATGCCCAGTTTAATGTGAATTTACACCTACAGGAGATTATGTTTCCGTATCTGTTCTTGTTGCGGTTCTCGTCTTCCTTGGCCGTATCCCAGGACGCTGTCTGCCCCTCGGGGAGTGCCTGCAAAATAAACAATAAAGGAGGGTTTAAAACACCTGGCCAATGCCTTCAGGTAGGGGAAGAGACCTAAAGAAGAATAGAATGGCAAAAATAAAGGAGCTGCATCGTTCAGTAGCTGACCAAGGAAACACTGCTGGTGAGGAAAGGGCACCTCCACTAATGGGAAAAGCAGAGCTGGTGCAGACCATTTGCATCTCTTTTTTTCTGCCAGCCAAGAATCATTTTCCTCCTGCAACTTCACATCTGAAATGATCAGGGGAATTTGTTTCTGGCTGCACAGTCACAGGTTATCCTCATTTCCCCTGAAGAACAAGGCTTGGGGAGATTTCACTTGACTACACCTCTAAGAAAACCCAGTGGTTGAAACCCAGTGCTCAGCCTTTCATATTTAAGCTGAAAATAGAGTGGTTTCATCTATTTCTGTGTTAATAATGGGTGATGCAATACAAGCCATTTGCTGGATTTCTCTGGGGAAAGATAAAGGAGCTCAGGGTTTTAGATCATGCATAAGAAAGCGAGGAAAAACGAGGTAAAGAATGCTCATGAAGCACAAGAATAAACAGCCATTTTCCTAAAATCTGCTCTTTCAGACGAGGAAGGAAGAGGGAAAGGAACTGGCAACACACAGTGCCACCCTCCCTGCTGCTCACCCTACAGCCATTCTGTACACCCTCACATGAGCCACTGCTTTATCCTAGAGACATGTCCAGGAGGGATTTTCAAGGCAGAGCCTGGAAAGCAGCAGCTGGGGAGGGTCCTGCCTTTCTTGGAAAAAACATGGGTGAAGAGAGCAGCCCCTCCTGAACTGTCTCTCCTCCCAGATGCACCCCCTAACACGATCCTACAGCACTAAAATCATCATTGGAAGTTTTATCATTTCTTGTCCCTGAGGAATTACAGAGGGTTTATACCAGAATTGTTGTAGAATCACATCTGCCTCAGCCAGCAGCGGGTAGCTTGACACAGCTGTGTTACAAAATGAATTTATATTCATCTTCACAAGCCACCCAGGTCTATTATGTGCCTGAATGCAATAGCAGAGAGACACAATTAGGATCTACAACACTGGTGTTACAATTAAACTTAATATGAGCAAACCCCTGGCAGAGCAGATCGCTGTGAATTTCCCGCAAAGGGTTCCAGGACAGAAAATGTCAGGCACTGCAGCACTGCCACGAGCTCTGCTGACAAAGACAGGGACACTGAGTTCCCATTCAAAAGCCCAGGAGAAAGAGTAATAACTCTGTAATTGGTGAGGGCTTTGATCACACATACATTTCCTTTGCAGACTGTTGTTTCCAAAGAGCAGCTCATCTTCTGAGGAAAAACACCCAACCAAGAAACTCACACACAACAAAAAAAAAACCCTCTGAGTGAAAGAGAAGAGGTGAAGAAGGCTCATTTTCATCTTCAAAGAGCAAGGAAAAGTGCCTTATTTTTCCACTAATATCGAATTACAGCAGATTGACCAGAGAATGGCAACTGTCATTAGGTGCCTAATCAGAGCTATCTGAAAAGAAAAAGAAATAAAAGAAAATCCTTTCTCATGACTTCCACATGGGAGAAGCTATCTTGGCCAGAGAAAATATATTCAGGTCCAATAAATCCCTTTTCAACAAACCGTATCCTTTCATTTGATTTGAACATGCAATTCTCCACTGAAATTGATGTTTTTATATATGCTGATGGAGCCTCCGAAGATTTAAGAGTCCAGGATTTTTCACTGCATTCAATACCACAGAAATCCCTGCTTTCCAGAGAGCTGACCAGCTCTGAAGGGAGGGAGCACAGCTCTGCTTGGTGATGAACTCAAACCACCTTTGCCCCTTACATCCCCACTTTTATAAACATCAGATGAAAATTGGATAAATTCCATGTACAACCCAAAGAATTTGCCCATGAGAACCCCAAAAAATGCAGCACCAAGAACTGGAGCTACATTAGAAAAAGAGAGAAGAGTATGGATTATAATTGGCTCGCATCCAGAAAATGAGGAGCATGGCTAATGCTTTGTTCCTTCAGGTTTTTATGGTACAATAAGTATCTCTATGATTGTGAAAGAGTCCTGCTTCTATCTGCATTATCAGCAATGTTAAATCAGGATAGATCGCTCAGGCACTGGTGTTTAATCCATTTTCCCCAGGAAATTCTCCCCCTTCTTTCTCTGACTTGGTAACAGAAGACTTTTAGTATTCAAAAAAAAGATACTTGATTTTTAAGCTTTTTCTACTTCTAAAACTCCCTAAACTTCTCTTAGAGAAGTTTTGTGAAATCTATATTGAAATATCTTCCCACTAGTGGAATTTAGGTTACAGTGAAGTCTTTTTAAGCTAAATTGATCTAAATTTTAGCTGAAATTACAAGGATATATCTCTCAAAGTCAGCTTCATCTCAATCAAGCTTCCTAAGCACCACAGCCCAGCCATAACTGAAGTGTTCCCATTAAACCGAGGCTTGCCGCAAGCCAATTTGAATTTTGGATGGATGCATTTAGTTAGTTTGGTGTTTGCTTTTAATTTAAATACAAAAAAATCTAATCCTTCATTTTCACTGATCCACCTTAATGCTGCACTTTTGCTGCCAAAGGCAACAGCATCAATTCAAGGTCTTCCTGTTCATCCCAAAGTGTGCCATGGAGCCCTGGCCCTCCCCCTGAAGCTATTCCCTTCTCAACAGTGGTGGAAAAACTCTTCCCACAAATCTGATGGGAGCCAGAATTAAAAATTACCTGGGCTAAAAAACATAATCTGCAAAAAAAAAGGATTTCAGCCATTCATTTTGCAGTGTCCCATCACTGCCTGGCCCATCAGATCTATGCAGGCAGAAATTCAAGGGCTAAAGTCCAGGCAATTCCACAATCTGAATTCCACAATCTGAAGGCTCTCAGCACTAAGACGTTTGAGGATAGGAGCCACAAAATCTAAAATAACTGAACGGCCTCAGTAATGCAGCAGGAGAATGTGCATTAGTGACATCCTAAATCATAATGGAAAATGAGTCTGGATAATTAAGCCTATTATCTCCTTAGCCAGTAATTGGTGCTTGCAATAAGTCTGTGGGACTGGTCCCACAGCTCCCAACAAATCAGAGCTGATATGTTCTGGAAAAGGAACCGGTGACATTTAAATGTGTCCTGTTTAAATGTTTATGGCTATTCCCAACCCCAAACAGTGCCATCCACACCCAGCACCGCTGACAGATTTTTCTCCTCTGCTCCTCTTGTTTTATCACTGAACAGAAGCAGCAGCCAAAAAGGCCCCAAGTCCCACTTTGCCCTCAGGTGCAGTGTGCAGCCCTAGAATAACACAGACAGGGAGTGCTGACAGATTCTCCCACCGGTTAACACTCATTTCACACCAGCACTCACACCCCTCACACCATCCCCTCCTGCTTCTCATCTCCTCCTGGAGCTACCAGGAATATTTTTCTAGAGGCCTTCAGCAAAACAAGCTGCCTGTGCTCACACGTGTAGGTGCAGGCATCCTTTAAACAAATATGGAATGCAATTTCCAGGTTACTCGGCGGAGATGGGAAGGCGCAGAGATAAGAGATTGTCATGTGTGACTGATATGCTCCGTTCAAAGTGATTTTTCATGAGAGTAAAATTATTTGGTAACATGTCACTAAACAGGCTGCAATTTATGCTATCAATTTGCAAAGTAAGTAGAAAATCAGCTCCTTAGAAGAAAAAAAAAAAAAAGAGCATATTTGGAGGTGACACTGATATTAGTGTCTGAAAACACACTTTGAAAGAGACATCAAATTCCTTCTCGAGATTTTATCAGCTGCTCTGCAAAGCGTCTTGCAAAGCCGATTTTGCAGCTCTGTGCTCCTGCAGATCCCAGGCTGAGCCCCACTCTCAGGCAGCTCAAACCTCCCACCTTCCAGGAGCTCTCCTGCTCCCTGACACCCTCCCCACCGCTTTGGGAGCTGAAGCGCTGCCTCCACCCCACCTCCAAACCCAAATCCCACCATGGAAAGCGCCTGCATCTATGGCTGATGGAAGGGTGGGACAACACAGGGGATTTGTGAGCTTGTGGCATTGTCCAGGCCGTTCCTTGTGAAGAAAGGGATTCTGCAAAGCTGTGTAATGTCACCATCCTTACATACATCTGCAGACAGCACTTTCTGGGGAAGGCAGAGCTCGTGGAGCTGAAAGTTGCATTGACATTTTTCATGCTAATGTGCTATTTTGATAATTACCCATGCCAGCACCAGAAAATTACATATATGCCAGCACCTGTTTTCTTCTTGAACATCAAGAACTGGGTCTTAGGGCATCTGTAATTGAGCTCAATGCAGTTTTGGATGCTCCTCATGGAAATGGAGGCCAAGGGGGGTATAAGTAAATCTCCTCAGAGAATTATTAACCTTTTTCAGTATTAAACAAAGCTCTTTATATAGGTAGTTTAATTAGCATGCTTGATTATGGGGCAAGAGTGCCTAGACCTGGTTAACATAAGAGTTCCAGAAACATATGCTGTGACAGTTTTTGATGCCCATATGATTAAAAAAACACTCCCAGGAAAAGACACGCTCCCAATTACAGCAAACCTCAGCACTTAGGACACAAACCCCATGGACTCATGCTTGCAGGGTAGAAAAGTGAGCTGTTTTCATTAAGTAACTTATTTTCACAGCTGTTACATTATTTTTAAATAGTTTTAATGCCACTACGCATATTAATTTCTTATTGCCTTCCCACGAGCTTACTACATTCATTATAATTATCACTTGCTAGAGCTGAGTCTCACATACGTTTGATGCTATTTCCCTCTTCTGTTTGCTCTGCTCTAAATGTGTTTTCCTCTTCCAAATCATTCCCAACATCATGTCTTCTGGTCATGTGGATTATACTCCTGGTCATTCCAGCTTGCAGGGGGAAGAGGTGAGGGGAAAGAGGGCAGCTTTCATTTGTTCCAGCATAGGTTTTACTCATCTCCTCACATGGGGTTGGTAGAGGGTGTCAGTCAAGCCTATTCTGAGCCAGAGGTTTGATCATACTGGAAAATTTCCCCTCCATTTAAGCTACACAAATACCTGCCCTTGACTTGACAATTGTGCATTGAGGTCATTGCCCAGTGATTTCATGTGATCAATTATGAGAGAGGACTTGGAGCTCCCAAAAAACTCAGGCAAAACCCTTTCCTCTTCTCACAGCCTGGCTCACACTACTCCAGCAAAACGTCCATAAGGAAGGGACTGTGGGACTGCACGTTCAGCACCTGCTGAATATTCACTGTCTGCTCTTTATGGGACAGAGGCATGAGCACAGTGTCACCCACTTAGTGCTGTAACACCTTCTCTTTGGAACAGAGGGCATCCAAAGACTGACACTGATGCAAAACCCTGCCCTCAAAACCAAAATCAGAAAGAGCAGGATTAGGAGGGTGAATTATGGAAAAGAAGCTCTCAAAACCAGCTACTGTCCTCTCCCAAGCTTCTACCCCTCATGAGTGCAACTGCCCTACTCAGTTGTGAAAAACGCAAATCACTTGCTTGTAAAATTTTAAAAGTTTCATAGTAATAAAATGGTTATAAAAATAGTAACACAATTAGAGTAATAATAATTGGGACAATTTGAATTAGGATAGTATGAGACAATAGAAACAAAGAGTTATGGACAGTCTGGGAACCTTTTTCTGGGCAACATAAGCCCAAAAAGGCCACCTGTTAACAGAGGATTAACCCTTAAAAGCAACAGCCTGTTGCATATTCATACACCTCATACATGATGCATAAATTCCATTCAAACACAGGATTCTGTCTGGTCGGTGTCAGCTTCTTCCTCTGTATCCTAACGGTGTCATCCTTCCCAAGTGAGGTGGGAAGAAGTTCATTTCTTCTGCTAATGGAGCAATAAATTCTCTTTCTCTGAAAGATTCAGGTATCCTGAGGCTGTTATCTCAGTGAGAGTCCTTTCTTTAAGAAAGTATCCTGCATAGCGTAGTTTCTATTTTAACATTTCGTTATAACCTAAAACTATATTTAGCACACCACTTAAGAGCATTAACACAGCATCACTTTCTCACACAACACATATAACATTCATTTTAACGTTTGCGAAAAGCCGACCATAAAACACGCGTTTTTTCCACATCAGTCACGTGAAGAAAGGCTCCTCTCACCTCATACTCCTCCTTGAAGCCATAGCCCTGTCCCCTCTTCATCTGGGTGATGTGCTGCAGCAGGTCTGCCACGCGGATGGCGGGCTGGAACTGCCCCCGGGGGTAGGACATCTCCACGGGCTCGCAGCTGCGGTACGGGTGGGTCTGGATGGTCAGCGTGGGCTGGGCCAGCTCCCCGTGGCTGCTGTCTGTGGGGAGATGGGGCAGAAGAAGCTCTCAGCTACCTGGTATTCCCAGTTTCATCCTCTCTCTGCTTATTTAACACCACCCCGCAGGCTGGTGCGGGCAAAAAGGAAGTAAAGAAATGAATAGGAAACACAGGTTTATCTAAAACGCCAAGAAGGACTTAATCCCGCTTGAATATTTTTTTTTGTGTCAAGCAGACAAACCCAGAAAGACAAGGAGAGAGTGAACAGCCAGTCAGGTTAACAAGGATATGGTGAGCTCTCCACGGCAACTCCAACAGAGCTACTGTCTTCCCAAACCTGCAAAGAACATGGCCCAGAGATACACAGAGATGAGCAAGAGATCCAGGCAGGATTTGGGGTGTACAGCATGAGATCCAGGCAGGATTTGGGGCGTACAGCATGAGATAACTGAGAGGGACCCCAGTGGAACAGCAAGCAAATGATTAGCATTTCAAATAAGTCAGGATGCTCAGGCAAAGTCAACTGCTCTGCTAGTTCAGGCCTAAAATTTTGTATGTCAATGACAAAGATGTAATATCACAAGGAAAAAAAAAATAAACCAGCATAAAAATATAGTTATCTTGTGTGCACAAATTTAAATTTCAGATATGTAAACTTAGTAGAAAAGCGGGTGATTTTGAGAGAAGTGGATTTAAAGAAATCTATCACTATGCAGATGGAATTGCAAGTTCATATCCCCAGCAAAACTCTATGTACAACAAAATATTCCCAGTGAACTAACAGAAAATAAATAATAGCTTCAATAACCAAACAATTGACTGTAACAATCTTTAACAACAGAAACTCAGACTAAATGAAAAATTCAATGACTTATCTAGCAGAGCTGTCCAAATTTAAGTATTTGGCCAAATATAGGACTGTTTTTTCCTAGGACTGCAGGGATCTGAGATGCTCAGCTTCTTTCACACATAAAACCTGCATCAATTCTTTCTGGCCTTACCCAGACCAAGGTATTAGCAAACAGAAAATGCATCTCCCTCAGATTGTTCACAAAAGCCCCTTGAGCTTCCACACACAGGGTTTGTTTCTCACAGCAAGTTCACTGACAAAGAGCTGAAACACCACCCCTTGAGAGCAACACTGCGGCCACGCTTTTAAAGGGATAAAGAATAAATAAATCAAATTGCAATTTCAGGGCGATTTCTGTGAGGCAGAAATAATCTTGGAATGCTCTTGTAAACATTGCTCTGCTTGAGAAAACATTGTGGTGTTTGGGCAGGGGCTGCCCATGTCCCTCCTGCAAAGGTGGGCAGGAGCAGAGAGGGCATCCCACTGTGTCCTCAGCACAGACATGACAAATAGCAATTCAGCTGTTTTTTTATTAGATTAGGGCGAGATGTGAAAGCAGGGATATGCTCTGTTTGGTAGCTGCAGGACTGTGAGGAGATAGGAACGCCAGCAGTGGACACTGCTGCAGGGCAAGCTCATCAGCAGTGGGACATCAACACGGCTGGGGGGTGAATTATCAGAGATGCTGAACACAGCCTGCTCCTCTGAAATAAATTAGCACAGCGATCATCTGCTTTGAAGATTAAACTCCTGAATTTCAGGATTTCTGAGTGCCAGGTTCTCATAAACACAGTCACATTCCCAGGACACTCAGATTTACAGAACTACGGCTCAAGCAAAGCAACCCTCAAACACAAAATGTGAATAAATTTGGGATTTAAGGAAGAGTAACATCCAAAGCATTTGTATAATCATCCCTAATGCTCTGACTAATGACAGTGTGAGAACTCTGAACAGAGGGAATTTCAAGGCTTATTAATTCCCCTAGTTGGATTCGCTTTCCCAGTGCATCTTTGCTCCCCTATTCCCTATTAACCTCCTGTAATGAAAAGGAGAAGATTTTTATCGCGGACCATTTCCGACAGACGTACTATGCTTAATTTTCCATCATTAGGTTTAATACAAACCCAATTTCACAATTGGCTTCTCCGAGGAACCTGCAAGTAATGCCACATTTTTATCAGCCCCAATTAAAAAACATTACGAGATCCCAATTCAAGAGGGAGCCTTAAAACTAATGTGTGGTTCTGGTGCTAATTCGGGCAGGGCACATGCAGAGCACAGGCGACTTGTAAAATGGAGCTCAGATCAGCCAGCTGCTTTGCAGGCAATTACTAATTTCTCTCTTCATCAGTTCCTTTAATTCTGGTGTACTTGGCTCTCTTCTCAGAGTGATGTGTCACAGGGAGAGGTGAGAGCCAGGAAAGTGGTGGCTCGTTCTTTCCAGAAGAACTTCCCTTAAGGTAGGCACTCATGGTGTGGAGGTGGGACTAGAAGAAAGTGCTCAGCAGAAAAGAGGGGTCTGTCTCTGAGTCCATAGTGACAGCTGGTCACTTTCGTCAATGAGAGAAAAATTGGTGCAAATCCCACTGATTGTAGGAACAGCTCTTGTGGCGCAGAAGCTCAGAACGGTTTGGGCTTGGAAGGGACCATCTCATTTCAATGTCCCAGGTTGCTCCAAGCCCTGTCCAGCCTGGCCTTGGGCACTTGCAGGGATCCAGGGGCAGCCCCAGCTGCTCTGGGCACCCTGTGCCAGGGCCTCAGCCCTCTCACAGGGAGGAATGCAAAGTGTGATCTGTGGCAGCACCAGCACTGTTTGTGTGCCTCACACAGTCAGGTGATTCTGCTTGAAGAAAAGCATCACACAATGTGGGCTAACCCCCTTGCCACCCTGGGACACACTGCTGAAACTGTTGAGGCCATCGCCTCCTCCAGTCCTCTGTGACAAACACATCATGCCAGGCACCTGTGCTACCTGCAAAAAAAATCCCAACCCCAACAACAGCAGCAGCAGCAGCTCTGGACTCTCAGTTACTCCCACCAGCGTTTTATCTAGGCCAAGGAAAATGCAGAGGGGTTTATCTGGACACAAATTGCCGTGTGTGAGCTGAGCTTAACACTTCCATGTTCTGCTAATAAAGGCTGGTGCTGGTTACACGTTGTTCCCTCTCCATCTAATCACCCCAGAGTGTGGAGCTAAGTGCGGTAATGAGGCGCTCCGCGAGGCCGGCACCTCTCAGGATGTGTTTGCAGCAATTCTGTGAACAATTCAAAATGCAGGTGGGAGGGGAGGTGGCAGCAGACTAATCTCTCACTAGGACAGTCAACCAAAAGAGTCTTTGGAGGGCTGGCAAGCAGGCTTTGCTTTTCCTTCTGGGTGCAGCTATAACGCACATCTCATTCCTTTTGGCACCATTATTACTGGGAAAGACAACAAAGATTCCAGCAAAGCCAGGCTGCTGCTTTAATTGTTGCACCAAAGGCAAGTTAAAGAAGTTAAAGTAATTTTCCACAGTTCCTTTTCTCTGTCTGCTTCTCACAAATATTCCCCCAGTCCCCTGGAAATGAGAATGACTTTGCAGGACAAATTGGCCAAGACTTTGCACTAAATTTTTGGCAGTGCCTGTAAAGCATGTGTGCCTTTGGTGAGTTTTCAGTGAGAAAAGCAAAACAGAAAAATAGTTGTTTTGGTTTTTTGGGGTTTTTTTTTATATGGGAAAGTTGCAGGAAATAATTCACTGTAACACTCAGAAACTAGTAAATGTGGAGGATCATGCATCAGGTGTTTTTTTAAATTATATTTCATAGGCACATTTATCTTAGTTATATATCCTTTTGCTTTTTGATAGGAACACACCCCACCACATTTCACTGCATTCCAAAAATGGAACACCATTCCAAGAAATAATTCAAATTAAAACATTTCAGGAGGTGGTGATTCCATTCTGACCCCCAAAATTGTGTCAATGGTTAATTACCCTTGCTGACTAAACATTTCTTAATTGCAATGTGATTTTGCCTAGCTTCAATTGCAGGCACTGAATCTTATTATACCTTCTGTTAGATTAAAGAGCCCTCTGAGCATTTGTAATCCTGACCCATGCAGGCACTGATCAAATCACTTCTTCAGCCTCTCTTTGATAAAGTAAATCAATTGAGAGCTTCTGAAGTCTCATTAGGGCAGGCTGCTCAGGGCTCCGGTTCCTTCCTAGAACAATCTCCAATTTTCCACAGTTCTATTTGTGCAGCTGTAAATAAGGCAGGTATTCTGCATGTGGCTGGGAACATGCTGTTGATGACAGGATTGCTTCTAAAATCAGCAGCTTGTGACAGCAAAGGGTCTTGCCAGCTTGTTTGTTAACCCTTCTGAGTGCCACTCTTACTCCACATATAAGATGTCTTTTCCCAGCTCAGATGTTTTGATTCTGGCATTTTCATGATCCCCCATCCCTGGAAGTGTCCAGGTTGGATGGGGCGTGGAGGAGCCTGGTCTAGTGGAAAATGTCCCTGCCCATGGTAGAAGGTGGAAGGAAATGAGCATTAAAGTTCCTTCCAACCCAAACCATTCTGTGTTCAGCTTGAGAGTTCACCTAACACCCAGAAATTTTGTAGAAGACAGCAAATTAGTGATTCCCTGTCTCTTACACAGCTTGGCTGATTGGGGAACTCTTCAGGTATCTCAGCTCATGTGTTTAGTGTGAAACTGCAGAACAGCAAAAGTAGCAACGCTGACCTCCCATATTCTCAAATTCTCCCTGCCTATGAAGTGGTGCTTTTTGTGAGTGTCTTTGCTGGGGAAATAATCATGAACTTGTTGAAATCAACCCTGAGGTCTTATTGTGCCAAGAAGAAACAGAGTCCAGCACACAGAGAGGAGCTGGAGCAGGGGTCACTTCAGTGGAATCTTCCCCCACCTGATGAGCAGCCCTGACAGTGAGTTATTATTGCTTGCCTGCTGCTACACCACCTTGCGTTCTGTACTTTTGTGCTTCTCAGACAAGTAAAATAAATATGTTTGCCTCCACAGAAAAACTGATGAACTTCTCCATAAATGTCACAGATAAGATGAAGAGCAGCTGAGAAATTAGATTGCCAGTCTGGAAGTGGCTCTGTATGATCAGAGCCCTGTGCAACATCCCAGTGATGCTGCTGGGAGGGGTCCTGCTCACCCAGAGCACCTTTAGGGATCAAAGCTTTAGATGCTTTTATAGAGAGCATTTGTTTTGTAAACACAGTTAGACTGAGAAATGGATATCTGGGCACAGAGTAGGATGTTGTCTCCCGACCAGAAAACTCAGCCATGCCTCTCACAACTAAAAGCAAAGCTGCACCCTTGTGTCATCTTCTACACCGCAGAAGCTTCTCTCAAAACTTTTGCTTTAAGGTCCATAAATTCCTCCTGTGACTAAAATGACAGGGCTATCATATCTGCTTATATTCTTTATTCTCTTAGCCTTGGCAAGTGATAAGATGCGATACGACACCCTTTGCACAAAATAAATTATGTTTTGAGTGGTGTTTGTGATGGATTTAATTACACACAGAGCCAGTCTCTCCACACTAGAGCAAAGGCTGTCAATTCTTTGACATCTTCCGAGGGTGACTAGAGCATGGCTAATACCTCTTCCCTCTACACCAGGGATATGGTGCAAGATGAAAAATAATTTGCTTTTTTGTGTGTGTCAAGGCTTTATTATATGATAAATACCCAGCTCTAATATTCTATCTACAATACCAACAGAGGTATGGCAAACTGAAGGCAAAACACCATTTATCTAATGATATCAACTGAGCTCTGAAAAGGCACATTCCTTAACAAAGCCTTCTGACAGCAGGCTTGACAGCGCACAGAGGGTGCACTTTTCATTTCAAAGGCACGAAGAAACCACATGTCCATAATTTTTTAAAAAGTAAGTAATTTTTATATAGATTCAAGAACTTAGTAAGAATTGCTTGGTTAACACCAAACATAAGAGTATTCTAATCTTATAAGAGCATTCTAATAAGAATATTAAAGTATTCTAATATTATAAGTGTATTCTAGCATAAGAGTATTGTGATCTTATAAAAACTACTACATAAATTTTCTTCATCAGGTAACTTAGAAGAAAATCCTGTTAAAGGTGCAAAGATGTTTTGGTGAGGTGGGCAATGATTTGGGATTATTTGGTAGAAATGTAAATGTGAAGCTCTTTGGATGTGTGGAACTCACCAAGCCAATTCTGTCTTTGCCTCCTTGGTGAAAAGAAGCTGCCAGACCAACCCACCTTCCAGAGACTTACATCTGGAAAACACCTGCACATTTCAAAACAGCACATGAAACTACAAGCCACTAAAGACTGGAAGAGAGGGGTTTCCAGTCCTGCAGGCAGGAAGAAATGTAAGAGAAATTCAGCTCCAGGCCCAGCCTGCAAAGGTCTGAACCTTTGGTGCTCGCTCTGCTCCTGACAAACCCCAGCACAGAGAAAGGCTGGGAAAAGCTCTCCCACAGATCCTTATTAGAGGCTGACTTGGCCTGGAAGGCTTCTGATGCAACTGAGCAGGTCAAGCCATTGAATTTTTGAGCATCCATTGCATAAAAATCACTCATCCCACAGTAAAAATTCAGTGGCAGAGGCACCTGCTAAAGCAGCAATACGGGCTTCTTAACATCTTTGAGTTATTCAAGCTAGGCTAGGGGTGTACACACAGCAGACTGATTAGGGGAGGGCAAAAAAACTACAGACGTCTAAAATCCATGGAAAATTTCTATGTCTTTCTAAGCAGAGCCAGTTTTTTGTCTGAGTCTTTGTGTCAGAGAGCTCTCTCTGCTTGTTCTGCCCATCTGCAGGCACTAAAATCCCTGTCCTGTCTGGAGGGTGGCGGCTCTTGTGAGGGTCCTCATGAGCAGCTGGAATGAGAACAAGGCTCAATGTCCTTTCCTGCTGCCAGGAGATGCCAAGGGAAGGACATGCTGGCTGCCCTGCAGAGATCCCCTGATGAGATCTCCTGAACATCTTCAAGAGCTACCGGACATGAATCTTTTCCCCAAAAACAATCCCTAAGGTTGCACTACCTCATCTTCAACTGGAAATCCACCTCATGTATTTTTTAGTGTTAGATATTCCCTTCTCTAGTGAAGATGTTTGAGCAAAACATTTAAAATGAAGAGTTGTCCACAAATGGAAGAGAAAATGGCTTCACTAAAAACATTCATTAATAAAAAGTATTAATCGGGAATTGGGATAGAGGCAAATCCAAATCTCCTGTATCTTACAAGTCACAGCCAAGCCTGGGGAGCCATGCAATATCACAAATATAGAACATTTATTAGCAGAAAGCATAATAGATGGGAACAAACAGTACTGAATTGCAGGTACAGATATTGGTAGTGGGATGACTAATCTCTTTTCAAGATATGCTTTTCTTCCCTGGGAATTAATATTAATAAACATCAAAAATTAAACTTCTTTTGCTCATACAGCAACATCTAACCTCTGATGGATTTGTCTGAGAAACCAGAATAATTTGTCTGCAAGTCACAAGATAGAAATTTCTCCAATGTAAGGGGCTGTTTCACAGGCTGTTAAATTCAGGTGGAACTGGGACAGTGACCAGTCTGTATAATTCATGTCTTTAAAGTGCTCTGTACTTAACTTTCCATGTGTAAGACAGGAATATCAATCCTTCCACGGATATAGTGCTTAGTAGAAATTTGAAATATTTTTGAAATATATAAGCATAAGGCTGGTTAGATTCCTATTTCCTCTTTTTCATCTATAACATTTGGAGTTTTACAAGTTTGGGGGGCTTTTACTGTGGCAGGAGAAGCACAGAGGGAACCTGTTCATTGCTCCTTGAGCTTCAGAGCCCCAAGAGTGCAGTTCACACCTTAATTCCATCAGGGCAGAGGGGGGAAAGCAGCTCCCCAAAGAACAGCCAGGCTTTCCCAGATAGCAGACTGAGAGAGTTTGATATATCTTCCATCAAACTGCTGGTCAGGGCCTTGTTTCTAAAGTACAGCCAGAAGAGAACCCAGCCTTTAGGCTTTTCTGTTGATGACCCTGAGCCTCTGGGAAATGAGAGCAATCCTTCTGGGAAATGGGCACCTTTCCTTCCCCACCCCATTCAGAGCGTTTTGGCAGGCAGCAGGATGGATGTGTGTGTTGTGGCAGCCCCTCCAAGCCTCTGTGCCAAGTGACAACCAAGGAACAGCCACTGGTTGTCATTTCTTTCTGGTCTAACTGTGGCCCTTCCCCATGTTCTGAGTGATGTTTGAAGCAGGCAAGGTAGATTACTGTGTCTGGAAGGAACATTTATTGTAGATAATCCAAAATGATAAATCCAACTGGCTAGATTCGGATCAGCCACACATCATCTTTCTGCTCCATAGAGCAAGAATTCATAAATCAGAGAATCAGAGAGGTTTGGGTGAGAAGGGAACTCAAAGCCCATCCAGTACCATCCCTTATCAGGGGCAGGGACACCTTCCACTATTCCAGGGTGCTCCCAGCCCTGTCCAGCCTGGCCTTGAAGATTTCCAGGGATCCAGGGGCAGCCACAGCTGCTCTGGACACCCTGTGCCAGGGCCTGCCCACCCTCACAGGGCAGAATTCCTTTCTGATATCTTATAGAGCCACAGAACAGCCTCTGCCTCTCAGGACCTTTGTTATCCTCTCAAATCCATACCCGACTGCCTGAAAGATTGAGCGTTTAACTCTCAGCATACACAGAATCAGGTAGTGCCACTTCCCTAAACCCAGCCAGGAATTTCTCCAAATAACCTTTAATCCACGCAGCTTCACCCAAAACTGCAGCCCCCCACCTGCTGCACACGTGCAAATCCTCACTTAAATGTGCAACCCTTGAGGCAGGTCCAGCTGAGCCCCACACACAGCACAGAAGGGTGGTTTTAAAAGGAAACAGGATAATTCAGAGTAGATACAAAGAAGAAACTGTCTATAAAAAGGTACGGGTGGCCCAGAGGGGTGGAAGATGCTCCATGCCTGGAACGTTCCAGGTGAGGCTGGATGGGGCTCTGATCAATCTGGTCTATAGGAAAGTGCTCCTGCCCATGGCCTAAACAGCTTTTAAAGATCCCTTCCAACCCAAACCATTCTGTGGTTCTGTGTCAGCTGCACAGGCACGACCAGCTGCAGGAGTCAGAACTAAGCCCAAGGCAAGGCAGCGAGTGGGAAAGGGGCCCAGAGCCCCAAATCTCATGGACAAAAAGGAACAACGTATGTATGTCACCGTGGTATTTACTGAAAAATCCCTTCACCAGGATTTCTTCTCCTAGGAAGATGAGAAGCCTCAGCTTCTCCATGTTTTGCTGCTCTGGAATTTGGTCTGGAGATTGTTTGTCCAAACATGTGAATGGTTTTTAATTAATGGCCAATCATGGTCCAGCTGTGTTGGACTCTCTGAGTCACTCATGGGGTTTTATTATTCATTCTTGTTAAGCCTTCTAATGTATCCTTTTATTTCTTCAGTATGGTTTTAGTATAGCATAATATAATAATAATATAATATAATATAATACCTGTCCTCTTACCTAACAGCGTGGTCGATGGGACGGTGTCTGATGAAACTTTGAGATGGAATTCCGTTCACCCACACGACAGGGATTCAATGAAAATCAACAGAGGATCAACAGGAAAAGAAAAGTTACAGAAAATGAAAACAAGGTTAGCTGTGTCTCACACTCAGAAGCCTCGGTCTGTTATAGGTTATATTGGGTAACGTACAAAAGCAAAGAAAATTTAGGAATGAAAGAAAAGTCTGGCACTAGTACCTGAGTAGTAGGAATTCAACATAGATTTGCTCTGAAGGGTTTTGCTTTGGACAGAAAATGAACAAGGAGAGGGTGATGCTAGGTAGGAAAGACATAAGGAAAAGACTTTAGACATATATTAAGAGAGAGAAAGAGAACAGGGAGAATGTTCCTCAAAGAACACAGTAATATGGGATATATAAGGCTTATCAAAATGAATTATATTTTTCATTTCAACATGCATATTACATTTATTACATTGTCATCATGATGGATTTTCTTTAATATAAGCACTCCAGACCCCAAATATAGGATTATAGTTACTGTAAATCAATGTGTTCCTAAATAGGATACACACAGGGCTACATTTATAGGTCTATATTCTAAATGTTCTTTTTTTTTTTAAACCAAAGGAGCAAACTTAGGGTTTTGTCTCTAAGAGGAAATTCCTCAAAAATGACCCCCCAGAATACAAACTATAGAGAATCAGTATTGACAGTAAAATAAACCTACTAAAACACAATGTACCACAAAAATACACAGGTGGGGTAGCATTTTTTTGGTTAAAAACATTACAACATTACAAGGGACTTGTTCTTCAACCCAGGACTGTTCATAGCAAATCCTATAATCCCTTCCCCTGTGAGCTGGGTTCTGTCAGCAGGACAAGCATCCCTGCCTTCTCCCATTACAGCATTAGCTTTCTCTGGACAAGAATCCACAAATTTCCATATTAATCAAATATTTTTTAAAAGGAGGAAGGGCTCAACATCTTCGTGGTAGATTCTTGTCTTGATAGTAAATTTATGAGGCTGGTTTACACCTACAGCAGCAAACATGCACATTCTTATGGTAATCCATCACTTTTGAAGGCATATTCTTTTGTTATCACTCTGCATTCACTCTCAGAGTTACAGGCATTTATATATCTCCTCCTCAGAATGTTGGGAAACAAGCTAATACAAATCTCAGTACATCAGAAAGATGACAACAGATAACACAGGAAAAACTATTCCATAGCCCAACAGAAGTAGATAAAACTCAGTGTACATCAAAGTAATTTCAGAACCAATTTTTTGTAGCTATGGAGCAAACACTGCTTTAAAAATTCAAGTTATTCTGTGGGGACACCCAAAGAAGTCACTGGTCTAGGGAAGTCCATAAAGTCAGAATTACCTCCTGAGCAGTTTATAATCATCTAGCTCATGAACTCACTCTCGTTCTGCATTCTCACACCTTATTTTCAGACCTACACGACTTGGAAACACATTGAAACAATCCAGTTCCTCACAGTTTGGTCTGCTGGAGCTCTGCCCCAGCCGCCTCAACTCACAAAGCTCCTCTTGCACTTTGCCAGCCTCAATCAGACCCTTCTCTCACCACACTGAGGGCATGGCCACGTTTCAGATAACATCAAATAAGATCAATTGGTTTGCCCAGTGTCACAGGGCAAGGCCACACTCAGGGCTTGGGGCAGGATTCAAGTTTTTCTGGAATTTGGGAGTGTAAAGGAACTCCTAGGGCCATGCTGCCCCTCCAGAGCAGCTGAGGATGAATTTCCAGATGAACACCTCATGTCAGTGAGTTTGATTAAAGATGTTACCAACTGAGGTTTATGACATGAATTGTGTTTGTGACATAGGGATGTGACTTTTAGATTCAGATTAAAAAGGAGGGGAAAAATCCCAAGCAAACCCAAATAAAACCAAGGAAAAAACCCAACCTTAACCCAAAACAAATGAAAAACTAAACAAAAAAAACTAAACCAAAACAAAAATCCCCCAAAATCCACAAACATAAAAGAGAAGTTTCTTAAAACTTTGGAGAACTTGTTTCTGAAGTCAGTCAGGTTGTATAATGAGATGTATACACAGGGCTGCTTTCTAACTAGCATTTCTCACAGGCACTTGGGTCTGTAATCAAAGGAAACACGTCCAGAGAGGATTTCACATCAGGGTAGAGATTAAGACTTCATTAAAAATTCTCTTTGTGCTCCCTGGAGTGGCACGTGAGGCCACACAGATCCCTCCAGTCATGCAGAGTGGTGAAGGCTCCTTCCTATTCTAAAAATTATTCTTTAATTTTTATATTTCCTAAACTAGCAAACCCCACAAGAATCCCACGGAAGCCAATAAAAGGGAATTTGGTACATTTTCCTTTCATGCTTTTGATAAAATGTGGGTTTGTCTTTTATTTCTAAATTATTTTAAGAATTTTTTTACTAAAGGAAGCATCTCATGTCCACGACCCTACAAGTCCTTAGACAGCATTTAGCAGGTCACCTAATGATGAGTGAAAATTATCCAGTGGGCAGGAGTAAGAACTTCATCTTGCTGTTCTTGTCTTTTGTGAAGACCTTTACATCTCACTGATCATAAAATCATGGAGGATTGTGGAAAAGTGTGAATTCTGATGTTTCTAGGTACAAATGGATCCCTTAAACCCTGAGTGCCACTTGCCTACAGCTCCCACTCATGTTATTGTTCTCGTAAGTGAAATCACCCTGACTTGGTAACTCATTGTAGTGGTTCCTACTGCAGAACTCAGTTCCCCCACTTCCAGAATGCTCTGCCTGAAGCATTAAAGCCCCTCCTTCAGCTGTGTCCCTCCTGCAGGGTGTCTGCAGAGATGTCTTCCCCCAAAATGGGAGGCAAAGCAGTTAAAGCACAGCTTAATAAATCAGCCCCCAGCAAAACTGGCTGCATTTTAATGGGCTAAATCCTCAGAATTAAACAGCTCCTGCCAGAACCCCTGCAAGGATGCCAGGATGGCTCTGCTGGGGCCAGGGAATTCTCCTGGACAAGGCTGGTCCACGGCAGTTCCTTTGTGCAGAGCACGTCAGTGCATCCCTGCTGAGCTGATCCGCTGCTGCCCATCCCATCTCTGCCACACTGCCCGTGATTTCTGTGTGCTCACAGCCCCCTGCACACCTTTCTGCTCGGTGCTGACACTGGGGGGCAAATTTAGGCCCACTTTGTTTCCCATTTCCCATCTTGTTCCATAATAACCCTGCTCTGAGCCAGTGTCTACAGGTGACTGTGCTGCCTCCCAACATTCCTGCGCTCCAGGGAGCTGCCCAGCCACTGCCAGGGCCATCAGCTGCCTTTCATGGAGCTGGGATATATTGATATCTTAAAAAAACCCCAAGATATTTGAGAAAATGACCAACTGTGACTGTTCATAATCCCCAGGTAAAAGCAGACAAGCTGGAACAGCCACAGACCAATCTTTGTTTTGCCAAACACCTTGTCTGGTTCTGTGGAGTGTCAGAGACAGAGGCTCAGTCCAAAACATCTCTTTAATTTCAACACCTGTATGTATCAGTGAGAATCCTGCCAGGATAACATCTAACACTGCAGGATGGAAAGAGGGATGAGGGGCTTTGCTTCAGGCCAGGGAAGATAAATGCCCAATTCTCTTCCTCTTTTCAGCAAGACCTGAGGTCCTGATGCCTCAACAGAAAACAAGGGGCTGATAAGGAGGAGGGCAGCTGTTCATTTTTTATCTCCCTCATGGTGCAGAGCATCAGGCAGCACCCCTGAAAGTGGGATTTTTAAATCTAATTGATTTAGAAAATAGTCGTGTGCGGTGGCAGGGCAGGGAGTCAGGGTAAGCAACAGCAGGAGGATGGACAGGACTCAGCCAGGAGCAGAGCAGGGGCCAACTGGAGAAAGCATGGGAAAAAAAAAGCTTCTGTGGGCACTCACTCAGTTTGTTCTGTCTGAAAAGTTATCAGAATTATTGTGACAGAGAGTAAAAGCTGGAGGCAAGGACACAAGCCCTGCAAGGACGTTGCATTCTGCAGGTAAAGGTGCCTGCAAGTCATTCAGTAACTGAGGGATCCTACTTAGCAAATTGTCTTGTTCTGTTTGATTGCTTTTGTGAGCTGGCAAGGTGATCCTGGCATTGAAAACACTTTGCCTGTCTTGGTGGGCTCCTCCAAAAGGAGAGGGGCATTTCCTCACCCCTGCTGCAGCCAGCTGGGGGCAGGACGGAGAGGGTGACTGCCCATCACGGGCTGCTGTAAATGCTATTTACTGTTGGCAGGCAAAAAAACAATTTAAGAAGGAATCTGACTGCTGCTTAAGACTGTTGATTTCAACAGCTCTGGTGGATAAACCCTGTAAAACTCTATTAGTTAGCAGGAAGGTTAAGAAATAATCCTATTATGTTATTCCAAAGTAGGCCTGTATAGAACCCACAAGTATTAAACTCCATTAAGGCAATTTATTTTATTTTTCTTTTCAAGGAATTCTTTTACTCATAAAATTCCTGTATCAGCATGTGCACACTACTGCACAGAACTTACCTCCAACACCTCAGCATCCTGGACTTGGCAGTAAAAAATTTGGACAAATTATGAAGGTTTATTGATAATTCTTTCTCAGAGATATAAAGAGGAAAAAAAAATAAAAAGAATCCACCCATGGCTGACTCAGGTTATAGGGGAAGGCAGTGATAAAATCTGCAGAAACGTCAGACAAGTAAAGATCTAACTGATTAAAACAATTGAAAACATGGAGTGCTGTTTCTTTACAAAACTTGATATGTCATATTTTCTACAGTTGCCATTTCAAGCAAATGAGCCAGCTGATTTAATTAGTCTGTCAAAATAACAATGGTGGGGGGGGAAAGATGAGGTCATGTTTCAAGCTGGTCTCTTTTATAATTTTCTGGTTGGTAAAAGAATCCCCAAACTTTCAGAAGCCCAAATTCTGAGGGAAGTGTTAAACACTTGATTTTCCCCACACTCCAGCCAAGCTGCCTCTGCTGTTTGGGGATGGCTGACACAACACTGTCTGCTGCTCTCCTGGATGAGATATGAACCCCACAGAACCCTTGCTGCCTCCTTAGGATACTCAGCACCTGAGAGAATTAGGTCGTGACTGAAGTCAATTTAATATCAGAGGAAAGTGTTCCCTGCCAGCCTTGGCTGTCCCATGCACCTATTTATCCATCGCACAGGTGTGCTACACAAAGTGGCAGTAGCAGCACATGCAGATGGAATTTGGTATGACCTGCAGAGAGGGAAAGGAAGAATTCACCCAACCTGTCCCACTCAGGTTCAGATTACAAGGGGAGGATTCAATTATAAACCGCATTTTCTATCATGAGCACTTCCATTTTAGTAATCAGGGGGAAAACCCCTTCACTAAAAGATGCTTAATAAAGACAAGATTTTTAGTACACACTTCAGTTTCAGAGCTGTCCCTTGTCCAAACTAACAGGCTGGGTGTCAAAAGAAGGAGTGACATGCCCGTAGTGTCTAAGTTTAAATTTATTTAATATGAAAAAAAGTTTACAAATCCACCATGCAATCCACCATGGTGACTCAGGTTATAGGGGAAGGCAGTGATAAAATCTGCAGAAACGTCAGACAAGTAAAGATCTAACTGATTAAAACAATTGAAAACATGGAGTGCTGTTTCTTTACAAAACTTGATATGTCATATTCTACAGTTGCCATTTCAAGCAAATGAGCCAGCTGATTTAATTAGTCTGTCAAAATAACAATGGTGGGGGGGGAAAGATGAGGTCATGTTTCAAGCTGGTCTCTTTTATAATTTTCTGGTTGGTAAAAGAATCCCCAAACTTTCAGAAGCCCAAATTCTGAGGGAAGTGTTAAACACTTGATTTTCCCCACACTCCAGCCAAGCTGCCCGTGCTGTTTGGGGATGGCTGATAACAACACTGTCTGCTGCTCTCCTGGATGAGATATGAACCCCACAGAACCCTTGCTGCCTCCTTAGGATACTCAGCACCTGAGAGAATTAGGTCGTGACTGAAGTCAATTTAATATCAGAGGAAAGTGTTCCCTGCCAGCCTTGGCTGTCCCATGCACCTATTTATCCATCTCACAGGCGTGCTACATTAAGTGGCAGTAGCAGCACATGCAGATGGAATTTCATATGACCTGCTGAGAGGGAAAGGAAGAATTCACCCAACCTGTCCCACTCAGGTTCAGATTACAAGGGGAGGATTCAATTATAAACCACATTTTCTATCATGAGCACTTCCATTTTAGTAATCAGGGGGAAAACCCCTTCACTAAAAGATGCTTAATAAAGACAAGATTTTTAGTACACACTTCAGTTTCAGAGCTGTCCCTTGTCCAAACTAACAGGCTGGGTGTCAAAAGAAGGAGTGACATGCCCGTAGTGTCTAAGTTTAAATTTATTTAATATGAAAAAAGTTTACAAATCCACCATGCAATCCACCATGCACTCAACCTGGATCTAGTGAGGCTAAAGTAGGACTTGGTGCTGCTTTACCCACAAAACTCTTTTAGCTACAGAGGTCTGAGTGGTTTACAAATGTTAACTAAGATCAGTTTTACTGAACCAGTGTGAAGAATAAACCGAGGACACAGACAAAGGAAGAAATGCTGTCTTTCCATTCCAGTTCTCTAGCCAGGAGACCAGGCCTTCTTTCATAACAATTTCATACAGAAAATGTTATTTCATCCCACAAGTCAACTAAGGGATTTGACTCTTCTACTCACAAAGGAAAAGTATTTCTAAACAACAAATAAACATGTGCCTCTTATTCTGATGCAGTTATTAGAACAAGCTTTATAAATTATTCTCAGTAGATTTGGACCCAGAGGAATGTTCTCCACCTGTCTGACAGTGACACCAGGGGCAGGATCAGAGACATTCCAGATTTCTATGGAGCTTTTGCAACCATCTCAATCACTGCCATTCCTAACTCCTCAACATTGTGCCCAAAGGAATAGGTCCTTTTAAGAACCCAGAGCTCTCCAAGGGGGTCATATCCATTGCAAGCAAGTTAAACTTACTGAATCCATTAACATCTTGGCAGCTGGAAGAAAAAGCTTCTTCATTGTGAACAGCACTGAGTTTGGTGGAGGTCTTGTCAGAAGCAGCCACAGGACCCATCTCCCTCTGCGTGCTGGTCTGAGTCTCCTTCTGCTTCTTGGCTAGCTTCCTTTGGATGGTTTGGAGAGGGGAGAAAGCAAGGTCAGTTTGCCCTCGTTAAAAGCAAAGCAATGGCAAAACATTTTGACAAAATTACCCCACCTGGTCAGACATGCAAGGCGCGTGACAAACCGCACGCCAGGAGACCCCGCGGGTTTTTAACGCAACTCCTGAAGCGCGAGGAATGTCGTGATACCAGCCTGGAGCTCTCCCTCCCTGTCACTCATCTGCACCAACCTGCATCACCCCAGCAGTGGGAGTGCTACCTCAGCCTCGGAGGGGTGCAATAGGTCCAAACCCTGGAGCGGGTGCCTTGGGGAGGGCGGAACAGGGCCAGCCCCCAGAGCGGGTGCTGTGCGCTCCAGGAGGAGCAGAGGGCTCGGCATGGGAGCACTGCTCGCTCCAGGGCACCAGGACATCTGCATCCATCCCATGGGATGCTCCTTGAGGGAGTGTGAGACCTGGCTCTGTGCCACCTGAGAGCTGGAGCAGAGTTCTGTCCTGTCCCCAAGCACAGCAGTGAGGGCAGCAGCCCCGGCGCAGCCTGGAACTGCTCTGGGATCCCCAGCCAGGGAAGGGTGGGCCACGCTGAAGGTTGGAGTTGTTTTAGCAATGTCCAAATGTGGCCCTGTCCTGGGAAAATGGGTCTTTGCTTGTTTTGAGGAGACAGCAAAAACTTTGTCAAAAGCAGCAAGCATTGCCTGCTCTGAAAACCCTAACAAAGCTGAGAACATAAGAGGCTCCTCTTTTGCAAACACAGAGCATAATAAAATGGAGAGAAGCAGGAAAAGTGAGCTGCTAAGCTTCCACTGACATTTGACTGCCCTGTGCTTCATTTGTATCAGAGAGCAAAACCCTTTAAAAATGAATGTGTGACATTCTACAATCCACACCTTGAAAAAATATCACACAAATCCCTAGCACCAGCAAAGAACTTTGCTTACACCACTTCCCTAGATAGCAAAATAAAATAAAAGGGAGAAAAACAGATTACTGTAAGAAGGAGCTTTAGTTTTCTTTCTCTTCTCCAACTCAAAGAAGAAAAAAAAAATCCTAACAACTAAATCATTTTGCAAAGAGGTTTTTCTTCTCTAAAACAACATGCTTATGGTAAGTACTACCCATCTTTCAAACTTAATTAGATTCAAAAAAAAAAAGGTACTCCTTCCAACATAGTCTAACAGGCTCTATTTATGCCCAGAACATGTCAAGAGTGGCATTTACAGGCAAGTTCAAGCACACAGCTGAGCCCCAGCCTTCAGGAGATGGGCAGCTTGGCCACTTACACTTGTTTGGAAAGAAGGGTCAAAGAGAGCTAAATCCTTTGCCCATGTCTGTGGGAAAAGCCTGTTTTAAAGAAAGATAATCCAGATCAGGAGAGCACAGATTTATGGAGAAAAAACTTGGATGTTTGCTGCAAACTTTTGACCAAACACATGTATCTCATCTGCTCAGCCAGTTGGGGTTCAGCCATGTACAATTGGTGGCTCCAATCCTTGCCCAGAGCCGTTCAAATCGGGTCCATCATCCCAGGGGGCTCACTCAGATCTCCCCAAACCCCCGTGGTGTATCCACTTGTGCAGATGAAGATGCAAAGAGGGGAGCAGTCCTTGAGTGATGAAGCAAAAAGCTGGTGTTTAATGCTGTTAAAAGCTTTGCTTCCAGTGTTCAGCAAGGTTGGCACAGCCAGATTTAGGAGCTGTGAGCTGCAGACATGGGAGCCCCTGCTTTTTTTCTGCTGTGGTACCTGGGGTAACTAAAATAGCCTTGAAGTGTTTTAACCCTGCCGTGTGGATCTTTTAATCCTGATGGTTTGCTAATCGTACGCGCCTGTGTGAATTCCTTGGCAACAAGAATTAAAATCGCTCAGTGGGAAACACTAATCCAAAATGCAGAAGTCCTTAATAACAAGCACTCTGGACTGCTGGGGTGAGCCACTACAGACCATGACTCTGATAGTTGAAAATGGTGAGTCAAAAGGGGCGACTACCTCATTCAGTATAAGTTAAATTATTTGTGGCAATAATTATCTGTAAGTCCCCCATTGCCTGGTATCTTTTCAGAAATGCCAACAAGCTACAAAGAGCAGGAATTGGCAAACTTGTTTTGTCTTTGAGTGAATGAGCAACAACATTTCTGCATGTCCTAGGCAGGAAAAAAAATAACCCCAAACCCAAGCCCCTTAGTCCCCAAAGGCCTGCTTACAAAAGCCCTATGCAAAGGAGTTCTACCTGGTCCTGTAGAAGACAGAGAGGCCCCTAAAACATTGGCTTGAATGCCTAAAAAGAAAAGGTGACATGAGTTTAAAGTTCTCAATCTACCTCGCACACACAACCCAGGTCTGCATCTGAAAACGCCACAATTTTCTTTCCACAGCGCCTTATCAGTTTCCACCTTTCTCCCTCTCTGTTCCAAGAATGTAAAAATTCTTCATCTAAATTTAGAGGGAAAAGGAAGACAGATCTCTTTTGAGGATTTCAGAGCTAAGCTTGCCAGACACATCAAGGGGCTCTCAGTTTCTAAACGTGCCTTTTCTGCTGCCTTTCTGTGTCTGGAGAGAGTGGCAGCACAGGACTAAGCCTATTTGGTCCTTACCATCATTATAATTCATAGAAAAGATTAGAAAATCAAATGACTAGCACTTTCCAGAATGTTAGGGATGTGACTTAAAACCCACAGCTAGGTAGAGGTTTATTTCCCAGCACGTCAAAAAAGCCTTTTTGGAAATGGAAAAGCATTTATCTAGAAATGCTGTTCCCAAAAATAGGGCGCTCCAAGAGATCTCTGTGAATCACTGACAAGCCACGCTGGTGACATGGCTCCTGCTGTCCCCAGTGCCCCGCACAGAGCCACTGCAACACCCCAACAAAGCTGCTCTGGGAGCATCAGTGTCAGTCGTGGGCTGGCTGCGTGCCCAGAGTGTCCCCAGCACAGCTGACACCCCTCACGGAGCAGACACTTCCCCACTCATGCAATATGCAGCTGAAAAGGGCAGGAAATAAAGGACCAGGCAGATACTGGGAGGAAGAGTCTGATACAATCGACACAGAATGTCAGGATGTGAATAAAATTATCTCAGTGCTGGTTTACATCCAAGGGTAAGGGAAGTGTGGCAAGAAGGAAGCAGGAGTCCGTGGATGGAGTTTACTGGGTTGCTCTTTTCAGTTCGGAAATGAAAAGATGATGTTTGCAAGCACCACACACACACAGAGGAGGGATGAGACAGAAAGATGATCAAAGCTGAGTGAAAAAAATGAAACCAGCTGTATAATCAGGCAGTTGATGCTGACCCCACTAAAGCAAGGAGAAAAGCCATTGGCAGTGAACACAAGTGTGAATTTGAGGGGAAAAAAAAAAGATGGAGATCTGATTAGGTTATTTTTTGAAACTTCTATTCATATCAGAGACTAGACATAAAATCTGAAGCACTATATTAAAATTGTGGGAGTTTTACTTAAACAGTCAAGGAATGCAAACTTGGTATCAAGCACAAACCATTTACTGCCACGGGCATTAATCAGGAAGCTCCAGCAATATTTTCTGTTAGAACTACCTGCAGGATCAGATTCCTGTTTCATGGAGGTTTGGATGACTGTCAGGGATTATTTTTTAAGAGCAGCTTCAAACTCTTCTCTAACTTTTTCTATCAATTCTACATGCATGAACATTAAATCTGTAACTGCCACTCCTGGAGAACTCTCGTGCATGTACGTTGACAGATTTAATTTTAGATGTTTCCAAGGATGGATTTTGTACACTATGGTGTAGATTTGCATGCACAGGTAATTTAGACATTAGGTATAGATCATGTAAGTTAAACGTGAAATTTCCTCCTACAGACACAAATTGCATATTGCTCATTTTCAATAAGCAATTTGAGAAAGTAAAAAAGAAAAAAAATCCTTTTATAGAATTGTGTGTAGCAAACTCCTAGGAGTACACCTGTAATTTGTGATGGAATCTGTTCCAATTCAAGGCATGCAAATTCCAGGGAGCACTGGTCAAACAGCAGATCTATTGGAAAGGATCTCCATGCCCTAAATCTGTAGGAGATGACAAATCCAATTTGGAAGAATGGTTTCATGCTGGTTTGAAAGTAAGGGCATGGCACTGATGTTGCAGTGTGCAATGTCATTTCCTGTTTCACCTGCCCACAACCCCCCAGGTGTGCCAACCTCTCCTTTCCCCTTCCCATTTTGCCCTCCTGCTAAGACCTGTCTGTCAAACTCCACATTCCGCCAAGGCCATCGTGTGGTTGGGCAAATTCAAAGAATGCCCCCTCTGGCCTGAAGTCATTGGTAGAGAGTCAAGTGCCATTAAGCCCCTCGAGACCCTCCTCTCCTCACCTCGTTGGTGCTCACCTGTCCCTCCCCTCCCCTGACCCCAAGCCTAAAAGGACAATGAGAGCACGAGGTCGCTATTCCGTTAGGAGCTGTTGCCGTGATTCGGAGCTGTGTGACCTTGGAATTAAACTCTGGATTTAAACCCTCCTCGGAATCCACTCTCTTCACCTCGCCTAAGGACTCCCTTCAGAGGTAAAGAACTGAGTTCCTACAGCCTGGGCATTCCCAGTGCCCAGCTGCTATCTCCATCCAGCCTGGAGCAGCTCTGTGGTGCAGAACCGCAGCTGCTGCTCCTGGCCAAGAACAGGGGCCACACGAGCCCGGGCACATCCATCCGCACATATTGGAATTATATTCCTTGACACTGTAGCTGGTGATCACTAACGGGGTGATCCTGTTGCTCTGACTGAGGATTGGAGAGGGCTCTGCTACAACACTGCTCTTCAAATCAGACATGTGCCACAGGGGCTCACACAAAGGACACAAAAGGTAAAGCTGGAAACATGATCTACAAGCAAAGGCCAAAGGAAATGTAGACCTTTAATCTAGGGAAGAGGAAATCAGATAGGACTGATAGGTTTTCAGACATGAAAAGACACCAGAGGGAAGCTGTTCTCGTGTCACAGACACATTTTATGAAAAATCCTTTCCTTAGGATTTTTCCTCCTGAGAAGCTGGGAGGCCTCAGGAACAAAATGTAAACAATGGTTATCTGCTGCTGTGGAATGCAACAGGTGCATCTGGGATTGGTCCATGTTGATTGTTTCTAATTAATGGCCAACCACAGCCCAGCTGTCCAGACTGTCTCGGTCAGTCACAAGCCTTTGTTATCATTCCTTTCTATTCTATTCTTAGCTGGCCTTCTGATGAAATCCTTTCTTCTATTCTTTTAGTATAGTTTTAATATAATATATACAATAAAATAATAACTCAGCCCTCTGAAACATGGAGTCAGATCCTCGTCTCTTCCCTCATCCTGGTACCCCTGTGAACACGGTCACATTGTCGCTGCCTGCAGGGGCTGGGGAGTGGGAAGCTCTGGGGAAGCTGCTCATTCTAAACTGGGGGAGAGCCCCATGCAGGAGGAGCTGCCCATCTCTGAAGCCAGTGGGGCAGGCAGGCAGGGAAATGCTGGTCGCTAGAGGGATGTGAGCAGAGCCAGAGGAGTGGGAGCTCAGGGCAGTGCTCTGTCACACACCTGCTCCATGCTCTGGATTAAATGTGTGCTTCCTCACCTGCCCCTCCTGAACCTGCTTTCAACACCTGCTCTGCTGAAGCCAGGCTGTGGCAGGAGCAGAGGGAGGTTGCTGCAGTAAAGGTGCAGGGAAGAGCAAAGACCAATGTCACAGAGCAAACTTCACAGGGCAGGAGAAAGTGGAGATAAGTCAAAAGAATGCCCTGAGTGTTTTGTACTGTGGGCGTACAAGCACAGGCTCTTGAGAGTATGATCTAAGCTTCACTTGATCAAATTAATCACTGCTTGTGGGGGATTTTTTTTTAAATATTTATTTTTAATTTTACTTACAACCAGACTTTAGACAAGCCAGGTGCACGTGGGAGCCATGCAGTATTAGTCTCTGCTGGTACAGACACCCACAAACCCTGCCCTCTGCAAGGCTTAGGCTTGCAATCACCACACAGACATGTTCTAAATATCATCTCATCTACTTTCTGCATTTTGATATATTATTTTTTAATTTGCTTTCATTAGACAAGCATAGCCACTGATTAATGATCCTGTTTTTCCATCATCTGATGAGAAAAGCACCTAATGAGAACGTTTCTTCTTAAAATCCTGATTTAGCAAGCTGACCTGTGCAGGCAGATCCCACCATCCATGGAAATACTTGGAGATATTTATGTGTGAATGTGGTTCTACAGAGGTACACTTCTAAATAAAAATAAAGGAATGTTTTTCTTTTCAAATGTCCCACAGATGGTGGCAATAAATTCAGCATAAACTCTGTTATCTCAAAAAATCTAAATATAAATTTAGCTTAATAACCTTTGCAATCTCTCCCATGAAAAGAAACTCCCAGCCAAAACCACCCAACAATTAAAACTGGTGTGAAATTCCAGTGGGAGTTGAAGGGGCTTCCTACATTGCAGTCATGTCCCTGGAGCTCTGGGCAGTTGAGGGAAAAGGAAAACATCTTGGCCATTGAGTACCCTTTTCTAATAAATAACATTAAACTGAGTGCTTGTAACACATACATGAATCTCTGTATTTCCAGAAATTCTTCCCTGGTCTCATATTGCTCTTGATTAAATTTCATTCTGCAGCCATTACCCAGCCCAGGAGAAAGAAACAAACCAAAACAAACAACCCACACATAGAAAACATTTCCATTTATTTTCCTGGTGAGCAAATAATAAAATCATGATTTGGATTGCTGCGGTTGAAAATACTGTTGCAAAAGAGGTGTCTGTCACTAGATGCAAACCCTTCTGTAAACTGGATGAATTGCTGTCTGTGTTTTACAGCTTCAGCCGGGAATAAAACCAACTTCTTCCAGACCTGGCTGGGCTGATATCTTACACTGCACATTAAACTTAAGTGCAGAGAGACAGCAGCAATTCTGTCCCAACTTTAGACACCATTTGTGTTGGTGTAAATACAGAGTAACTCCTCCGGAAAGGTTCAGGCATCACCCTGGGCACAATGGGCACATGCAAGGAGCACACCAGGACCAGAGCTCCTAATTCCATCTCCTTCTCCTCGCAGGATCTCAACCCATAAACAATTAGCCTTTGCTGATGGGTAAACTGAGGTACACAATATGATGTTGACCCTGCACAATGAGTCACAAGTCAGGAATCGAGGCCTCCTGGGTTGTATTTCCACCTAAAGCATGTTAAAGATCTTCATGGCCTTCTCTTTCATCCTTTCCTACATGTTGGGGGAAGTTTTTAATCAAGTGTTGCTATACAAGAATCCCACAACTATTTAACAAATAACTATGCATGCCCAAAATAGCTGCTCCTATAAGTGAATATTTTGGACTGGTCTCACCAGTCAGAGCTGCAGGTACTCAACCATCCCACAGAATCAGATTTTTCAGACCTGAATTGCAGCAGAACACAAGATTGGTTGTGGGCAGAGCTCCGGTCTAGAGATGACCAAAATGTTGTGACCTGTATCTGTAAAGACCAGGTATTCCTCAAAAGTCTCTGTGACCTTAACAGAATTATCATTATAGAACTGTTTGGAATTTAATTGAATTATCATTATAGAGTTATCATTACAGAACTGTTTGGAAGAGTTAGGATAGGAGATTTTGGTCCTTAACAAGAAGAAATGCCTGTACAGAAGATGACAAAGGCTTAGGAGGAATTGTCTGAAAGCAGACAAGAATTGCTCCAAGAAACACAGCTCTGAAGTTGAGAAACTGAAACCAAACATGAAGGGATACAGTCCATATGGTCACATTTAAAGATCTGCCAGCAGATCTATTTGGGAATCAGCTTTTCAATACTGGTAACTCACTCAACTGAATTTTGCTTCAGGACTAAATAATTCATGCAAGGTCATAGCATAGAAACCAATGCTTTTTAAAAAAAATCTGTATATAACCATATTGCTGCTGTTATTTCCACAACATTTCAAATAAACTGAAATCCAAATTCTCTGCTCATAGGAGTCCAGGGCAATTTGAATCAAGTTTGGATAAGAATTGCACAGTCCTTAGCAATTCCAATGAAACACTGTATTTCATGTGAAACTTGAAGGATGAAACTCAGTAGAACTTCACTGTGTGCTCCTTCATGGGCTCTCCTGCTTCCTTCCCTCACTACTGGAACATCCCTTTTACCTTGATTGCTGCTCAAGGGGAAAAAATTCCAAAGCAGAGCTTGGTTTTCCCAGTGCAGGGAACAGACCAGATGTGAGCCAAGCATGCAGAGCCTGGTGCATGTCGCAGACATCTTTTATGAAAAATCCTTTCCTTAGGATTTTTCCTCCTGAGAAGCTGAGAGGCCTCAGGAACAAAATGCAAACAATGGTTATCTGCTGCTGTGGAATGCAACAGATGCATCTGTGATTGGTCTCATGTGGTTGTTTCTAATTAATGGCCAATCACAGCCCAGCTGGCTCGGGCTCTCTGTCCCAGACACAAGCTTTTGTTATCATTTTCTTTCTTTTTCTATTCTTAGCTAGCCTTCTGATGAAATCCTTTCTTCTATTCTTTTAGTATAGTTTTAATATAATATATATCATAAAATAATAAATCAGCCTTCTGAAACATGGAGTCAGATCCTCGTCTCTTCCCTCATCCTGGGACCCCTGTGAACACCACCACAGGTACTGGCAGTGTCTATGGTGAGGTCACTGCTGATGTGGTGCCTCCAGCTTGCACAGCTGTCCCTGGGACATCACCAGAGCTCTTTGCAGAGCATTTTGGGTGTGGTATAAGGAGGAAAAGTTCTCTGATTTCCGCAAGCTGAGCGCCAACCTCCAGTGGCTCCTATGAACACTCAGCTTGCCTGATGGCACCTCTGGCTTGTCCCTGGTGTGATGTGCTGCATGGTGGACATCTGCCTCATTAAACCTTATTAAAGCCCTTCCTTCTGCCTCTGCTGAAGCTCATTGCAACCCCAGGCTTGGGTGACCCTCCTGAGGGTTTTCTCTTCACTTTTCCTGAGTCACTGCACTGCTCCCTGAGGAAAAGGGGTCTAGCAAACTGACCCGCAGCAAACAGACCCCTTAAGGACCCCTGTGCTTGTTCTGGCAGAACAATCCTCAGCCGACTGCTTAAAGCAATGTTGTGCAGCTGTAAAATGGGTCACAGAGGGCTTGGAAGTTGATTCATCTTTTTAAACACACAGATCTCAAAATAAAATAAAGCAGGGAACATGCTGACCACATGCTGCCTGCTGGAAAAAGACAGAATTATAATGGGAAACCTGGCACTGAATTTCTCAGGCAGTGGTGCTACTGGCTGTAAGGAAACCAAACAGCAAAACATGAGAAATGTGCAGAAGAGGAAGGGTTCTATCAATAAATTCAACTAGCTCCTCGCACCTTTGGGTTAGAACCAGCCCCTACTTTACACTTAGTTAACCTCCTGTTTAATCTGACTAATTGAGGTCAAAATCCATTCTTGGAGAACCAGTGGGAGGTCTAGGGGAAATGGAGTTACTCTGCATTTACAGTTACATCACTGGGCAAAGTCAAGACTCCTGGTGGTGTCCTAGGGCTCCTCACATGCTTGGGAAGTGGGAAAGGTTCCTCTTTCAAGAGCTTCCTGACAAATCATGGAGAAACAAAATCCCTCCAAGCAGTGGTGAGTAGGGATCCTCCTTTGCCCTGTTCTTTGGACATAAAGCAACTCATATGGAAAAGAAATCAGCTGCCCTTAATATGGCAGCACACCAACCCTCTCATTCTGCTGACCAGCTGAAACCTTCCAGAAAAACGCACCGAGATGAGCCAAGGAGGAACCGCAGGGAGGGGCAAAGGAGGCAGATCCCGGAGCAGCAGAGCAGGAGGGGCTCTCAGGGCTGGTGTGGCCATCTGGACAGCTCAGTGGCTTTCAGAGCCCTGACAAACCTGGAAGGTTCTGGGGAAGGGGTCGGTGCCAGTGACAGAGCTCCTGCTGCTGCTGAGAGCTGGAGAGGGCAGGGCTGTTCCTGTCCCCAGCAGCAGCTGCCTTCTCCATCCCTCCCAGCCCTCTGACGGCAGCACAGGCCCCAGCTCACTTCTCCAGGACTTTTTCCTCACATCATTGATCCAGCCCTCTCCTCCCCCAGATCCTCAGACAACCATTAGCATGGCAGAAACAGCTTGGCCCTGATTGCTTCCCAGCCCCTCAATCTTTAGGCAACAGATGGCTCTGGACGTACTGATGTGTGAAGCATTTTCATGTGCCTTAACAACTGCCTTAATTATGCAGCAGCATTGTCATTAGGACTGGACAGGTGATTTAGATCTGAATATCTGAACCACTTCATCATCCAACGATCTAAACCAACACTCAGAACCTGGCAGCTCCAGGAACAGGGATGTTTGCTGGGATAATGTCAACTCCCAGTTGTCAGAAACCTTAAGGTTTTTAAAAAGCTTACATCCATGGCTGACAAATTCCCAACAATCACGTTCAGGTGTGAATTTCCCTGAAGTGTGGCTACAAGCAATGGACAGTTAAAAAGGTGCACTTGGGACGCTCTGTATTTGTTCATTAGCATTTAGAGAATCGTAGAATCATTTATGTTGGAAAAGATTTCCAAGATCATCAAGTCCAACTGTTCCTCCAGCATTGCTGTGTCCATCCCTAAACCCTGTCCCCAAGTGCCACATCTACACAACTTTTAAATCAATGCCTCAGTGGTGACTCCATCACTTCCCTGGGCCTCATGTTCTGGTGCTTTTGGTGAAGAAATTTTTCCTGATATCCAATCTAAAGATGAATATCCAGTTTTGAAGACTTATAAACCATAACTGACGTATCTGTGGACATTCATATGTTTGCAGGCACAGCTACAGGTGCAGTGGGAAAATAGGGAAAACACAACAGCATGCAACTGGGAAAATGAACCACATTCTGCTGGAAAGACAAGGATAAATGGAAAGGTAAAAAAAATTTAAAAAAAAAAAAAAAGAAAAAAAAGAAAAAAATACAACAAACACAAAATTACCACAGGGTGAACATGCTCAAAAAAACTCATCCCCAGTCAAGTACTTACAAGTAATAGGAGTAGGAATATGCATTTCTTCTAAATATTGATGGCCAGTCAGATGAACAAAATATCCAAAAGGAGAAAAAGAGAAAAGCACATAATTAGATTTAGGTGAACTCTAGGTTTCTTTTTCAATATACAAAGTATTTGTGCTGCTTTCTGTACTGAGATCCTGTTTGCCTACACTTGTTTCAGGAGCTGTATGTTGGTGAGGAATAAATAGAAACTGAACTGGAGACAGGTTGTGTTTCCACTTCTGCCACCATGAATAAATCCTCTCACCTTTAATTCCCTCACTTTATCATGTCAGTACCATGGTCAAATAGATTTAATTTTGCCTCTCAAGTGCTTTGATATTTTGGAAATGGAAAGAAAGATGTCAGAGCTATTAATACAAATAACAATAAATAGGGAAGTGACAATGTAAGAACGCCACAATTTTGGAATATTTAGACAATGAGCAAATTGTCTAATGATAAATCAAGCTTCATCAAACTCTAAAATGCAAATAGTTCATTAACAATTCAAGCATCACTCCATATTTATAGCTGAGCACTGGGGGCATGCATTAGCTTTCTGCATCACTGTGATTAAGCATTTTCTACCACAGTTTCTCAACAATTCATTTCACAACATTTTGAGCAGCACCACAAACTGAGCCTTGGCATTCAGTTGTAGCTTAAGAAGTTATATATTTACCCTTTCATAGCTGGAAAGGGGCTTCTCTGAAAAGACTGGTTCATGACAGACCTAGCCCAGGGTATTAGAGATTTGCCACCAGAAGCCACAGAAGCAGCAGCAGTGGTCAAGACAGGGGAAAAAAGTGAAAGACAAACTTCAACTTATTGTACAGCTTTAAAAGCCCATCCTTGAAGATATTAGGATGACTAGGAATCACTTAGAAATACAAAAGCAGCTTTCAAGTGTTCACTTTTATGGTTGCTCTGAACACAGCTTCCATAAGCACAGGTGGAAACCAGGTTCAGCTCAGTCACTCTGCACAATCACCCTCTGTGTTGTGCACACGTGGGGCAAAGAGTTCATGAGGGTTTCACTGAGGTGCCATGGTTTTCCTGAGGATGGCCTTTGCTAGAAACCTGCTCTTTTGGCCAGATTTCTGATGCATGCCGCATTCTTGGGTTTCTGTGGTTGAGAAGACCCCCAGGTATTAGAAGGTCTCTTTTTTCACAACCCTATGACCAAAGAAGTCGAGATTCATCAGTTCTGCTTTTCAAGGTTGTTTATCTTATCTATTCCATTCTTTCTCTGACCTGCTGAGATCTGTCCAGCAGGTCGGGTTGTGGCACAGTCCCTGCCCTTGGGGTGGTGTTAACTTTTTATGCTACAAACTAGGTGTACTTTATTTACAATAATTTTCCAATACCTGTCACCTATGTTAGACAGTCTGTCTCTACTCCAAACCAATCCAGAAGTGTCACCATCACCCAGAAGATGGGGGACAAGAGGAAGGAGGAGAAGGAGGAGAAGGAGAAGGAGAAGGAGAAGGAGAAGGAGAAGGAGAAGGAGAAGGAGAAGGAGAAGGAGAAGGAGAAGGAGAAGGAGAAGGAGAAGGAGAAGGAGAAGGAGAAGGAGAAGGAGAAGGAGAAGGAGAAGGAGAAGGAGGAGAAGAAGGAGAAGAAGGAGAAGGAGAAGAAGAAGAAGAAGAAGGAGAAGGAGAAGAAGGACAGGACATGCCCAGATTCCTCCATCTTGTCTCTTGAACCCCCATTCTAAATCCCCCAAATTCTACTTTTTCACCCTGTGACAGATTCACTATCATTCTACTCAAACTTTTGTGGTTTGTACATCTTCACACAAAGTTGGTAATTGTTTCCATGGGCTTAAACTAAAGGGACAGGTGTCTTTGACTCCATGCCAAGGTCTCTGAGCCCCCTGCCAGGGTCTCAAGTCCTCCAAGGCAGCCAGAGGAATGTCCTGGGTCCTGACACCACATTATTTGAAGGGCACTGATTCCATGGTGCACCTGGATGTATTTTAACTAAATGCTATTATCTCCTGAAGGCAGCAATTCTACAGGCCCTAGCAATGCACCAGTTAAGGCGCAGTGATTGCCACTGAGCTTCCCTGTGAAAATCCAAATTTCCCTTTGTTTAGAGGCTTTGTTGAGCCTCTAAACAAAGGGAAACATGACCAAGATGTAGAAAATGAGAGCACATGCAGCTGAATCCCTGAAATCCCCCAAATAATTCCATTAAACCAAGCTCTGGGAGAGGCCAGGACCTGGGCTCACACAGCTCTATTGTCTGGAAGTGTTCCCTTGAACACCCTGCTGTTCTTTCTGCTGCTCTCCTGTCTGGGCCACAGACATCTGGGATCCCACCAGACTCTCAGCCCTCATTAAAAACCTGCACATCCCTCCAGGTTGCAGAGGAAAGCTCAGAAAGGTTTGCTCCATAAGGACAGAAAATACAGGAAGACAAACAAAAGGAGGATTGTGTTTTGAAACTGGACATTTTGGCTCAAATTCTTCCAAAATACGCAGCCTGAAATAAGGACTCACTAAAGAATATTTCAAAGCTTAACTGTGAGGACTGGTCAGAGTTATGGGTCAGTAAAAACACAACCTGGTCCTAGAATGTTCAACAGAGCCCAAACCCTGCCTGTCTCCCACCTGAAACAGGGACACAGGGGGACACAGGTCACTCAATGTGCAAATGTCCCTTTCCCTAATTCTGCCCTACAGCTTGGCTATGTTCCACCCAAGAGGCTTTGGGGTTTTATTTAATTAGTTTAAGGTAACCACCTAAATCCTAATCCAGAATAAGGAGCTGAATTTTCATAGGAGGAAATAATCCTAGACCCTACACAGCCCCAAATCTCCTTTTTTGCTATGGACAGCAGTTTAAAGCACTTATTTACAGTGCATCCATGACAGGCTGTCTGATCCTATTTATTCTGTCTTATATTTAAAGGGGTCAGTGGAGGCTTTGTCTGCTCAAACACACCAGCCTGAGAGGTGTCACATTCTTCACTCCAGGGAAACACAAGTCACGATTACACCAGAATTAAAACTGCCCAGATAAAATCAGAACTGACCCAAATCAAATACTCTGGGGAGGGGCAAAGTCAAAGGGTATTTTCTCCTGAAAAATATCTTTTTTTTTCCTTGCTTTCTTTTGTTTTTGCAAAATGATTTTGTATTCTATGTTACACAAATGTATTTAAATAATATTAAGAAAAAAAAGAAGCTCCTTAGAAAATTAGAAATATTTTCATACAATAAAAATGAGATATTTTAGGATATGTATCTGTTAATGAAATAATGTGGTTCTGCCTTTTGTGAGCACATACACTCATGTGGGCATGGATAACCACCTCTAAATTAACAGGTTAAATTATGACAGAGTCAGAGTGGTTTTGGTTGGAAGGGACCTTAAAGATTATTCCAAACACCTTCCACTGTCCCAGGTGCTCCAAGCCCCATCCAACCCGACCTTCCAGGGATCCAGGGGCAGCCCCAGCTGCTCTGGGCACCCTGTGCCAGGGCCTCCCCACATTCAGAGTGAAGAATTTCTTCCTGATATCCAATTTAAATTTAATCTCTCTCAGTTTGAAGCCATCTCCCCTTGTCCTGTCCCCACGTGTCCTTGTGTAAAGTTTCTCTCCATTATGTTGCAGCAATTTTTATATTTCATATACATGTAATGATGATGCTGTGGCTTAACTCCTCGGAGTTAGTGGGTTCCCAAAACCAAGAAAACAAACTGTTAATGGTTTTGATTTTAAATACTCTAAGACAATCAATTTAAAACAGAAATTTATATGTACACACAATTTTGACATAAATATATAGATATGGAAACTTTAGCAGATTTTAGACAACCCTAAGTTTCAACTAAAACTTTCAGACAACAAACATAACATCAAACCCATATTTTCCATTGTATAAATACACTGCTTGGCTTAATTTAGCTTCACATATCTGACTGAACCCTCTAAAACTTTATCAGGCCCCAGAAAGTTTTGAGTTCCTGGAATTTTTGCAATTTGTTCTGCTGAAACTGTGAGCAACTGAGCACTGCTTGCTCAAGCTCTGTGTCTGAAAGGTTCCAAGCACTGTGCTGCCAGCCTGGTGAGTGCCACAGGAACAAAAAGAGGCTCCTGATGATACCAGTGCTTATCTCAAACCGATGTCTTCCTTCTCTTCTAATGCCTCTCCTTCCTCTGCTCTCTGTTAACAAAATGCTTCATCCAGGAAATCCTGTGTCTGTTCCCAATGAGCTGTGGATGCCCTGGACAGTGGACAAATGTTCACTGGGATATTTTCCAGCTCCATTTGAAGACAGCATCTCAAGTTCAGCTCAATTTCTGAATTGTTACCTTGAAAGACTATTTGTACACCAAGGCCTTGGTGCACTGGGAAGGGAACTGTTTTTAAGATGAGGCTAATGCAAACATGGAATGCAAGAGCTTATGCTCCAAATGCTTCTGTTTGCAAAATAAAAGTAGAACTCTGTTGTTAAACTGCTCTCTCAGAAGAGCTCAAGCTTTCAGCTCTGCTCCTCCAGAAGTTCCAATCAATTTGTGGCCCAAATCATCATCTTCTCCCTTTATAAAAGCTGGTCCCAACCCACACTGGTTTACAAATGCAATGAGCCTGACAGGCTGAGGCTCATCCTCAGGGAACATTGTCCATATGCAGCTCTGAGCCCCAGCTGGACGTGGCTGGTGGTGCCCATCCAAGGCAGCCCAGAAGGGATGTGCTCAGCAGCTCTGGAGGTGCTGGAGGCGTGCTGCAGCCTCCCACACCTCCTCCTGCACTCCCAGATTCTAAATGGGAAAAGATTTTAAAGTCAATGAGCCAGTTTATTCCTTATTTCAGTGCGTCTTCCAGCAGGTATCCTTGCAAATTGCAGCAAACAGATCCAGACTGCAGGGATTCTGCTTGTCTGCCCTGGGAGGGGCTGTGGAAACAACACAGAGGAAACTGTAATTTTCCAGCTCTAGGGGAAAAAAGGGGAGAATTTAGATTTCTAATACTCCCACTCACCTCCTTTCCAATGTTAACTTAGAAGAAAACTGGCCAGGTTTACAGAGCCTACGTCCAAACCAGCCAGAGCAAGGTTCTGTGAGTGGGGCATCGCCCCCAAATTCAGCAAACACTGCTGCTCCAGGGGCCTGCCAAGCTCAGCTGAAGGTCCTGGGCACTGTCTCAGGGGCCAGCTCAGCTCAGCAGGAGCTTGGGAACTTTCACACAGAGCAATGGATCCTCAGTGTCCAACCTCATTCTGCATCAGGAGTAATTTTGCCTGGGGGTTTGTCTGTGCTATCTGGGAGATAATAACTTAGGTTGTAGCAGTCATGACAGCCAAAGCATCAGAAAACCCAAGTGTTGGAAAAATGGTTGGGATGAAGCAGCCACAGCTTCTCTGGGCACCCTGTGCCAGGACCTCACCTCTCTCACAGGGAAGAATTCCTTCCCGATATCCCATCCATCCCTGCCCTCTGCCAGCTTGAAGCCATTCCCCCTGTCCTGCCACTGCAGCCCCTCGTGAGCTGTCCCTCTCCATCTTTCTTGCAGGCTCCCTTCAGGCACTGGAAGGCACAATTGGGTCACTCCAAACCTTCTCCTCCCCAGACTGAACATTCCCAAGTCTCTCAGCCTTTCCTGGTAGGAGAGGTTCTCATTTTATCCCCTTTATCCCATGCTCCTTTGTGACTTATCCCTTGACATTAATTATCAATTATTTATCATTATCTCTTTGCAGTAACAGCCATTCTTTTGCTGCTGGATCTCCCAAACCTGGTATTTCCTCAGGACCCTTAGTGTCAGTGTTATGCACACAGGCATCAACTGCTGCTCTCTGCCACACATAAAGAACGTTTTATCTTTATTTGTTCTTCCTTTGGAAACTACAACAAGAGGTCCAAGATGGAAGCAAAGCAGAAACTTACCTTCTTTTGATGGTAAGCATTGCTCCCAAGAGGATAATAACAAACATCAGGAGACCAGCTATAACTCCAGCCATTTTCACCGTGCTGTCAACTTGCTTTTCAGGTTCCACTGCGTTGGAATTCTGGGTGGAAGCTCCTTAAAAGATGGAGGGAGAGGAAGGACAAGATAAAAAAAAAAGAATTTCTAGGCAAACTGTGCAATGATCCACTTTAAATATTCATTTGAAAGCCTAACAACATATTTGCAATCAAATTGCAATAGACAATTGTCCATCTAACCAAATCTGCCTTTAATGAGGGCTAATGACAGATAATTCAGAGCAGTAATAGGGTGTAAAATCCCAGTGTAGTGCAAATGACTCTAATATTTTACTAAGTTATACTGTAATGGGGCATTTACTCTTCTGAAGCGCTCAGCATGCACCCAGAAACAGGAGAACAACAGTTCTAATTTTAATCTGAAATAGTTTAAATGGACTTGAAATCCTTACTCCTTGAAATAGTGAGCACAGTAACATGTAATTATAATAATTCTTCTGGCAGAAACTTTTTTCCTCCAAAATCAGCTCACATTTGTCTTTCTCAGTGTATTGGAGGCCTGGATTTTTCAAACATCCCATTACACATATACCTGTAACAATCATTAATCCAACGTATAGAGCAGCACCCTCCACACAGAATCATGGAATGATTTGAGTTGGAAAGGACCTTAAAGCCCATCTCATTCCAACCCCCTGCCATGGGCAGGGACACCTTCCACTAGACCAGGCTGAACCTTAGAGCTCCATCCAGCCTGGCCTTGGACACTTCCAGGGATCCAGAGGCAGCCACAGCTCCTCTGGACAACCAATTCCAATGCCTGAACATCCTTTATCATCACACACCAGGCATGAGTTCTTTAGCCCAAACCAGAGAGCAAAATTTCTATTTGAAATTTCAGTGGGTTTAGTTAGTTTGTTTGTTTTTTAATGACTGAAATCTACACACCTGAAAATAAACCACATTTCGGAGCATTATTTGCACAGCATTTCTGCTCTAACCGAGCACCTTGGAGACAGCTGCCCTCTACCCTTTTGTTGAGACCTCATTAGTCCTCATTACAGACCTTAGCTCTGCTGACTTCACCTCTTGCTGCACAGAACATTTCCAGATATAGCTTAAGCCACTGAGCTTGATTTAGAAAGCCCCACAAGATTTGACTCACGGCTACTCTAAAGACTAAATAAGCCTATCTTCATTATATTCCTGTTACACTTAACTACTCCTAAAAATATCACCACTGCAGCTCACCAAGTTAAATGAATTCATGTTACATGAGATCCACTCTTATCTCGGGCTTCACCTTTGCTGCTGCAGCCAGCCAGGTCTTCCTCTGCAGCTCAAACATGGGCAAAGGGAATCAAAGGTGAACACAGGGGGCTGACATCAGAAGACCAAAATGTTTTGCTCTTTTAACAGCTCTGTGCTGCTGATCTTCAGGAAATCTGGATCACTTCTGTTCAAAGTCACTTGCTGGGGGAGATAATACCCAGTCAAGTCCACGTGTTGGTGAGACAGCAGTGTTACTGTCATTGGGGTGGTGTTTTGCCTCTTTGCCACACGTTCAACTGCACATGCTTTAAGAGATGATGCAGTGATAAAAGCATGATTTCACTTCTCCTACAGCTAAGCTGTTAATCTAGTTTGCTCAGAGCAAAACACAAAAATTACCAAGCAAAAAGGGCTGGCTCTTGGAATCACACATATCATTTTCAGCTTTTGCCCCTGACAACTCTGCTATTCTGCTGCATTCACCAATTTGCCCATTCAGTTAAGAGTTCACTGATAACTTCTGTGCTCACAGGTCTGAAATGCATTAATGGGACTCCTGAGCATGAAAATAAAATAAGGGATCAGTTGCATATTTCCATCTTCATTTGACAAGCTCTCCCACAATCCTGCAGTAAATGTGTGCAAGAGGTGAGCTCTACACCATCAGACGGGCAATGCCCACACTGTCACACAACAAAGGCAATGAGAAAGGTACAATTTCTCCCTGAAAATGGCTAAAACTCTATTCATTGAAGTGAAAGTCAGAAGTACTCCAAATTATCCCTCAGCTGAGCTGCAGTTACTCTTATGACCCTAAATAATAGGTGTTGGAGAATGGTTTTCTACTATAAACAGCACAGTCAGACGCCCCTCATTTTTGTACCATCTGAATACCTTCATGAAGTGTGAGCTGTGTTAGAAGAAATAAGAATGTGCTGTCAGCTCCATCTTCTGATCCCCCAGATTGGTTTGATTTAGCCAGGCTGCTGCTCATTACTCCAGGCAATGTGTGCTCAGAGTGATTTTATCTGATATTTCCCACCCCACTGCAGGCTCCTGCAGTTCCAGGAGGAGAAGAAAGGCTCATTATCCATCCTGACACCTCCACACAGTGGTGACTGATTCACTCCAATCTTCTGGGCACCTCTATCTCTCTTGGCAAAGGCCAGCAATTCCTTTAGGCTACCAGCCCAACCATTTGTAAGTTGCCTCAGCTAATAGTGTCTAGGAATGGAGAATGTGACAGCGTCAGCAGATTCCTGGCTCTGGGATCCTCCAAGCCTTGCAGTGAAACATGACTGCAAAAGTCCATTGTTTTTCCTGCTGTTCCGGCAGATTTTCCATTCAGATTTCTAAATCTCTGGCTGCTCTGGTTCCCCACCTGCCCCAGCACCAGTTGCAGGTAAGAACATTCCTGTCCTGGCAGGAGGAGCTCTGTGAGCTGTTTCTCTCAGGACACAACTTCTGCTGCTCCTGACAGAAACACCGTTTTGGAATTCACTTTTGCTTCTCTCCTGTGAGCGTGTCCACAGGGGTTCTTGGATGAGGGAAGAGACGAGGATCTGACTCCATGTTTCAGAAGGCTGATTTATTATTTTATGATATATATTATATTAAAACTATACCAAAAGAATAGAAGAAAGGATTTCATCAGAAGGCTGGCTAAGAATAGAAAGGAAGGTTTGTGGCTCGGACAGAGAGCCTGAGCCAGCTCACTGTGATTGGCCATTAATTACAAACAACTCTATGAGACCAATCACAGATGCACCTGTTGCATTCCACAGCAGCAGATAACCATTGTTTCCAATTTGTTCCTGAGGCCTCTCAGCTTCTCAGGAGGAAAAACCCTAAGGAAAGGATTTTTCATGAAAAGATGTCTGTGACACTCTCCCTTATAGAGACGCAGGATCTGAGATCCTCTGAGAACAGCAGCCCATAAAAACTGCTCAGATGACCGTTTCACACAAATATCTTTAAAAACACTTGCAAATCTCTGCACTACTGTACTTGAGGGGCCACCCTTTTCTTTCTGAAAAACCATGTTTATATATTGCCAGCATTAAAAGGAATGAAAACAACTATAACTGTATTTTCTGGTGGTTACTTCCACCACATTTCCTGGAATGAACTGCTCCTTGTAACAGGAGCTGGATGCTGGAATAGGAAGACACAGAGCAGGTCACCACTGTTATTAGTGTGTGTATTTCAGTGGCACCCAAAGCCCCCATGGAGGTCAGGACCCCATTACTCTGCACTAACACAAACTAGGACAATTTCCTGCCCTAAGCTTGCTTTCTTAATAAGAAAGGCAAATGGTAGCAGGCAGTGCCAGAGGAGTGAAGGCTGTAGGTCCCCTGACTCCCTGTCTGTGCCTGATCTACCCCACCAGGCTACTGCTCGCAGAGATGCTCTGTCGCAGACATCTTCTATGGAAAATCCTTTCCTTAGGATTTTTCCTCCTGAGAAGCTGGGAGGCCTCAGGAACAAAATGCAAACAATGGTTATCTGCTGCTGTGGAATGCAACAGGTGCATCTGAGATTGGTCTCATGTGGTTGTTTCTAATTAACGGCCAATCACAGTCAGCTGGCTTGGACAGAGAGCCAAGCCACAAACCTTTGTTATCATTCTTTTCTTTTTCTATTCTTAGCCAGCCTTCTGATGAAATCCTTTCTTCTATTCTTTTAGTATAGTTTTAATATAATGCATATCATAAAATAATAAATCAGCCTTCTGAAACACAGAGTCAGATCCTCGTCTCTTCTCTCATCCTCAGACCCCTGTCAACACGGTCACACTGCTCCTTTCTGTGGTGCACAAAATGCACATCCCAGGAGCCAGAGCAGTGCCCTGACTGACTTCCACAGGCACTGACACTCACCCAGCACTCCACTGGTCAGTCAGAGCTATTTTAGTTCTTTTCCTAGCAGCCCAACTGACGTTGTTTCTCTTCAATCCTTTCCAAAATTCCCAGATCCAGCACCTTGCAGTGAGCCAGAAGACACTACAGGCAGCGCACTGGATGGGAGACAGAGTTCTGGTGATGCTGCAGAGTTGCAAAGAGAGCAGGGCAGGGGCAAATGGCCAATTTCCCAGAGCTGTCCAGCTCATCAGCCCATGAGAAGTCAGGTTTCTGGATCATCACACACGGATGTTTTAATTAAGGTTTTAATTAAGGTCTAATCTGGCCATGCTGCTGTTGATTTATAGAATCACAGAATATGCTGAGCCGGGAAGAGACACATCAGGATCCTCAAGCCCAGCTCCTGTCCCTGCACAGATGCCCCAAGAACCCCACCCTGGGCATCCCTGGGGTGATGTTCAAACTCTCCTGGAGCTCTGGCAGCCTCGGGGCTGTTCCCATTCCCTGGGCAGCCTGGGCAGTGCCCTCTGGGGCAAAACCAGCAGCGGCATCTCAGGGAAAGATACCACGGCAATCTCTCTCCCAGCAATTTCTGCACAGGTATATTATTTGAAAATAAGCCACAAAATATAAAGCAACCTCCTCTGTGGAGGTGGCATTCTGAAAAACATCCAGGAAAGAGTGATTACTGAGTGCATGTAACTAAGCAGGGCTGATAATACAAGTTTCTTCCATAAAACCTATTTCACAAACTGCAATTTGAAACATTCTTTACTTCAGGCAGCAATTACAATATTGCATTTTAAAAAAATGACACTGCCAGGAAAAAAAATTCAAGAGAGCCATAAACAGGAGGAAAAGTCAGGTATTTATGGGAGGTTTCCAGCTGGTGAGGCACAAATTCCTGCAGTGGAAGGGGCACCACAATCACCAGTGGCCAAGACTCTGGAGGAGAGAGAGGCATCCCAAGGCTTAACAGGATAAGAAAAAAAAAAAAAATAAAATTATTCTAAGGACAGCTGGGTAAAATATTCAGAATCCAGGAAAGGGCAATGCAAGTGTGAAGGAGGGAGGGACAAAATGAGAGAAGCAACACAAGAAATGGGAGGTTCAGCCACCTCCAGGGGACAGGAAAGACCCAGCAAGGGGACGAGTCTGGCAATGATGAGGTTTGGTTTCAAAATTGTAGCACCTAAGAACACAGCTTCTTCGGAAAGAAATCTGCTCTTGGAACAAAAAACAATCAGAAAAATCACTTCAGAGCATTATTTAACCCAGAAAAATTAATGAAAAATATTGGGCTCCCAGTCATTATGTGTTGAAATGATCTGCACAATCAGAGTAATTTCTTTGCAGCACATAATGGCCAGGCAGTGGGCTGAATGTAAAATCTCCTAATAGACCTAGAGGCTTGTATTCAAAAGACAGCTATTCTCAAATCACTTGTAAACACGATTTCCTTTATTTATTTTTTTATGGCGCTTTCTATGTGAGTGGCCTACAAATTATTAAAGCAGCTCTGCATGCAGGAATGTTTTCCCTCATGTTTTCAGCTCCTGATAACATCTATACCTGTAAAACACAGTCTGGAGTGCAAGCACAAGGGCAGACAGGTACCTCCAGGAATGATAACACTGAGATAAAGGTGGAAAGGCACCTTTTTACATCCTGATGTGGAAACCAGCCCAGGGAGCCAGCTGACCACATCCTCCAGCAATTTATTAGCACTAAAAACCAATCTGTGCATGATGCTGGAGCCTCCACGTACCATGAGCCAACAGAGTGGAACAGCTCATCACATCTAAAAGCCAGATTCCTCTTTGGCTGTTTCTTTGTTGTAATTCATTAAAAACTGAATATCACAAAGAGGATCACCACACACAACGTCACCACACCAATTTTCCACCTCCAGTTGTTGAGGACTGCAAACAGCACAGGCTTAAGCCTATAATGAGACACACTCATTTCTTTAACAAAGCTCAAAAGGAATTGACAGAATGATGAGAGCCAAAAGCTTTCAACCATATTCTGAGCGGGGAGAGCAGCAAAACAAAGCAGTCCTGGAGAGAAAGACAGACCAGAATTTGTATGAGGGATTTTCAGGCTTACAGGTGGAATCTAAAGGAGGATGAGGGTAAACACATAGTGAGACATCAAGATCAGCATTGCTAAGCTGAATGAGAATTAAAAATAGCTGTAAGTGAATAATTGATTCTGGAGATTCCAGGTAAATCCAGCACAAAGGCTATTCTTTGTTCCCCTCTCTCTTTAAAACAGGAGCCCTTAATTTGTGCTAGAAGCAGATATATGGTCCCCAAGAATAACAAAGTTGATAACATTTCCCTGAAAGAGCAGCTCAGCTAAAGAGAGCTGCTGTGATGCCAACAAGGGATGTGATGGTTCAGGGGTGAGAGCATGTTTCTGTTTTAACTCTTCACTGTTGCAGAACTGTTTTTAAAAACTAGCTCAAAATTATAGAAATGGAAAACAAGTACAATTACCAATATGACAAATTCAAATTTAGAGATGTGACTTAATTTTTGTGAAGTCTTAGACACAGGGAGATCAACCTTTTGACTGATAAGAAGCAAAAATTTCTCGGTGCCTGACAATGTTATGGATACATAAGAGATTCACCACAATTACTGACTTTTCCCCCAGTCAGCCCCCTCTGAACAGTTACCCTGCTCTCATGATTATCATGAAAAATCCACACCCACAGCAGCTGCAGAAGCTGCAAAACCAGCGAGGAAAGCCCAGGGGTGGGCAGAGAGTGAGCACTGAAATAGCGTCACCTTTTGAGCCCAGGTGGATGAAGGTGCCTCAGGTACCAGGGTGACCCACAAAAAGCTGCCCTGAGAGGTTCACCCCGAGCTGAGGGAGCAGCAGGAGAGGAGGAATCTCTCTTCCAGCTACAGGGATCGGCTGGGCACTGTCAGGAGTCTGTGTTCACACACTCTACGTGCGCTGCATGAACACCAGGACGCTTCCTGTGCTCTGTCAAGTTGAAGCAGCACTTTCAGGCAAGACTGGAATGAAGATTTCCCTCTTCCTCTACAATAACACTGCCTACCTTGTAATTTTATCACATATCCTAATGCAACCAAATAGTTTTTAATGTCCAGCTCCTGGAAGAAGCTCAAAAGCTTGTTACTATCAACCTTGTTTCTGAATACTGGCTTGTCAAAAAAACCTATCTAAGGAAGCAGGCATCATGTATTTGTAACAATCCTGGGTCTGTCATGCCTTTGGAAGTGTTGTTAAAGGACACTGATGGCAGGAAAATTAATCCACAAACACCAGAGGTTTATGTCCAAAAAGGAGACAGAGGAGTCCTTTTGCTTTATTCCAATAAAGGGAGAGGCCATGGGACATTCCCCTGGGGTCTCTCTAGTTTTTGGAGGACTCAGCCTCCTTTTTATCCCAATTTCCCAGCCACATTTCCCTTCTCTCTTTCCCCATTGGCTGAGGCACTTGAGAGGTTCAGACTTCCCAGAACACCTCATACCGAAGATTCCCCTCTAATGTATAACTCTCCCTTTTAATTTTTAATTCTTATGGAATTTAGGTGTTTTCCCCATTGTTTCTTTCATCTTTCAATATCCAATTTTATTTATCAACAAACCTACAGTTTGTTTATAAAGGCAAATATCTTTTTCCATTCATCAATCAGTGGAATCTTTCCCGTTGTTTCTTTTATCTCTCAGTGATGGATTTATCTGCCAGCAGATCCACAGTGTGTTTGGAAAGACAAATCCCTCATTCCTCTCATTGACAAGAATAATCTATTTATGAAAATAATTGTAAGTGATCTGCAGTACCTGCCCAGTGGCTGACCCACCCTAGAAAGGATCTGCAGGTACCAGGAAATGGAGACAAAATCCTGATTACCCACAGGATGGTGTGAGGGTCAGGAACATGAAACTCCACCGCCTCCTAAACGTGAGAGTCCCCTCCTGCCTGCCCCCTCCTCAGCCCCTGCGCAGAGGAGGCTCCAAGGGACATCCCAAGAGCTCTTCCTGCAAACTTCCAAGCAGAAGAGATGAAAAACAAGCCCCTAAATTTCATAAGCGAGGAATCATCCAATGCTCCCTGCACTCAAACTAAGCAAAACGAAACCAAAGGAAACATTTTCTTAATTTGACCTTCACTTGTGGCTTTCATGTCCAACTACTGACTTTCCTTTAATTCCCACTCCTTTACCTGGCTACCAATTTATCTGCAAACAAAGGTGAATGTCCACTGGTTCAGGGCCAGCCACAGCCAGGAGCATCCTTTCCCACCAGGTGGGACCTGAAAAGGACAAGAACCTCCACACTGTTCCAGGTAAATCCTTGCCTGCTTTGGTTCCTGGAGGGCTTGGCTCACACAGCTGTAATATATTTTATTTTCATTTCTCCAAAGACATTTCTATCCTGAAGCTACTTGTGTCCTGGCAGTGGATGCTCTGAATTACAAAGGTGATGTTTTCGGTCTCCTGTTGCTAAACTATCCCAGATTTTATTTTAAACACTGTGCTTCTTCTCCTCTTACCTCCAGCTGCCTATTTTAATTGGGGAGCCCAGGATTAGGGTTTGGCAATGCAGCAGAGCTCTGGGGTAGACAATGACCTCTGGACACAAGGCTGGAAATGCCAAATTCAGTTCACTCCTGGCCTCATCCCATCCTGCACTAACTCAAAGCTGTGCTCTGGGATAAGGAAGCCCCTAAAGAGACTGTGATGCACAAAACTTGTGCTAAAAAATAACTTTTAGAAGGAAGAAATTTGTTCAGGGGGAACAAAACCAACCGTTTTCACTCCTTCAACTTAAAAAATGTGATAAACTCCTCTGAAATAAATAGCACCAAACAGAATAAACCTGTCAAAGGAATAATATTCCAGTGTATTAGAAGACAAAATGCAGCAACAAACAGATTTGAAGTGGGATTAGATCTGTTTAAAAAATACATTATCTGTCTACAAAACCAGAATGTATTCCAGGAAACAAAAGAAGCCTCTTCAATGGATTTGAGGGAGCAGGAGTTATTAAATCAACAGTTTTCATGTGCAGAAAAATTGCGTGGGAACAGCAGGAACTTTTTCCTTCCTCATTTTCCACGGATTTTTTTGCAGTCTCCCCCAGCCCAAGATTTCCCTGGTCACATTTCAGATCCAGGATTTTTACTGAGGTTTCAACATTCTCCCAGGAAGTTTCCTCCTTCCCATGCTGATGCACTACCAAAAATCAGGACCATTTGAACTTCCCAGTAATCCCAGCATCTTCCTGCCCCTGTATCATCGCAGCTGATGTGCAGTTGAAATAATTGTTGGGTGAGGAAGTCATAACTAGGCAGGAACAGCCATGTATCACTGGGAGGGGAGTATTCCCAGAGAAATGTAATCCATCTAAAAACTGAAAAAGCAACCCTCCTTTCCCATTAATCTCATGCAACGCTGCCACATCCCAGGCATTCATTCCGTGCACATCAGGATGAGGTAGAAGAACCTAATTCCACAAGCTGGTGGGATCTTCCCTCCATATTTAAATTTTCTGGAGTTAATGATGATCCTGGTCCCAGTGTTACATATGTTGGGGCAGCTTTATGGCACACAGGCCTCCAAGTTCCTTCTGATGGAAACTGCAAAACCCTTGACAGGTCCTGAACCTCCCCACTGTGGGTGGCTTGGTGCTGCTGAGGCTCAATTCTGCAGCATCTCTGGCTCCAGCAGAAGTTTCTATAGAAACTACAGTTTCTATAGTTCCTCTACAGAGAGCTTGCAGAACCAGGTTTTCCCCTTTTTTGCCACCATTTCTCCAACAGCAAGACTCAGCTGTCTACGAATACGCACAACAACCAGCCCCAGAAAATGGCAGAGCTCCTTTAATTGGAAATGCAAGCTCAGCTCCATGCACACTCAGGGGATCCATGGGGCTCTCCCACCACACTCAGGAGCTGCTGTGAAGATTTGGGAGCTGTTGAGCCCTCAGCTGACCCTCAGCACAGACAGATCTCCACCTCGGCACTGAACGAGTGCCACGAAAGCACTGCCCTCCTTTATGCTGCAGTTGGAGCAATTGCAAAAGTAATTTCTCATGCAAAACAAGCATTAAACGAGAAGTCATGAAGCTGCTGAGACCTCTGGAAGTTTGACCAGTTTTGCGTTTTTCTGAACTGATAATCACCTGTGCTCAAGAGGCTGGGCGGGTTTGGCGTGGTCACCTGGTGTCTACCTATCACTGCTAAGAACAAGCAAAATGGTTCCCAGGCAGCATGCACGAGACAAAAAAAAAAAAAAGGAAAAAAATAAAAATGTACCTCATAATGGTTATTATAGTTCCATTCTTTCATTTGCAAGAACTCACATTTTAAGGAAAGTAGGAATGAGTATCGGGAGATAAGGAACCCTTAATGAGCCCTCTGCCTTGGTTTCAATTACACTGTGAAATTAATTTAATGCACTTTAGGAATACAAGAGGTAATCGCTGTCTCTTGGTAAGAGGTTGCAATTTTCTCTAATAAAGTGTCGATATAAATATGTTGCTTTAAGACAGGGAGAACAAGTCAGTTAATTCAGAAAGAATGGGACATATTAAAACAAATGCTGTCAAGGAAACCAAATGGCAAAACCTATAAATAACCCATCTGAATGAAAATTGTATGGCAGAGAGCTGGTAAATTGAGGTTTAATTATAAACATTTTTAAAGACTGTTTTATGTTAATGAGATGCATCCAAGTGCCTAATGCTGTGAAAGATAACATTAGTCCAGTAATTAAAAAAAAAAAAAAAAAAAAAGAAGGGCCCATGTGAGGAGGGAAGTGGCAAGAGATCTGAGACCAACAAATCTGAAAATAAAGAACATACGTAGATACAAAAGGTTCATAATGTTTAACATGCTGGCAAAGTGTGGGATGGCTACACAGAGCGGACAAACGCAGGGAGCTTTCTGATGGATCATCCGAGGTCACCCCAGCAAGGGCTGGCGGTGGGTCCCTGCCCCTGGCCCTTCCCAAGGCAGCACCCAGCACTGCATGGAGGCGCTGGGCGGAGGGAAATGAGCTCAGGGCATGTGCTGGCCCAGCTGGGAACCCGCTGGCTCTGAAATGCTGATACCTACCACCCCCTCCTCCCAACGTTCAATAACCCAACAAGAGGATTTGGGAGATTTTTGTTGCCACCACAAGGATCAATTTCTTCTAAGCAGGAGCAGCACACAGAGAACCATGAAGAGAGAGCAGCTGGGATGCAGCTCCTGCACAGAGCCGGGCTGAACTGAAAAGGGCTCATCTGAGCAGCCTATTTCTGGCTAAAGAGGAGGGAAAAAAAACTGGGAAAGCTCCAAAATTTATTTTTTTTTAGTGGATTAAACCACTTTTAAAGTCACTCTGCTTTGCTTTTCTCGCTGTTGGGGCAGTGGGACCCAGGGAGCAAAGTCCCTGCAGCCAGCTGGAGCAGAGGCGGTGCAGCAGCCCCGAGCGTCTCTCGAGTAGTTAAAGAGACTCAGCTCTGAGCAGGTGCCTTGCAGCAACACCCAGGATGTGTTACAATCCCCCAGTAACACATGCCTAACACATTTCACTGCCTAATTACTCCCACACTCACGTTCAGTGCCCTTGTTAATCCAGTGCTTCAAGAGAATTCTTGCCTTGCTTGAACACGCCTGGATCCTAATCTTGCTGTCACTGGTGTAAATCAGAACTCCTTTCACTGCTGCTAATGGAGTGACAAATGTCTAGGAATGGGAAAATTAGGCCTCTGTTGCAAAATGAACATTTAGTCTGGGACTAGTAGTATGTATTTATTTACTTGCATCAAATCAATTTTTTTTTTCTCCTCTGGTACCAACTCAAGCAGAGCTTTTAATGCTGAGATTGAGCCTGACTCCAAAATACGGGGTTTTTTTATCCTGATTCCTATCAAAGACACCACAGTGGCATCCTCACTGGCAGCTCTGATGATTCTGATCAAGGCAGACTTCAGGTTTTGCTCATTCTATCCTCAGAAAAACACCAATGCAAATAAAGGAGAACACAGAGCAATGCCACTAAGAGTAATCAATAAAATGAGCAGACAGAAGACAGCACAGACACAGGAGGTTATCTAGAACATCCCAGCCATCAGCCTTTGATCAGGACGTGGTGTAATCACAGTTTTGTGAGTGTCTCTGTGCTGGGGCTGGTCCCTTTATCCATATGGAATTAATGTGCGGTGGGAATGCAGCCTCAGGATATATGGAAACCTGAAACTGTGGGAAAGCCCACAGAACAACCTCGTTCAGCTGTAGCTGTGGCAGCTCCTGTGACATTAGCACCACCCCAGCTCCTGGTGCTCCCTGCCCTGTGCTCCGCACCCAGCCCTGCTCCTTTGGAGAGCTGAACCTGCCTCAGGTCAGGCGCACCTGGGGCGTTCCAGCTCCGCGCCGAGGGCCAGGCACCGGGAATTACAGCACTGCAACTCAGAGCCAGGGAAAAGAGGAAGAGAATTCCCACAGAGATTTCTGCGCTGCGCACAGAGGAATAAGATATCTACCTATAAATCAAAAGTGATATGAAGCAAAAGTGATATAAATCAAAAGTGATATGAATTGAGACAGCGAGAGTAAACACTAGAACTACCATCATTTCTTGTCCTTTTCCATTCAAGTCAATAAAGGAAAAAAAAACCTAAAGAATAAGATCACCAAAAAGCAGTGTCTCTAGACATCCTCAGGCTCTACTCATCTCTTTAATGTCTCTTATTAAATTAATCCTAGCAAGAGATTTTTTCTAAAAAGAGATGACATTCAGAACAAACAGAGGGAGGGGGGCTCATTGACTGGGTGGCTCAGTGACTCTTCCTGCTGACCTAACAGGGTTAATGAAATTATCTCATTTTGTAGAAGTCAACTGAAGGTCAAACACTTACAGGACACTTTGCTGAGGTACCCAAATCAGAGAGTGCAAACAAAAGGTTATGTCAGAATGGGATTTTTCAAGCTGTGTAAGTTATTTTGTTTTGAATATTCACAGAGCAAATATCTTTCCTACTAGCATGACAACATTCTTCCACCAGCTCCAGAAAAATGAACAACTGAAATGGAAGGAACAACTGGTTTCCAAAAATTAATCAATCCAATATCTCTGATCTCGTGAAGAGATTATGCTTGTGGGGATTCATTTCAGCCAGTGCTGCTCTTGCTCTTTCTACCAGCAGAAAGCCAAAATCAGGTATTTGAAATGGTCACATTACTACCAGCTGAGAGAACTGAGAGGAAGGAGACACATAGACTGAGACACATAGAATGTTTGTAACCCAGAGAATGAATTAAATAAAGATTTTACAAGGAACTTTTAAACAGGAAAGGAACAAGAGGGAATGAGGAGCACCAGAGCCACAGATGAGAAGGAGAAATGGGAGAAATGGCTCCTCCTCCTCCTCAGCCTTCAGTGGTGACACAACTGCTTACAGCCCCACCAGTCTGCATGACGGAGCCCGAGCAGAGAAAACACCTGCACAGGTGGGAGCTCCACTCACTGCCACCCCAGTGCCTGGCTGGGACAGCCTGGGGACGTCCCCACAGGGAGATGGAAAATGCTCTCCAGTGGCTAACGGGGTTTCTTTGAGCCCTCCCGGCTCCTCTGCAAGTGCAGATTCAGAAGGGAGCGAGAGAAAGGACCTTGAGATCACAAACTTCTGCCACCAGTCAAAACAGATGGAAAAAAATAGAAAAAAATAGGAGGGTGCCTCAAAGGATTTCTGGGCTCCTGCAAATTTTGCTGAACTCTCAAAGCCTCCCCAGGCAGCCATGCAGGTATCTGACATTTCAGCAAAGCAGCAAGAGCACGTGCTGGCAAAGCTAAGTTTGGGAATGGAGAGGCACCTGTAGCACAGCACCCCAGCATTTGCCCACAGCTCCTTGGCACACTACAACTTGTGGTGGGGAAATCTTTTTACAGCTGCTCTGTGCTACAAATAAATTGGTGTCTGACATCTTTTCTGGAAAAGTAGCCCCTGGGGTGATTTTGAAACCTTTAGAAGAGTTGTTAAAAGCAGCTGTGATCTCTGAGAAGGAGCCCAGACACTGTCACTGTTGGTCCCTCAGGAGCTGCACCTTGTGAACCAACCTGGGGCTGTTTCGGGTTTGCTCTGTGTGACCTGTCAGCTCGGTCTGTTCTGAGCTCACCACAATGAAAATCAGGAATGTTTGTTCAATTATACCATGAAAATGGCATGATGTAAGAATTGTGCCCTGCTGTGTACAAGGTTAGGCTTACACAAGATCTCCTCTTATCTACTTTGTACAGTTGTGGAGAAAACAAATTGAATGGGAAGTTAATGTCACTTTTTCAGTCATGTTCTGCCAACAGCAAGAACAGTCCTCAGGACAGAAAAGCTGTCAACAGAATGAGGGGAAGGAGGAACCGCAGCGAATTATACCCTGCATTAAAAAAATAACAGAGGCCACAAATATAGTGGAGTGGTCCTAGAAATTGTTGTTCTGCCTTGGCAATCTTCCTTTTTAAAAAAATAAAATAAAAGAGGAAATAAAGAGGCTGGTTCTTTGGCTAGGAACTGTAATCAAGTTGTGCCACCACTGTAGTTTTTACATTTCTGGTATTGTGTTTTGCAGGAAAGAGAGACCCACATACCTTTTGTTGCCAGCCGGACACAGTTGATTTTTGTTTCCTGAAAAATAAAAAAAAACACAAGAAAAATATATAGGAAAACATCACAGCGTGTAATTTGCCCATCTACAGTAAACACACATTCCTTTAAAAAGCTACTAAAAATACATATATATCTTTTCTTGCACTTCATCTTTAAAAATACCACCGACAGTTTTTGTTGCATAAAACACTCCACACCACTGGACTTGCTTGCAGTTGGTTCTCTTAAGTGTTGAGAAGTTGGGAGTGACAGCACGTTTCTCCACGCTCCACGTGTGAGTGATGGGTCCCACAGAAGTGCCTGATTAGCTAATAGAATTTCCCAGTTAAATGACCTGCTCTGTAATAGACTGACAAGCCTTGGGTCAAAAGTACACGCCACTGTACATCTCATTTTCATGCACCATTACTGCAAATTTTGCAAATTGGGTATTTATTTAAACACATGGCAAACAGACACCAAAGAAGTCATTTGAATATTTCAGCTCTCTGATGGATGTGGAGCAGACCAACATTCTGTGCTGCTGCCTCTGCCAAACGAGCTGTTCTAACAACCCTCACCACTGCAGCTCCTCATCGCAGAGCTGGGACAAAACCCAATGCTTTGTGTTCAATCCACCCTGGAGCCTGCAGAGCGGCAGAAACAGGATTTGGATCCAAATGTTGGGCTTGGCTTCACAAACAGCTCAGACTCTGCAGCTTTCTCAGGCCACCTCTGCTGCAAACACAACCTCTGTGGAGTCCCCAGCTCCTCATTGCTCAGCCCTTCCTGGCAGGGGTTGCTGCTGTCCAGCCTGTGATTGCCATCCAAATGGGAATGTGCTGCCTGTTAAAGAGCTGCCTCTGTCAGGCACTAATCTGCTGCAAGGCTTGCAGAGCACTTTATGCCTCTACACGTCTCAGGTGTAATGAATCCAGCATAAATTACTGTGCTGACAATGCTCCATTAATATGGAAACAACAGCCCAGCAAAGAAAGCACTGCTGAGCACCCCCTTCCATCCTCAAACAACTGGACAAACCTGGTGCAAAGCTGAATTTGCTCTTGGAGAAAATTGCTCCATCTGTGACAAATCCTCCTTGGCTGGAGCAGACACACACTGTGCCTTTCTCCTCGTGCTTTTGTTGCACATAGGAAGGGGATGATTGCAGGATCCATGCTGGGAAATGCTGGGAATCACAGGAGCAATTCCCTCTGATCCCTTTCTGTGATGCCACACAATCTGGATGTAAGCCACACTGTGTGCAGCCTAAGAACAATGAGATACTCAGAAGGACAAACCCTCCCTTTGACCTTTCCTTCAAACTCTCTTAAGGAATTCCTGGTGCCTTGAGGACAAACCATGACTATTTCCCAGTCCAGAGCGGGACTGAAGCCCTGCTCATGCCAGCAAACCAGAGACATCTCTGCTTACACCCCTCTGTCCCCCCAAAATCAGCTCCCCTGCACAACCTGCACCAACACTGGCACTGCAAAGTCACCACAGCTGCACACAGAGCTCCCCACTCCCCTCATTCCACTGAGCTGGAATTCCCAGTTATTCTGGAAATCCAAAGTTTTTGTTGCTGCTTGGGATGAATGGAGCAGGAAAAACACAGCTTTGTTTGCAGGGCTGACTCTGCACATAGTGCTGGGAACCAGAACACAGAGAGGTCCTGATGTAGTTTCTGATCTACAACAAAGGTGTTCCAGATTGCAAGGCAAGATGTTTTCCATTACCATCTGTATGGCAGATTACCTTTGTCAAGGGGACAGTTTGCCTTATCTCTCTCTGAGTGACCACAATCACTCCTCCCTGGGAGGGGACACCTGCTGATAACAGCTATGGAATGTCCCTGCATGGCTGATAAGAACTACAGCATCCCATTGGGAGATGTGAGCCCAGAGGGAGGAGCCAAGCATTCCTGCCTGGATATAATCTGGAGGTTCTGGAACACCAGCACAGCTTCTGCACTGGATTCCCCAGAGGAACAGCAGCTGCCTCTGCCCCTGGATCTTCAGAGGAAGAGACTGCACCTTTCTCCAGGATCCCTGCTCCAGCAGAACCACCCCTGACACTGCAGGAGGGCTGAGCCACAATTCCAATGGGACTGCTGCCAGCACCCTGACCCACAGGGTGTCAGGTTGGGTTCTGACTCTGCCAGTGTTGTTTTAGTTTACTGCATTGTTTATTTTATCCTTTTATTTTTCCTTTCCCTATTAAAGAACTGTTATTTTCTGCTCCCATATTTTTGCCTGAGAGCCCCTTAATTTAAAATTTATAGCAATTTGGAGGGGTGGGGAGGGTTTACATTCTCCATTTCAGGGGAGGCTCCTGCCTTCCTTAGCAGACACCTGGCTTTCCAAACCGAGACATAAGGTGAGCTGGAAAATCACCAATGAAGAGTAAAATAAAAAATTAAGATACAAGATTTTTGCAGTCTACAAGTAGGTAGACACTTGCTTACACTTTGTTGAGGAAAATTTTCTGGTGTATTTGTTGCTTCCTGCTGGCTTCAGAATGTAACAGAAATCTGGAGAAATTAGTGCTGGAAAAAGAAGAGTCTAGAATGATCTCATTTGGACATGTGTGTATTCCTGCACGAGACCCTTCCACAGGGTGATTGGGGAGACAGGATTTGTTCTGTTTGCATCTGCATCCACTGATGGCTGCACTGAGCACAGCCACAGCTCTTAGGAGAACTGGCACTGCCAAAAGCAACAGCTACAGGAACAAGATGTGGACTTCAGAACTTCATTTCAAATTGCATCTTCTGGGAAGGAAAGCAAAAAGGACCTGCACAGACACCAGCTCCCAGGGGTGCTAAGTGTAAAGATTTGAATTTAGTCCATATTCTGGATTAAGGCTGATGATTCCATTGCTTTCCACTGCTGATCTCTTTGGTGTCTCATAAAAATGAGATCCCTTTCCATTTACTCTGTTTTTCTTTGGTTGATACTGAGAATTGTAAGTTTGCATGAATCTTTTTAAGAAGAAACAAAATAAATAAATACATTTCCCCCCTCCAAAAGAAAAACAAACCCAAAACAACTAAAAATACCCAAACCCAACTAATCTAATCATCCTCCCAAAAACCACAAAACCCAGTTTCCCACAATCATGTTTGTTTTCTGAAAAATATTACTTTTGCTTCAAGGCTCTTTTCTGTACACAGTAAAGATCATAGAATGTTAATGGGTTGGAATGCACCTTAAAGTGCCACAGGCAGGGGCAATGCTTTTATTTTTATGTTTTTCCTCTAAGCTACAGTCCCCATCTTTGAATTTGTACACATTGTTTCTTGTCCTATCACTGCAAGGTGCTTCTCTTTAGCCACCAGCAAAGCAGGAATAAACAATATTGGTAATTATCAATGATCCATCCAGCTTACCTAAAGCAATGGTAAGAAAAATAATTAAATAAAGAGATAATAGTAGAAATTTTAGAAAAAAACCCCAAATATTTCCCCAAAATTCAGTCTCTGTGGTGTTTCTGAATATTCTTTCAAATGCTGCAACACTTATTTCCCATTTTATGATCACAGAAGTTTTACAAGGCCTTATATATCTACAACAATCTTAATGATACCCAGAGAGCCAACATATTCTGCATATCTGTTTCATGCTATGGCTGAACTCACAGGAGTAAATGAAATTAAGATGCCAGTACTGCTTCAGCTCTGTATCACCGCCAGGTTAAGGCAGACATTTTACAGCCAAACAGTAATGGAACAACACAGGCACATTTAAACTGGAATAGGAAAACTCTCCATGGCTACATCCTGCAGCTCCTGACCCAACCTTCACTTTCCAACATGCTCCATACCCTGAAAGCTCCCTGCAGAGTGAGCCCATCCACCTGCCTACCTCCATATCGATGGAAATTTGCTTTCTGGGACTTATTTACCAATGAAAAAAAAGAAGATTACGGAGTACTCTGATTCAAGGGTGAGCCCTGGCTCTCTTTTGAAGTCCACATATGAGCAGTGTGTGTCAGGGTGCTGCAGCCTGTTCCTGCAGGGGGACCTGCACCTTGCATCACAACCCAGAGACCCTCTGGGCCAGCCCTCTCTGCCCACACAGCTCCTGCCCACAGCCTGGAAACTGCACACCGTGAGCCTGCTTTGGCATCCCCCTGGATTTTCCAGGGCTTTTTAAAACATTCTTTTAATACAACTTTATTCTTTCATTTTAAAAGCAAAGGAGCTGCTGCTGTCGACTAATTACTGAGGTTCCTAAATGCACACTTCACTCAAGTGAAATGGATGATAAAAAAATGAGTTCTGCCTCTGTCTCTTCAGTGTTTGGATGGGAACAATTTTCTGCAGAAAAGGGCTATGAGGGCAGCAGGACATATGTTTATGTGACAGCTGCATCTTCACAACCTAAAAAGCCACATGATCTTTTTTTTTTCCCCCCTTTTCTTTGAAACTGACAGCTTGCTGTTTACAGACTACCAACAACAATGAAAGCAGCAAAGCTTTTTCATCCATCTGTTTTCACACCCACCATTTTCCCTTTCCTTTACTGTGATTATGACTTTGCAGCAGTCAAACAGAGCTTGGCTTGCCTGGAGAAGCCCCTGCCAGCCCCAGCAGGACCTGCTGTCCCCAGGGCTGCCATGGGGGCTGCCCTACAACAGGCAGAGCTTTTTAGGCACTTCAGACTGGGAACAGGCAGTTCCTGTTCCCAGTCCAGACAAGAAATCACCACTCTCCCCTGGGCCTCAGTTCCAGCTTTAGTTCCCCAGGTCCCAGAGCTGAACACGGGATTTGCTGGCAAACTGCTTCACACAGGGTAGAAACCATGGGCTTGTCCAGCCTTAAGGAGTTATTTATTTGGTCCTCAACAAATTTTGCCCAAGTTCAGGAGAGCTCTAAATTGTGTGGTTATTTTCTATGCCGTTGCAGCCAGTGGTTTGCAGTCTTAAAATATGCCTGTGCAGGGTCAATGGACTCCCCTATAATTTTTATTGCCAGCTTCAGGAAATTGCTATTTCCTTTCAAAGACTATTATTGCTATTCCAATTATCAGCTTCTTTTTTTTTAGTATCTGTGTCATTTGGAGAAGGGAGGTTTAACAAAGTGGTTAGGGCTTTTATTATTTACAATAGGAAGTTATGTCAATGATCTGGAGTTGATGATTGGATACCCACTCCTCTCAACCTCTCAAAAATGAGGTAGGCTGGGGGAGGATTTTATTTATTACGCAGAAAACACTCAGGTCCACATCCTCTGGTAAACCAGATGTGGAAACAGGGGCGTACAAAGCGTGAAGTGTTCCCACAGCTGCTTTGTTTCTGTGCCAGCACCTCCAGGATGAGGTTAAGAAGGAGTGAATGTGAGTGGATAAACTGTACACCCAAAATCCTCCTGAACACAGAGCTGGTTAGTAGCTCACAGAAGTGATGCAGGCAGCCCTGGTGCCATTTCATCTTTCAGAGCACAGCTTGTGCTGAGCTCAACCTTTCTTTTTTTTTTTTTTTTTCATGGCCATCTCCAGAGGGATGAATGGCATCTCTCTGCTGGCAGCTCTATCCATACCTCCCAAATGTCCCAGAAGAATAATGCTGTGTGCTGTGAGCAGACCTGTCAGCATCAAGAAATCCAGCCTCAACTCCCCTGATAATAATGAGCTGCCCGATTGTGCATGTAGTACAAGTCATTAGAGAGGCAAAAAATCAATAGGAATCTTGGTAGAGTCTATCATTCCCTCAAAAAAATAATATTCTCATTGATTCCTGCAGTGCTACTTTTCACAATTCTGGGTTGAAGACATCAGTCACTGGTTGGACCACCAGGCTGGCAGAGCAGCTGGCAGCATCCCCCCATCACTCCCAGCTGTGTTACACAGGCTCCTGCTCATCTCCCATTTAAAGGAAAAATGGCCAAGAGTTATTGATTGTAACTGTGCTGTTACAAATTTCATTTTAACTCAATGAGGTAAAATGCAGCTCCAGAAAGGATTTTTTTTTTTTTTTTTAGGGAGCTCTGGTTTCTGAGCTGCTCAAAAATTCAGGCAGGTTTCACATAGCAGCCAAAAATTCTCCCCATTGGAGTGTGGTGCTGGATCAGCAACCAGAAAAAGGCCTGGGGACAACCAAACCTGCAGCATCTCAGTTTGATTACTGAGCCAGTGTAAGGATGAGGAGCAAAATGGGGTTGTCAACCTGGCCTCACCTTCCAGAGGGAAAAATACTGGCAGGGCTGGAGTTTGAAAGGGGCTGAGCTCAGGGAGGGTTTTCAGACAAGCAAACCTTCATGCTCTGTCAGGCAGCCATCTGTAGCAGGTGGCAGCAGGACAAGCAGCAAACATCAGATCCCTACCTGGATGGCTGTGAGAGTGTCTGGAGATCCTGGCAGAGCACAGCCAAGCCAAATGTCCCCTCTGCTTCTGTGCCACCTCTTGCGCTGACCCCTTCTCTCAGCTAAGCAGTAACTAATGGTGCTCCTCACTCCCACAGCCACCAAGCCTGGAGCTTCTGCGTGCCTTTCCTCTCTTTCCCCTCTCTCACTTCAAACTCTGCCACTTTTCAGCTCAGCATCTGGCTGTCAGCAGTGCCTGGGAGGGAAGTTCACACGATTTGGAAGTGTTTTGTGTAACAAAACTGAACTCAGTCTCACCAGGCTCTGCTCGGGCTCTGGAGGCAGCACCACAGTGACCAAGGTGCTCCCAAGTGCCCAGGAGATGGATCCAGCCAGCCCCAGCTTTTCCATTCACACTCTGAGACAACCACAACAGTGCACAAGAGGAGGCAGAAGAGCTGGTGATCTGCCTCTGCAGCAATTTGCCACACTTGTTTTGCATCCAGCTGTTAATTATGTTCCTTTCAGTGTAACAATCAGAGCTAATGGCTGCAGAGCAGACGGGAACACCAAATGAGCACAGCCCTCCATGTACAGAGGAGCTCAAACAATGCACAACTCCTACAACACTCCTAACCTCCTCCTAATCAAGCTTTTTGACCAAATCCAGGCTGTTTCTTGAAATTAGGCTCTCCCCAGAGCCCTCTGTTTCCAAAGGAAGATGTTCTGGTTCACTGCATGAGGGCTTCTCATTGCAGCTTCCAGGTGTGGAAAGAAATTTCATCATTCCACAACTGTCAGTGATTAATGAAACTATGGAATAGCCTAATTAAAAAATGAGTGGCAATGTTCTGTTAAGTTTTTTCATGTGTAAGGGAACATAAGGCTCTGCTTTAACCCTGCTAGATTGTTATTGTTGCAGGTTTTTTGCAGATGCGCCTTATCAAAAATCATGGAATGGTTCTGGTTGGAAGTGACCTTAAAGACCATACAGTTCCAATGCCCTTCCATGGCAGGGGCACCTTCTATTATCCCAGATTGCTCCAAATCCTATCCAGCCTGGCCTTGGTCACTTCCAGGGATGGAAATGCCATTTTGCAGCCATAATTATTTGTAGGATTTTCCAAGACCTGGATTTGGAAATCCTTTCCAAGGATTTTAAAAGCTGCTCAGGTTACAGACAAGTGAAAACTCAGAACTTTTAAATACAAATGATACCTGCAAATAATTCTGCAAATGGAACCAAAACCTGCTATTCACAGGTGCAAATTGACCCTAATGTTTGAAACATGGGGCTTAATGGTTTTACCAAGGACCAGAGGGGATCAGAACAGAAGCTACACCTCTGAAGATCCATATTCCACTCTTGGGCATTTCCTCTATACTTTTACCCACAGCACTACACTTTGAGGATATATAAAGCATATCCTGTAGAAATATAAATGATTAACACGGGAGGAAATTGCTTTCTCAAATAGGAATTTACTGTGTCTGGCTGGACACTTCTCATCCTGTCATGAGCTGTGCATTGTCGCATTAAAACTATTTGATTAACTTCTGCTTAAAAAGCCCTCCTGTTAGGACAGCCCAAGCAAGTCATCCTTTTTTGAGTCCTTAACACCTAGAATGTAGGGTGAGATGCAGGAAAAGCAGGAACACCAGTGTTCCCTGAATCCAGAACACCAAGGGAAGCTACACTTCCATCCTCACAACCCATTTATGGAATATTATATTGTACTTAAGCAAATAAAGTTTCTTCTTCCCTGGGGATCCATTCTCTAGCAATTAACTATCACACATGGGGGAGCTAACTAGAAACAGAGAGACATATACATATAGTCACAATTTCTATTATAAAGGCAAATCCAAAACTGAATTAATTGAGCAGTGCTGGAAAGAAACTGTATGGCTAGAAAGGAAACCAAGGTGAAAACCAGCGCAGTGTTGAAGAGATTTTGTACTTGTCAGCCACACAGCTGAAGCTGTGCAGGAAAATGGTGATAAATGAAGGATGTAAAGCACTCAGATGTGTTGTGAGCACTCGCTGGCACTGCCAGCCTGTGAAACCATCCCAGTCCTCTGCAATGTGCAGCTGCATTTCAGGTGTAAAAGCCACTAAAGCCTGCACTGTTCACCTTTGACTGATTTTTGTAATTTTTCTCTCTCAGGGGCGATATCATAGAGAATTTATCTATGTTAAAATTAAATTTCTGAAAGCACTGGCAAACATGCTAATAATAGCAGACTCTGCTACCCAAATTTGTGATGCCTTGTTAATGCTCTAAGACTCTTCAGGAGGCCAGAGTGGCAAATTCTCTTGTGTTATGTATGAAGGGAAAACAGCTGGGGAGCCAGAGGGGAGGAAGGTGATCCACTGAGGCTGGGTCTGGCCTGAAACAGGAGAGGTAAAAGGCCACAAATTACCCTCAGCTGGAAGAGAAGAGGGAGGAGAGGCCTCCTGTTGTCCTGTGAAGGGATGGGGTGTGTTGTGGCATTGTGCATGTCATTGGAGTCTGAGAATGGCGTGGGCTATGTTTCCTGGCCAGTCTGCATTTTAAACCAAATATCCCAGGGTAAAGATATGTAAAAATACAGAATTGCAGAGGGGTAGGACAGAGATGCAGACAGTCCCCACTGCAGTACCTGACTTCCTCAGGCTGGAACTCCCCACCACAAGTGCTGCATTAGGATATGGCCAAGTGCAAGCTCCAAGGTAATCCAAATTCATAACATCTCCTCCAAAATCACAAGCACTGTGAACTATCAAGACACTGCAATTATGGCTCTTAAAAGCACAATAGCCCCTACTCTGACATTCATGCTTATTGAAGGATAGAAAAAAATATCTAAATTCTAAGCAGCTCATTTAGTAAATCACATGGCAGCATGTGCCTTTACAGAATCAGGGCCCTCAAGAGATTTCTCATTGGATCCGAGCATCAGAGAGAGATTTGAGTGAAGGACAAGTAATGGCATGCTTGATTTTCATCAGATTTCTGTAAGAGGGTAATAAGAAGGAGAAGTTAAACCAGCATCCAATCGAGAAGGAACGAGAATGATGAGGAGGACAGGGAGAGGCAGCCACACCTACAGAGGCAGCTCAGTTTTCCCTGCACTTACTCCATTGGCCTTGCTAAGAGCCTGGAAGTATATGCTGTAGCTTTTCAGGGGAGAAAGAGGAGCGTTCCAGTAGCCGTTGTAGGTCTTGTTGTCGCCCACGGTGAAGGGCTGTGTGACGGGAAGGTTGACGGGCTTCAGCTCAGCTGCAAAGTAGTGTGGGGAGTCCAGGCTGGAGGCGTTCTTGTAGCTGACTGGCACAGAGAAGCACTCGATGATGTCTGCAGCTCTCCGGGCTTTCTGCAGCTTCTCCTCCTTGACAACGAGCTGGTAGACACTGGGAGGGAGAGAGAGAAAGGTGAGATTAGAGACCCCAGAGCCTTCAATGTCAGCAAGAAATAAAAGGACAAGAGCATAGGAAAGTCAGACACACGCAGCTGAGGCATCCCAGTGTGAAAAGTGCATATTATACGGCTCTATGCAGATATTTACCATATGTATTTTGATGTATTGATTAGTAGTGCTCTATTAACATTTTTATAATATATAAATGTAGTCTTGTAATTAAAAGGTAACTTCTGCAGTAAAAATAAGAACTATGTTAGTGGGATTTTTTTAAGAAAGGAATGAGGTACTTGCACAAGATAGCAGCCACAGGACACCTCAATCTTTCAGAGAAAAAGAATTTATTGCCCTCTTATCAGAAGAAATTAACTTCTTCCCACCTTGAAGGCACTGTTAGGATTCAGAGGAAGAAGCTGACACTGACCAGACAGAATCCTCTGTTTGAATGGAATTTATGCATCATGGATGAGGTGTATGAATATGCAACAGGCTGTTGTTTTTAAGGGTTAATCCTCTGCTAACGTGGGTCCTTTTTCAGGCTCGTGCTGCCCAGAAAAGGTACCCAGACGTCCATAACTCTTTGTTTCCATTGTCTCATATTGTCCTAATTGAAATTGTCCAAATTATTATTACTCTAATTGTATTACTATTTTTATAACAGTTTTATTACTATTAAACTTTTAAAATTTTAAAAACAAGTGACTGGCGTTTTTCACACCAGCAAGCACAGCTCCTGGTGCAGCAGCAGCAGGGGCAGTGGCCACTGAAAGTCACTGTGGGGCAAGATGCTGGCCATGTGCTCTGTTGGTTCAACTGAGTAAATCAGGATCAACCTGGGTGAAAGAGCAGATTTCAGCCATGTCACTCTAGGAATAGCTAATAAAATATCCAGTCTAGAATGAAGTTTTAATGTGCTGAACGTTGGCAAGCAGAGGGTTTCTCCTTCAGCCACCAAAGTGAAACATGAATTGTTTGCTTGGACCAAAAGGTGGCTGCAGTGGAGGAGAGCACGAGCAGGTGGCAATGGTGTCAGGTGCCTGTGGGAACAGTTTCAGGGTGAAAAAAGCTGTTTAGGCCAAAAAGAATCTTGAACATCACTTTTTTTGGCCCTCCCTCATATCATGATGTCCTCATAAGGACCTGCTGAGGCCCTGGCACAGGGTGCCCAGAGCAGCTGTGGCTGCCCCTGGATCCCTGGCAGTGCCCAAGGCCAGGCTGGACAGGGCTTGGAGCAACCTGGGACAGTGGAAGGTGTCCCTGCTATAGCAGGAGGTTGAAACTAGATGGGCTTTAAGTTTCCTACCAACCCAAACCATTCTGGTATTCTATGACCTCTTTTTGGGACATCCTGCAATGTAGAATCCTCTAATTCCCAATGGCAAGTCTCCCTCTACCTTCCATCCCTTGAGGACTGTTTATGTACTGAGCAGGTGGCTTTAGAGCTCCCTCAATCCACGTTTGTTTCAAGAAACAGCAACAACTCCTCATATTCTCTCCGACTCTATGAAATAGTAATCCTTTTTGATTCCTGCTAAGCTTTTGGCCATTATGATATATAATAGCAATCTTGTTATTTCTACTTTACTATTCCAGGCTCAGAGCTTGCAAGGCATTCAAATGCACTCTGGTTTTGTTTTTCTTTTCCTTTCCTCCTCAGGCAGCTACCAAAGCCCTGGAGTTCCATGCTGCTATAGCCCAGGCAGGTTTCACTGTCTGTTTAACACCACTCACACACTCGACAAAGAGAGATAGGGCTGCAGTCATTTTGCTTCGTGTCAGGCTATTCAGATGTGCTGCCCTCACCTGTCTGTGTCAGGCTGGGCCTTTGTTCAGGCAGACAGGGGAGATGGATGGAGAGATTGGGACCAGCCCGCAGTGTGTCACTGTCCCTGCATTCACAGGCTCCTTGCTGCACAGAGACTGGGCTGGGGAATTTCCAGCATGGCAACAGCTCATCAGTGCTCCCTGAGGAGTTCTGGCTCCTCCAGCACACAGGAGGAGTGAAGAAGCCCCAGCTCCTGTGTTGTATTTGTGGGGTGCCCCGTGGCAGGCAGGAATGATGAGTCTGACTCCATGTTCTCAGAAGGCTCATTTATTACTTTATTATACTATATTATATTAAACAATACTATACTAAACTATACTAAAGAATACAGAAAGGATGCTTACTGAATGTTAAAAAGATAATAATGAAAACTGGCGACTCTCTCCAGAGTCCCAACACAGCCTGGCCCTGATTGGCCAAAGAGTGAAAACAACTCCCAGCAGAATGCAATGGAACAATCACCTGTGGGTGAACAATCTCCAACCACATTCCACACGTGAGCACAACACAGGAGAAGCAAATGAGATAAGAATTGTTTTCCTTTTCTCTGAGGCTTCCCAGCTTCCCAGGAGAAAATACCTGGGTGAAGGAATTTTTCCAGAAAATATGACAGTGACATTCCTTCTTCGCAATTCCCAGAGCCTGGGGCCCATGGGGATCTGGCTCATGCTCTGCTGACAGCAGGGCAGGCAGGGAAGAACTTGGAAACCATTTGGTTCCCACTGCCAGACACAATCCCAGCTAATCTGTACAAGCATGAGCAATTTATGAGTTACTCAATAGCAAAGCTGTCCTTACCCTGGCGTTTGCTAATGCAGCTGGGGGTGCTCAGCCTGGAGAAAAGGAGACTCAGGGCTGCCCCCATCACTCTCACAGCTCCTGAAAGGTGCCTGTGCTCAGCTGGGGCTGGGCTCTTTCTGCAGCAGCCCTGACACAGCCAGAGCACACAGCCTCGAGCTGCACCAAGGAAATACAGGCTGGAGATTGGGGAAAAGCTTTTACAGAAAGAGTGATAAAGCTCTGGGATGGCTGCCCAGGGAGGTGGTGCAGTCCCCATCCCTGGGTGTGTTTAACAAAGCCTGGATGTGGCACTGGGGGCCAGGGTTGAGTTGAGGGGTTGGGGCTGGGTCGGACTCCATGATCTTGAAGGTCTCTTCCAACCCAGTGAATCTGTGAGTTCTGTGAATTCTGTAGCAGGAGCACCAGCTGCACAGACTGCAACCCCATCAACATTTTGGAAATCTGTCTTCCTCCTACAGTTCATCAGAACCTTTAATAAATGATTTTAGACCTTCTTTGCTATTTATTTTGCAATTTTAAAAAGACAAAACCAGGTTTCCAAGCAACATTTTAAGGATTATTGTTGAGGATGCAGTGGGAGCTGCAAGCCTGTTCAATACAAACCCTCTCCTCAGCTCAGCAATAGCAAATCATACTGGGCTGGTTTGGGCACTGTTTACTGAGAATGTACATGCTTATTCTGGCCCTTCTCTCTGGCCATAATAATCTACACTACTGGGAAAGTTTGTCATTTTGTCAGCCATGTGCAAAATTGTAGCTGGCACTTTTATGGACATTTGCCAGATACCTTCTAACCTAAAAACATTTGGTTTCTGTTTTGTCCAATGCTAAACACTTGCATTTTCTGGTCATAGAAAATGTTTCCTTTAGGTATATAGACAAATATGTATGTATAGACATAGATAATTCTGCTTACAGCCTGCACAGAGGCCAATAACTCCCTCATCCTCTCTCCCAGACCTAAGGGTGATGCTCAGTCTCTCAGTCATCCCACTTGCAAGCCATGAACTCGTGCACTGTCTCTCTTTGGAGAAGGGGAAGCTCCCAGGGACATGAACTGCCAGGTAACTGAACTCTTTCCCAATCATTAGAGCACTACAGACACTTTTCATCATGAGCAAGAGTTTTGATACCTAAAGAACCCAGTCACAGATACTCTTTTTGCCTCTATTCTTTCACATTTTCTCTCTCCCACTTAGCTGTTAACATACTTCTTCCCTTCACAGGGATAACTCACTCTGGTAGTGGCCTGAAATTTTACTTTTAATGTTAATTCTTTTGAAATGAATCAAGGTTCCTCTGGAAGCACAATGGTGTGCTCACAAATTTTCAGCTGGGGTGTAGCAATTGTCCCCTTTGTGCTCAAGTTAAAATCCTGTTCATCTCCTGCTCAAACTCCTCGTCCATGGAACAGGCATCTGAGCTAGCACTGCTGTCACTGCTCCCTCTGGCTAAAAACCCTCCTCTGGTGACACTCAGGGTGGGTTTCATGGCATTTTTCTTCACAGTGACCAACACAGCAGCCTCATCTTTGCCCTGATTGCTTGGTTTGGGGTCCAGCACCCCCCAGCCTCGCTCTTCTCTGAGCCTGGCCCCTCTCAGAGGAAGTGGTCGAGCAGCCAAGAGCATGTTTGAGTTCAAAGCTTGCTTTGGGCTGAAGATATCACTCTGAGCTCTGGCTCCCTTTTAGCTGGTTACTCTGGGTCTCACTTTCTGTTTTGATCCTGGTATTTTGATCTGTCTCGACCTTCCAGAAGGACAGGGATTCCCAGTTCACCCCAGCAGGGGGACACAGACTGGCACAGACTCTTTTTTTTTTCCTATCATTGTGGGGTTTTGTGTGAAATTTTTTTTGTGTTTTGTTTTGAGTTATTCTCTTCCTGTTTTGTTTATACCTAGGAACAGAATTTCCCTGCCTGCCTTTAGGGCATTTTCAGAGATCAACTTCTCTGCATTAACCCATGAAGTGCTGCACAGCAAGTGCTTCTACACCTGCACTGAGGTGCTGTTGTAACTTGGAGCAAAAACCCACCAACCCTACACCCAAATGGAATTGCTGTGGGAATTCTGAGTGGCAAATATCCTATTACCCACCCCAAAGTTTAGCAAACCATCTGCATTACTACAGCATTTCTCAGCAGAGTGAAACCAATCCAGCTTTGCTCAGAAGATGGGAACTTGGTGGGATGCACCACAATCCCCAAGAACGTGGTTGGGCACTAACTCAGGATAAACTTGGTGAGTAGGATCTGCCCTTCTGGCCTAAAAGAGCCCCTCAGCTGCACTCACATCTCTGGGTCAGGGCTGAGCAGGGTCTCCCCTTTGCCATTTGCTATCCCTGCTATCACCAGTGTGAGTACAGACAAGAGAAAGGAGGAGTGGTGTTCCAAAAAGTGGCACTGGAGGGAAGGATAAAAAAAGCAAGAGGGCAATGAAAATAAGGAGGAGATACCCAAACTATTGTAACAGCTCTGATTCCATCTACCAGGTAGGCAGTACCAGGGATCTCCTGGGGCTCTCCCCATCTCAGGCTTCAGAGCTGCTGCTCCCAGGCAGGATCAGCTGCCATGGCTTTCCTGGCAGGAATCAAAGCCTTGGCTGCAAACACCCAGCTGGATATGAGAGTCGGTGTCATACACAGGAATGACATTAAAAGAGACAACAAAAACAGAGCATTCAAACTCCTACACGAGATATCAACGTCAGTGCCAGTGGAATGAAAGATGATACAGCCACACTGACTCCTGCATTCCAGTTTTTAATGTCAGGACACATTTGGAAACACTGCAATCAAACACACATGGATGTGCTGCAGGGTGCTGGTGAGCAGGGGCTTTGTGCTCCCAGTGCCACCCCAGCCCACTCTGGTGCAGCCAAATAATGCTGCTGTCCCTGAAAAAAACACCAGGGACTGCTTTCCAAACATCCACAGGCTCTGCTCTGCAGACAGCTCTCGAGGGATTCTCAAATCTGAGCCACAAAACAAATGCCTGACCTCCTAGAAAGGTGGGGAGCCGAGTGCCCTGTGTGCAGCTGCACACTCTGATTAGAAAAGGAGGCCAAAACTGGGCTCCTTTATAAATTTCAAAGGCCTTAGATAGATAAATCCACATCAATTTAATAGAAGCTTTTAAAAGTTTTTGACAGCTTGGCTGTAAATCACTGATAAAAGCACCCACCATAATGGGCCACAGCACAAGTGTTGTCTGCAGAGGAATGAAAGGTGCCCTTATCACCAGCTACAAGGTAATTTTTTAAATGATGAGTTCCCTATTCAGTGAAAAAAAATAAACATTCCCAGTCACAGCCCATTTGCTGTGATGGAGATCTCTCTGTTTGCCTCAGGCTTCTCCTTTCCCTGATCTTGAGGTGTTTTTTGTTGGGTTTTTTTTTTTTGTGTTTTTTTTTGGGTTTTTTTTTGAGGATGGACTGAGACAATACTTATCCACAAATTAAGACCACTCTCAAAGTCTGAATGTAGGACACACAGGAATATGGGGAGGAAAAGCTGAGTCAGTGCTCTCCATAAAGCCTCCAACATCTGGCCCATGCACTTTGGTATCCTGACACATCAACCAGTTGAAACATTCACTACACTCTTGATAATGAGAGGGTAGGAAAAGGAATATAATTTCTTTGTAACCTTGCAGTGATCCACTCACCTGAATTATTAAATCTTAAAAGGAACAATGTTTCAGCAGCTGAGTACTCCCTCTGGACCAATCTTGTTATTAAACTTCCCTTCACATCATATAAAGATTTAATATATTTTCATTTAACACATAAATTTATTATCAGCCATATATTATTTTCAATATTATTTTCTCCCAGGGAGCAAAAATAAGTGGCAATTAGTACAGCTTGATCTTGTAGTGCTTTTTTTTTTTTAGCAGACTACGGTGAGCTGGTTTTGTTGTTCATCCTACAGAGAACAGGAACTTGCCACTTCTAGCTCAGATGAACACATTACTTCCAGAGTAACTCTTTGATAGGCTACAGGAAATAAGAGAGTAGTGAGTTCCTTGTCACTGGTTATTTTAATTCAAAGAATGAAGGACAAAAAGGAGCAAATGAAGGAAGGATTTGGGCATCCCCATGTGGGATGTTGTGACCGTGTTCACAGGGGTCTCATGCTGAGGGAAGAGATGAGGATCTGACTCCATGTTTCAGAAGGCTGATTTATTATTTTATGATATATATAATGTTAAAACTATACTAAAAGAATAGAAGAAAGGGTTTCATCAGAAGGCTGGCTAAGAATAGAAAAAGAAGGAATGATAACAAAGGCTTGTGTCTCAGACAGAGAGTCTGAGCCAGCTGGACTGTGATTGGCCATTAATTAGAAACAACCAACATGGACCAATCCCAGATGCACCTGTTGCATTCCACAGCAGCAGATAACCATTGCTTGCATTTTGTTCCTGAGGCCTCTCAGCTTCTCAGGAGGAAAAATCCTAAGGAAAGGATTTTCCATAAAATATCATAGCTACAGATGTGGCAGCTGATGTGGAGCTGGACATTGAATTTCCACTCCTGCACATATTCTATGGAAGGAACAGATCCAACTATTCCAAAAAGGCCATCAAAACCCATGAAAATGAACCTCAAAAAATACTGTCTGACCTGCACAGAGGTAAAGAAAAGGCATCAGCAGCACATGAACAGGGACAAAGGTACAATAAACAGAGGAACAAACAACCACTTCAGCTTCTTCCCCCTTGTGTGCCACACGAGACTCCAGCTACAGATACTGAGCACCAGCTTTTTTATCATTTGATTATTCCATTTAACTTGTGATCCTGTTAAATTTGGTTGAGCCAAAGTAAGTATATCTGTATATATCCATGAAGGTTCATCACATTTATTCTGACAGTATGGAGCCATCTCCCAGGATACTGGGATGGCAGAGGGTTTGATGTGCTGCCTGACACCCACATTTAGAATTCAGATTAGCCATTGGAAGTGCAGATGCTTGTTTTATGGCCAAGCTGCCTTCAGTGATTGCACACGGAGACACAAGAGTAGCATCAACATCTTTATTTCCCCCTCTTAAAGATATTGAGATCAAAGCCTGAATTCTGCCACAGAGACAGCAAGAAATAAAATAATGGGAATTTGGAAGAAAGGTACTCCATATCTCAGTACTCTGTATTATTTACCCTAAAAAATGGTGACATTAAACCGCAAATAAGTATTTCTCACAATGTGCCTCCAGCCCCACCATGAATCTGCATATGGGAGATAACCCAATCCAAGTCTAAAAAAGCTTTATATAACACACATTCCCTAAAGCTTACAAATCCCAAGGGATAGCTGCCGGAAAGGCTGATGCTGGTTGCTCTGAGCACCCACTGCAGCACTGCTTTCCCTGGGTTCCAAGGGTGAATTTCCTGACCAGGCACCTCCTGCAATCAAACATTCAGGCACCCAAGAGTCAACTCCCCAGAGAGCTTCCAAGTTCATGAAGTTTTCTGGGTGCCAACAGGTGCCAATATGCTCCTGAGAACTGAGTTAGTGCCTTCATGTATTCTGAAATGTCACCCTCAGTATCTCCAGTAGAATTTTTAATCAGAAGCTCTGAAAGTAATCTACAAACCATAATGAACTGTGTTTCACAGCCACCTAGGACACACTGACAGGACCCAGTGCTCTGTTCTGCAATTTTCTGTCTATTTAAGAACAGATTCGAAACACATTAAAATCAATTAAAGATTGCTACTGCTGCTATTGCACTCTGGAACAGCTCCATGCAGAATACAATATGCTGAGGTGAAGGTTTGCTTTCAATAAACAGTTTCATGCAGAAAATAGGGGGAGAAAAAGAGATTGTTCTACAGTGTTATCTTCTAGAATGTGCTTGGCTATTTCAAAGACTCAAAAAGTGGCCCATGAATATTGGGCTGCACTGCCATCAATCAGCTTGCTCACATCTGCAAGGCATTCACAAAAATAAAGCTGATAATAGTGATGCTGCTTGAGGAAATAGTCTCTCATATTGCAAAGTTATTCACACCAGAGCCTTCATTTTGGAGTTATTTTTGCATGTTCTTTTAACAGTCATTTAAATTAAACAACTCTTCTACTACACTCACTAAAGTTGAAGAATACCCAAAAAAAAAAAAAAGATTCAAATTCAGCCAAATTTGTAAAAAATGGCATAAGAAGAAGAGATGGTAATTACTGCCATTGCAATGAAAAAAAACCTGCTGAGACAGAGCCAACAATAATGAAATCCATTTAATAATCAAGAAGGCTGGGAAGAGAGTCTCTTCACATTTTCTTCCACTCTCATATTCAGCTCAGTGCTCCAGATTTACTACTAGGGCATGTCAGACCCTGAAATTCATGAAACAAAAGGTAACGATTTCACACTTGGATAAAACCATTTGGAGTCATCCTTTTCACACAGGCATTCTTTTACTGCTAGAATTTCAGGCTTTGTTAAGTTCCTCTAGCGATTGGAATGGGCTCTAGAAAAAGTGAGGGCGTTTCAACGCCTGCAGGTTCCTCTCAGGGGACAGGGATGGGGCTGTGCTGTCCCCAGCCAGCAGCAGGAGCTCTGTTTGAGGAGCTGAGCACTGTGTCAAGCCTGAGGAAACAGCAAACCCTAACAAAACGTTTGTGTTTGCAGAAAAGCATCCTGCCAGTGTCACTCCAACAAATGCTGTCTTTTTGGCCAGGATGCTTTGTCTGAAATTCATTTGCGGTCTCATACATACAACCCCCACAGCTGACTGAAAAAATGAAAGCTCTGTTGGAAGGTGTCTGTGTGGGGGGGATTGTTTGTTTTGGGTTGCTTGGGGTTTTTGGGATTTTTGGTGGTGGTGGTGGTTAGGTGGGGTTTTTAGTAAAAAAAGTGAGAGTGTAATGTCAAATATTCCACAGTCCATCGTGGGTTGCACAGGTTTTATGCTGACAGACCCCTGAGGTACAGCAATTATCCCACTGTTGCAGATATATAAACAGTGGCATGGGGCATGTGACTCTGTCTGATATCACAGCATCAGTTGTATGTAAACAAATCCACACTTTCCTGTCCGATATTCCTCCATCCACCCACCAGCCAATATGTCCTGTCTAATGGAGTCTGGAGTATCCAGGCTGAACACATGCTATTCCTACCAAATCTTTCAAATGAGGGGAAAAAAAAAGGAGAAAAAAGTGACTTTTGAGCATCACTAGAGATGCGACCTGCAGTGATAAGGGAGGAGCAGACAGTGCTGGGAAAGAGGAGTTTGGAGACTGGCTCTGTCTTAAAATTGCACCACACAAAAGATGCAACAGAACCATGAACACCACTAACAACATTGTGCCAATAATTATTGATTAAATAATGCAGCTCTGAGCAACCTGGGATAGGGGAAGTTGGAACCAGGTGAACTTTAATGTCCCTTCAACCCACATCATTCTGTGCTTCTGTGATTCTATATGTGCACACCTAAACACCCCTGTGTGTACCTACACAGAAATATGTCTATTAAAATCAATTTTTCCAACCTCATAAAGTTCCACCCACCATGACTCTTCTCTCAATGAAGAGGCTATGGAAAGGTATCCAAAAATCCAAATATTCCCATATAGCTCTAAGCAAGTCTGGCCATCACCACAGCCTCTGTCCACATCAAACAAAATGTGGTGACACTCACAAAACCTAAGGAGCAGTTCAGAACACAGCTGTATTCACTGACCATAAAGAAGGATTTGTGTACTTAAAGGGCATTTTCCCCAGCTGGATCATTTGCCTTAATAAAAGATGCAATTCAGACTTGCAGAAAGACCATCCCCAGCCCACCAGAACGTTGCTCCTGCATCTGTTTACTTGTACATTACTTGTACTCTCTTAAACGCTTTAAATTCTCTACTTAATCTTCTGGAAAGTACAAAAAAAAATAAATTTAAAAATAGAAAAAAATTTCAAAGCTCTGTGTTCCATTATCTCAACCATCTCTATAAACCTGACCTGGCTTCCAACCCAGATTAGCCATAATAGCTGCTGCTCCCTGGTGCAACTGTCCCAGTCTTTGCCTTCATAAAAGATGCAATTCAAACTTGCAGAAAGACCATCCCCAGCCCACCAGAACAGTGCTCCTGCATCTGTTTACTTGTACATGTGTCATATTACTTGTACTCTCTTAAATGCTTTAAAATCTCTATTTAATCTTCTGGAAAGTAAGAAAAAAAATTAATTAAAATATAAAAAAAAAAAAGAACCAAAGAGCATCTCAAAGCTCTGTGTTCCATTATCTCAACCATTTCCATAAACCTGAGCTGGCTTGCAACCCAGATAATAGCTGCTGCTCCCTGGTGGAACTGGCCCAGTCTTTGCCTTAATAAAAGATGCAATCAGACTTGAAGAAAGACCATCCCCAACCCACCAGAACACTGCTCCTGCATCTGTTTACTTGTACGTTACTTGTACTCTCTTAAATGCTTTAAATTCTCTATTTAATCTTCTGGGAAGAAAAAAAAAAACAAAACAAAACAAAATAAAAGACACCAAAATGCCAAAAAACAAGAACAACAACCAAAAAAAAAACCAAAACAAAAAAAAAAAGAAAAAAAAACCAAAAACACACACACACAAGAAAAAAAAAAAAGGTATTTCAAAGCTCTGTGTTCCATTATCTCAGCCATCTCCCAAAGCCTGACCTGGCTTCCAACCCAGATTAGCCATAAGAGCTGCTGCTCCCTGGTGCAGCTGGCCCAGTCCCTCTCTCCAGCTCAGGGCTGTTTTCTGCTGGCAGATTAGAGATAATGAGTGCAGACAGAAACAGCTTTCACTGCACCAGGAGCTGATGTGAGTGGCTTTGGAGGTGTCTCTTCCCTCCTGAGCCACCTGCCATCTGTTTAATCTACAAAAAAATAAGCCAAACCCCACCTCTGTTTTGTTAATGTTGCTTTGTATTAGACAGGCATCGCTGATTGAGGTCCTGTCATCCTCAGCAAGTGCTGGTTTAACACCAGGAGGATTTTTCAAGGACAAAAAGAGCCAAAGTGGTTCTTGAACGACCTGCAGGGCAAGGAGAGACCATGGCAAACCCTTACTGGGACTGTGCAGCGCCTTCTGCCATGCCCTCCATAAAAGCAGCAGCTTGAACAAGAGTATTTGCAATATTTGCATATATTCTCAGTCAGAATTAATTTGGGTTTTTCCAATGGCTTTCATCAAATTAGGTTCATTTGGATGCAGAAATAATCTAGCTGGGAATTCAAGCTTCCTCTGCCTTTTCCACAGCCACAGCTACCATGCAGGGAAAACCCACACAGAAGAATCTGATGTTTTTCTTAAGACAGAACACTAGAAACATAATTGCATGAGGTCATGTCTGTTTGGATATTTTTTAAATTAAGAAGCTAAGAAAAACACTGGGAAAAAAGAGAGAACCTGCTCTGTTTACAACCTTCTGATAAACTTCATTACTCAACTACTCCCACTCCTGTGGTCAGTGTGCAATGATGATGAGCTCTCCTGGGGAAGGCTGGCACAGATTTTCAGCACCTGAAGCTGCAGGAGTATCCACCAGCTCCTTTCCACTTTTTCTAGACACGTTTTGCTTTCCAGAGAGTGCAAAATTGCCATGCTTCTGATACCAGGGAGAAATCTAAAATGGTGCCTTCACAACAGGATCTGCTGCCCCAGAATGAAGGGAAATTGAGGATAGAGGGAGTGGGAAAGTCCCAAGGATAAGAACTCCTCTCAGAAATTCATCCATAAACACCTCCCACCCCCACCACAGTGGGAATGGGATGGATTTAAACGTTAGGAGATTGTGTCTGACAATCCTGCAGTCCACCAACTCCCTTCAAAACCGAGAGTATTTTTTACAAAAGAGCAAACATTACCTATAGGCTGTGTGTCCTTTGGCAGAAAAAAGCCCTCAACCTGCATCAACATCAGCTCCTGCAGCTCCTTAGGGACCTGGCAAGGTGGGCCACAAGGGAAATTGGTATTTCCTCCTTCTACTGTTTGACTTTCCCACTAGAAATACTGCACAATCTGCCTCCTCCTTGCACCATGACTGCTCTGAATGACACCAGCCCCATTTCCCCTTCCTTCTGCACTGCAAGCAAATCCTTCACCCTTCCTGGCTCTGCCTTTTGCTTTTGGAAAACCATAGTGCAAGGAAAGCTGGAATTATGGGGAGGCAGAAGAGCATCATGGCTGCAGAGGTTTATTCCTGAGAATTGTCTGGCTGCATTTATGATAATCCCTTCATTCCATCTGCATCCCACGCACTGGTGCAGCAACCCCATTTTCTAGTTCCAAGAAATTATGCATTCATTATGGAGGAAATTAACACCTCAAAGCAAACTATAATTAGGAATTCTTCAATTCAGTTTATGCTTTTTCAATTAGGCCCTCTATAATTTTAATCACGGGAGCATTACCATGTTTCCTGAATTTATATACCTGGAGTATAATTAAATCCTGCAATGCCTTAGTCTGCAACAGCAAAGCAGAGCTTGCTCATCTCCCCTTTTATTGTGTTTTTCTGTTGTTACAGACACACCAAGGGGCACCTGCCTGTGTGAACATCTCCTGTCACAGGCAGCAGAGAAGGAAGGGTCATTTGTCCTCTGAACTCAGCACCCTCACCCTGGGACAGGCACTGCTCCTGAGGGGGGACAACTGCCAGGGATCTGTGCTCAGACTCATCCCATTTCAGTTTACGTGCCTTGAGGAGCTTCTTCAATTAAGTAAATTATCCTTGATGATGATCCTCCAAAAGAGCCAAGGTCCTTCCTGTGGGCTTCCCACCCCTCAGCAGCTGTGGCCAGCTCAGCTCATTCCATCGAAGGGTCTGATCCAAAAGCTCTCAGGCTTGGCACTGGGATGCCTCCTGAAGTCAGAGTTTCTGATTTTTGAAGTATTTGGTGCTGTTTGTTATTACCTTTTTGTTCTGTGACAACAAGGATGGGGCACAGTGGCTCTGAGAGCTGTGGAGCAAAGAAATGTCTTGGGAAAAGGAACCCTCCAACTGGAACCATGGGTATTTTCTCCTGTTTCCTCATCTAACGGGGTGACAGGATGTGAGGAGATGGTCATCAATTTGTAAATATCAGCTTAAAGCTCAGAATTCATTAACCTGTTGGTTGCTAGAATTAAATCTGACAGTTTTTGTATTCAGCATAAAAAAATTATGCAAAAATCTTCCTTTCTCCTACTCAGTATCCTCAGGTCTTCACAACACTAAAAACTGTTAGCAAAAGTTTCCCTATAGCACTAACAAAATGCTGCTTGGCACCAAAGAATTTGCTCCATGTGTAATTTGATTGGTAGAATATTATCATTCAAATAGATACCAATTTTATGGCTTTCCTCTCCCATTTCTGCCCACTGCCAAAGCTCCCTGAGGAATGGTCAAAGACACAGCAGGTCACCCAGGCTGTGAAAATGGCCATGGTTTGGATGGCTGAAAAATGGTAAAAGGCAGATTGTCTCCTTTAGGGGGCTGAATTTCAATTGCACATTGTGCTGATCCTGTAGGAAAATGCATTTCCTCTACTAGATGAGAAAATTGACCCAAAATGCCCTTTAGCCTCACTTTTTGGGACTCACGCCTGACTCTTCAGGGAACTAAACAAAACCTTTAAGCCTTTTCTATTCAACAAATTCTGCCATGTTACACAAAAGATTAAATATTCCTTCCTGATATTTATGGTTGTACCTTGCACACCTGTATCTCCATTTTGCTTTTCTCTTGGTACAATAAGCAAAGCATCTGTAATATTCATAATAATTTCAAGTACTTAATGGTTTTCACCCAAATTCTCAATTTCCTTCTCTCACATTCACACTCAGTTGAAGAAAATGTACATCTGGTTTGTCTCTCAGAAGAAACTTCTTTATGTACCTCCAAACTCTTAACTAAATTGAAGGCAAAGTGTCAGGCAGGAGAAACTCAGCTTGAATGATTTCAGAACAATATCCCTGAGGGATATTATAGGAGATGTTAATTAACACAGATAATTTGGCTTATAATATCAGAAGCCTAGATTGATAATCTCATTTCTCATTAAATACTACAAAATTAAAAGATGACATTAAATACTACAAAATTAAAAGTGACGACTGCTTGCCCTGTATTGAATCAACTCATGTGATGCAGACATTTAAACAGGAGCTCCGAAAAAACAGACCAGGAGTTTTCCTTTCCAAGCACTAAGAATGTGCCTTTCAAGGGAATCCAACTTTCTGAATTACCAAGGGCATGATAATTTCACCCTAGCACCCTTTTTTATTGTTTTGCTGCTCCTTCACTCTAGTCTTTATTTTCATATACAAGGTTGTCCGCGTGGGAGTTTTCAGAACGAGAAACTGCCACCCTTTTTTGGCATTAATGAATCAATTATCAGCGTAACTGCCTGAGGCAGGCTCGTGTGCTGCCACTGAGAAGCTGCAAAGCAGAGATCTGAGCAGCACCGCTCCCTCTGTACTAATGGAGATCTGCGAAAAGCAAAACAAAAGCACCAGCAGATATTGTGAATTTAGAGTTTCTCCACCACAGAATCAAGGTCACTGGGCCTGCAAACCACTCCTTTGTAAGGCTAGGGAGAACTACGGAGCAGTAAAGGCAAAATCAGACTAAGGGAGAGGGATGCAGGAAAGGCAGGCTCAGGATGAACAGGTAATGCCCAAAATCACAGAAAATAAATGACCTGGAGATTAAATTTCGAGCCTATGGCTCCAGATTGTCTCCATTTTTACTTTGTTGCTGACAGAAGGACAAGTTTTAGCCAGTTTCAGTTCTCTAACATAAGATGGAAGCAATAGCATGGCCCTTCCTTCTAGGAAAGTATTCCTACATGCAATAATGAGGTAAAACTAAGTACACAGATACATCCAACAAATTTTTTTTTCCTGGGAGAATAGCTTGAGTATAAAACCAGAAAAAAACCCACTGTTCCTAGGTGTATTGTAAATAACATTACAGCTGTCTTCTCTTAAATTTTTTAGCATCATGTATAACAAAATTTCCCTTTATTTCATGCTTGGAAGATCAATAATCAAATAATAACACTCAAGTGTAACACGAGGCTTGGTCTATAGAAATTAATTTTTCCTCCTGGCTGGCTGTTGATATGAAAATATTTATTTCCCCTTTGCTCAGGCCTTCTTAATATATTTTAAATATTTAAACTCTCTTATTCAGATTTATCTATTTCCTTTAAGATGTAAATTAATAAACTGACCCATGCGTACCTATGTGCTGGCAGCATGCTAAAGAATATCACAGGTGATTTACTGACACACCTCTGAGAACTGCAGGAGGAGACCAAATCCATATTGCTCCAACAAAGAAGTTTTCTGTTTTCTGAACCCCACCCCAAAATAATTGCAGGCTCTTCATGAACGTCCTTCTGCAGTGTCCTACAGCTCCACCACACAGAGCAGGGTTTTGACGAGGCAATCACACCTAAGGGGAGCATTTATCTAAGCTCTGAAATCCTCAGAACTAACACATGCTCTGGAAATTTGATTTTCTCCATAACAGTAGTATAGGTGCATTGACAGAATCAACTGCGTGTTAATAAAGCAGATGGACCTTCAAATATCCAGCACACAAAAAGCAGCCTGTGGACATGTCCTGCCGATAAAACCCCTCAGAGTGTTACTTCCAAGCTGGGAGTGGGATATAAATTCTCAAATAGAGGTCTAAAGATGTCATATGTGAATAATCTATGAAGGACTAACTCAGCCCTCCTGACAAAAACAGATTCAAAGGCAGAAATATCCTCAAAATCACATTGGAGATTTTCAGGAAAGAGTTGAGGAGTAAAGATTGAGAACACTTGCATTCTTCCTTCCTCTTGTGAATGTATTATAGATGAATGTCAGCCTCCAGCAAATCAATCATAGCACCATTCACATGGTTTAGATTGATATAAGAACACCTAAAAGTTATTTTTAAAGGGCAATGTGGAGTCAAACTCTGCAGGTTATACCATGAAAAATAAAGGCAAAAATGAAACGCCTGTGCCACAAGGGAGAATATTTCTGCTTGCTGAGGCTTCACCTTTCTTTTGGCAATAGGACAAAATAGATCAAAGAATATCTAAGTTTATATTAATCCTATTAGGTTGCATGAAAGAGTTCTCATTGTTATCTATAGATCATTAACAACACTGAGTTCATGATCATTACTTTTATAAACAGCCACATTTAAATTATTTATCGTGAGCACTGGGGAACATCAGAAGTGTCTTAATGCTGAAAGTGACTTTGGATTTGGTGTAGCTCCATTTCAGATGAATGAAAATACAATTAATCTTATTTTAAATATCCTTCTGTATTATTCTGAAGATGTTCTTGCAGCCCATGCTCCATCTCCGTGCTACAGCAGAATGAAATAACTCAAGACCAAGTACAGATATTGCCTTACAGTCACGCCCCTACATGTTCTCCAACTCACCATCTCCTGAACAGAGAAGGAAATATTAGAATAATTACTGTATATTAATTTTTTTCTTCCTGTCACCCTGGTTTTTTAAGATTTTCTAAGCCTTCTGATGTTGACATTCTGGTAGCAAACTTTCTCACACACCTTCTGTAAATAACTCACTGTTTTGCATTCCTTTATGGAGGAGGAGAAATTTGATGGGCTGTTGGTTTGTCCAGTGTCATTGGAGAGAGGTGGCACTGTCACCCTTCAATCCAGGGTCACTTTTGGAAAACTATAAATGTTGGCATCAGAAAATAAATTTCCCTTTTTTCTTCACCTTTAGAACAGTGGTGTGAGTTTGTGTTCTTTCGTGTCCTATAGCGACATCTTCCCAATTTGGAAGGAGCATAATAAAAACTGGAGCACTGCAGAGCAGAAACTGTCAGGTTGATGGGATAAGGGGTTGACCTATTCCTGCCCAGAGAAAGCTCTGAATAGCAGAGCTTCACAGGGAGTTGTGAGGGAAATGCACTTCAGACCCCTCCCAGGAGCCGCTCAGCCCCATCTGAGGCAGGCTGGGAGATGAAGGATCCAGGATCCACGGTCACATCCACCAGGGAGGCCAGGAGAGGCTTCCCACCAGGATTTCCACTGGGCTGGACCCTCTGCACCATCTCACTGCTGGGCAGGGAGGTTGCTCAGCCCCTTGTCTCAAACCTGGGCTTGCCTTAACGCCTTCAGCAACTGGGCAGAGCACGGCATCCCACCAACAGGGGGTTCATGAGGGAAATAAACCCCACACAACCAAAAGGTAGAACACCTAACCAGACAACACCAAAGAGTATTTGATCTCAGCTGAATGAATTAAACACACTGAGGAGGAAAAACCACCTCATTCTTGTGTGTTGCGGGTGCCAAAAGCAGTTCACAATAGGTTACTCATGTTATTTCCCTTTGAGGGAATGGGACCCATTTCTTGAAATGGTATTTTGAGAGGATTTTACAAATGGGGAAGTGTGCAGAATAGACTCAAAGAAAAGGGAAAAGGATAGGAAAATTGAAGTTTGAAATAACTGGATTTATTAAGGTTCGCCTAAGAACAGACTGGGTGGTTCTACAGGGGAAGAATTCTGAGCTTGTCAGAGTTAATAAAAAGCTAAAATTCTCCCAAAGACTCCCTTCCCCTTACTCCTCCTGCCCTTCTGCTTTTCATACACACATCTGTAAGTCAATGAAATGGACTCATTATAGGAAATAATTTTATCACTTAGATGTGGCATGTAAATATTGCACTTTCTGCAAACATGTGTAATAGGCTACGATGCAATTAAAGAAATCAGACTGAAAATTTATAAAAAAATCTCTACCAATTTTATGTACAGATGCATTTGCTGGAAAAGGCATTATTCACTGAATGCAGTTAAAGTGCAGTAAATCGACTTTGAGAAAAATCACAAGACTTTTCAATAAAAAGACAAAATAGCAACACTGCTAAGACAGCAGGTGGTAAAACGAGATAGAGGAATGTTCCCCCATATAAAGAAATAAAACAAAACAAAGCTGTGTGATTTTACTGCTCTTTTCCAGCAGAAAAAAACATCCCTAAAGGACTCAGAAAATAGGCTCCTAAATTTGCTCATATGGAGTACCAGAGATTGAAAGGGAAACTTTGAAATACATTACTCGGAAAAACCAGAGAATGGATGGTGCTTAATCTTAAAGAATGGAATTTTTTTTGTTGTTGTTTGAGTCAATGCAATTTGGGGCCAAGCCACAACACAGCTGGGGGACCACCAGGTGATATAGGATATTTAATTAAATCCAGTAGTTTGCATCTGGAACAATTTGCTCTTGAATACTTAGTGGGCATCCTTCCTGTCAGTGGGATACAGAAACCCAAGATCAAAGAAACCCATTATGAAAAGGGGAACTGTGGTGTTTTTTAAAATAACACCCATGGGAAAAACTTCAAGAAAAAAATAAGTTTTTTCCATCGGTGTTTTCTCGTGAAAACCAGAGGTAAAAGCTTGAAGAGCCCACAGGGAGGTGATGAATACCTGCTGGATGCCTCTGCAAGGCAGGGGGTTTTTAAAAGTGATTCCAATTGCTGCTGTCAGCAGAGGAGCCTGGCAGGATGAGTGGCAGCCACAGGTAAGGCAGTGTGGGCTCAGAAGGGAAATTTGTCCATCTGTGCTGGTGCCTTGCACCAAACACAACTTCACTGAGATGGAAGAGAGTGGTAAGTACAGAACTGCAGGGAGTCAGGGAGAGACCTGCAGGTGAGTGTCCCACATCAGCATGTCACCATGGAGAGCCTGTCACCATCAGCATGTCACCATGGAGAGCACGTCACCATCAGCATGTCACCATGGAGAGCACATCACCATCAGCATGTCACCATGGAGAGCACATCACCGTCAACATGTCACCATGGAGAGCACGTCATCATGGAGAGCACGTCACCATGGAGAGCACGTCACCATCAGCATGTCACCATGGAGAGACGTCACCATCAGCATGTCACCATGGAGAGCACGTCACCATGGAGAGCACGTCACCATCAGCATGTCACCATGGAGAGCACGTCACCATCAACATGTCACCATGGAGAGCACGTCACCATGGAGAGCACGTCACCATCAGCATGTCACCATGGAGAGCAGGACCCAGCTCAGACAGGCAGCGAGGTTCCCTGCAAGCTGCCCACTCTATGCCATGGGTGCCTGGGCAGCTCCCTGCCCCTACATGACCAGGGAAGGGATGGCATCCCTGTACCTGGCACTGGTGAGGTCACACCTTGAGTCCTCTGTCCAGTTCTGGGCTCCTCACTGCAAGAAAGACCTTGAGGGGATGGAGTGTGTCCAGAGAAGGGAATGGAGCTGGGCAAGGGGCTGGAGACAGCCAAGTGAGGAGCAGCTGGAGCTGTTTAACCTGGAGAAAAGGCAGCTCAGGGGGAACCTTCTCCCTCTCCACAGCTCCCTGACATGAGGGTGCAGCCAGGTGGGGGTCAGGCTTTGTTCCCACAAGGGACAAGACAAGAAGAAATAGCATCAAGCTGTGCCAGGGGAGGTTCAGATTGGACACCAGGAGGACTTTCTTCACAGAAAGGGTGTCCAAGCAATGGAAGGGGCTGCCCACAGAGGTGGTGGAGTCACCATCCCTGCAGGTGTTCCGGAAACGACTGCAGATGGCACTCGGTGCTCTGGGCTGGTTGATAAGGTGAGGAGTGGTGAAAGGTTGGACTCGATAGTCTTGGAGGTCTTTTCCAACCTTAACGATTCTGTGATCTGTAAATCCTCTACTCTGCAGCAGGATCTGCTTGTCTGTGCTAGCTAAGCCTCACTAAATCGAAATTCCTTTTTTCTGGACTTCACTGCGCAGCCAGCCCAGCAGCACAGCTGGATTACGAATGTGAGAAGTGTGTTAAACCCAGAAACTGAGCAAATACCCCCACAAGCATTAAAGACAAGGCAGGCACTCCTAGAATAGTTACCAGCAGGCCTTGTTCATCATGGAAGAGGGGGCAGGATGGAGACCTGGAGCCTCCTCCACCCTCGTGTGGGGATGTTCAGTCTCCAGCTCCACATCCCGCTGTGCTCCAGCACTGCAAAGGCATCTGAAGTGATGCTGAGAGGGTAATAACCCCGACAGTGCCTGCAGCAATCCTTCCTGGAGGTTAACAGCGGGAGGCAAGGAGGCTGAAGCATTCATGAAAGGAGAGTGTGAAAAGCAGAATCAACAGCTGAGTTGGCCTTTTAGTCAGCGCCTGCTTTCGGCAGCTCCGTTATCAGAGGAGAATGAGAGAGGAGTGAGGGAAGCCTGGGGAGGAAGGAGAGGAGGGAAGTGTGAAGAGAAAAGACAAAAAGACAAAACACCCACCTGACAGGTGCTCCCGGGACTGAGCAGGTTTCAGCATGACGGTGATGGTGGTGTCCGTCTCATTGAGGGGAGAGTCCGTGTCGTACTCCGGCATGGATGGAGCTGCAGCAGAACAAAGAACAACTTCATCAGGCACCAGCCCTTGGTAGGGATGGCAATTGAATGTTATATATAAAATGTTATATTAACATTTGCCAAATGAAATATCAAAATACTTCCCCAGTGTTATGACCAGAATGATCAAAACTGCTTCAATATTTGTAAGAGTTGAAATGAGAGATGCGGGACTCCAGGAGCTCTCCAAAATGCAGTTTATTCCATCCAAGAGTTCCAGCAGCCCAGGGTGGTGGGTGACAGAGCTGTGCCCACAGCTGTCAGCTGCAGGCAGGCCAGGACACCCTTTGGTTTTGGTTACAATGCATTCTGTACTTTTCTTTGCTGAGCATCTTCATACAGTAGAACCAATCTATACCTTAACTATTACCTATAGCCTATAATAACTACTATAATTACCATATTCATGTCACTGTTCTCCAGTCACTAAAAGTTAGTACATACAGTTTAAGCTAGAAGTTGTTTTTCAGTTTTCTTGCAGTGGAAAATTCTGAGACCTTTTTTCTACTTGCCCCATTTGCTGCCTTGTTTGCCTGTGCTGTCTTTCTGCTTGGTAAAAACATCTTCTTGTTTGAGGTGGGTTTATCCTTTGCTCTAAGCCATGAAACCCCTTCTAACTAACACAGCCTTTGCCTCCTTGGTTAGCCAGTAGGACTGGCTCAGCAATTCTTTTCTTCTCTATCAAAACTTGCTTCCATCTCTATTCCTTCATCAGACTCTTCATTCAAAAATCTTTCTGCTAAGCATCCATATCTGTGAGACTTCCTTGTCAAACTTTCATCCTTCCCAACAAATATTTGTACACTCTTTTTCCATTCCAATGAAACAGGAATCAGACAATCTTCAAGCTGGCTCTGGAAATCTCCTCTTGAATTTTTAAGGCTTAGTAAGGCCTTGAGTATGGCGTTGGAAAGGAAGCTGTATAGACGCTATAAAGAAACCCAAACTATTAGGATGAGTGAATCAGTGGCAGAGCTCAAAGTACCCCTGAATCCTGAATCTTTTTCTCTGCCCTGGTCAGTGGATTTACCATCTCACATTTTAAGATTTTAATGCAGAGACGTAAGCTGTGTCCCCTTGATTAGCTGGAGGATGTGCTAGGTAACACAAAACATGAAAAGAGAGGAGCACAAATTAGCCAGGTTATTTTTGCACCCAAACCCAGGATATTTCACCCTGGTGCTTAAATGCTCACCAGGCAGCTGCAGAGATCCCAGTTGGTTGCCCAGCCATGGCAACCCCATCCCTGACGTGTTCCCCCCAGCAATACAGAAACCCACTGAATAAAAACCCGCTCAGCCAAACTCCAGTTTCTCCTTCTGCTTTGTTATCTTCTCTTAGGACCATTCCATGAAAGTGGGACAGCTTTCCTTAGGAAATATATTTCCCTTATTGCTTCTTCCTTCCCCAGGAGCAGGCATCTCTTTGGAACAAGTTTTACTGCTGAAGACCTGAAGAGACCATGAGGTCAGAGCAGCACCAAATCTGTTCCAAAGATGCAGGTTTTGCTGAAATAACTTTAAAGTATAAAGCAAACAGAAGAACTCACACAAGTTCATCTGTAGCTCACAAGGGCAAGCTGCATTGTGGGGGATCCCATATTTAATCCTCTCATAGTGATTTCCACTGTAATCCTGTTTACAATCAGGATTTTTATCTAAATGCCTGAAAACTGTCAAGAATGGGGGCTGCTATTATCAGCTCAGCTGCTGGCTTCCCTGTCAATAAGCTGGGGATGCGTTCAGAGTGAATGTCAATTGCATAAGAAGGATTCTCTGGAATAAGGTGCTCTCCATCAAGGAGAAGCAGTGACTCCTTGAAAGGAGACACATCCCCAGTGGTCTTCCACACCAGAGGCCACTGGAGATGCTGGAGATCACAGAATGGTTTGGGTTGGAAGGGATCTTAAAGATCATCCATTGCAACCTCTTCCATGGGCAGGGACACCTTCCACTGTCCCAGGGTGCTCCCAGCCCTGTCCAGCCTGGCCTTGAAGATTTCCAGGGGACCCAGGGGCAGCCACAGCTACTCTGGAAATGCTGTGCCAGGGCCTCAGCACCCTCACAGGGAAGGATTTCTTCCTAACATCCAACCCACCCTCTGCAGGTTAAAACCATTCCCTTGTCCTGTCACTCCAGGTCCTTGTGCAAAGTCTCACCAGCTCTCCTGGAGCCCCGTTGGGTACTACTGAACAAAGCTGCAATGAGGTCACCCCAGAGCCTCCTCCCCTCCAGGGGAGCACCCCCAGCTCTCCCAGCCTGGCTCAGAGCAGAGGGGCTCCAGCCCTTGGAGCATCCCCATGACCTCCTCTGGACTCAATCCAACATCTCCATGTCCTGCTGAAGATTGCAATGCAAGATATTGTCTATTACCATCTGTATGGTAGACTACCCTTATCAGGTGGGCAGTTTGCCTTATCTCTCTCTCTGAGTGACCACAATCACTCCTCCCTGGGAGGGGACACCTGCTGATAACAGCTATTGAATGTCCCTGCATGGCTGATAAGAACTACAGCATCCCATTGGGAGATGTGAGCCCAGAGGGAGGAGCCAAGCATTCCTACCTGGATATAATCTGGAGGTTCTGGAATGCCAGCACAGCTTCTGCACTGGATTTTCCAGAGGAACAGCAGCTGCTTCTTCCCCTGGACCTTCAGAGGAAGAATCCATCCTTCTCTCCAGGATCCCTGCTCCAGCAGAACCACCCCTGACACTGCAGGAGGGCTGAGCCACAATTCCAATGGGACTGCTGCCAGCACCCTGACCCACAGGGTGTCAGGTTGGGTTCTGACTCTGCCAGTGTTGTTCTAGTGTACTGCATTGGTTATTTTATCCTTTTTTTTTTCTTCCCTATTAAAGAACTGTTATTCCTGCTCCCATATTTTTGCCTGAGAGCCCCTTAATTTAAAATTTATAGCAATTGGGAGGGGTGGGGAGGGTTTACACTCTCCATTTCAGGGGAGGGTTGTGTCGAGCAACCCAGAGCTGGATGAAGAGCTCCAGGTGAGGTCTCATGAGGGCAGAGGAGAGGAGGAAAATCCCGTCCCTTGACCAGGAGGAATTGCTGAGCCCCTGCTCTGGCCAGAGGGAACCGTGCTACAGCACGACTTAGTGCACCCATAGAAACAAATACACGCACACTGCTACAGCACAGGTGGCTTTCCATGTGAGGAAAAAAAAAATACAGCCTCACAAGGACATTCCTGTCAGAGTAAAAATCCTTCTTCTCCCTAATAACATTGAGGCTGCCTCTTAGAGAAAATTTAATGGTAATTTTCAAATTATTTGGAAAACGTATCAGAAACTTGACCATGCAATGAGAGAATCTAATGTCAGAGACTACCCTCATGCTTGCATGGAGTTTGTACCCAACTATTGAGAGCCAGATATTTGGGAGATGGGGGGTGAAAAGTCAATAAACCAAGCTCAGTATGCATATAGTTGGCCCTCATGCAGGCTGTTAACACAATTTGACCACTCATGGGATGATAAGGTGCAAAGAAACTGAATCAGAGGAGAAAAGGCCCCCAAACCATTGCTGTGGTTTTTATTTCTCTGGTCACAAGGGAATGGAGTGCACGCTGTGCTGTCCCTTCACAGCAGGGCTGCAGAACCCCCAACAGCCCATGGAGCTGTTTGGACACTTAATGGCTTTTCCTTCAAGTGGTTCAGGGCTTGAGTGCTAAATGTGAAGGTTCAAACCCTGGGCAGAGGGAGGAGATGTGCTTTGCTTCCTTAAAATTTACCCTGTCACTTACTGCACACAACTTGCTATTATTAACTGATTTTGAAATAGGGCAGTGGAAAATCTATACTGTAGTGCAATCTTTTCTACAATAACCAGCCATAATTTCAAGCATTACCAGTGTCCTGAATGCTCCAGATGTGTATTTTGACTTTGCTGAAAAAAAACCTGTTAAAATAGTCCAAAAATGGCAGCTTTTCTCTCTGTTAGAAAAGCTATTTTAAAAATCTATTTTAGTGCTATCAACTAAATGTTAAAATCCACATGTATTTGCCCAATATCACCACTACAGTCCATTTTTTTATAACTGCCCTGTTTCCCCTTTTTTTCACACCTTTTTTGCCATTGCCTCCTTATTTTAGTGCCTTTCATATTCTTATGTGCCTCAAGCCCTCTCTCTGCTCTTACCCATTAAAAAACCCAAGAAAAAACAGCTTTCCTCCCTTATTTTTAGTCTCTTTGCACTATTAATCCCATTACTTCATTACATCCATTTTGGTACATCCTGAAAATAAAAACCACATTACAGAAGGAGTTTCCCCAGCCAGCCAGATAATGCTAACAATAATTACTATAAGGGTAGTTCATTTGTGCAACTAATGATGGTTCTCATTTCAAATGCTCCACAGATAGCCAGGGATACTTGGGAAAATTAACCCCTGTAATTGTAACCCAAATAAACAAAGATCTGTGGCTGTTCCAAAACTCTGCCCTGTGAAACTTGGAGAAACATTAAGCTGAGTATTTTTAAAGAAATATTAAGATGAATATTTTTAATAATTTTATACATCAGCATTGAGTCTAAAGCACAAAGCCTAGATTTTTATTTTCATTTTCCTTCTTCTCCAAAGCAGTACCTGAAATCTTGGTTGCAATCCTGGTGGTGATGGGTGGCCCAAAGCCCTTGACTGTGCTGGCTTTGATGGTGAATGAGTAGGTGGTGCCTGGGTACAGTCCCACAAAGAGGTGATGGGTTTCATTCCGCAGCTTGAAGACTTTCCCTCTCTGGCTGGACAGGTCAGCACTGGGATCCAGAGACCCAACGGCCTTGTATGTGATCTGCAAATGAAGAACAAGGACAGGACGTGATCAGGGGCCTTCCGCACCCGGCCTCTCCCTGCTCTGTCACCTCTTGAGGCTGAATTACAAACACAAGGAATCATTTCAGGGTTATTTCTGTATCTCCCATGAGCCATTTTGTATTTGGGTGCTGTCAAACCAACGTGACAATTTTTCCAAGGTTTTACTTAGGGAAAAACTAATTTTCTCTCTCAGCTAAAGCCTCAGCATGTGCTGACTTACAACAAAACATGTAAAGAGTTGCTTTATGTTCCTAAGTGTCACTATAGCACATGAAATAACACGACACGGACACGCAGCTCTCTCAAGGTAAAAAGAGAATTCTTAATTTCTGACTCCAACATTTATAGATTTCCAAAAGTGACAGAGGATTGGTGTTGCAGACACATCTTCTGAAAAATCCTTTCCTTAGGATTTTTTCTCCTGAGAAGCTAATGGGCCTCAGGAACAAAATGTCAACAATGATTATCTGCTGTCGTGGAATGCAACAGGTGTATCTGTGATTGGTCTCATGTGGTTGTTTTTAATTAATGGCCAATCACAGTCCAGCTGTGTCAGACTCTCTGGTCAGTCACAAGATTTTATTATCATTCTTCACTACTCCTTTCAAGCCTTCTGATGAAATCCTTTCTTCTATTTTTTTTTAGTACAGCTTTAATATAACATATATCATAAAATAATAAATAAACCTTCTGAAATATAGAGCCAATATTCTCATCTCTTCCCTCATCCTGGGACCCCTGTGAACACCACCACAGATTGGAGGGTGACAGTGCCACCTCTGCAATGACACCAGACAAACCAACACTCTATCAAATTTCTCCTCTTCCATAAAAGAATGCAAAACAATAAGTTTTTACATAAAGTGTGTGAGAAAGCTCATTACAAGAATATAAACATCAGAAGGCTTAGAAAAACTTAAAAAAAAAATCAGGGCAACATCCAGGCTCAGATCTTCTGTCCTCAAACCAGAGCACACAGCACAGCCAGCAGGATTTTCACATGAGAATCACCCGTGCAAGCCCCCACAGCTCATGAAAACCCTCAGTGCAAACATGGATAAGTTTCCTTTGGCAAATCATCTCCTCAAAAGGCAGCTGAAAACAATGGAAGCCTTTTTCTGGCAACAAAAAGCTTTGGAGGCCTTTTCTTACAGAGAATATGCTGAACTGAAATAATATGTTTAAATGTAATAAATATCACCACATCTTTAGACAAAAGCCCTTCGCTCTGTGGAAACCAGCTTCTGCTGTCCTTTTCCTGCCCTCATTCTGAGCCTCAGAGTGCAGATTTACGTGTGGTGCAGTCTGGTTTGCACCTGGTTGAAGCCAGGAGGGCTCCAGACCTGGAGGTGTAGGAATGCGCCTCCTGTTAGCAGAGTGACAAAACTCTCCTTTGTCTCCTGAAAAAGGAAAAAAGCCCAGAAGTTTCTCTCCTCGATTAGGTAAAAAGACACCTCAGAGGATCTAGGGGACTTCACCTCAAACTTAAGAGCAGCCAATTGGACAGGAGCCACAAAGTCCCACCTGGGCAATTTACTAGAAAAAGAAGAGAACAAGGAAACTAATGGGTTTTGTGGGGTGTTTTACCAGGAGCAAGAACCTCCGTTTTTCTCTGTAAAGAGTTTTGTTATTTTGCCTTTTAAATAAAAACTTTTTTGCTCCCAACGCTACCACAGAAGCCATCCTGCTGATTTTATGCCTTCTAAGGTAGCTGAGCTATCTTGGGTGCGTTACAGACCTCCAAGAGCTGATGAGACCATATATACCATGGAGGGATGTCCTGAGTTCACCTGGAGCTGGTGCCAGCACACCTTGAAACCTGCCTGAGCTCAGCACGCTCACCCATGGCCACCCTCCTGATGTACAGACACTTCAAGGGAAACTCATGACTTATTTACCAGCCAATTCCTTGCCTGAGTTCCAAATTCAATCCCAAGGCAGCTCAATTTCAGCAGAGCTGTCAATATAATGTACCGTGCTCTGCTGCTCTCCTAACCTTTTTTGATATTATGGGATCCTCACTTATTTGTAATGAAACACTATGAATAAATCAATGTATGTTAATACATGAGGTCTTCAATTTTTTATTAAGGTCTCCACCAGAATCTAATTCCCAGCTTTTCTGAAAGATCCTTTGAAAATCTTGAAGTCACTTGGTTTATGACAGGAGGAAAATGTTGCATTTTGAGGAAAAATAAATATCCAGTGTGCAAAAAGGGAGGCTTTAATAATAACAGGATAAATAAGAGACCAAGACTGATGTTACTGACACCAGAGAAGGGTGAGAGCATGTGAATCCTGTTATTTGGACAAAGAAAACATTGAGACAGAGCTGACATCCAAGATAAGGCAGTGTAACAGAGAAAGGGCATGAATTACACCAGCCACAAGAAAGTACAGAAGCAGAACTCTTAAAGGAATTATAATTAGACAGCTTGCAGGTGATTTTATTGAAAACCAGCTAATTTTTCCAGGAATTACAATCTGGGTTTAAGCTTTTATTACATGCCAGACACCTGAGAAAAAGAGACCTTGGAGCATAATGGTTCTTAAAACAAAGAAAAAATTAAAAACAGGAGGAAAACCTCTACACCCACTGCTTTTCCCTCAGGGAGTCAAGAACCAGCATGGCATGGGACAGTAGTCTGAGAGCTCTTATTGCATCAAGGCACTTCAAGGCAAGGGAATTTGTAAGAAAACCATTGGAATTAAATTGAGAAACAAATACTTAAATCAAGAGCCATGACCCTGTCCACGCCTTAGTTAAAATCCAGAAAGAAAAATGCATTTAATTTAATGTTATGTAGGAATGAGCCAATGCAATCTTGTATGCTCTGATGGCACATCTAGAGCTAGAATAATAGAAATTCTACAAAACTACAAATGGGAACCAGCAAAATAGGAACTGGGGGGAAAGAAAGAGAACTTCCTATACCCAGGGCACTGAACAGCACATTCAAAAGATGCCCAGGTCAGGCAGTGGCCTATGCAAAATCAGTGTTATTTATTTTCAAGCACATTATATTGAAGGTTATAAATACAGTGAGAGATGCACTTGTCCTTGATCTCCATCCATATAAAGAAATGTATTTTGCTACCTTCAGCAGTTCTAAAATCATTACAGAAACAGTTATTTTTCCTTATTAAGAAAAAAACCCTATCCCCTTAAGGCAAAAAGAGCTACAAAAGCTTTCAAAAAAAAAAAACTAAAGAAAAAAAACAACTCAGTGATTTAAAAACAAACAAACCCAGTCTTTATTTTTCTGTTGACTGCAACACAGAATGAGTACAAGGGACCTTAAAACAACCTGGGTCAAGTGACAAGTAGCAGAGAAGGAGGCAAGAGTACTTGAGACAACATCCCCAGTTTGATATTGTAGTGTGGGTCAATTTTCAGAGCAACTGCTCACTCAAATCAGACTTCGGGATTTCCCAGGGCTCTTTTCAGGATATATAAACTCCAGCAGAGAGATTTGTGGCACAGCCAAATGTGAGTTTACCTTTTCTGCAGCAGAGTCTCCCCCAGTAGACCCAGACCCTGTTAAGCCAGGTGGCATGGGGACATTCAGAGCCACCCTTGTCCCCAAAACTGAACATTTGACTTTAACACATTAACAGTGCCTGGATGCAGCCCAGAGAACAGAAACACACAGCAAAGCTGTGCATGTGTCCAGGGTCACCTGTAGCTATATTTTCTGAAAAACCCCTTTGCTAGGATTTTTTCTTCTGAGAAGCTGAGAGGCCTCAGGAACAAAATGTAAACAATGGTTATCTGCTGCTGTGGGATGCAACAGGTGGATCTGGGATTGGTCTCATGTGGTTGTTTCTAATTAATGGCCAATCACAGTCAGCTGGCTCGGACTCAGTCACAAGCTTTTGTTATCATTGCATTCTTTTTCCTTTCCTTTCAAGCCTTCTGATGAAATCCTTTCTTCTATTCTTTTAGTATAGTTTTAATATATCATTTTGATATAGGATATATCATAAAATAATAAACCAACCTTCTGAAACAAAGTCAGGTCCTCGTCTCTTCCCTGTTCCTGGGACCCCTGTAAACACCGCCACAGTCACCCAGTCCACCAGCAGAAATACTCAGGGGCTGATAAATGCAAATGGTGCAGAAACAGCAACCAATTCTTGCACTCATCCGGGTTGAGCTGTTCTCTGCTTCCCTCCAGGAGGGCTCTGAGTGACTGGAGTGGGCAGGAAAGGGCACAGAGCTCCTGCCAGGACACCCCTGGGCTAAAGGTAACTGTTCCAGACTGCAAGGCAAGATATATTCTCTTTGCCATCTGTATGGCAGGTTATCTTTTGTCAAGTGGACAGTTTGCCTTATCTCTCTCTTTGAGTGACCACAATCACTCCTCCCTGGGAGGGACATTGCTGATAACAGCTATGGAATGTCCCTGCATGGCTGATAAGAACTACAGCATCCCATTGGGAGATGTGAGCCCAGAGGGAGGAGCCAAGCATTCCTACCTGAATATAATCTGGAGGTTCTGGAACACCAGCACAGCTTCTGCACTGGATTCCCCAGAGGAACAGCAGCTGCCTCTGCCCCTGGATCTTCAGAGGAAGAGACTGCACCTTTCTCCAGGATCCCTGCTCCAGCAGAGCCACCCCTGACACTGCAGGAGGGCTGAGCCACAATTCCAATGGGACTGCTGCCAGCACCCTGACCCACAGGGTGTCAGGTTGGGTTCTGACTCTGGCAGTGTTGGTTTAGTTTACTGCATTGTTTATTTTATCTTTTTATTTTCTTCCCCATTAAAGAACTGTTATTTCCTGCTCCCGTAATTTTTGTTGCCTGAGAGCCCCTTAATTTAAAATTTATAGCAATTCAGAGCAGGGAGGGGGTTCATTTTCTCCATTTCAGGGGAGGCTCCGGCCTTCCTGAGCAGACACCTGGCTTTCCAAACTGAGACAGTAACACACAGCCCCTGCCAGGAATGCCCCTGGTTGCATGCCCATCTCTGGGAGGACTCTCCTCACCACCACAAGGATCTGATGTTCTCCATTTATAAAACCAGGGCTTCTACACTCCTCTACACAAACATTTGTGTGGCTGACAAGTCTGTGGATTTCTGTCATTGCTGAGTGCTGCTGCTGCTTAAGCAGCCAAGCCCCAGGTGAAACAGAGGAAGCAGCCCTGGAAACAGACCTGTCCACTTGGAAAAGATGGCAAACTCTTCCAGCTCAGCAAAAAACAAACAAACAATCAATTTTTCTCTTCCAAGCGAGCTACCTGCTGTTTTTTAACTCAGAGTGCTGCCCTGGGTGTGGATCAACAGCTGAGAGCTCTGTCTCAGCCTCGTTCCTCTCTGGAGCTGCAGGCACAGCGGCAGCAGCTGCCACTCCAGCTGCAGCCACAGCTGGAACTGCCAGCAGCGCGTCCTGGGGCTGGCCTGGCACACTGCCCTGCTCTGCCGCCCTCCTCCAGCCAGCAGCAGCTCCAGGGCACTGCGATTTCCCCTCTGGAATAACCCAGAAGTGCCGCGCTCCTGGGTTTGTGTGCACCACGGCTGGGAGGATTTCCCCTACAAAAATCAATGTATCGCTTCTCTGCTCATGCCCGTGTGTAATCCAACAATTATAGCTAGGTAAAAGGAAGGCACCAGTGAATTTCCAGTCTTCTCCACTGATTTAAACTCATTTTTCTGAAGCAAGAGAAACTGCAAGGAATCAGAAAGTAAAAAGCTTTCAAAAATGCCCTGGGGCTGGCCTGGTACACTGCCCTGCTCAGCCACCCTCCTCCAGCCAGCAGCAGCTCCATGGGCTGGGCACTGGAATAACCCAAATGTGGGCTAACCCAAATCTGGACTAACCCAAATCTGGACTCTTGAGGCTCAGAATGAGGGCAGGGAAAGGACAGCAGAAGTGAAGCGCCACACTGCTGGGTTTGTGTGCACCCAAGGCCCTGGGTGGGAGGATTTCCCCTACAAAAATCAATGTATCACTTCTCTGTTCATTTCCTCGTGCAATCCACCAATTATAGCCAGGTAAAAGGAAGGCACCAAGAAGTTTCCAGTCTTTGCCACTGATTTAAATTCATTTTTCTGAGGCAAGAGAAATTGCAGGGGATCAGAGAGTGAAAAATTTTTGAAACACCGTGGAAATTTCCAGCTGTGGTGTAATTTATAAAAGCACAAAAAGATGTCTGGAGAAGAAATATGGCACTTCTCTGGAACAAGAAGGATGCTGGAAAAAACACCTGTCTTGTGGTTTTTATGCTGAATATTTATCTTAATTTCTTGTTCCAAGTGTCAAAGCATTTCATTACAAAACAAACAAGAGATTCTAATCTAAAAAAATAAGATGACTCAATCACTTGAAAGCAGCTGTTCTAAATTATTTTAAATAATCTATTTTAAAGACAAGCTGAGCCATCTAATACTTCTGCATTCTCAAAAAAGAAAGAAGAAACATTATTAATTTAAAAGCTTAAAAGCACAGATAGAAAACAAACAGAAAAATACCCAAAAACACATTTTAATATATAATTCTCATTGGAAATATTGAAAATATTTATTTTCATTCTGATGAAGAAAAAAATGAAATTACAAAGATAAGGAAATTTCTCACAAGACTGAAACTCTATGGTTTTAACCACCTTCCTGATCTCCCTGCAGGCCAGGCGCTGTCCTAAGTGGAAAGTTGTCTTTGCTCTGCAATCTGGAATGTCTGTCCAGGGTTTCCGTAGGGAATGGAGAGTTTACACATCAGCTCCAGGGGAACTTGATGGTCCCAAGGAAAATTTTAGTGGCCAGCACTGCTATGGATCTAAACACAGCAAAATCAAGCAAGGAGATACACATTAATAAATACAAAATCTCCTTGGAACCTCCTTCACTGAGTAAGTTAAGCGCTTCTAATACTGAAGCAATAAAAGCAGTAAATTTGAAAAAAATCAAAAAGGCAGGTGGTGAAGGAACTCGGAAGAATGAAGAACAGCAATTTCCCCACCAGCACAAGAGGGGCAGAGCACTGAGCCCAGGGTTCCCCCAGCTGGGCAGGAGGGATGGATTCAGGAGGTGCTCAGATGCTGAAATCCCTGGTCAGCTGCATGTAAAATTGGGTTACACGAGTCCAAATTCTTTGTAAAACATAAAACAGGCCAACACTAGAAGATTGAGTCCACTGGAAACTATCAAAAAAGGCTTTATAGTTTAATGTCCAGGTGTTCAGTGATGCATAATTGCTGTGATAGATTGGAGAATAAAATAAGAAAAGATCAGCATAAAGGAGGAGGCTGGTGAACAAATTCACTCCTCGTTGTTTTTTAAGCAATCAATTCCAGTGCACTCTAGTCCCCATTAACCAGGGGCACCCCCTCTTATTCCATCTTTCCCTCTGTTTTTATCCACTTTAAAGCTCAGAATATTAACTCTTTTAAATCACTGAGCTATGGTAACAACCCTAGAGATGTAGATGTAATATTGAGAGCACAAGCACAGCTCTTCTCTCCTTCCCAAAGCCCAATTTAACACAATTTTCTGGGGAGATGTGAACACTTTGCTAACTGTCATCATCTGTGACTGCAGAACTTCTCTTACAAGGACATAAAACTTTCGTGAAGGAGGGAGAAATGATAGCAGAGGTATTAACTAAACTAGGAAGCACAAGTTTATTTCCCACTGCAAGATGGAAAACACATAATTTAAAAAATAACAAATATAACCTGCTTGGATTTTTCAAAACTCCAGTGGTGAACAAGCAAGTGCACAAGTCCGGAGAATTTTACTCCTTCTTTGCAAGGTGGAGGAAGAAAGTTCTTTGTCCTGTGCTTTCTTAATTAGAAACGCCAGCAAGAGTTGAAAATTAGAAGTTAAAAAATCCCGTTAAAAAAAAAAGGGTACCTATTGTTCAAAATGTGGTAGTTAAACAGGGAAACAGACCATCAAGAGATGTGATAAATTAACTTGGTGTTTAGAGGTTCCTTTGGAAGAACCCACAATGGCACGAGCACAAGGCCTAAGCTTGATACAAGGATAAACTGTGATAAAGATCTCATCACTCCACTGTAATGGCCCTTCTTGCCCTACACTACTGAAATCCTCATGGAACCCAGGATGGCTGTTCTGACTCCCTTTAATCCTCTTAAATAAATAAATTAACAAGGCAGAATATTCTGCTCGAATCACAGCTGATAGATCCATTTAGCCTGCCCATACATTTGGTACATATGAGTAAGATTTCACCCTGATGAATAACAGAGTTGTCAGGATTTTGTGTGTTCATAACCTTAAAACTGAGGGCAGAACACTCCAGCGTCTCAGGATTGAGAGCTTGCCTGTCAAGGGAAAAAAAAAAATGTTCATATGTTTCTTCCCACAGCAATTTATCTGGTATGCAGACCACTTTATCTTATATCTTTTGCCATACAGAATTAATCAGCCCCAGTGAGCAGAATTTTGCTCTCTACAGCCATATCCACCATTAAACATTAGGACTTTAAGCTTCCCCTCTGATTTTAGCAATTGCAGCCTGTTTCCATGCAAATGGTAAGTGCTGCTGTTAAATCACACACTACTTTGTGGGTACATTATACAACCTTATATCTATTTTCCATTTTAGTGACAGCCTGCATAGCAGTTTGGGGAAGGCATTTGAAGCCTATAAATCCATTGCATTATTCCCCTACATTCCCAGTGATGTTTGATGTGCCTGTCTTTATAAAACAGCCCCTTCTGCCTCTCCACACCCCTCCTGCAACCTCTCCCATCTGGGCACGATTTGGAGCTGACAGGTAGCTGCACTAGCTCTCTCTATAGATAAAATAGGTTTTTCCTCCCTTTTTTTTCACTCATCAATGCCTCAAGACTAAAACAATCTCTTGCTATGGAGAAGAGAGGAGGCAGGACAAGGAAGATGACACAGCCACTCCATGCATGAGTGTGCCAAGGTCAGGAGCAGGGGTCTGCAGGGACATCCTCACTGCTGTCTGTCCCTTAACTGAGCTAGAAGAAAAGGCAGATTTTCCTGACTTCTGGCTGCTTTTTGAACTCACTCCTGCCTTGTGAAGCAAGACCTGGCATCAAGACCATTTTTATCCCTCAGTTCTTATCACACTGAGCAGCACACAGGGCACAAGGAGGTGGACTGCCCTGGGAATAAGGATCCCAGAGACTGTCACAGATGTCAGCTCCTCCAGCACTGCTCAGCAAGCAGGAGGCAGCCTGTCCATCCAGCCAGAAAATACCATTGTCTGCAGTTCCTTCCCACACCAGGGCTGGGCTCATCTCCCCCAGCCCTGTGGGACTGTGCCCTGCCACCAGGTCCCAGCTGTGCCAGTGCTGACTGCTCAGCTGATGGAAAAGCCTGGGACCAAACCCACTGAAACAGCAAAGCTGCCACCATCCCAAAAATTAAAGCTGCAAAACCAGCCCCAGCTCTAACTCCTTCCTTATTTTAAAGTGGAGCCTTCTAAAGAGGGACTTTTCACAAGGGCATGCAGTGATAGGACAGGGGGAATGATTTAGGTTTGATATTGTGAAGAAATCCTTCACTATCAGGATAGGGTAGGCACTGGCACAGGTTGCCCAGAGAGTTTGTGGACACACCATCCCTGGATGTGCATAAATTCAAAGTTGGACTGGGCTTGGAGCAACCTGGTCTAATGGAAGGTGTCCTGCCCATGGCAGGGGGTAGAATGAGATGAGCCTTAAGGTCCCTTCCAACCCAAACCATTCTGGGGTTCTATAATTCTCATTTTGAGAACCACTTAGGTCCCAACTGCATAATCCTGTCTGGAGCTGGAGTCGCTTCTATTTACCCAGATGACACCCAGGCAGGCTCAGCTGTGAACAAGCCTGACTTAGCGGGGTTTAAATCCTCCTTGGGGCAGCTTTGGGAATGCTCAGTGTTCAGCTGCCAGAGCCAGCTCCAGTGCACTCCAGAGCAGCTCTGCCAGTGCCAGGCTGTGCTCCTGCCCAGCGCCTGCAGCCACCAGGAGCCTTCCCCTGTGCCACCTGCTTCAAATTCATACCAGGGCTGGCACAAGACTTCACAAACAGTTGAAGAAGAATTTTGTCACAGGCAAAGTGTGATTTTTCCAGGGCTGGAAAACATTCTGCAATTCATAAGAGTGCAGAGATAAGGGAGTCAGGTATCAGCAGAGAGCTGGATGTGTTTCACAGGGTTCAGCCCTGCAGATGGAGGGGAGGGGAAACCAACTGCAAGGCTTCATGATTGAAAACACCTCAGGAAACAATAGGCTATTTAGTTTTAAATCTTGCCTTACATATTCCACTCCATGCTCTAATAAAGCCTACAGGAAAACTTCATTTTTCCCCGTATCCCAAAAATAAACACAAATCAACTGATGCATTCAAGTCTGACAGAAATATCCTTGAACTCAAAGTTACACAAACATAACCATTCATTTCCCTAGTTGCTGCCTCAGGGAAGCAGTGTTCCTCCAGCCAGGTGTTAAGATGCCACGTGCAATGTGAGTTAACCATGAAAAGGACTTTATTCACAGGATGGTTTGGCTTGGAAGGGACCTTAAACATCACCTTGTTCCAAATCCACTGCAATGGGCAGGGGCACCTTCCACTGGACCAGGTTTTTGTGATGGAAGAAAACCAGCTGTAGCTCAGGGTGTCTGCTGGAAATGCTTTAGTTTTGAATTCACCAGGTGCAGAGGGTGAAGTGAAAGACCTGAGAACATTCTGCAGAACATCTCACCACCATCATTTGAGCACAAACCTTCCAGAAATTTCATAAGGCTTCTCCTTACAGCTCTTACCACATATAATTTATTCTCATGTGGTCAGCACTGAGTTCCCAAACCACATCTTTCTGAACACGAGTTTATATCATTCATAAGATACCCAACATCAAAAGCAGCTCCAGATTTCAATGGGAAGAGCAGCAAGGAACACCCATTCCCAACCACAGCCTTTCCTTCCCGCTCGTTTGGCACCTGACAAGATCCACAAGATGCTTTTAAAATTATGTATTTCTTGCACAGAACATCCCAGCACCACCAGAGGCTCCTCCCCAGTCCCTGCTCACCAGGCTGACCCATGAAGGTTTAATTGCCCCCTCCCCTGCAGTGACAGCTCTGAGCAGCAGGGCTCAGGCTGGGTAAGGACAATTAGCACCTCTGAATTCAAACCTGGCAAGCCAACAACTTCCCCAGCCTGATACTCCCTGGAGAATGAAAATCAGCATTCTCACTGGAGAATGAAAATCAGCTCTTTTCTCCCCACAGCCCCTTGCCTGGGGTCACTCTCAGAACCCCGTAAAACACCACTGCATGGAGAGCTGATGCAATAGAGCAGTGAATCACAGAATCACAGAATAATGAGGTTGGAGGAGACCTCTGAGATCAGAGTCCAACCTGTGCCCTAACACCTCAGCTAGACCATAGCACCAAGTGCCATGTCCAGTCTTTATATAAACACATCCAGACATGTGTTTTATTATTCTTACAGACTCTTACAAAGTCACTGCCCACTAAACCCAAGAGCAAAAAGCAGGTGCAGGTTTATGGGACAAGTCCAGACATGGATTATCCTGCTTTTTCTGCAGAAATCTTCACTTTCAGGCATTAATCCTACATTTAATCTTGGCAAACTGCAATTTCAGCAGACAAACATAATTTGCTTTCCAAAGGTGAAATGTAATTGTGGCTTTGTATCATTTTAAGTAGCTGCAGAGATTCTCCTCCTGCAACAGAGATTCCACTCCAGGTTCCCAGGCACACGGAGACTGGCACAGTCCCCATCCCTGTTTACAGCAGGGCTGGTAGCACTTGCCACTTCCAGCTCTGAGGCTGGAATCAAGCAGAGTGTAAATCATAAACAGCCAGGACCCAGAATGGGGCTCTACGTTTGATTTCAAGCTCAAAGCTGAGGGTGTCAGAGTTGGAGGACTCAGATCTGTGTTTCGCATCAAAGCATGCTAATATTTTGTCTAGCTCACCTCCATCTTCACATTCCAGCACAAGCCTCACTTGGGTGTTAAAGATAAGGCATGAAGAACATAAGGAATCCCTTCTTTTGCACATACATTATCAGAGCTGCTTGTTTTCCTGAAGGGAGCAGGAGAGAAGCATGATCCCTCCACAACACTCCATGGGCTGGAAAATGTAAGGAATGTAATAGCAGAGACTCAAAGAATCACAAAATGGTTTGGGTTGGGAGGGACCTTGAAGTTAATCCAGTGCCACCCCTGCCATGGCAGGGACACCTTCCATTGTCCCAGGTTTCTCCAAGCCCTGTCCAGCCTGGCCTTGGACACTTCCAGAGACCCAGAGACAGCCACAGATTCTCTCAGTGACCAACTCCAGTGCTGCACCGCCCTCTTAGTAAAGAATTTTTTCCTAATATCTAATCTAAATCTCTGCCCTCTTTCAGTTTAAAACCATTTCCCCTTGTCCTGTCACTCCATGCCTTCACAAAGCCTCTCTCTAACTCTCCTATAGCCCTTTAGGTAATGGAAAGTGCTCTAAGTCTCCTCAGAGCCTTTTCTCCTCCAAGCTGAGCCCTGGAGGGGGCTTTAGGGTCCTTTCCAACCCAAACCATTCCAAGATTCTCTGAACATTCCTGCCCCTGTCACAGACTGAAGGTGATGAACGCAGGAGCAAAAGCAGCATGGAGTGGGGAGCGGACCAGTCACAGCTTTAACCCCAAACCATGTGGGAAGTCTTACAAAAGTCTCAATATTCCTAAGACACAAGAACCATAAGAAGCCTGGCTGCACACCTGGACACATCTGCAAGGGATGAAGGGCAGGAGGAGCACTCAGCACAGGAACAGCAGCTCGAGGCACTAAGCCAATATTCTGAGCCCTCAAACACACATTTAACCTCCTTTCCTGCCAAAGGGATCTAAAGTGCATCTCTACATTCTCATCTCAGAAGCAGAGGATCAGTGAATCAAGCCCAGAGCTCTGTTCTTATCCCAAGATCAACCTGAGATCACTCACACAAAAAAAAATTAAAATTTCTCCTGCAATGAAAGAATCACAGAGCACTAAGGGTGAGAGCTCACTTGTATATCAGTTCTGAAACCTATTAAAACAAAATTTAATTTTCTATGTTGATTTTTTTGTCCTTTCTTTTTGGCCTCTACCTTAAAATTTTCAGACTTAGAGCAGAAATGAAAGCAACTCAAACCCCAAATATCCATTAATAATAAATAAGAATGGTCATACTTTGCTAATCACCAAATAATTTGCCTGTACCTCACCATGCTCTTTGCACACTGAGTTTGCTGTACCAGAAACACAAAGCATCACAAGAGCAGGCACAACCATTTTTTGACATTGTGTGTTTAAACAATGACTCTGACCGCACTTTTTACAGCTGCCTCTCAATCTACACCATCAAGTTTCCTGAACTTTTGATTTTATTTTTCACCAGTATGGAGTAAATGTGGGATGAAAATAAGCTGTGCAATTTTCCAACCCATTTTCCAAATTTTTAATATCTTCACCCTTCCTGTCTAGCATAATTGCCAAAAAATAGTTCAACCACTTGCAAAGATTTTGAGAACTGCTGCAAGTCTAAATCAGCCCTGCAAAACAGAATGGAAGCCAAACCAGCTCCCCCATTAATGCACACCTGCCATAAATAAGAGGGCAAGAAATTCCTCCTGAAACCAACGTAAAAACCTTGTTTTAATGCCCTAAGTAACAGCAAATAAATCCACCTGAACTGCTTCATCCGGCAGGGGAAAAAATAAAAAGCCAAGTTGCTTCTGCAACATTCTAGCACAAAAATGGTCAGCTTTGAGCTAGATAACAGCAAGGAAAATAAATGTTTAAATGCAAAATATTCACTGGGAATTTAGTGCTTAAGCTGTCTTTTATTAGTATTTATAGCAAGATAGAACATGCTTTCCTGAGCAGCTCTGCAAAGGTGGACAAGGCTGAAGTTCTCATGAATATTGCTCGGGCTGTGATGGAGCTGGGCTTTGCAGAGCTCTCTGCTGGGCCAGTGGGATAAAAGGGGCAGGATCCAGGCCCAGCCATGGCGTGGGTCTGGGGAAATGGAGAAGGGGGAATGGAGCTCCCCAAACCCCTTCTCAGAGCAGCACAGAAGCTGCTGAGCCTGAGGGGTAAAAAAATAACTGCCCCAATCCCAAAAATCTCTTCTGAACCTTCTATTGAAGAAACAGGTGAACCCTGGATGGGGAACAATGTGCTCTGGTTCCATTGATTCAGAAGGATGAACAATTGCTTCATTAAAACTATAGCATCTCACATTAATACTATAGCATAACTACACTGAAAGAGATACTAAAGAATACTACAGAAAAACCCTTGAATGTCTGAGACACTCAGGACACAGCTTTGACCCAACTGGCCAAGGAAACAAAACAACCCTCAACAGAATCCAATTGACAAAGCACTTTGGGTGAACAATCTCCATAACACATTCCACATGTGCCAAACAACAGGAGCAGGGAATAGAGATGGGAATTGTTTTCTCTTCTTCTTTCTGTGCTGCCCCAGGAAAAATCCTGGGACAGAGAATTACGTCTCTCTCTGTTCAGAGAATGTGAATGCCACACCTTCTCCTTTTACATCTCACCATCCTTCACCAGCTACGACTTAAAGGATTCATTCTACATTCTTGTTGTCATCTTATTGCAGGGGTTCCATACTGTTGTCCCCTTATCACAAAAGCTCCATACCTCCTGGGTGTTTCTTGTGGGCAGCTCCTCAGAGCACTCACTCTTTCTCCTTCACAAAGCAGCCAAATAACTTCCAGTTCCCTTCTCAAGGGGCCACCCCACTCTTTATAGCACTCTTCTTCTCACTGCTTATAGCTGTGGCCTGGTGAAAGTCAGGCCTGTTCCTAATCTTTGATAATCGGCCCAGCTCCTTAGGGGTAAGATTACTTTCTACACTATCTTTATTTTCTTATATTCTATCCCCCTACACATTTTCATTCAAAAAAGCCATTTAACTCCCCTAAACTCCTCACATAACACCCTCATTCTTCCCACCCTTGGAAAGTTTCTGCTCCCTCCCTCTCCCAGGGGCACATGGCTTGACACTGACATTTTGCTTTCGCCTCTAATAAAAACACATCATCAGACAGAGCAAATCCTGTGCCCAACATTACAGAGCCTTTAAAAGACTTCCCAGCGCTCACATCCAGAGGCTTTTCATTTGTGCACTGACTGGTTGCAACTTCTGCTGAATAAACTCACTGCTGCTTGTTCCCTCTTGAATAAATCCTGGACCTGATTTTCTAATATCCTGGGGATAATCCAAAGTCAGAAGACATCTGGAAATCCTCCATCACCTTGGAAAAACAACATCCTTTGTTCCTCAGGACAGAACTGCTTTGGAGTAAATACATGGGATATAGCTTTTGCAGACACATTAGGTACTACATGAATAAAATCCCATTACTATTGTGGAAGAGGTTGTCTCCAATCAGGTTTGCTGCAGTAAGTTTCCTGCTTTATTTACCTGAACTATATTTTCCCAGAAGCCAGAGGCTGTAAAATCCACAGGTCATAAAGAAAGCTAAAAAAAAAAAAAAGCTAAAAAATTCCTACCAAAACAAATGTTTCTTGTTTTTTTTTTAAGTGACTTCCCACACAAAGGTTTCTCTGAGCTATCCATTAGCTCCATGTGAGCTATGTCTCACTGAACAGCTAAATACTCTTTGTAGAGGGAGAAAACACACAGCAAGTGCAGAAAATGTGTTCCAAAGTCAGAAGCTGAGGCAATGCTCCTCCCCAACTCACCACAGTCCTCCACAGGATCACTGGGGGCATCCGACCTGGGCACAGGACTGGCCACACAGGGTTGTTCAAAGGATAAGACTTAAAAATCCAGTGCCTACCAACCTCCTGCCCACTAAAAAAGAGGCTGGAGGGGGAAAACATACCAAAATATACCAAATATACCAAAATACTCCAGCTCTTTGTGTGCTGCTCTGTATAAATAGCTCTTCATTTCCTAAAATCCAGCTGTCTTCAAATAAAACTGCTGGTCCACAGGGTGTCCAAATGAGCAACCCCAGGACCCACATCAGAGAAGCCTCACACAGCACTCAGAGCAGAGGCTGATTCATTTTGTTCACACAAGGACAAACTAAAGCCAGTTCCAGACCTTTCTCCCCATGCTACATTGATTTTTGTATTTTGCTCAATTTGAGAAAACATGGGCATTCACTCAAACATTGACTAGCACAAAAATAACTGTATTATGTGCATTATGGTCCATTTTACATTGTAAGGTTTATTTCAGCTGTGTTATTTTGTTTTCTGAAGGCACAGTGTGGAGACCTTGTGAATGAAAAGTGAACTGTTAAGATCTTTAGATACCTCTCAACTCCAGGTCTGGTTTCATGATGCTGTAATCAACTTCCAATCCACACAAAAACATTTCAATCACACTTTAAAAATGTTTTGCAGAACTCTTGATATAATGCACTTGCAGTACTTCATAATATTTGCCTGCTCTTGAGTTCCAAACAGAAGTGAAAAAAGATACTTTTCTGTTCCCTTTTGTAATAGTCTATTGAATTTTCCGACTGCTTCATCTGTAGGAATATATTTTCAGCCATTAATTTTGTTTATTGGATAATCCATTAGATTGGTTCAACTCCCTATTCTTTGTTCCCCACATTAACAGCAATATTCTGAGCACTCTTCACTCCACCCTTGGGACACTCCAAAGATACTTTCAATTGCTTTAGGTGGCATTAAAAGCCTTCCCAGCTCAGAGTCTCAAAGAACAAATTGTTATCCAGTTTATTTTTCTAATTCCCTTTTAGGACAATCTCCCTCTGCTGCTTTTTCTGTTTTGCTAATGAGATGCAAAAATCACAGGAGTCTGGCTAGCTCCACCTCTCCTTTATAAATAAGGAGAATCCCAGCGCTCACATCCAGAGGCTTTTCATTTGTGCACTGACTGGTTGCAACTTCTGCTGAATAAACTCACTGCTGCTTGTTCCTCTTGAATAAATCCTGACCTGATTTTCTAATATCCTGGGGATAATCCAAAGTCAGAAGACATCTGGAAATCCTCCATCACCTTGGAAAAACAACATCCTTTGTTCCTCAGGACAGAACTGCTTTGGAGTAAATACATGGGATATAGCTTTTGCAGACACATTAGGTACTACATGAATAAAATCCCATTACTATTGTGGAAGAGGTTGTCTCCAATCAGGTTTGCTGCAGTAAGTTTCCTGCTTTATTTACCTGAACTATATTTTCCCAGAAGCCAGAGGCTGTAAAATCCACAGGTCATAAAGAAAAAAAAAAAAAAAAAGCTAAAAATTCCTACCAAAACAAATGTTTCTTGTTTTTTTTTTTTTGACTTCCCACACAAAGGTTTCTCTGAGCTATCCATTAGCTCCATGTGAGCTATGTCTCACTGAACAGCTAAATACTCTTTGTAGAGGGAGAAAACACACAGCAAGTGCAGAAAATGTGTTCCAAAGTCAGAAGTTGAGGCAATGCTCCTCCCCAACTCACCACAGTCCTCCACAGGATCACTGGGGGCATCCGACCTGGGCACAGGACTGGCCACACAGGGTTGTTCAAAAGATAAGACTTAAAAATCCAGCGCCTACCAACCTCCTGCCCACTAAAAAAGAGGCTGGAGGGGGAAAACATACCAAAATATACCAAATATACCAAAATACACCAGCTCTTTGTGTGCTGCTCTGTATAAATAGCTCTTCATTTCCTAAAATCCAGCTGTCTTCAAATAAAACTGCTGGTCCACAGGGTGTCCAAATGAGCAGCCCCAGGACCCACATCAGAGAAGCCTCACACAGCACTCAGAGCAGAGGCTGATTCATTTTGTTCACACAAGGACAAACTAAAGCCAGTTCCAGACCTTTCTCCCCATGCTACATTGATTTTTGTATTTTGCTCAATTTGAGAAAACATGGGCATTCACTCAAACATTGACTAGCACAAAAATAACTGTATTATGTGCATTATGGTCCATTTTACATTGTAAGGTTTATTTCAGCTGTGTTATTTTGTTTTCTGAAGGCACAGTGTGGAGACCTTGTGAATGAAAAGTGAACTGTTAAGATCTTTAGATACCTCTCAACTCCAGGTCTGGTTTCATGATGCTGTAATCAACTTCCAATCCACACAAAAACATTTCAATCACACTTTAAAAATGTTTTGCAGAACTCTTGATATAATGCACTTGCAGTACTTCATAATATTTGCCTGCTCTTGAGTTCCAAACAGAAGTGAAAAAAGATACTTTTCTGTTCTCTTTTTTAATAGTCTATTGAATTTTCCGACTGTTTCATCTGTAGGAATATTTTCAGCCATTAATTTTGTTTATTGGATAATCCATTAGATTGGTTCAACTCCCTATTCTTTGTTCCCCACATTAACAGCAATATTCTGAGCACTCTTCACTCCACCCTTGGGACACTCCAAATATACTTTCAATTGCTTTAGGTGGCATTAAAAGCCTTCCCAGCTCAGAGTCTCAAAGAACAAATTGTTATCCAGTTTATTTTTCTAATTCCCTTTTAGGACAATCTCCCTCTGCTGCTTTTTCTGTTTTGCTAATGAGATGCAAAAATCACAGGAGTCTGGCTAGCTCCACCTCTCCTTTATAAATAAGGAGAAAAACCTCCATAAAGAATGCACCTCAACTCTTTGGAGACTCTTTTGGGGTCTTCCCCTGTTGTTGTCCCCTTATTGCAGGGGTTCCATACTGTTGTCTCCTTATCACAACAGTTCCACGCCTCCTTGGTGGTTCTCATGGGCAGCTCCTCAGAGCACTGGCTCTTTCTCTGTGGGATCATTAGTTTGTCTGAGTGACCCCGAGAATGGTTGGAAAGTCTCTGTTCCCAGCCCGGTGCTTAAAGAAGGAGTCTGAGCTCTTCATTTCGCGGTCTCAAGGTCGTTTATTATTTCTTATCTACAAAATTCTTTCTCCTGCCCTGACGAGGTCAGCTTAGCAGGATCGTCTGAGGCATTCTGCCCGCCCACGGGGCAGCCGTGCCTTCTTATACCACAAACTACGTATAACATATTTACAATTATCTTCCAATGCCCATCACCTATGTTAGACAGTGATCTTCTACTCTAAACCAATCCCCAAGTGCCAACATCACACAGAAAATGGATGACAAGAAGAAGGAGAAAGACCACAAGGTTGGGGCTTGAATCCTCCACCTTGTCTCCCAAACCCCCCTGTACCAAGATCCTAAAATCTACATTTTTCACCCTGTGAACAAACCATTCAAACCCAAGTGATTCCCATGTCCCCACAAACAGGTGGCAGATCCCTAAAAGGGTCAAAATCAAGCCACCAGGTGCTTTTGGCAACATCCCAGAGGGATGTGCTGAATTCCCACATTTCTCCTTCACAAAGCAGCCAAGTGACCCCAGTTCCCTTCTCACCCAGCCACCCCACTGTTATAGCACTCTTCTTCTCACTGGCCTGTTAAAGTCAGGCTTGTTCCTAATCTTTGATAATTGGCCCAGCTGCAGCTCCTTAGGGGTAAGATTACTTTCTACACTATCTTTATTTTCTTATATTCTATCCCCCTACGCTCCCCTTTGGCAAGGGTGTCCCCAGGAGCACACGTGGAATCTGCTCTGGGTCTGTCCTGCTTGGTGCAGTATTGTCAAGTTTTAGCTTCATTTTTTTTCTTTCTTCCCCAGGGATTTCTCCAGCTGCTAGCTGCTTTTGTTACCTCTGTTTCTTCAGGGAAATCCCGACCCTGATAGGTGTCCCCCTCACACGGGATCACCACTTAATGGAGTCTTTGCTTCGTTTTTGCCAAGATCAGGATTAAATCACAAGTCAGTATTTCTTCTTGGGACTCAGGTGTTTATTAGTTCTTGTCTATATCACAGTCTCACAAACTGTGAGTTCTACAGCACTTAAATCTAACAAGATAAAAATGGAGGCCTATCTCTCTCTCTACAAGGCCTTTTAATGATAAACTGTCCAATTAAGAAATGACACCTAAATTATTTTTACTTTTAAGCCAATAACCTACTACCTATGCCCGCAATGTGGACTTTTTTATCCAATTACACAAAACCATCCAAACCCATGGAGAAGAAGGTAAAGAAGAAGGTGAAGAAGGACCAGCCTTCACCCTAAAACCTCCATCTTGTTTTATACATATATTACTTTATTCTAAACCCTTAAACCTTAAGTTTTTCACCCTGTGATATCACACACTTCTGTTTAAACTCCACACCCACAATCCCAGTTCTACCATTCCATTTTGGAAGCCTTCTCCAGGGCCTCAGGTCAAATGCGGTGTTCTCTTGGGGGTCAGTGCCTAAAACCAGAGAAAGTCTGAAATTCTCAGTAACCAGGATTCCAACACAGTGTTCTGCATTCCCTGCTCTCCCCAGAACTCCAGAAGGGTTTGGGGAGGGCAGAAGGGGAAGGAAGCAGCTTGGCTCCTCAGTGCCAAGGAAAGCCACAGTGCCAACACCTCTGCTGGGCCAGCTGGGGCAGGGGCAGAGCTGCAGTGCCTCGATGAGCAGCCAGAGGAACCCCTGAGTTTTTAATGTGTCCTGGCGAGGAGGTGACCAAGGTTAATTGCTGCGGATGCAGACTTGGGATTCCAGCGCTGGGAACTGCAGGATAAAACTCAGCCTGAATGGCTCGGGCGCTTTTCAAAGTGTACTTCTTCAGGTTTCAGTTATAAAGCACAATTAGAGGAGCACAGAACAAGAAATGGTGGATATTTCTTCCTCTTTAAGGTATTTCTTTCTCTCCCACACTGTGCCATGTAGCCAGTCACTGTGACCCTGGGCTGTGCTTCCCACACTGCAGCATGACTGCAGCAGGGCCAGGGGAGGGAGAGGCAGGAACCCCCTCAGGCTCTGACTCCAGACTTTTACAACCCCAGGCAAGTACGTAAAGGACACTTAGTCACAGTGATTCATGCAGCAAATCATCCTGATGCCACATTCTCCTCCATCCACCCAGATCACACCTTTCAAATCCTAACAGAGTTTCTGTAATTTTTCTTTCTGGATGTCTGACACACTGCAGACTATTTTAAAGATGACTGAAAAACAAGCTGGCCGGGATAATTAAATTTTCTGTACAGTGGTCTGCACGTTCATAAAAAATGTTCCAGGGGAAGCAAAGTAGTCCAAGGGTTTCCACAAATCAAAATGGGTAGAGGATTTACTAATTCCTGCAGGACTCACATTACGGACTTCAAAACTCTAAATGCCACCACTAGAAAAGGGATGTCTATTTGTGGTCAAGCTTGAGTTGTAATTTCAGCAATAAAAGCCCTTGATCAGTGCAAGCCTTTATTTTCTGATTGTCTCAAGTGATTCATGATTTCAACCTCAAAGCCTTATAGTGGTTCAGCCTCAAAGAACATAAAAATAATTGCATGTTATTGGACTTATCAAAGCTGTGAATAAAGTATTTTGCACCAGCTTCTTTTAGCCTGATTTCAGGGTTTTACAGACCCTTGAAATGAGTTTTCCAAGTCTGGTAAGTCAGTTGAAGATGGTAATAGGCTTCTAATAAAAAGTGTAGAAATATTATGCTTACCCATACCTGAAAGGCAAAATAGCTTCAGGTAGTTGCTGCCTAAACTTACCCTGAAAAAAAAATCAGGGCATTTTATAGAAGGAAAAAGGTCCTTTATTGACAATTTGAGCTTGGTACAAAGTATAATTTAAATAGACTTAGCAGCTGCTCCTGGACTTACTGGAGTATTAGAGCCTTTCACCAGCCAGTATTCAGAATCTGAATAGGAATAACAAGAACACAAATTTGAATGAGACTCAGCTTCAGCTCCCACATCTAAAACACAAGGAGGGTGGCATCCAAATGTGGCAAATTAGAGTGCAGACACCTGGTCCTGAAAAGTCACGCAGAAAACTTAGTTTATACTGCTTCGCCTTATTTCTCATCAAAATAATTTGGAGGCTTGAACATGAAACAGATTTGTGAATTCACTAGGGAGCCAGAGAGAGTCATCACACAGTAATGGAAAGGCAGATTTTTTTATTGATTCAAATTAAGGGTAATTTATTGAAAAAAAAGCCACAATTTGCATGAAAGCCGTTGCTGAAAGACGCAGCACTGTAAGTGTGTTTTGATCCATTTGACTCAAACACACACACAGAGCCTGCTGGGTGCAGAGAACAGCAGCTCTGCAGTCTGCAAGAGAACACCAATGGGTCCTCAGCCTTTGCTCTGAGGCAGCTCAGTCCTTTGGCACTTCAAGTTTCTCCCCTCTTTTGCTCTGTCATGAGCACTGTGCTCATTCTTATCCTCTCTAACCCTTACAAGCAATGAAATCCAATTGTCTGTGGCTTCAGAAGGCCCCAGGATCCCCAGTCAGTGGATTTTGTCCTTAAAGTGTGAGGAGCCTTTGTTGCAGAGCTCTTGGAAACAGAACAAACCTGACCCATCCCGGGAGATCAGGTGACCACAGGGGACATCTGAGTGTGGGTCTCAGACCTAAAAACATTGGTGTTGTCTACATCACAACCATTTGCCAAGGGAACCTATTGCTCCATGAGGAAGCTGCTCATTTCCTCCAGATTGGCCATTTCTCAAACATAGATCAAATCTTGATGGTAAAACTGGACAAACCGCGATATGAGAGAAATTACAGCAGTCACGGAGCAACTCTGGCTGCAAATGTAAACATTTCCAAAACTAAATGCTTCATCTTCTTTTAGTTGCCAGATTCCCTACAGCCAGAGTTACAGGGATAGGCTACGAATCCCAGAGTTTAACTGGAGTGTGGGTGGGACCAAATGGGCACTGCCCAGGCTCCCCAGGGAATGGGCACAGCCCCTGAGGCTGCCGGAGCTCCAGGGATGCCAAGGGTGGGACTGTTGGGGTGTCTGGGCAGGGCTGGGGCTGGGGCTGCCCTGGGTGATCCTGGGGGTCCCTCCTGATGCCTCAGGTTTTGCTTTTCTATTTTTCAGATTCTGTGCTGCTTTAGTGTGTGGGTCTGGGCTTTGTATTAAGGGATAGTAAGCTCTCTTCACAGAATAGGTAGTCCTTCTCTAGCTGGGGACCAAGGACAAATGATCCAAATCTCAGGCCCAAGAGCATAAACAACGTGAAGAGAGGAAAACAAAAAGGATGGGACTTCATAACCTAAAGCTGTAATTGGACAATTAGCTCCAATATGCAAATGAACCAAAATTTATGAACATGAGAGACCCCATGACCGCTCATCCATTTTTGTGGCCATTTTGGGTTGTGCTACCCAAGGTGGATCTATTTGAGGCCTCTTAACAAATCCCTACTTTATTCTTTAGCTCTGTCTAGTCTCTGTTCTAGGTCAGCCTTCACAAGGCATCGCTCCCAGCTCAGGATATTCTGATTGTTTCCTCATTCTCCTGAGCTGTGGCAAGGAACGAGGCTCCCGTGTGTTCGTAACCCCATCAACCCCGCCTGGAGCACTGGATTCCCTTCCCCAGCTCTTGAGACAACCAGGCCGTTTCTCCTGGTGCTCCTCACTACAAAGCTTCCATGTTTATGAGGAGATCTGCTGGGAACAGCTGCGTGTGAAACCCCAACATTCCCTCCTTCTGCACATCCCTGGCTGCTGTCCCTGTGTCACACCACAGCCAGGTTATCAGCGATGGCGTTCCTCCCCGTGACCAGGCTCTTTGTGCCACCTTCACACATTATTGATCTCTGCAGCTAAATTTTCCATTTTCCCAAGGGATTTAAGCCAGTTTTCATCTGTGTGAGCATGCTTGGAAGGCTTGGAGATTTGAGAGAAGTGATTTCTCTCCCCCAGCCACAGAGTGGCTCCTTTAACACATTCCCACATTTGCATTTTGCCATTTGCATATGCACAGTTGAACGCCAGAGCAGCACGTAAACAGGACTGTTAGTTTTATGAAAATCTGACTTTTGGGGGGCATTGCTTTGTGCCAAACAATAGTAAAAAGCAGGATCCAAAGTAAATCTTACAGTGAAGGGAGAAAAACCCACTTATTACAAATGTAGGAAAACTGCATGAAGTGCTGAGGAGCCTCTTACAAAGGCAAATTATCCCACAGTGTAGATGGCAAAGGGATCATTTACATTCCCAGTCCGTAAAAAGCAGTGATTAATACAGCTAGAGAAAATGTAAAATTTAATGAGTAACTGAAGTGTTCAAACAAACTGCTAGTTTAATAAAGCAGAATGACAGGGCCAAAGTGTTGGGAATAAAATCCCAAGGTTCTGTTAGCAGAGAGAAAATTCATGGATGGAGTGAGAAAAAGAAAAGGTGATTTAACATCAAAGGAAATAATTACTCTTCATCTAAATAAGAATTAGAATGAACATTTATATTGTCTTTTCTTCCCCTCTGAATGTCTCCAAAACTCTTATTTATTTTAGTTTACATACTTAGCTAATTAAAGCTGTAAAATAATATAAATTTTTATGGGCCATTTTTGGAGAAAACCAGCATAACTAAAAACAATCTCAGGCACTTTGAATACTGCATCAAGGTTCTATTCGTTTTCATGGTGCAATATATTTTTTTTTTTAAACTGCCTCCTGCTGAATAATTATGATCTTATTTTTAAGCAATTTTTAAAAATTACACATGGATTGCAGACTTTCATTCTTAATGGCTTGAATTTAGCAATAACCTGCACTGGAGCTGGCAAAGAAAATACTGAGCCAAGGTCTCAGCTGATGCAGAGGGGAAGCCTTGCTGATGTTGTGCTGTTTGTGTGAGCTGTGTCTGAAGGGTGCTTGACTCTGCAGCTCCAAAAGTACAAATCCACTTCCTCCTCCAAGTGCTGAGTGGGGTCCAGCTCATCTCCTGTCTCTCCAGTGTTGGCTCCGCAGGCCAAAACTGCCTGTTATTTTTACTGTTATTTTTTGTATCCCATTTCTCTGAACTGAGCCACACAAACCCAGCATGATAAAGGGTCAGGGAAGCCCAGGGTGCTGCTGGGCAAGGCTGACAACTCTTCACTGAGGGCTTTTCACTCCTCACAATGTGCAGCTAAAATGTTTGTGAAAAAGACAGTCCAACTCCCTCCAGAAGTAATACAGATATTTTTCACAACTGCATCTTCCTTTCCCAACAACATCCACCTACCACTGTGCAATGTAGTCACAAATAGATCCATGGAGAGCTGCTACTAATAACTTGCATTTTGCAGCTCCAAGTATTCAGCTATTAGAGTGAGAGTGGTGAGACAGATCTACCCAGAGCACTGCAAAAGTCAAGATGCCCTCTGAAAACATGCCCCTCATGGGAACAACTTGACCCCAAAATGCCAAGGTGGACAGACACAAGACAAGGCAGAGTTAAGGGTTCTCTAGGAGCCCTTTTGGAAAGCACCACTTTGCATTCGTGCAGCATTGTCATCATAACCTCGGGATCTCTACTATAATTAGGAGCTCCTCTATGAGGATACAGCCAGGCTTTTTCATCCCAGGTATGTTTGTCATGTTGGAAGTATGGTACAATGAGTACTCTGAGTGGGAAGAGAGTAATGGCAGTACAAGAGCACAAGCCACACTCCAACACAAAGTCATTATTTCACAGTCCCTGATGTCTGCATGACTTGCTGCTCACAGAACTCATCTGCAGAGAGAGGACTCTTCCCACTCTCACAGCAAGGACTGGCTTAGTTTCAGACACTGGGAGGTTTGTGGGCTTTTTGTTCACCCTTTTTCACTCCCTCGTACAGTTACTTTTATTTTTACTGTCACATTGGAAAAAATCAATGCACTGAGAACACAGCTGCTAGAAACGCTTGTTAGGGACACTAGGATACAGCTCAAGGTCCCTCACACACATTCTCCCTTTGCAGTGTCTGTGACACAGATAAGAGGCTGGAAATGGCAGCATTTCCAGAGACAAACCAGGAAAAAATAAAGGAAGAAAAGCCAGTTTTGGTGAAGAGACCTTGAGATTAGCTCAGCTGGTCAGAGCCTGGTGCTAAAACCACCACAGCTGGTGGTTCAGCCCCTGGATGGGCCATTCACTTAAGAGCTGGACTTGATGATCCTCGGGGGTGCCTTGCAACTCAGATTATTCTATAAAACTGATGATCAAACCCCAAGTCTGCTGTTATTAGATTAGTCTACAATAGTAATATTTAGAACTTGTGTGTAAGTGCACCCAAAATTCAACAGCCCAGGCAGTTTTGCAGTGTTTGTGTCCTGAATGAAAAGGATGACCCCAGACATGTCTCTAGAAGTCAAACTCAAGTCAGATTTACATAGATATCTGCAAAGAGGTTTGGCTTCTTGAGCTACAAAACTTATCTAACCATCACTTCAGCTTCCAAATTTTGAAAAGAAGGCAGGAGCCCATCATCTCTTCCATGGTCATCTCTTGTGCCTGCCTCAAACGTGTGACAGTGGCTCCTGAACACTGCAGGTTCTTGGCAGGGACATTAAATTTAATTTAATATCATAAGACTGCATTGATGCTTAGCAAGAGCCTCAATCCACTAAAGCATATTTCCCTCTAGGGACTTGGGCATAAAAAGGAAAAGCTGCTGAACAGAAGGCAACATATCTTCCTCTATATTTATATCCAGAGACATATCTGCCTGCAATGGCAAGTAGGAAAAACAAGTGTCACCTCAGAGAAGAGCTCTGTCACCTCATCTGTTACCTTCCTCTGCAAAACAATGGCTCTCTGAGGGGCAGAAAAGGCTGAATGGGTTGTACCAGACTGTTTTCAGCTGCAGGCAATATTTATAATCACTAATTTATATGCAGAAATATTTATAAACAGTAAATTTAGAGACTGTCATCTTGGTAAAAGCTGCGCAAGCCATGTCACAGTGTTCTGCCCAAATCCTGCAGCCCTTTAGGTGAGAACAAGATGCAGAGGAAAGTGGTCCTCCCATAAATTATTAGTTATCCTTTACCAGTATGAACACTCAGAAATATCATCAGTAGGAACCACCACATCTTCTGAATGCAACTTGAAATGAAAAATAAAATTCATCTCTATCTTCTCAAACACCACCTCTTCCAACAGTTACTATGGAGCATGGAAACTAACTCAAAGCTTCTTGAAGATTGCAATGCAGGATGTATTCCATTACCATCTGTATGGCAGATTATCTTTTGTCAAGGGGACAGTTTGCCTTATCTCTCTCTGAGTGACCACAATCACTCCTCCCTGGGAGGGACACCTGCTGATAACAGCTATTGAATGTCCCTGCATGGCTGATAAGAACTACAGCATCCCATTGGGAGATGTGAGCCCAGAGGGAGGAGCCAAGCATTCCTACCTGGATATAATCTGGAGGTTCTGGAACACCAGCACAGCTTCTGCACTGGATTCCCCAGAGGAACAGCAGCTGCCTCTGCCCCTGGATCTTCAGAGGAAGAGACTGCACCTTTCTCCAGGATCCCTGCTCCAGCAGAACCACCCCTGACACTGCAGGAGGGCTGAGCCACAATTCCAATGGGACTGCTGCCAGCACCCTGACCCACAGGGTGTCAGGTTGGGTTCTGACTCTGCCAGTGTTGTTCTAGTGTACTGCATTGGTTATTTTATCCTTTTATTTTTCCTTCCCCTTTAAAGAACTGTTATTCCTGCTCCCATATTTTTTGCCTGAGAGCCCCTTAATTTAAAATTTATAGCAATGGGGAGGGGTGGGGAGGGTTTACATTCTCCATTTCAGGGGAGGCTCCTGCCTTCCTTTGCAGACTCCCATCTTTCCAAACTAAGACAAAGCTGTTCCACTGCTTTTGCTGGTTATGATTTCCCTCTGTTCTCTTGGGGGGAGGGTAAGAAACAGGCACTGCACAAAGAGACGTGCACTGCACACGGTGCCCACACTTGGGTGCTCAGGGCAGCACGGCTGCATTTTGCTGGGAAGGCTCACAGCAAGCAGGGACCCTAAAGGGATCAGTGCCATCCAGCAGGAACACTTCTCTCCCTAAGAGCTGCTGTCAGTTTTCTCATCTACACCTGACACAGCCTGTAAGTTCAGTAACAGACTGGTGAGGACTCTGAGATCTCCTGAGCAGATGGCAGTTCTGCCAGTCTCACCCAGGACTCAGCCTGTTCAGCACAGCAACACAGAGAGCACCAAACTCAAACCACAATCTCTTACCCACCTGCCACAGACTGGCAGGGATGTCAAATCACTGCTCTGTACAATAAATGCTACTATTGGTACAAAAAGGTGGCCTTCTCCAAAAAGCAGATGCTACCACTCCTGACAGACCCACTACTGTGCCCAGCAACAACTGGAGAGCTGTTTTCTTTCTGTGCTTATCTAATTTCAGCCAACACTGAAACACCAATGTGGAACAGCACACAAAGCAGAGGCACACTCAGCCTCAGGAGGTTTAGAATCACCTACCAAAACTCTGCTAGGTTTATTTTATGCTGAACTGATTAATCACAGGCAAGACTTCCAGGAGAAGTGTGTGCCCCCAGCACATCATTAAGGATTATGTTCACACATCCTCTGTTTAGACAGCACTGTGTTAAATCCCAGCAAATAACTTGGTCACTGAGATGTGTGTGGAGCCCATGAGGAGGGAAGCTGCTAAAACAATTATGTAATGACATGAAAAAGCAGTGGGTAAACTGCACATCTTAGTTCTTCCTGGGCATGAATGCTTCACTAGGGCTTCTTCTTCATCAGCTTTGCTGGGGAAAAAAGAGACACTGCTACCATGTTTTCCTGTTAGAAATGCCTGATAGACTGACATAGTTTTTGTCTCACACCACAGAGGAGCTCAGGGTAAAGGAAAACACCAAGATTTCTGTCTCAGACATCTTTTATGAAAAATCCTTTCCTTAGGGTTTTTCCTCCTGAGAATCTGAGAAGCCTCAGGAACAAAATGTAAACAGTGGTTATCTGCTGCTGTGGAATGCAACAGGTGCATCTGGGATTGGTCTCATGATGGATGTTTCTAATTAATGGCCAATCACTGCCCAGCTGGCTCAGACAGAGAGTCTGAGACACAAACCTTTGTTATCATTCTTTCCTATTCTATTCTTAGCTAGCCTTCTGATGAAATCCTTTCTTCTATTCTTTTAGTATACTTTTAATGTAATATATATAATAAAATAATAAATCAGCCTTCTGAAACATCAGATCCTCGTCTCTTCCCTCATCCAAGAACCCCTGTGAACACATCATTACAGATTGCCATGCAGCAGGCAGAACTGCAGCTCATCGATTGTCACCCTTCCCTGGACAACTCCTAGCAAACCACTGTAGCTGCAGAGAATTTCTCATGGTCCAGAAAGGCTGTTCCAATGTCCTGCAAAGTCCACAGTCTTCATTTAAACCTGTCAGCAAAGCAGCCAGAAATAGATGTCCCTCTGCTGCTGGATTACACAACTTAAACTAGTAGCAGGTAACAAGGGATTTCCTCAAAAGTCTTTCACAAGCAGCTTTCTTGGCACTTATTACCATGACAGAGGAAAAGGAGAGCCTAAGGAACTCAGCTGGCAGCATGGCAGACCTTTGCCTCAGGCAAAGCAGAATGAATTCCCCTGTTCCCAAGGCACTGCAATTCATAGCCCAGGGCTGTGTCTCGTTACTCCTGCCCAAGCCAAGGCTGCTACAACCTCAGTGTCACTCCAGCACAGACTTGTCTCCTGCTGGCAACTCCTCTCAAAGCTGAAGGCATGGGTTTATCTAGCTGGAAACCTGTTCTCTGCTAGAGAGAGGTTTGCAAAGAAGAAAGAATGTTTCTGGAGTGAGGGGCGTTGCAAGACAGATTTTATAAAATATAATGAGAGAGAAAGATTAGAGTGTAAAGGACTGAGTTGCATCCACCCAGCAGCAGTGATTGCTCAGCAGCAGCATGCATGAGTTCACAAAGTTCACTTGTAATAAGGATGTTGGATTGGTGAGGATGTAGCTTTTGTCTGGATAACCTGAATAATTTCTAATTTGTCTGTGGCCTAAATAAGAAAATGGCAAGTTAGTAATGCTGTATATGCATTTTTTCCTCTTCAAATTTAGTGCAAGTTCAACACTGTCACAAAGTTAAATAGCTCAGAAAAATCTTTTGGCTCAGTGGAAAAAAAACTTATCAAGCACTAAAAGGAAAAATATTCTAGACAGTAACATGCAAGAGTTCTGTATGCATGACTTGTGTTTGGATTTCTCGTCTCCAGTAGACAAACTAATAATGATTGGGCAGCCACAAGGCCCTTGTGCTCTGTGCAAAAGGAAATAAACAAATAAACCCCATCACTTCCCATTGCTCTGCTGCCATGGGAAGAGCTGGACCATCACCCTCACTTGGGACCTGTTCTGGGCAGGGGCTCATGGAGCAGGAAAACCCTGAGCTTGCCCTGCAGTTTGGGGAACAACATTCCTGACCCTTGAAAAGCACCAAGGTGTGAGCCTTAGGGAAAATCACTCATTCTAAAAGACAACATAAATCTGGATAGAAGCATGTTTTGCTATTTCAGCAGAGGGAAGTTGTTTTGTAATATTTGATTAATAGATATTTTTTAGTTTGTGTTCTCTCTCCAAGATATGGGCCTTGTGGAAGCATTTTAAGGATGACAGCAAATGGCCTTGTTTTCTTGATTCCTCCCTGTGAACTGTAGAGTTGGCCCATGAAAGCTCAGGGCTTAATGAATCATTTCCATCAGCAGAAGGGTTTGAGAGCTGAAATCCAGAGTGACCCCAAAGTGGGAACATTCCAACACAAAGTATAAAACTGTCAGACATGTTCTTCCAGGGACAAGACTCAAGTGTAAGAGAGGGTTCCTGGAATTTTCACTGGTGAGCTGATTTTGGATTTGGTTCAAATGAAGTTTCACTAATGTTGAAACACCAAAATATTCCTGAAATGTGAGAGTTTGAAATGGGAATTAAATTTTGTCAAGACATGACCAGACCTTCCTTGCGGGGATCTGAAAACGAATATCCTTCATTGCCTCAGGACTGTGTCCTCACAGCATCATCTTTTTTCCAGCTCCAGAAGAGAGGGGAGAGGAGCTCCATCCAAGAGGACGCCACATTTACAGGACACTGGCTGGGTTCTCTGTGCTGTCAGCCTGCAGCTCCTGCAGCTCTTTGGTCACCACCTGGCCATCACCACTGCTGGCTCTGTCATTCATCCAGGCCCCCTGCACACAGCCAACAGCCTGGGCATCTTTCTCCCAAAGCACCACTCACTGCATGACTGCGAAAACAAAACAGGGTTGGCTGACGCTGCTACGCTCTCAAATTCTGATTTCAAGGTGATTTGTGCTCCTTTCCTCCTTGGTTTGCAGGGCTGGGAGGGGAAGCCAGAAGCTCTTTTTGTGCTTGGAGCCAAACAAGGAATTAAGTGGCCCAGCAGAGTGTGTGCTCTGGAATGCAGGAACGTCAGGGGGACAATCCATTTCATGGTTCCATGGAGCTGATTGAAACATGATTACACAGCAAGCCAGGGGCCCTTCTCCTCTGAGACTCCCCAATGCCTGGGTTTCCTAGGAACAATTATTACTGCAGGTGACTTCAGATTGCAGCTGGGATGGACTTAAGTTCAATCTTATCAGGGAGTTTCAGACATTTCGGGCTAGGAGAGTAAAGTTAATTGCACCAGGTATGGCACAAAGGGAGTAATTTGAAGGAAGTTATCTTCCAATGACAGGGAAGAGTTGGTGAACAGGTTAGTGAAGGATCCTGATCCTTCTTCAGTGCTGGAAAAGTAAAGAGCTGAAGAATGTATTTTATGATCAGGTGAATGGGGACATTTTCCATCTTAAAACTCACTTTAAGCCAGGCAATTATTGCATTTACATCCTTCCCCAGCCCACTGATTTTTCACCCCGGAAATGGGAAGAACCAAAGGCCTTTCTTTTTTCCATTCTTGTGCTACTTCTTTTGGGATAAGGTTAAGGCAGAGTTAATCAGCATTTGCAAGTAATATTTAAGGCTGGCAACACGTGAAAGACTAAAAGCCCTGCAGAATAAAATCCTTTAATTGAGTCACAGCGCAAGCACAGCATGGCTGGTAGGAGTATAAAAAGCCAGAGCACAGCTATTCATTAGGAATGAATATGGAAGTTAACCCAGGGAGACCCTGGGAATAAAAGAGGCCCATTGGCTCCCTGGCCTGTTTACTGAGAGCCACGTAAACAGGGGGCAATTAAACCTGAATACAAACACAGGCAGCACAGCCAAGGCAGGACAGAACATGTCCTGCACCAGGACCAGGGACAGCAGGGCTGAGAAGCCTCCTCTACTCTCCTTGTGCACAGACTCTTTCTTCCTCTTCATATTTCCTTGGGAAATATTTCCTTATGGGTTTGTTTTTTTTTTAATAAACAAAGCCAAGTTTAATGTCTGTGAGAAAAGGAGGAAGAATGGACTAGGTAGCAAAGCAATTGGGAGTGCCTCAGTAATGTATTCAGGCCGTTAAGGATTTCATTAGGTTTACTAAAAGGTCATTAACGATAAAATATCTTCTTTTATTTTACCTACTTTCTAAACATTATAGTCTATTCTGCCATTCAAGCTTGCACCCCACTGACATTAATTAGCATGCTATATATTAAGGAGAGCTTTTAATGAGCTGTTATTTCATATGATTTTATTGGAGAGCCTCATTGTTCAGCTTAATAGCAGAAAATGACAACTATAGAAATTGCTTTGATAGGACTGCAGCATTGAGGTGGTTATTCAATCTCCATGCTTGTTCCTCAGTTATTCCTTGATGCTGAAAGCTCTGCCTAAAACCCCTCATTGTGGCTGGCATGATACACTGGGTGTAGGGAAAGCTGTGGGCAAGGAACAGCCCCCAAAATACAGAGTGGGGTGTGAGCAGCATCACACACAGCTGCTGGGTCTGCTGCTCTGCAGAAAGCAGCAGCAGCAAGGTCCATGTGTGTACAGAATGGTTTGGCCACATTTATAGATCAAATGTCACTCAGCTCCTACTGTAGCTGACAATTGTGGGTTTGTGTTGTTTCAGTCACTTGTCTCCTAAGATTTGTATTTGCATTTATTTTCCAAGCGTCTGCCTCACAGAATGGTTTGGGTTTGAAGGCACCTTAAAGATCATCCCAGTTCAACCCCCTGCCACCTTCCACTAGGCCAGCTTGCTCCAAGCTCACCCAAAGTCACTTTTTCCCAAATTCAGAGCAAAGCAGGTGAATTGAGAACAAAAGGAAAAGTTCTCCCTTCATTCTTCTGAAAGCCACCTCAGCCTCACTGCCAGCAACAGCACCTGGACAGCAGGGAGAGCAGGATCAGGGAAAAGTGGAACCAACAGGGAAGGGGAAAAGGGGAAAGAGAAAGGAGGCAGGGGACTCCAAGTGACAGAAATTGGTAAATGAGCAGGGCACAGAAAACTAAACCCAAACCCATCCTGTCCACAGGATGGCAGGATCATAAAGACTGGCTCCAAGACAAAAACACGAAGGACAGCAACAAGGTGAATTTCCCAACAGGAGCCATGCATCCACACACCCATACTGCTGAAGGTGATGCAAACATCACCTTGACTGGCTTCTCCCCCTTCACAAAGTTCCTCAGTGGCATCCATTAACAGGATGAAACCACCACCACACCTGAATTATCCAGCTGTATGTGTTTTCTAAATCAAACACTACTGAAGATAAAACAGAAGGGAAAAAAAGCAATCTAGGAAGGAAATGCAAATATGCATCTGCAGTTTGCTTTCAACTTAGCTAACTGCTACATTTTAGTAAACAAAATACTGCAAGATGTGAAAATGGAGTTGTTAAAGAGCTTTGTAGTACTCTAACTGCACAGGTACACTGCTACCTGAAAAGATGAGATGGAGGAAATGGGATTAAGGATCAGCTGTTCTCCTGAATGAGCAATATAGAGAAGAAAAAATAATAGACTGAAATGTTTGGGTTTTTTTCTGGGGGAAAAAAGTATTGGAAGGCAGAAAGACAGGATGCTGATGTATCTACAAAAGGATGTTTTAAAATTGAACTTCATTACAGGAAAGAATAAGTTGGAGTTTTTTTTCAGTTCTTATCATTTAGTTTGGCTTAGAAAAAGCACAATGTGCACACTAAAATAATTCAGCTCCTAAAAAAAAGTGTTGTTGTAACCAAATATCTTCTCATTTGCATGGGATTTATATCACTGCATGTCTATTGGCTTCAAAAGAACAATAAAAAGGTAATCAAAGAAATTGTTGCGCTCAAGGGACCACATTATGCTTTTATTTCTGAAAAGCTTGATCAAGCAATTTTTTTAAACAGTTGATTCATTCTATTTATAACACAAGTATGCTACTTACCTGGAGGTTGTCATACATTTGAAAAACCCTGACATCTGAGTTTCTCAGAAAAACCCTCTCATTTTGTTCCTAAGATGTTACTGGAAACCAGAGGATTTTAAAAAGCATCATTAACAAATGCTCCCAAGTTAAGCACATCTTGCAAGTAACAGCAAATGAGTAACACACAATTAAGAATCCTATATAATTTGAAGAAGTTTGTTCAAAAGCTCTTTGAGGTGCTTATTCAGAAAAACATCCCTAATTAGGGAAACATTTAAACATTCTTTAAGTCTAAGGCTGTGCTAAAGTAACTGGGACAGGGTGGAGAGGAACAAGAGCAGTAAAAAACCAGTGCTTTGTTGGGACTACCTAAAATCAGAGGCCAGACGAAATTAGGGAATAAAAAGCAGTTACATTTATTGAAGAGCCTTCAGGTACATTTTGGGCAGATGAAGTTCACCCAGGGGCTAAACCCAAACACTTTTCTAAGTTTGGTCCATTTGCATATTGGGGGTTAATATTCCAATTCCAGCTTCAGGTAATGAAGTCATTTACCCCAAGGTTTGCTCCCCCAACTCACTTTTGTTTCCATCTCTGGCCCTGAGGCAGTGAGGTGTCCTTGACTGCCAGGCCTGGAGAGGAATTGTTGTGTCTGCCCAGAATGGGAAAGCAGCAGCTCACACTGAGTGTGGGGTTTGGAGTTATACACTAAAGAACTGCAGGGTTACAAATATATGGAAAATAGAAAAGCTCAAATCCTAAAGCATCAATACAGCAAGCTCTTTCCAACAAGGAGTAATCCCTGAGTAAACCCCCAGCCTGCGCCTGGAGCATCCTCCCTGCTGCTGCTGTCCTGAGCTGGAGAGGCAGGAGCAGCCAAGCAGAGCCAGCCCCAGGTTGTGCCAGGCAGACAGAGCCCAGCCTAACTCCTGATAGCTCCCCACAGCCCCTTAAATCAACACAGCTCAGACTAACCCCAGTCCTGCCACGGCATCTGATGTTTCCAAATGTGATGGGGAAGGAAAACCATCCTGTTCCAGCAGCACAACAGCTGCATGTGCTGCACTCTGTGTTATTGCACACAGGCAAATTGTGCTTTCCTTGCAGGGTCGGAGAAGCCACCTTGACTGAACACCCTGGGTGTGGCAGGAGGGTCACTCAAGCACATGCTCATATTCTATGCTGACGGGGGAGCTTATAAACCCTATTAATTTGTTAAAATTGATTTAAAAGCTTGGGGGCTGGGGGGAGTAGCTCTCTGTGAGGCACCACTGGTTGTGGGGGAAGCTTGTGATGCTCAAGTTTCACTGGAAAGCTGTGTGACTGAGCCTTGCCTTGTTCTAGGAACAGAGCCACAGGATCTGTGACTAACACAGCATCCCAAGCTCCTGAGAGAGCGAGCAATGCTCAGATTTATCACCCTTCTCAGTTGCCAAGAAATGATAATAAATCAGTGCAATCAGCGCCGTTCATTTCCCATATTCTGGCCTGAATCTTTATTAAGTGGAGCCCAGAACACTGGCAGCATTTAACCAACCTGTTCACCAAGTGCTCAGTAAATACTACAGTCAGCAGGCATAAAAAAAACAATTTCTCTTCAGCCAGCCCAGCCCTGTTGCAGGGCCCTTCTGTGCTAAGAGCCATAAACTCCAGACCTAACTGAGCTGGGCAGATGTGAACAGCTTTCCTTACACGTCACTGAGAGGGTGACACAGCCTCTGTAGGGCTGACAGAGATTCAAACTTGAACAGATGACACATGGCCACGCACTTCCATTGCTAGTTTAGATCATTAAAGAAGTCTAATTCAATATGGCACGGATGCACCAAACCCCTTATTCTTGATGTAATCAACTTTCATGGACTCTGGACAAACACGAGACTACATCTTATAAATGCAGTGTCAGAGGCAAACAGCATTAGTGCTGCAGGTGAACAGGGAATAATTCCCACCAATGTCCCTGCAGATGAGTGATAAAGCCAGGACACAACACCGCATCTTTAATTGCTCACTGCCTGTGTTTTGAACCCTTGACTGGGTCTTGTGCTAGGTTACAATATTAAGATGTATTCTATTCCCATCCCCAAGAGCTGTGCAACCAGGAGGGGCCATTGGTTTTTCCTCATCTCCTGTTAATGGGCCCAGCAATGCCTTGCCAACGACTCAGAGATAGCTCCCTGCAGGAGCCATTTCTGTTTCATGGACTCACAGGATGATATCAGCTCATTGTGAGATGCTTCACCCAGGGGGGAGGAGTTCAGCATCCCCACCTGGATATAATCCGGGGTTTGGGACAGAACAGTCAGTCTTTCCACTGCATTCCCATCTGTCTTTTCCACTGGATCTTCAGAGTAAGACTACAGCTTTCTACAGGATCCCTGCTCCAACAGTGATCCACATCTGCCACTCGAGGAGGGCTGCAGCCACCAATCCAACTGGACTGCTACCAGCACCCTGACCAACAGGGCGGCAGGTTGTATTCTGACTTTGTCAGTGGTTTTTCTTTTGTATTATTGCATGTATTTTGGTTTTCTTTTCCCTTTTCCTAATAAATTGTGTTTCTAACTTGGAGTCTCTCACTGGTTTTGCTTTCAAACCAGAACAGGTCTCCAGGATGTTCTGCTCATGCTCAGCTAAATGGAGCCCCACTGTGTTTAAGTGAGAAAGCTCCATCCCAGGAGTCTCCTGCATCCATGGAATGCAATTGAGAGGCTGTAACATGATTGATTTTCATGGGAACATTCAAAGCCACTTCTCACTGAAGGCAATTTCCCACAATTGTCATCTTTCCACTATTTCAACGGTAGAGCTTTATATAAATCGGTTGCAAGATTTTGTGGTTGTTGCTTTCTTTCTTGTGGGAGCCATTTTTCACCCTTCACAACCAAAAAAAAAGCCCCCAAACCCTTTAAATAAACAAATAAATGACTAAGCCAAGCTGAGTTTTCAACCCTTGCAGCTTTTTCTGGGGAAACCTTTTTTTCTTCCAACACCTTTTAGCAGGAAAGAATTTATCTAAAAAAAAATCAGGTTTCCTGAACAGCTTAGAAAAAGGCTATGAATAGAAATGGATGCATATCCCTGCATAGCTATCACACCAGATAATCCTGCTTTTTGTTATAATAAGCATGCACTTTCAAGGGTCAACGGTGGAAGAAATTTGTTTCCACCCTTTTATAAATACAGGCAATGCATCCCACAAATATTGACCTCATGCAAGACTCTCTGAAGAGGCAGTTTGCGTGTAACAACCTCTCCTGCATTGCAAAAGGGAGTGAGGTGATGGAGAAGAAATGGCATATTGGCAACCGGAGAGATGAAGAAGGGCAGACTGCAATTTTACATGGTAACTAAGAGGATCTGTGGCCTCTGAAGTGCAATTTAAACTCAAATCCATTGGGATTAGATGTACTAGGCTCCAAGCATCCCATTAAAAAGCTGAAATTGTGTATGAAAGTCCCTTGTATTATTATTCCTGGCATCAAAATCGAGATTTACAGCGTTTCAGAAACAGTGACTGACAAAACTAGCTGGTTAGAAGCTGCAAATACATCCTTATTTTTCCCCCAAAACCCACCAGGGATTTAACAATCCTAAAGATGAGGATATGAGTGATTACAGGACTGCATCTTACAATGTTTAAAAAGACAATTTGCTGTTTCAACATTGCCCTTAGGCATGGCTCACTGAAAGGACTTCAGCAGTCTGGGAGCCATTTTTCCAGCCAAGAAGCTGAATATTTGGGATCCACCCTTCAAATGCTGTTAGGATTACAATATCCCTAAAAATGCCTTCCCCCAAGTACTTCAGACAGCAGTGATAGGTGGGTTCCCCTTTTTTCTTCTTGTTTAAGGGTGAAATATTCTAAAAACTGACAATTCTGAGAAATCGAATAGATACAAAAAATGTATTTACAAAGGCAAAAGCCAGTATCACTTAGAGTGCACCCCAAAACAGCAAAATGAAGAGATAAATAAGTTTTGTTTATTAAAATTTTCTAGATGCAAGTTTGCACTAAACATACATCTTAGACAACCTCATTTCATCTAAAAGCAGAAGAATTTTAGTGCCAAAGCTGGTTCATGACCTTAAATTAGATTGCTTGCCCTTGCAGCCCAATGACAGTGTCTGTTTGATGGTAGTTTGACTTTACACACACTTAGGAAAAAATAAATTAAAAGGAATAAATCTTTGTTGCATGCCTTTGTACACAAAGGCTTTGAAGCTGAACTCCCACATCGTGTGAGGACAATGAGCAGAATTTGATTATTAGGGATTTTAAAGGAGAACAGCTTTTCAGGACTGGGTTAAAAAATATGTAAAATAAAAATTTCAACAATTTCAGTGTGCCAGGAGACCGATGGTGGGGCAGGATTACTGAGATGTTACTGAATTGTGCCACTCACAGGCTGGTCACAGGGACAATAAGGACAATACCAGTTTAATAGTGCCTCTTCCATGAGTGCCACATGCAGAACCATCTGCATGGAGCCTCTTACCCAAACCAAGGAGCCAGCAAAGCCCAGCCCTGCTCTCAGCTGGGTTTCTGAGCACAGATTGGTCTGCCTGCCTCCTGTAGGTGCCTACACACCCTGAAGCCACCTGGGGACCTGCTAGAGGCTTTAAGCTTTGCCTCTGTTGCTTCCAACAGCAGCTGTGCACCTCCCTGGCTTTCCTGATGGACAGACAGACTGACACCTCCTGTCTCACCACACACCTGTGAGCTTTGCTGGGCTCCCCTGGTGCCTCAGGTTTGAGCTTTTATATTTTTCAGATTCTGTGCTGCTTTAGTGTGTAATTCTGAGCTTCACATGAGGGGATGGTGAGCTCTGTGCACAGAGCAGGGACACAAAACAATTCCTGCTCCAGCTGGGCACCAAGGACAAATGATCCAAATCTCAGCCCAGGAGCACAAACCCCGTGGGCTGCAGAGAGAAAAACAAGCAGGGTGGGACTGCAGGGGCTAAAGCTGGGATGGGACAATGAACTGCAAGGTGCAAATGGAGCAGAACTGATCAAAGGGAGAGACATTGTGACCAGTTGTGCATTTTGTGCCATTTTGGTTCATCTTGGGTGCAGCTCTGGCTGGGCTCTTGTGCTGCCCAAGGTGGATCCATTGAGGAGATCCTTTGAATAAATCCCTGCTTTATTCTTTAATTCTGTCCAGCCTCTGTTCTAGGTCAGAGGTATCACCCCAGAATGATCTGTTCCATCCTCCATTTCTACCCAGCTCATATCCTCATCTTTCCAGCACTGATTAACTGGTTTGTAATTCCCGGATCTTTTCCAGTTGTCTTGAACAAGAGGTTTCTGCTCCCCAGAAAGAAACTGCAATTAGAGAAGGATCTAGAACTGCAATTACAAGGGATCTGAAAGGTCCCTCTGTTTAAAAATCCAGCTGTTTCTGCACCCAGTGAAACAATTAATTCTGCAACTGAACACAGAGGGGGTTAAACCACTTTTAAAAGCAACACTCTTGCTTTGTTAAAAGGCAGCAATAGCATTTGGAAGGAAAAATACCCATCAGAAGAGACTTGCAGAAGTCAAAAAGCTTCATTAAGGTCCTTCCATTCTGTTTAGGCTCTTTAGAAGCATGCAGTCATTATGAAATTAGTGCTTCTGGCTGCCAAAAGACTTGCTGAAGGTTGTGCTGCTGAATCCCAGCCCAGTTGGCACCCAAGCAGTGGATATGAAAACTGCAACAGCAATTTGGGTTACAGGGACATCTGGCAGGGAGCTGCAGGAATGATTAGGGACCTGAGAAGAAAATCAGTCCCAAAGGGAAGCAAGTGGGATGTAAGTAGAATAGACAGCATGATTATTTTGAAGCATTTTAGAAGCTTATAACATTTTTTTTTAAAAGAGAATTAGAGGGAAAATACAATATCCAAATACAATGAATCAGATTGTGATGGTGATGGTGAGGAGGGAACTATTACTTAAGAGGAGAAGGTGAGGTTTTATTTGTTTTTATTAGGAGGGTTTGTACCCAGAGGGGTTTGAGAGACTCTCAGTGGCACATTTCTAATGTGTGAATTTAGCCAGCTACCTCCAGGTGTAATGCAGGACCTGACACCACTAACTCAAGTTCATAAAGCGATAATACTTAATAATAACTTTGCAGTTTTTTTTTTTTTTTTTCTTTAATAAACGCTCACAGGCCTTTGTGGCTTTTTCTCCCTAATAACAGCAACACAATTGCAGAGCTTCCAGAGAGCTGCAAATTCACTGGAAGATCATTGAATCTCCCAGGACAGAGCAGAATTTCCAGTGACACCAGTGACAGGGTACAGGAATTGTGTGGGTTCCATCTGCATGGATCCCCATGTTCCAAACAGAGCAAAGCACCCCGAGAGTGCCCTGGCTTGTGCAACTGCTCTCCTCCATTTTTATCTCCAGCTGATGTGTCGCAGACATCTTTTATGAAAAATCCTTTCCTTAGGATTTTTCCTCCTGAGAAGCTGAGAGGCCTCAAGAACAAAATGCAAACAATGGTTATCTGCTGCTGTGGAATGCAACAGGTGCATCGTTGATTGGCCCATCTTGGATGTTTCTAATTAATGGCCAATCACAGCCCAGCTGGCTCAGACAGAGTCCCAGCCACAAGCCTTTGTTATCATTCCTTCTTTTTCTATTCTTAGCTAGTCTTCTGAGGAAATCATTTCTTCTATTCTTTTAGTATAGTTTTAATGTAATATATATCATAAAATAATAAATCAGCCTTCTGAAACATGGAGTCAGATCCTCATCTCTTCCCTCATCCAAGAACCCCTGTGAACACGGTCACACTGATGGACTTGTCTCAGGCTTCCATGGACAATGGAAAGCTTCTGTAGGAATTTTCATCTGGAAGAAGGGACCGGAATGGACAACATTTTCACTGTGACAACCTCCAGGCACTCTGGTTCTCATGGTGTTTCTAGCAGTCGGATGTTCACCCTTTTGGAGGTGAGGGGGAGTAGGAAAAGGAGGAAGAGGGAAGAGTTTGAATTCACCTTGACTTCTCTTTGTCTCCAGCTGCCAAATATGCAGAGAGTCATTATCAGAAAAGAGAAATTTGTTTGTGCCTCCGCTGAGACTGGAGCAATGCTGTGACTTCAGGGGCAAAGGCACTGTCATGATGCATCACAACCCTGCAGGCATTAAAGTGTCTCAGGCAGCTGCTCTGCCAGAAAAGCTACTCAGATTGCTGAAGTCCTTTCAACAAGCTGAGCCCAAGGCAATATTTCAGTAAGAAACTGCTTCTTTAAAAATTAAAAGGAGTTATTTTTGCATCATTTGCATCATTTGACTTGGGTCATTTTAAATATGTTCTGTTGTAGGTCACCTGTGTTGCCAGAAAAAAAAAATGTAACATTCTATTCAGAATAATTCCTTTAAAACACACCCAAGTTTATTGCATAATTCCTTACACAGACACCATCAAAGACCATGAAATGATGATTGGTTCCATTTTAGCACTGACAGATGATTTACACCCTGCACACATTTCTGTTAGTGTCTCAACAGTGACCAACAATGACTCCAGACTTAGTCAAGGGTTTCAGCGTGGATGAAATGGCACTAAATTAGCAAGAGGAAATTCTGTTCATCTGTTTAGTGTTGCTGTGTCAAACTCAGTCTGGCCTTTGTGAGCCAAATGATGACCTAAAAGTGAAGTTACAGGAAAAAGTTTCACCCATTGCTCATGCTGGAGTATGAGATCTCAGTGATGTTAACCCTGCTTCGTTTTCCCCATGTGACTGTGACAGAGAGAGCCAGGGATAGTAAGGACATCAGGGAGTGACATATCACAGGACATCCTGTCCCAAATGAGAGGCTGGATGGGAAGAGGAAAGAGGCAGCATCAGAGCTGCTTCTTGCTACCTGTGGCTTTTCTAAAGTGAGTTTGTACAAAAAGCACAAAAGAGAGAGTGAAATATTGGTTCTTGGCCCTCTGTGTCAGAAAATGCTGCACAAGCCACAGGGAGGGGGTTTATGTCACCATAAAAACAAAATTAATTTTACTTTCTCTAATCTTACAGAGGTAAATACTGAACCCATAAACTGACACACACTCAGCCAGTACTGGAGCACCACTTTCTGCTATTTAATCCAAGTGCCTTTACCTTCTCTTTACAAGACTGTGTTTCCTTTCACATGAGGGACTCACTAAAGTCCCTCCTCTTACATTCCTGTTCCACATATTTGGGTGTACATGACATTATGGAGAGTTTCACCAGGAGCACACAGCAGCAGTAACACTTCACAAGTATCACCACCTCTGATAAACTCTATAATCACATTTAATTGTTTATTTCTCATCCAGCACAGGATGGTCAATGATCATCCCATAACCTGCTCTACTTTGTCATCAGAGAAATTGTTGGAATGGATAAATATTATCACTGAAATGTTCAAAAAGAGATAAGAGTTGATGGTTGCATCCTGCTGATATTGCCAGGAAGCGCTGTGACAGGTGGAAGGCAAAGACGAATCAGTTACAGTGTGTAGGTACAAAACCTAGCAGTGTTTTACCTCAAGATGAAAAAAACAAGGAAAGCAAACAGACCTTGGAGCTACTGCAGAAGGAAACAGGGCACCTGAGACATGGGGAAATGTGTGGCTCTCAATTTGCCACAAATATTGGAAAGAAATCTTTCTCTTTTTCGAACTGGGAAACTTTTCAGTGGTAGCAACAGACTATCTTGAAGATTCTTATCTATTTTAATCAGGCTTCTTTTAGCACCTGCTGAGATCTCTCAGAGCTCAGGATTGGTTTAAACGCACATGAAAAGGGCCCTGTGGCACGTATTCCTTGACAACAATCTGTTCCTCTCACCTCATAGAGTGTAATGATGCCATTTGTCTCATTTGGAGGCTTCCACTGAACGTAGATCTTCTCTTCAAAAGGTCCTCCTTGGATAGATTCCAAGGGAACGGGTCCAGGAACTGCAGGGGGAAAAGAACCCAGACAAACTGTGTTAAAAACTCCACCAGCTCCAGCTGCACACACATGAGACACCAAAAGGCCATCAGACAAGAAGCGGAGTGTTACAAATAAATAAATAAAATTAAAAATTAAAATCCCTCAAGGCACTACCATTACCAAGCTACTATCAATGTGAAAGGCTTATTTTTCAACTTTTGGTTCAAATAACAATACCCTAATGTAACCACTATGTGACAAATAAAATCAGAATCCATGAAAATATGATGCTAATTTCAGTATGATTTTATTCCAGTACGGCACAGCAGCAGCAGGGAATTTAATTTGTCCTTCTCCACCCACACAACAGCAGAACTCTCCACCTAAATATCCACACTGCACCTTGGCATGGAGATGCTGAGGGGCTGCACACCTTTATCCATAGGAAAGATTGATTTGCTTAGTAAAGTAACAATGCAAGATTTATATTTCATTACAGCTACAAGGCCAGCTCAAAAAAATCCACCTACTCCAGCAAAACGTTAATGCCGTGGGAGATAACCAACTAAATGCACTCCCAAGCCTGTCTGATAAAAACCCTGCTCATTTTTCTGAAATATCTGCCATCCTTTTGTGTCTCCCCACATGATATATAGGGCTGGAGGAGCCACTTTCAGCAGAGAGAAACTCAGGACAGCAACTTGTACAGCCCAGGCAGAGGAATATAGTCCTTGGTCTGAAATAGCACCGGTGGGATAATAACACTTTGAAACTTTCCATCAATTCCTCTAAAAAACTGTCCTTTATATCCACAGCCCTTCCTTTATGCCCACAATTAATTTTGCTTCTGAGATCTCTATAAAATGTGATGTCCACAAGATCACCTTTAAGAAAAGCTACACTCTGGAAAAGAAGGAACTATACTTTTTTTTTGGGGATGTTTCTTTTACATTTCTTTTGTGTGAAGGCACAAGAAAAATCAATAAATACCAGGACTGCATTTGCCCATATGACAAAGGAAGCTGCTGGGTGGTTCAGAACACCAAGAATTAAACCTACAGCTCTTTAACAGCTTCTCAGACTGCTGTCTGTCATGCCCAAGCACTTCAGGGACCTTCGCCCTTTCAAGAACACGGCTGTGAAATGGAAATCATTTAAACCTACAAGTTTTACACTCAAAACAGACACACTGTCCAGAGAAGCTGCACCAGTCCTGCAGGACAGAGGGTTATGCTGTTATTTACAACTTGAAGACGAGTCTTCCCTCCAAACCCAACCAACCAACCCCACTGTCGCAGCCATATTTCATGAAAATTCCTTTTGCCAGGATTTTTTCTCCTGAGAAGCTGGGAAGTTTCAGCTTCTCCATGTTTTGCTGCTTTGGAATGTGATTTGGAGAATTGTTCACCCAGCATGGGAAATTGTTTTTACTTGGTGACCAATGACAGTCACCCGTGTCGAGGCTGTGAGCAGCCACAAGATTTTTATTATCATTCTTTTCCTTTCCTTGCTAGCCTTCTGATGAAATCCTTTCTTCTATTCTTTTAGTATAGTTTTAATACATCATTTTAATGCTTCTGGCAGGAAGTGGCCCAGTGTAAATGATATAATGCAATTTACAATATACATATATATGTATATATATGTGTATTGTAAATGATATAATTTACTATATAAATATATATTTGTATATTGTAAATTATATAATATATCATTTTAATATAATATATATCAGAAAATAATAAATCAGCCTTCTGAAACATGGAGTCAAGATTCTCATCTCTTCCCTCGTCCTGGGACCCCCGTGAACACCACCACACTTGGTGACCTCAGGTGAGTAGCATTGACTACCCCACCACAACTCACCATCCTCCTCCGTCTGCACCACCAGCTCCTCGCTTTCCATTCTGCCCTCGGGGTTGGAGAGGGCCAGCCTCAGCCTGATGGTCATGAAGGGCCGGAGCCCCCGCAGGGTGTAGTGGGAGGAGGTCTGGATGAGCTCCTCTGCCTCGAATTTCTGCTGGTTGAAGACGTACTGGTAGTGCACGGTGAGGTTGTAGCTGTGGCAGCGCGTCACGGCGTAGCCGAAGGGCTCCCACTGCAGCGTCAGCTGCCGCGAGCGGATGTCCACCACCTCCACGTTCTGCGGCCCGTGCACGGGGTCTGGGGAGCACCAGGAGAAACATAAATGTTATAAATTAGAAGCTTGACTAGGCCAATGTTCAAGCAGCAATCAATTTATCAATTAATGTGGTAAAGTGTGAGCAACATAGCGCTGGGTACAGTGGGGGAAGTTTTCCCTCCAACTGCACACCCATAGTTGTGCCTTACAGGTATTTATGGGGGTACTCATCAGCTTTCTCAGCAGTTTCTATTCCCATTTTTACTCATCAGCAGTTTCCACCTCCTGCCACCTCCAAACCCACTGTGCTCCCACTGAAGCCCCAGAGTGAAAGAATCAAGACTAAGGGATCAGCTGCTGATTTCCAGCATCCTGGATGTTCTGGCAATGAGCTGTACCAGCAGATCCTGCCACTCCTGGGTATGCTTTCTGAGTCATCTCAAGCTGGTGCCAATAAAACTTTAATTTCTGATCATCTCCATGCCTTGGTCCCATCAAAGTTTCTTTGCTCTTTATTATTCTTTCTACAGTATCTGGCTGAGGTAAACTTTGAATATTCATGTGGAGGAATCATTTTCACCTGCTGTTCCTTAATTTATTTTTAACAGCCTAACTCAAATGCTCTGACTAGGCTCTGCCCTTTATATAAAATATAAATGCATGTGCCACTAGACATGTAGATATAAAGAATGAAGGATGACTGAGTAAAATCAGTGTTTGAGATAAGTCAGACCATAAAAATTCTACAGATGTCAGGGTTTGTTTATCTGACATTTCTCCAACTTGTATTTGCTCTTTTGCTCAATATATATCTGAACAAGGTAATCAGAAAATACATAATTTCACATAAAGTTTCTTAATTTATAGCACAATTCAGGGTTCTTCCCTCTTCTCATAGTCTCTCACGACTTCAACCTAGAAAAAAGTGTTTTCATGGGAACAAAATGTTGGAAGGATTCCTGAATACCAGTCACACCTCTTTGAGAGATAATTAAAGTGTAAAAAACCCCTTCTAGTAATTCTTGAAAGTAAAGCACGCACCAGCCACCCTGACTTCAATCTACTCATGCATAAGCAGAAAATACATTTTAACAACCTGCACATTCTGTATTACTGCTAAAAATCCCCTAAGGACTGGCAGTGGGAAAGTATTTGCATCCTTTTATAGATATTCACTTGTGCAGACACTTTGGAAATGGGATGGATATTAAAAGACCATGGGTCTAAAGCTAGCAAATGTTTTAGGTTTCCCTACAAATCATGTCAATCCCTCAGCATCCAGAAAACACCTCTTAAAGTGAGTCCTTAACTCTGTGTGTCAAACAAAAAAAAAGATTAATTTAGAAATTAGGAAAATTTTATGCATGAATATACACATATATACTTAGTATGAGATGCTAAGCATTCATTTCCTATAAATCCCTGAAATTTATGTTTCTGCAGATGAATTGTGCAGATAAATTAGGTCAACAAAAAAAATGGTTCTCTGAAAATATTCAGCTTCTGGAACAGTAAAGGTAATCATTCCAAGATGCATCCAAAGGAAAGAAAAGCAAAAGCAAATGCAGATATTGGCTCTGCTGAAGTCTGCATTACACCAAGCACTCACCTGCAGAGCCCAACTCAGAACGTGGCTGAGATGAAGCAAAAACATTTCACAGAAATGCAGTAAGGCAGCTGAAAATGGCAATTCACCACCATGGTAATGTTATACCACCTCTATTTTATTTTTAAAATTACAATTATTGGCCTTAAATCAGTCATGTTATGGAGTGAATCAGCAATTAGAGGGTGTTTGGTTAATGGATGTCAGATGTGCTGACTGTACCTGTGAGTGGGGAGCAACCTGATCATCACCTCACCAAGTCATCTGCCCAAAGCTGGGTTAGGGACAGATTTCCTGCAGTTTTTATCTTCCTTTCTCATCCTGTCCACATTTGCCCTTTCCTTTCCTACCCCAAACCCTAAGTGCTAGAAGATTCTTGCGCCAAGCTTCTAATTCTGCTCAAAATTTTGCTGTAAATGCTGTAAGCTCCATCACACAGAGTTCGAAACAGTCTCTGGATTGAGTAACCAGCCTGTGAACCACAGATGAGTTTGGTTACAAACCAGGAAGGCGAAATCCATAGTGCAGACCCCACTACACCACATTTTACCCAAGAGCCATCTGTTCTCAGGCTGACAGGCCTAAACCAGGTCTCAAATACCCATGTCCTGAGGTGTCCCTGCCAGTGTAGAGATACACATCTGGTGGCTGTCTAGATCTTTAAGTAGAGGGAGAAAAAGTAAGTAAAAACTACTTAAATTTTAGTTTCAGAGAGGGAGAAAAAACTGGAATTAAATTGACAAACAGAAGCTGGCCCTGAAAAGCTTTCTATTCTCTCCAGTTCCAATCTCTTTTTTTTCTGAATACTGAGGCTATATAATTTTGAAAATGTTTTCTTGTTGCCACACTGATTTCCTCCACAGCAGAAGCCACTGAAACCTCCTTTTCCAGGATGAGATTTTGTATTGTTGTTTTTAAAGGGCAGTAGTCCTACTGTCTTCTCTGTACAATTCCTTCTGCCTATTAGCTCTGTGAGTATTCAGTCTCAAAAGGTCTGTAGCTATTCCTGGGACCTCTCTAACATCACCTTTTTCATAATGTTTTCTTCCAAAAGATAAGGAAAATTTATAATTCATGTACGATTCTCTGGTAGTGCTGATATATGAAACTGGACAGATGTCTCCATTTCTGTATTCTTGGAATGATAGCTTCCACATAATGCAAGAAAATATCTGAAAACTAGTAACTTTGCACTTGGCTAGGTGAATAAAAGCTGCTAATACATACCTCAGCTTCAACGATACAAAGATACCCACCAAAGCAAGATAGAAACAGACCAGCCCAATTTGAATAGCTAAGATATCAGATCTTGGTGTAAACTATGTCTCCTGAATTAAATTTTCTATGTGTCCTAAGAGCTTGGAAAAAAAAAAAAAAAGGAAATTCTTAAGAAGCTTAAACAATGAAACAGCTGCCACAGATCTGAAATAAGTCTTGAACCCACGCAAGGAAAATTGCAGTCTCTGGGATTTCACTGTGCAAATGCTGTATTTTTATTTCAGCCTGCTTGAACCATTAATTACATTTGGAACGTTCAAATCAAAGTCAAGGACTGAACAGTGTTTTTTAACACCTCATCACCCACTGATGCTTTGCTACCTTTCATTACTCTGGTGGGCTGCAGCAAACACTCAGCAGCCAGGAGCCTTTCTGGAATCCTTGGGGTGTGCAAGTCTGGAGGGGTCTGGAGCTCAAGTCCTATGAGGAGGGGCTGAGGGAGCTGGGAAGGGGCTCAGCCTGGAGAAAAGGAGGCTCAGGGGAACCTTGTGGCTCTGCACAGCTCCTGACAGGAGGGGACAGTTCCTGGGGCTTTGCTTCTAGGGAACAGGGACAGGAGGAGAGGGAACGGCCTCAAGGTGCACCAGGGGATGTTAAGATTGGATATGAGGAAAAATTCTTCACAGAAAGGATGGTCAGGTGTTGGAACAGGCTGCCCAGGGAGCTTTTAGAGTCACAGCCACTGGAGGGATATAAAACACTTGTAAGTGTAGAGCACTTGGGGACATGGTTTAATAGGGGGCTTGGCAGTGCTGGGCCAGCACTTGGACTCGATCTTAAAGGGCTTTCTTGTCACAGACATCTTTTATGGAAAATCCTTTCCTTAGGATTTTTCCTCCTGAGAAGCTGAGAGGCCTCAGGAACAAAATCTAAACTGTGGAATGCAACAGGTGGATCTGTGATGGGCTCATGTGGTTGTTTGTAATTTTTGGCCAATCACAGTCAGCTGGCTCAGACTCTCTCTGAGACACAAGCCTTTGTTATAATTTTCTTTCTTTTTCTATTCTAAGCTAGCCTTCTGATGAAATCCTTTCTTCTATTATTTTAGTATAGTTTTAATATAATATATATCATAAAATAATAAATCAAGCCTTCTGAAACATGAAGTCAGATCCTTGTCTCTTCCCTCATCCTCAGACCCCTGTGAACACGGTCACAGGTTTTCCAACCTAAATTATTTGATTATTCTGGTGCCCTGAATGCAACAAACTCTCCAGTGATCTTTCAGTGTGTTCTCAGTCCATTGTTGAGCAAACAATGTCCAGAGACTGCTTTTCCTGCATCAGAATTTCACAGAAAAGCTGACTTTTAAGGCCAGTTTTGCTCATTTCTTATTGAATGTCACGGAGCTCATTTTGTTCTCGGCCCTCCCTCTCTCTCAAGGTGAGGCACAGAAGAGAAAAGGATGGTTTAGATTATCAATAACAATTGTCAGAGCTCTGTAACCCTCCACCAGGGGAAGAACAGAGAGGAAAGGAAGCCGTGGGGGAACACTGGGGTTCGAACACAGAGCTCAAATCAGGCAGGGAAGTTAAACACAGACAATCTGCTGCTGCCCCAGGGTTAAGTACCTGCTGCAGGAGCCTAATTGCAAGAAATTGCTGCTGTCAGTAAAGACAGGACAGCGAGTGGAGATGTCCCTCCTCATCTGGAGCCCTGTGCCCGTGTCCCCTGACCCTGTGGAGAGCAGCAGGCAGAGTTTATTAGCAGCGCACTGATTAAATTCTGTTTCCCAGCAGCAGGTTACAGAGACTGAGAATGCACAAAGGGAAGAAAAAGGAGTGTGCCATGAGCAGCAGCTTTGTGTGAGTCCTGAATTGATACTTTCAGATACAGAAATAGAGAAAACAGGTTTAACTATGAATTCTGTCTTCCCCTCATCACCCCAACCAGCACAGGCCATCCAGAAACTGGGCACCCAGTGAAGTCCCCAGCCCATCCTCTAGGCAGACTGGGAGGAGAGAAGGAGAAAACTGGGCGCACTGGGAGCTGGTAACGCCACCAAAACCTGTGTTCTCCCAACTACCAGCATGGTACAGCCTCCCTCTGTAGCCCATAAAAAAATTTAATTCATTTTTATTTACAAAATATAAATTTGGCAGCATCACAGAGAAAAGTGCACAGAATATTTCATTCCCACAATAAATTGAAACAGCGGCCATTTTTCAAGCAACATCAACAAAATTCATAATCACAGAATTTCTGAAAGGCTTGGGTTGGCAGGGACCTTGAGGATAATCTCATTTCAAAACCCCTGTCATGAGCTGGGACACCTTCCTCTGGAGCAGGGTGCTGCAAGCCCCACCCAGCCTGGTGCGCAGTCAGCATTTAGAAGGTTTCCTTTGTGTTTTTCAAATACAGTGTTCTTGGTCTATGGATGGAAAACCAAACTGAAATGTGTCCAACAAGGATTTTATTCAGGGTGTGAGATAAAAGCTGAAGCCTTCTATCTCTCCCCTTTATTTCCTATCCCTCATTTTCCTCCCTTAATTTCCACAGGATGAAACAAGTCTAGGGAAACATGTGTGCTATCAAAAAATGCAGCAAAGCAAACAGAGCAAAAATAATCCAGAGGTTTACCTTAAATGTAAAATTCACTGGGGTGTGGTGGCTCAGCCCCTCCACAGTGTGTGCTGCTCATGCTGCCGGAGGGATTGTCCCACAAACACCTTCCCCAGCCTGGTCCCAGCACAGCCATCTCTGAGTGATGGACAACCCTGTCCATGCCTCGAGTGCAACGTGTCCCTCTGTGACAGCTCCTCTGCTGAGCCCTCAGCTGCTGCTGCCCAGCACATTTCAGTGCCTCTCAGCCAAAATGTGGGATAAATACCATTGCAGACATGACAGATGAAAGCACTGATTAAACAGAGATCACCAGTCTTGCAGTGCTGTCAAAGTGTTTTGGCTTTGCCTCTCTCCGAGGGAAGAACATCTCCGTAATATTTGGATCTAAATTTGCTTTCTTTTAAACCACTTCAGATATCATCACTGGTCCAAAGGCAGTGCAGGCAGAGCTGAAAGTAGGCAATTATACAGAAAGGGGTGTTCTGAAAGACTTGCGACAGAGAAAAGAGAAGAAAAGAGCGAGACTGACACAATAAAATCACCGGAGAACAAACAATCTGTTTGTGAGGCCTTCAATCACTGCAGCCCAAATCATGTACAAAGAAATAGGTGTCATTACAGCTGATAAACTAAACCAGGCTATTTTAGGGCATTCTCTGAGCAATAAAGAAAAAGGAATGCTGCCACACTATTATAAAAGAAATAGGAAATAAGTAAGATGATGGAGTATGTGGTTAGGCAAGCCAGGGACTGAGCATTCTCCACAACTAACATTATCATTTTAGTTCAGTTAACTGCAAATCCTCTTCATTTTTTTATTGATCTGGTTTTGTTTCAGTTGGAAATTTTAGTTAAAAGACACCCAAGATTTGAAAATATGTATAAAAAAGGAAAATATTTGATGTATTACAAATCACATAAAACATCCTCTCAGAAGTCTCAAAGTAGAAGTCTCAGACTTCTATTTTGCTAAACAGAACCAAAGAAAACAAGTTTAAAACAACCCCAATGCCCTTAAATGGATCCCAGATGTATCTGGACCCCTCCATTTGTTACAAAATGTGCCTGTCACACTCCCAGACCAAATCCAGGGGCTGGCCAAGGGCACTGGGAAAGCAGAGGCAGCGCAGAGCAGGACCTGAGCTGCCAGCACAGCCTTCCCAGCACTGCTACAGCCAGAGCTGAGCTGCCAAAGCTCCACTTGTAAACAACTTAAAGATAATTAAGCACTGCTTTTAAAAAAAAAGGTTTATTAGCATCTATTTAAAGGAAATTTTTTTTCATTATATTATGAAATGGCAAAATGAGAGCTTGCTTTCTTTTATACCCCAAACCTGTTGTGCCCTAACACACTTAAAAAATAACAATTTAAAGGAACAATAAAGGGTAATTACTGATTTTATTAAAAATATCTATCATGGATACACATAGTGGTGGCATTCCATGGCTGGGAACAAAATGTGCATTACTGAGCATTTTGATGATTAAATACAACAGCTTAATTAAATATGCTAATGAAAGTGAGATTAGAAAGCAGGTAAGCCACTGGTTTTTGGCCAACCAAAAGTAAAAAAGCAGATTTTACAAATTTATTTCATTATGCATCAATAAAATATTTATTTTAACTGTTTGTTATACTAACACATACATGCATTTATTTTTATTATCTCTTCCTCTGTGTGCTTTGCTGTTATCTTCAAATGGACTAAGTGGAGGAGACTCAGAGTAACACAGAAGCCAGATCCTAACAAGGCATAAATTATCTCTATAAAATAAATAAGGTAATCAAAATAGTGAGTAAAAGAGAGGCTTCCTCTACACAGGCTGTTCAATTATTCTGAGCAGCAGAAAAAGTAATTCTTTTTTAAGACATGTTTTCTCTCATTTGTAACTGTGGGTTCTATTAATGTCTGTGCAACCTGCCAGAGAAATTCTCAGTATTCCTTCAGAATCATGTTCTTCAACAAAAAATATATTAAAAAATTTAAATATTCCTGGTTCTGCTTGTTGATGAAACAGTGGCTTTGAGAGCACTACTGGAAGAGCCAAAATTGTCCTAAACCTCTTGAGCTCTTGACAGCACATGCAGGGAGGTGATCCAGCCCTGGGGGCACCTCTGGGTGCTGTGCCCAGCCCTGGGGGCACCAATGGGTGCTGTGCCCAGCCCTGGGGGCACCAATGGGTGCTGTGCCCAGCTCTGGGGGCACCTCTGGGTGCCCAGCCCTGGCTCCTCAGCACAGCAGGACCAGGAGCTCCTGGAGCTGGGGCAGGGCCTGGAGCAGCTCCGTGCCCAGGAAGGGCTGAGGGAGCTGGGGCTGCTCAGCTGGAGAGGAGCCCCAGGGAGAGAGAGGGGCCTCAACCCTGGGTGTCCCTGGGTGTCTCTGGGTGTCCCTGGACATCCCTGGGTGGCCCTGTGTGTCCCTCTCTGTCTCTGGTGTCCCTGTGTGTCCCTGTCTGTCTGTCCCTGTCTGTCCCTGTCTTTCTGTCCCTGTCCATCCCTGTGTTCCCAGGCCCAGCCATGGCCCCAGAGCCCCGGGCAGGGCTGATCCCAGCCCAGTCTGTCCCAGTCTGTCCCTGTGTGTCTGTCCCAGTCTGTCTGTCCCAGTCTGTCTGTCCCTGTCCATCCCTGTGTGCCCAGGCCCAGCCATGCCCCCAGAGCCCCGGGCAGGGCTGATCCCAGCCCAGTCTGTCCCAGTCTGTCTGTCCCTGTCCATCCCTGTGTGCCCAGGCCCAGCCATGCCCCCAGAGCCCCGGGCAGGGCTGATCCCAGCCCAGTCTGTCCCTGTCTGTCTGTCCCTGTCCATCCCTGTGTTCCCCAGGCCCAGCCATGGCCCCAGAGCCCTGGGCAGGGCTGATCCCAGCCCAGTCTGTCCCTGGCTGTCTGTCTGTCCCTGTCTGTCCATCCCTGTCCATCCCTGTGTTCCCCAGGCCCAGCCATGCCCCCAGAGCCCCGGGCAGGGCTGATCCCAGCCCAGTCTGTCCCAGTCTGTCCCTGTCTGTCTGTCCCTGTCCATCCCTGGGTGCCCAGGCCCAGCCATGCCCCCAGAGCCCTGGGCAGGGCTGATCCCAGCCATTCCCCTGCCCTGAGGCAGAGCTGCTGCCCTGGGCAGAGCCAGCCCTGAGCAGAGCCCAGAGAGGCTCTGGGGGCTCCTCGCTGGGACATTCCAGAGCCACACGGACACTGCTGTGCCCTGGGCTCTGGGATGGCCCTGCCTGAGCAGGGAGTGCCACCAGATGAGCCACCATGGTCCCTTCCAGCCTGACCCACCCTGGGATTTATTAAAGAATGCACACAAAATGTTCAGAAGAATAAATCATAATAGATTAAAAAGCTTCCAAAATTACTGGAAAGCACTGGAGAGTAAAGGAATACAAAGGATGAAAAATTCCTCTGTACATCGCAGACAGGGTAGGAAAACACTCTTGCCTAACAGCAGCCTGCACTCTCACTGTGTCTAATGGAAGCACTAGCCCTTGGCTTCCCAAAGGAACACAAAAATAAAAATACAGTGCCAACCTATCAACACTCAATTAAGATTTAGGATGTCACTCAAAGGAGGCAAAAAGCTGGTTTTGTGTGGTGATATTCAGTGAGCAGATCTGCCTCATTCATTGTTTATGTTCCCAATCAGGGCACACTATCTGTATTAAAGAGAACAAGGCACTGAATGGAAACCTCACAGCCTGGGGAAGTGTGAGGTACCAGTGTGCTCATCAAAATAAATTCTCCTGTGAGAGCAGTTTATTGATTTGTGTATTTGACTCTCTTTGGGATTATTGTTCAATTACTTTTATCCTCTGAGATGAAAGGAGCTGAATGTAACATCAAAAGCAGATAAAAAGTCGCATGTTTCAAATTTTCTTTCAAATCTCCATAACATCCATTACAGATACGATTTTCAAGAGGGTCCTCTGAGAGGGTAACTCCATCAGACATACAGCTCCCATCTGTATTTCCCCTAATTATTCTGGCTGAAGCATATTCCCTGTAAAACACATTATTTATCCTTGAGAAGTGGCAGTCTGCAGAAACTGTGTCCTATTTATCAGGTGAGCTGCTTGCTAATTTTTGATATGATTAGTGATTTATCAGCACTCAAAATTGCAAACACACAATTTCCACCTCTAGCCCTGTTGAGGTTAAAACATGGTGGTGGTAGTGTTGGTGAAGAGATGGTGAAAGTCACATTTTGTTGGTTTGCATTCATTCCTCACTACAGGTTTTTCATGCTCTACTTGAAAAAAAAAAACAAACCAAAAAAGCCAAAAACAAACAAACAGAAAAAAACCCAAAACCCAAAACAAACGAAAACCAAACCAACCAAACAAAAGAAACCCATAACAAAACAAGACAAAAAAAAAAGAAAGATATTTTTGATTGTCGATCTTCTGTTTTCACTTTGGGACACGGACTCACATCATTTTATATGAGCCACCATGGTCCTTCCAGCCTGACCCACCCTGGGATTTATTAAAGAATGCACACAAAATGTTCAGAAGAATAAATCATAATAGATTAAAAAGCTTCCAAAATTACTGGAAAGCACTGGAGAGTAAAGGAATACAAAGGATGAAAAATTCCTCTGTACATCGCAGACAGGGTAGGAAAACACTCTTGCCTAGCAGCAGCCTGCACTCTCACTGTGTCTAATGGAAGCACTAGCCCTTGGCTTCCATTGTACTTCCCAAAAGAACACAAAAATAAAAATACAGTGCCAACCTATCAACACTCAATTAAGATTTAGGATGTCACTCAAAGGAGGCAAAAAGCCGTTCTTGTCTGGTGATACTCAGTGAGCAGATCTGCCTCATTCATTGTTTATGTTCCCAATCAGGGCACACTATCTGTATTAAAGAGAACAAGGCACTGAATGGAAACCTCACAGCCTGGGGAAGTGTGAGGTACCAGTGTGCTCATCAAAATAAATTCTCCTGTGAGAGCAGTTTATTGATTTGTGTATTTGACTCTCTTTGGGATTATTGTTCAATTACTTTTATCCTCTGAGATGAAAGGAGCTGAATGTAACATCAAAAGCAGATAAAAAGTCGCATGTTTCAAATTTTCTTTCAAATCTCCATAACATCCATTACAGATACGATTTTCAAGAGGGTCCTCTGAGAGGGTAACTCCATCAGACATACAGCTCTCATCTGTATTTCCCCTAATTATTCTGGCTGAAGCATATTCCCTGTAAAACACATTATTTATCCTTGAGAAGTGGCAGTCTGCAGAAGCTGTCTCCTCTTTATCAGGTGAGCTGCTTGCTAATTTTTGATATGATTAGTGATTTATCAGCACTCAAAATTGCAAACACACAATTTCCACCTCTAGCCCTGTTGAGCTTAAAACATGGTGGTGGTAGTGTTGGTGAAGAGATGGTGAAAGTCTCATTTTGTTGGTTTGCATTCATTCCTCACTACAGGTTTTTCATGCTCTACTTGAAAAAAAAAAAACAAACCAAAAAAACCAAAAACCAAAACAACAAACAAACAGAAAAAAAAACCCAAAACAAACAAAAACCAAACCAACCAAACAAAAGAAACCCATAACAAAACAAGACAAAAAAAAAAAAGATATTTTTGATTGTCGATCCTCTGTTTTCACTTTGGGACACGGACTCACATCATTTTAGTTTGCTGCACATCACAGGTAGTGCAGCACCTGGAATGAGGCTCTTGCTCCCCTTTTGAGAGGCAGGTGTAGCCAGCAGTTGCCTGGTGCTCCTCTCATTCACAAGGTGAGCTTTGCTGTGCAGTCAACAGGCAAAACTGGCCTCAGTTCCTCAAACATGAAAAGGCACACCACTGCAAGCTTAGAATGCCAGCAGGGTAATTTTGTAATGTATAAATGGTAAAATTTATAAATTATATAAATGTATAAATGATAAACTGGGATAATGGTTCCTGTGCTCTGTGTGGCAGGGACATTCAGACCACAGTTCAGCACAGCCCTCAGTCTAAAAAGCCACTCTGGGATGGACCAGAAAGCCACTCTGAAATGGGACCAAAAAGTCCCTTTGAGATGGGACCAGAAAGCCATTCTGAGATGGACCAGAAAGCCACACTGAGGTGGGACCGGAAAGCCACTTTGAGATGGAACAGAAAACCACTATGAGATAGATCAGAAAGCCACTCTGAGATAGATCAGAAAGCCACTTTGAGAAGGACCAGAAAGCCACTCTGAGGTGGGACCACAAAGCCACCAGGCAGAGATGGAGCACAGGAGTTCCAGCCCATTGCAGCTGGACCTCTACTGCATTTGAGCCATTCATCTGCTCTGGAATTTTTCTTTTGTCACAGAGTGTTGTAAAAATCTCTGCAAAGCTGTTTCCAACCAGCCTGTAAAGCACATTGGTTTTCTTTCAGTGATGCAATTACAAGGGGAAGGCAGTCATGAATATTAGTGAACTTTGAAATATTGTTTCTAGGGGCAATAGATTTCACCCAAAGGGATATTAGTGCTCCACCTCAACATTACAAAAAATCACTTTAAAACTTACAGCAACACATTTCAAGTCCATTACCATGCGTTTTCAAATGTCATGCCTTGAATGTGACAGTCAAATTCCTGAATCAATCAGCCAAATGGAATTATTTCACTCAGAAATTATGTGAAAAGAAAGTAACAAAAAGCAGTAAAAATGTAAAATAACTTTATGCTGTAACTTAAGGAACTGAGCAGGCTTCTTGGTGAAATAAGGAGCAACACACTCTGTGTGTCTGCTTTACAGGATGATGAACTGCAGAACACACTGGGGATTTTTTTCTGTAGTAGAACAAGGTTTGGGGTTTAAATTTGTGATCTGTCCCATGAGTAGTGCCTGGGATATTTGCAGGGAACAGCACAGATCACTAGCTGGGTACCACCACACACCATGGGCAAATCCAGCCTGTGCCAGTTGCTGTGTGTCTGCAGGCTTAGCCTGCATCTCCATTTGTGCTGTTGTGTTCTTCCTCAACTAAATTTTCCAATATCTTCATGAATCCATATGGAAAACAGGCCAAGCCCAGATACTCCAGTCAGAAATTCTGCTCTGGAGCATCCTTGTACTCCAGTTTAACTCACATCAATGCCATGACACATTCTACCCTCTGCACTGAAGAAAATTAAAATTTTGAAGCCTTTCTGTCCTGCTGACATCCCATTATCCCAACAAGGCATATTTCAACACATTTAACATATTCAACATAGTCACAAGATGGATGGCACTGGTGGCTTTCAGGCACAAGAGTGACTGAATTCAGCAAATCTCATTGCCTTCATCTCTGCTCAGGTGTTCATGTTCATGCCTTCTGTTTGTTTTACCCTCCAGAACTCCCAGACAGGAAAGACTTTTTTCCTGGAGCCACAGAGTAGTGGTGGTACTTTCCATGTGGAAGACAGGCAATATATAAGATCAATCAAGAATCATAAATTTCATTTCTTCCCCCAATGGTCTCACAATTTCAGCTGGGTGAGAGGTAATTAATCCACAATGCTGGCAAAGCACCTTGTCCAAAAGCAAACATGATATAATCCAGTGATCAGATCCTGGGGGAAAATGGCTGATGGATGGAGAAAGAGCTGTCTACCTTTATTTTCTTACTTCCATTGGAAAATGAAGGCCAAATAACCTCCAGTAAGGTATAAAAATACACTCTTGTATTTCCAAATGCCAGCAAAAATAATCTTCTAAGTGTAGCTAAAAAAAAAGTCTCTTTAGTTTTCAAAGTCAACCTAAGTAGTTGTATGAAAAGATTTTATGTAATAATGGGTAGCAATATGAGGCAATGAGATTTGATAGTGTCAGAGAGAGTTTCCAATTGCATGAATTGATGTGCAAATGTTAAAAAAAAAACCTTAAGGAAACAGCTTGAAGTAAGTTCCAATTCATAGCAGGTGCATCAGGCACAGCTCAGACACTTTGAGTGAACTAAGTTCTGATGAACTTTTTTCTGTTTCTTGTTCCACATTAGAACCCTCAATTTTTTTCTGTTTGCAGTGATTTGTGATGCTGCAGGGGGGAAGCCAGAGGCTCCCATCCCCAAATATACCAGACACGAAACCATGGGACCCAAGATGCTCATTTTAAATGAGAACCAAAATTTATATATTTGGCTCAAAAGATGACCTTTATCATTACACTGACACAGAAGAGACTCATGCTAAATAACCATGCTGAGCATCAACTAGTTGGAAATTAAAACAAAACAGAAAGAGTGGTTCTTTCTCACACTGGGACTATGATGGGATGCCACAGCTTGTTTTTCACACTTTGTACTCATGACTGTGCTGGCTGGACCTCATAAAGATGATCCCAGGAATGTGTATTTAACTGGGCACATTAGAGTTAATTAAGGAGTTAAAAATCCCGAGAACAGTTTTAAGTTATAGATTACCCACAGAACACAAATCTCTTTATACACTCCCATAGCAACTCCTGCCCAATTAATGTTATTATACAGGGAGCAGGATAAGGAGATTTCTGTACCAACTCAGAGCACTTTAACTTCAATTTTTGTCAAAGGTATTACTGCAACAAGACTTGCAGTTGGCTGGGATAAATTCATCAGAGTCAGTTTGAATAAGCCATAACCCTCACAGGCTGCCTCATCAGAGGAATGTGACCAAGCTCCAGAGAGCAAAGCAACAACCCTGGCAACATGCAGGGTGTCCCATCTTACTGAATTCCTTCAAACCATCGATGTTAGGTGTCACAGACATCTTTTGTGAAAAATCCTTTCCTTTAGGATTTTTTCCTTCTGAGAAGCTGAGAGGCCTCAGAGACAAAATGTGAACAATGGTTATCTGCTGCTGTGGAATGCAACAGGTGCACCTGTGACTGGCCCATCTCTGATGTTTATAATTAATGGCCAATCAAGGACTGAGCTATCCCTGTGAGAGTCCAGGATAGCTGCTTCGTTTTCATTCTTTCTATTCTATTCTTAGCTAGCCTTCTGAGAACTTCTTCCTTCTATCTCTTTTAGTATAGTCTTAATGTAAAATATATATAATAAATAAATCAAGCCTTCTGATCTTGGAGTCAACCTTCTCATCTCTCTCTTCATCCTCAAACCCCTGTGACCCCAAGCAACAGTTAGGGGCTACAGATCAATAAATAATACTAGGAGCACCCTAGTGCTGACCCCTCTGTCGGATGTGGTACAAGAAATGCTGTTGTAGAATCTTAGAATCACAGAATCACTAAGGTTGGAAAAGCATTCTAAGATCATTGAGTCCAGGTGTTGACCCGGCACAGCCAAGGCCATCACTAAAACTTGCCCCAGGTGCCACATCTAAGCTCAGGTTCATGCAGAATCCCAAACTTTTAGATGGCCTGACATCCCAGCAGTTCAGTCTCAGAATGTGTGGAATCCTCTTTTACAAGCCCATGCATAAATATATCAATTAACATTATTGTTTAATCCATTTATATCTAAAGCAAAGTAGAATGAAAATGTAGCACTGGAACCACAACAGACTTTGGGGATAATTTGGTGAAACTACAAAGCCATGAAGAGTTTCCCCACTGTCAAAGCAAACACACACCTGATCACTTACTAAAAGGGGTTCCTTCCTTTCTGTTCCTTCCGAAAGGAAGATTTTCATCTCCAGGAATGAGGGTGCAAAGCCAACGTGCTTGTCTCCTCTCCAGTCTGCTTTGTTCTTATACCAGCCTAGCTCTCAAATGCAGGGACTGTGCATCCTTAGCAGTGCAGCCACTGAAACTCCATAAATGCTGCAAATAGCACTGAATAAATTCATTAAATACAGGGATGTTTTTCTTCCTGTTGGATCCCATTCTCCTCTGGGATATGCTTCCAACAGGCAGTTTAAAGCTAGCTTGAGCATGTCTTCACAAACAGGAGGCAAGAACATCAAACAGCTAAAAACCAGAGTGTACTCTGTGTGTGCAGTCCATCAGCCAGAAAATAAGGAAGGTATGAAGAAAGAAGAAACAGAAATTAAGAACCAGAAATTTTCAGCTACAGGGGTAATACTCTTGTGAGGATAATCCTCCTGTCCAGGATGTGACAAATCCAACTTGCTAGGAGATGGCTTTGAGACATAAAATAAAGCTGCATTCAGCTGCACTGGACAGCACATGTCTGGTGCTTCTATTATAAGCACAAATTAATACCCAGGTAGAAATAACCCTAAATCAGACTTATTTAGTTCATCAGCTGAAATGCCAGCCTTCACATAAGAATGCATTTTTGGCATTTCCAATCTTACACTTCTTTGTGATAAAAAGCCAGGCTTGTCATTAATCCTGGGCTGCTGATGGGGCAGGGAGGGAAGCTGAGAGTGGAGCTTGCATCCAACTGCTCAGTGTCTCCTCTGCCAGCACAAGGGGGGATGTTCTGCCCAGCACAGGGATATTCCTGGCCAGCTCAGGTGCTGGGAAGGAGAAGGAGCACTCTGTGAGCACTGCATCCAGCTCAGAGCATCCCAGCACAAGGAGGGGTTGGGCCTCTTGTAACAAGTCCAGAGGAGGCCACAGAGGTGCCCCAGGGACTGGAGCCAGGCTGGGAGACCTAGAAGTGTTCACCTGGAGAAGAGAAGGCTCCAGGGAGACCTCAGATTGCCAGTGCCTGAAGAAATCCTTCCCTGTGAGGGTGGGCAGGCCCTGGCACAGGGTATCCAGAGAATCTGGGGCTGCCCCTGGATCCCTGGCAGTGCCCAAGGCCAGGCTGGATGGGGCTTGGAGCACCTGGGATGGTGGAAGGTGTCCCTGCCCATGGCAGGGGTGGCACTGGATGTGCTTTAAGGTCCCTTCCAACCCAAACCATTCCATGGTTCTATGTCTGATGATGGAAACCTGTGGATGTGCAGGGAGATCCAGCAGGGAGATTATTATTAAGAACAATCAAGCATTAAGAACAGTTTGGTATTGGTTTGTATCAAGTCACTTTCTGAGCAAACAATTAATCCAGCTACATTTAAACAATAATAATTAAAAAAAAAAAAAAAGACTGCTGCATTTAAAGATTTATTCATGGACTGAGCCAACAGCTTGGATTTCAATAAGACTTTAAAAAATGTCTGCTGGGGGGTATTAACCAGACTGCTGTAATCCTGACACTGCTGTATATTCAGATTACACTGAGAGCCCTGGCTGCGTTAGCAGCTACACTTTTATAGGCTTGACAATGTGTCTGAAGAGCTGTTTTATTTGTATTTGCTCCCACATAATGCCTCTATTAAAATCCTTTAAGGGTCTTTTCTTAGTGTCAGGCTGATCAGATAAAAATGGTCTTAAAGGAGCGCTGACCCTGCCCCTCCCACTGTGCTCTGCTGGTACTTCCCTCAGGCATAAAATTGTTTTGCTTTATTTAGTTTGAGCTAAAATGCAAGCACATCCTGGAAAAGGGCAATTACTGGGCTAAATGCAAGGCATTGATTTTGTTCAGAGCAAACTCTTATCTGTCCTCCACTACCCCAACAAGTGTCTCTAGCATTTGGAAATGCACATTTGTTCAAATATGTACATTCCCATAAGAGCTAACCATCCATGGCCTTAATGGCACTGCACTGCTGACTTCAACACCCTGGTGGAAGGAGGACATGAGCATGAAATTAGAATTAAACAGCTGGTCATAAATTCTATCCAGACCCTTCATAAACACGTGTTGCTGGAGTGCATTGCAGCCATAGTTCAGCTGCAGGAATTTCAATATTTCTTGGTCTGGTTAAGGCAATAATTGGGGAAAGGAACCAGTTGGTATCTGTGGCCTCTCTTGCCCCAGCTCAATTTCCAACCACGTTCCTGAGGAGTCCCCATTTGCTTAACCTTATCATTATTATGGTTGTGGAATATTCTACATTGCTCTAAGTAATTTTCCAGCCTTAGAAATCTGAGATTTTGGGATTGTTGTTACTGGGTTTTCATTATGACTGTTGTTTCTCCTGAGATTATTGCTATTGTTTTCTGTCAATATGAAATGGTGTAGAGAGCAAAGCCCTCCAGATGGCCAGGAAATCAGATCATCCCCATCCTACTGAGATTCCTTGTGAGTATCCACAGCTGGTGACAAAAGGAGTGGCTGCTACTCCTGAATCCTGAGGAAAATGGACAATCCTTACACAATGGTTCTGAGTGTCTTCACTCTAACCAGACCCATTGCACTTTGCAGCTGTGATGCTCTTGAGTTTTAAATTTCACAGGAGATTTTCTGAAGATGAGGAGGGAAGAGAAGTTATATCTGTAAATCTTGAGTGGAACTGAATGGATACCACTTGGAGATCCAGAATATTTCCAATCTTCTTCACAGGATAAGTTATAACCACCTAGGGAGCAAATGCTAACACATCTCCAGGAGGAATACTGTTATTTTAATAGCCAAGCAGTAATTATTTTTTCTCTGCCCTTCTTTCTTGCCCTTTACTCTGAACAGGAGGAAATCATTAACAGCTGGAAAACAACCAACCATCCAAGTGAATTTTTCAGCACTTGTAGGTAGGAATATTAGAGGAAAATGAGGTTAGGAATAAGGTATGCTCTTTATATAAATCCAGTGGCATAGTAAATGAAAAATAAAAGTGTGTCTCACCACAAATGCTGTTACAACTTGCAGACCTGTGGTGCCAAGCTGTGGCAGTAGTTATTGGAATGTTTCAGTAACCTATTAACAGACCTTTTCTTAAAACTCTTCGCTTTCTTTAACACACTTCAGCAAATGGATTTCCAATAAGCATCTAGCTCCTTTCTCTTCTTTCCATTTCCAAATAAACTCTTTCAGGGCACAGTGGTGTGTTTGTGTGGAAATGGCTTTGCTGAGAAATTGAAAGGTAGGATCTGGATCAGTTCCCTGCATGAGCTTTGCAATATCCCTGAAAAGTGTCATGATCTGTATTTGGTGCCCAGAGCATTGCTTAAGCTACTGAGGAGAAAACTAATCTCTTGCACTTTCATTGGCAGCACTGTCTCATAGAGTGATCCTAATGGGGTGGAAATGAGCTCAGCTGCCTAATTCTGTTAAAAACATAGGCTTTTTCTCACACATGAATGCCCATCTACTTCCTTCTAGCCTTGCTGAAGCCATGGCAGCAAAGAATCAAGTCATAGCTGCCGAAAACAGAACACGCTGCTTTTTTTTCCACTTCAGCTCTTTTCAGTTATTTATTTATTTATACACAGTAAGAAACAGCCAGTGGAAGAAACTCTATTCATGCAGAAAAAAAACCTCATTCTAAAGTAAAAAAAGATCTTGATGTGGACAAATGAGCTTTTCCCTAACTTTTAGGGCATGACTAACATCCTCATTAGCAGCATAATTTTAAGTAGGGCTGTAAACCTTGATTTTATCATCTCTGTTTCACGAGCCACAGGTGAGGGCAGTGCAGAGGTGCCTCTTGTCAATCCAGCTTCATCCAGCTGTGATCCACGTGCATGCAGATAATCCAAGCCCTCCCAAGGGCTGCTGTGGTCGTGTGTTGGACTTGTTGGCTGCAGTAACACAGAGCTCTGTGCCTGTGGTGGTCCAAAGTTCCAGATCCAAATCCAAATTTCCAGATTCCAGATCCAAATTTCCCAGCTGGTGGACAGTCACCTCTCTGCTCCTGCCCATGGGATATCATGGAAGCAGGCAGGGCTGTAAATAAACCTCTGCATTCCTGTAAATGAGGAGATCAGCAGTCATGGGGCTCCCTGGTGTGATTTAGTGGACATGGTGGTGTTCAATCAAAGGCTGGACTTCAGGATCTTCGAAGGCTTTTCTAAACTCAAGGATTTTATGACTCTTTTCTGCTATATAAACAATCCTCTGGGTGTACTTTTAGGTCCATTAGGGTTGACCTTTCTGTCTGTGCTCATTAAAACCAAGACCAAATTTGTTAAGGGCTCTGGATAAGAGGAGACTGAGGTCAGACCTCACTGCAGCTCCTCCCGAGGGTCAGGTTGGAGCTCAGGGCAAGGCTCTTCCCCAGAGGTGCTGGCACTGCCCAGGCTCCCCAGGGAATGGGCACGGCCCCGAGGCTGCCACAGCTCCAGGAGCACAGGGTGGGATCCTTGGGGTTGTCTTGTGTGGAACCAGGAGTTGGACTGGATGATCCTTTTTGGTCCTTTCTACTCAGGATATTCTGTGATCCCATGAATTGTTTTAGTTCCAAGAAGAATGTGTCCATACAGGACTTTGTGGGAAAGCTTAGAACAGCAACACACTTTGCAGGGACAATGATCTTTATCACATCCTTCATCATTTTCCCTTTGGAATACCGCAGGGAATGTGCTCATGGCACTCCAGTCCATGCTCTGAGGGAGCTGTGGGTGTTCCTCAGGCAGTGTGAGGAGGACCTGGGCAGTCTGTGGGAGTCACACAACTCCTGTCCCTTGTGAGAGACTGCCATGACTTCATTAAATCCGGCTATTCCTCTTGTAAGGCTGTAGCTGGGTGCTGATCTCTTGCTTTGCTATGCAAGGCAGCTGAAAAGGGAGCTGAAAAGGAGCTGAAAAGGATATGCCCAGGACTCCACAGCAAACAGGGATTAGGGAACTGGAAGTTACAACTTTCTTTTATAAAATAGAGCTGAAGAGCAGGGCAATGACTTGACATTCTTTGGTGAATAATTCTAATTCCTCGGGGTTTGTTTGCTTGCTTGTTCAAATCCAGAAGTTCCTCAAAGTTTAAGAAGCAAGTGGTCTCAAGTTGTCCTGGACAATTTTTGTAGATAAAATCCATTCTGCTCTCTCCACTGGGAATGTTCAGCAGCTCCCCAGCCTTCCAGGTGGAACAGTGTCTTGACCTTTGCAGAGTCCTTCTTTCTGCAGTGTGGGGCATAAACCAACAAACAAACCCCATGTTTGAAACTAAAAGAGCAGAGATTTAAGTTGGATATTGGGAAGAATTCCTTCTCTGTGAGGATGCTGAGGCCCTGGCACAGGGTGCCCAGAGCAGCTGTGGTTGCCCCCGGATCCCTGGCAGTGCCCAAGGCCAGGCTGGACAGGGCTTGGAGCACCCTGGGATGGTGGAAGGTGTCCCTGGCATGACAGGGGTGGGATGGGATGAGCCTTAAGGTCCCTTCCAACCCAAAACATTCTGTTATTCCATATCCTGAATTAAACTGGAAAATGCCAGGCTCCTGAGATGCCAGCTCCAAAATCAACTATATCAACAGTGAGGAACTTGCTGGTGAAGCAGATCAAATGCAGCACTCAGCAGCTGAAGCCTGATTCAAGAATCCTATGGATTTTCTTATGCAAGTAATCATTATATGTGCATAAAGATCCACAGGATTCAGATAGAAAACAGATCAGACCCACCTCAATAGGTTAATATGGTAAGAGCCTCCCATGGAAGATAACTGCTGCAATTAAAACTGAATTTTCCTACAAAACACTGTTACAAAAGAAACTAAGAAAATTGATGTCTGTGCTTTGAATAGAGGCACAAATCTAAACATATTAGATAAAAAGTCTGTAACTGTCTTTTTTCCACATTTTGTACCTAATGCTTCACAAGAATAAAAAACACCAAATAAGTTGTACAGAGTAAAGAGACAGAGCTGAAGGCTGCACACTCAGAAGCTGATGCTCTGGAGAACAAATTTTTTTCTTCAGAACAGAGACCAAAGTAAAAATCCTTATCCTGCTGGGGTTTTTTGTTTGAGTTTTGTTTGTTTTGTGGGGGGGTTTTTGTTTGTTTGTTTGGGTGGGTGGTTTAGGGTGGTTTTGGTTTTGTTGGGGGGGGAATGTTTTGATTTTTCTCCTAGAACTTTAAAACAGAGTACTGCTAAATACTAAAACCTTAAATCTGCTCTCCATCAATAGCACCAAGTGAGCTTGACATGTGAAAAGGAAACACCTACATGGCCTCAGATTTCAATTTCTACCTGTATCCAGTAGAGAAAATGCTCCTCAGGTTGAACAGGACAAAAGGGTTGCCTTTGATACAATAAATATTGTAATCATTGCATTAGAGACAGCCACCCTGCTTCATGCTTGGAAGCTTCCAACTTACACCACAAGTGCTGTAACTCCATGTATTTCTCTTTCATCTACAATTCCTGTGAAAGGTCAGGGAATTGGCAAATTCCTGCTGCTGAGTAAGAAGCAGTAAGAACACACACTGGTTTTCTTGGGGGGGATCTGCTCTCCTTCCAGGCCCTGAACCATGCCAGAGCTGACTCAGGGACTGGAATTACTCCAGTTTTACCAAAAGCTCTGGCATCAGCTCATGGGTATTACTAAAATTGTTACACAGCAACAGCAGGAATGAAGTGGCCCCTCTGCAGGAGCCATCCCCAAGAACTCATGCCCCAAAAAGCTGCATTCAGGAGCATGAAGTGACACAACAAGCCTGGCCCAAGGATTGAATTTGTCACCAGTGCTCACAGAGATCTGTCCCCAGCTAGCCAGAAATAGAGGGAAACATCTCTCAGTCACTGCTGACAGTCTGCTTTTATCTCTGTACTTGCTTTTCCTAGTCCAAAGCTGTAACAGTAATCAAATGGGAATAAAAGAAGTTGTCTTTGATGAGCATGTCATGCTGATGAAAGGCAGCAGAAGTTCTCTGTGTAGACAAGAGCCACAAACATTAACAGACACTGGCATTTGGAGCTTTTCTCTCTGTCAGTCCTCAAAGGGGTGTTCTTATGAATGGAATCCTGCATAGGAAGGGAAGTTGCTGCTTAATTTCTGCCAGAGCTCCCAGCTCATCCACCCTCATGGAGCAGCCTCCCGTTGCAAATCCCTGAATATTTCTGTATTTGCCATTGAACTCTGAGATTAAGGCAAGCCTTTATATTAATAAAACAGTAGTCTTATCATTCAGCACTTCCATATTGCTTTTTGTTGCCTTTGAATTTTCAGCAAATGTTTGTTTAGTTTGCTCCTTTAATAGGAAGGTCTGAACTTCAGATGTTATTTTGTCCAAAGCAGGCAGAGCTTTTGTCAGCTGATAATCACAGATGTTGATGTATTTATATTGACCTATTTGAAATCTCAAATGGTTTTAATAGGATAGGAAGATTTTTAAAAGGCTGTTTTCAGAAGCTTTATTCAAAAAGCATAATGGTCCCATTTGTCAAAAATGCAAGTGTGCCCTTTAGCAGAGACCTAGGACAAAAAGCAGACTGCAGACAAACTCCTTCCAAAATAGCTGCTCTCCAATTTTTCAATAGCTGACTGTGAAAACACATTTTACCCCCAGCTCAGAGGACAACCATTCTGTTCCAGCCTGCTCAAGAAGAAATTTAAAGTTGAGTATCTTCAGCCTTTCAGATTTGAATGTGCCCATTGTAAGGGGTCTTCAGTCTTTATGGATTTTCATATGCAGTGAGGAAGGGCAGGGCAGGGAATCCTGAGGAGGGAAATGCCTGTGCTCCAAAGTGAGAGCCACTGTCAGCTTTCTGAGGCTCTCACGCCATTTACAAAATATTTTAGCCTGTGTTTGACTCCGCCTGTGGCACAGGGTGGGTAACCTTGGAGATAAATTCTTCATGAGTCAGGAAATACCTGCACGTGTTCTTAAGATTTCCTGAAGTGTGATATTTACATCCTTCTACAATCCTGAGAGGAAACAGGTGGCAGTTCAGGTTATCTGTGGCTGTTCAATTACACGCTCAGGCTCCTGGCACAGAGCTCAGGGCTGGGTGGCTGCTGTGCAATTGCCCTGCCACAAAAGCACTGGAATCTCCCTTTCCAACTGGATTGCTTTCTGGTTTGCAATCTGCAGCATGGAATTTGTCTTGAATGCTTTCCCCTCTGCATCTGAATGCAAACTGAAGACATTTTTTCCCTCTGCTTTCACAGGTTGCTTTACATTCAAGTTATAGGAATTTGAAGGTACATTATGCTACAGACCGAACAATATAAACAGGTGCATGTTGGAATACACAGAGCAACTAAAGCAAGGATTGCATCTAAAGGTCTCACTTTTCTCCCAAGGCAGCAGAAAACTCTGTAGCCCAGATGTGCACTATGAGGAGAGTACCAGGATTGTTTCAGCAGAAACACAGCGAAGAACAAAAAACCTCGGAGAGAGGAAGCAACACATTCAAAATTGCTTTTCTAAAGTGCCCTGCAGAGTCCATGCAAGCAGCTACACACTGAAGTTTGCTGGCACTGATGTGGTTGTTTTCCAGTGGTCCCAGGACAATGCCTTGGATATTTGTCAGCGCAGTCACTAATGACACTCGGGTTTCTCATTAGCGTGGCAGCAGTTCTGGAGGCTGAAAGCACATCTGTAAATTAGCAGCTACTGATCTGTGATCGACCTTTACTATGGGATCATTAGCACAAATAGCACCAGAAGAGATAAGACTAAAGGTGGAAATTCCTGGAAAAGGTACCAGTGGGACCAACCACATCAAGCTCTGAAGTCCTCAAACCACAGGTTACAGCACATCTACCTTTAAATAAATACAACTTTTCCTGAGAATTTTTGTTGGCCACCTGTTAACCAAAGACTTTTAACTCAAAAATTGCTCTGACCTGAAGTAGCTCAAGTGGATGGTACAGATACTCAATGAACAAAGGCAGGTGTCACCACACAGCTCAAATTATGTGTCCCATCCATTACACCTCCATGCAAGACCTTCGAGCACAATTCCTAAAGGAACACCTTTGGTGTCACAATCTTATGGGATCCTATCCAACACAGATACTCATATTGCTATGGGGTCTTGAACAGCAACAAACAGCAGCAAAGGAGATGGAAAAATAATATCATTCAATTACTCCCAAGCATTATGGTTACATGAACCAAGAAGTTGAGCTCACAAATGCCTCAGGCCCACAGATCATTAGGATAATCCCCCCTGCCTTTAGATAGCACACTGCAGGAAATGATCTGGCACTGCAATTTCCATGCTAGGCCAGAACGCCCCAGGCAAAGAGGAGACTCATTCTAATACATTGCCCAGGACTGAGCTTTAATAGAATTAGTTCACTTTTTTCCTTTTATAATTCCTATTCAGCTATTCATAGTTATATTTGCTATATTAGCCTGCATGCTTCGCCCTAAGTGTTTACAAGTGCCTGTATTACAATCCTTATTTTGTGCTCTCTGCCCAGATGCTGCCCAGTAGAGGCACAATATGTATGTCTCATTATCTCTTTATGCCCACAACATCTCCTTTTATTTCCCTGAGCATTTTGAGTGCTATTATTTCAAAGCCTTCCAGTTTTTCACCATCTCAAAGATAATTACTGATGATGATGATGATTATCATTATCTGCTCAGGAACGTTTCTCCCTCTCCCCTTCTCAATGCTTTGAACCAGAGCATTAAATAATCCTCCTAACTTATAAGATGGGTAGGTCCTGAGGTTGTATTTGTAATATTATGTATGAAAATGTGATAAAAACATTCTAAAAGTAACGCAAGAAAAATATCAGCTGGCAAAAAACCGCATTGTTCCTGATTACCAGTATTGTATTTGGATCTGCAGCATTCCCTAAATCCTGCAGTACAACAAATGCAACACATAAAATCATCTTACTAAGTTATAAAACAACTTAAGTGAGATTATGTAAATTATGGAAAAAACTCAATTCCTATCAAGCAGGGGTTTTGCTGTCTTTTGGGAAGTTTTTACACATAGCGTGTCAGAAATATTTCTGTATATTCCAAAGGAAGGTAGCAGGTACTCCATTATATTGAGAAGCAGACATTTGCCCTCGTTTTCAACTCAGTATCACAAAATTCTCTGAAAAAAAGTACTTGAAGATGAATTTTAGTGCACAAGTTTAGGCATCACATCATAGGAATATGAGTAAGCATAGAAAAATGTCACAAATAAATCATTAGGAAATAAATTTAGAAATCCAACACAGAGGGAGATGAGATGAGATGAGTGCCAGGCAGAACATTTGCAGAGCCACAAGAGAAAGGGGAATGTTTCAGTCACTGCAGAAGTACAGAGAGCCTGGAATACATTCCTTTTTGGAAAATCTAATCTCTCCATTTCAATCACTTCCCCCCAAGCCCTTCCAAAGTTTGTTTATTCAAATGAAACAGAACTTGGGCCAAAATGTAACCAAAGACATTTAGTGCATCCCAAATCTCAGTTCTAATTCTGGAACTGCAAACACATCTCTGCTGAGATATGTCAGTTTTGCATTAAAAAAAAAAAAAAAAAAAGTGGAGCAGAGATTTCTGAATTAATTTGACTCAATTCAAAAGTTCCTGTGGTGTTGTACATAATATCTTAGTTTCAGTTTTTAAGATAATATTTAGAATTTAAAATAAGCACATATCCTATCCTGAGAGCATGAATTGAGAGAGAATTAATAGTTTCCTGTTGATGTCACTTCAGTAAACACCAAGGAGCATGAGATCCTTCTTTACTCCATTTTATAGGGTCTAATTCTCATGTCATTGCAAGAGGTTAATAATCTCCTTTATCCTGATATTTGTTTCATAGTCAAAAATCAGCAGATGATACATGTCACTCATTGAAGCAATCAGAAGAATACACTCCAGTCAACACCATTTATTAATGTCAACCAGAAGAGCAATTATACCTCATCCAACCAAAAATAAACAGACAGGCATCACATCTTTGATGACAGCTAAAACTATCATCTCTACACTTCTCATCAAGTCCCCACTGACATAAAATTGTGCAGGGGTATGTGTGCTAGTTCTAGGAATCCATTGCCTTGCAGTAATCAGAAAGCAAAATTTTAGAGAGATATTCTGGGCATGTGCATGGAAACAGAGGGAAATGAAGAACATAAATCTTGAATGAATCAAAGGGGAAAGAAAAAAAACAAAACACCAAAATGTATAATGGTTTCATTTGTCAAAATATACTCCAATGGCTTGATTTTTTTTTTTTTTTAGAATCCCCACATGCCTGTAAATCCAGTGTAAATCCATTACCATCAGAGCTCTGGTGAAAGCTGGATGCCAGAGAAAAGACTCGAGCTGGGTGTTTGATGAAGTGAACCCAGAGAATCACAAAAGCATTAATTGAACATTCAGCACTCTCCTCTGCTCAGTGCCAGCCCAGGATGCTGCACTGCCCAATGCTTCTCTCCAGGTGAGCACCAACATGTGCACAGAGCTGGGTGATGCCCCAGGGATAAATCACTCCCTTGGGGTGTATTGAGAGAAGTTTTATAGAGTTAGAGATACAAACTGGAATGAGATGCATGTGCAATCACCTAGATTTTGCTTCTATATATGAGAAGCATATTATTGGGTGGAATATACACATAATTCTTTGGGTATTGGAAAAAAAAAGTGAAGGGAAATACAAGAAAGGAACAAATGGAACAAGGTGAAGTGGAGAAATAGTATCTTATTCAGTATTGTTCCTATGCCCTTAAAAACAGCACTGTCCCTTTAGATTATCATCCTAAATTAGTGCACTAAAGCCTGAAATGATCCTCTGATAGCACTTGAGACAGCCACTGTTGAAGAATCCTAAAGCTTTCAGCCCCATTGTGTGAAATTCCCACTAACACCATCCATTTCCTCCCTTTTATGTACAAGTCTGGATCCCAGTGGCAGCAAAACACTGCAGGCAGCAAATTTCAAGGAATTAATGAATTTCTCAGGTGGTTTAAGCCACTTAATCCTTGGCCTCATGCCTTATAGCATCACCCAAGTCGGGTTATAAGCACCCAGAAATGCATTCTGATGTGCCTTTATTGCTTAATTATCAAGGTGAGATGCTCATATTAAATTGGGCATTTAATTACAGGCACACACATCTCCGAGCATTACCACCAAAAGATTTCCCTAGGTAAAGAATATAATTTATCTGTTTTTTCCCCACTGATGTTATTCAATTCTTGCATGACGGTAAATTATATTTCAGAGCATAGTTTTAAATTTGCCAAATGGATGTTGCAGCAGAAATTACAGACCAAGCTTTGCCTTTCCTGTGTTAACACCGGGCCTAATTGCAGAGCTCTCCTCCATGAGTTTTTCTGTGAAGTCAACTCATATCAAAGCAAGGTGATCACAGTTCTGCCCAGCAGGGCTAAATCCAAATCTCTTTGGGTGTGAGAAGGAAACCCTTTCCTCTAAACCCCTGCTGTGTGTTGGGTCCCTCAGCTTGGGAAGGACCTTGAGGGGCTGGAGCCCATCCAGAGGGGACAACGAGGCTGGAGAGGGGCTGGGGACACAAACCCTGTGAGGAAGCCCTGAGGGAGCTGGGGGTGCTCAGCCTGGAGAAAAGGAGACTCAGGGCTGCCCCCATCACTCTCACAGCTCCTGAAAGGTGCCTGTGCTCACCTGGGGCTGGGCTCTTTCTGCAGCAGCACTGACACAACCAGAGCACACAGCCTTGAGCTGCACCAAGGAAATACAGGCTGGAGATTGGGGAAAAGCTTTTACAGAAAGAGTGATAAAGTTCTGGAATGGCTGCCCAGGGAGGTGGTGGAGTCCCCATCCCTGGGTGTGTTTAACAAAGCCTGGATGTGGCACTGGGGGCCAGGGTTGAGTTGAGGGGTTGGGGCTGGGTTGGACTCCATGATCTTGGAGGTCTCTCCCAACCTGGTCATTCTGGGAATTCTGTCCTGCACCATCTGAGCTGTCACTGCTCAAGCTGTGACCTGCACAGGGAAATGTGAGTCTGTCCTGCAGCTCTGAGCAGGTGAGATGTGCCCTCTCAAGCCCTCCCCTCCCAGCGTTTATCAGCACCTACAAAATAACCCACTTGGAACAAGTACTGGCACTTCATTAATCATCAGGCTCCTGTGAGTACAGTGGGAGAAGAGACACAGAGACAACAGATGGGAACCAGCCCTTGTTTGTTACCTGCACTGTAATTATCTGTAGCTGTGTCATTCCTGACAGGTGACTGCCTCAGTTCTCCTTCAGGGATGTGGCACAACCTCCTCACACAATCCAGCTGAGAGCTTCACCAGCCCTAATGTTAAAAAGTTTTTCCTTAAAACCTAAACTGAATCTTTCTTGCTGCTATTTAGCCCCACAATTTTCTATTCCTGCCCACTACAGACAGAAGGAAGAGATTAGTCTCTTCTTTCCTTTTATGTTCTTGAATAATTTTATGTTCTTTAAGCGCTGTCATCCCAACAAAAGTGTTGTAATGACTAAATCTTGCCTTCCATGTTGCTCTGACTGTTTTCCTTCAGGCTTTTTCTGTTGCTTTCCACGTGTAACTCTGCAGTGTCCAAAACTGGATTAGCTTCTTCATTTGAAGCATTACTAAAATCTTATTACAGTCAAGAATAACTGTGTTAAGAAAAACTCTCCTCAACAGCCTCACGTCCCAAAGAAAACCAGAAACAATGCAAAAATCCCTGTCAGAGAACAGGATAACCAAGCAAAGCTTGGTAGCTCTTCAGCCAGACCTCCTCTAGAACATCAGAAAACACAAATTATTGGGTAAAAAGTGTGATGACAGAGGCAGTTGCTCCTTCAGCATATTCCAGACAGATTCGACCCAAGGCTCATTGTACTGCAACACTTCCAGAGCCTCTTAAACAGCAACTGGAACATCTCCAGCTTGCCTTGCAGCACGAGCTGACAGCAACAGTGACAAGGAGAAAACCTTGGGAGAATACTTAGACAATTTTATAGTTTTGTGTTGTTCCCGAAATATCTGCACAAAGCATTTCAAAGATGGTCTGCAGTGGGCGATGCCGCCTCTCCGGGATCTAACTCAGCACAGATCCAGGCAGGGCAGGGGAAATCTGCTGGGAGGGCTCAAAGGGTTTGCTGTAAGAACCTGTATAAAGCACACACAGCCAGAAGTGTACCCAGTGGGTGTGGATTCTGTGCTTTTGGGGCTTTTCACTTTGCTCATTTCCTTCCTTCCTTCCTTGTCAGTGGATCTCTCTCCTGAAAGAGAGCTCAGGTTGGTCATTTCACACTTTCAGGTGCAGAATAGAGAACATGTTCCAAGGATGGGGCTGCCCAGCTGTGGTGGTGTTCACAGGGGTCCCAGGGTGAGGGAAGAGACGAGGATCTGACTCCATGTTTCAGAAGGCTGATTTATTATTTTATGATATCTCTTATATTAAAACTATATTAAAAGAATAGAAGAAAGGATTTCATCAGAAGGCCAGCTAAGAACAGAAAAGGAATGATAACAAAGGTTTGTGACTGACTGAGACTGTCCAGATAGCTGGACTGTGATTGGCCATTGATTAGAAACAACCACATGAGACCAATCACAGATCTACTTGTTGCATTCCACAGCAGCAGATAATCAATGTTTACATTTTGTTTTTGAGGCTTCTTGGTTTCTCAGGAGAAAAAAATCCTAAGGAAAGGATTTTTCGTAAAACATGTCTGTTACACCCAGGTAACACAGCACTGAAATAAGATTTACATTTATTTAATGTCTCATTAACATATTTAACCAAAGCCAGAGCAAGGCAGTCCCACACCACTGAATAAGTCAGAAAGGACTGCAGTTTCTGTGGAATATCAGAAAAGCAGAGGGAAGAAACCTCACAGTCTGTGGTGTCATGATCCATTCTGGCATATTTGCAAGATTCATGATAGACTTAGTGAAAAAGGAGCAGTGACTTTGTAATAAAAGAGAAACACAAATGTTTTACTGCTCAAAAATATGGGAAGTTGATGCAGTTGGAAGGAAAATAACCCAAATGTCTGACAGCACTGTATGAGAGAAACAATCCCAAGCATTTTTTTCACACGCTGGACGAAGCAGGAACACTTTTCAGAGGAGATAAATCATGGTGGGTTTATCCAAGCCCTGAAGGATGTGACCAATCCACTCCTGACATTAATGCAGTTGCTCTGTACTGCCCCTTCATCTCCTCCTATATCCCTTTAGCCACCACAGGTACAGGTTACACCAGAAAACACAAAATTCCTCCTCTTCAAGATGCCACATCTCTACTAGACCCAGCAAACCAAACCAGGGCACGTCCATGTCACACAGAACCTTATGCAAGCCCCACCCAAAGAGCACCTGAGGTCCTTAAAAATAATCATCTTCCCCATCCATACGTCAAATTTCTGACTTTACACTCAACCAAACTGTCTAAAGCCTACAAAAACATTTTAATTCCTTTCTTCCTTTCTGTAGATACTTCAGGGCCTGCACTTTCTGGGAAAAAAAAAGTCATTTTCTCTTCAAAGTTTATGGCAAGTTGAACTAGAGAGCTGCAAATGAGGCTGTTACCTTGGAGGCAACAATTTTCCCCTCAAACCAGGGCCTGTGACATCCATAGATTCCCCTTTTCTGTTTGTGTGTGGGGTTTTTTTTGCCAATTACACCAAGAGTGTTTATATTTGTGGAGGAGAGAAAAACAGTATTATTGTATGAATTGTCTGACCAGCTGGATTTTGCATGGAATAACTTCTGAACTTGCACCAGTGATGGAAAATGGTCCCTAAATCCAAATGTATTATCTGAAGTAGTGCTATCACATGTAATTCTGCACTGATATGGCAGAGTAATTGCAAAAGCAGATTGCAGAGACTGTGAGGACACAGCAGAAATTCACTGAACTTCAGTGAACTCCACCAGCCCTGGACTCACTCATGCACAGGAGTTTCCAAATATTTTCCAGTGAAGCAGGCGTAAGGTCTTCGAGACCTTTGAGACATGAGGTTTAATTATGGCACCTCTTGAATTGCATATAAAATGTGTTTTGCCTTTAAAATAACAGTGCCCTTCCTAATTCCACACTTCTCTCTTCCCAAAACACACAGTACACACATTTTTAACGCGCAACAGTGAAAAAAATGTAATCTTGGGAAAGACTTTTCAAAAGAGGTTTTTGTTCAAAGCCCGGCAGTCAGCATGGGTGATAAAAAAGGAACTCTTTGAACAGCTGAGATGCCTCATTTTGCCATAGAGGACAGTGAGTTTGATCTGCCAGCAGTCACACATGTAATCCTTGTACGGATCCCTTGTTTCTGACCCAGTGGACGTTCTTTGAAACAGGCCTTGAACAAAGTCTGTATTCTCCCCAGGAATTTCACTGAGTGTTGTTGTGAGCATTATCAGGGACACCCACATCTCTGCAGATCCATTTGTGAATGAACATTCCACCTCGTGGAAGAAAGAGGAGAACAAAAAGAGGAAGCTGGCAATAAACAACCTCTTCCAGGTCAGAGACAAAACACAGGAATGTTCAAAGAAGAGAAAAAACAAAAAGAAGTTCTTACTGGGTCTTGCTGTATTTTTCCCACTTCAAAAGCAGACCAGCTGCTATCAATGTAAAGACCTCTCCTATACAGAGACTCCAGAAACAATAAAAATAAATAATTTTTGGGTTTTTCTTTTCCCTAAATGAAAATATATTCTCCAATCCTGTCAAGCTATGAGGTATAAAGTTAGAGTCTGGAAGATTTTTAATTGTCATTTAACAATTATGGAATCTTACATGAATTTTTCCCATCCCCAGGCACAAAAATGCAGAGATATCCTTGGACATGAAGCCATGGAAAAGCTCAGGATGCCTTTATAGCCAAATTAACACAGCGGTTAGGAAGGAGTTTATGGATGTATGTCATTGAAAAAGTCAATGCTTCCTTAGCTGCTGAAGATTTTGGTCGTGTTCATGTTGTGGCAGCAGCTTAAGCCAAGCACTGCTGTGTCTGTGGGTGACCCCAGTGTCAACTGAGCCCCCAGAGCTGACCCCAGTTCAGCCCCCACTGACCCCTCAGCACAGCAAACACAGGTGTAGGGGAAAAGGAGTGAGAAAGCAAAGCACCAGCTGTTGTAGGACAAAATCAGAGAAATCTTCGCTAAATGTGACAAAGCAGAAGGATGCAGAGTCCCCAGGCAGGTGCAAAGGAGAGCCCTTTATTGCAAAACCAGGCCTTTCTAAGCAGTTACCCTGTAATCAGTTACATCCCATTTAAGCAGAATAAATGTAATTCAACCAACCACCATAAACCACAAAGTGAGCCCAATGTGATGGTTCTATAACTTGTTTTTCTAATTCATCTGAGTCACCTTCCCATAGCCCTTTTTGTGATGGTGTTCACAGGGGTCTTGGATGAGGGAAGAGAATGTTGACTCCATGTTTCAGAAGGCTGATTTATTATTTTATTATATATATTACATTAAAACTATACTAAAAGAATAGAAGAAAAGGTTTCATCAGAAGGCTGGCTAAGAATAGAATAGCAAAGAATGATAACAAAGGTTTGTGGCTTGGACTCTCTGTCCGAGCCAGCTGGGCTGTGATTGGCCATTAATTAGAAACAACCACATGAGACCAATCCCAGATGCACCTGTTGCATTCCACAGCAGCAGATAATCATTGTTTACATTTTGTTCCTGAGGCCTCTCAGCTTCTCAGGTAGGAAAAATCCTAAGGAAAGGATTTGTCATAAAAAGATGCCTGTGGCACCTTTTCTGCTTAGCCAAAGTAGCAGGCCTGAGCCATTAAGGGTAACAAGGCCCTTATTTTATAAAGTTTTACCTATATACAACAACTAAACAACCTCTGATGCAATATTAACCCATTAGACACCCTGAACCCTCCACTGCAGACTCCTGAGAGGCCTGGAGACAGATTTTGGTTCATTTGGCTCCTCTGCACCCATGTGCAAATCCACCCCCATGGTTCAACACTCTCTGGCTCTAAGACCTCTCACTTCTCTGTCTTATTTCTTGCACCAGGACAAAATACTGCACACTTTTTTTTTTCCTAGGAAAGCAAAGAAAGTCTTTTTCCTCAAGTTCTGTTCATAAACCTATAATGTGCATGTCCCACTGGCACCAATCAATCAATCAATCAATTAATCAATCAATCAATCAATCAATCAATCAATCCTTGAGTGCCCTACTTCAGGAGTAAATCTGTGGGAGACAAAGACTGGGATACAGGAGCTGGTGGTGGATTTCTGTCATTGACATCCACATACAGCTCAAGGTTGGATATTCCTCTTTCCTTCTCCCCTCTCAGCAAAGCCCTGCTCACATCTGCTGCACATTAAGAGAAATCAGGAGCCCAGAGGACTCAGCACCACTACTGTGCATTTAATCCTGAACTATTTATTATATATCACACACCCTCTATGCAAGAATAGTGGCATTTAATATTTGATAACAAAATGTTGTCGTACCAAGACCAATAAATATAATTCAACCAGCCAAACCAATTTGGTTTTCAAATCATCATCACCCAGTACAAGTTTTGGGATGACAGCAAGTGGTTTCTTAATTTTTCAGCAGAAAGTTTGCTGCCTGTACCCTCAAACTTTTAAAAATGGGCTGTTTAAGGGAAAAAGTTTGACAGTTCAGCAAAACTGCTGGTTTAGAATGGGGATGTAGAATTCTATAGAAAAAGCAGATTTTTACTACTGCAAATCCTTTTATCTTTGGGTGGCATCAAAATCAACAGTGAGGTGCCCGCTATGGAGGATACATCCAGGAGTTGAAAAATTTCAATTTATGGGCAAGCTGATATACTGAAAGAAATGCTTTGATTTTCCTTGGGCTGATCTTTGAAGTTTATGCCACTGCAGGCTCCATTTGCTGTTCTTACATCTTCAAAGGCATCTAAAAACATCTTCTCCAGCCACACTTTCCTCTAGCAAGTTATTTGTAGAAGGAAAAGAAAAAAACCAAAAAACCAAAAAACAGACAATGAAGGTTGCATGAACAACCAAGCTGCATTCAAAAATATTTTTCCCAGTCTTTGAGGAAGGAGAAAGGAAAACAAAGCAAAACTCTTGGTTTCCAAGCTGTGGCCACCTTCCCACATCTGAGCACCACTAGGCTGATGTGTTATTCCTGCCTGGATTCTCTGCAGCAATACTTTCATTTCAACCTTGCTGTCACATAAGAGATCCGACAATATCAAACAGAATTTATAGACACAAACACTGCTCTTGCCAGCAGCTACAGCCATAAAATACAGATATTCTGCTTGCTCCTTATTGTTTCATTTTAAATACACAGGGAGCGAAACCAACGTTTGAGTCCATTCATTCTAACATTATTAGGACAAGAGCAGGAAGCTCAATTAGATTTTGGGCTGAGCAGACAGATATCTAATGTTGTCTGCAGCAGCACAGCATAAAGGTAAAAGATAAACCAGTGCAGGTCAATAAGGAATATGTCTTTGCTGTGCTCCTGGCCATTGGTGTTTGAAGGCACTGTGGTAGCAGAAAGCTCAGATATCTCCTAATTAGTCACAATGGGTAAACTGAATATTTACCTGTTGGCTAGCCTTGGCTTTATAAAATATTTACAGCTACACACACAGCCCAAAGAATAAAATAGTTTCTTTTCTTTTGCCATTTTCTACTTCACAGTACTGGCCTCAATGTTAAAAACGTGTGGATTTTGCTCAGAAGTCACTTTAAATCTAAAAGAACTACTTGAAACCACGCTACTGGCTCCTTCTGAAACACTGGCTACTGAATCGTTCTGCTTTCATTTTCCAAGGAAAAAAAAAATGTTTTGCAGGTAACACAGCAATCTCATTTCTGATATGGGAGAGGGACAGGGTGCAGGGAGAAATGATTTATGTGACTTTAATGTGATGTGAGGCAAGCCTGAGATATTATTAAGATATGGTCAATAGCACAAGGACATTTGAGAGCCCTTATGTTTGAACACCTTTGTGGTGTTTCAATGCATCAGCTTCAAAAATTAGTTTTTAAAATGGGATCAAGTGATTTGAAATATCTTGGGGTAAAATACATCTCATCTAACACGTTCCTGATGAAGTACAAGCAAAACAGAACACCAAAATATATCAGTATGGCTGTGCTACAATGGCATGTGCAGATAAGAGGCCCCTCTCCGAGTGCCCACTTTCCCATTAAATCATCTGTTTCCTCCCCTTTATTTCTTCCTTTCTTATATATCTCTTTTAAAGCATCAAATCAGCTGTAAGATGCCATTGACATTTCTTTTTATTGTAACTCTAAAGAAACTCTAACATTAGCTGCATTTATGGTAAAGAGAACTGGAAAAGGTCAGATAGCTGAAAATAAAAGTGCTTTTTGTACTAAATGCCCAAAAGAGAGGAGGGTTTTTTGGTCATTTCACAAAGCAGCTGAAGAAACCAACCATCTGATGGTGAATATTTCACAGAAAAGATCACTGAAAATGCAATTCCTTCCACACAACATGGATCATGAACTTGGATGTTGTTTCTAACACATTTTCTGGGGTTTAAAAACAGGTAAAATAATACCTCATGGACTGAGGTAACTGAGAACCCAGCCAGGCACAGTTTGTGGCCTCCGAAAATAACCAGTGTTCTTCTCCACAAAAATAACTTAAATGTGTGCTTAAATGGGATCTTCCACCTCTGCAGCCAGAGCCTTTCTGAGATTTGAATTGTTACCTGTCCCCAGCCCTGCCTGGAATTCCTGTCACTGCCTCACCTGGAATTCCTGTCACTGCTCTACAGCTGAATAAAGAGCACAGGTAAAATTACTGAGGCTATTCACAAAAAAAAAGAAATGAAGTCACCTCTGTGTGACACTGCAGAGCCCGGAGCCTGCCCTTCCCTCATTTCACATTCTGTATCCTCGATGACTTCAGTCCCTCCGTGGAACCCAGGAGCACAGTGGCAGCAGCTCTTCCCTGGTGTGCAAATACCATTCAGGGGACATTTCCCCTGTCATTTTCTGCTGCTGAGACATTTCTGCTCTGCTTCAGAACTGCTTATGCTCCCAGAACTGTGATATATTGTGATTTTCCTTTTTGCAGGAAAGTTGTCACCATTTTTATTCCCTTTTCAAATTGAATTTTGTATTGATTAAAGGTCCAGGCAGACTGTTTAGTTATCCCTTATCAGAAAGTATCCTACAAAATACTTAATTTTCCATTACATTCTATATGTAGTGTTTTCATACCATTGTATAGAACCTAATACCTAATTTTATTCCTGCTATAGAATTTTATAGGGAAGCCTTAAAAATCTTTAGGAGTAGACATAATTCTTTATTAATTTCTGCTGGTTCTTAAAGTAATTCCTGCAGGACCTCTTTGCTTTCATTCTTCATAAATTCTTCAGCTATAGTTCACAGAGGTTGTCTGAGCACGTGCAGAGGATACAGAGCACAGTAACTTTGGCTTTTGTTTCCACTCTGAGGTGGAACAATTTGAGTTCAGCTGCCAGGGGTCACTCAATTATTTCTCTATTTACAAACAGGAGCCGATGCTGCTGTTCAGCTCCAGCTTCTTCACCCACCACAAAAATACGTGAAATGAGCTCTTCTTTTCAGAACAAATATTATCCCTCCGCCAGTAGACTTGAGATGCTGCTTCCCATCAACAAGGGCTGAATAAATATTAATAACTCCACAAGAACAGTGACCAGACACTGGCACAGGGTGCCCAGAGCAGCTGTGGCTGCCCCTGGATCCCTGGCAGTGCCCAAAGGCCAGGCTGGACAGGGTCTGGGAGCAGCCTGGGACAGTGGAAGGTGTCCCTGCCATGGCAGGAGCGTCACTTTAACCCCATTCATGAAAGGCTACCTACCTCTAGACAACAGATAATGTAATGGTTGCCAGACGTGTTAATTATTTTATCATTTACTAGGAAATAGTATTTAAATTCATTTTACGCATTCATTTTTTTATCTTGACTTTTTAATATTTTATCATATAATTAAGCCATATATCCCTACATTATCCAAATAATTTGTCATTAATATACTTTCAATTGAACTTCCTCTATATTTCCTAATATCAAAAACAATAACCATCTGTCATCATCACTCCATAACCACCCCCAAACAAATATAGAATTAACCCCAGAACTTCCCCCCAAGAAAACCAAACAAAAATACAAACCATAATCATAAACCATCAACCATCCACCCACCAAACTTTACGTCCTTGTAGCTTACAAAAAGCACGACGCTGAAGATGTCAAGGTGGCTGCCACACACACCCAAGAACAAAAGACTTAGTCCTAACCTTACTGTTAGTTTTTGCTAGGTATATGCATGGATGATCTCTAAGGTCCCTTCCAAGCCAAACCCCTCTGTGGTTCTGTAACCTTTTCATGGCAGTTATTTTACCCCAGAGTCAGAAAGAGTTCAGTTCTTGTGCATGATGCATTGAAATGTGTCCTCTTTGAGCCCTCTAAGAAATTGTGTTTGCCACCCTACATCCTGTTTCCAACAAGGTCCAAGTTCATGGTCTGCACCATGTGGAAGGAATTGCATTTTCAGTGATCACAAGGGATCACAAGCTATCAACCTTCATGCCAAATAACAGTTTTAAACTAGGATTACTGGGGGAAAAGTAAACCAGGATTACTGGTGGCAAAGGAAAACAAGGGGTTAGTGAATGGAGCTCATCTTAGCATTTGAAATTTCCAAATCCAATCACCAGATTTTCAAACATTCAAAAAATATACAAAGTGCTCAGTTTAGGTCTAGGAAGCAGAAGACTCTTCAAAACAAATAATTTTCTAACTATGGCATTTTTTGAGTGGCCTCAAGGACAGCAAGGAAGGGCTAAAACTGTCAAATAATAAGTTTACATCAAATTCTTTTCTCACCCAATGCCAATTCCTTTGAAAGCAGTTGATGTGCCCCTTTCAGTTAAATATAGTTTGAAATGCAACTGCCAGAAGAAACCTAATACTTGGTATGAAGATAGACCACAATGGGTTACATAATTCAATATACAGCACTAGAGATGAAGGGAAACCTGGCTGAAAATTCAGCAATCACTTCAAGGGATGGATGGGGAAGATTAGCAGTAACACCGACCCACAGGGAAAATTAAAAACCTAATAAACTATACCAATTATTAAATTAAGTAAATGCTTAACGAAGGATTTTAAAGAGCAGTCCAGCATCAAAACACAGTCAACTTCAGCCACCCACGGAATGAAGGCAAATGCATTGCTAAATTTAATTTTACTAATGATCTTCAGTTACAGAGGCAGGATGGTGCTGAGAAGGAGCTGAGCACCCACCTCCCTCCACCCACTGCCATCAGCAGCTCCCTGCCAGCACAGGCACCCCTCAGACATCTTTGTCATGGGGGACAGGGTGATTTTCTGTACAGGACTGGCCTGGAACCCAGTGCACAGAAAGAGGAGACACTGACAATGCAGGAGAGAAGGAGGCAGCCCAGCATTACAGCAGGGACAGACCCAGAGTGTTTTCAAGCACTTCTCCAAAATATTTCTCAAGTACTTCACGCTTCCAGAAGCCTCTATAAAATGCAGGCAATGCTTTCACTGTATTGTTGTGGTCACTGACATAAAACGTGGTCTGGAAACCCCTGAGAGTGTTTTATTGTATGCCCTTAATAGAGAGTAGCCTGAAGGTTCATGGGCTTAATAGTGAAAAAGACCCCTGCTGTTTCCCAGACTTGTTTTTCTGTGGATTCCCATTACCATCAGCCCCATCCCTGCGCTACATTAATGCTGCAGAGTTGTACTTTTGCCTGTACTGACACATACATTTTATCCTTCTGCCATTTTTTTCACCCTCTTTCACCTACCCACATATCACCTACCTCTGTATTTGTTTCCCATTTAAATCCCCAGGCTGGATCTCAAAGAGCAGCCATGGATTCAGGGTCACTGATCCGGGATCATTCAGGATTTTCTTTTTAAGAAAGATAATTAGCTGCTATTCTGTGTCTGGTTATGACAAAACAGATGCTGTTTTGTTGTTAAATATTGCTGTTAAAGGGATTTCTATATTCTGCTCTGCATCCTCTGTGGCCTGAGATGCAAATATGGCCTAATTCTTTAAGCTGTGTGCATATGGGGACTTTAAAAAAGGCAAAGTGCTGTTCCTGGAATTACATGCACAAGTGCTAAAAAGGTTTCTGCAGGTCCTTGCAGACAGGCAGGGCATGATGTGGAAGGAAGGAGAGCCAAGAGCACAGCTCCTCACCACCAGAGCTGCCTGGCTGAGCACTCATCCTGCTTGCCTGGTGCCCCAGGGTCCCTGAGAGCTCTGGAAATTCATACTTTATGCACAGGACATACACACACCCCACTTCCATCAACAGAGCACCCACAGAAATGGATCAAAATTCCAAATACATGAATGTCAAATTATCTGCACCTTTGTATTACCCAAGTCTCTTCCAGGAACTGAACAGTGTCTTTATGGAATTCCTTTTATCACTTTGCTGGCAAAATTCCCTGAGCCAATCCAAGAGTCAGGTTTGCTCTGCCAGGATCACCCACATTTAAAATCTTCCGCATTTTAGAACATGGCACACCAGCAAATCACAAAGTTATTTAAAGTGTATCAGGTCCCATTTACTCCATGCCATTGACCTTCATGTCTATAAAACCAAATTCTAAAGCCACGTGGGTGCCCTGTCTGTGCCTGTGTCTGCCTGGTTTCTCTCCCCTGTGATCTGTGCTCCACAAGAATTCCTTAGGTTGGATGTCTTATTGTACATGAAATAAATCTTCAGACAACACCCAAGCACCTACATTTTTGTTTGGTTTAAAAGAAAAAAAAAAGTGAGCAAGCTTGTTCCTGTCGTGTTTGCTCTAGGCTGAGCTACAAAAATCAAACCAAGGGTTGTGGCTGCCTCAGATTTTACTTTCTTCTGATCTGTGGAGGTGACAGGAGAGGATTCAGTTCTGATTCAGTCAGCAAAGCAACAATCCTGGCAAAAACCATCCCTGCCCCATGGGCCTTGTTGGGATGCTCCAGATTTCCTTGGGTGCAGCTCTACTGGAAAGCACCTGGGATTTCAGCCTCAGGAACCTGCTCCTCATGGACCTTCTGCCCGTAAGTTCACACACATCCAGGGGTCTTTAAACAAAAATGCTATCAAGATCATGGAGCTCATTTCATGTTGGAGGTAATTTTTCTCAGTACCTGCAAACTTGGGTTGTTTCTTGTTTTGTTCTGGGGGGTTTTCTTAATTTTTCCTGATTGTTTGGGTTTTTATATTTTAACACTTGGGGACACTTGGCTTGCTTTGGGCTAAGTTTAAATACATGTTCTTGCAGACTGTTTAGTATTTCAAGCAGTAGATATTTTTTACATTTTAAACAAACTCAAATTTATGATCAGGAACTTGTTGGTCTGAAACTTTTGGAAAGAATATTCTGCATCCCCTATTGCAGGGGCCAAGATGTTTGCAGCCATGTCACTTAGCTGGACAGATTACTCTAAGCTATGTACCTAGGTATTGAAAATAGGAGGATTAAAAAAAACCTTTCTCATAGTTTTGTTTGTGTAACTGCAGCACCAGGCACTGGATAACACATGATCTTTCTGAACTGTAGCATCTCCCAAACCAGATAAATATTACTTACTACAGCCAACAATCCCTCAAAAATCAGCCTTAAATGCAAACCTGGTATCTGTCCTGTAGCCACTTCAGTTATTTTTAACTTCAGACTGAAAATTAACCTCCCCAACTCTAAGTTTTTGATCTAAGTTTCCGTTAAAAGTACCAGAATCCATCTAAAAGCACACTCACATAAATGATAGATTCTAAAAATTAACCTCATAAATTAGAAATGTAACTCATTCTTTTCTCAATCTCAGACCATAAAAATTGAAGGAGTTCAATAAAGCAAAATTCACCTTTTCACCATGGCCTGATCTGCAGTGTCTTCACTGAACATGGCTCAGGGAAATGATTTATTCTTAGAAACAGGAAATGATTTATTCTTCCCCCAGTCCAGGGAGGGCAGGGTGTGCTGCAGACATGTCCCTACAAATGGGACCTGCTGCTCACAGCTCCTTGTGTTCAGCTGCCTTTGACCATGGAACTTCTAAGTCAAAGATGTGCAACGTCACTCTTTAAATTGTTGCTGCTACCACCAGAAAGGGGATGAGAAGTGTCATAGGATGGTCTGAGTTCAAAGGGACCTTAAAGATCATTTTGTTCCACCCCTGCCATGGGCAGGGACAGCTTCTACCATCCCAGGCTGCTCCCAGCCCCGTCCAATCTTGCCTTGGGCACTGCCAGGGATGGGGCAGCCACAGCTGGAAGGCTTGGTGATGGTGTTTACAGAAGAAGAGAGGCTCAAGTGGAGCATCTTGCAAAATAAATTACCATAAATAGAATTTTAGACTGCTAAGAAACCTCCTGGGCTCTTTAAATTTGTACTTTTTTATTTCTGACTCCTCAACAGAAAATCACAGACTCGCTTTATCATTTAAATCTCCAACACAGCAAAGATCAAAGTTGGGTGCTGAGGAGCTCGTCAGTTTGATGAGCTAATCAGCAGAATTGACTCGAGTTTTTGGGGTTTGCATAATGCAAGAAACAAAGGCAAAAGGCAACTAAAACCACAACCCTACAAGCACCTTGTGAGCACCTCCTTGTTCTGTTAATCTGCACCTGAGCAGGGCACAGCTGAAGAGTTCCCTCCACAAAGCAGAAAGGACTGTCAGCAGCAGAGCAATCCTTCCAGGGCTCTGCAGCTCTGCTTCTTTCAGCACCACTCTGCCTATAAAAACTAACGATTCCAGCCTGCAGGAACCCTCTTTTCTCACATGAGACATAGCACAGTGCGCTGAAGTCTGGTACAATGAATGAGGTCTCCTGTCACAGACATCTTTTTATGAAAAATCCTTTCCTTAGGATTTTTTCCTCCTGAGAAGCTGGGAGGCCTCAGGAACAAATGTAAACAATGATTATCTGCTGCTGCTGGAATGCAACAGGTGCATCTGTGATTGGCTCATGTGGTTGTTTCTAATTAATGGCCAATCACAATGAATTGGCTCAGACAGAGAGTCTGGGACAGCTGCCTTTGTTATTCATTCTTTTCTATGCTTAGCTAGCCTTCTGATGAGAACTTTTCTTCTATTCTTTTAGTATAGTTTTAATGTAATATATATCATAAAATAATAAATCAAGCCTTCTTAAATGTGGAGTCGACATTCTCATCTCTGCCCTCATTCAAAAACCCCTGTGAACACCGTCACAGTCTCCCCCATCCCTTGGTCATGTCCAACAGGTTGAGATCTTCCTTCCAGCCATATTCCTTAATAAAACCTCCCTAATATGCTAATATTTACAAGTGTAGCCACAAGACATTGTCATTTTGAGAGGGAAGTCCCACTGCCATCCCCCCAGAGCTTTTGGGATGTATCTGCTTAAACACATCTTCACCTGAACCTGGCCAGGTGACTCACCCAGAGGTGTGTGACCACAGCTCACATTGTCCCGTCCAAGCCATCCAGGCAGCAAATTATATTTCAATATTAATAATTTCTTCTCATTCCTCTCCTGTCCACTCTGCAGTGACTGACAAACTTTGCCATTCATAAACAGGACAAAACTAGGTTTATGATTTTTCTCAAACCAAGAAGCTCCCAGGAAGAAACATGAATGCTATGGAGATATGAATGCTGTTTGTATCAGATGATACCAATCCACCTTCTCATCACTTTTCAGTCATTACCAGAGACAGCAGGAGTCTAAAGCAGAATATCAGGAAAAACTTCTCCACTGAAAGTGTTTTGAGGCGTTGCAACAGGCTAAGCAGGGAAGTAGTGAAATCACCAAATCACCATCCCTGAAAGCATTCAGAAAAAAACAGATGTGGTGCTTAGAGACATGGATCAGTGATGGGCTTTGCAGTGTGGGTCAAGGGCTGGACTTGTTCTCTGAGCTCTTTTCCAACCTTACTAATTTTATGATTCTATCCTCGTAAGAATTTTAAAGAATAGAAGGTATTGACCAGTAAAAATTACCAACTGACATTGATATGAACTTTGAATAATCATCAGATTAATCATTAATCATCAGATATGAAATCTGAAAATTCTCCCTGTTGGGACTTGAATTTTGGTGGTTTTTTCCTTATTATTTTAAGCTCCTAAAACCATAACAGGAGGTGCCAAAAGCTCTGCCTGCACATGAGCTGAGAAAGGTGCATTAAGGCCTTTTTCCTTTTCCAAGCTGCAGTGTGAACCGCAACAAAGAGCATGAAGGAGGAAAGAGCTCAGTCTGTAATTTTAATTCACAAATATCTTGTGAGTGCCGTTGCAGAATCCCCAAGCAGTTCAGAAGAGTGAGATTACAAAGCAATGCTAATATGTGTCAGAACATCATCCATATGGATAAGGACATAAAGACACTGCAGGACGAGGCTGAGGATGGAAAAGCCAATATGCCTTTTTCACACCAAGTAAAGCAGCCCATCAATACAAACTGGTATTTGCAAATGGAGCTGTAATATTGGGCCATGGCAGCAAAATGCATTTTTGCCCAGCAGTCTGCACCACAAACAATCTTTATTAAAGATTCCTGTTGAACAAGAAGACAATAACCTGTGATATTCCCCACTTTTTATCAGGCTCCTACTGAACCAATGGGCAGGAAAATTTGCCCAGCACAAGCTGGAGTTGCAAACAAGGAACCTCCTTGATTGCAGGCACACAAGGACTCTGGCTACTGCAACAATGCACTGAAAATCACTGAGGTTATAACAAAGTGTCCCAGATTGCAAGGCAAGATGTATTCTATTACCATCTGTATGGCAGCTGTCCTCTGTTCAGCGGGCAGTTTGCCTTATCTCTGCCACACCCACTCCTCCCTCAGGGGAGACACCTGCTGATAACAGCTATTGAATGTCCCTGCATGGCTGATAAGAACTACAGCATCCCATTGGGAGATGTGAGCCCAGAGGGAGGAGCCAAGCATTCCTACCTGGATATAATCTGGAGGTTCTGGAACACCAGCACAGCTTCTGCACTGGATTCCCCAGAGGAACAGCAGCTGCCTCTTCCCCTGGATCTTCAGAGGAAGAGACTGCACCTTTCTCCAGGATCCCTGCTCCAGCAGAACCACCCCTGACACTGCAGGAGGGCTGAGCCACAATTCCAATGGGACTGCTGCCAGCACCCTGACCCACAGGGTGTCAGGCTGGGTTCTGACTCTGGCAGTGTTATTTTGGTTTATTGCATTGTTTATTTTATCTTTTTATTTTCTTCCCCAATAAAGAACTGTTATTCCTGCTCCCATAATTTTTGTGGCCTGAGAGCCCCTTAATTTAAAATTTATAGCAATTCGGAGAGGTGGGGAGGGTTTACATTCCCCATTTCAGGGGAGGCTCCTGCCTTCCTTAGCAGACACCTGTCTTTCCAAACCGAGACACAAAGCCAGAGGAAAAATGGCAAAATTGCACTTTAAATTTCAAAAGAGAGCCTGCTGCTGCCTGCTCTGGACAGCCAGCCCTGCATGTCCAGTGTGCTGGGCACCAGACAGAGCCTGTCCCTCTGAGAGACCCCGAGCAGCAGATGGAGCAATTAGCTCCCTGCCCCACAATATTGCCTGGTTCTGAGCCCAGGGTGTCAGGGAGGATAATTGCTTTCCCAGCTCTCCCAGAATGTGCTGCATTGTTTACTGTTAAACTCTCTTCCCCTCCAAACATGAAAGCCCAGGGCAGGGAAGCATTTGTGTGCCTCTGTAAATGTAGCTAAGCACAAAAATTCATTCTCAGTGTGACGTCCAGCATTTTTGAGGTGAATCCTGAGCCATTCTGGCCAACACAAAATACAACTATGTGGGATATTCCTAGATGCTGTCTTTTTGTGTGCTAAAATAGAGCCTTAAGAGTTGTTTTCACCTCATTTTCACCAAAATTATAGGTCATTACATAATATTCCTGGAGTAAAACACTTGCTAGGTCTTAGTCTCTCAGTAGCCATATTTCAGCAGAAGGCAATTTAATTTGTATTTGGCTTTGTGGAATGTAGATCAAATCTTGGCTATAAAATGATAATTAAGCATTTGGAATTAATTGCTATTATGGCCTTGACATTTAAACTTGTCAGTTTTCCATTAAAGACTGTTATAGCTGCTTCAGCCTCTCTTTGCCTATTTATCTCTTCTTTACCACATGTTTTTTCTAAAATTAAAGTAAAACATTTACAAACACATCACAACCCACACGTTCCCTGGGATATCACTGCACACAGTTTGCTGCAGCACTGAGCCTACTCTGGTTTAAGATCCTTCTACACTAAGAACAACAGATTTTAAACCACCAGATCATTCCCAGTGAATCCAGCCCTCTCAAAATAAACCTTTAGGCACCACCAATCCAGGTTAAGAAGTTAGGGACTGCTTGGGGCAGTTTCAGGGTTGTTGTCCCAATCCCATGCGACTCCCAGTGCACAGACTGCACTCCCTGTGATCCATTGCTCTCAGAGCAGAGCTCAGGAGCCTGCAAATGTCTCCTCACGGGAGCACCTTTAGCTGGTGCTGCTGCTGTCTCCATTGCTCAGCCAGGCTGTTCTCTCAGCACAGAGCAGTGTTTTCCCCCGCCTGCTCTAACAAGCCAGGGATGATTGGTGAGGCACAACAGGGACAGAGTTTGTTTCCCCAGTTTTATGCTGGGTAGGCTCAATTTTACCGCTCTGCAGCATTGTAGTGAGCAGAGAATCCCAGAATGGTTTGGGTTGAAAGGAACCTCACAGATCATCCCATCCCACCCCAGCCATGGCAGGGACACCTTCCACTGTCCCAGGCTGCTCCAAGCCCCATCCAACCTGGCCTTGGGCACTGCCAGGGATCCAGGGGCAGCCAGAGCTGCTCTGGGCACCCTGTGCCAGGGCCTGCCCACCCTCACAGGGAAGAATTTCTAGTATCTAACCTAAATCTCCCCTCTGCCAGCTCAAAGCCATTCCTCCTTGTCCTGCCACCATCTGCCCATATAAAACTTGCACTCCATCTTTTTATAAGCTCTCTTTAGGTCTGGAAGTGGCTCTAAGATGTCTCCAGAGCCTTCTCCAGCAGAAGAACCCCAAGTCTCTCTGCTTGTCTTTCTAGGAAAGGTACGTTACCTATAATACATTCTGTGATTTGGAATTATTTATGTGATGCTCAGAATTTACTAAAAGCCATCCTTGCAGATTTTCACCTGAAACTTCAATGGAATTTAATTATATGAAACTGACTTGAACAGAACTCCATGGGCTTGGACAGAACCCTGTTCATGCCAAGTTTCTGCTCAGGGAAATCCCCTGATACACAAAGAGAAACAGGAATATTGATGTTATTTGACATCAAATAACATATTTTCCATACACCATGTTGCATCTGTTCCTATTTCTTCCTAATGAAGCTGCTCCCTTGTACCTCCCCTCATCTGTCCTTTCACCACCAGCTGAATCCCAGCCTCTGTTCAATGTTCATTCCCTGCTCAAGTTCTAAGCTTTTCACTTTTCCAGACCTGTCAAGCACAGTTTGATCACTTGACTGTTGTTTTGGGTTTTTTTAATGGAGCAGGATATACCACAGGAAAAATGGAAGTCAAAGATCTGCAATGCCTAAAACCATGCACACATCATTGCTACCAGTCCAAACTGTCTGCAGAGAAACAGCTCTGTCAGGCCTATGGGCTGTCAGAAACATCATTTTCTGCAGGATCTGCACAGCTACAGGCAGGAAATAGGGCATTATTTATAGTAAGTGGCAAACCATTACTAATTCATTTACATTGACTGTGAAAACAAAACAAGTGATGACGTTCAGAGGGCTGAGCAGCTCGGTTCTGGCGCAGTTTGGCATGAAGTACCCTGGAAATCTCTGAAAATATTACACACTGGGAGAATGGTTTTCTAGGATGTGTACAACAGCAGGATGTTAGTTGGCAGAGGGATGTGCTGATACTATTGCTTTACTGCTTTTTCAGATTCTTCTCCATTGCAGGACCCATGCCTTAAGTAGTGAAACTTGTTGCAATTTTTCTTATAAAAGATAGAAATACCAGCACTATTTTGGGAGTCAGCCAAAATCCTACTCATCACAGTACTATGTGCCTTCTGCTTCAGAACTGCAGCACCCAGTTTTCCCTGTCAAAGCACAGAGATGTTTATTTGGAAGAATAGCGTGGTTATTTACACTTTTTCCCCATACTACCACCTTCTCCTACAGAATTCCTGGGAAGGAAAGTGGAGGGGGGATAATGAACTATTACAAGGGGCTGGTCAGGCAGCTCCAGGCAGAATTCTGTTTTTCTCTGGAAAAACAGAAACTTCCACAGACACTGAAGAGTGTGATTTGTGCCGTGGAAGAAGCTTGGATTGATGTAAAAATACAATACACAGATATTAAGCAGAAAAATCATAAATGTATGTTTCTATAGTTATAAGTAAGAATATGCCTTAAGTAAGTGAGAAACTGTATTAATAAGATGGTGAAGGGTTTATAATGTAGAGGTGCAATTGTATAAAGTAAGCTAAGAGTTCAGAATTTATAATAGAACCCTACAAGCCTATTGGGCAAAAGTACCCACAGTGCAGCAAAATTAAGTAAAGGTGATAGGTCAGAAAAATAAAATAAACCTTGTGGCACCTATTCATTGGGTTAGAAAGTTCTATATTGCCTTGTAACAAAGAAACTTGTGACTACTCTGAGCCATGGCTTGCTCCTTTAAAATCTCACAGCCCCTGAGACGGATGTTTATGTGAGCAATAAATCATCCTTAGCCCAAAACTAATCCCATCCTTTCATTGGTAGCAGTGACAATGACATGTCTCCAGTGCCTCAGTCCCTGTGGTCCTGAGGCTTCCCATGGCTCAACTCTGCCCAAAATGTGCCCCAGCCAGCACGAGCCCTGACTCAGGCGGCTGCAGCCCACCAGGAGTTTGAGAAGGTCCTGATGGCAAGTTCAGGGTTCCTTTATCAAAGCGTTGTAGAATTTCACTGCATTGGAGGTAGTGCTATTCCTAGTGGTATTCATTCATTCAATACATTCATTGGTATTGAAAGGAAAATTTAATCACTTCCTCTTCTAGCTGGTCACTAAAACTTTTCATTTCTCTTGCCCTTTTTTTTCTTTTTTTTGTTTTGGGGTTTTGGTTTTCTGGTTTCCTCCCTTCTCTCAATAAAATTTTAATTGCCATTAGCAACAGAGACACTAAACATTTCTGCATGTAAACCTGGCCCAACATCCTCTGTGCAGCAATGTTACTGAAATTAGGAAGGGGACAAACTCCCAAATTGTGTCCATTGGAAGGACACTGCAAGTGCTGAATACACCCAGGTGTCTGGAAACAGGAGTTGCAATTTACCCTGTCAAAGCCAACAGGATGGCAAAGTTTTCCAGCAAACTCAACTGCTTTACCCTGTTCCACTCATTTGAAACACTCCCTCAAGTGCAGGAGCTCAAATTTCCTTAAAAGTGATGAATGCTCTCAATTATAACAACAGGCAGGTGCCTCCTGCACGGCTGGTCTGTAATGATGATTGGCCTCTGCAGGGCTGCTCAGGGTCAGTGGGCTACTGCTCTCCTCGATATTAGTCATGATGATTTCAGGTGTGCAACACAAGGCTAATGAATCCTGCTCTAGGTGCTGTGTACCTGCCTGCTCAGCAGAACTGATATTAGCCCATTAGAGATTTTTCTTTTCTAATGGCAACATTAGGGAAGTCTGCAAGGTGACTGAAAAACCAAGTGGCTGGGGATACTTTCCCGCTTTCCCGCTATTATTATTTTTCACATCGCTCTGCAGAGTTTTAAGTACCTGATAAAACTTCACAAATAGTCTCTGAGACCAGGATATACTTTAACTATTCATTCATATGAATGTTTCCTGCAATGGATACAAACCCATGTCTTTTTTTTTTTTTTTTTTGTGGTAAGAATTCCTTTTTTTATTGTAATCTTTTATTAGCTTTCATTCTCAGTTGTCCACACTGATTTAAGGCACATCTTTCCTCTCCACTGACAAGGCAGCATGAAGCAAGTATATCAAAGCTAAGGAGTTATTTACTTGAAAAATGCCAGCTGTGAAGATCTCTTATTTTCCCTTAAATGGATTCTTTCAAAATCCAGTGTATGCAGCTCCCCATTGAGTAAAAGGACCTCACTCCTCATACAGCTGCTCCTCAGCTGTGTGTGATCCACCTGGGAGCTCAGGCAGTTCACCAAGGCTGCACAATGGAATTAATAAAAAATGTCTTTCCCCATGAGTTAAAATGACACAGGGAAGGTTCATGAAGAGCAGCCTAGAGAAAAGTATTTGCATGAATGGAGCAGTTCTTCCTGCAGGATGTCCCTAGGAACAACAATCCCCTGACAGGATGACCACAAAGTCCTGCTTTTTATCCCATTTCTCCTCATCCCCTGGCTAAGAATCCTTGATTTATCCTGCAACTCTTTCCCTCAGCACTCCCCCTCCAATGCACACCAACAGCTGATATTGCAGCATTAAAAAGCAAGGATGAAGAAGGAACTCAGACTCCTGGACAGAATAATGAGGTTTTTGAGGAAGAAGAACAGCAAATTAAAGACTCCCGCTGAACAAGAAGACAATAACCTGTGATACACCCCACTAAAGTCCATGACAAGTGAGTAAAATCAATCACTGAATAATTCAGGCTGGAGGAGACATTTCCAAGACATCTGATTCAACTCCCTACCAAAAGCACAGCCAACTTCCAAGTCACATTCAATTCTGAAACTCAAACAGATGCATTTTTTCCTCTAGTCCTCTCACTGCACATCTCCAAAATGATGTGGCTCCTTCCTCTTTTTCACATCCATCACCCTCCTCACTTCCCTCAGGACCTCACATCTCATGGTCCCAGCAGCCAAAGCTGCCACCAAGCTCCAGAGAGCTCAGGAGCAGCAGCTCCAGCTGAGAATCCCCTTTGTGGCTCACTCAGCACCTGCGACAATTCTTGCTGCACTCCAAAACCTCCCGGAGTGCTCGGGTCCTGCCGTGCTGCCCTACCAGCACCGGTGATTCACTTTCTGCATGGAAATAGATTTTCCAAGAAGCTCCAGTCACCCTCAGGCCTCCAGGAGACCCCAGAACAGCCTTCACACCCGCCAGGCCCAGCCCAGTGTCACCCCATGACCTGAAACCAGCCAGAGACAGATCTCCCTCCTCATGTGTGCTGTGCTAGCACCAAAATGCACCATACACTGTTTTCTTTCACAGGCATGAGCGGGGAGGAGGGGGGAAGATGGCCTTTTTGTTTTACTCCCCAAGAAACCAAGAGAATCCAAGTTGAACATATGGCGCTCATGATTTTGGAGAGGGGGAATCTCTCAGCACTCTCCTCGTTCCTTGATGTCAGTGAGATTGCCAGATTCTCCCTGTTCCCATTCACACCAGTTGTATTTTTTATTTAACTTTTTTTTTTTTTTTTTTAACCTGAAATTGCCTGTATGAAGTTTTGACAGGCTTGACAGCATCATGTGTCCTCCAAAGCTTTCCAGCACAAGCAAGAAAAAATAACCAAAAAATGGAAGAAGAGTATTATTTTGTGACTCGCTGAAGAGCAATTTGTATGCAACTCTGCACAGTGGTTTGGCCAACTCATCAAACTTTTATGCCAAAGCAAAACTCTCAGGACTCTGACCTTCTGCTCTGCAAAAAAGTAGGGAGGGTTCTTGACTCACTTTTTGACAGCCCTCCCTTAGAAATTGAAAGATAGAATTCTTGCAAATAGAATTCAATTCCAAAGGATGATAAAACGCCATGGGAATTAAGAGAGGTTTTATTTTTTTGTTTAAAATCTCATATGAGTCTGGTTTGGGGCAGAGAGGTTTGCTGTCTCCCTTCACCACACAGAGGGCAGCTGAACACTTTGTCCTCTTGGGAAAACAAAGCAAACTCACAGAATTAATCCTGGAACCCTGTAAGTGGTTTTGCACAGACAGGTTTTCCATGCTCAGTGGCCAGCAGGGTGATTTAGAATGTTCCAAATCAGCACAGACCTCGGAAATGTCGAAGTGACAGGTCAAACCTGTGACCAACATTGAGTTCATGACACCACACTGAGGAGTTTGGGTTGGAAGGGACCTTAAATCTCATCTCATTCCACCCCTGCCATGGCAGGGACACCTTCCACCATCCCAGGTTGCTCCCAGCCCTGTCCAGCCTGGCCTTGGGCACTGCCAGGGATCCAGGGGCAGCCCCAGCTGCTCTGGGCACCCCGTGCCAGGGCCTTCCCTTATAGGAAAGAATTTCTTTCCTATATCTACCTTAAATTTCTGCTCTTTCAGTTTGAAATCAAGGTACATCATTCAATATCAAGTCCTGGAAATGCAAATTATTCTTGTCAGGTGAGTGAAAGCATTAGGAAGACAGAGATAAGAAGCCTCTCCAGGAAATATGTCGATTAACTGATACTAAACAGACAATCAGGCAACTCACGGAGAACCCAAAGCATCCTTCCACTTCATTCCTTTAACTTCTCTCTTTAGCAATACACTCAGTAATTAATAATCTATCACCAAACACACATAAGCCCACACTGTGTATTCTAGATGCCCAATTCTGCTTTTACATAAAGCCAGTAAGACTTTAGTGCCCTGGGCCATAATGTATCCAGGGCTTATTCCAAAAAAGTTTCATCCAAATTTTCAGCAAAGATTACTTTCCAGGTAAGGTCACCTTTTCAAAATAACACAAAAGTTGATTTCCTTAAAATAAAAGGCAGAGGGTGAAATGGGAATGGACTGGCAGGATTCTCAGGTCCGTGCTGCCTGGGATGACAGCAGTGGTGTTGTCTCGTGGCTGCTCCCTGAGCCACACAAAACACAGCAGATCCATCCCACTCCACAGGCAGCAAAGGCATCAACCCAGCTGCTGCACAGTTCTACCCCCTGGCCATCTGAACCGAGGGGAAACTTCCCATACATAGAAATCCAAACACTCAGCCCTCCCTGACGGGAGCACTCTGGAATATAATAACTGAAAACCTTTTGTCTCTGAAGAAAAGGAAAAGTAATTAATAGCTAGTGAGTCCTTGCAGATATCTATCCTAAATTAATTATTACCTTAACACACTGTAAAAGTGTTTCTGCTCCTCAGTGCTAAAGAAAGTAACCATCAAGCAAAGGAGTCTGCAAGTCCCACAAATCTTCCATGACTCGATGTGTTTAATAATGGCACCTCACTTCAATAAATAACACACAATAATGACTACTCTAATATCATAATTAATTTTTTGGTACCCATCTATCTGCCACTACATAAATGTAGAAGTGAGATCTATGCTTTTTTTTTACAATTGCCATTTCTCTTCTTCTATTTAGAAACAAATGTAATTACTTCAGCTAGAGAAGACAGAATTACTTCTACAGCAGAGTCAAAACATGCATCAACACTCATTTTCTGTAATTATTTCACAAGCAGCTCTGCCTGGCATCTTTTTCAAATGAAAGGACTTTTCAAAAGGCCTTTGGCTACTTAATGACTAGCACACAATTATGGGCACAATCAAAAAAAAAAAATATAAAAGGGAAAGAGAAGAGGTTCTTGCTATTCATTTAACCTTTTTCTTTAGTGTCTGCCTTCAAACACCAAAGAATGTCAGAGAACAACATGAATGTCCTCACACCCTTTTGTGCCTTCCAGAAGAGCCAAAAATCATGGCTGGGATACAAATAAATCCTCTCTGTATCCATGTTTCCCTCCCCAGCAATTCTATCAGAGCACCTTGGCAAGAGGGCTGTGATTAGCCTCTCATCTTTGAAATTGCCATTTTTGAGGATTATTGCCCAAAGAAGCCCCACACAGCTCCCGCATCCCAGGTGATTTAACACAGCACTGAGTGCTCACAATTAACCTGGCCCGGGAGTTAATTACAGAATCGGGTGTGGTGTGGAGGCAGCAGTAAGGAGAGAGGGGAGTAAAACAGAAGGCAAAAGGCAGGGATGGAGCGGGACAAGGGGCAGCAGAGGAAAAGCCCCACGGATGCTTCTGCTGGGATTAGCTGGAGCTCTGCCTCCCCTGCACGCCAAGGAGCTGCAGAAGCTGAGGATCAGAGCAACAAAAAAGACACACGGAGGAGACAGGCTGTTCTTGACAGCCACATTTCTCTCTTCTCTCATCAGACTTAAGCCAAAATAAAATGTGACATGAGCGTGACAAAAGGTTATTCCCCTTCCACAAGCTTCCTAAAGAAAGGAAGCGCAGGAAGTCCACACTCCCACACAAATTCATCACCCTCTGTCACCCAAAGCCTGACAACTCTCTTTTTATGAATTAAAAAGAAGAGCTATTTTAAATTCAAATAAGGTGGCACAGTTATTAAGTTATTTTTATCCTCTTGTGCACTTCTAGGACAAACTTTGAGTCCCCCTCACTTCCCAAGTAGATGTTTTTAATGCACGGGGGAGGAAATGGAACACTCAGCTCCTCACACCACTCACCTGAGTGATGCCAGAGTGATCAGTGCCACAGGAGAACATATTAAAGAACCAACAACCTGTAGACAAGTGGCAAGAAAGGAGCTGAGCAGTGCTAAACTCTCACAAGTAAAGAGCAAAGAAGTAACTTCAGGTTTAAATAGTTTTAAACTCGGTTCATAGCGAGATTAGCATCAATTTTGTGGGGAGGGAAAAAATTATTCTTCTAAAGATAAATCTGGAGAATCATGGATGGCTTGTAAAATGGTGTTGAGCAGTTTGCCATAAATTTTAGGGATATTCAGTGCAGTGAGATCTCCAACCCAGATACCTAAGCAGAACAGAAATTTGGATACTTCAAGAACTGAAGATGAATTTTAATGACTGAAGAGAAAATTGAGATGGGAAATTGCCTTTCAAATCTTGTTCCACAGCAGTTAATGCTTCAAACTGCCACCTACTACACAACGAAACCTCATTTTGTCTCATCTTGTGATGGCAGAACCAGTAACTGAGAATCCATGTGAGAACCTGCGCTGCATCAGAAATGTGATAGTTACTGCTTGGCCCAGGAGTCACACTGAAATCCACATTTGCCACAGGTTTTATTTATGTCTCTATTTTTAGAAGCTAGGCCAGGTTACTTAATTTCCCTGAAATGACTTTCCCAATCCTGTGCAGGGATAGGGAGGAAGCTGCTCTGTTTTCTAACTAGGTTTTAGTGTCTGTTCAGTATTTAGGGGGAATAAATGCCACAACCTGCTGACCCTGCCATGAGTTACAGCCAAAGAGCCAGAAAAAGAACTCTGAATTCAATGAAACACAATGCAAAGGGCTAAAGGTCCTCTGAGCAGCCTCTGGGCCAGAAAAGCCTGATCAATAAATAGAAGCAAAATGGCAATAAAAGCATCACTGCCTGCTCCTGGGCCTAGAGGATTGGGACAGTCACTTGAGTGCATCTTTGCTTTTGCAGAGACACTGCTGTCCCCAGTCCAGATGCTCCATGTGTCCTTCTGGGAGGAACCTCCTCACACAGAGAATGTTGAGACTGAGCCCTGACCCCTCCCAGGTGCCCTGGCTCTGGATCAGCACCCAGCTGGGTCTGCTCTGCTCTGTGATCCACACAGCCATCGCACATCTGCCATGGCCGTCCCTCAGCTTCCATGTCCACCCCTCACCTGCCATGGCCATCAGCCACCTGCCAAGGCCACACCTCTCCTGCCATGGCCCTCCCTCCCCTGCCATGGCCATGAGCCACCTGCCAAGGCCACTGTTCACCTGCCATGGCCCTCCCTCCCCTGCCATGGCCCTCCCTCCCCTGCCATGGCCATCCCTCCCCTGCCATGGCCCTCCCTCCCTGCCATGGCCATCCCTCACCTGCCAGGGCCATCAGCCACCTGCCATGGCCACCCCTCTCCTGTCATGGCCATCTCTTACTTGCCATGGCCATCCCTCACCTGCCAGGGCCACCCCTCACTTGCCTTCACCTTCCATGCCACCTCTCCCCTGCCATGGCCATCCATCCCTTGCCATGTCCACCCCTTACATGCTATGCCTACCCCTCACATGCCATGGCTCTCCCTCCCCTGTCAGGGCCATCAGCCATCTGCTATGGCCATTTTTCAACTGCCATGGCCATCGCTCACCTCCCATGGCCATCCCTCACATGCCGTGGCCCAACCTTCCCTGCCATTGCCATCCCTCACCTCCCATGGCCATCCCTCACCTCCCATGGCCCTCTCTCGCCTGCCATGGCCACCAGCCACCTGCCATAGCCACACCTCACATGCCAGGGCCATCAGCCACCTGCCATGGCCACCCCTTACCTGCTAGGGCCACACCTCTCCTGCCATGGCCATCCCTCATTTGCCATGGCCCTCCCTCCCCTGCCATGGCCATCAGCCACCTGCCAAGGCCACTGTTCACCATCAGCCACCTGGCCACCCCTCCCCTGCCATGCCCACACCTCTCCTGTCATGGCCATCCATCCCTCCCTCCCCTGCCATGTCCATCAGCCATCTGCCACATGCCCTGCCTATCCCTCCCTCCCCTGCCATGCCCACCTCTCCCCTGCCATGGCCATCCATCCCTTCCATGACCCATCCCTCAGCTGCCATGGCCACCCCTCCCCTTCCATGGCCCATCCCTCACCCGCCATGGCACTCCCTCCCCAGCAATTGCTGATTCACCCAGCCACGGCTGCTGCATCTCCCCACAGGCCGTTGCAGTGACAAACCAGCCCCCTGAGGAAGGTCTGCCAGACTGAAATGCAATATATCAGTGAGTACCTGCAGTCCCCAGCAGTGACAAGTGTGTCCCCGAGTGCAGAGCGTCACTTATGTCAACACTGCAGCCAACACGTTCTTCTTCCCCTCTCCATTTCCAAATGTGCCATAATATTTACTGCTACAATATCTTCCCCCATCAGCCCTTTAACTATCTCCTATGGAGCCTAATTAAAATGAAGTATTGTAACACACAATCAACACTTGCACAGTATTGATGGAGACTTGCAGATGGCATTAGGAAGAAAATAGCTCCTCAGCACTGATTAACTTGAAAGCCTAAAGAAGTTCCTCTGTTTTCCACGTTGTATGTCAAGCTGAACATTTTGAAAATAGGAAAAGTTGCACTGCTTCTTCTACACTTTAATTACAGTAGCACTTCCCACTTGAACACCAGTGCTTAGAATCAGGCAATAATTAGGGGATGCCTCCTCTTTCATCTGCTACCTTCAGCCTCAGCCACACTGAACACAGTAACCATCTTCACACTTCAGTTTTAGGCGGCAATTTCAGTGCATAAATAAATAAATAAATAAATATTTACACAGTGTCTGTATGTATTTGACAGTGATTCTCTGAGGAAGCAGGGGTTAGAAATGCAACTGAAGTGAACTGTGATATGTGGGGCTTGGATCCTCTCCTCCCCATCCAGATTTTAATGCAATGACAAAACAATGACTTTAAACCTTTAATGCCTCTTTGTATGTTTAGAATCATAGAACCACAGGATGGTTTGGGTTGGAAGGGACCTCAAAGACCATCTCATTTCACCCTCTGCCAGGGGCAGGGACACCTCCCACTATCCCATTGTTCCAATCCCCATCCAACCTGGTCTTGGACACTTCCAGGGAAGAATTTCTCTCTAGCATCTAATCTAAACCTGTCATCTTTCACTTTAAAACCATTCTGCAAGGTACTGCAGAGACAAAATGTCACCAACTTACATTATTATAAAAAATGCATTAGATGGGATAAAATAATGAAACCCTCCCCGAAGCTGCTTCCAAGCAAGTGACCTGACTTAGTGATATAATTGTCATGAATTTTACTCAGAGGTTACTTCCCTCTCCTTACAAACAACTTTTCAATTGTACATCTTCAGGCCATTTTCCCCCCAGTGAAGAAATTGTGTCTAAGGAATGATATAATGGCTGAGTTATTGCTTGAAAATGGCTTGACTCACTATGCAAGTTTCTAAAAACATTAATTAAAACCCAAAAGTCTTACCCAGACAACACAATTTATAGGATGAAAAAAATCCTGTTCAACAGTGCCTCATCCTCCTAGGACAATTCCTAAATCTCAAGGCAGCAGGACTCACCACCCACCTCACACACCAGTCCAAAGCAAACAGGCACTCAACAGCTGAAAGCTGGGACAGCACTTAAAGGAAACAGAGATCTGAGACTGTGCTTTGAGGGAGCTGAGCTCTTATTCCCACAGGACAGAGCACCAGCTCAGCTCTGAAATTCAAATACTGCTTTTTCACCAGATGAGAGATAATAAAATTTAAAGAAAATAGAGGAAACAGAAGTGAGAGATGATAATGTAGAAGTTGAACAGCACTCAACCCAGCACTGCTATATCCACAGTGATCCTGACAGCATTCCCAACATCCACTGCTGCTCCCTTCTAAATTGAGCTGTTCACATTAAAAAACCCTAAAAAAACCACCCTACACCAAAAAGTCAGGCTGCCAAGAGCAGTGCTTGCTGGAAGTCCTGTCAAAGCTCCCCTGGTGGATGTCTCCAGCGTGGTGCATCCTCAGCAGTGTAGGACATGTAAAGCTCTGCACATCACACAGACTGGCACAGATCCTGAGGCTCCCACGCTTCCCTTCCAGCAGACAACACAGAGCAGGGCTCCCTAGATAGTCTGGAGTGGTGTTTTAGTGTAAGCAAAGCTAAAATTACAGCAAGCTGTATAATTCGGTGGGTACCTCTGAAAGAAACCCAGGAAGCTCAGAGGAATTGTTTGAGCTCAGCGTGATCAGAAGGGGCTGCGTGTTTCCTGCAGGAGCAAATGCATTCCTGGTGCTCCATGGACACCTCTGGAAGAGGCACCAGAGCTTCTTCCACCTCCCCTGCAGCACAGCAAAGAGGCTAAATGAAGGCAGTCAGAGCAGCTTCCATCTCAGCAGCTTTTTGAGGCTGGAGAAAGCACTCCCAGCCAGGTTCTCAGCCAGCCTCAAAGCTCTGGCTCCACATTCCACTCTCTGCTGACTCTCTTGGAGTTGGGCATGAGGGAGAACAAGGAACAGATCCTACAGAGTTGTTCAAGCAACCTGACTCCACCTTCATCTCCTGCATGCCTGAAGGAGACGTGTTGGAACTCAGCACATCCCCATGGGTGTCCAGAGTTGCCAGGACCCCTGCCAGGGGGCTCAGAGACCCTGGCACACAGCCCAGAGCACCTGTGGGTTTGATTATGACCCTTGCAGCGAGTTGCCAGCTTTGTATGAAGACCTGAAAGTCACACAGGTTTGAATGGTGTGGTAACAAAATGATCACAGGGTGAAAATGTAGATTTTAGGATTTTTGGTAATGGGGGTTATGGGGACGAGATGGAGGAATCAGGGCGTGTCCAGCCTTTCTTCTTCTTCTTGTTCTTCTCCATTTTCTGCTGTGATGTTGGCACTTTGGGATTGGTCTAGAGTAGCAGTGCACTGTCTAACATAGGTGATAGGTATTGGGAATTAAGTGTAAATATGTTATACGTAGTTTATAGTATAAAAGGACAACACCGCCCCGGGGGCGGTCAGAGTGCCTGTGGCTGCCCTGCAGAGCAGATCTCAGCTGGGCAGAAAGAAAATTTTATAGATAAGAATTAATAAACAACCTCAAGACCGAAAGGTGAAGAGTCCGGACTCGTTCTTCAGTTGCGCGGGCTGAAGCAGAGACACCTGCACATCTCGGGGCAGCGATTATCAACAACAACCTGAGAGACATGGAGCCACCTCACAGCTAAAATAAACTCCCATTATCCTGTGCCAGGGTGTAACAGGGAAAGCTGCCAACTTTGCCACTCCAGAAAGGTTTTCCATGCTGAGGAGGGGGGATGCAGCAGACAGGAGAACACGGACAGCAGCCTGGAACTGCAGGGGGTCCCTGCCTGCAGTTTTGCATGGAGAATGAATGAGTGATGTGTGCCTGACACTTCCTCATGAAAGGAAAAGCAGGATAAAGTTTAAAAACACAAAAAACGCCAGACTGCATTTCATGAGAGTCCATGAATACTGAATGGGGAGACGGTTAGCTTCTGACTCAGGGTTTTTGAGTTCTTTGGACCAACAACACTGTTTGTCTCATAAATATCACAAAAGCCAAGCAGGAGGGATTTTTAAGGACAGACCTGTCAGCACAGTCTGGGAATCACTCAGCTTTGCTGCCCCTGCTGTTTCTGTGCTCTGAATACTCAGGAAGGAAACCTGCAGTGGCTGAGGGGGCCCAGAGCATCCCCAGTGTCCTCCTGCCCTCAGCAGGGAACAGACGGAGAGCTGCAGGCTGCACTTTGCCACTCCTTGAAGGAAGACAAATTTGAAGGAAATGCTGAAGGTGACATACCATTAGTACCCTGGTCCTTAACCCTGGGGACAACCCCAGGTAGGATTTGTTTCATAAAGTCTTAAAGGCATTTGAGTTTAAAAGCATTTCTGTCTGTCAACACCTTCCAGTACATGATCAGAGGCAGTGCCACTCCGTGACTCCTGTGCAAATCTCTGCACAGGCTCAAGGGTTTGTCTTCCTGTGCTGAATACAAGACATTCCTCTAAGTCTGTGACTCAGGCAGCCATTTAATCCCATCCTGCTTTTCTCACCTAACTTCTTCTTAGAGTTATTTACCTCTGGTGGGGTCACACAAACACGTCTGTCTGGGTTAAGGGAGGCACTGTTAGGATTTGCTGACAGCTGAAAAGACTGGAGCAATCCAGTTGGAAAGGGCTGAAGGGATAAAAATGATTGTGCCAAGGGGATGGTTAACAGGGGATGGGTGCTGCAGAGAGGGAAATACACCCCTGAGGGAGGAAAAGCTGTTTTACAGGCACCAGAGGTTACAGAGCTGAGGCACAGGACCCCAGCATGGCTTAGGAGGGAAGGGACCTCAACACTCATCTCACTCCAACCCCCTGCCTTGGTAGGGACACCTTCTACAAAGAAACTGAATTATTTGTGAGGTGTTTTTTCATACCATGAATGAGGGAAGTGTGCTGGAAATAAAAACTCCAAACTTCTCTACACGTTTGTCGCGGACATCTTTTATGAAAAATCCTTTCCTTAGGATTTTTTCCTCCTGAGAAGCTGAGAGGACTCAGGAACAAAATTTAAACAATGGTTATCTGCTGCTGTGGAATGCAACAGGTGCATCTGGGATTGGTCTCATGTCGTTGTTTCTAATTAATGGCCAATCACAGCCCAGCTGGCTCAGACTCTCTGTCCGAGCAACAAACCTTTGTTATCATTCTTTCCTATTCTATTCTTATCTGGCCTTCTAATGAAATCCTTTCTTCTATTCTTTTAGTATAGTTTTAATGTAATATATATCATAAAATAATAAATCAGCCTTCTGAAACATGGAGTCAGATCCTCGTCCCTTTCCTCAACCTGAGACCCCTTTGAACATGGTCACACATGTTCTTCCAAATATTGGCTGTTTCTGGAGCCTGAATGGTGAAATTTAAATAAAGATTGATCCCTTTCCCACCAACCTCATCAAGTGATGACTTCACAGGAAAGAACTTTTGGGAAGAATATTCCATTTTTTTGCACAAAAGCCATGTTCAGCATGTCTGTGTCACAGGCAGGTCAGAGAGCCTTCAGTTATTTTTGGTGGACAAAGAGTACATTGCAGAGAACATATATAGATTCTAATAATTATCTTGTCATTGAAAAATTGAGATCCAGGTATATTCTGAGTTTCTACAACTCCTCCTGCTTCCCCTTAACATCATCAGCTTCTAAGTGGAACAAATTCTAGGGGACAGTTGTAGAGGATGAGCCTCTAGACAGATGCCATGAAAAATAGAACATTAGAAATATAAAAAAAAGGATTCTGTGCCATGCACACTCTAGATTCTTCATGGCAGACGTGACCCTGACAAGCTGAATAAATATGAATAGATAAAAGCTCACCAGAGTTCCAGAAGTGTGTGGACAAAGCTCTCAGACACAAATTCACATGGGAATTTTTGGGTGTTTTTGGTGGATGCCCCATCCCTGGGAGTGTCCCAGGCCAGGTTGGACAGGGCTTGGAGCAGCCTGGGATGGTGGAAGGTGTCCCTGCCCATGGCAGGGGTGGAACAAGATGAACTTTAAAGTCCCTTCCAACCCAAACCATCTGGTGATAAATAGAGTAAAAGGTGGATGTTTCAGAGCCCTGTGTTACAAATAAGAGGAGGTGGCCACAGGACCTGATTGCTGCTGGAATATTGTGGTTTAAGGACCAACATGTTTCTTCATTGCTCAAAATTAAGGCGCAATATTTTAGCCCAAATTGCTCTAATCAGAAAAAAAACCACAAATCCAGACCTTTTTTCCCCAGACAAAGAAACTCAACAGCATTAAAGCAATTTAGAACAGAAAACACACACCCCAACAAACAGCACTGCTTGAAAACAAATTGAGAGGTTTTGCTATAGAATAAAAATATTCCTCCTCTTTTTTTTTTTTTTTTTTTATGTTCTGACATTGTACCTTTAATGCTGTTACCTTTGCTTGACACACCTGGAGCACAGACCATGCTCTGCCCTCTCTCAGTAACCAGCCCTTGTTTTTAAAACTCCTCAGCATTTCAGTGCCAAGGGACAGACAAAAGGCCAGGATTGTGCATTCAGCACACAGGTGCACTCCTACAGCCTGGAGAGGACTTCAACAAGGCAATGTTCCTTCTAGCACATGCCGCCACAAACAATTTTGGACATTATTTCTTATTATAAGCGTCTTTTACACTGGGACAGGCAGAGACAAATAGTGTTAGCGTTCAAAGACACATAACCACGAGGAATGATTATGTCGGTGCTTTTATTAAGAGCTCTGGGAATCGGGGTATTACAACCCAAATCTGATTCCGACCATACAGCCGAGATGAACATGTTTTTATACTCTGTCATTATATAACTTTCATGTTTAATAATTAAACTTATATTGTTCTATTGTATACATAGATTTCAGCAAAGCATAGCCCCCCTAAATTTCCATCATAGTTTCTCACTATTCTTCTTATGGTTATATAATAATTATATTTAATTACTAAACAATTATTACGTCTTAACAATTATATCATTTATCATGTTGCTTACGCAGGTGCAGTGATCTGGGAAAAGCACAAGGCCTAACATTTCAGAGTCTATTTTCAATATTTTCCCAGGCCCCACTATCAATAGGGACATGCAAACTATCACTCATACAAATTAATTAACCAAGCCTGAAACCCCAGGAGTGCTGACACCAACCTGTGAGCCTCAATCCCACGAGTGCCAGGGGAAAATTCTCTCTAAAAGCCTGATGGGTTGCAGCAGAACACACCAATAGAACATGAAGCACCTGTTTGCACAGAGCCTGCTTCCAACTCTTTTACACTGAGCTATTTGCTTCTGTTTGAAAATAAGTAAATATTTGCTCTGCTGTGCCAGCTGGATCAGGGGAAAGCTCTGAATTGCCTCTCCTAGACAGGAGAAGGCTGGCAGAAGGTGCCTGTCTGCAGTTCACATACACAACATTAATTGGAAGCAACAAGTATTGAAAACAGCTTCAGAACAGAAACGGGAACAACAAAAGTAGATACAAAATTCAGTTTCACTCTGCAGATTTTGTGTCAGGTGCTGCAAACTTCATCTTTTAACTCTGTGGTTCCTGGGTTTTTCATAAGAGTAAGATAAAAAGCACCATCAGAAAAGTGGAGCTTTCACAAAGGCAAGGGAAGTTTTACACCTGAAACTTGAGCCTTGTCTGATTTTGAAGGAAAAGATGATGTACTCTCTGAGATGTGATGGGAATCTGTGTTTACAAGAAACCTAACTCTTATCACCTGAAACCCCTTCCATCACCACAGAGCAAATTAGAGAATGAAAATTCGGCACGTCAGACGTGGATTTTAATCTATGACACCTCTCAGACAACAACTCAAAAGACATTTATGCAATTTTAGAGCAGCAACTGCTTTGTCTGAGCTGCCAAAAGACAGTTTTAATTCCATATGAAATGAAAAACCATCACAGCTCTAGAGTTGCTTTCAGGCACAGTTTCTCTAATGAAATAGGATTCTTTCTGTCCAGGAAAAAGAATTGTGTGGATCTTTATACAGAAGAATGTGTTATGAATGTAAACATAAACACTATACCAAAGGGACCTATAGAACAGCAAGTGGAAAGATTTATTCCTATAATAGGTTAAAAACGAATCCATCTGAAGGGGATAAAACCAACTGTGGAGAACTGTTTTTATACAAATACAGAAATTCATACATAGCATTGCCTCTGATACAGCATTCCTTGTCTTAAATTCAGCTTCCCACTCCTCTGCCTCAGACCCTCTGTTAAAACAGCCAACCTCATGCCAACAGCTTATCTTCCTATTAAAAATGTTCTTAAATACAGTTATCACTTGAAGGACTTATTTTCCAAGTGGTGGAGTTCCTTGATATATGATCTTGTCTTCCAGGCTCATCAAAGATTTTTGTTAAACTTTAATGGACAAATCAATTTCATTCATCATCTATTTCAAATAGATCCAAATAGTTTGGATCTATTTGTAGGACTTCCTTCCCTCCTGCTTTTTTATATTTTTATTTTGTTCTCTAGGGAATGCTTGAAAACATCTCCAAGTGCCACAGGGAGGATGAGATGATGTTCTGGCTTTCAGATTTTGTTATCTTGTGAGTTGTGGTCTCGCTTTCAACCCCCTTCTGACGGCCTCTGCACCAAGATTTTAGTTTAACAATTTGAAGGATTATTGGCAGCTGAAATGAGGATTTGTGGATCTTGAGCAAAATACATTATAATCACAACTGTCAGGCTGATTTGGATGCTCAGGCCTCTAAGTCTCCCCAGCAATACTGGAGTACTTTGATGCAGTCACAGCTATGGTTTGTACTTCAGTATTATTTCTGAAGTCATAAAATATTCCACTGCTTCACATTAAAATTAAAAAAAAAACCAGCTAAAGAAAAACAAATAAAATAAATAAAAGTCCAAAGCTTTTAAGCTTTTAGCTTATGAAACTAAAAAACAAAAATAAGTTTAAAGGAGTTGAAAGCATTTCCTTTTCCTCACTACATTCAGTTGAATAACAAATAATTAAAAGGGTGGCCAAGTGTAAAAACTGCAATCCAGCCCCAAGGCCATGGCAATCAGCTGGATCACAAATCCACAGCCTGGGCAGGTTGGGGGTCTTTATTTTTCACCTCTGTAATGGGAGCTGTGAATGGACCCCAGAACTCCCCAAAGGGAACGAGAGCCCTGCTCTGGGTTTGTCATGTTCAGGTACTGCCTTTAACAGGCAGCAGAAATGCTCATGGACAGAGTAAGTGGCTAAAAATGACTTTTAAAAGTCCATTTTCCATCTCAAACAATAGGGAAATGCAACGTGGTGGCGCAGACAGACAGACAGACAGACAGAGCATTGCCAGCCGGGTTTTGCACTCTCATGCTCCATCTGCTGGCCCTGCAGCACGATTTAAGACGCCAAGCTGCCTCTTCCTTTTCTCCCCCAGCTGTGCAAAACCCCTGCTCATCTGGATGAACTGCCAAGTGTTAAACAAGAAGTCATGTTCATCTCAATATTTCAGAGTCCGCTGGGGAAAAATAAAAGGGTAAAATATTTATGACAAAATGTAAAACAGCTAAACATGTGAGGAAGAGCTCTGTTCCTAAATGTCTTGCAAATGCCTCAGGGTTAAAAGCCTTAGCATGGTAAAAATGTAGTGCTCTCTTCCATTTTGCCTCTGCCTGGCTTTTGTACTCTATGTTAAAGCATCCATGAAAGCCAATTAATGTGCATTTCATTCTTTGAAACGTTTAAAATTGGCCACTTCCAGCGTATAAAGTCTCAGCATCTCTTATTATTTGAGTGCTTTTCAATACTTGTGTGTATTAAAACCACATTTGAAAATGAAAATCATTTATGTTTCAGCTGCCTTTGGAAAAGCAACAAGAGAAACACAAGCAGGAAGCAACACTTGTCCCAAAGGACAAAGATGGGATCATGACTATGCAAATCCTGAATGGATGCTTTGCAAGGACGGGGCTGTCATTGATTCCCAGGATGAGTTATGGCACAGAGGAGGCAAAGGCACCTCCCTCTGGTCCTCCTGAGCCCCAGCTCAATGGGAACACATCCACAGCATCCTCCTTCCCCAGCTCCCCCCTCCTGGCTGGGCTTTTCACGCTGGGATAAAGCCACAGCTGGAAGCGATCATCTCGTGCACCCTCGGCGAGCCAACAGAGGCAGTAATAACATGGTAATAAGGGATGAGATTTGATGAAAGATGCCTCTTAACTGAAGACTAAAAGACACCATGCAATTTAAATAAAATTGCTTTTAGCAGGGGACTGAGTGACAATTGAGGAAAAATGCTTGGCCTGTTTTTGCAAGTGGTGGGGCAGATTTTCAGTGGGTATAAAATGCTGACTTGGGCAAAGCAGTGCCAGGTTTGCACGAGCCAAGGAGTCACATTTTTAGGCCCACACTGGAGAAACCCTTAAACTGAGAATGCTGAAATGAAGCTGCACAAGCAAGCAGGGAAGAAGTTATTAACACATCAAATATCTGCTTATGTTGCTTCCCTCCCTGCACAATTTTGTTAAGCGAGCTGAAAAGAGGAATCACACAATTATCCAAAAGCAAACAAGAAAACTCAACCACCATTGTGTTGTGCACAAAGAACCCAGCTCCCTGCTTAACCCAGGCTGGCTGGGTAGCACAGCAGCTCAGGAAATTTTGGTGTGTCTCTGGGCACCACTTGTGTCCAGACTCCAGTCCTGAATATCTGGAGTCATCCACGGGCCTGTGGCATTCACATTTTCTGAAAAAATCCCTTCACCCAGGGTTTTCTCCTGGGAAGCCTCAGAGAAAAGGAAAACAATTCTTATCTCATTTGCTTCTCCTGTGTTGTGCTCACATGTGGAATGGGGTTGGAGATTGTTCACCCACAGGTGATTGTTCCATTGCATTCTGCTGGGAGTTGTTTTCACTCTTTGGCCAATCAGGGCCAAGGCTGTGTCAGGACTCTGGAGAGAGTCACCAGTTTTCATTATTATCTTTTTAGCATTCAGTAAGCATCCTTTCTGTATCCTTTAGTATAGTTTAGTATTCTTTAATATAATATAGTATCATAAAGTAATAAATGAGCCTTCTGAGAACATGGAGTCAGATTCATCATTCCTGCCTTCATTGGGACATTCCCTGCAAACACAATACAGGCCTGTCCTGTCAGTGACCTCATACAGAGCCTTAACTTGTGCCCAGCACATTCACACAGAATCACTGAGGCTGGAAAAGACCTCCAAGTTTTCATCAAGTCCAGCCTGTGACCAATCCCCACCCCAACACCCAGCCCAGAGCCTGAGTGCCACGGTCAGGTGCTCCTTGGACACCTCCAGGACTGGAGACTCCACCACTCCTTGGTCAGCCACTGCCAATGTTTAACCATCCTTTCCATGGGGAAATTCCTCCTGTTGTCCAAGCTGCCCCTCCCCTGGCCCAGCTGAGGCCGTTCCCTCTCCTCCTGTCCCTGTCCCTGTTCCCAACCCTCACCTGGCTGTCCCCTCCTGTCAGGAGCTGTGCAGAGCCACAAGGGCCCCCGTGATCCCCCTTTTCTCCAGGCTGAGCTCCTTTCCCAGCTCCCTCAGTATTCTCCAGCTCCTTCCCTGGACACTCTCAAGCACCTCAAGCTGCAGAAATACATCCTGGAAGAACTGCAGCAATAATCCAGGTGGTTTGTATTCCCTCCAAATTTGATTCAAACCCACTTTTCCCTTAGAAGAGCAGATGTTCAGCTGCCTCACCACAAAGTCAAGCTGTGCTCGAGGATTTTTCTGAGTCCAACAAAACAGAACAGGGTTTTGTTGGTTTTGTTTTTAGGCCTTTTTGTTTTGTTTTCTCCCCTCTCCTTTTCTATTTTTGCCTCTTCGGATTAAGAATAGCTGTTTGGGAGGAAGCCTGGACAGAACTCAGGAGACAAGAAACATCAAAAAGAACAGTGTCCTAAATTCAGCTGGTGTGAAAGCAAGAGCTGGGAAGAGTTCCCTGCTTTTGGGAGAAGTTGTGAAATCCCACCATTAGTGAGAACAGTTCTTGGCATAAGAGCCTTATGCCTCTCTGGAAGTTGTCATCTTCCTGACCAGCCTGCCCACTCCAAAAATAATACTAAATACAAACCACATTCTGGAAAAATATTAAATCAAACAGCAGCAGCACCAGCCATCACACATCAGTGTGATGTGGAAATGAATAACTAGACTTCCTCCTAATAAAAATAAAAATAAAACATTTCTGGATAACAAACCGCCTTTGCAGATAAAAAAAGTAAATCCCTAGAATTTAAATCCATCGTGAGCAAAATCTCTCTGGAAAAAAAAAAATCCAGACCAAAGCACTATTGTGGCTGGATTTATATTCAGAACTGTATTTATGCAGACTAAGATAAGGGCAATCAATCCCCAGGCCCCAGGACAAAAAGCTGATCTTCTGCAAGGATCAGGATAAAGAAAATTCCTCACCATATGTCCCATGGTTAAAGGCAACGGGGGGCATGCTTTGGGAGACTCAGGAGTGTTGGGGGATTGGTCAGTGCTGGAAAAAAAATACCAGATTTATGGCATACTGATGTGCTTCAGCAGTAAATCCCAGCCTTGCCTTTGCAGGCTGCTGCTTTCCCACATGTGGAATTTAGAGCCTGAGCTCTGGATGGATCACAGCCTCACACCAAACCAAGTGTGCAAACCCAGGGGCACACAGGGAATATTTCTCTGTCTGCTCTGGGGTGCCCTGACCCCCAGGGCAGCACTGACCCTGACCCTCATTCATGGAGAAAGTTTCCCAGACTTCAAAATAGACTGGAATCACAAAAGTGTGCAATAGATTATAGAGAGTAATGTAGGTGGATCACTTAGTGAGAAATTGAGGTTTGGGGATTTTTAGTGTGTTGTGGATGGAAGCAAGATGGAGGGCACAGGGTGTCATCCTGGGTTTCTTCTTCATGCTGCTTCTTCTTCCTTCTTCTCCATGGGTTTGGGTGGCGTTTTGTAATTGGGTGGAAAAGTCCCCATTGGGGGCTCTGTGGGATCAATTATTGGGTTAAAAGGGAAATAATCCAGGTATCAGTTCTTAATTGGATAGTTTAGCTTTATAAGACCTTGTACCAAGAGATTGTTGGCCATTTTTGTGGTGCTTTTCCAGTGCACTGAGCCTGGTGTGGACAGCATGCAAAACTTTAGATAAGACAATAATAAACAAGAGCCTGAAGACTGAAAAGATCCAATGTGTCTCTGTTTCCTGGCACAGAACCACCCCAGGAGGGTCTCCCCCAACAGGGGAGCCCCAGGGAGGCCCAGAAGTTGGGGAATCAGCACCAGGTACCCCAGGAACCAAGGATCCTGTCAGCTCCAGCAGCCTGGCTTTCAGGAGTCCTGCATTCCCTCAGCTGCTCCAAATGCTCCAAATGCTCTGTTCCCCTTGCCCCACTCCATCTCCTCCCAGGTCCTTCCTGTCCCATACAGGTTGTCACCGTTGTTATACCTCAGACAACAGAGCTGCTCCTTCTTTCAATTATTTTCCAGGAAACAATTCACAGACCCAATCTATCCTCTACTCTTTGAAAGGTGGCTTTCCAGGGCAACCACGTTGCTACAAACAACACAGCCTTAACTTGATCCTGCTGGTTTCTCAAAGAGAGGATTTTTGCCTGGGACATCTCCGTGTGTGAAACCAGCAGTAACTTGGAGAGAAACCAGAAACACATTTGTTATCCAGAACTACATCATCTTCTCCTTTTTCCCCACGTTTTTTACTTATTAATCAAAGGGTAGATGCTGTCTTTCTACTCCAACCAAAAAAAAAGTGAGGAGGGGGAAAGAATAAAACAGAAATCAAGATATATTTATCTATTTAATCAATTTTGCAGGGAAAAATCACGATCTTGCACGCAAAGGGATTTAATCCCTTAGGATGAAGCCTCTATCTTTCAGCAATGCTATCAGGCTGGTTCCAAGCACAACCTGGGGATCGAGGATCAAAATGAAGGAATATTGTATTTCTGTAAATCTTAATCCCCCTGGCTGACATGCCAAGGGCTATTTGAGGTGGAATGAAATCAGAGTTTCAACATCAAGGTCGGGAATGTCCCTGGAATGGTTTTGGGGCATCCACAGAGCCAAGCTCAGCCCCGGGGCTGCCGGAGCTCCAGGAGCTTGGACCCCTCTCCCAGGGATGCCCAGGGTGGGGTTGTGGGGTGTCTGTGCAGGGCTGGGCTGGGCGATCCTGTGGGTCCCTCCCAGCTCAGGAATATTCTAGAATTCCATGATAAAACTTTCCTTCTCTTGCTAAAAAAGCCTCCATTTCCCCCACCCTCTCCATTTAAAGTTACACCAAACTGAAGGCAAGAGTTAAAATTTAATATTAATAGGGGAAATGAATGTGTCTTTCAGCACAAGGCTTAGAGTTGCTCCAAGTTAAATAAGTCTGCGAACCAGTGATTTTGATAATACCAAAAAATCAGTTGTACAGAACACTCTTTCAAATCACTTGATATGCTTTGTATGCAGGGCTTTGATTTATAGATCTGAGTTTTAAATTTTTTTTTAATTATAAGCTTGAGAAAAAAAATGAAGGCAGCAGTGTAGTAAGCTTGAATCATATTTTTCCACATTAACATGTGGAAGTTTCCCATTTAATGGGTGACTTCACCTTAAAATTAAACCAGAAATAAATGCTTTTGAACTCATACTCAGTGCACATTCTTATGGTTGTTCAGTTCATACAGTTCACAAATGTGCAAATACTTTCTTTTTGCTAACACCTGTAATAGAGCAAAAGCCAGAAATATTTTTATATATTTGGAACGATTCTCTTAAACCAACAAAAAATGGGCAAAAGGTGCTTACTACTGGTAAACTTCACTAGATTTCAAGGCAACAAAGTCACCTGTTAACAACCACCAGAGGAAAAAGTTTTCCAGCTCCATCTCAAACTCAGAATGTTCAGATCATTTACATTTGTATCAGCCACTGTATCTGGGCTATTTTTTTTGAAAGGGAGTATCGCATTCAGCCCCATCATTTAAGACTAACTTTTATTTCCCTAGGCCTACACCAAAAATTGAGTATTGATCTTGACAAGTGCTCTTTGTGCAGGAGCTAAATCACCCGGTGGTGATTAAGGCAGCCTCCAGCAGCTTATCTGGAGGGAGGGGCTGCTTGTGAGCCACGGAATTCTCACATGAGGACAAACTTCCCATGAACACAACAGGAGCCATTGCTATGTGTTTTCTGGGGGGAGATGTTGGGGATTCTCAGGACTTTTTCTCCCTTCCCATTCCTTACCAAACAATTCATCTGTCAGACTGAACAGTTTCCTTCTTCCAGGCGACATGGTTGTAAAACTATCCCCATTTCACAAGTTATTTCACAACCTTTTGTCATCATCCAAAATTCCAACAACATCCGAGTCTCTGCCGAGATGCAGAGAATTATTAAGTCACCAAGGCTGGCAAACCCTCTAAGATCAGAATCCAACCATCACCTGTTTTCATCATCCAAAAAGGCAGAGAATTGTCATCACTGAGGTTGGGAAAGCCCCCTAAGATCAGAGTCCAGCCATTAACCCAGCACCACCATGTTCACATCCACACACCTTCTGGGGATGGAGGAGTGCCCTGAGCAGCCTGTTCCAATGCCTGACAATCCTTTCAGTAAGGAATTTTTTCTTAATATCCAATTTAAACCTCCCCTAGCACAACCTGAGGCTGTTTCCTCTCCTCCTGCCACTTGTTCCCTGGGAGCAGAGCCTGATCCCTACCTGGCCACAATTTTCTTTTCAGGCAGTTTTAGAGAGAGAGAAGGTTCCCCAGGGGCTCCCTTTCTTTAATCTCAACAGCTAATGAAGATCAGATAATGTTCTAATGAAACTAAATGTTCAAGACAGCTTTTCCAGACAGTATTTTAGTCAGGAGTATTGATCATAAAGAAAGCATTTACTCTGTCCCTTTATTAATATTCATTTAAATATTACTCTTTGGCCTTGTTTTTTCATGTGAGCTTGCCCCACCAGAAGCAGTTTTCAGATGAGATTCCCTGCAGGATAATGACCTCAAAAGCAAACTTTTCCCTTTTTTCCATCCACCAGAGCAAAAAACAACTTTTCCCCTAGTCTCCCTTTCTGTGGAAACTGAAGAAAGGAAGGAAAAAAAAAGCAAGGAATAGTCAATAAGCACAGAGAAGAAAACAAGCCTCAAGCTTCCCAAAGCACAGACTTGTGAACAAAGGCCACGGAACAAGGATTTTAAAAGCTCTGTTTATCTACAGAGGATGGCTAAAAAGACCCCACACTTAGAGAACCAGTGCTGAATACAAGGCACTATTGGGAACTGTGTTCAAACACTTTATTCTAATCCTGTTATCTCCTCAACCTATTATTTTGGGGATAAACTCTAATGTTTTATATCTATCTTTCCTTTAACCAACCTTCTACCCCATGTCTGGTCTTAACCTTAACCAGTCTCTCTCTTTTCCCCATTCCCTGCTGACGTTTCCCTTTTCCCCCTCTTCCCTCTGACTGACACTTTACTGGGTTATGCCTCAAGGTCATTTCATCTTTTCCTGTCCCAAGCCACAACCTACAACAGTCCATGGAAAAACAAACTCAAATCCAAACCACAAAACCTGCAAAAAACAAATGAACAAATCATTTGTGCAGGGTTTGCCATATTTGCTGGCAGTTGGCTTTCCGTTAAAGGAAGTAAGCTGGGATTTAATTCTCAGTATTATTTTCTATAGATCAAATATTAATTAAATCTGCTGACAAATATTAATTAAGTAATGGTGTCCTGTAGAACACCAGAAGCAATACCAGTGGGGTAACATGCCTGAGCACACACTGCTGACAGAAATTCAGATATTATCCAGGTTAATAAATCTTCTTTATAGTCATTTAGAGCAGGACCTTCCATAATTGCATTATGGGTTTTATCTAATTTAAAAAAAAATTCTTTCAAGTCCATATAGACACCTTCCATTCAGTGTGATCAAAATCTGAAACTTAATGATTTTGTAAGAGTTGTCCTGATATCTGAGCTCATGCTGGGCCATCCTGGCCATGCTTTTGCTCTGATGCAAAGATGACAGTCAAGAAACAAAACAGACAAGGGCAACTTTGTAAATGAACTTCTGATTGAAGTGGAAGAGAAGCCTGGTCCTTCCCAAATCCTCCTCATTTTCATCTCTAAATAAGAATCTCATTGCAGCTTGTGCTTGAATTGAAGGCCAGCAGTTATTCAGCCTCCCCAGAACAAAAAATAAATTATAAAAATACAGTCTCTATGTAAAAAGAGCCTGGGCAGAGTATTCAGTCCAAGGGATATTGACTTCCCTCTCTTAGAAGACTGCAGCCACCTTCTGTTTATTGTTACACTGATTTCCAGAAATTTAAATAAGCAAATGCTTTTCCAGTACAGGTGATATTCTCTACTCTTACTTGTGCAATCAATTTTGTTACCTTTATTTGTGGTCTTAATAAAGACAGCACAACACCAAACAGTGCAGTAAAACTGGGCTGCTCCAATCACCTGCTGGTTACATAAAAATGTGTAGGAGTTTGGTACTTCCCTCTTGCTCAGGAAAAAGTAAAGACAAACAATAAAACAACCAAAAAATTCATACGAAAAAAAAAAGCAGCATCACTCATCCCTCAACTATTTTAAAACCCCTCAATTTTCCCTGATGTCATTCATTAGGTGCTCTCAGGAAAATCAAGGCAGCAGAGCTGTTTTCTCAGTTCAGCACATTTTTGAAAATCTTCACCGTGGAAGTTTTGTGTAATTACCCTCAAAATGGTGTTTTGAAGGAGTTCCACGACGCATGGAAATTGGAATAATGAGTTGCATTTTCTTGTCTATCACTTCAGTTGGCATTTGGTGAAATTGTACATCTTTAGCTATTAAATCTCTCCCTTCCTCCTGGTCCACGCTTAGACCAAGATCATTACAATTTCTCCTACCCAGTGCCCTAAACAAAACATAAATGCCATCACCATCAATCTCAACAAGGCCTGTATGACAGCTAACATTAACAGAATGACCTTCTCCAGTTAGATTTTCATTAGTAAAATAGGATGGAAAACAGAAAGTGCCTCAGCTTTGCCAATTTGAACAAATTATCCACGTCATCCTTCTCAGAGTCAGTCAATACCTGAACTGGGCAGGAAACTCAGCAATCTGGGACACGGGACAAGACAATATTAAGCACAAAGCCAACTTTTTTTTTTTTTTTTTTTTTAATCATAACTCCTCAATTAAGCCAAACCCAGCATTTTTTACAGATAAGGAAGAGAGGTTTGCAAGCCTGGGTGCTGCAGAGAGTGTGACTGCAAAGTGACAAGATATCAACTCCAGAGCAAATCTGAGCACAACAAGTTTCCATCTGCAAATGCAATCCCAGGCCAAGCCTGCAGCGACTTCTGGTGAGGTAAGAAGAAGAGAATTTAACCAGACTAGGAAAGGAGAAGAAAGCCAGAAGGTGAGCAGCAGAACACGTGCCAGCTTCCCAAACAGGCCAGGACATCATCCATGTCACCTGAAGCTTTCCACACAGCTGCTGCAAAGCCTTTAACATCTGTGTTCCACCAAAGGACAGGTGCTGAACCAAGCAAACACCTCCATGTCAGGGCCCTTGTGCTGAGATTTATTTATTTTTAACCAAACGTTCTCAAAGGTGCACTAAACATTCACTAATTTACAATCTTCCTAATAAATGTGCCACCCAAAACACAGCCAGCCTGCCAGGCTTCCTCTCTTGGTAGAGAAAGGGGATATTGCTGGAAATGTTCCTGCCACTAACATTACACTGCTTAATCCCATCCTAAGATGGTTTTGGGGTGTTCTGGATGCCTTCTTCCCACTTCAGATTTCCTGTTTGATCAGAAAGAGTAACATGAAACAGAATGTTCTCATAACGTTTTCATTTCTTAAATCCATATGTTGTAAACCACTAATTTGTGGGGAGGGAAGGAGGGTTTGTAGCAAAAGGAGAGAAGCCTTTTAATCCCTGTTCTTTGTTCACACCACAGTAAGGACCTTGCAAAAATTACAAAAATGCAAGAAATTGAAGCTGTGTGGTGGAAAATAACCTGTGAGGCAGAAAAGTGCTTTGCTCATCCCCTTGCCAGGCACAGGGCTTGATTTCCCTTAATGGCTAATGATTAATGTATGACAACAGGATGAATAGCCAATATATCTGAAACATGAGCAACATCATCCGTCAGTTTTTCACAGGAAGTCCAATATGGCTTAGAAAGAAAGATGGACTACTTCTGCCCCTGGATCAGCACTGATCCATTCCAATATAAAAGAGAAAAGGAGGGAGCTACAAGTGTCTGAACACAGTCCTTTGTCAGAAATGAGGGGGAAATGGAACACAAAAATGTATTTTAAAAATTTACTATTAAAATTAAATAAATTATTTATAAATTATTAAATTAAACACGTGATAATAATTAAAAATTCTTATTTTTTAAAATTTCCTCCTTCACCACAGGGCACTCAAACTGATATCAGTATCAATTTGTTAGTATCCACTGCAGATCCACTATCCAAGAACAACATAAATGTTGTTCTCCACTTAGAGATGAAAATGTTATCACAGCCTGGTCTTAAGAACAATTTCCTTACTGCAAGACTGGTCAGACAAAAAAAGTTCTTTGCCAATTCCAACAGAAAGCAGCCTCACTCTGTGGCAAGAGTTTGTCAGATAAACCACAAGCACGAAAACAACAGTTCTTAAATGCCTGCCTGCGGAACAAAACAAAACATTTCAGGATGTGTCCAAATTCCCAGTATCAGCTCAGAGCCCTGCCGAAGCACCTGCAGCAGGGCTGTGTGGCAGAGCTCTCCAGCCACGGGGAATGGGGACAGGCATTCCCAGGCATTTTCTCTGGGGAAGGCTGCAAGAAGCTGTGAGGAAGCTCAGAGAAAGAATTAAAACAATTCTTATCTCCACTTGCGGCAGCTGTTGCCAGGCACATGTAGAATGTGTTATGGAGATTTGTTTACCAAAGGGTGGTGGTGTTTTGGTTGGTTGAGCAATGAGCTCAAAGCTGTCTCAGACAGGCTGGAAGGGGTTATGGGTTTCTTAAGAATTTAATAATAATAGAGTATAGAAGAACAAAGCAATGGTTCGGCCTTCCACATCTTGGAGTCCACGATTCACCCATGTGTTTTCCCATTTTCAAAAGACTGCTTACAACAGCTCTTCCTCCAATTCAGAGAATGTGCTTGGGAATTCCTACCACGACATAGTGCACATTTTCCTCAAACCTCCTTTCCACAGCAAGATGGCAACTCCCTTTCTGCATCCTCTGTAAATACTCCCTTAAAGCAATGGTTCAGTCTTCTGCATCTTGGAATCCGCAATTCACCCACATGTTTTCCCATTTTCAAAAGACTGCTTACAACAGCTCTTCCTCCATTCAGAGAACATGCTTGGGAATTCCTACCTCAACATTGTGCACATTTTCCTCAAACCTCCTTTCCACAGCAAGATGGCAACACCCTTTCTGCATCCTCTGTAAATATTCCCTGTATGCCTACACTGGTGCCATTTGCGGCGTCACCAATGTCAGGTTCAGCCATTGCACCCTCATTTTCCCTGTGTGCACAACCACAACCATGTCTCAAACAAGAGGAGGCTAATTACACCCTGCATTGACAGAGCACCCATTAGGGAGTGCCCGCAGCAGAACCCTCACCTGCACACTTGGTCCTGGTGGTCAGGGGGGGCCCGGGGGGCCCCGTGCCCCCTTCCCCGGGGCGCGTCAGCAGCACGCGGATCTCGTACTCCACGTCGGGGTCCAGGTGCCACAGCTTGTAGTTGGGGGAGTCCACGATGTGGGTCTCTGCCCAGTTGCCCGTGGTGGTCCTGTACTCCACCTCCTTGAGGATGATGGGCCCGTCCCCGATGATGGAGTTGGCGTTGGGTTTGATCCACAGGTATGTGGCTCCCACGGCCAGCAGCTCCGGGGGCGCGATCGGGGTGGGAGGCTCTGGGGACAGAAACAAACCACAGCGAGTCAGAAAATGTCCAGATTCCCATCCCAAAACCCTTTTGTAACCTCTCATTTACTAAATATTTTATAAGAATTTAATCTATTACTGGAAAGAATTGGGCTTGTGTCACCGTCATATTTTCTGAAAAACCTCTTTGCTCTGGATTTTTCTCCTGGGAAGAGCTGAGAAGCCTCAGAGAAAAATGAAAACAATTTTTATCTCATTTGCTTCTCCTGTGTTTTGCTGCTTTGGAATGTGCTTGGACATTCTTTCATTGGTTTCTGCTATGAAGTGTTTTAAATTAATGACCAATCACGGTCAAGGCTGTGTCAGACTCTGGAGGGAGTCACGAGTTTTCTTTATTATCTTTTAGCCTTCTGTCTGTATCCTTCCTCTATTTTTTACTATAGTTTAGTATAGTATTCTTTAATGTAATATAGATTATAAAATAATAAATTAGCCTTCTAAGAACATGGAGTCAGATTGATCATTTCCTCCCTATGACAGAGGTCTCACAAAATACCCCCAAGCCTGTGGTATTTTGTGCTTAAATTTCAGCCCCCTTGCACTGGGGGTTGTGCTACCAATTAAGAAACATCTCTGAAAATACAGGAACCACAAAACAGTTTTCTGCTTTAAAAGTGCCTTCATAAAGCCTCATAAACATTTATAAACCTCATCATGAGGTTTATACTTGCTCCCTCTTTTAAGCATGTGAACAACAGCACTCAACATCTTGGAGAGCGAGGGAAAGAAACCCTAAAGAAAGACAGCTGAGTGCCCTTAGCACAAACCATGAATCAAAGGGTTCCAGCACAGCCCTTCCTCTGCCCTGTGCCCTGGCACAGCAGAAAATCCCAGTCACTGATCGTGGTGCTGTGGTTCAGCCGTATTCTAATGCTTAACATGACACAATTAGCAACAAGAGGAAAACTCAAATCTCTTGTTCGTTTTCTGATCCTAACCCCCCAAAAATAGAGAAAAACAAGAGGACGTTGATTTTCTAATCAAAGCGCTGGCTGAGACAATATTAGCAAATTTAAACACCAGTCATCTTCCCATGCCCAGCAGCCAGGATGCTGTTGGAACTGGCTCTGAGTGGGGCTCTTGGTAGCTCAGAATAAAGAAAACTCCAAGGCAACAGTGAATCAACACCTCCTGTGGTGTTTGATTGCAAAGTTTGCTCAACTGCCTGGGCAAAGGTACTCAAGAAAGTCGGCATGACACGGGAAGAGTGCCTGGGTGTTTGAGAAGCAGTATAAGGAGGCAAGGACCAGCTACTGAGCACCACCTCTGTGAGAAAAAGCAAAGCAAGCTGATAAAAGACATCTCAGCAGCTCCCTTTGATGGAAGCTACCAAGAAAAAAGAAACAAAAAATCTACAGAGCTCTGGCTGCCTGCCTGGTTTTTATTATTCTTTTTCCTCCTCTCTGTCAGTGTAAATAACACTTGCATTCTGGAAACCGCCTGAATAGCACACACCTTGTGGCTTTGAAAACCTGAGCTGAACTCTGCAAGATTCTGAGCAATTTCCTGAATCTTGCCTAGCCTTCCCTCTGCCACACTCTAGTGCGGTCTGCCCTCAGCCCAGAGAACACAAACTCTATTCCTCTTGTGAAAATCAGGTGATGAGAAAGAATATTTTTATCAAGAGGGGCTTAAAACACTGGCACAGGGTGCCCAGAGCAGCTGTGGCTGCTCCATCCCTGGCAGTGTCCAAGGCCAGGTTGGACACAGGGCCTTGGAGCACTCTGAGATGGTGGAAGATGTCCCTGCCCATAGCAGGAGTGGAATGGACGAGCTTTGAAGTCCCTTCCAACCCACAGCATCCTGTGATCTCTGTCTCAGGAAAAGAAATACATAAATGTGGCAACATAAAAATTTGGAGTTCAGTAGGAGTCCTTCTAAACCCTTCTCTCCTGAAGGTGATTCCTCAAAGAACTGGAAGGATCCAGGACCCAAGGAGAAGTGGAAGAAAGGACTTTGAGTACCACATGATGAGAGGAAGATTGGATTTTCCCCTCAGGATAATTCTTGCAGGTTAAGATCTGCTCAGTGAAGAGAAAGAAACTGTTGCACAAAAGGACCAACTGAAATTATGCTTGATTTCATTTCCTTCAACTGTTTACAACAAATCATTCTCCCTCCTTGAGACTGACTGCAGGAGCTGTGTGCTGTACCTCTGGAGAAAAAGCAATCCAAACTGTAATTGCAGCAGGTATCCAACATGAACAAAAATCAGTGATGCCAGATATGTTTTCTGTGGAATGGCTGTTTCTGCTTTAATTCTGCGCTATTCCATAACTCCTGCCAGAATCTTTTTTCTGATATGAAATGCCAGGCTGATTATGTTTTGACTTACAAAGTTATTTCTCCAGGAAAATTGTTTTCAAGAAACACATGTGGATACATTTTCATTAAAAATCAAATTAATATACATCAAAAGCAGTTTATTACTTGTTTCTTGGTGCAAGGCAATTAAAAGAGAGATTTGGTTCTTTTTATTCCCAGTGCAAAAGCTACATCTTACAAGTCACATCATAGCTGAACACAAGGCAAATGAAATATTAAACTCCATTCTCCTGGGCTGCAGGTTTCAATAGCAACATGATACAGGTTACTTTGGGATTTCATGGCAACTTAGAAGAGATTTATGGGATTGAGCTTAATTAATAGAGCAGTTTATCCTACTAGGCAGACATGAAGATCTCATCTAGTGAGTATAGTAACCACTGTTGCCAAACTGATTTAAATTATGATGTCACCCAGCACGCCCATGTTCCCTACTTTTGTCCCAATCCAAATCATCCCCACCAAGAAAAAAAAAAAAAAGTGATGGTGGTGTCCCTTCTTTCCCTCATTTATTTTCCCCTTTCTCTACCACTGATAAAACAGGTGCTGTAAAATGTAATAAAAGTAGGAATTTAAACTGCTGCTCCTGTTTTCTGAATTTAGGGAACTAAAATAAGCAGCTCTTCCAGTAGTTTTTAAAGAATCAGTCCCACCCCACTGAAAATAATTATTTCCTACTAGCACCAACTGGAGCACAAGCTTGTACTTTTTTAATATCACTCTGTGCCAAATTACTGCAAGTGATCTAAACAAGTTCCCCATTATTTAGCAAAACTGGCACATAAATGAGAACATTTTTTTCTCTGTGTTACAAAACCCACTTGCCAGTTACAGATGACCAGCCTGATGTTATGAGCTCACTATTTTAATTAAAATCTCTGTTTGACCTTGATTAAACAAACATGGTGACAGATTGGCCTTGTACTCACGTAATTGTGAACAACCATATTTTAAGCCCCATTTCATCCCAACACTGTTTTATATCACAAGCTTTGTTTGCCTGGCCTGGTGCTCCCTCTCAGCCACTCTCCCACCTCCTCCAGACAGAGAGGAGGAAACCAAAGGCTCCCCAACAACCAGCACATCTGGAACTGGATCGCTGCTCCTGGGATATCCAGCTGAACCCCAGACTTGGGAATGACATGGAAAAATTTGCTTATAGGTGCTCATTAAAAAAAAAAAAAAAAAAAAAAAACAAAAAACCAAACCAAAAAAAACCAAACCAAAAAAACCAAAAATCCTCCCCAAAAAAGAAAAACAAAACAAAAACCACCAAGCAAACAAACAAACAAAAAAACCAACTCCACAACCCCATCAAAAAAAAAAAAGCCCCTCCCACCAAAAAAAACCACCAAAAAACATATTCAGCTCAGGCTCAAAAAATAAAGGGGAGGGTTTTGACCATGGGCATATTTTATTGAATCTAAAACCAGATCCAGTTGTGCAGACACAAAGGCACAAAGGGAATCGGGGTGTGCCTTTCTCCTGCTGTTAGAACAGAAAATTCAGCTCCTGTCTGCAGCTCAGAAGGCTGAGCACTGTTAGAACTTGAAAATGATGTGAATTCTAGTAATGCAAAGAGTGTGAGAAAACAAAATTAACATGAAGGACCAGAACAGACCAAACAGAATCACAGAGGATGTCAAGCCCCACAAGGGTCAGGTCCAAATCTGTTCCTTGCAGACCACCTAAAATTCCATCATCCCCAGTGACAGGACAAGGGGTGATGGCCTTAAACTGGCAGAGGACAGGGATAGATCAGGTATTAGAAATTCCTCCCTGTGAGGGTGGGCAGGCCCTGGCACAGGGTGCCCAGAGCAGCTGGGGCTGCCCCTGGATCCCTGGCAGTGCCCAAGGCCAGGCTGGACATGACGCAACCTGGGACAGTGGAAGGTGTCCCTGCCATGGCAGGGGTTGCAATGAGATGAATTTTAAGGTCCCCTCCAACCCAGACCATTCTGGGATTCCACAGTGACAAACAGCATGACCCAGACACGCCCTCAACTTGTTGCACTCTTAGTTCCATTAACACACTACTTTCCTAACTATTGTGGAAAACAAACCTATTTTACTCTTTGGCAAATATTCCTGAGTGTTTCTACTCTACTGCTGGAATATTTCTCTACTTGGCTTTCTAAGCAAGGCAATTCTAAACAATTTTTACATGATGGAAGAATAACTGGCTCCATGAAGGCTTAAGATGCCACTGGGAAGACTGAAAAACTAGAGAAAAATCCTCAGCAACTGTTACCACTTTCTCCTGTGAAATAATCCATAACAAAAGACATTACAGAAAGTGCAATCTTAAAACAGCTGGATACACCTCCTAAACTATGAATTTTATATGATTTTTTTTTTAATTTCTCCCTTTTTCATAACAAAACCATCTGATAAACTGTACAGATAAGGAGACCAGAAACTCTCATTGGCATGGGATGGGCTGTGGCTGTTTTAGATTAAAAGAACCTTTAATGTCACAAAACTCTGGTGTATCAGCAAGTGCAGCAATTCCATGGTTTGTTTTCTCACATGCACAGGACAGAGCACAGGTTCTAAAAATAAGATCAGAAGAGACACAGAGGTTCTTATTCTTTGAGGGTTGAGAAGGTGAAGATGGGGCCTGCTGCATGAAGACTTTTCCCTGACAAGCAGGATTTGTGTTTTCCAACATGATCCTGATCATGCCCCATCTCATGGGAATTCTGAAAGCTTTTCTCACCAAGTCCTAAACAAGCAGCTGTGGGCTTGTCAAACTGATCAGGATGGGACTGAAAGGCAAAGAAACCAAATTTTAAGCTTCTCAAAATTCTTTTAAGCAGAAAACACAAAATAAAAGGTACCTGTCTAGTTTTCTACACAACAGCCAGACTGTCTGAGCAGCATCCACAGGCACCATTTCTAGTTTCATACAATAACAATGAGTCTTCAGAGCCCTGAATGTCAATATTTATACTGGCATTGCTTTTTCCACTCTTCATAAATGAGCAGGTAAATTTAGTTTTCCAGTGATGGTCCAAACTTCCAGTTCCATTTATTGCACAAAAGAAAAAAGGCACCTGGATTTTACAATACTTAGCCTGAGAAGATTTCACTGTGCTGACACTGCACTAATAGATTTTGTCTAAGAGAGAAATTCAGATGTGTCTCTCAGCACTGTGACAGGCTGACAGCAGTGGCACATGTCAACTGTTATAGGAGTGTGCCAGCAGCAGCAATAAATGATTCATTAATTCACCTGGACAGGTAAATTGCACCAGGGAATGATATGGTCTGTCTGAGCCCCAGGAAAAGTGCCCAGAACTAATTCTGAAATCAAGAATTATGAATATTAAATAGAATCCAAAATCCAGAAATGTGAGAGAAGAGGAAGATTTAGGATTCCTACAGCCTGTAGACCAAGGGGAAATGGTTTCATCGGTTTCTAAATTTCAGAGGTGCAAAGCATTTACTGTTTGGGTTCGTACTCAAACCACCCAGAGCATTCCCAGCAGGCAAACATCACCTTTGCACCTTTTCTCCTCTGTGAGCATTCCTGTGCTGTGGGATGGGGCTCTGTTCTTTGGATCCTGTGGCAAACTCCATGTCACTGCTCTCCTTCTGGTGCTTCTTCCCAACCCAGGATTTACTAACACAGCCATAAGTGACTTTAGTGCCCTGTGATATAAAACACTCATTTGCCACAATAGTGTGCTTTTTCCCTTTTGCTTTTCCCTCAAGAGCTGCTGCTTCTGTCTGCAGGGGACTCACCACACATTTAACGTACAAAAAGCAAAGGAGAAAGTAAAAATGAGCCAGAAAATGTGAAATATTGAGCAAAGTGGTCAGAGAATCAGCACAACAGCAATGAAAAGATGAGCAGAACCCAGGGGACAGCAATCAATGATACCAAAGAAAGCCAGTGGAGCAAGAAACTCAATATTTGGCAGGATGGTTGTCTTCTATCATCCCCTCAAAACCCCAAACTCAAAAAGTACAAGCTATTCCCTCAGCATCTCCCAACAGCACAGGTGCAGCACACTGATATGAAGGGAGAACTTGATCCATCAGCCTGATGAAAACAGAGAAAACATTTCCTCTGTATTGTCCCCTCAAGGAGAAGAGGAAATGCCCCTTGGTGACTTGAACATGGGTTCGAAATTAGGCAACTGGGCTGTCAAGGATTAAAGAGAACACAAAAACCTTTACAGGAGCTGCTGCAAAGCAGGAGAAAACCTCTTAACCCTTTCCTGAAAGTCACTATAAACAAACAACACACAGACTCACTGCTTTTTCCAAGGTAGAAAAAGGGAAATTTAATTTCTGACTCCAGCATTTATAGAGTTCTAAAGGTGACAGTGGATTGGAGGGTGACCGTGCCACCTCTCCAATGACACTGGACAAAACCAACAGTCCATCAAATTTCTCCTCCTCCACAAAAAATGCAAAACACTATTTACACTAAGTGTGTGAGAAAGTTCATTACAAGAATGTAAACATCAGAAGGCTTAGAAAATCTTAAAAAATCAAGAAACCACCTGAAAGTACTGCAGTCTGGAACAAACCCTGCTTGAAGAAGGTCCATCTGTATCAGTGTCATCTTATCAAACATTTAGAGAGCCACCCTGAGTGCACAAAGAGCTGGTGCAGACCCAGGGCCTCCTGCCAGCCCTTCCAATGGTGTGAGAGGCTAAAGGAGAGGGGCACCAGATCCTGAGTGGGAATTACAGCAGCGTGCTAATTCATTAGCATTTCACACTATTTGTGCCTCAGAAGCTTAGCCTGAATCCCACCAGAGCCCCAGAGGACGCTTTCATTCTCTAATAAAGAAAATAGCATCGGATTAGTTGAACAGTATCTCATTTCCCAGTGTAAATTAAGTGAATTAGGTGGAAGAGTCTGTGCTCTAATTGTAAAGCTTATTACAAGGACTCACATAGATTAGACCTGAATGCTTCTCTTTGAGTCATCATTTGCACTGTAACTGAGTTAAAAGGGTGGCTATAGACTCTCACTACTGGTGTGCAGGAACCTCCAGTTTTGCAGCAAAACATCCCCAAGCCTTGCGCAGGGTGAGTGCCAGCAGGCAGCCCTTGGATGGGAGTGCTGCCCTCCACAGGGCTCAGGCAGGCTCTGGAGGCAATCTCCAGGAATGACAGGATGCCCAGGGCTGGAATTATGGACAATTCACTCCCAGTCTCTAAAGCACACGTAATTTCCTGAGTTTGGCATCTGCAAAATAGATATAAAAGCACATCATGGAGAAGAGCAGTGCTGTGCTTCTTGTTGGTTCAGGATGCCACTCTCTTCACAGGGATCTTTCACGGACCACAAGAGGCCCAACACAAGGGCTTCTGCCCATCCAGGAGCTGACTACAATTAGCTTGACTTTCACTGTGTAGCTCCTCCATGCTCCAGCGTGCACTAATTATCTCAGGTTCTCTTAATTGTCAATGGAGAGAATGGGCTCACCTTAAGGCATATTATAAGGCAGATAAAATTAATTTCTCCCTGATCCCCCCATCTTTTGAGGGGTATTAAAATAGAGATAAGATGTATTTTACCTCCTTACTCTTTATTTTCTCATGACCCTCAGTGTGAAACACAGAGAGGTGCTGGATCAGTCTGTTAGGGGAAAGCCAAGAAATAATACTGAGCACCTCTAAGCCCCTTGAATCCTCTTTGCAAGCCCTCACTCAGGGCAGAATTCAGGTGCTGCAGTCTAAACCCATGCCATGAAGATAAATGATGATGCCTTTCTCTGGGAAAGGTGAGCACAACTCACTTTCCTTTTCTCCATGCAGCCAGAGCATGTGACAGTGATGACAGCATCACTCTTTGATTTAATCATTCAGTACTCAAAGTGCCTGCTGGGGAGAGGATTTCATTCTCTTACTAAGTGTTCTGAGAATGGAGCATCTTAGTCCCATCTGCTGAGATTGTGTCACACACAGAAAAATGGTTCAGGTTTCATTTGACCAAAATACCAGTAAAAATAAAGAGACCACGACTTTCTCTGTGCAGCATCTGACTGCTCCATTTTGCTCCACAAGGAGCATGTTCAGCGTGCTTGAACCAAGTCCTGCTCTCCAGACTTTTCCTTGATGTATATTCCTTAAACAACAATTAATAATTTTTAGTTTTGCTGCTTCCCTCATTTCTTGGAGTTGATGACAGGCACATCACCTAAGTGTGAACTAGGGTTTCATATTAACCTGGAAATGACCCATGAAGAAATACAAGCTAGGCTTTAACACATGAACATATCTGAACACAGCAATTACAAAAGTATGAGAACTAAGCATCATATCTCTTTTTAAAAGAGAGATGAAATTATAGTAACTTTGCAGAAACTCTGGTCAAAACACTGATTCCTCCTCTAGAAATTGCTGCAACTGCACCTGGACCAACAATCCTTCAAGCTGCAGGTTACTCATGAACCTGTGTCCAAATTCTCTCTCTCCCAGGTGAGAAATCCCAGGGCACTACAATCTCTGCGGATTTCCAGCTCACTCTGCTGCCTTTAACAGCCACCTCTCCATCACTACAGTCTGAAAAACCAGCCTATGAGATGCTGCTCCTCCAATTCCGTACAATTAAATGGAAATCTGCGTGCACATCCTACCAGGACCAAGGGTCTCTCCACCAGTCACTGTTCAGGGCCACCTTCAGCTCTCCCTCATGTTTCGAATCCCAGGGTCCATCTGAGCTCATCCATCACATGGTATTAAGTCTATTTCTGCTTTCTGCATGAACAAGCTGCTAATATCCCACAGGGACTGAAAAATGTAATCTTAACAAGCACCAAAAAAAAGTAGAAAGGCGTTAATAAACACATAAACTGAGAAACATGTAATTTCAGGTCAACTCAAGTTCAAGCAGCTTCAGCAGTTGCTATGCTACCAGCTGATGGTGGTGGGAAAGGACAGAGGCAAAAGGATTTTATAGCTCTGCCTAGAGTGGATATTTAGCAACTTCTGCTCTCTGGCACATCCCTGTGAGCAGAGTGAAGGATCATTAGTCTCTAAGCTGCTGAAATGGCAAGTGATTGGTGGTATTGACCACCAGGAAACAGCATGGAATGGTTTGCCTGGATTGATTAAGGAGCTTAATCCATAGCAACCTGCTAGGTTTGCAGGAAAAGCCCGAGGCAGGATGCTTCACTTCTTCTGAGGCAAAGCAGGGCAGTAAAAATCCCATTGTCCTTCACATCCCTGGGCTGTGCAGGACTGATGGGGAGCAGTCAGAAAACTGAGGAACCAGCCAGGCTGGGGTTAAACAGGAGAAATCATCATGGCAGTGAGTCACAGACTCAGCCGTGTCCCCAGGCATTGACACTGATCCCTCCTCTTTCTGACACAACCTGTACCCAGAGCTGGATCCACTCAGGGCACTTCCAGGCTCTGCCCACAGTTAATCCACACAAAACCCTGATGAAAAAATAGGAATATATTGTTTTTTATATCTGGAAATAATGATTAATGGATGGCTGCAGGGCCAGAGACTGAATGCAGACACGTGTTCCAGCCTACAGACTTTATGACCTCCTACAAAGAAGAGTGTGCCAGGCTTGACACACAAATTTAGGGTTTTTCAGTCCATAAAGAAAAATGTTCTCACTTAAGCATTTGTTTTCCTGTGACAGATCTGTGAAAAACACCGATCACATTTGACCATGAGGAGGCAAGTCAAATTTAACACAAAGAAAACTGAGGCTGGAATAGTAGATAAGAAATGTGCCATCAGGGATCTCAGGGGGAACCCTCAAGGAACTTCCCAGCTTTTTCGGTTCTGTACCCTGAAGGAGCATCTGGCAAACTGTCCAGGTGTGGGGGTCCCAGTTGTGGGTTTCTCTGGGTCTGGATTGAAGGCACTTGAGGCAGTAATTAATGTTGGGACTCAGGTGTTTATTATTTCTGATCAGTAAAACAGTCTCACCACTGTGAGTTCAGCAGCTTTTCATTAGAAGGCACAAAATGGCCAACAATCTCTTGTTCCAAGGTATTTTAAGACTAAACTACCCAATTAAGAACTGACACCTGGATTATTTTGCCTTTAACCCAATAACTGATCCCAAAGAGCCCACAATGGGACTTTTCCGCCCAATTACAAAATGCCACCCAAACCCATGGAGAAGGGGGAAGAAGCAGCATGAAGAAGAAACCCAGGATGACACCCTGTGCCCTCCATCTTGCTTCCATCCACCACACACTAAAAATCCCCAAACCTCAATTTCTACCAAGTGATCCACCTACACTGCTCTCTATAAACTATTTCACACTTTCATGGATTCCAGTCTATGTTGAAGTCTGGGAAACTTTCCCCATGAATGAGGATCAGGGTCAGTGCTGCCCTGGGGGTCAGGGCACCCCAGAGCAGACAGAGAAATATTCCCAGTGCCCTGGGTTTGCACTTTTCCCCTTCTCTTTGAACCAAAACCACTCCTTTGACAGCCTCATCCATCGGATACACCAAAGCAGACATGGCACAAACGCTAAAAGGACTGTGACACCCATCAGAACGTGCACACCTTTATCAATTTCCACATCCAGGCAATCGGGTGCCAGAGTGGGTGCTCACCTGAGCGCAGGTTTGCTGGGGATCAGCCTGAGCAGGAGCACAGCTGTGATCTCAGTGTGGAGCTGGGCTGAAGCAGACATGACTCATTTCCAAGGCACTTGGCCGAGTGCTCATTTTGGGCAGTCATTGCTCCTGCCTTAACTGACTGAAATTACAGACCTGGGAACATCAACAGCCCAAGGGAAGAGCAGGATTTGCTGTTATCACAGCTATGCTTCATTCAAATTTAAAAGTTTTCTCGCTTTACTCCTTTCTCTGGGGTAAGAACAGATGGGCACCCCGGGAAACCTGAACAAACTACTTGAATAACTGGATATCAGGGATATTTAAATGGTCCTCATGCAGGTTCCAAAACATTCCCAGAAATACCACCTACAGAAACTGTCCTATGGTTTACACCTAAAGTAGCACATTTCATCCCAGAAATTCAAGATGAAGGTTAATCATCCTCCCACTTTTATTGACAACAAAGTGTGCAAAAGATCCATGTCCATTACCAATAACTGTTCTGCTGCCACAAAGGCCATGCTGCTTACACAGCTGCATAAGCAACCTATGGATTTATTACAAAGCCTGCATGGCAACAACCTTTGCCTGTGGTGGCAGAAACAGTCCTTGTACAGGTAGTTAAACACCAGGAAGAGCAACTCCAAGTGCCATGGCAATATCCAGAACACAAAAGGATCTCTTCCACCTCTAAGGCATGAGGCAGCATCTCCAGTGTACAGCACACTCAAGAGAAATCCTGCTTGCTACACAGAGATGTACTCCCAAAAGGAATGTTTGCAGTTAAGCTGATGTATTTCAACTGTTTTATTTCCCCAATGGAAAGAACAAACATTCTGCTCCAGAATGAAAGTGCAAAAACACCTCAGAGTTGATCCTATTAACCCTGAAGACTTAGACACCACCAGAGATGCAGGATTCTGGAGGTTCCAGTTTTACTTTTTATAAGACTGCCAATATTTCCAAGAGTATCTGCAGTTAGTTAATGAATTCTTTATTGTTTCTTATTTGCTGCTGTCTCATCCCTGGGACAGTTAATGAAAACAAGATCTCCTACCACCAGACAAAGGTCTTGAAAGAGATGCATTATGGCCTATGGAGCTAAAATTATAGAATCGAAGTGATTTAAATGGGTCTTTATTTTAAAAACAGTGTTAATTCAGCTTTGGGTCATGCACAGCCTGGATCTTCCTGAATTTAGGGTTATGTAAGAAAAATCTGTCCATCTAGAGGAGAAGCTTCATTTCATTCCCATAATATCAAATTTTATGCAGGTCCACCAAGGCCTTGAGTCAGGTTCCTTCAAAGAAAACTCCTATTACAAAATATGTGTTCTAAAAGTAGAAATTATACATTCAAAGGCTTTTTCAAGGAGCTGTAAGACAAATATTTACTGTGCCACAAATCTTCCTAAAGCAGAGTCTGCAGATGTCCAGGCAGTATCTGAATATATGACTAAGGAGTGCTGGGGGTTCTTCACTGGAGCACTTCCCTGTGCAGAGCTTTCTGCTCACAGTATATTATCACTCCCCCAATCAATGCAAATTGAACCTGGGCTTTCCTGAGAAGGTCCAGATTCAATTTGGATTTACTGATTTAATCAGCTGAGAGTTCCTTACATAGTCTGCTCCCCTACAGGCAGACATTGACTAAATTCCTGAGATTCTGCATATGCTGCAAAAGCTAAAAACACAGGAGAAAAGAAGATGGAAAACCTACTAGGACACAAAGGAAACTTTTTTTTTTTTTTTAATATTTATCATAGCAGTAGATCATACCGACTGGTCACCCTTTCAGGATGATACAAGATTTGACATTCAACCTGCCAATTCCCAGTATCTGTTTTTCCTAAGGATGGCCCCCAACCAAGTCAAGGCTCATCAAGGAACAGCAGCTCAGGTTTTCTGGGTGAAACGAGGACAGCAGATTACCTAAACTTAAGGCCAAGCCTTCTGCTGCACTTCACTGAGTGCAGAGTGGGATTTAAGGTCACTTCTGGCTGAGAAAAATGGATGAGATGTGTTTATATACGGACAGACCTGCAGAACTTGCATTTCTGGGATGTTCTGGTGCTAAGCACTCTGCAGAGCCTCTGCACCAGTTGGTAACAGCCCATGTGGGCAGGCAGGGCAGAGTGTCAGCCAGCAGGACAGGCTGCAGCCTCCCTGCATCACCAGCCTGTTACCAAGGGCTTTGTAGTCATAACAACAAAATTGAGAGATGCCAATTACCATAACACTGAGCACATAATTAGCAGCAGCCTGAACAAGTTGTCATCCTGCAAAACTGAAGAATCAGCAGCAAAAATGCAAAGTGACCAACACAGGAGTAGGTACAAGAAGTTTTCTTCCTGCATTAGAGTTTCAAATAATGATTTAGAAAATTATTTTTTTTCTCCCTTGTAAGGGATGCCTATCACTTGGTACAAGGACTGTATGTGTTCACTCAGTATGTTTGATTATATTACTCTGACTTTAAGCACTGACGGATAAGGAAGATCAGCAAGGAAATGCCACAATTTTGAAATCTTTGTTTACAGTTCTAGAGCTGCACTTTTCACATTGAATCAAACTATCACAAGTCGATTATGTGTTTGTTACACACATAAAATGAGCTAGAACACATGAGGGTTTATTTTCCCATTACTTTTTACACGTGGAATTCCTGTTGATGCAAATCAAAGCAAATTTTAAAGCAGAGGAATCACTGTTTCAGCTGTCACTTCTGCCACCAGGAATGCCCATTGGTGATTTTCTCACCATGTAATTATCAAGCATGGGGTCAAAATTCACCCTTCACCCTGTCAGTAATTCCTGTCAGGTACCTGGGGAAACATTCAATCCCTACACATCTCCCCACAGAACAGGGCTGCAGATTTTCATTGAATCGAAGCACCTGAGGGAAGAACAGCAGCACCAACACCTCAAAGAGTCTTGTGCAACTGTCTGAAAGGACCTGACCCAAATAAGCACAATCAAGCCTCCAGTTCTTCCATTTTTCTTCTATTTCCTCTCTTTACAAGCAGAAACCTCCATTGTCCAAATAAGCCCCACTTAATACCTGATGAGACCTTGGTTTAATGCCACAGAAAACCATTTGTTGCTCCAGCTTGTAAATTTACATTCCCTGCATGGGCCTCAAGTACAAAACTCCAGAAGTGAATTGCTAGACATAATCGTCACCTTCAGAGGAACAATAAATACTGTAGGTCAAATCTTGCCCAAAATACTTGCACCAAAGGGTTCTGCTGCTTGTAAGGCTACTAAAACCAAACTCTTTTTGCTTCAAGCCAAATTCTTCATGCTAGACTCAGAGTTGCTCTTTCCAAGGTGCCTTTAAGAACAGTGGAACATCTCTGGAGTTAAGAACACGCAGGCACAGGTGATGGTGCAGTGCTTGGCTTCAATGAATAGCTTGTTAGCCATTCACCAGCTTAGCTCCTTGTTGATTCACTTAATTATTTAAGAAATACAATGATTCTTTGGCTCCGTGCCCAAGTCTTCTCTAGTTTATGCTGGTACATGTCCAAAATAAATGGAGTTACCGCTGTGATGCAAATAAGCCAAGTTCCTGCTCTTTTGTTCCTCAGTAATCTGAAATGTTGATGATTCCTTATCCTTCACAGGCAAACTGATAAGAACCAACACCACAGGAAACCATTTTCTAACAGAATCTGCTCTGAACCCATTTGTTGCTTATTAGGACCCTGGCACAGCTCCATAGTCCAACGAACATGATTAAAAATGACTTGATGAATGTAGCTCATTGAACAGGTGGCTGTATCCTGGCTGGAAGGAAGAGCACTGTACGCAAGGTGGAAATACTTAATGTTTTCCAAAATTGCTTCAACAACAATAGCTCTGTGGATCCGAGCACAGATCCAGGAGTCCTAATTCCATTAACTGATAGCTGCCAAAAACTCTGCAAGGATCAGGGACAAAGTGTGGGGGAGAGGGAAAAGAAACCTCTGCATGGCTGCCTGTACCTTCCACCACAACAGGAATATCTGATCACATCCCAGGGTTATCAGGAAATAGGAAACGATGGAAAAATCAAGAAAGGAACAGCAAGGTGAGAGGGTGAAGCCTTGCCTCCAAGCATGGCTCAAATCCCTCCCAAAGCCAGGGAAGGGCAGAGACAGCAGCTCACAGACAAAACTGGCAGTGCCAGCTGGGTACAAAGTGACCGGAGACAAATGGAATTGCTGTGGAGCTCCTCAGTCTGCCAGGCACACCCTGGTGACACCCAGAGCTGGCCTCTCTGGGGCACAGAGGGATTAACAGGGGTTTCAATGGGGCTGTGAGCTGATGGTTTGTGATAAGATTACGAAAACCCCTTGTTTTAAGAAGTGTGCAATAACTTAATAAAAGGCAAGAACTGAGCTAAACCCATCTGCACCTTCTGAGCAGCTGTGGTTGGTTCATGCACAGGTATTCTACTCCCGAAGCAGAGCATTACAGGATCTCATTTCCAGCAGAGTTTAAGTGATGGAATAACCAGAAAGGGGTGCACTGGGAGTAATGGAACAGATACAGAACCAACCCAAAACTGTAACAAGAGAGCTGAAACTTGATTACAAGTGCTCTTGATTATTAAAAGCGAGACAAGAAAAACAAACAGGGGAAACAAATCTGCTGCTTTCATCTAAGAAAATACATTTCAACATTTTTTTCCAGGAAAAAGCATCAGCTCTTGAATACTTTATATTATACATACGCCTTCAACTCTGCTGCTGATCTTGACAGCTGCACTTTAATTTATTTGCACGACTCTTATTGGAAGTTGAGTAAAATATGGAATACAGTGAGTCCACACAGTGATTTAGAGCTATTACATCCACATCTGTCACCAGCTGCCAGGTTGAACACGATCTGCCACGCCACTGGCAGGCATTCCCTTCATTGGCAATAAAATCTGGGGCTATATTTCTTTGAGATCCACCAATATTCACTGCATGAAAGCAAGCTGCCCTGAAACATGGGCAGTAAAACTGAGATGAATTCACACAGAATCTCCAAGCTTCAGCTGCAAAGAAAACAGTGGTTCGCTTATCCTGATGTTATTGGAAATGCCTGGACTTTGTCTAGGAATGTAAATCACCTCTTTGTATAAATTAAAAGATCTTCCCAATGATACAAAGGCAGGTTATAAACCTAGAACACAGAGGATATATGTCACAGGGAGAACCAAGTGCTTCACATACACCCTTTTTTTCTTTTTATAGGGTTCTTAGGAGCTCATTTGGAATTTACTGTGCATGTAAATGCCAAATGAATTCCAAGTGCTGCATTACTGCCAATCCATTACACCCAGCCCTGCAATTTTAACTTACAGCTCCTGACTGCCTGTGGCACCAGGTCTGGATTCCAGTTCTCACACTCAGATAATCTCATGGATCTGTGGAAATCACTTTGTTAACATTCCATCCCACCTCCCAGATCAGGGGTGCTTGTGCTGGAACACTGCCCAAGGTTTCGTAAAGGAAGCACAAACACAAGAGGGGCTGTGAGTGAGCTCTGTCCCACAACAAAGGGTCTCAGTACTAAAAAGACTTTTACAGATAGTTATTAAATTTAACCATGAGTTTAAGGCCCTTATTTATGAGGCATTACCACAGCAGGTAGGAACAGACAAAATGAAAAAAAACCCACAAAAAACCGAAGAGGATACTGCTGTCTCTTCCATCTTATTCATTGAAATGACAATTCCAGAGGGGGGTCAGGGACAACAGGCAGTGTGCCCTGCCACCCCTGCTGCAGAGAGAAACATTTCCTTTGCTGGGAAATCCAGCACAATGCCTCTGTAAGAGCTGTAGGTGAACCTGTCATCAGGTATCCAGTAGCTCATGGTCCTGAAAGACAGGAACAGGGAGCTGAGCAGGATCATAACCCCAGGCATCAGGAAAGAGGATTTTGGCTTGTTCAAGGTCCTGGAAAGGAGAGTGGTCCAGGAGAACTGCTGGATTTCCAAGCAGCACCTTGTCTAAGCTCAGCGTTCCCTGCTAAGCTGAGCTCCTGCCACTGGGAACAGAATTACTGGAACTGGATCCAGGGCTCTTCAGAGCACACCCAGCTCACAATGGCACACGCAGCTCCAAAGTTCAAGGACATGTACACACCAGCAGCCTGGAACAGGCTCAGGACTAGGGAAATACTGTCCTTGTAAAGCCAGAGTGGGGTCAAAGCAGGTGTAGGGAGTTGTGGCACCTTCACAAACAAATTGTCAATTTTGTGCTTGCAGCATACTGAAGATTCCCTTCATCAGAAAACCAATGTTTTCATAAAGGTTTTGTGTACGTGTTCATCAGATTTGCTGCTGTAATTTACACTTATATGTTTAAGCCTGTTTTCACTGCAGGCATAAACAAAAGTCCAGATCTTTAAAAATCAAACCCTTAAAGATCTACCTGTAACACCTGCCAAAAAGAACCCTCAACAACTAAGAGCAGGTCCCCAGCTGCCTGAAAAAAACCATTAAGATAAAAAACAACACAGAAACACGCCAAACAAAAAAAAAACCTTTGCATTATTCAACACAAGGAAGCAAAATACATTAAAGAATTAAAACTAGGCTGTGGTGCAGCTTGTCTTACCAGCATAAGGTACACACAGGCTTTTGCTGAGCTTTGATTGTGTGAAGACAGCAGGCAGCACAACAGAAAGCAGCACATACTCCGCTCCCATGGCACCATCCCACAGGTATCCCCAGCTGTGCCCGCGTTTAGTGGCCAGAATAGAATCCACAAATTGGCATGCACAATTAGCTAACTTGACCACATGGCCCTTTTCAAGTATCTTTTAAGTGGCTTTTTTACTTGAATTGGGTGTTGCAAACCCCTTGATTTCTTTGACTCATTAAGCTCAATCTCCTTGCCATGTTCAGCACCAGCAGTATCTGCCTCTCCAATCAGCAGGATCCTCCAGAGACCCAAGGTAACCACCTGAAAGGAGCACAGGCACACCAAAGTGGAGATTTTAGACATTTCATCTGACACAATTAATTACTCAGCTGCATTAATTTGCCTCTGAATCGCACCCAATTCCTATCCCCAAAAATCACAGCACAGATTTAGATTCTAAGCCTGTGAATCAACATTTTCCAAAGGAGTTGTAGCGTTCAGACAGCAAAAGAGCCAGTGACGACAATCAAGACACCCATCCTTCTTTAGGATGACAAACTCTGCAGGTGAGCTGAGGTAGGGCAGCAGCACCAACGTGTCTTTGAGCAGCCTGTCCTGTGTTCAATTTCACTGGAATTAAGAGAGAATGAATTCTTTTACTTAAGCTGATGTCACATTGGGACATATTTCTTTATGGCTCAGTTGAAGTGCCTGGATGTTAAACTCAATTGTGTTTGCAGACAAAGTTTTTCAATGAGAAGTGATTTATGTGGACCACAGCAGCACACGCATCTCACAATTAGGTGTGAAATAAATCTAAAGGCATTGTATTCTTACACAAAACCAAAGAAAAATGCTCAGTACCTATTGGGAGACACAAGACCGGTGACAACAACTTCTTCCTTTTTTGTTTTTTTTCCACAGCAGGGGATTGAAACAAGATGACCTTTGAGGTCCCTCCCAACCCAAAGCATCCTGTGATTCCACCTGTGGCATTAAGGAGCGGCAGGAGCACCCCAGGATTTATGCCTGCAATATGCAGTTTGCAGGCCAGTTTGCTTATCAGGTTATTTTTTCTGGTTGTTTGACAGAGCTCTGTGTCCCTTACGTACAACTGTGGTGCCTTAAAGGACGGCTTGTTTTATTCCCTTTAATCAGATAAACAGATACCAGCAGAGGAACTGTGGGGAGCAGGGGCAGAATATCAGGATTTGATGCAGCAGCAGCAGTTCCCCTCCACTACCCAACAGTTCTGCTGGAGCAAAATTTGTCTTTGCATAAAGACATTATTTTCATCAATATTTTCACAGGTGCTGGCCTGAAGGATCCAGGGCCTCAGCCTTTAAGGTGTGTTCCAGAATGTGGCAGAGTTTGCAGCTGTTGAAAATGGCTCATTTAACAACAAGAAGGAAAAAGTGTTGGAAAATCTTGTTTTAGACAGACTCCTACATTTAGAGGAGCTCCCAAATGCATTCCCTAAGCATGCGTTCTAAGCTATCAGCCCTATTAACTTTTCTTGTTAAAAAAAAAAACAAACAAAAAACCCAGAAAGTAGAAAGGCAACTTCCACTCTCTAGGGGTATAAATGGGAAAACAAAACTTTAAAGGCAAATTTCTGAAAGTAAAGAAAATAGGACTTGTAATGAGGCAATCTAAATCTGCTCCGAGGAGTGGAGATGAGGAAGAATATAATTTCCCATGATCTGTTATTTCCTTTAAAAGCCCCTAAGAATGAACGGAGAGTTGCCTATATTTGAATTTTACTCCATCTGGTCAAGGAAGAAGATAGAGAAAGAAAGCAAAAAACAATTAAGGGAGAAACCCACTTTTCATAGAGCTGTAATTTAAATGAAAACTTTGAGTGAATCAAGAGCCATACATCTTACAATGAACTGTTTGTTCACCATATCCCTGCGTGAACCCTCCAGTACAGAAAACTTGCTCAAGAAAAGAGAAGCAGATAATTTTTACATTAAGATCTTGTCTTTCCATGAAACATGAATGCTGAGAGCATCTTAATTCCCAGCAGCAGCAGAGTTGGAAATTTTTCAGAATAGATTCAGCAAAGTCCTGAGAGACAGATAATTAAAGAAGCAATACTACCTGTGGGAAGCAGCACACGCTAGGCTATGAATCAAAATCAGGGTTAGAATCCACTCTGTGTCAGCTGGAATAGATCTGCTTTCAATGGCACATCAATTTTAAATGTTTCTGATTCCCAAACTCTGACAGGAGAACAGTGAGGGAGGAGATGAGATCAATACAGAATACTTGAGGTAAAGAACAAACTGATTCAACTTTGGGAGAGGCAGCTTAGCGCTGAACAAGCTTTGCAGAAGAGAAAACGCTGTCCAAATGCTGCAGAGGATTCCCTCTCGTCCCTGCCTGTCAGACACACACAGGGACTGTGTGGAAAAGGGGGAATTGCACAGGGAATCCCTCCCTCATCCCCCTGCACAAGCTCCATGATTCTGGTTTCTCTATTGTTTCATCCTCTCTCTGTCATCTGAGTGGGTGTGGACAAAAAAGAAAAATCAGAGTGCTGAAGAAAATAAGAAGAAAGCTGGCCACTGATGTGTGAGCGTGCCATCCTTGCCACCAGCACCCTGTAAATGCCCAGCTCTCAGGGGTTTGTGGTGTCTCTCTGTGCTGTCCTGCCCCACAACAGAGCAGGTGGTGGCATCCCCAAAGACAGATTTAAACCACTCCTCCTATTCAGGTGATGCTTCTATAAAGGAAGAGAGAGAAACTTTGCTGGAGTTTCCTCTCCAAGGTCTTCTCTGAAGACATTACACCTGTGCACAGGGGGAACTGCAGTCCCTTGTTGTTGCAGTAAGGTACAAAAATGATAAAGACTTCACAAACCCGAGCCTGCTCTTCTAGAATCAGTGGCTGGCCTTGTCAAGGTAGCCCTTTGCAAGTTCCCATGTAAAGCAATCCTGGTGTGAGCAGTTCATTAACAGAACAATCTGTTCCTGGGTGAAAAACAACCAGTATAAACTGGTTTGACACCTTAGATAGAAAAATGAAAACTATCTCTCACAAACAACTTTTCCTGCATGCACACACTGAGAGTTTGAGTGACCAATCAATACAGGGTAACAACTTGTTACTGACCAACAAAATAATTGGCAAGAAAGCTCCTACCCAATTGGAGTCACACATGAGGCCCGTAAAACTGCATAAAAAGGAGTTATGTGACTAAAGAAGGGGCTTTTTCCTCCATGAAGGAAATGGAGTCTGTGTAATTTATTCCCATACCTTGTAAATACAAACCCACCAGAGTGCTTGGCTTTGGCAGAGTGTCCCAGTTCCCATTGCCAGCTTGCCCATCTTACAAATCTCTCTTTCTGCACCCATTGCAGTGATATTGTGCAGCAGCAATTCCCACCATGAATTACATTACTGGAGAGAAACTTGTGCCCTGGGTATATTTATACCTTATCTACCCCTTATTTCCTTCCTCTTGCTCCCAAATCCTTCTCAAATCAACCTCAGAGGGGACAGGTGGGGAAAAAAAAAGAAAAAAATATTCTTTTCACAAAAAAACCCCAGTGGATATGGAAAGGTATTCCAACTGAAAAAAAAACCACCCATCAAAACACTCTGCTTTCCTCTGCATCTCTTAAAAGAGTCTTGCAAATGCCAGTGAAAATGATGGGGCGTCTGATGTTTTGACAGAAACAAGAACATCATTAAGGTAAGAGCTGTCAGCAGGTATTTTATTTTCTCCCTGAAGAATATGGCTACTCTTTAGGCATTACTTTTTTTACTAATCTTTTTTTCTTTCATTTCCATTCTGTAATTCAATCCTGAAAGATGGCATATTTTATTTGCCTGTGAACTGGATAGATTAGAGAGCAGCAGTGATGGCTTGTGACTCTAACCATGCGGGGTTCCCAGTCAGCAAGAGATGCAGTAATTGTTCTGCCACTGGGATAAGATAGGAAAACTATTCCAAGTCCAGGTGCAGTCCTTATTTATGCAGAAAACAATGCTGAGGTAAAATTAATGTAACAGCAAGAGAGTACCCAATATTTCATTATTTCTTGCATGTTAAATAATGGCACATATAGCTCTTAAAAATAATTTTTTTAAAAGTGGTTTACTGGGTGTATTTACAACCTCATCAGAATCCAAGTATGAATTAAGTTCCCAGTAAAACCACTGGGAATTCAGAACCACCCACAAACCAGCTCTGCACATTTCCAAGGAGGAGGAGGCACAAGAGAAGCAGGAACAGACTTCAGGAGGCAACCGGTGACAAGAAACAAATAAGGGAATGGGATCAGGGAGCCAAATCAGATGGGATGCAGAGGGAGAAATGCAGAACACACCTGGCCCAAGGCTTTGGGAGAGCCTGGGGTGCTGCTCAGAGGAACAATGCCTGGAGGTGCACCGTGAGTATTAACGAGTGCTGAACCCTGCTACTGGCAGGTCCAGCTGGGAGAACCGGGGTCCAAATCTGGCAGCTACAGGAACTGCAGTTCTTGGCAAATAAAATATTTAAGGTTCACTCAGAGGAGATTCCTGGAAGGCACTCAGAAACCCAGTGACACTTATTTAATCCACCACACAGAATGAGAACTCAAATCCTTCCCCAAAGGAGTGTGACATGTCAGTCTGGGAGAGAAGATTAGAGAGGTCAGGCAGATCTGCAAGTACAGCCTCCTCAGAAGTTATCAATAAAAGAAAAGGTTGAATCAGAGAGGGAAATCACAGCATATTTTATCAGGATTAATAAAATGGATGTTTATGATCTCTACTAATTTGCTTGATGGTTGTTATTCAGAAATCCTTGTTTAGTCATTAAAAAGAGAAGCCGCATGTAAGTGTTGTTAGCAAAGGCATTTTCTATAGAGCAGCAGACGTATGGGAGAGTGACTCAGATATTTATGTTCCCTTTTAAAAATAAAATTAGAAAGCTTTTAGAGGAACACACTGTTTCCAGATACATAAAAGCATTCCTGATTATATCTGCAGTTCCCAGCCCATGCAGAAGTTTCACTTGCTCTGCCCTATACACCGCTTTTGTTCCATTCACGTGGCAAATCTTAGTGAGGAATACTCCTTCAGGGAGAAAAATCATTATGGAATCATGGAATATCCTGAGCTGGGAGGGACCCACAGGATCACCTAGGGCAGCTCCTGTCCCTGTACAGACCCCCAACAACCCCACCCTGGGCATCCCCGGGAGTGCTGCTCAAAAGCTCATGGAGATCTGGCAGCCTCGGGGCTGTGCCCATTCCCCAGGGGAAAAAAAGACTTTATGGAATCAAAGTTCCTTTACTTTCCTGTGAATACACAGGCAAGGAACAGGACAGATGCAAGAATGAGCATTGCACATAGAAAATCTGGCCAAACAAATTCATCCATCATAGGCGGTAGAGCAGGTTCACATTCTTCCTCAAGTGCTACAAAAACTGGGAGACACCGCATCTTCAAATCTCCTCTGTGGAAATTCTCAGTTCAGTCAAAGAAAGAACAGAGATAATTTCTCCCAGGCTGAGCCTGGGAATCTTGGACAAAATAATTCAAACAAATATTCTCTCTCTTTCTGTAACCGTTGTTTATAGTTCCGGCTCTCCACAGTGTGCTATTCACAGTCACCAATAATGTGAGATGTTTCTATTTGGAGACCAATCAGGTCCCACTTAGCAAGTGAGACTATAAAGCTCACAACTTCTTGCTAATGAAGATTCTTCTTGAGCCTTCTGATCCACCTGAAGACTGGAGTCTTTCATTCCATCCCTGACTCAACAGCATCACTCCTCAGCATCAGCTCCAAATTTGCCAGCCGTGTATTTTCTCAAAGCATCGTACACATCGATGTGGTGAAGGCTCTTCATGAAAAAAAACCCCATCTGGTTCAATGCAATCAAATCAATGAAAAATCAAACAAAAATTCTAAAATCATGCATTTTTAGCTGCTAAAAAGCTTTTCAGCTTTTGCAAGGACGTTCATAGCCCAACATTTCTTCTTTGAAACAGATGGCAGTGGTGTTTACTGTGGGTTCTTTTGCACCACAAATCCACAAAGAAAAAGCTGTTTTCAAGAAGTTTCTTTTTAACCACTGAATAGTAAAGTGCCTTGCACTAAAATAATCTTTGTTGCCATGTTCCAAATGATCATCTGAAAAATGAACTGGCTTTGACATGTCCAAAACCAGCACTCCCTGGGGTTTATAGAACATGAAATGCTTTTGTTTACTAATTACATTTGAAATCACTTTTTTTTTCCAGCTGATAAATAAAACACTAATTGGCTCTAACTGATGTGACCTCCAGATATCCCAGGCACTGTGCTAATCATCTCCCTGTCCTTTACTTGGAAAAACAGAATTCAAACCTCTTTTTCAGCCTGGCAGTTTTAGCCTGTGGCTTGATGATAAAGGGACTTCAACAGGCAGCAATATTCATCTAAAAAATGCCTCCTTTTGGGTCACCCACTCCACAGAAACTTTGGGATTCAGGTAGAGATATAATGGCTTATTTTTGCACAAGTTGTGGCAGGGGAGAGGAACTTATTCTTCCCTCACACAGTCAATCGTATGACTGCACAAAGCTCCAGACAGAGTAATTCCTCCCTAAGGACATCAAGGACTCTCAGCTCCAAGTCTCATCCTTTTATCCCTGAATTAGAAACCTATTTCCTGCTCAGGATAGGGAAACAGCATCAAAGCAGTGAAGCAAAACTGGGAAACAAAGGATGGGATGGGATGGGATGGGATGGGATGGGATGGGATGGGATGGGATGGGATGGGATGGGATGGGATGGGATGGGATGGGATGGGATGGGATGGGATGGGATGGGATGGGATGGGATATATAGAGTGGAAAGCTTTGTTTTGGTGAATGGGCAAAAAAAAACCAAACAAGAAAGGGTGGATTTAAATGCACAGACAGAAATAAGAATGGCCACCACTCCTGCAGATGGTAGAAGTTGAGCACTGACAGCTAAATTTGAGAAATCCAACCAAGTCCTCTGACATTCATTAAGGTCTCATGCCAAAACAACCCTCAGTGCAAATGAACCACAAAAACTAAACAAAAAAGGGATTTTTCCTTGTTATCACGAGGGTAGGGGTATGTAGCCTGAGCTGCATATTCAAGCAAATCATCCACATGTGTAGCTGCTGCATTGGGTTACCTGCTGGGATCACAGAGCAATGTATTTGATATTTGTATTTGATATAGCAGATATTTGACCAGCACATTTGTGTACATCCCACAAAATTTTGTTTTCTTTTCAAATATTGATTTCAGGTAAGATTTATCACTCCATATATCTCATTATTTATTCCTCTAATTACATTTGTATTTTTTAATTTTCCTGAAAATGGGATGCAGAAGGGTTTTGCTGAATGTTTTTCTTTTTTTCTCTCTACATGGGATACCTCTAAACAGGAACATACCAACCCCTGCAATAGAAAACAGGCTGCAGACCCTCTCAAGGTATCAGACAACTCCTTTAACATAAATTGTTTGAGGTACAATTTCAGGTAAGTGATCCTAACACACTGACACATTTTATGCCATTGGCCTCAACCACAGTCATTTAGTTAAATATCACATTAAGTCCCCTGGGTTCAGTTCCTCACAGAAGTTAACAAATAGAGGTTTGGAGTGCATGTTTGCTCTCCCACAGGACAGAGAGCATGGCAGGATCTCCCTGTGCTTTACTCCTGGGTAACTGCAGCCATTGCCCTAAATACACTATGAATTAGAGTTTACCCTAGCACAGAGCTGCAGCCACTCTAGAAATAACCAGAAATAATCACGTGAAGTGATCTCAAGTACTGCTATTTTGAGCATTCGTTCAGTAGCCTCAGAGAGCAAGTTCTCAGCCACTTTTACAGAGAAAAGCAGAAGTCTGGAGTCCTCCAAGGAAGGTCTGCTCTGCTCAGCTCTGGCTACTCAGCTCTGGCAGGCGGATGCCTCATTTTGCCAACTAACAAGCAAATTTCTGTTTGTTTGGAGAATTGCAATCACTGCCATAATTGCTGCCTTTTACTTTGTCTCCCATCTCCATCTATTTACACAAGTTCAGCAAATACCCAGTTTGATTCTCTGCTGTGCACACAAAAGGATTTTTTTCCTTTCAGGAGCCCTAAAGAGCCTCCCCGGAGATGTTCAGAGATCCTGGATGTGGCACTCAGTGCTCTGGGGTGGGTGACACGGTGGGGATTGGGCACAGGCTGGGCTTGATGGCCCTGGGGGGCTTTTCCAGCCAGAATTATTCTAACTATGACAAGCCACAGGTTATTCAATATATATCTATAACCTGGGAGAGAACAGAAGGAAGAGCTCAGTGTTCTGTCCCTTTACCATCACAAAGCTCCAGCAGCCAATCTGTACACACAGAGCCCAGCTGTGGCAAGTGTAGCTGGCTTTTTCTCCTAAAATGAGCTTCTAGGATAAGCAAAGCCTGGTGGTGTCTGCAGGGGTCAGTGGGACAAGAAGAACACAGGGATGTAATCAAAGTTGTGCCACACTGATGCTTTTGTGCTTTGTTCTGGTACAGAGCTGGGCTTTGTTTTGGTCTGTGTTACTTAAAGAAATTTGTCACAAAGCATTTCACAGTTTGATAATAAAAGTTGACCCATTTCTCCCCAAGGATATAAACACAGTATCTCACATATCCAACAACAAGCAGAACTTCTTTTTGCCTCTCAGTTTGTGACACAACTGCCTGGAACATTGGTTTGGTTAACAGACACAAATGGTTAGAGAAAGCATGGTAGGGACTCTAACCTAATGAAAAAACAAATTTAAAAATATACATGTTTTACATAGAATATATGAAATTAAATTCCAATATGCTGCACAGTGTGCTGTTCACCCTGAGAGCTGCAATGCTGGGTGATAGGTGCTGGGATTTCACAAAAGCATTCCAGAGCCTGTGAGAAATTGGAGAGGATTGAAACTACCATTCACTATTCCTTAAAAAAGGGAAGGAAAAGGGTGGGAGAGACAGCACCAATATTTTGAAATAAACTGCCTTTCCTCTTCTGCTTTCCACAAAAACACATCTAAAGCCACAGGTATCAATACTGCAGCCTCCATACAAGGACTCACACTGCTGGAATGGCAAATAAACCTCCACCACTGTGGAATAACCCTATCAGTGCAAGTGTCTTACTGGCCAATTATTGGTCATTTCCTCCATTCCCTTCCACCAGAATTACCTACTGTATTTTCTCCTGTTCAGATTGAAAACAGGATAAATATATGCTGCAGGAACCAGAGGGCCATTTGTCTGATCTTACTGACAGAAGTTTGATTGATGCGAGGAAAATTATCACCTCACCTGCAGCAAAACATTTTGATGTGGGCAGAGGTGTCTGTGAGTGGATAACGTTATAGCTGTCACTGCAATTGCTGCCCTGGAGAGCAGCTAATGAGAAAGGCAAGGAACAGGTGCCCATAAAAACCTCAGAGCTGACACAAATACCTACAATGGTTTTACCCAAGACAGAATCTTTGCTTTTTTTTACAGCTTTTCATGCAGGCAGTAGAGTGCATACCACTGAGTGCAGTAAATACAGGAGGCTGCTAATTTACTGTACACAGCCACTCAAAATATCTTTTATTAGAACACCTCCCCAGCTGCACAGTACGAACTTCAGGAGGCTGTTTCTTCATGATCTCACGTGGTATTCAGGTCATGCTTTGTGTTGGAAAGTTTATTTTCCTGTAGTTCCCGGCAGCATCATTGTGGAAGCCACACTCAGCTAAGCAGCAAGTCCTTTGCTGATTATCATTTATATCATTTATTTTTTCCTGCTCACACCTCAGATAAGTCTGATCCATTCCTGCTTTTGAAGCAGAAATATAACTGTCTGCTAACCCTCTACAACATCCTGCTTTTGAAGCAGAAATATAACTCTCATTCCTGCCTTTGAAGCAGAAATATAACTCTCTGTTAACCTCTACAACATCCCCATCCCAAAAATGCCAGGAGTAAAATGCAGGTTCCTAAAGCAAGTTCAGCTGCCACAAAGATGGCTCTGAGGCTCCTTAGGCTTTAGAGAGTTAAGCAAATCCTATGAGCACACAGAGTAAAAATATTCTGGGGTGTTTTTCATGTGCTTAGAGGTCACAGACACTCCGTGGTTTACATATGTCTATTCATACGCCAGCTGGGATGGTGAGCACTAAGTTGTGTTTTCCAAGTAAATACATCTGTTCAGCTCTTCCCCCTCCCAGTTTCACTCCATCCGATTCTCTTCTAGCTGGAACAAGCAGGGAGGCTCTGTCTCAAGCACTGTGAGCCACTGAAAAAGCCCTCACATTTAAGGTCAGGTTGTGGGTTCACTTACCCCAAATGATCAAGGCAAACTTGACAGGAAAGAAAAAAAATCAACTCACAGCTGAGGCTGGCAACTTATTGAGATGTATGCAAAAAAAATAAAAATTAGAATATAAAAACAGAGCCTTTGCTAAGCATCAGTAAATTCTGGATGTAAAAAAACCCAAGCAAACCAAACAGAAACCCAAGATATTAACTAGAAGGGATCACTCTGGCTGGGAGCCTGTGGTAATCACGTATCCTCTGAGCAGAGAGAGACACAGCTCTCCCAGGATTTTCCTGAGAACCTGTGAGAAAGCTCAGAGAAAGAATTAAAACAATTATTATCTCAATCTCTGCACCTGGCAGGCAATCTCTGTTTGTCAAAGATGTTTACAAGAAGGAATTGTCCCTTCCTGACCAATAGGTGAGAGAAGATTCCTAAATGAAACAGGAAAGCCTTACAAATATGATTGCCTGGCAAAAGATTTTGAGAATATGGAAACTATAAGTGAGATTGAAATGAAAGCAAGCTTTGAGATCCCTCAGTTACTGAACAACAGGAAAACAATGGCATGGCCAGCTGAAGGTGATCCCCTTTTGATGGAACAACACCCTCTGCTTGCAGACAGGCCCAAGGGTCAGAGCAGACCCTGCCAGCTTGGCAGAAGGGGTCCAAAGAGGAGTTTTTAGGGTTTAAAATGTAACACAGTGTGGTAATGTAGTGATTCTTATAGGCTGTATGGAAATGCTGTAGGATTTGTATCTTGTATTAGATTGGTCAGTGAGAATCAGAATATTCAACACAGAAGAAGATTCGTTGTATTTGGACAGGAACCTCGCACTCCTACCCTCTTTACCCTTTTGTCCTCTCTCATCCTCTTTACCACGCTCTTGCCTTCTCTCTCTTTCCCACTCTCTTTCCTTCTCTTTTCTGCTCTGAGCTGTGTTTGGCAGCTCCCAGCAGGGCCCTGCCCCCAGGCCCTTTGCAATGAACCCCAAGTTCCAGCCCTGGCTGCAGAGATCTCTGTGTCCGTCTGTCCCCACCGTCCTACCCCCAATGCTCCTGCACCTAAAGGCCAATCAGGTCTTAGGTCGGCCATTGTTTCTATAAGAACTGTGAATTTCTAATAATAAAATGCTTTTCATGCCTTCTGATGATGGAGTCTCTGTATCACATTTATCTGTCCCCATCAGTCATAACTGGTGACACCTTTGGTGACAGGAGCCCTCCCTCTCCCTGCCCATATAAAAAACCCAGGGATGAAGCAAACTTCAGGATTCGGTCCAGAAATCCCCCACACCTCCCACAAAAAGTCAGCAATAGTAATGGAACCAGCCCTACTAATCTAATGTCCCACGTACAGCAGGCAGACACACCAGAAGTGCCTGGTAATAGTTAAGGTGAATCTTCCTTTACCACTCAATACTTCTCTTTTTATTTCAGGTTTTTATGATACAGAGTTTCACAATACCCTGCAGAGCACAACTAAGCCTCCTCCTCCTGGAAAAACAAATTTAAAAACTCATAAACATACTTCTTTTTAGGCTGTTCCTCAGAATATCCACAGTATTACAGCAAAAGATCAATTCCAATATGAGGCTGTAATAAATGCTAGAAATTCCAATATGCTGCCAGTGTGAGACCCTGAATGCAATGATGGGTGATAGGTGCTGGGATTTCACAAAAAGCATTCCAGAGCCTCTGAGAAATTGGAGAGGATTGAAACTACCATTCACTATTCCTTAAAAAAAGGGAAGGAAAATGGTGGGAGAGACAGCACCAATATTTTGAAATAAACTGCCTTTCCTCTTCTGCTTTCCACAAAAACACATCTAAAGCCACAGGCATCAATAGTGCAGCCTCCATACAAGGACTCACACTGCTGGAATGGCAAATAAACCTCCACCACTGTGGAATAACCCTATCAGTGCAAGTGTCTTACTGGCCAATTATTGGTCATTTCCTCCATTCCCTTCCACCAGAATTACCTACTGTATTTTCTCCTGTTCAGATTGAAAACAGGATAAATATATGCTGCAGGAACCAGAGGGCCATTTGTCTGATCTTACTGACAGAAGTTTGATTGATGCGAGGAAAATTATCACCTCACCTGCAGCAAAACATTTTGATGTGGGCAGAGGTGTCTGTGAGTGGATAACGTTATAGCTGTCACTGCAATTGCTGCCCTGGAGAGCAGCTAATGAGAAAGGCAAGGAACAGGTGCCCATAAAAACCTCAGAGCTGACACAAATACCTACAATGGTTTTACCCAAGACAGAACCTTTGCTTTTTTTACAGCTTTTCATGCAGGCAGTAGAGTGCATACCACTGAGTGCAGTAAATACAGGAGGCTGCTAATTTACTGTACACAGCCACTCAAAATATCTTTTATTAGAACACCTCCCCAGCTGCACAGTGTGAACTTCAGGAGGCTGTTTCTTCATGATCTCACGTGGTATTCAGGTCATGCTTTGTGTTGGAAAGTTTATTTTCCTGTAGTTCCTGGCAGCATCATTGTGGAAGCCACACTCAGCTAAGCAGCAAGTCCATTGCTGATTATCATTTATATCATTTATTTTTTCCTGCTCACACCTCAGATAAGTCTGATCCATTCCTGCTTTTGAAGCAGAAATATAACTGTCTGCTAACCCTCTACAACATCCTGCTTTTGAAGCAGAAATATAACTCTCATTCCTGCCTTTGAAGCAGAAATATAACTCTCTGCTAAACCTCTACAACACCCCCATCCCAAAAATGCCAGGAGTAAAATGCAGGTTCCTAAAGCAAGTTCAGCTGCCACAAAGATGGCTCTGAGTCTCCTTAGGCTTTAGAGAGTTAAGCAAATCCTATGAGCACACAGTGTAAAAATATTCTGGGGTGTTTTTCATGTGCTTAGAGGTCACAGACACTCCGTGGTTTACATATGTCTATTCATACGCCAGCTGGGATGGTGAGCACTAAGTTGTGTTTTCCAAGTAAATACATCTGTTCAGCTCTTCCCCCTCCCAGTTTCACTCCATCCGATTCTCTTCTAGCTGGAACAAGCAGGGAGGCTCTGTCTCAAGCACTGTGAGCCACAGAAAAAGCCCTCACATTTAAGGTCAGGTTGTGGGTTCACTTACCCCAAATGATCAAGGCAAACTTGACAGGAAAGAAAAAAAATCAACTCACAGCTGAGGCTGGCAACTTATTGAGATGTATGCAAAAAAAATAAAAATTAGAATATAAAAACAGAGCCTTTGCTAAGCATCAGTAAATTCTGGATGTAAAAAAACCCAACCAAACCAAACAGAAACCCAAGATATTAACTAGAAGGGATCACTCTGGCTGGGAGCCTGTGGTAATCACGTATCCTCTGAGCAGAGAGAGACACAGCTCTCCCAGGATTTTCCTGAGAACCTGTGAGAAAGCTCAGAGAAAGAATTAAAACAATTATTATCTCAATCTCCGCTCCTGGCAGGCAATCTCTGTTTGTCAAAGATGTTTACAAGAAGGAACTGTCCCTTCCTGACCAATAGGTGAGAGAAGATTGCTAAATGAAACAGGAAAGCCTTATCAATATGATTGTCTGGCAAAAGATTTTGAGAATATGGGAATTATAGGTGAGATTGAAATGAAAGCAAGCTTTGAGATCCCTCAGTTACTGAACAACTGGAAAACAATGGCATGGCCAGCTGAAGGTGATCCCCTTTTGATGGAACAACACCCTCTGCTTGCAGACAGGCCCAAGGGTCAGAGCAGACCCTGCAGCTTGGCAGAAGGGGCCCACAGAGGAGTTTTTAGGGTTTAAAATGTAACACAGTATGGTAATGTAGTGATTCTTATAGGCTGTGTGTAAATGCTGTAGGATTTGTATCTTGTACTAGATTGGTCAGTGAGAATTAGAATATTCAACACAGAAGAAGATTCATTGCATTTGAACAGGAACCTCGCGCTCTTACCCTCTTTACCCTTTTGTCCTCTCTCATCCACTTTACCACGCTCTTGCCTTCTCTCTCTTTCCCACTCTCTTTCCTTCTCTTTTCTGCTCTGAGCTGTGTCTGGCAGCTCCCAGCAGGGCCCTGTCCCCAGGCCCTTTGCAATGAACCCCAAGTTCCAGCCCTGGCTGCAGAGATCTCTGTGTCCGTCTGTCCCCACCGTCCTACCCCCGATGCTCCTGCACCTAAAGGCCGATCAGGTCTTAGGTCCATCATTGTTTCTGTAAGAACTGTGAATTTCTAATAATAAAGTGCTTTTCATGCCTTCTGATGATGGAGTCTCTGTATCACCTTTATCTGTCCCCATCAGTGATAATTGGTGACACCTTTGGTGACAGGAGCCCTCCCTCTCCCTGCCCATATAAAAAACCCAGGGATGAAGCAAACTTCAGGATTCGGTCCAGAAATCCCCCACACCCCCACAAAAAGTCAGCAATAGTAATGGAACCAGCCCTACTAATCTAATGTCCCACGTACAGCAGGCAGACACACCAGAAGTGCCTGGTAATAGTTAAGGTGAATCTTCCTTTACCACTCAATACTTCTCTTTTTATTTCAGGATTTTATGATACAGAGAGTTTCACAATACCCTGCAGAGCACAACACTCCTTCCAGCTCTCCTCCTCCTGGGCTGTATCTCTGTTTATTTCCAGTTTAAAACTCAGCCTTGAAACATACTTCTTGATTTAGGCTGTTCCCTCAGAGAGACTCCACAGTATTACAGCAAAAGATCAGCTCTTTCTTTTTGCACATAATGCACTTTGAGGCAGTAATAAATGCTAGAAATTCCAATATGCTGCACAGTGTGCTGTTCACCCTGAGAGCTGCAATGATGGGTGATAGGTGCTGGGATTTCACAAAAAGCATCCCAGAACCTGTGAGAAATTGGGGAGGATTGAAACTACCATTCATTATTCCTGAAAAAAAGGAAAGGAAAAGGGTGGGAGAGACAGCACCAAACAAAATCGGAGACTCATTTACTCCAAAAGAATGTGTATAATGGCCAAAGTAGCAGCTCAGCTCACTGATGGTGACAGACTGGTTGCCAAATCTCAAAATACTTTCTGTGCTTTATTCCTGTCAGAGTTAAAAGACATAAATACGGAGAGAAACAGAAGGAATTCTGCAGAAATTTTTAATAAAATCCCACTGCAAATCTGGGAGTTTCACCTCCTGGATGAATTCCTGAACTCCACAGCACTTGCTGTGAGAAGAAGGTGACAGGGCTGGAGCACAGAGCTCTCAGAACAACAAGGTCACACACAATGTCCCTTCATTCATCCTTCATTTTTGCTGGACAGTTGTGTTGATAAAACAGCACAGGATTCCCAAGGCACTCATGTACAGATCCACAGTAGGTGCAGCAGGAGTCCCCACATTCCCTCAAAATACCCAAATTCTAACATGCCAGGGAACACATTTTGGTGCTGTGGAACAAGTTCAGCCCTTGTGTATGCAGGGTTAGAAATGTGGTGCAGGAGCACACACAAAAATCCTGCATGTCCCAGCTGTGCAAGCTTTTCTGTGGCACAGAAATCCCTTCTGGGGTGGGTTCAGGGCATTTCTTTCTGCGATTGACACCAAAAGGGAGTTAAGATTAAAAATGTTACATCTAACCACACCTGAACTGAAAACTAGTGACTTCCATTGAGTCTCTATTAGTTATTTGTGAGGTCTCCAGGAGACTTTCTCAATAATTCATTATTTGTTTCTGTTTGATGCAGAAGTTTATCATGTAGGCAATGAGCTCCTGTCACATGAAACACTGCTCATGGAACAAGTTCTTTTCCTTGACCATGCAGGACAGGTTTACAGTGCCTTTCCTTGTGTTAGAACTGAGGAAAGAAATATTAATAAAATCCACGCGCTTAAAGGTTTCCCCATTCCACAGCAAGAAAGAGAACAAAGCTGGTAAGGAAACGTATTCATTGTGGAAACAAAAGAAAATACTTCACAAAAATACCTGAGAGTCCAGATTGATATATTTTCCCCAGAACTGACAGCAGTTCTTCAACAGAACAAGGGACCTTGTGAAGACTTTTAAGACACATAAATTAACCAAACAAAGCCAAGATTGTGATCAATACAGGTTCACATTCAATACTTCAAGATTGATTATATTTAGAAGAAAGGCTTAAGATCTGTTAGCTGCAAAAGCTGGAAACATCCCACTCAAATAAGGTATAGATGCTACACAGGGAAGATAATTAAGTATTTAAAGAGCTTATCTAAGGCTGGTGAGATTTTCTATAATTTAAAACCTTTCAATCACAATCTTTTTTGAAGACTCTTCTGCTTTATTTATACAGCAGTGCTCATGATGCAAGAATGCCTTGTGAATCCTGTGGCCTGCATTTTACAAAATGTCGAATGAGATTAAACATTTTTTTTCTTCCTGTCATGACAGCTGTAATTGAAGTGAGATATATGAAAAATAATAAAACTTCCTTATGAGTGTAGAGCTGCTACACCTGAGGCTGAGCTACACAGACAATTCTCATCCTCTCTGTTGAAAGTAAATCCTGGAAGAGAGAATAGTCTGGTCCCTATTGAAACTATCACAGCTCTAATGAAGGCTATTAAAATTCCCTTTTTGCTCAGGAAACACCAATAATCCCACTCTAAAGACTATAATAGTACTGTGATTCCATAAAGATGAGCTATAAAGACATTATGGTGAATTTGAGGATAATTCAATACTAGAATGATTTTCCTTCGTCTCCTTGACTAAATGCAGTGTCAACTAATGCTGAATCAAATCCCACTGGACAGGCTGTGAGAGGACCATGGATGTGGGGAAAAAATTCTATCTTGGGGACAAAAAAAATGTATTTTTCCTAATTATTCCATTTTAAATTCTGTAAGAAAAATTAATGAAACAGTCTTAAGGAATCCTGGTGGTTATATTTATATATAATTTGATATAAAATGCTTGTTTATGACAAGACTTCAGTTCTCAAGAGCAGTTGGGTTTGTGACTACAACAATGAGCATAAAACCTTCCATGAGCTGAGTGATTGCTATATGCTCTGAATGGCCTCACCAAAATGCAAATAAATCAATGTACCAAAATTCTGGGACATCCTTCCAGCACCATATTCTTGACAAAAGCAAAAACAAATTATCTACAAGGCTCCTCAAGTAGAGAACAAGTAAAGTAAAAGGGAGGTGGGAGTAAACAATGTAAGAGCAAGCACATAAGTGTTTATATTTAGTGTTTCAGCCCCAGAACCATGGGAAACACTGATAAATCACTATTTGATGAGCAATCTGGGTCAGAAGACTCAGTAGTACCCCAGGGCTGATCAAAAGGCAGCAAGATATGGTCAGCAGTGTTCACAAGGGTCAGTCAAAATTCATCAACAGCAGCAGCAAAAGGTTTTGTGTAACGTGAAGGAAAGAAAAGAGAAAATTGTAGATGCAAGTAATCCAAACCTCTTCGATTTTAATTTGTGTCTGTACCCTGCTGAGGGAACAAACAGTTTGGAAGTTGTAGTCTGTCATGTAAGTCAGTAGTAGCTGCAGGGTAATAAATAGGACAGTAAAGCATATGCAAAGTCTGATTTATGGGATCCAAACAGAGAGAGCCCAAGTCTTGCAGCTATTTGCATCTTCCTCACATGCAAACAAGCACTGATGGAAAGTTTCCTGCTGAGAAAGAGAGAGAGAGAGGCAAGAGATGCACTGGAGAGAAACCTGTTAAGAGAGAAAAGGAGAAAGAGGGCTGGAATAATTTCTTTAGGCAGGGGTTTTGTGTATCTTGGCACCAGAGCAGAGCACAGTCACAGAATCACAGAAGGGTTTGGGTTGGAAGGGACCTCAAAATTCACCTCATTCCAACCTCCTGCCATGGCAGGGACACCTTCCACTGTCCCAGGGTGCTCCAAGCCCTGTCCAGCCTGGCCTTGGGCACTGCCAGGGATCCAGGGGCAGCCCCAGCTGCTCTGGGCACCTGTGCCAGGGCCTCAGCACATTTTGAGTAAAGAATTTCATCCCAGCATCTAATCTAAATCTCTTCTCTCTTAGGTTAAAACCATTCCTGTGCACCTTGAAGGTGTAATAGTGCAGCTGTTCAACAGGCAGTGTGGACTTTTGGGAGGCAGGAGACATCATATCATGGGTTTTTCTTCTCAGATTCCTAAGCCAATTAATAAAATAGTTGTAGGGCTTGCTGTAACTATCACCCTGTTGCTCAGCAGGTTTTTAGTCTTAGATCTAAAGCATCTTAAAAAGTCACAAAAAAAGATGGACAGGGATGATGGGGAGGGTGTGCAAAATTTTTAAAAGTTCCAGTAATCACATTGGCTTTAGGTATTTGCATCTACAAAAACAGTTTTTTCTTTTCTTTGGAAATTATTGGTTTCTCCCACACACATGGGATCTACTGGTCTCACTGTATTGCAAATACACCTTTTTTTTTTTTTGCAGGTTTCTTATTAAAGAGTCTCATACTAACAATCATCTGTTCTTACTAAGTAATCTGGTGCATCATATCTGGCATTTCACATCAAGTAAAACATTGCTATTTTAGCGTTTTGGGATTTTTTTGGGGTTTTTTGTTTGTTGTTGTTGTGGGTTTTGTTGTTTGGTTGGTTGGTGGTTTTTTTTTTTCATTTTGGGGGTTTTTCCTGCTGCAAAAGAAATAGATTTTGGTGCAAAAGGGATATCCCTGCCCTGCTGAGATAACAGCTCATGTTCAACAATTACATCCCATAAGTGCCCAAATCTGCCTGAACCATCCCAGAATCTTCACCAACATCCACGAATGGTGACAGATGACACTTCAAGGGAGTTTTCTTGAATGGAAAGCAGTCAACAGCATTGTAACCTCAGGGTGGATAAACTAGCAACAGCTTTAGATCCTATTTTTCAGGAGAAGCCCATTAATAACTTCCCTACAATTAAGCAGGCAGAGGAAGGATGAGCAGAAGAGAGTTAACAATGAATGTGACTCATCTCTCGGGCTGAGTCTTTAAGTTCAGTCATAAGCAAAAAAAAAAAGGGTAATTTTGAATTTTAATGTCACGTGAGGATCATTGGCAATCAATTTGCATGAAAATCTGTACTTTAAAAAGGAACAGAGAATGAAAAGCTGCCAGGTTTGTTTGAAAATGGCACATGTCTGGTGGCCATTCACTGCAAGGACACTTCCAGGCAGCAAAGGCACAGGGCTGTGTTCTTGGTATTTTGTGTTCTTTTCTGAGCATCAACAGTCCTGAGTTAATTTCTATGCAGTTGCCTTAAACCTCCTTAATAATTCTAACTAGAAACTAAAAGGTTTGCATGTACATAATGTATTTATTGGTGTGGAAGGAGAGGTATTATCATTTCCCAGGCTGTTGGAAACAAGGTCGAGTTGAAACCCTGAGTACTCCCTGCTCATATTGCAGAGGAAAAAAAAAAAGAAAGTCTGCTGAAGAGAAAAACAAAAAAAGTTGGGAAAATATAGATTGAATTGAGAATACATTATTAGTTTATGAAGTTGTATTCTACCCCTGGTGGCTTTGCATTCCTCCTGAATATGTTTGTTTACGCCCTGTTGATTAATATAAACAAGAGAAACCAGGAAATACTTTTCATATCCACACCCCATCTCCTGGGTGAAGTATGGGGACTTGAGCATCACCAGCAGAGGTGATTTTACCCCATGATGGCAAGGATGTTTTCTGCGTCTGTTTTAATGGGCACATTTGGCATGAATATCTCAGGCCAATATCAGGCATGTGTATCAGGCATGACAATATTAAATAAAAACCCAAAAAACAACAACAACAAAAGCAAACACAAAAAAAAAACCCAACAAAAATCCAAACAAACAAAAACACAACCAACAAAACAAAACAAGTCCAAAACCAATACAGCAAATATTTAAAGATTCTTTTTCATATCCATCACATCTCTCCATAACAGCTCTATAGGAAGTGAAAATTTTGGAATTAGTGAGTCTCCTCTGTGATTACATGGAACTCTATTTCCATCCCAGGAACACATTCCAGAGTGTGTTACAACAAATGAATCACACACTTCCATAGCCACACTGAACTTTGTGTTTGGAGGGAAATCAGTGGAGAGCCCGATGTGACATTTGTAGAACCAGCTCCAGCCCAAGAACAAAGATGTTTTCATTTCTTATAATTTTAAAGCTCCAGAAAATTCTTTCTCCTCATAGGACTTCCTGCTGTTGAATATTTAACTGAAACTATTTTGGAGTCAGCTCCAGTAATAAATTCTGAGACAGCAAAATACCTGTAGAGCTTTTCCTTGATGAGCCTGTCTTAGAACTGTAAATCTGAAAATTTCAAAGTGTATTTCATACTGGAGAAGCTTCCATATATGGATTTATTTTAAAAGGAAATTATTTATCATGTTTTTCACACCTGAGTATCTCAGCTCCAACAATTTGACAGGTTTTTTGATTCAGTTCATTGTTTAGTGCTTCTGTCTATGTTGTTTTCCTTTGTTTTGTGGTTTGGGGTTAGTTTTATTTTGTAAATTCTGGTGTCTGCTTTTAGGGAGAGACTCAATCACTGGAGCAGATTTCAGTGTGTACCTGGTGAGTTAATAAACAGATGGTGGAATTACAGTGATGAGCATCACACCAGAAGAGACCCAGAGAGAGAATGATAAAGCTGCTCTGACAAGGAGCCCACCTCTCCCTCTGCTGTCACTCAAGGCATCAGCTCCTCCTGTGACTGATGTAAGCCTGATAAAAGCAAAAGTGAGCTGTCCCAAGTACCACAGTGATGACAGAAAGCCTCTCAGGTGAGACACAGGTTATTTTTCCAGGCAAACACTTTGAAAATCCACTAAGACAAAGTTGAAGAGAGCTAGAACCATCCCCATCTCCATCCCCACGGAGAGGCTGGGCTGAGGCTCAAAAGGCTCCTCCTGCCCCTGTAGCAGCAGAACAAACCCTACAAAAATGCCAGGAGGCTTAAAAGGATGTTAAGGTAGCAACAAGTAGCAGGAAACTCATTTTGAGAGACTTCTGGAGAGTGAAAACCTCAGAAAAACTGGCTCATAAAAATAGGATATAGATGCTGTAATATTCCCTGTTTATCAGCTCTGCTCAGATTCCTATCATATATTGAGTGAATAATTTGGGCATCCAGAGTACCTGAAAGGGATCAAGGAAAAAAAAAACTAACTGCAAACACTCTTCCATACACCCCCACAGAGTTTAAAATGTTATCCACAGCCTTACCTAATGTGACAAGTGTCCTGGAAGGACAGCAGCATTAAAACAGACCTTAAATGATAACATTCTAGCCAATTTCCACAGTATTTTAAACAATCTTTATACAAGCAAGGCGTACATTTTGCTCAGAATACGAGGAACTGCCACACAGCTTTTACTTAAAAGAAAATTACAGGCAGGAAATGTTCCATTCAGGTGTGAGCAGTGTAGTGAGACACAGAATCTCTGGGGCTTTTTTTAACTGCCCTGTACAAAATTGTATTAAATTACTATATGTGCACCAGTGAGAGAGAAGAAATAGAGAAGAGCTATTTCCAGTGGAGCACCAAAGGATGGCAAGGGCAGCAGATGGAAATGATAGGTTTTTCTGGCCTGCCTATTATGATTGGAGAGTGCAAAGAGAAGAATAAATGTATTGTCATTTATTCAAGCCAGAAGACAGAGAAGCATTAGCACATGCAGCAAATAGCTGCCTAGAGAACAGCATTTTCACAGGATTACAAATGTATCTCCTGCCACTAAACATACTGGAAAAATTTGGAACTAATACTGTTATATTCTTTTGTATAAAATTGCCAGTAATTTCTTTTCAATAATACATTGCTCTTAGTGAAGGTGCCCACAGACAATCAAAGCGGTGTGTTTAATTTCATTGATCATTTCGTTTGCTGAAACAGGTATTTACTGCCCAATCTGGGGTTTAGGAGTATGCACATTTCAAAGTAAAACTTCTCTTTTGATATCTACCAAACTTTTTCATTCAATATTGAGAAATGTAAAGTAATTTCTGTTCTAAATACTCCAATAAAACTTCTTATGCATAGGGAAGCAAACAGATCTTTCAATTAAAAAGATTACATAAACACTTCTAAATCTTAATCTTTGTTGAAGAAACACCCTGTGATTTTATGTTCCTCTGATCAAGAGAAAGCACGTGAGAAGCAGAGATTTAGCTTGGATTTAGCAGGTTTAGGAGCAGGACTATCAATTGAGCAAAACCTCAATTACAGGCTAATTGAATATATGCTCAAGTACATTATTACAATTCAATAATCATCTCTTCAGAATTAAACAATTCCAATTTGCTTCCATTTCCGCCTGTGCGCATGCATTACAAATTTGCTATTATTCACACTAAAATTAGTCAGGCTGGTTGGAAGCCCCAGTGCGTCACAGGGTGCCACCAAACTGACCTCAGATGAGCCACTTAACCTCATCTGCTTCCTAATCAGGGATGAGGAGCAGGATGGGACCTTCCCACAAGGATGTGATCCTGCTAAAGTTCCTTCCAGGTGGGTGTATTGCTGAGCAACCCAGCAATGAAGCCATCAGCATCTTTCCTGCTGGACATCCAGCCATTCATGCTTTTAATTTATTCTTCTGTTTTTTCCCCAAAACAACAAACATGAAGTTCTCAAGCTGCACCAAGGGAAATATAGGCTGGATATTAGAAAAAAGTTTTTTACAGAAAGAGTGATAAAGTTCTGGAATGTTCTGCCCAGGGAGGTGGTGGAGTCCCCATCCCTGGGTGTGTTTAACAAAGCCTGGATGTGGCACTGGGGGCCAGGGTTTGGTTGAGGGGTTGGGGCTGGGTTGGACTTGATGATCTTGGAGGTCTCTCCCAACCTGGTCATTCTGGGAATTCTGTGAGTTCCAGGCACCTAACTGACTCTGGAATGCTCTGATAGCTGCTTGCTCTGGAAAGCTGCCTTCCCTCTATTTAGCTGTGCTACAATCCTAGGTGTGCCACTCCTGGCAGCTCAATCCCCTTTTAATCATGAATTAATTCCTCCAGATTTGAACAAGATACAAGATCACTGGGTGGGAATGAAAAGAATTTGGCATCCAGCACAAGGATTCTCCTCCTGATCTGTGTGGCCCAGACATCTGCACCACACAACACTCCAAGGCATAACAAAGGCATCTGATCACCAAAGGACAGATCAGTTGGCAGAAAGCAGCACAGTGGACAACCTGATCTCGTTTCTACAGCTGCCCTCTGTTTTCATACCCTCCATCTAGATCAGTAAATTATACCCTGTGAGCAGGCCCAGACTTCAAATTCCCTCATCCCAAACACAGAGTACCTCAGGAACAACTCAGCCACCTTCTGAACTCACCACCTAAGAGTGAGCACTCCAGTGGTGCAGCTCAAGGTAGGTTTAAAAAATAAATAAATAAATAAGAACCCAGCATAGGGGATAGCACTTCACCACCTGCCTTGGGAAGGTGAGATTAAGACACCCCTTGCATGTGTCAGGCTCTTGAATCATGGTAATTGGCATGGCTAAAATCCAAACACCCTTCAAGAACTACTGATGCTTCCACTCTGGACTTCAGGGCGTCAGCAGAATCAATCCCAGCATTTACTGCCAGCAGCCCTGAACAGTCTCTGCTGACATCCAATGCTCCACCACAAGATTATTTCTGCCTGATAAAATACTGGAAAGGAAAGCAGCTTGTGAAGCTGACTGACAGCCAAACTTTTCAGCTGACTACAGCGAAAGCCTCCATAGCCACCATATTCTACTACCAAACTTTCCAAAGAGGGCTGTGTCCAAAGCTTAAATTCAAATACCCGAGATATCGACTTAAACTAACGTCACTTTCACCCTTTTTTCCTTATTTTAACACAAACAAAAGAAGGTCCAACAGAAGGCCAGTTTTTATAGACAGTTATCTGTGGCATTTTCTGGGTTCTCCAGATGGAGGAGGAATTGAGAATCTGACTCCATGTTCTTAGAAGGCTGATATATGGTATGATATTATATTATATTGTGTTATATTATATAGTTTATATATATATATATTATTGTGCTATATTATATAATTATATATACATTTTATATATTGTATATATATTATCTATATAAATATTATATATATATTATTGTGCTATATTAAAAATTTATATATATATTATATATTGTGCTTTACTAAAACTATACTAAAGAATAGAGAAAGGATACTGACAAAAGGCTTAACAAGATACCAATGAAAAACTTGTGACTCTCTCCAGAGCCTCAACACAGCTGGCTGTGATTGCTCATTAAGTTAAAACAGTTCAAATTAATTACTTTAAAAACTCACATGCTTTATATATATATAATTGTGTTGTATTATATAATTATATATAATTATATAATTGTATTATATAATTATATATAATTATATAATACATAATTGTATATATTATAAATATTGTATATACATTATTACTATTATATTATATTATATTATATTATATTATATTATATTATATTATATTATATTATATTATATTATATTATATTATATTATATTATATTATATTATATTATATTATATTATATTATATTATATTATATTATATTATATTATATTATATTATATTATATATTGTGCTATACTAAAACTATACTAAAGAATAGAGAAAGGATACTGACAAAAGGCTTTACAAGATAATAATGAAAACTTGTGACTCTCTCCAGAGCCTCGACACAGCTGGTTCTGATTGGTCATTAAGTTAAAACAATTCACATTAAACCAATAAAACAACCAGTTGCTAAACAATGTCCAAAACCACATTCCAAAGCAGCAAAACACAGGAGAAACGAATCAAACAATTACAGTTTTCATTTTTCATTGACATTTCCCAGATTCCCAGGAGAAGAAATCCTGGGCAAAGAGATTTTTGAGAAAATCTGACAGTGACAGGGAGGAAACACTCCTTGTGCACGAAGATGGTTTGCCGTTCCTACCTTTGACGATGAGCTCGGCGTAGTTGGAGACCCCGGAGCCGCCGTCGGAGCGGATGACGCAGCGGTACTTGCTGATGCTGCGCTGCGACGTGTCGGCCACGCTGACCGTGGCTGAGAAACGCCTGTGGTTGACCACTCGAGTGACCATCAGGGCTGTGTCCCTCCCGTTCCACTGCTGCAGGGGCAGAGAGAAATAATGCCATCATGGAGACAGGAAGGTTTTGTGTTGGCGCGTCCGTGTGTGAGTCGCTCCTCGGGGTGATTAACGTGGTCAGAGTTCCGTGTTCATGTTGCTGGGGGAGAGGTTTTGGACAAGCATGGCTTTTCAAAGAAAGAATTCAGCCATTCCCTCGGGAAATCCAAGGGCTGTGTGAGCTGGGTCCTAAATATAAGGGTGCTGAGGCCCTGGCACAGGATGCCCAGAGAAGCTGTGGCTGCCCCTGGATACTTGGAAGCGTCCAAGTCAGGTTGGATGGGGCATGGAGCAGCCTGGGTGTAGAGAGCTTTGTAGACATTTGGCTAGCTGAGAGAGGGCACGTAGACACAGTACCATTAACAAACTGAGAAGGACACAGGCCTAAGAGTCAGCAGTCAGTGTCCAATAACAAAACTAGGCCATTATAACCTTGCTGCAACATGAGGATGTGGGAGAGTAGGGCCTTGCCAGAATAGGAAGAATAGTTTCAATAGTTGCAATGAAAAAGATAAAACAATGTAGAAGTAGGTGTAACTGTATGATAAGTAAACCAACCAATCCTGAGCTCAGCTTTGCAATATGCATGAAGTTCATTAAATCTAATATAAATGTATGTGACTACCAATCAATAAATGAGATCTGCTGATCACCCATATTGGCGTGCCGCTTTTCTCCCGCCGATCCTACACCTGGGATAGTTGAAGGTCCCTGCCCATGACTGGATGAGCTTTAAGGTCCCTTTCAAACCCAAACCTGTGATTCTATGATATATTTAAGTTTGCATTTCTATTTAATATTTGAGCTGTATCTGGGCTTTTAGTGTGTCCTAAGGATACAAAGAGAATAAAGTGTCTGGAAGGGAACTCATATGAGGGGCAGGACACTGAGGGCACTTGGCTTGGTCAGAGTAGGAGCTCTGTGACAGGGACAGGACCCAGGGCATGGCTGGAGCTGTGCCAGGGAGGCTCAGGCTGGAGCTCAGGGAAAGGCTCTTCCCCAGAGGTGCTGGCACTGCCCAGGCTCCCCAGGGAATGGGCCCGGCCCCGAGGCTGCCGGAGCTCCAGGAGCTGCCAGGGATGCCCAGGGTGGGGCTGTTGGGGTGTCTGGGCAGGGCTGGGGCTGCCCTGGGTGATCCTGGGGGTCCCTCCCAGCCCAGGACATTCTCTGACTCCAAGATCAGTTCCTGCAAAGGCTGCGGAGGGGCAGCTCTCACTGCCACAGCGCACTTCCACCCAGTGCAATTAGAGGCCTGGCTTGGATGAGAAAACACAACAGCTGAAGGCTTTGTGTTCACCTACAAACACTACAAACGAACAGATTCTGTAAATTTGGCCTTTTCAGATGCAAAACTCTGATTTTGGACCAATTTAAATAAATTGGTTGGATGAGCAGACATCCTTGTATATCCAGCATTCCCCAATAAACCTCTCTACCAATGCCAGACCACATTTTTCCAATTGGAAAAGGGACAAATGAAGAATTAGCCAGAAATTGTTCTCTACAGTATAAACACCTCAACTTGCTCGTTTGTCCAGTTTATTAGGAATTTTAAAGAAAAGCACATTGCTGTTTTGGCAGTTTCCACTAAACAGTTTTTAGAGGTGTTTCCAAGGCTATTTTCATTAAATGTTGCAGTTTCAGAGAATGGAAAGCAGGTTTTCATTAACATTAGCAACTCTTTCCTTTCCAACTCTGCTTCTCACAGGGAAACGTTCATATTGCTGTAGGTCAGAATTGTTTTTACACACATCTAATTGTAACTGGGGAAATATTTAATGAAAGAACCAAAAAGGATAAAATAAGTAAAAATACATCTCAGTGGGTGCTAGGCGTACACCATAGGTAAATAAATTTAAGTTCAAAATGCAATTTTTAGAAGAACAGCTGTGATGAGAGTATAGTTACTGAGCATAAAATAATTTTTACATAATGGCAACTACATGTCTCACCAACTTAAGCCTTTTTCCCAGTACTATTTTTTATTTTTATGATTAGATAAGCCAATTCCTTGATTTAAACGAGATTTGAAAATGTTATTTTTAAATTTTATTAAAATGCCTGAAGTCAATTATAAAATTTGATAAAATCTGGTAATTATTTGACTACAAAGGTCTGTCTGCCCCAGATGTTACAACTATGGGATGATCAAACCTCAGTCACATCATTCCAAGCTGAGAATAAAACTTTTGGACTGGCTTTAGTGTTCTCCAAATTATCTTGGCCTTGTGTACATGCAACAAGAATCCTCTTGACTTGTTCAGGAGTTAGACATTTAGGAATTCAATGATTTTAAAAGTTTCTGGAATGGTAATGCTGGGAGTCTATACATCAGAAAAATTCAAGGGGCAGGAGAAATTATTGTGTCGTTCACTGGGACACATGCACCCCATGTGCTGATGTTGGGATTGATGTCAATTCTGACACTGACAGTGAATTCCCAAGGTTTTTGCTGCACCCACCAGAAAAGCAGGACCCAGACAAGTTTGATCAGTAGGCTGCAAATAAAACATCCAGGGAGGGAATGTTTTGGTCTTTTAGCAAGTGACTAAAAGGAACAAAACCAAATCAGCTGTCAATGCAGCCAAGGGAAACTGGGAGCAAGAAAAACTGGCTGCAAACTGGGTTTGCCTATTTTAACCACTCAGGTATGTAATTTCAGACCTTGGAGATTTCCTTCTTCACAATTATCACTGACTCCAGGCTGAGAACATTTTTAGGGTGAAAGGAAAGCAGATGGCAATAAATCAGAAGAGAACTGTTCCACTTCCTGTCTCTTCTGCTTTATGGATGACTGTTTACAGGTACATGGGCATTTGTTTGAAACCAGAATTTTGCTGCCACTGGCCATTTTTTTTTTCCTTTTTCTGTCTCCTAATTCCATACTTTGTCACCTCAAACTCTTAAACCTATAAGCGATTTACGGCGGCTCTTCAAAGGAGCTTGATGAAAACATTTTGCCTCACCACCAATCTTTCTCCAGCTATTTATTTCGCTTGCAAAAGCAAAGAAAGCCCCAAATGAACCACAAAAAGCCATTGCTTTACCTGGAGCCAGAGCTTGTCGTGCTGTGACCACTTTCCCCCGGCGATGCACTGGAAGGTGGCGTTCTGCCCCACGTTCACCTCCACGTTCTGCAGCCGCAGGAAATGAGGGGCTTTTCCTGACAAAAGAGGCAGAGGATTGTAGCCATGATATTTCCTGAAAAATCCTTTCTTTAAGATTTTTTTCTCCTGACAAGCTAAGAGGCCTCAGGAACAAAATTATTATCTGCTGCTGTGGAATGCAACAGATGGATCTGTGATTGGCTCATGTTGGTTATTTCTAATTAATGGCCGATCACAGTCAGCTGGCTTGGACTCTCTGTCTGAGACACAAACCTTTGTTATCATTCTTTCTTTTTTCTATTCTTAGCCAGCCTTCTGATGAAATCCTTTCTTCTATTCTTTTAGTATAGTTTTAATATAATATATATCATAAAATAATAAATCAAGCCTTCTGAAACATGGAGTCAGATGCTCGTCTCTTCCCTCATCCAGAAACCCCTGTGAACACGGTCACAGAGGATGGCAATGGTAGAGCCAGGCAGGAACCACCCCTGCAGCGCCCACCCAAACACCCAGCAAAGCCTTTGCAACAGTGGCTTTGCAAAACAAAGCTGCCCTTGGGTGTTGAACTGCTCCCTGGAGGGAGAAGTGGTGATGGGGCTGGGAAAAGGTGGCCTGGCACCTCTGAAAATACAGATTTGGATCAAATCACAAGTTCATGGTCACTGGCACAATTTCTTATTGCCTGCTATAAAGAGTAATTGAGTCATCTCTTTTCTTCAGAAAACTATGTTTCTAAAAAGGTCAAAAAAAGTCAAATGCTTTTGTGCTTGTCAAGCATGACTGACCCAAACCCCATTTTCACATGAGTCTTTTATTCTTTTTCTTTTCTTGACTATCAAATACGTCCTAGACCTTTAGAATAATGCTTCATCAATATCAAATCAGATATTAAATGAAATATTCATTTAACTGACGGTATTGTATCACTGGTTTAGTTGAAGATCACTGATATCAATGTTTTGCTGACACTAAATTCAGCATTAGCTCAAAATTAAACCAGTGATATTAAAAATGCAGACATCGGGGTTTTTTCACAAAGAAACTAGATGAGAGGATTATCTTTTGGATTAAATATCAGACTGAGTTATGAGTCTATTAAACTAAAAGAATAAACAAGATTATACAAGCAAATGCAACACCTTTAAGTGAACTATTTTCTTGCAGAAAAAGGTTTGTGCATCAGTTGAAAAATTTTAGCATGATACTCTGAAAAAGCACCTAAAAAGGTCAGTGTTTTTCAACAATATCTGCACATTTTCTAGTCTGATTAGACACTGAAATACATAATTTCAGAGGACAATATAACCTCTCTTCTGTTGGAGAAAACAGCTTTAAAGGGAAGTGGGCATCTGTGGCCGTGCATGGGTGAAACTTGATGTACAAGAGTTTGACACATGAACAGAGAACACGTGTTCGTACACCATGTCAGATGTTTTTATCTGCTCCTGTTCCCCGTCCAGCACACAGCTCACTGACAGCTCCTGAAGGACAGGGACTCTGCACCCTCCTGCTTTCTGGGCAGCAGTGGTTTGCATCAAGGTTTACTGGTGAACTCCCTCTGGGTGACATTCAGAACGTTCTACAGGGTATTTCAGGATAATTCTAATATTTGTGCCTGCAGTGTAAAGTGATGTAATTCAGCTCCAAAGCTGTGGAGTCCCATCAATACCTACATCCTGGTCCTTGGGTCCGCCCAGCCTCTGGAGAAAGATGTGCTGTGATGGCAAGGACTCATTCACACAGAGCCAATGAGCTTTTAGCATAAGAAAAATGCATATTCCAGTGTATTGTTTCACAGGACAAAGGAAAACATGAGGCAGCACCAGCAATACATTTATTTTTCTGTACTACTGTGTCATTAGGGGCATTTCACTGCTTTTTGCTGACTGGTTTGCCTGCCTTTGTCATCTGTGAAGGTAAAGCAGAAATGAAGAAATAAGACCAATGATTTCAGTAACCTCCAGGGTCACCAGGAACTTCACTGCCCCCGTGTTTTGATTTACAACAATTGTAAAAGGAATCTGAGGGGCAAAGGCTGTACAAGGAAGGAACACGTGGGTGACATTCACCCTGGTGACTGACACTGCTGCACAACAAAAGCAGCACTGGGAACCAGACAGGAGCAGCACTTACAGAGACTGCAGAGAACTTCAGCTTGCAATGAGCTCTGTATGCTGGGGGTTACAAACAGATTGAAAAAAACCCCAACCAACCAAATCTGTCTCAGACATTTTGTTGCTGAGTCACCAAGAATGCATTTAATTTTAACAAGGACCTGTATATACTTGAAGAAATGGATTCAAAATCAGTTTGCTTAATTAAGCAGGGATACAACACAGCATCCTGCCTAACTGCTTTAAATCCCATCATTTTCTTGTTGAGGCTCTGCCCCAGGGTTTGTTTAGTGGCCTCTATCCCAGCGAAGGGGCCGGCAATCACCCAACACACTGTGGAAGGCACAGACCATTTGGGGATTTGTCTGGATGCTGCCAGATATCAGCAACATCTGGTTAATACAGACTGTAAGTATTCCTTAATGAAGTAAATGCACCCAAAGGCCTGAGCAATGAGCACATGGTAAATACAAATATAATTTACTTAAGCAGCAATTAAGCATACTGCAGTTATCAGAAATGTCCTGTTAAACTTGTTAAACTTGAGCAGAGCCATGTCTGTCACATTGAATGGCAGATGTTCTTTGACATTCTGATCACAGCAAATACAGTTGATTTCACTCCATCTATAAGATCCATCATTTTTTTGTGAGCAGCTGTCACTGACTCACTGAAACCATGAGCCAGAAAGAGGGGCTGTTAAAAAAGATCTTTACATGGAACTGTACATTACATCCATAAAATACGCAAAGTCCTTTACCCACTGAAGGTAGGTAAAGGAACCAAACAAGTTCAGACTCAAAGACTGAGGCACAATGTTTTTTAAACATAAAAAAGTAAATAAATGTCAGCTTATTGTTGTGTCTGCAAAAGAAGAAATGCAGCACTAACATTTTTGAATAGTGTAATGAACCTGCATTAGTTTCTACTCCTGTATAAGTGCAGTGTCTGAATAAGATTAATTTTTAATCTCTGCACAGCTTTCTGAGCAGATCTAATGCATTGAAACCAACCAACCTTTGGGACAGGCTTCTTACCAAAGGAAACACTGAAACAATTTTTGTTTAGTTGTTCTTTTCAAAAGTTATTTTGAGAAGCATTTTAGATTGTTCTCTACAGCAATAAGATTAAAAAAAATAAAACCATCAGTTTATTAGCAAGTAAAGAAGAGAGAATTCCACTAGCTATAAACTGAGAGCAGCTTTGCCTTTTGTACAATTTGCAAAAGTAGGAAATTAAGCAAGGCTGACTGTCCTTAGGGGTCTTGGAGGGAGACAAGACATTTCAGTGCAGACCCAGCTGGGAAAATCTCTCCTTTAGACACAAACTGTGGCCTACACCATGCTGGTACAGTCAGAAAAATAAAGAGTGCTCACTGCAGGGATGGGCGAGGACTCTGACTTCATCCACAGCTATGTACCCAGGGTGTCCTTTCAATGAGACAGACTCAAATATCACCTGAAATACAAAAGAAAAAAAATTCTGAGAAAAGAACATTTGCATCAATAATTTCAGCAGTCGCCGCATTCTGCTGTTATTCCAAGTCTGAGTCATTCAAGGCATTTTATTAACAATGAAGGGATACCAGGGTAATTCAGTGTGTGAGTGCAATACCAAATCTGTTGGGAAAGCAAAACAAAGGATTAGAGCAACATTCAATAGGATTAAAGACAGCTCTGTGCATCTCTGATTTGGAAAAGCAATAAGTGCCCTGGGCATATGCACACACCTATATTCTCTTAAGCACCAGTCCAAGAACATTAGGTGGATAATAATTTGCTATCTTGCTCTCAGTATGCCTTGGAAAATTGGGGAAAGCACTACATGAGTCAGAATTCTCTTCCTGAATTAGTGTCAATGCATTCTAGTCATTTGCAACTTGTAAAATTCACTACTAGAACACAGAGTTAACTATTTAAAACCAGTTTTCAACAGTTCTTTTTGTTCTAAATAAGAGCTGGCATTCCCAGCCTGTCACTGTTCAGCCTCTTCTTTATCTCTTTATCTCCTTCATCAAAAGATTGAATACAGTAAAAGGTTCAACTGTCCAAATATTGCCCTGGATGCAAATTGACCAGAAATATCCTTTCTAACTGCAGAACTGCTGATGTTCATTTTTCTTTGCATTTGGGCTTCCAGAACATGGTTTCTTATGTTTTCATGACTTCCTAACATCTCTTCCCCCAATTCAAAACACAGCCAGAGGTGAGATCTGAAATACATCCATAAGGAAAAAAAGGCATAAAAAAGGCAAAGACAAGCTAAGACAAGCTCAGGTGCTAATAATATGCAGAAACAAAGTTCTCCTCCAGAGGGGACTGGACAACAATTAGGCTGCCCAGGAAGAAGCAAGCCACTGGAAGATAAAGTAATCCAAAAACCATTAGCAAGTGTTTTGTGTTATCAAGGTCCTTGATAGGCTTTTTAGGGACTGTATAAAATAAGAGTATAAAATAGGAGTCTTTATCATGGAAATTATAATTACTTTAGCAATTAAATATCATTCATTATAAAAATTACATTTACTGGGAAGGTCATGCAAGGCTCCACTGCAACTCCCTTCAGACCTGAATTCAAGTGCAACATTTCAGCTACAAAATCTTATTTTGGTTTTACATTTGTGAAAAGTCATGAGCCACAACAAAGAAATTCTCAATTATCTGCAAGTCAAGAACTTGATAAGTTCTCCAAGGCACTGGCATCAGTTATGAGTGGATGGCAAAAGTAAGTGCCAATACACAGAGAATTGGCTTTGCTTAATTACCAACATGTGCAGGGTCTTTAATACAGCACAATCTAATTCTTTAATAACCAACTCAGCCTCTAAAAAATCCCTGTCCATTGCTGCAGACTTCACTGAATAGAGGACTCCTCTCAATTCAGGCAATATTGTTTGACTTTTTTATTCTGTTCTGCTTTACACTCAGATATTCCCAGCCCTTTCCCAGTTCAAAACTGACACATTATTGTCCTTATGTGTACTTTGAAGCATCTCATCCCTATCAAAGTGAGAAGCATGGAAGCACCTAGACTTTCCTGAAAAGTGGGAATTGAGCCCCAACATGGGGAAAAGGCAGGAATAAATGTTTATGGGGCCCATTTCTGCAAATCTCATGCTCAGAGTCATGCATGTCCTTTTCAATCCAGTTGGAAACGCAGCATGGTGGCTGAGACATGCCATGCTTTGTAATTCATAATGCTTTGCATTTAAAGAACTCCACAGAAATTAATACAGATGACAAAACACAAAGCTTCACTCTTAAAAAAGCATTCTTCAATGCTCCTGAGGTCTGCAAACACAAAAAGTCATTTCATGTTTCCTTCCCACTGAACAAGCCCCCGTTGCAGCTGTGATTTACCAACAATGTCTGTGTTAGCAGCCTAGCCCAGCTCATCTGTTGTGCTACAACACTTTTCTCCAGGCATGGATCAATAACATTCCTTGCTATACATCAAAAAAACACCTTCCTGGCAGGCTCTAGTGCTGCCCTTGGTGCATTCTGGGACTGAGTTCATCCTTATGGCAAGCAGTAATTCAAGATTACACGTATTACCTTTCTCCAAGAACCATTAGAGCTTTTTCTCGCTACGCTGGAAAACATTTGCAGGCTGAGAATCCAAGTACAAGTAACTCCAGGGTAGACATGATAAATCTCCCCATGTTTTCCGCCTCAGCTAAGTGCTTCTGCAGCCAGATGACTCCTGTGACCCCTGCACAGACCTAAAACACAACCTCTGGCAGCTGCTTTGGATCCCAGTTTTCCTCTAGCTGCATCTCCAAAGTTCAAAGTACTCAACAAAGCGTCAGACCAGGGCAGAGAGCTTCAGATTGTTCCGCCTGGCTGAATTTTTGGTGCACACCCCAGTCCAGAATGGTGTGGTTTCTGTGCATTAGGAGGATAATTGACATTTTGCCTGATGCAGAGTTCAATATTTAGGGAAAATGATGGTTTTGCATGGTCTTTTCAAAATATAGAACCGGCTGTCAGGCTTCTTGTGTGCAGAGAGTTCTCCAGGGATGCAATTTTGATTTAAAGCTGACAAAGAAATGGCAAGTGTGAGGGTGGGCAGGCCCTGGCAGTGCCCAAGGCCAGGCTGGACGGGGCTGGGAGCACCCTGGGATGGTGGAAGGTGTCCCTGCCATGGCAGGGGTTGGAATGAGATGATTTTTGAGGTCCCTTCTAACCCAAGCCCTCCAAGAATTTTATTAAATAACACTGCAATGGCACATTATAGATCATGAGTGTGAAAAACAAGACACTTCTCAAGCAGCAGCACACCCAAGTTTTGTCATCCTCCCACCTCTGGACTTATTTAGGCAGAAGTGTTACTTTAGGCTGGCAAATACCAATAATTTTCCTCTTCAATTTTTCAAGCTTCCAGTTCTCTTTTTTTCTTTTTATTTTTTCTTAAACCTTGCTTAAATGTAGAAAGTCACAGGACTACAGACCACCAACAAGGTGATTTATAAAACCAGAGGCTGAAATCAGTCTACTAGACCCCCATAATATCCAGGACAGTCTCAAATTTTAAAAGCCATCCTTAAGGAACAAAAATACAAGGATGACCAGAAGGAAACATCACTCTCACTCATCACAAATCTAAAAAGAAGCCCCTTGCATTTTCTAGGAAGGAACTACTCCTGGGCAGGTACTGCTGCCTTCCAATCCATTCGGTTTTGTGCTTCAGCAGAAAATTCTTGTTTGATTTAAAGGATTCTTTTGCTCAAGAAAAGCAAACTTGACCTGCCAAAGTACTTGTAAAAGACCTAAGTGAGGCTCAGGAAGCCTCCTATTGATATATCTGAGAGCAGGATCCCTCTTAGTGTGAGATCAGACTGCCTTTTGCAGGTTTTTCAAGCACCGATTTTCTGGGTGAAAGATCATTTCTGTTATCTCTGTGGAGCACCAAGGATGAAGCAAATTCTGCTTCATGCTCAGGATCATGTTAATATGAACGGAGTAGGAGCACTCCAGCGTGCCTTCAGAACAGTCACAAGTTGTGCACTGCCCTTAAAACACCATTTTCCACACATTTGCATCTCTTTATCCTTCCCTCTCGCCCGCCTGGTGCACTCTGTGGATTCTGCTGGTATCCACAGCTCTTTCAGAGGCAGAACATTAAAGCATCTTCCTCCAGCTCAGATTTTACAGACCTCCTACCCAGTTATTAGAAGCAAGAAAAAGAGAGGCTTTTCTACCTGCTGCTTTTTATACACAGACTATTTGCTGCCTTTTCATAGTTCATTCTATCCCTGTGCCTGTCTCACTCATGGCTTTTATTAGTATCACATGGACATCAAATCTCCTGCAAGGTTTAGGATGCAATTACCTCCCAGGCTTTTTTTTTTTTTTTTTGTGGTGTGTGTCTTGAATATAAAACAAGACAAAAGTACCCCTTCAACCAATAAAAAGCAGTATGTGAGTCCATTCTGTGTGGATAATCTAACTGAAATTAAAACAGTGGCTGCAAAGTTGCCACATGAAGTTTGAAGCAGACAACTAATAAGTTGGTGTAAAACTAATATAACCAAAAAATAGCATAGCCATTAAATTCCTTGGCTTTGTCCTTGTCTAAAAAAAAATTTATCTTCTAACAGAATAAATAAAGCTGTGCTAGAAAGAGGAGGAGCTGAGGATCTAGTGAAGAATATCCACATGTGATACTGTGGTACAGCAATTTATTAGTACCTTATGTCCTTACACCCTTCGTATGGGCACAAGATGCAAAGCCAAGTCAAAAAATGTTCCTTCCTATGGAACCAAGGTCCAAAAATAATCCAGGGAGATTTTATACAGAGTACAGACACACATACAGAAACTGTTCTGTTTGCAGTCACACAGTGCCATGGAAAGTGCCAATACAAGTGGCAATTTCACCACAAGTGGGTCTTGTCAATAATTGCCTCCCATCCATCAGTCTGGGGCCTGCCAACAACCAAAAAAAAAGTGAGGAGGAAAGAAATATGTCAAGCTGCCTACATATCCACTATAGGTGAATTCATTCTGAAAAGGAAAATTCAGGGAGGGAGGTGTCGATTTTCAAAACTAACAATAGACATTGTGGAGAGAGAGAGGGCAAAAATATTACAAACCCCTACCTGGTAAAAATGTGGCCAGAAGGTGCTGATGGCCAGCTCTGCCTTCACCCAGCCCTCAGTCACCACTCCTGACACGTTCCAGATGGGGTTGCCCTGGGGGCCCCCGTTGACCTTGACGTAGACGTTGAGGGAGCCGGGGCTGGAGCGGTCGCGGCTGGCCAGGTAATAGTGGAAGTCGATGCAGTGGGTGTCATTCTCCTTCAGAGTGGGCAGCAGCAGGTGAGCTTTCTGCCCTGATGCTCTCCCAGAGCTGTTCACCATCATGAAGGAGCCTGCAGAGCAAAGGAAGAGGAGAACAGAGTGGGATTTGTTGCATTTTTTGGTGTAAACAGCTCCGTTTGAAAAGTCAGCCTTTTACCACCCACAAAACAAACCTTCCTCTGAGGGAAGCAGCTGTTTGGTGCCAGTTGTTAGGGAGAGAAAGGATATTAAAATTGCAGGGTATATACACCAGTAGATTCAGGGCTAGCTAGAACCACTTTAATTAAATAACTTGCAAATCAAAAATAGAAATGCTGGCTTGCTTGTATTATTTTATCACCTTGCAATCACACAGTCGCTCTGAACAAAAGCACATTCCCACTTCAAGCAACAACCAGGTTCTGCTGCACACCATGCCCCAAAGGCACATTCAATACAGGGAACAAGTGACAAGATGAGAGGAAACAGCCTCAAGTTGCATCAGGGGAGGTTTAGATTGGGTATTAGGAAAAAATTCTTCATGGGAAGTGTTGGAAAGCACTGGAACAGACTGAGGAGTCACCATCCCTGGAAGGGTTCAAGAAATGTGTGTATGGGCTGCTTGAGGATGTGGTTTAGTGGTTTGGTGGTGTTTGGTTGATGGTTGGATTTGATGATCTACAGAAGTAATTTCCAACCTTAACAATTCTATGATTCAACACAAAAACTAAAACAGAGCAAGCTCTCAGCTGATATTTGCCTGCATCAACCAACACCTTTCATTCCAGTCCACATTTGTGAACCCTGGCACCTGAATATTTGAAGGTCATGTTAAGAAAACCCCAATTTTCAAAGCCCAGCCAAGTGAGGGTTGTTGACAGAACAGCAACATCTTTACTTGTGATAATGCAACAGGACAATAATTCATGTGGGAGGGAAGGGTAGGCTGAATTTAGGGAGGGAAATGTATACAGAGGCAATTTATGAGTTTGTTAACCTGGAAGTCTGCATCATGTTAACTGTGGCACTCGATGTTGAACTCGCATTTGGTTTCATCAAGCAGTTATTTCATAGCACATTGTGTCTCCACTCATCTCCTCACAGATGCATCAAGGTGACAAATGTCAGCAATAAGGAAGAACATGATGAGAGTTATTTGATTCAGTTCTGGTTACAGGATCTCCTTTATGTGGGTGCAGACACTCACACTCAGAAAGAACTAAAGAAAACACCGTGATGGGGCAGGGGGAATCTGTTTGTCAGCAGCCAGGCACGGTAATTTTTAATCAAACACAGCCCTCTTGACACCCCTGGCTCTGATGCTGCTGCCAAGCCACACCACAGATGTGTTTGTGTGCTGGCCTCTTGCAGTTCACAGAAGATTGAGTTTGAAAACCCTGCCTCACTTCTGACCTATTGACTTTCCCTTTTCCTCACCATAGCAGGGGACTCAGATGAGCCAGGCAAACATTTGGATCAATTCTGTGCTGTGAACAGCCATATATTATGAATTTTTAACAGCTACAAGCAACTTTTTCTCAGAAAAAAATGTCCCCCCTGTGTTTATGTGATATATATTCATTTTGTAAAGGACCAACAGGAGGAAGTCAATTAAAAAAAAAATTAATAAAGTTACACACTCTAAAGATCTTGGAAAATTCCAGTGCAATGCAAGCATAGCTGGGGAACAGGAAGAGACTCTAAGAAAATTTATAAGCAAGATGGTCTCTGGCAATGCTGCCTTTCAGTGGAAAAGAAGGAAAAACAAAAAACAAAATGGTCCCAAATCAAGAAATTCCAGATTCTCAGAAAGAACTTGGAGAAATGTTAGAGCTGAATCCAAACATCCTGGTTTCTGTCTGAAAATTAGGATCCTGACAAATGCCCATTGCTGATGTAACTCTGCCTCCAGCCAACCATAAAATCCTCTTATTCAGCATGTAATGTATACACACCACTCTTAAAAATCTACTCAAACTAAACTTTTGAGGAAGAAATTTTTGACATTTGGGTTCAGTTCCTGTGAGCTGAGAACATTTATTTTCAGCAAGCTCAGGAGCCAGCAGGCCTGGAGAGGCAGCACAGGCTGTCAGCTGAGGGAGCAGCCTGGGAGCCTGACCCAGCCAGGCTTGAGTGGGACAGCCAGACCCACCAGGGCTGCAGCCAGGCTGGGAGAGCTGGGAGCGTTCGCCTGGAGAAGAGAAGGTTCCAGAGAGACCTTGGAGCCCCTTCCGGTGCCTAAAGGGGCTCCAGGAGAGCTGGAGAGTGAGACATAAATTTTAAAGAATTTAGGGATTTTATAGGAGCTGAGGTTTTAGTAAGGGCTAAGCTTTATTGGAGTTAATTAAAATAAATGGATAGGCCTTGATGAAGTTAAGAATTAGTAGTTAACTAATAATTGGTTGCTTGTCAACACAATGTTTGGTTAGCTGGGTTTGTAATGAGGAATATAGAAACTGATAAACAGCTTTTAGGAACATAAGGCAATTGTGGCCTCCTCTGTTCTGAAACCAATTGAAGACAGGAATGGGAGTTCTACCAAGGGTTCATTTGTCATATTTGCATTGAAAAGGTAGAAAGGTCAGAACGAGGAAGACTTCATTTACTTCCTCATTTTGAGACCCCTCCCCACGAAAAGGACCACCAACCCATTTCAAGGAACAAACTATGCATGCTTAATGGCCTTTGAACTAGTTACCATACCAAGCTGGGAATGGGATGTACCAAAGTTATGAATATGCATTTGTATTTTGGGTATCCAATACTTGTATAGATAAAAGGACTCTGTAACCACCTCCAAATTGTGGTGTGTATTTGGGAGTTATCCCACAATAAACACACACTTTCTAACTCTAAACTGTTAGAGAGTTTTTGTCCGTCACAGTTGGATATTGGTACTAGATCAACATCCATAATTTTAACAAATCAAGAGGAACGTGGGACATGGGATGAAGGGACAGGGTAAGAGGGAATGGCTTTAAGCTGAAGGAGGGGAGATTTAGATTGGAAATTGGGAAGGAATTCCTCCCTGTGAGGGTGGGCAGGCCCTGGCACAGGTGCCCAGAGCAGCTGTGGCTGCCCCTGGATCCCTGGCAGTGCCCAAGGCCAGGCTGGACAGGGCTGGGAGCACCCTGGGACAGTGGAAGGTGTCCCAGGGACTGAATTGGCTTTAAGGTCCCTCCCAAGCCAACCCACTGTGGGATTCCAGGATCTCTGCCAGTACAGAGTTGCAAGAACCACTCTTCTGCAGAGAATTTGGGAGGGAAGACACTGTGAAACCACTGAGCAAGGGTGGCGAGGTCTGCAGGAGTCCAGCAGCTGCTGTGAAAGGCTCTGCCCAAGGCATTTCAGAGCCACTGTAGCACAGTGCAGACATATTCTCCATGTGCCAGATCCCACCCTGGAGGAGGCAGGTGCAGCCCAGAATCACTCCAAGGGCAGCAGAGCTCCTGTGCATTCACAAGGGTTTTGACCAAGGGCCTCCCACCTGGGGAGGCACCCAGGAAAAGGGATTTTTACACCATAATTGATTGCACAGCATTCCACTTCTGGTCATGCCTCTCAACTTTTCTCTTTTTAATTTGGATAGTATGTGAATTATCCTGCCCTAAAGAACTGCTCTGATCTGTGCTGTGTCTAACACAATGCAGCCCTGAACTGCACTGGGGGAGGGAAGTGCTCCAATGGCAGCAAAAGTTAGGGAGTATTTCACTTTTACAGATCCATACATAAAAATAACAAGCTTTCCTCTGGGAGAAAAAACATCAGCTTTTATAAAAAAGTTTCCAAGCAATAATTACAATTTTATTTTTTGCCACCCACAAAATAATGAATCACAAGCTATTCATGGCCTTTTGTGCAAGTGCTGACAGTTCTGGGGAGAGTGGGGAACCTGAATCCAGCAACTGACAGCACCAACAAGAAGAATACCTATCCACCAAAAAGCACTTATCAAAACAATTTGCCTTAATTACTAAAAAAATAACTTGCAAACAATTGTCATGGATAAATTATTCCCAGCTTCCTATTTATAACATCTGATTTTGTTTAATACAGTGTGTGTAGAGATACAGGAGGAAATCCTATAAGAAACACAACTTTCTCAAGAAAAGTCCTGATAAGAGGTATTATTTTATGACAGTGGAAAAGATGAAAAATATCCACTTCGAGAGCCATCTCTGCCAGAGAAAAGAACTCAGACCTTGTTTAAAGGGATTTGTTCCCTAGGAACTCTGCCACAGTTCCTTTCTTTCTGCAGAGCTTTGCAGTGGCAGCTTCCCCCACAAACCCGTCCCTGAGATACCCCAGACACAGCTCACCCCCCAGGATCCAGAGAAAATCCTCAAGCCCGGCCATCCTAGGGACTGAAAACTTGTAATTCCATCAGGGTAATCACTGATATAAATAATAAATGAATTCTAGATATATATAAAATATTATATATTTTTATATATTATAAATATAGAAATACAATAATATTTAATATAAAAGTCAACTGTTAATAAATGATACCCAATATCCTATAAATAGACTCCAAATAGACTTTTTTATTTTTCTACTGTGAACTTGAACAGGTATCCTGTCCTCCAGGACCTTCACAAAGTTGCTTTGCATGCTCCAAGATCAACAGATGAGATCCACTCTCCTATTTACAAATTTTCAAATTTGTCTGTGGAACTTGTGTGGGCAAGATCCATCACTTAGGAGTAGGTGAGAGATCATGAAAACAGCTCCCACCAGGAGAAAATAAATAAAAGACAAGCCAGCCTTTTAAAGACAAATGTGGTTTTCCTCATTATCCTTAATGAAAATTGACATGTTGTGATTTAGGGTCTGACAGCCTTCTTTAGGCTGAGCACAGAGCTGAAGCTGATGGGACTTATTCCCAATTTATAGGCCTATATGTGCAAATAAAAGAGATACAATCTGCTCTGGCACCAACAAATCACTTGTCACAGTTTCCACTCCTACAAAGGACTAAGGAATGAATTAACATGTCACAAATGGAAATTATTGACTAATAGATGACTGAAAGCCTCCTGAATGTCTCCAGGCAAGAATATGAATAAAACAAAAGGTATCTTGGAGAAACCCTTGCTTAGACTGTTGCATATCCAATTGGGGAAAAAAGAAACAAAAAATATCATTGAGTTTCATTGTTTTGCTTAGTTCCTTACAAAAGTTCAAGTTTCCAATACTACACTAAAGTGAAAAAAAAAATGAAATTCGGATGAAAAAATTAACTATGCTGGATAAAAGTTCTTTTTTATGTTCATTTGACAGAAAATTATAAGCTCATTCAAGCAAATTGAGCATAAGGTCAATTAAACATGGTGTTCTTGGATCAACAGGTTAAATTAATTAATATCTTGCTGGTTTTATCCTGACTATGTAAAAATGAATGTGTTATGCCCAGATCAGTCAGAAGCAAGAAGGACGAGGAGACTGTAAATAAATTAATTTTCAAAATTCCTTTCCAACGGCAGGAACATAAAACGCCACTCTCTCCTAGTTATTAAACATACCACTGAAAATTGGGGAATTAAACCATGAAGTGCTCTCTAGCTGGCCATAAATTTCAATTTTTCCCCTGCTTGGTGGATAATGATGCCTTGATAAGCGTCCTATTATTGATGCATCTGCAGCCCAGCTCCTGTTTGCGGAGCCGAAACGCCGCTCCGCAGCAGATGGTGGCTATTGTGTTTACACATCAGCACTTTATGTTTGCCTTCTCTCACGTCTGCAGTGAAGAGAAGGCCGTAATTGAGTTTTTAATGGCTTTGCACATTGTTCATTAAGTTTACACGAGTGTGGCTCTGACAAATGACAGCTGAAGGAACGAGGAGCCGCCGGCAGCGCCCGGCAGACCTGGGCTGGTGCTGTCTCACTGCTGGCTTTGAAGAGCTGAGCTGCTTCAAAAGTCAAATTACAGCAAGCAGGAAAAGACTTGAAAAAGAAGCTGTCAAAATGGTCTGCTGCAAAATGGGCCTTCTAAAAGCCTGAGCACCAAACCCAGGTGTACGGTGTTGTTTTAAAGAGCAGACTCTTCCTGACATAAAGATACAGGTTTGCAGCAGGTGCACCAGCCTGTTTTCAGACACAGTTGTGTTTATTGCCAGAGAACAACTCTATCTCCCAGAAAGTGAGTCTGACACCCGTCCTTGTTAAGGCAGAACAAAGCAACATGGGATAATCTGGGCTGAAGGGGCCTCAGGCCAAGCCCCTGCTCAAAGCAGCATCAGCCCTGAGCTTACCACTGAGCCTTCCACACCTCCCCAGAGGATTGCCCATCCCCTCTGGAAAACCTCCTCCGCTGCTTGACTACCCTCATATTTTTCCCCTTTTTATTCAGTCCACAACCCCTCATTTCCAGTTAGATGCTCTGTCTCTCATCCTCCAGGCACCTGCTGCAGTACAAACTAACTCAGTGCTCCTGATCCCCTCCTGGTAGGAAAGGATTTGTGAGGTGAGGCATTGCTTTGCAGGAGTGCTCTGGCCCTTTCCCAGTATCCCATTCCCAGGGTCACTTCAGTACCTCACACACTGAGACGGAGCATGGGATCCTTTCCCTTTTCCCATCCCTTTATCACAGGGATGGCTGCAGGAGCTCAGATCAGAGCAAGGGGTCTCTCTGAACTACCTTCAAGTCACTCTGAAGGCCACAGAACAGACACTGAACACTTCATCTGTTAAGTATGACAAAATATGTTTGTGGTCAGCATAACAAAATTCCATCTACCTCCACAGCTGGTTTCCAGCAGTAGTATAGCAGCCACTTTAAGCAGAATATAAGAATTCTTCCCAGGGTGCAGTGAAGCAGAATTTACCATTCCAATCTTCTGACAATCAGTAATACAAAGATTTTTTGAAGTCAAGAGCTGCATTAGCCCCATTTATTAATTAGCCACAGAATGATCTTTCTTTCATCATTTTTCTTGAGTCAGGAGTAAGACTCTGTCAATCAGCTCTGGAGTTTGACTATACATTGTACTGGGGAAAATAAATGAATATTTCCATGCACTTTGAGATTCTATAACTTAATTTGTAGTTCTTATTTGATGAAATTTATGATTACCTACCTGCTGCACACTTTCCACATTTTTGCATCTGTTTTTGTATATAACACTGGAAAAAGGCTCAGAAATCTCTTCCACTCACTGATGTACTACAGACAGCAGTGTTTGTACAAACCCAGAAATTCTAAATCTCATAAGCACATCCCTTTTCCATGTATTAGGGCAAAATCAAACCCATGGGGTTTAATTCTTAAATGTGAGTCATACTGAATTAATTTAGCTATGAAATTGTTTGATTCGCTGATAAATATGAATATAAATGGCAATGAGTTCAGTATCATTCATGAGGACAATTCATTCACTTGGGAAATTGTTGGATAAAAAGGAAGAATTTTTTAAAGAGATAGTCTGCTGTTTGTAAAAAGCTTTTCTTCTGGAAATGAATGTTATTCAAAGTATTACGATTTTGGGAGATTTTTGTAAGAAAAATCTTCTCAGAATGAGACTGATCTCTTATTATCCCAAATATTTGCTGTAGATATTTAAAATAAAGATTGTGACATGAACACTTTCCCAGTCCTCCCTGAGAGATTAAGTGTGTGCAAAAGTGGTTCTGCTTTGCCCATTTCCTAAAGGCCTTGGGAAGGGAGAAGCTTGCAGCACCTTTGTTTTATACATAAAATCAAATAATTGGGGACCATGCTCAGAATTAGGAAAAGCAGGTTTCCCACAGGTCCATGACTGCCAGCTGAAGACTTTTCCACTGATTCCATGGCCTGTGTCATGCAGGACTGCTGCATTTCAGTGTGTGCCCAGACACTGCTGCCCATAAAACACGAGTGCTTTGTCATCAACACTGCACTTACAAATGCTGTCCAAAGCCTGAATCGTGGTGACCCACAGGCGCTGAAAGATGCTCACAACCCAGAATTGATGCCTCATGAAAGCCACACCCAAAATGGTCCCAAAATGCACAACTGGTCACAATGTCTCTCCCTTTGATCAGTTCTGCTCCATTTTCACCTTGCAGTTCATTGTCCCATCCCAGCTTTAGCCCCTGCAGTCCCACCCTGCTTGTTTTCTCTCTCCAGCCCACAGTGTTTGTGCTCCTGGGCTGAGATTTGGATCATTTGTCCTTGGTGCCCAGCTGGAGCAGGAATTGTTTTGTGTCCCTGCTCTGTGCACAGAGCTCACCATCCCACAATATGAAGCCGAGACCCGCACACTAAAGCAGCACAGAACCTGGAAAATATAAAAGCTAAAACCTGAGGTATCAGGATTGTCTCCAGCCAAGTGGCAGCCTCCCTTTATCCCCCCCCTGAAGTTAATGCTGAAGAAAGGAGCATCTGCTGCAGAGGCTTCACCAACCTGGAAAGGGAAGATTAAACTATCCCTGAGAGAAGAAACAAGTCTAAAACAAGTCTTCAAAACTGCATCATGGATTACAAAGAAAAAAAATAAATCACATTTTAATGACTTTCTGGTGGCTCAGAGTCACCACACCCTCTTCAACTACAAAATCCATATGGGAGATGATCAAGTGACAAGCCAACAAATGCCTAATTAGCAGGGGGCTTTAAGGGGGATAATGGGATTCCTGCAAGAGGCTGTGAAGTAGGGACTTGGGAAGGACTCCATTTGTTAATGGGATGCTCTTTTAACCTTGCAAGATTATTTAAATCAATAATAAAAATAGCTGTTTCTGTTGTTAAAAGCATTCTTCCAGCAGTGTAACATTTTGTGCAACTTTTGGTCGCATCATTCTGTGGCCTTGACAAGGACAGCCAACGACACAGACTGAGAGATTTGCAATAGAAAGATAAAGTTCAGGACTCAGGTTCTGACTTCATCATTTCCTCAGTGACACAGGTTTTTATTCCTTATTGTCCTGAAGAAAATTCAGCTGAAACATGAAGACAGAATTCTTAAGAATAGCAATGAAAAGCAGCACTTGGGAGAGTGAGAGTGTCCAACACAGAAGAGACAAGAGGACATTTTGAAGCACACGAGGGACTTATTGCCTCAGTTTTTCACCAAGGCATGATCTAGAAGTGCACGAAAACTGACTGTAACACCTCAGAAGTGACAAGGCAGAAAAAAGAAATAATGGCTCTATCTCCATTGCCTGTTTCTGGCCTCAGCTACAGACCAGAGTGGTCTCCAGCAGTCTGTACTCAATATAGAAACCTGTTGGATCCAGTGTGGAAAATCAGCTCAAAAAAATGAATTCTCATTGCCGTGGACACAAACACAGCAATGATGCCTCACTGCACTTCCAGCCATTTGTTCTAAAGACATTTGTTGAGTCAGTGAGCTCCTGGAGGCATTGACATCGAACATTTCTAGTCTATAACAAGCACTGCACAGTTTATCACAAAGATTCATGACAACATTTCTCACTTCAGTGGTGCAAGGTGATCAGCATGGCTTTCCACCTGCATCTCTAGAGCACAGTCCTTTCCTCAAAAATCACCACAGAGAGCTGCAGCTAGAATAGCATCACAACTCCAATCACATTTTCCTCTCCCCAACAAACTCACATTTTTATTTACAACACAAATCATTGTCCATGAGAATTCAGGAGAACACCTCTGCTCTACAGCTACGGCCATGTGGCAGCTGTTCTGTGTATCAGAGAATCCCAGAATGATTTGGGTTGGAAGGAACCTTAAAAAACATTTAATTCCACATTCTTGCCATGGGCAGGGACCCCTTCCACTATCCCAGGTTGCTCCAAGCCCTGTTCAGCCTGGCCTTGGACACTTCCAGGGATGGGGTGTCCACATGCACAACCTATCTCATGCTTCTCTCTAGAGTCCACTGCTATTTCTAGAATTTTCCTCCCACATTTTATAAACTTTTCTGTAATAAAAGCCCAACTGCCACAGCTGAGAGCCTGGGTTCACTGAGGAGCAGAAACTTATGTGTGCTGTAGAATCAGAAACAATTCTATAAATCTCAGCAGTGAAAACCCTTTTTAATAGACTCATTGTCAGCATTCACTGTTCCTAAGGTCACTGCAGTAGTTTCCTTCAACAGTGTCCTTATTCTATTATTTACAAGCATGGTATAAATTGTTTGGCAGGGATATTTAAAAAAAGAGTCCATTAACAATGGAGTTACACCAGTCTATCAGGTAATGGCATTTGTAATAAAAACCATACAATTCTCTGTAAACAACAGTCAAGAATTCTCTGCAAATTTAATTTTGTTATGTGATTATCCTTCAAAACTGATGAAAATGTACACTAAACCTTGCAAACTGAAGAAGTTTATTTGCTTTTCATTTCTAGTAGCCTGACAGCTACTTATCCTACCTACAATCACTAACTTACCACTTCGGTAAAATAGAGGCAAGTGATTTAAACAGCTAATAACGTTTATGTAATTAAATGGGCAAGTAAAAAATAGGGGTAATAGCCATTATCCGACATCATATCTTCATTTAATGGCATCAAAATTCCTGTTCTTAACACCCAAGAGCTTTATTGCAGCTGAACCTTGAAAGTGAAGTCCCAGAGACATTGTGGGGACCGGAGTCACCACCTCTGCTCAAGGGCTCTCCCACAGATGTTGCTCAAGAAGGCTCAGGATTCAGCAGAATTCACCATCCCCTCCTCACCTGATTTAACCTGGGGCATAACCTGCTGCCAAATGCACCTCTCTCTCTCAATACCAACGGGAGAGGAGCTCAGAGGAAATGGTCAGTGCTTTTTGTTGAGCAAGTAATTGCTACTTATCCTATGTGCCTCAGCTTTGTATTCAAACACAGCGCTTATTTTAAAAATTAAATTCTGTATCCTGTCAAAACCCTCTGGTTAAAAATAAAAATCTCTCCAACCAGGTGGATACAGATGCAAAGAACACATGTTTTAGGTTGGTGACTACAAGCAACTGAATAATTAAATCACTGCATCTCAGCCACTGCAACATCAGCTCTGCTTGGAGGGGGCAGCAAGCCAAAAAAGTCTGTTGTTTCCCAGTGTAAAACCTCTCTCCAGAAACAGGATCTGATATGCTTAAATGTATGTGACATGTACAAAATTTGGCATAAAAAGCCAGGTTTCCAGTGCTCTCTGTCCCATGAAGATCTGGTTTATGTAATGGTGGAAAGACACAGAAAACAACTTCTAATAGCACGTGATTATCCTCACAGACTGCTCTGCATCACCCAGACCCAGTGGCTGATCAATTAAGCCATTACAAATTTAACAAGAGTCCTTTGCCAGGACAGCTTTTGTTCTCAACTTTTATTTTGCGTTGATCTTATTTTCCAACTCGTTTTTTCTCTGAACACATACTTTTATTTTTGCCTAATCCTCTTCCCTAACAACATTTTAAAAGATAAAGGACAGACTAGAAACTCCATTCTGCCTCCTTCTCCCTTCCCAAAGATGCAGCAGCAGTTGGCTGCAGCCTCATGAGTGAGAGGTGCATGGATGAATGGTTCCAGGTTCACAACAAGGAATTACAATTATAATAATAATTCATAATTGCATTTATTTAATTTGGCTACTCTGAAGCCGCTGAGGTTGAATGCTCTCAGGTGGTTACCCTGGTGTTGTTCAAGGTTCTCAGGCTCCAGTCTACTGTGTCTAAAAAAAGCCTCTGTGTCTCCAAAGCCTCGCAAGACCATCAGCTGAGACAGCTCTACCCAGAGCCTCCTGCTCGTGGCAAGTTAATAAACTGTGCTTATCTTCGTGCTGCTGTGGTTAATTAAAACTGACATCAAATCTAAATTGCTGGGCCAGTTGGACCCTAAAGGTTGAACCAACAAGGGCTTTGTGGAAACCACTCTTGAATTGCCTTTGGCATCAGCCAGGCAGCTGCCAGAAGTATTTTGGTGCAAACATCACTTTCCTGGGCAGCACTGAGCTCCACAGCTCAGGCACATATTTATTTTCAATACATTGGGCTCTCTGTTTGCTTAATCATTAAAGACAAATAGCTAAATATATTTTATTACATAATTCTAGAGTATTAGGAGCGGTTTCCATGTCAGCCAGAATTAAATGTCTCATTAGCAGGCATGCAGCTCCATTGCCAGCCAACATTTATGTTCTCTGCAGCTCAGCTAACATTTCCATATGTTTTGTATATGTAACATTTTCTAGGAAACTGCAGAGGGATTATTACCTTTTCTATTTGTGACAGAAAGCACATATTAAATGTAATGCCAAAAGGCAACCAGAGCAAATGATGTCTGAAAAGGAATTGTGTCTTCAATTTTACATAACTCTGCTCTAACCATATGGTCACTTCTGTGTACATCTAAGAAATCAACACTACAGCTCCAAACTCAGAATATGTTAAAGGTCAAAGGCTGAGCTATTTTTTGCACCAAATTTTCAACTTTGATGAGCTTAGTTTCTGAGCACTGGGTGCTGCTGAAGTCACTGCTGCTATTCTGGGAGAGCTGCAGCATAGCCAAGGATGGAATTTGGCAGAGTGGGCTCACAAATAATTAAGGCCATCTCACAAGCCACCACAGAGGATGGCAGCACAACAATTTCTGCAAAGGAGCAGCTCCAAAGTGCCAGAGCAGAGGCTGGTGCAGCCCCAGCGGGGTGTGCTGGCACGGGGGGAAGGAGCCACGGCCAGCCCACACCTTTCCCAGTGCTTAGTGGCAGCTTCAATGGCTCGTGGGTGATGGGATTTTAAGATTAATGGGAGGATGGCGAGTGTGTTGACTTCAAGGCCGGTCCAGGCCAATTCAGTGGTTACTTGAGATAGCAATGGCTGTTCCTAGGAGCAGGCTAATGATGAAGATTAGATTTGCTTGGGGGTTCATTCGCAGGAGAAGGAGTTGAACCATCATTTTCGGGGTATGGGCCCAATAGCTTGTTTAGCTGACCCTACTAGAAAGTAATGTAAAGGAAGTATGGAGGTGTTTGATTCCTCTAGAGTTCGATTCCTGCTTTTCTACGTACTAGGAAATGAGAGGGCTGGTGTACCTCCATGTTCACTTTATCATAGTGACCCTCAGTGTCCAGGCACATTTCCAGTAGGGCCTTAGGTAAGGAGGTAGGCCCAGCTGTGATCACCAGCATTTGCCCATTCCCATGGGAACTAAATTACACCAGATTTTTCTTCTAAACTCACTGTTTGTTTGCCTATCTTAACTCCTGTTAGAACTGCAGCAGCCTAAACAGGGGGGCTGCTACCAGCACCCTCTTTTCCAGGGGATTGTACCATGCAGGGGGACATTGTCCAGCTGAATGGTTCTGACTTATATTTCAAAAAAAAGAGAAAAAGAAATGCCAGCTTGAAGCAGCTCAGTTGCCTACAGTGGCTGATCCTGGTGTTCACAGAAGGTGCCTAAGTCTCTGTGATAACAGGCCAATTTAATCCAAATAGCAGCTATTTCTGCATCAAATGTTTAATTTGGTGACTGGTTCACAACACAGTATTTGTGCCTAAAGAAATCAGAAAACACAGTTATAATTAAAGATTATTAAACTATATCCATCATTACACCAAAGTCTAATCATTAGTTAAGGAAACATCTGATAGCATTGAAACTTGACAAGTATTTTTGCTCAAATAACTTGACACTTGTGTTTAGTAACAAAGCATTTTTTGAGTAGCTTGAAACATGCTGCCTTTGAGCCACTGTATACGTGCCCCAGTTTTAATCAAATAGCCTCAGTACGCTTAAAGGACACATAATTTGCAATATTTTATCATGTTTCATTTCTTGGTCTTTTTGATATTAGGCAGAAACAGGATTACCAGTATCTACAAAGGCTGTTAGTCCCATGTGCTTTTTGAGCTGGATGCCTGTGTAAACATTTTTTACTGAATTGCCCAAAAGTACAGAGAGATTTATTTCCTGTGGACTGCAGTTCATTTAGAAATAAACAGTGTTATGTGCATGTTGTTAAATTTTTATTAGAAATTAATGGTATCTACTGAATCACATTTTCTAGTCCTGATTTTCCTGCTGAAAACCAACAGGGCAGGATACTACCAGAGCCATTCTGAGCTCTGCAGGCCATGGCAGATGGACTTGATAGCACTGCTTGGATGGGAGCTACAAATATTGTAACTGCTGAGTTCCTTGATCCATCTAAATCCACCTTTTTCCCGTGGTTCCTGCCACAGCAAAATGATTGGTTCAGATGGCCAGGAGTACATTGAGTTTGTAGAGTAAGCAGAGTTCATGGTGTTCACCAAAAATCAGAAGTTCTTTACGAGAAACTGCCCCCAGCCTACCCCAATCTGATGAGCTGTTAGCTTATCTCGAGTTCCTCACAGCTCCCCACACCTTTTTCTCTCTGTGCTACTCTAGTTATCCAATGGTCCATATTTTCTCACAGAATGGAATTTAATGCATTATTAGGAAGGACATTTGGGCCATCAGTTGTGAACCCTCGGACACTTTTGACTATTTGCTGTCTGCACTCACCTTCAAAACCCACGGGGAGTTTTGTTTGCCCCTAAGGATTACTTTAGATAATAAACTCTGAAAGGTATTTCAAAAGCTCTGAAATAAATCCAGTTTAAATCCATTATTACACTGGCACAGTAATTTCTGCACAATAGAAAGTCAGAGTTTTCTTCTGCAAAGGTTCTGATGGTGAGTCTGCCGTGCTGGACCCACCTTAAATGGATTCATCTTTTTATTATTGTTTTGATCATTTTACCTCCAAGCTTCCTGGAATTATCCCCATTTTCTCTTCTTCAAAGAAAAAATTCCCACTGCTTTTCTATTTACTGCTCAATTAAACAGCTATGAAAGAAATACATCAGCAAAGCAGCACTTCACTCTAAAATCCCCTCAGATGATCCAAGACTTGTTGTTCCTCACCAAAATGATAACCAGTCGTTTGCCCAACACTTCCTCACTCTGACATCCACCAGAAAGGTCCATAAAAAGACACAGTAATTTCTAGAATTAACACTAGTGCAAAGTAATCATTTGGAGCCTCTGAAGCGTGCATTTTTCTCTAAGTGAAGCAGCTAATTACTGCTCTTCTCACTGACTCACCAGTTCCCATTTCCTGCAACTCGGAGATTTAAATAAACCTAAAATCTCCTATTCTTATTCTGAGCTTCTCTCTTCACCCCAGTTTCAAGTCCCTACACTACAGTTTGGAATTATTCTTAGTAGACTCCTTTTCATTTTAGAGAGTTGAATGCCATTTTTATCCTCAAAGTTTACATTTATTTGAAAGGCTGAGAGATTTGGGGCTACTCAGCCTGGAGAAGAGAAGATCCTGGGTAGACCTTAGAGCCCCTTCCAGAACCTAAAGGGGCTCCAGGAGAGCTGGAAAGGGACCTGTGAATGGGGGGAATAGTTTTAAACTGTCAGAGGACAGGGCTAGATGGATTTTAGGGGAAAATTCCTCCCTATGAGGACTCTGAGGCCCTGGCACAGGGTGCCCAGAGAAGCTGGGGGTGCCCCTGGATCCCTGGAAGAGGGAAAATTCAGCAAAGAGAAACCTGTAATGATGAATTTAAGCTGAAAACTCAGCTTAAACGGACAAGTTCAGGGCATGGAGCTTAAACACTGTTCCATGCATGTCAGGATCCACCAGGTTTGCTCTGCTCCGTTGGGATTAGGAGCAGAATTTATAAACTCTGTGGGGCTCTGCTGCACATTTGGGACCAACACTTCTGCAGGGAAGTGCTGGGAGAAAAACTTGAGGAGCACTTGAGGTGTTCACATGACAAAGCTTCACCTGTTACTGCTGATGTTCCTCATGGGCACCAGGTGGGATCCCTTAAGCGATATTTTGGTTGTAGCAAGGTTCCTATGCAAGGAACCTCCAACTATTGGTTTTATCCCTGCCTGGGGGATGTGTGTGCATGGAAACTGTGCTCAGAGCTGCTTCAAAACAGGTGGGGATAGACAGGTAACAGTGAACCTGCAAAGACAGCAAGGTCACAGGGTGTAAAATTGGAAAAAGACTTAGAAAATGCATAAAATATATGCTGGTAGTATGAGTGTCTTCCTTAATGCCTTGATAGCACTTGGAATCACAATTCCACTTTTGAACCAAGGTGAGCTTTCTAAACTGCATTCAGGATTTTTAAGGATTACATTGATTTAGGGAAAATCCCCAAACCTTATACATATATATTTTAATTCTAAAGAGAAATAATTTGCATTGCTGTTTTTAAAAATAAAGACAATGGTAAGGGGTGGAATGAGATCTCTGTGGTCTCTTCCAGCCCAACTACCATGATTTTGTGTTTGAAACACACTCAGATCCACACTACAGCTGACAGTAGTTTCCTGTGTGCAGGCTCATCTTAATTCTTCCACTGGAAGCAATGGCAAGATCTGCATGCACTTGAGTAAAAAAGCAGCTCTCTGACACACTTTCCATTCACTAATTCTATTTATCAAAATTGCTGTAATTTAAGCAGGTGTAAAACATTTGGGGGGGATTACACATTTTGCTCATTAACAGACAAAGAATACCGAGAGATGTTCCTGGCATAAATAGGAATAAAAGCTAAAATTCTAAATTAAACATCTTGGAACAATATAAAACATTGTGGCTTGATTGGATGTTAGGCAATTACAGCAGAGCATTTCAGATGGCCAAGAGGTAAAGTAGAAACTTCTGTCATGTTTTAGAACCTGAATGCAGCTCAGTCCTGGCAGGACTTCAAAAGGGAACAGAGATTTTTCCACAGGCAAGGCTTATCCTACAATTCCAACACTTTGCAGTTGAAACAGGTTGTAAACACCTTGAGTAGAAGGAACTCAAATTAAAACACACTTGAGCAGTTCTCTGGGGTTCTGATCCTGCTCTAAATGACCCAGACAAATGAACCTCCCCCTGAACTCAGCATGATCAGCATCAGTGCCAAATTATTAACAAGCATTTTCTCAGTAGGATTATCTATCCCTGAAAAATAATTACCCCTCACAGCCTTGCAAACAAACAAGCCATTTATGTAGGATTTACACTGAGTTAGCTCACAAATTCCTACACACAGCCTGACCTTCTGAGCATGCAGACGCAGTTAAGCTTTCAGTTTTCTCATTAATCTCTGCTACACAAATCTAATCCAGGATCATATTCCTACTCCTCCCAGTTTAATATATCAAATTCTACTCTTACTGAAGAGTTGTGTTCTAGACAGTTCCAAGCATCAACATTGTTCTGATATGGATTTGGGGCTGGAGATTTTCCCATCATCCACATCCTGCTCATTTTTAGAACCTGGTTTAAACAGTTCTAGCAAACCAGGATGATTTTCATTCAGCTTTTCACTTGTAAATTCCAACTGAGTTGAAGGAATAGAATCTGGATGCCATCCTCCACATATGGACACACAAACACACACCCCAGATTCCTGCCAGCCTCTGGACATGAGAGGTTTTAATCCACTAAAAATAATAGTGTAATTTGGGATGTACATTAGATTTACCCAAATCATACACAGTGTGACAGATATTCACTGTGCTTCTGCCACTAGAAATGCCACTTGGTGTCACTTATTCCTTTGGTTGTCTTGACAATACCACACCAAGCATTAAAGAGATGCCTGGCTTGTAAGGAAATTCAGCATTATCTCTTGATAAACATGTGTGTCTCTGCATGTCATAGTTACAAGTTGCTGATATTTCCCTGAAGAGATTAAAGCTCTCAGATCTCTTCATGCAAGAAAACTACCCTGGTAGCTTTATCTTTTACAGATACATCCCCAAATCTTCAAAGTATTTGTCAAGTAAGTGTTCAGAACTCTTTTCTGATCTGTGCAGAACACAGGTAGCACAAGAATCAGCAGGATACTTCAACCTAAACCATCTTGGCTCAAGAAGACAATTCCAAAAGAAAACTGAGTGCCCCTGTTGTCTTTTAGATTGCACTCAACCAGACAGATGTGGTGAAAAAAAAAATCACAGGAGAAATAAGAAAACATCTTCAAATGCATAAATGAATAAGATTCCTTCCTCCGATAGTTCAACATAAACCAAATCGTTACAAAACCTTGTCATTAACATTACTTAAGCTTGCAACACAGTCCAAAAAATGGACAGTTAAAAACTCAGCAGTGTTAACAGCAAAAACCTGGGACAGATCTTCTACAGCTCCCATTCCAGATGACCCTTCCACAGATTGGTTCCTACTGGTGTTACACATTCTCCATGCACAGGGCTAGAATGACACTCCCCTCACAGATTAAACCCTAATAAAGACTAAATTAGGAAGTTTAAACTCCTGAAAAACAGCTGCTGAAATGAGCTCCATGTGTATCACAGAACAGGTTGGCTGGAAAGGACTTAAGGATCATCTAATCCCAACCTCCTTGGCCAGGACAGCTTGGCAACAGCAGTTTTTGCCTTGGAGGTTCTGCTGAAACACCATCAGGGTAACCTGCAGAAGTTGCTCATGACTTTGTCATTCACAGATATCACTGCCATCCTAAATTCACTGTGAGGAGTAACCTCACAAAACCCAGGATATTTCCCTTCAAATGGGAGTGCACATACAGCTAGCCAACTGTACTGCCAGGATAATTGATTTGTCAGGAGCAATGAGATCAGACCCTGGAGCATTTGAGTAGTTCTCAAGCTACCACCATCTCTCAAAAAACAACAACAAAAAAGCAAGGGCATTTTAGCCTGCCTCCTCTTGTTTTTTGATAAATTACTGAGATGCACTGATGCTTCAGGTTTGGCATCTCAATTGTGTCAGTGATCAGTGGTAACTCAGAGGATGGTGATGGTGTAACCACACATGAAGGGCTCAGTGCTGCTCCACACACAGAATTGTTCCCTTCCCAACTCTAGGAAGATGCAACATTAAAACACTTGGTTAAAAAAAAACCCAAAAAAACAAACCAGTAAAATTTTTAAGATAGTCTGCCTAATGCTCTGCTCAAAGCAGTTCTGCACACACCATTTTCAGTGGCTGGGTAAGAAATGTGCCTGAGATGGAACACTTCAGATTGGGATGCAAATGTAGAAACTAGCTGTGGAAAAACAAAGCTCCTTTCCATTTGTTCAGCGCTCTGTGGCACAGAGGCCCGCGATGTGAGCCACCAGAGGAACCCAGATTGAGCAGTCCTGCCACCTGGCAATTGCTTTGCAGATTTGCCTAGTTATGCTAGAAGGAAGAATCCAATTTCCAAATCTCCAGGCAGTCCATTTAAAACACACCTTTCCATTTGGAACACGTACCACTCGCAGCTTTCCTGAGACACAAATACATTTCACCCTTGTAAGGCAAGGGCTCAGCATATTCCACCACAAACTGGTAACATGCCCTAGATTTACTTTTGCAACACAGATGTCTTTATGAAATTTTGATGTCATAGGTAGCACATGCTAAATGTAATCCTTCCTGAAAAAAAAATAACAATCTTTAGGAATCTTACCCTTCTTTTCTTCTAAAATATTGGATCTATTATTGCGCCATTTTAAACGGTTCAGGATTTTTTTTTTTTAGTCAGTGTATTGTGACAGCACATAAACGAATTAACAAAAATTAAGATAATTTGCCCCATTTGGCTCAGTTTCTATTTTGTACTCATGCAGCCTCTATCAAGGGGACTAATTTGGAAGAACAGTGGAGTGTAATTTCTTCCTGTTTCCAGAATCAGCCAGACTCAGCATGCAACCATTTCCCTATCAGTTTCTTAAGAGCTGTATTTCTAAAGAGTATATCCTTAACCCCCCTGGAATTCTCTGGCTCTTCAACATACTTATTTTTCTCTGACATATTTTTCTTACACTTCAGTGTAAAAAATTGTTTAACCGTTTGTTATTTAGGAATAATATTTAGGAACTACTGAACAATTCTCCTTCATACACAGTGCTAGGAGTCAAGCATCAAAAGGCATCTTAAACACCTCATACCGCCAAATTCTGAAGTATTTTGTAGGTTTTGGGGCTTTTTTTGAACTAGATGATCCTTAAGGTCCTTGTCAAACCAAGCCTTTCTATGATTTTAAAATTCCATGTACTCAACCACACAATTCTACAGCCAAAGTCTTACAGGATGTGTTAAAATGTGAAGAACTGTTTACCTGGAACTTTGAAATTAGTTTAATTACTCATCAAGCCCTCAGAGATGTTGTTATTACAACACAGTTTTGATGTCTAAGTCAAGCCACAATGTCTGGGTTTTCCTGCTCAGCATGGTGCTCCCATGCATGATGAGCAGCGTGCCAGGGGAATTTCCAGACAAGGATGCTCAGGGCTGCACAGCTGTCCTAGGCTGCCAGATGTGGCTGGGGCTGTGCATTCTGTCCCCATCAGTCAGAGCTGGGGCAGTTCTGTGCTGTCCATGGGCAGTTTCCTTTATCTCTCCCACAGCCAACCCTCCCTCCAGGAGATCTCTGCTGTCCATGGCCACTGAGTGTCCCTGCAGGGCTGATCCAATCCCAGCATCCCATGGGGAGATGCTCCGCCCAGGGGAGGAGCCAAGCATTCCTACCTGGATCCAATCTGAGCCTGGCCCAGCACAGCAGCCTTTGCCCCCTGCATTGCCAGAGGAGCAGCTTTCTGCTGCCCTGCATTGCCAGAGGGAGCCCAGGCCCATCTGCAGCAGCCCTGGAGCTGCAGAGGAAAACTCCCCCCTTGTGCAGGAGCCCTGCTGCAGCAGAGCCACAGCTGGCACTGCAGGAGGGCTGGGCCCCCATGGGATGGGGCTGTGCCACCCCCTGACACACAGGGGCAGGGCCTGCTCTCACTCTGACACTGGTTTGTTTTCTTTTTTTGTACCATTGAATTTGTACATTTAATTTTTCTAATGAAGAACTGTTATTCCTATACTCAAATCTTCGCCTGAGAGCCCCTTAATTTCAAAGTTATAACAATTCAGAGGGAGGGGGTTTGCATTTTCCATTTTAAGGGAGGCTCCTGCCGTCCTTAGCAGACACCTGTCTTTTCCAACCAAGACAACAGCCAGTTCCAGGGAGCTGTTGGCTGTTGGGACCACCTGCTCACTCATCTTTCCCATGCCAAACACCTCCCAAAAAACCAAAGCCTTCAAACCACACATAGGGAATTCCAAGTATTCTGACCAACACTGTGGCAGCACTGAAAGCTGATGACACAGACAACGAAGCACAACCGAAGTTTTCAGTTTATTATACAGGGACAAATCACAAGGAAAAATAATTTTATTGCCACTTTTTCATTGAACTTCTCAGCTGTCCCGTCTTGGATCATGCCCTTGCTAAAGCTCCCAGTGAAACCAGAGCCAAGGCTCCCTGAGCCAAGGCTCCCTGAGCCAGGGCAGGGTTCTCAGCACTCATTCCTCACATTTATCACATTGATCACAGCCAGACAGAAGGTGTGAAATGCCATTTACACAGCCAAGAGGGCCACAGAATAAACCACAACCTGGCTTTGGCCTCCAGCCTCTCAGTGCACACCCAGGAGTGGCTCCAATGGCTGAAACAGGATTTAATCCATAAAATCAGTTCTGCTGCTGCTTCCTCCTCCTGCAAATCTCCCAGAGACTCTTTAAAAATCAACACTTTTCTGATAAATGTAAATATTGGGAGAACAGTTCTTCCTTCAAAGCAAAGACAGAGTGAACATTAAGGTCAACCTGAAATTAGTCCAATTGTTTTATATTTCAACAGCGTGAAACTGTGGGTTTTACTTCAGATAAAGAATATAAAAATTGACAGATCCCACTTGATAAGCAACTAATTAGTCTGGTATTTTCTCTTTAGATTCAGCTATGCTTTTAAAGAAAATAGTACAAGAAATCTTATACTGAGCATTTGCAGTACAACACCTTCCAGAGAAAGCCTTCTGAGTCTGGGTAATTAGTGAGCAGCCTTGAAACCTTTAAACTGAAGATGTTTGAGGCTTATTATACAGGGGAAAATTACAAGGAAAGGGAATTCTGTTCAGCCACTGAGAATCACAGCAGAGTTGCTGCTGCTCCAAGATGAGCTACCAGAGAATTTGTTGCTAAGACAAATTTTAAATAAGCCAAGGATCTGAAGGGCATCTCCAACGCCATAAAATTCAGAACTGCCTTTCCTTCCCAAATCAATAGACACATTCCTGATGTTTTATTGCCCTGATATCTCAGCTTCATTGGGGAATTGTCTCTTTCTGCCCTGAAAATGCCTCAAATTTGAGCACGGATACAAAAAGTGGGAAAGGGAAAGAATCTGTCCTTTTCCCCCCAAAGAGTCCAACCAGCACAGCTTCCCTGCATAAAGGCAAACACAAAATGTGCTCCCTAATTAATGGAGACACATGGCCTTAGTGTTCTAAAGTCAGCATTGCTCAGATCTAATAGCTCACCACAGAGAGTGGCAGCATAATTCAGTCCCTTGCGATGGGCACAGGGAGGAGTACACACTCTTACAGCACTTGTGGAGGCTGTGCTGATGCATATGTTTGTGAAGAAACATGGATTTCTCTTGCTCTTTCCATATAGATTTTCTTCTCTTTAATGAATAAGTCATTAGGATAACAATTGCCAAGCCCTACTCCACTCATAACAAGGCCTTTCAAGGCTGATGTTGTCTAATCTCAATATATTAACTCATAAATTTTATTTTTTATTTTCTCTGGGGCATCCAGGTGCTACAAATAACACCTTGTTAATGCATGCAGCATACATACATACATTGATTTTCTATGCTGAATAATGAAATAGGAAAGAAGAAAAAAAAAAAGAATAACTTTATATCTCACTTGAATCTTCATTTGAACTGGCCACCAGTATTATTTACAGCAGCTGTTTGATCTTTTTTATTTGCACTTGGAGGAAGAGCATCCCAGAGATTCCTTCAGAAATTCAGGGATACAGAGTGATCTCTGTGCTCCAAATCCTGTGTTTACTTGCCTTTTCCCTATTTACTGGCATATTCCATCAGTTCTACTCACAGAGTTCAAGGAGGGCTTAAAACACACTCGTATCTGTTAAAAATCCAATTACAAGCCTATTCCCCAGTCCTGACATGCCACCAGAGGATTTCAAAACCAAGGGTCAGACTTTGAGCTTCACTTATTAACATGCACGCCAGTGGTGGGAGCTGGGCAAAATATTTCTGCGAACAGCCAGTTCAAAGAAGCATTTTTTTAGATGAACTCTAATGCAGTAATGAAAAAGGAGGTGATAATACACTGGAAATTATTCAGACATCTCAGGGGTTCAGCTGCTTCTGCCATTCATGTGCCAGCTGCCTTCCTCACCCTTAAGGCCAGAGTTTTCCTGCTTATTGCTGCAACATCAAACCCCAAACAAACATGAAACTGCAACTCCCTGGAAGACTTCATCTCAGCGAGGGTGATGTTATGCTTGGCAAAATGAATAAATCACTGATATTCTCACACTTTCCTGCTATGAACTGTCTCTTAGAGAAGGGAAAAAAAAAATCCACAGGATAAATTTAAAAGCATTGCAAACACTCAGCATTCCATGCAGGATCAGCTTTCCATGCCATGCTGCTCCACAGAGCCCTGGAAGGAATGTGGCAGTGCGTGCTTTGCATTTCTGGTTCTGGGGAAGTCATGCAAGTGGCCACCCTGGTGTAAACTGGGAGGTTTTTTAGCCCACCTGGGCTGAACTGGGAGGTTTTTTTAGGCCATCTGTTGAAGAAAAGGCCATGGAGGGCAATGTCTGAGGTCCCTGTGAAATTCTGGCAGAAGGGTTGGGATGCCAGTTGAATTCCTGACCCAGCTATGAAATAAATGAAATACAAAAGGTTTTCTGTGGGGGTGTAGAGAACATGACACAAGCTCATAAGTCACCACCATGAGAAAGGGGCTCAGCAAAACCCTGTACAAATGCTTTACCTGGCAACATGGGCAATTCTCTCATTTATGAATTATTCACCAACCCAGCTTGACACCTTGGAAATTGTTTGGGGCTCTGTAATAGCCTAAATCCTGGCTGTGGCATTTTTCAGCTGATGGGTTGCTCACTATTCAGTTCTGCTCATCACAACATGTGCCTCCAAGCAACAAAAGCACTGCTTCTATTCCTGGATTGGATCACTGAGCCTTTTACAAGTGAGGAACAACTGCTCCCACAACAAATAGCAAATATCAGATGCATTTTTCCCAGGCAGACTCTGAAATTGTCAGTAATAGCCATTTGCCCAAATTTCTAAGCTTCCCATCTCCTAAAACCCCAAACCTACTCACGCCGTGATTGATTTCCCAATATTTCTCTTGCTCTGTCCAATTTCATTTTTATTTGTCCTTGATCAAGAGAATAAGGTGAACGTCCTCAGAGAGGCATGAGAACCATCAGCCTCAGCAGGGTCAGAAGGGTGCCAGAGGGAGCATGTACACTGATTTTGAATAGAGTGAGCAGCTTTGGGGGCTGGGGAAGTATTTACAGGAAAAAAACCTGTTTTTCCCACTGCTGAGCCAACCTTTTCCTTCAGTGGCAGAAAGAAACACCAATCAGGTCTTAGTGATTGAACTAATCTGTAAAAACTCTGCAACTACTGATGGATACACAGGGGAGAAAGACACTACAACCAACACATCATATGGGAAAAGGAAAGCCTTGCAAGAGTTTTAATTTTTAAAAAAATTCTAATAAAAGTAACATTTTGTTTTGCTTTTTAATATTTTGCATTTGGAAGATGCAGTATCAATTGCCTTAAAAGTATTTTGTCTTTTAATGGATTTGGGGGTCTGAAATACAAAGAAAAATGACAAAATCTGGCACAGGTTGCCCAGAGCAGCTGTGGCTGCCCCTGGGGCCCTGGCAGTGCCCAAGGCCAGGCTGGACAGGGCTTGGAGCAGCCTGGGACAGTGGAAGGTGTCCCTGTCATGGCAGGGGTGGGACTGTGGCTCTCAATGCCATTGATAACAAATCTTTAATTAAGTGCCCAATTCCAAGGTTATTTTAAAGAATGTTTCAGCTGGAGCCTCAATTGCACTGTTGAACCCTGTGCTCCTCTCAGGAATCCTTTATATTTTTATTCTATTCTGACATTTTTGCAGCAGCACAGCCCATGGCATCACCCAGAGGTGCACAAGTGTCCTGATTGCTGAACTCTCCAAGTCTGTTTTACCCCATTAATAGAGATGATCTTGAACTTAGTGGCGTATGAACAGGAAGGTGCCCAATATCATTGCAATACCACAGAACAGCTCATGGCTTCAGCTGGCATCCTGCACAAACGTGTTCATATCTCACAAATCACCACTCTGGGGGGCTGGGATGGGACACTCAGCTGTGCCTCACCATCCACGGAGATTGGAGACTGCGCTGCAAGTGTCACCACCACCACCATCTCACACAGGCGTGGAAAAACATTTGTGCTGTCACAAAAGAGCACCCAGGTGTCACGGACATATTTTATGAAAAATCCTTTTGCCAGGATTTTTTCTCCTGAGAAGCTGAGAAGCTTCAGCTTCTCCATGTTTTGCTGCTTTGGAATGTGATTTGGAGAATTGTTTACCCAGCATGGGAAATTGTTTTTACTTGATGACCAATGACAGCCACCTGTGTCGAGGCTGTGAGCAGTCACAAGATTTTATTATCATTCCATTCTTTTCCTTTCTTTTCAAGCCTTCTGATGAAATTCCTTCTATTCTTTTAGTATAGTTTTAATATATCATTTACTTTTAATATCATATATATGATAAAATAATAAATCAGCCTTCTGAAACATGAGATGAGTCAAGATTCTCATCTCTTCCCTCATCCTGGGACCCCTGTGAACACCACCCACACCCAGGCATGGAAACACACACCAAACTTTTCTTTAATAACCATTTGGAAACAAATGCCAGCCTATATTGCAGTTGCTGTTTCAAAACATGGGGATCTCAAGTTTGTTTGGTTTTTTTTTTTTTAATTCTGACACAGCTCTAAATAGCTGTTCAAACCTCCAGGATTGTGGTGCAGGCTGTGCCTCGACAGAGAGCACAGCTGAGGACAGGAAAAAGAGAAGGCTGTTAGAGTTATGTGTGTCACTGGTGAGGGGATTTTTGGAGTTACATATGTCACTCACACCAGGGGATTTATTCCTACAATTACCACAGATCCTCTCTGTGCTTCCACACAGAAGCTCTGTGTTTATCTACATCTTTAAGTCTTTGCACTGTGTCATTTTTTAGTTTTTGACATGGTTTAGAAAATTCAATTTCAGCTGTAAAGTCACAAACAAATACCTGTGACAGGTCTATTTCTGTAAAACATATAGTGATATCTGCCTCCTATTACACTTCATTTCCCAGCACTTTTTCACTCAGCTTTAATTTGCTTTTTAGATTATCTGTTTTGGATAACCAATAAAGTGAGACCCACCAGTAGCAAACACTTCCAACAGCATCTTAGATCAGTTAAATGCAGGGAAATCCAGATTAAGGGAAGTAGAATGTATTGTACGTGCATGGGGTGAACTGTGACCCTCTGAAGAGTCCCAGCTCTGCTGCTGGCAGGGGATTTCAGCCCCTGAGGGGCTGGGGCTGCTCCAAGGGCTGAAGTCAAATCCTGAGGTGATTCAGACAAACTCCCCTCAATATTTCTGCCTTTTGTGCAAAACCAAACAACACTGAACATTGAACATTGCTCAGTCCAGAAGGAAGAGCCACAAGTAAAATAAAACCATTTTCATAGCGATGTAAGAATCCCAGAGAGCAATTCCCTGCCATTCCCTTTGCTTCATGACTCTCTGCACCAGGAACACACAACGAGGTAAAAAACCCTTAGTGGGACAGTGGCTTTCCACCAAACACAAAGTGACGCAATAAAATGAGCTTTATCTCTCACAGATGAGTGCAGAATGTGCTGCAAGAAGGAATTTTAAAAGGAAGAACGCTTGTCCTGGGCTGATCCCCAGTGTGGGCAGCAGGGCAGGGGGTTTCTGCCCCTCAGGTGAGACCTCACCTGCAGAGCTGCCCCAGCCCTGGGGTCAGCACAGGGGGTCCTGGAGCTGCTGCAGAGAGCCCAGAGGAGGCACCAGGGGGATCAGGGGGATGGAGCAGCTCTGCTGGGAGGAGAGGCTGGCACGGCTGGCATTGTTCACCTGGACAAGAAAAACCTTCAGGGTGACCTCACTGTGGCCTTCCAGTACCTGAAGGAACTGACAAGGAAGGTGGAGGCTGTTCTGAGAGCCTGAAGTGACAGGACAAAGGGGGATGGCTTCCAATTGACAGAAGGCAGGGTTAGATTTGATATCAGGAAATACAAATTTTCTGTGAGGTGGGCAGGCCCTGGCACAGGTGCCCAGAGCAGCTGGGGCTGTCCCTGGATCCCTGGCAGTGCCCAAGGCCAGGCTGGACAGGGCTGGGAGCACCTGGGACAGTGGAAGGTGTCCCTGCCATGGCAGGGCTGGAATGGATGATCTTTAAGGTCCCTTTCAACCCAGGCCATTCTGTGCTTCTAAGAGTTAAATTACAAGTGGAGGAGAATTAACCTCCTACAAGTTACCTCCACAAGTTGTCCCAATGCTATTCCAGGGCACTTCAGCTGCTTTTTTTTTTTTTTTTTTCATCATATTTTGGGATATAGAAATCTGTGTTTAAAAGAGCAGCTCTGGAATGGCATCCAGCCATGTGCCATGACTGGGGCAGCCTGGGCATGCACAGCTGCACCCTGCAGAGTGCCACTGGACATTCTGGAGATTCAATCACACCAGGTCACTTCAGGGAGGCTGGAGTCACACACTGCCACAGAGCCAACAGGAAAAGTGGAATTCAGAGCAGCCTACATGGAAATTCATTAATATAGTCCTGCCTGTTCCATCCTTCTCAGCAGAAAATGCCTGCATATATCTGTACACGTGTATATTTTATTCATGAGTGTGCAAAGACTATATATACACACAACATTTATATATATACTCACTGTACACTAATGCATAATGGAGCAACTGGAAATAACTGCAAGAAAAAGAAAAAAATTCCACAAAACACCATTAAGTAGCAGGTCACCCTCTGACCTTGGTGATCTTGATAAATAATTTGTGTTTAATGGGGTTTTCTGGGGCCGTGAAAGGAAATGCTCCTCCCTTCATGAGTTATCTACAGACCTTGTCTGACCACAAAGCAGTTCAAGCTGGCTCATCTCTAGATCTTAATTAATAAAGGCATTTACTTTTAAATTGCAAGTCCCCATTTCTGTCAATATTTAAAATTACGTCAAATGTGGACAGATAATTGTTTTTTTAAAAGGACAATACAAGCAGGCAGAAAACATTAAACAAATATGGGCATAGACAAGATGAGCCAGTAATTTCTCCTTGAATTTGAAGCATATTATTTTATCCAAATATTTTAAATTAGTGTATTGATTCATCTCATTGTTCTACTAATTCCACTTTTTTTTTTTTATTTTTTCCCTCCTAATTTGCTTTCTGCCTTGCCTCCCTCATGCAGTTTGCTTTCTGCTCCTGGTGTTTGTAGTGGAATTCACAGCTGATCCACACCATATGTTGAAGTTATTCAAATCCTTTGTGACATTTGAATATGCAAAGATACTATGACTTTTGAAAAGCACCATGAATGAGAAAGACAGGTTGCAGAATGGGAAAAGATCCTTCCCCACCCTGAGAAAACAACTGCCATTGATAGAGAGACCTTCAAGAAAAAATTAAATCCTCAGCTACTTGGCAAACTGGCCAAGCTCCAAGAAAGATGAGAGAGGTAAGAGATGTAGTGAAGCCACCATGTGGGAATGGGAAAGAGAATTGCCACACCAAAAACCCCAAAAACCAGACAGAAAAGCCCACAAAGGTCTGTTTAGCTTTAGCTGGGCATGAAGAGACAATGGTGATTTGGTTATTTGCAAAGATCATAAAATCAGCACAGATCTCTGATGTTTCTCAAGTGTAATTCCTCAGCTGCTAATGGGATCCAAGATCTTGTCCTAAAGGTTAAACCTCAAATACCAGAGAGACTTGGCAAAGTTTGTGCTAGGGTTGTCCTGAGACAGTGAAAAACCCATCTCTCCCTTAAAAAATATCTCAAAGGCTCAGATATTATCCTGGATTTCCCTAAAAGCCACCCAAGGCAGCTCTTTACTGATGACCAAGAGTTTCTGGGTGACCATCTCCACCTTTCCTAAGGGGACTCCTTATTGGAAGAGGAAACTGCCCATGGTAACAAGGTCTGCAAGGGACCAGGTGCAGGTTACTCCTCACTTTTGGAGGCCAGGTGGAAACACACTGCAAGACAAGGAGACTTCTCCAAACTGAGGCTCTTCTACTCCCTTTTAACACCACAGGTAACAGCAGCCATTTGTAAATATCATTAAGAAAAAAATCACCTGATACAGGAAATTTATTTGTTTTCCTTCAGTAAGAACAGTCTTCCAAAGAGATACAACTAATCCAATAAACAAGTGTTGTATAATGGCCAATGTTTTCTCAAACTTCCTATGAGAAATGTTGCCACTGGTTGCTTGCCACTGGAGACATTTCATGGGAATTGCAAAAATGTCCAATCAGACATGGATGAGGCAGGACGAAGAGATGGAAAAGGATTCCCATTACCAGCATCCAAAGGACAGGGTCATAGACAGGGCTGGTTTTTCTCTGCTCTCAAATACTACCAGAAAATTTTATTTTGTAGTAATTGCATTCTTGTGTACAGATGTCAAAATCAACCCAGGAACCTGAAGCCCACCTTCTGGGAAAGTTTACAGTTTTATGAACAAAAATAATGCTTAAATGTTTCCTTTTTGCCTGCAAGAGCTAGTTTAAAAACAGAGTAAAAAAATAAATGTTTCTTTAATAAAAGAATCAATATTTATGGCTTTGTTGTATTTACTGTTTATGAAGACACTTAACTCTTATCCACCAAGACAAAAAACAGTCATTCCTTCAGGACAAAGCAACCTCTTCACAGCCAGAAAAACATCATCAGTACAAGTGAAGTGTTGAAAAATTTGACATATAAACAATAAGCATCTAGACAAACTAATAAACAGAATGTCTCTTAAAACTAGCAGAGAAAATCCATGAAATACTCATCCACTGGAATAACACAGAGCCTGGCCAAATGTCACATTTAGAAAACACAGAATGTACAAACACACTGTTTTGACTATGACTGCAGTCCAAATGGATGATTAATGTATAATTAAACCAGTCAATCCAAGAGATAAACGAGACTAGAAAACCACAGCAGTACAATAGGTGATGCCATATCTACTGAAATAATTTCATGTCAGAAGGAAATTACACCTTTAGAACTGGCACACGCTCTGGGGAAGGTCCATTTTAACAACTAAATCACAGCAATGCCCAATTTTGAGAGCACCTCTCCCCTCTTCTTTCACCCTTCAGCCTGGGTTTTCAGCACTGACCCCAGCAGCCACATGAGCTCAATAATCTCCTCTCTCCAGCACTATTCCAACAGCATGCTAAGAGTTTGGATGCATAGAACACTCTTGCAAAGAAAATCTGGTGGAAAGCTGCTTCCCTTTTCCTCCTCACACCCAGTCACAGCTTAACCAGTGTTTCAGAAGTCCTCAGAGCATTTATCCCACTCTTCTCCCTGAAAGCCTCCGGTGTATTTCTCTTTATTCCAAGGAATCCTGACCAAGTGCATACATCCCTTTCTCACACCCGTTCTCAATGCCTTGGCCTCACAGTCCCAGCAGCTCAGACATTCCTGGAGCATCTCTCATTTTATTCCCAGCACAACAAACACCTTTACCAACCAGTGAGCCCCCATGAATCCTTTTCCCACCTCTGCTTTACCACAGGCTATTAAACTCCAGTTTTTCACATGTCCCATAGTGCTTTTACATCCTCAGGACCCCAGATCAGCCCAGTCTGGCCTTGGCTGTGCCCTGATCCCTTTTGGAGCAGCCCTTCCAGAAGAGGGGAGCTGCAATTTGCCCTCACTCTGCTCATTCAGTCCAGAATTTGTTTGCTTTTTGTTGGGCATTTAATGCTGCTGAGATATGCATTAAAGCCACAAGCCCTAGCTTTTATAACCTTTTTTTCTATTGCTGCCTCTTTTCCTCTTTTAACTGTATGATTATTTATATTCCCCCTCTTTTCATCTTTTACACCTTCAATGCCTTATTTTTTTTCCTACAACTCCCAAACCAAAGGTTGTCTTAACCCCTGGGCTAGAGCAAATTCTATTATTTTTTTATTCCTTTGATTATAAATAACCTTTATACAAAATATAAAGTTTGTATTTTCAACATCTTGCAACAGACTTCCCACTCATTCCTGTAAGAAAGTCCACAAGCCAGTTCTAGGAGTTTTTATTTTGACAATGTACTACCTCATAAATGGATAAAATATGAACTTAAGGCCAGCTCAAACACAGATTTTGGATCTTTGACAGATTCCTTTGATAAATATTTCTCCTTAGTTTATTTAATGTATACAAACATCAACCTTAATACCAGAGCATGATGCAATTCCTTCTCCTACTTCAGGCTGCACTCATTATTCTTTTATCAGGTCTTCACAAGAAATAATCCACTTTTTATTTCCACTGACTACTCAATCCAACTGGACTCTTAAGGGTTGGTGCCAGGACACGAACCATAAACTGAGTTCACAAATCAGAAGTTATGCAGAGGTACCTGTGTGTTTTACATTTGGAAAAAATCTTCCTGAAGGTACTGAAATGAAACAATCCTGACCACTTCTTTTCCACTTTGCAGCCCACACTCCACACTGATCAAAGAGCAACTACAAAAGGCAGAATGATTCTGTGGAGGCAGCAAAATTCTTCTACATTTCCCCTTTCCAGGTGAGACGACTTCCATTGTCACAGAGAAATTATACAATATCACCTGATTTTTAAATTTCAGAAATCAGTATTCACATTTTAAAAATCCACATTGCTCTTCTAATTGATCCAAAGTTATTTTAAGGTCCTCTAAAATGAAAATGAAGTTGTTCTGCATCTTCACATCTACTTGGAGAACTGTCTGGAGGAGGGAGAGGGACCAAAACTTTCTGATGGGCATTTCCAGAGCAAAGAGGCTCCACAAACCATCTTCAGGCTAAGTTACTTGAAGTTAAATCAGTTTTTGGAGAGTCTCATGCCTTGGTTTAAAGCTGAGTTATAGCTTTAAAGGCAATTTTTTATAAAAAGCTCCAAAACAAAAGAAATGTGATATATGGCAAAGGTAGCATTTAAATGGAATTAATGCTGATTTTCTGAGAGGGAACAGGTGAGAGTGTCCAGCTTGGTTCCTCATGTCCCTCTGTGCCACAGGGCTGGCCTGGGAGCATCCCACTGCCTTTCCCTTATATGAGAATAGTCCATGACTTCAGTAACCAGTTGAAAGCAAACAAGCCTTTAAATATCAAACAGCAACCACAACTGCTTTAAAAAAAAATAAAAAAATCCAACTCCAAAACTTGGGGGTATTGCAAATGAGTGACTAACTCAGCGTAATTGCTGTCTGGTTTAACATTTGAAAGCTGTGCCACCTGCATGCCAGACTTGTGTTGTTTTCAGGGGAGACATCTCATTTAGGCAGGAAGGAAGAACAACTGGGCGATGGCCACCACTGTTAACTCAACTGGGCCCAGGGGCTCTGAATGCCAGCAACGACTGCTGGGGTGGAAAGGAGCAAATGCTCAATTCCCAGTTTAATGAGTGCCTTAAGTGTTTTAAGGTTTCTGCCATCATTTAAGGCTACATGGGCGATGCACAACCTGTACCTGCAGGGACAGGGATCCTCCACAGGCAGCAGAACTCCATTTCACTCCTTCCTGCCCCACTTTACCCTCAGGAAGATGAACCAGGAGCAAACAAAGCAAATTTACACCAGAACCAGCTGGCAAAGTACTCCAGGATAACTGCAAAACCACAAGGAAATGTCAGAGAATGAGATTGTATTTACAGGAAGATGAACCAGGAATAAACAAAGCAAATTTCCACCAGAACCAGCTGGCTAAGTACTCCAGGACAACTGCAAAGCCACAAGGAAGTGTCACAGACTGAGATTGTATTTACAGCCATAGGAAAGACAGGCCTTTAACACCTTGTTACTTTTGCTACTTCTAGGTTTGTCTGCTCTTTTGCATTGATTTTGCCCAGAACAAAAGTGTTTTAGGAATAAAACCCAAGAACAACTGTCAGCTTGTTTTTTCCTAGAGAAGCAAGCACTCTTTCAGCACAAAGTATTTATTTATGCATTTCCAAACAGAACTGGCTACGGGGGAATTACTTAAGCCTCAGTGAAGCAGCAAACATTGTTTGTGATCTTTTTCACAATGCTGTCCAACCCCTCAGTGTTTATCCAGCTTCTGATAGTTTCTGTTTATCTGCTGATAGTTTTTTGGAGGCTCCAGCTGTGGTTTGTTAAAGCCCTGGAACAGGAACCTGCTGGCATCAGCAGGGGCTCTGCCTCACTGGATCCACAGGCTGGTGGGTTTGGATCTGCCAGCTCACTGGGGTCAAAGTTGGCGCCTTTTGAACCTTGGAAATGGCCCAAGGCAACCCAGCACAGCCCAGAGATTTGTCAGAGGAGCCACTTCCCTGATTTCATCTACATTCGATACGAAATTAAACGGAGTCAAACAGATCTCATTACACAGATTGATTTAATGAGCTATCTGCATGCTGCCAGCAGGGCTGGACCAGGGTGCAGCCAAGGGAGGCTGCAGGAACCACTGGCCTCGTTCATGGCACAGCTGGGCCACCTAACACACAAAATCCCATTTATCTGCAACTCCCAAACCTTACCCTGCCCAACCTCTGGGCTGGAACGAGCTCTAATCCTGCTTCTAGCAAAATAAATAAGTAATAGCGAGAGAGATTGGAAAAATCTTCCTAAATTCTAATTGATACTTTTTAATCTGTCTAAATTGCTGCTGCAAATTAAGAGCAGAGAAGGAGAGTTAAACTGTTTTTAAATAGCTGCTCACAGACAGTTTGTCACAGAAGCTCTATTTCTGTTAAGAGACAAATGGATTTGGGCACACCTGACAGCTCTGGACCTTTACTCAAGGTTTCTCCAGCTCTTCTTCAGCAACAGAGGATTTGCTGGAGCGTCCCATGGCTTCCCTTTGGTCTGAAATAAAGAAACTCCTGGGAGGGACCCTTCTCATCCTGCTGTCTAGAACTGGGAATCACAGAGCCTCCGAACCCCAGGGCACTGGCAAAGCCTGTGTTGATGGTTCCTGCCTTTCCTCACACAGGTGGGATTCAAACAAAACTCTAGAGCTCTTTTCTTGTGCAGGTGGCTCCCTGATTCTACTGAGCCATATCACTGTGAGTTTCCTGCAGATATGAAATATCTGACATTTAAATGGAAGAGTAAGAAGTGAAACTGTCAGGAGTATCAATGTATTTTGCATCAAAGCTTAAATAGCTTTTAAAAGTCTCCTGAATGTGCTATCATGTCAGTTCTCAGGGTTGTCTGACTCTGACGATTTTCCTTTTTAATTTTTTTTCTGGTAAAACCTAAGCCAGTTTCCCAGCCTTGAACTGGGGCAGGGGAGATCCAGCTGTATTTATATTCATATAAGAGCAATGTTTCCTTAAATGCACACCACTTTATAATAATGGATTGCAAGAAAAACATCTGTTTCTTCACACCTTTGAGCAGCTCATGCACTGCCCCAGCACAGGTCCCTGCACACTGGAACTCCACAGCAGCAAGGAAATCGAGGGACAGGAGTGATCCCAGCAGGTGAGCTGCTGCCCTGCTTGAAATCTGAGTTTGGGCATTTCATTTTGTCAGAACCCAGGACATTTCTCTGCTGCCCTGGGTGATTGGAGACCCAGGCAGGGGCTCAGAGACCTTGGCACAGGAGTCAAAGACACCTGTGCCTTCAATTTTAGCCCATGGAAACAATTACCAACTTTGTGTGAAGATGTACAAGCCACAAGAGTTTGAGTAGAATGATAGTGAATTTGTCACAGGGTGAAAAAGTAGAATTTTGGGGATTTAGAATGGGGGTTCAAGAGGCAAGATGGAGGAATCTGGGCATGTCCTGTCCTTCTTCTCCTTCTCCTTGTCCTCCATCTTCTGCTGTGATGGTGGCACTTCTGGATTGGTTTAGAGTAGAGACAGACTGTCTAACATGGGTGATAGGTATTGGAAAATTATTGTAAATAAAGTACATGTGGTTCTTAGTATAAAAAGCCAACACTGCCCCAAGGGCAGGGACTGTGCCACAACCCGACCTGCTGGACAGATCTCAGCAGATCAGAGAAAGAATGTGATAGATAACAGAGAATAAACCACCTTGAAAAGCAGAACTGACGAATCTCGAACTTCTTCTTCAGTCGTGGGGCTGGAAAAAAAGAAACTTTAATACCTTGGGAGCCATTCCAGCAACACCAAACCTGAGACATTTGTGGGAGACTGAGCTTTGGCAAGGCAGCAATATGAGGCAGTGGGCAGCATCTGCAGCATCCTGTGGCACCTCAGTGAACTGATGTAAATCTTTATTTTATGTTTCTGGAGCTGCAAACATAAGACACAGCTACCAACAAGGTCCACAGCACCCTGCAAAGGAGGATTGTTCCCAAGTACAATTCTCTCTGCTGGAACACACTTTAACCTAAAGCACAGGGGTCACAGGGTAAATGGCTGCACTTGCTACAAAGCACAGGAGACAAATGTAGCTCCCCATGAAGGAAAAACAAATTCACCACTAAAGAATTCCTCACAGTGTATTTATCCTAATCTCTCACCACAGAACAGCTTCCAGTGGCTGGAGGCAGATTGGTAAGAGATACCAACTGTCAGGAAGAGGTGAAAGGCAATTAGTAAATCACTATCTCTTTTGTAATCACTGATGAAATCTCCATTTTTTTTTATCCCCCACTGCTCACTGGCCCAAACAAGCAAGACATCACCTTGAAAATGAATGCAATTAATTATATTAGCTGAACCTTTTAAAGAGGAATGGCTTCTCATTTACATTCCTGGCAGAAATTCAATAAGATTGCACTACTGCAAGGTTGATTGAACTGCTGCTGCAGTTAGACCAGTATCCTGAAATTTAAAAAAAAAAAAAAATCTAATGTTCATTATGAGATTTTTAGAGCTAAGTACTTTGAACTGTTAATATTCTCAAGTAAGTCTGCAGTGGAAAGGCTGGAAAAGGTAGTTTTAGCTGTGTGTTAACTGAAGCTGAAATAATTTCCTTCCTTTCTGCACCATCCTCCACTTACTTTTAACTAATCAAAAATTAGCAGAATTATCTCCCATGCCTGAACTAATTAGTAAAGATGCTATCCAAACCTTCAGCTTTCACCTATGCACCTGAGCACCTGCCCTCTCTTAGCACAGCTGTAACTCTGCTGACATGAAAGGATGCAGAAATTATTATTTGTGTGCAGGGATTTCCTGATTTCACTGGAATGAAATCAGTGCAGAGGGCAGCACAGCACTGTTGGAGTGCCTCAACAATCCCAGCTAAGCAGGACAAACCCAACAGAAAAACAGAAATTGCTACACTGGCCTGCATAATGGAGTCTTTGCAGCAAACTTTCAATTAGAGACAATCAATGATTATGCATGTATTTGTAAAAGCATAATCAGCTTGTGAAAGCATAATTGGTTTGTGAAAGCATTATTAGTTACAGGGATGTAAATAAGCAAGGGGAAAATGCAGGTTGGTGTTTGGATCACAGGCTGGAGGGTGAGATAATGAAAAAAGAAACCATTTAATAGCGAATTGGGCACGCATTTGGCAGGCCCATCCCAGCGCAGAAACACACCTGGACAGAGGTGGACAAGGTTCTCAGCCTTGCCCCAAGCACCTGGCAGAGGCAGGGACAGAGAAGAAGAGCTCCATCCCTCCACTCTAGCAAGGAGACACCTGCACAGCCAGCCAGTCTCCAGGAATAAACATCCACAGACAGAATGAAAATGCTTCAGTTGCTACCCAACCCCCCCTGCTAAATTAATATGGAATGGACTTTATTCTTTATGGAATCACAGAATGGTTTGGGTTGGGAGGGACCTTAAAATTCATCTTGTTCCATTCCCTGCCATGGGCAGGGACACATGTCACAGACATCTTTTATGGAAAATCCTTTCCTTAGGATTTTTCCTCCTGGGAAGCTGAGAAGCCTCAGGAACAAAATGTGAACAATGGTTATCTGCTGCTGTGGGATGCAACAGGTGCATCTGGGATTGGCCCATGTTGGTTGTTTTTAATTAATGGCCAATCACAGTCAGCTGGCTCGGACTCTCTGAGCCACAAACCGTTGTTATCATTCTTTCTTTTTCTATTCTTAGCCAGCCTTCTGAGGAAATCCTTTCTTCTATTCTTGTCAACATCAGAAGGCTTAGAAAATCTTAAAAAATCAGGGCAACAGGAACCCTGGCTTCTTTTGTAACAGTCATGGACTTCTGTAGCACCAAGAAACACAGCACAGAAACCCTGAAACTGAACCCCTGGTTAGTTTTATTTTCCTGAAGACAGGGGTGGCTCTGTCAAACAGCCTGGGACAATCCTGGCACATACAGGTCAGAGCCAGGGCACTGCTAATTACCTTGATGAGCTCATCAGCAAGAAGAGCTAAGGCGATAATCACAACAAAACTCAATTTATTTCCAAAGCATTTATGACTTCTCCATTGCTGTACACGTCTAAAACACACACCTGCCAGCACTCTGCACCTTGTGATAGAACCCTGTGGATTTCACAGGAAGCCAGAGCTCATGATGGGAGTGCAGAGCGGGGCTGGAAGCAGAGGTGGCAATCCCCAGTCAGTGGAAAGTTTGGAGGTTTGGGGCTCTGCCAGCTGGGGGAAGGTATCAGGCTGTTGTAAAAGTGATAGACATGAAAACATATCTAAACATATTGGTAAACATGAAAACATATCTAAACATATTGGTAAATTTACCTCATCTAGAAACTACAGCGTTAAGAATGCAACAAAACACAGCAGGCTTTAAGAACCTTTAAATCACAGTGGGATTGTTTTTTGAAGGAGTTTGTCACTGTCTAGACAGTATGACCACAGAAGCTCTGAGATGCTTCCTTACCGTGGGTTTGAAAAGTTAAAATGTTTGGGGAGGAAAAGTCTTCCTCTTCAAACACAGGACTGGAGACCATGCTTGTAATAAATGAACAGCTTGATTAGATTACAGCACTGTTGGACTGCCTCAACAATCCCAGCTAAGCAGGACAAACCCAAAAGAAAAACAGAAATTGCTACACTGGCCTGCATAATGGAGTCTTTGCAGCAAACTTTCAATTAGAGACAATCAATGATTATGCATGTATTTGTAAAAAGCATAATCAGCTTGTGAAAGCATAATTGGTTTGTGAAAGCATTATTAGTTACAGGGATGTAAATAAGCAAGGGGAAAATGCAGGTTGGTGTTTGGATCACAGGCTGGAGGGGTGAGATAATGAAAAAGAAACCATTTAATAGCGAATTGGGCACGCATTTGGCAGGCCCATCCCAGTGCAGAAACACACCTGGACAGAGGTGGACAAGGTTCTCAGCCTTGCCCCAAGCACCTGGCAGAGGCAGGGACAGAGAAGAAGAGCTCCATCCCTCCACTCTAGCAAGGAGACACCTGCACAGCCAGCCAGTCTCCAGGAATAAACATCCACAGACAGAATGAAAATGCTTCAGTTGCTACCCAACCCCCCCTGCTAAATTAATATGGAATGGACTTTATGGAATCACAGAATGGTTTGGGTTGGGAGGGACCTTAAAATTCATCTTGTTCCATTCCCTGCCATGGGCAGGGACACATGTCGCAGGCATCTTTTATGGAAAATCCTTTCCTTAGGACTTTTCCTCCTGAGAATCTGAGAGGCCTCAGGAACAAAATGCAAACAATGGTTATCTGCTGCTGTGGGATGCAACAGGTGCATCTGGGATTGGCCCATGTTGGTTGTTTTTAATTAATGGCCAATCACAGTGAGCTGTTTCAGACTCTCTGTCCGAGCCACAAAACTTTATTATTATTCCTTCTTTTTCTATTCTTAGCTAGCCTTCTGAGGAAATCCTTTCTTTTATTCTTTTAGCATAGTTTTAATATAATATATATCATAAAATAATAAATCAGCCTTGTGAAACATGGAGTCAGATTCTCGTCTCTTCCCTCATCCTGGGACCCCTGTGAACATGGTCACAGACACCTTCCACTACCCCAGGTTCTCCAAGCTCTGTCCAACCTGAAATCTGATACATTTCATCACTTTCTTTAAGCTCAAGTAGAGTTTTGTGAATACACACATGAAATACACAGAATAATATTTGTAGAAAACTTGTGCTTGTAGAAAATTTGCCCCAACCCACTGAGCCCTGCCCAGGCTGCTGCAATGTACATTCCCAACCCCAGTTTATGCTGCTCATGTTTTTTATCTCACCTCAGTTTAAGAAAGCTTTAAATATAACTGTCATTGAGTGAGATAATGCTTATTGCCTTTGGTTTTGGAATAATGAAAAAGTATTCAGGAAAAGCAGGTGGGAGTATTAAGTCTGCTATCTCATGAGCTAAAAAGAAAAAAAATATAAAGGCAGGCAGAGTTTTTAGGCTGCCTAAAAAAACCCCTACTGTTGGTCACATTCCTGTAACTAAAAGTAGTAAGGGAAAATCACTGGGTTTCCTGCAATTTGAGCAAAGAGTTAATTTCAGATAGAAATGAAATGTCAGTATCTTCTCTTTTTCCACAAGAATATGGAGACTGAGTGAAGTCTTTATGAAGGACTTGAGATGAAGTTTTATCTTTAATATGGAAGGTATGAACTCTCTATTTCACAAGAAGGATGTTGGTGATTCATCTACTTCTTAAGTCTGCCTCAGTTAAATGGAAAAAGAAATCTAAAGAGGTAGCTGATAGAACAAAAAACCCAAAATAATTCCCAGTGTATTACCTGTGTTGGAAAGGCTCTCACAGATCAGTGCCTGATCCAAAAGGATTTCTGAACAGTTCACATTTTTCTTTGAGCCAAAATGAGGTTTTAGCCAAATGTTTAGACCTGTAATGTTTAGAATGTAATGCTTAGAGAGATGGCTGAGGGATCTAAGCACAAAGTAGAACCTGCAGGCATTTGGTGTATCAAGTGTAGCACCAGGTCACCTAGCTGCAAAGCTGTAGGCTGGACCTGTGCTTGCTCACAAAAAGTGATAAAAAAGTCAATTATTTCACTTAAACCACATGCATGAGGCAGTTACATCATCATTAAGATGATATAACGAAGGGAAATTTAAACGTTTTGTCCTAACAGGCAGCAAATCTATAAAAATGAGCGTGCTGACAGGAGAACCTGTGGAACGCAGGGAGTGAGGCAGGGCCTCCCAGGCTGGGTGGGCAGCTCTGGGGGGGCTCCGTGCCACCCTGGGTCACCCCGCAGGGTGTTGGTTCTCAGCCCAGGTTACCCAGGCTGCAGCGAAGCCTCCCAAGCACTGGAACCTGTGGCTACAGGACGTGAAAGAACGCAAGCGCACGCTGCTGCTCTCAAGGTGAAGAAAAAAAAAGGGAAGTGTATTTTCTGACCCCAACATTTATAGATTTCCAAAAGTGACAGTGGATTGGAGGGTGACAGTGCCGCCTCTCCAATGACACTGGACAAACTTCACAGTTCATCAAATTTCTCTTCTTCTATAAAAGGATGCAAAACAATGAGTTATTTACAGAAAACGTGTGAGAAAGTTTGTTACAAGAATGTCAACATCAGAAGGCTTACAAAATCTTAAAAAATCAGGGCTTCTCTTGTAACAGTCATGGACTTCTGTAGCACCAAGAAACACAGCACAGAAACCCTGAAACTGAACCCCTGGTTAGTTTTATTTTCCTGAAGACAGGGGTGGCTCTGTGAAACAGCCTGGGACAATCCTGGCACATACAGGTCAGAGCCAGGGCACTGCTAATTACCTTGATGAGCTCATCAGCAAGAAGAGCTAAGGCGATAATCACAACAAAACTCAATTTATTTCCAAAGCATTTATGACTTCTCCATTGCTGTACACGTCTAAAACACACACCTGCCAGCACTCTGCACCGTGTGATAGAACCCTGTGGATTTCACAGGAAGCCAGAGCTCATGATGGGAGTGCAGAGCGCGGGTGGAAGCAGAGGTGGCAATCCCCAGTCAGTGGAAAGTTTGGAGGTTTGGGGCTCTGCCAGCTGGGGGAAGGTATCAGGCTGTTGTAAAAGTGATAGACATGAAAACATATCTAAACATATTGGTAAATTTACCTCATCTAGAAACTACAGCGTTAAGAATGCAACAAAACACAGCAGGCTTTAAGAACCTTTAAATCACAGTGGGATTGTTTTTTGAAGGAGTTTGTCACTGTCTAGACAGTATGACCACAGAAGCTCTGAGATGCTTCCTTACCGTGGGTTTGAAAAGTTAAAATGTTTGGGGAGGAAAAGTCTTCCTCTTCAAACACAGGACTGGAGACCATGCTTGTAATAAATGAACAGCTTGATTAGATTATGCCTAAAGTTTCAAAAAGAAATCAAAACAGCAGCAGTGCTGTGAGGACATGGGCTTGGCCTGATTTTGAAATCATGGTCCACTCTGCCCAAACACTAAAGCATCAGGGACAGGGAAAGCCTGATGTGTAACAGCTCCTTATTTTACAGGGAGATATGGCTCATTTAGAGCAGCAAACTAATTAATACAATCAGAGGCGAAAGTTTCAGAACTCTCCCAACAGCACACATTAGCATATACTGCCAAGAGACTTGATAAAGTTCAAAGCTTATCTTGTAGCCTGCACGCTCCTGTTTGCTCAGAGCAGCAGCTGGCCAAGTGATCTCCCTTCTCCTCAAAGAGCAAAATTAAATTAGATTAGATCATCTTCTCTCCCTTGTAGAATTAAGATCGTGCTAGGAAAACAAGCAAATTAGCTTTTGAAATCCTGTTTCTCACTTTAAGGCTACAAGGCTGAGAAATGCTCTCTGCACCAGCTCAGCTCAGCTGCAGGAGTGGTTCTGAGTTTGTGCTGTTTTCCTGGTGAGCTGAAGGACAGAGTTTTGCAGATTTGTCTCTCCCTGGGCTTGAGGCTGCAAGGGAGGAAGACAAAGAAGGGAACAAAGGAGGATAGATAATGGACACAAAGTCTTGGAAGCAAGACATGCAGAAGTCATGGAATCACAGAATGGTTTGGGTTGGTAGGGACATTAAAGCTCATCTTATTCCACCCCCTGCCATGGGCAGGGACATCTTCCACCAGACCATGTAGCCATGATATTTTCTGAAAAATCCTTTCCTTAGGATTTTTCCTCCTGAGAAGCTGAGAGGCCTCAGGAACAAAATGCAAACAATGGTTACCTGCTGCTGTGGAATGCAACAGGTGCATCTGGGATTGGCCCATGTTGGTTTGTTTGTAATTAATGGGCAATCACAGTGAGCTGTCTTGGACTCTCTGTCCAAGCCACAAGCCTTTGTTACCATTCTTTCTTTTGCTATTCTTGGCTAGCCTTCTGAGGAAATCCTTTCTTCTATTCTTTTAGTATAGTTTTAATATAATATATATCATAAAATATTAAATCAAGCCTTCTGAAATCAGGAGTCAAATCCTCGTCTCTTCCCTCAACCTGAGACCCCTGTGAACACGGTCACAGACCAGGCTGCTCCAAGCCCCGTCCAACCTGGCCTTGATGGTTTAATCAGAGCTGCAGTAGTGAGGCTTGAAAGCTTCTTGGTTTGTTGCTATATAGAAACATTTCCGAGTAAAGGAGTAAAACCCAGTTTCTAGAAAAAGCAGGATTAGGAACATGAATGTTACATGAATCAGAAGAAAGGCTTAGAGCACAAGGAAACAGAAGGAAAAATGTAGGGAGCAGGATTTTTTGGACTAGAAAGCTGGACTGAAGAACAATAAATGTTTATGGCTGCATGGTGGAGGTGGATGGTTCAAATCAGCAATGGCAAATGCCAAATTCAAACCAAATACACAACAGCAAGTTCAAAGGAGGACATACAAATGAGATCCTAGACTGAAACCATAGTTTCTAGAGCTCATTCACTGCACACCAAGCTGTGAGGTCAGTTGGCACAGGCACGCTTAAGCTGATAAAACCTCTCCCTATCAAGTCACCATGCTGCAGCAGTCAGACAGACTCCAGAAGTCCATCCTAGGCAATCTGTTCCAGATGAACAGCTAATGAGAACTAAGCTAAACCACTTCTCTCTGGTTATGATTCCTCCTTTGAATATTCCCATAACTGTACTGCTGAACAACTCAGACCCATAAAACTGAAACAGGGAAAGAGATTCTTCTGCTGTGGACAGATGGAGTGGTAAAACTGGCCATGAGAAAGCACAGCAATATCCATGGCACATCTTCACTCAGTCACCCTAGACTGCAACAAATTTAGCAAGAAGTTAATTTAGCTTATAATTTGTTTGTTTGTTTTTTAATGCTTTGAGTATTTCCTGTTAGGCTGGAGTTGATGGAGAAGGTGATTTGGGGTTTATTGCCAAATTTGTTCACAGCTTGATCTGCGCTACCATAACAAGAGGAGATGAAAAGATGAAGATGGTATTGCAGGAAAAAAAGAAATGCAACAAAAGTCTCATATACATGGAAAACAAGAGGGATGGGGGGAAAGGAAGATTTTGAAGGGAAGATTTTATGTTTCTGTGAATGGTGGGTTTATGGGGCAGACTGACTTGTGAGGAGGCATCAGGAACTGTTATCCCATGACAGTGTTCATCACGCTGCTTAAACCTTTACTAACTTGGCTGTTAAACAAGAGTGGCACAGAGGTAAATTAAAAATGGAAGCGCTGCATAAACTTTGAGGACATAAAACATTTGCTCTAAAGCTTTTAAGATCAATCAGAAACAGCTCTGCTGTTTCATGGCTCTGAGGACAGTGAGCCACTTGCTGCCTCCGAGTTGGTGCTTTCCTTGTGCTGCCACATCTGCTGTGCGTGCCAGGGTGGGAAGCTGGGACGAAATATCCAGGCTCTGGCAGCATCCCTACAAGGCACTTCCAAAGATCTAAGGGATGGGCTCAGATCTTCAGCACGAAAAATGGTCTTGTTTTAGAAAAATGAGATGAATCAAGGGGGTTCTTAGACACCTGAGCTGTGATGAGGGTTTCTTACTCTGCTTCCCTTCTGCATCCTTCTGATCCACACTGATATTCCTTTCATATTACTCCCTCATGCATGTACTGTACACAAATCCAAAGTAGAAGACCAGAGGAAAAACTTTTTCCACGCTTAGAAAGACAAATACACCCAGCTAAGTGTCTTTGTTCTACCCATAAGAGGTTTACCCAAAGAGCTTGACACCTTTCTATGTTTATAGACATTTAACTAAGGAAAAGCCAAGCATTTCTCAAGTTAAATGAGGGCCCAAGTGGCTTGTGTTGAAGCCTGGAACATCTCAATTTCCTGTGAATTCCCTGTGACTTGGCTGGTGCCATTTTTACTGCAGCTGTTCATTTAATTGAGTGCTCACATCATGAAACATGTCAGGGAGAGAAAGAGCCGATGAGAATTCAGTGAATACAGCTTTTCATTTGAAAAGCTCCTCAAACACACACAATTGCTTTCTGTTGCTTAATTTTCAACATTGATAAACATAATTGCATTTATTTATCTAGTCAATACTGAAAACAAGTGATAATTTGTAATATAACAACTTTACATCTCAAAGGAATACAAGCACAACAGTTTCCAGTCCCTTCTAAAGGAGGTGAATGATATGGAGGAGGTTGGATTGCCTGTGTAGGAGAAGCTTACATTATTTTTTTTCCATGAGGATATATTAATATTGTTGCTATCAACTTGCTTTTGTACATATATAAATGACTTTTGGAAAAGACTTTTAAAAGCCAGCATTTTTCATGTGCCAAATTACACACGCTAAATATCTGATACTGGCAATAGCAAATGCTAATATTTCCTAAGCATGAAAAATGAACTCTCTTTCCCCCACAAGTTCTCAATAGCAACAGTTCTCATTGGAACCAGTGATCAGAGGTTGTTATTATCATTCCACCAAACAATCTGTATCCTTCTAATTAAATAGTAAAGCATCTGAAAATCTGCTCATTATGAGTCTCCATCCTGTTTATTTTGAGGCTGGCAGAAAGACTTACAGTTAGTTCACTATACACTGAATAGGGCTTGTGGTAAAGAAACTGCATTAGTCAAATAATTCTTAACACTGCAATCTTGGATATCTTTCCATAGCTTTGTACTCAGGTGCTGGGAGTCTGTTACGTGGTGTGATGGCTGGTGACAGAAGTAAAAAACTAAAGAAAAAAGTAAGAAAGGTGAAAGAAGAGAGTTCACTGGGCAAAATAGACAAATGGGGGGAAATTGCATTATCCAGGCAATGCACTGCAGCACAGAGTCCCTCTAAGAGATCACACCCAGCTCCCACTGAACTTAAGGAATGTCAGGAGTATTCCACTGACTCTGTGTTAATCAACTCCAAATAGCTGAAAAGTCACTCAGAGCTACCAAGGCTCAAGAGGGCTGAGCAGCACCCTTAGTGATCCTTCCCACCTTTCCTGTATTCTGCTCACCCTCTGCCTTGAACCCCTACTTAATGCCTCAGTTGCTTTCTTGGATCATGCTGAGGAGTAATTTTGCCTCTGATTTCCCCAAAATTTCCTTTTGTAAATCCTTATCTGTCAGTATTTGTCTGTTCATTCATGGCTTTCTCCTTCCCTCTTTCAAATCTGGTCTGTCAGAACCTGCCCCATGCAGGTTCTCAGGTCACTCTTCTTTGAGAACTTCTTTCCTGTTAGACCTGTCCATCTGTTCACAAACCTTGCAGAAAAAAGGAAAAATACCCAATGCAGTTTGAGGGGAGGAAAAAAAATAAAATCAGAATTCTTTCTATTCAAAAATTCACTCTTCAAATGTTGTTACAAATCTCAGCCTCTCTAGACCTGCAATATCCCTAATCAGTTCCTTCAAAAGCACTAGAATTTATCTCTTCCTCCTCAAACTTCTGCTCCTATTTACTCACTGCTTTGCCACTTCCTTAATATCCACTAACTTCACATTTATCAATTTTAGCACTTAATTTTTGTCAGAAATATCTTCCCCATCCTTCATGCTACCTATGCACCTTGTTTGCTCCTGCAACCACATTTGTTTCAATAGAACTTATATTAAATTTCATCTATGTGGAAGAAACGTCTCTCTCTTCTATTTACCAACTCCTGAATATTTTGAAGGTGAGAAATATTTTTCCACTGGTGTGTTTATAAAATTCCCTGGAACAAAAACCAGTTGTAACACGTTGGCATTTGGAGAGCATGTCCTAACAGAGCTCAAAATAACACATTATAAAAAACACAGGCTGTGTGCTCAGATGCTGAGAGGCATCAGTTCCTGCTAGAGCCAACAGGTGCTGAGAGGAATTAATGTTTCTGTGCTGAAACCGTGCAGGAGGAACGAGCTCACCAGCAGCTTGCCTGTCCTTCCTCCCAGGGTGATGCTGAGCGATGCTGTGGCAGTGCTGTAGCAGTGCCATGATCTCACTAAAGGTGGTAATGGAAAGGTCCTGACACTCACAAACAGCTCTGTTTGGGGAAGCTCTGGCAGGAAAGGGTCAGAAGGAGACTGACAACAGTTCAAATGTACCATTTAACACATCAAGGTACAGAACTGTGTGCTCCCAGCAGACAGCAATCCCTTCAGGGTTATTAAAACACTTCCTAGAAGCCATTCTGGTCTTTGATATCGTTTCTTTGTACCCTGTGAGCTCACTGAAGACTGCACATCCTTGCTGAGCTTGATTTCAGTACCAAAACTCCACCTCCCTCTAAGTGGAAGGATGGTTCTGCTGACCTCTGACAACAGCACATGAGGAGAAATTCTCTGTCACCTTTACAATGGGAATGACCCACAATTAAAACCTGGGATGTAACTTCCTCTCAGCAGAAGTCTTCTAGAGAGGTAAATGTTCTTAATTAAATCTACTTTTTATATCATTGAATAAAAGCAAGTACTCAGTTAGCTAAGTGTGATATACTTAGTTTAAAGGTCTGCAATTTCCCCACAGCCTTAAGTCAAACAGTCCCCCACTGTTTCTATTTCATCCAAAACCAGTACACCCCATCCCAAAGGAAAGGTTTTACTGGGTGTTAGAAAACAAGAGCATGAGACAGAGCAAATATTTAGTAAGAATCACTCTTAAAACTTATGGATTTAAATTTCCACCTGTATGAAATCAGTTCATGGTCATGGTCTTCATTGCTGAATAAGCAAGATTTTCTACATATACACAGGTGGGACTTTAGTTACTGACAGCCCAGATCTAACAGAAGGTATTAAAAACATATGAGTAACAACATATTCCTCCCAGAGACACCCAAATCCTGGTGCTGGGCAGAGAGCAGCACCACAGAATGAGTTAGAGGGGTGGCTTAGGGCCTCATGAGAGTAAAACATTGCAATTGAAGGCTGGAAGGACAGAAAAAGCTCCTTCCTGTTGCTTGCAAGGTTACAGTCCTCCCAAAGCTGCATTCGTGAATGGGCCAAAAGTGTGCACCTTCCTGGAAACCTCAACATTGGCCTGCACATCCACTGAAATAAACCCAACATCCATAAAATAAACCCAACACCTGCAGTCAATCCCAAAAAAACTCAGGTTAGCATCAAGCAGGGATGGAATTCTGGAAGAGGGGAAGAATTATTTGTAACTACAAGAAACAATTCCAAAGCACAGACAGGAGGCTGCAGAGTAAATAGCAAAATAAAAACACATTGGGGAAACTTTCCAGAGATCCCTTTCTCTTTAGACCTTAACAGCTGAGAAATTACTTTGGAGCTCATTAACGAGCCACAGACTAATCTATTTACTTGTATGCAAGTGAAAGAGTGGGGAGAAACATATTTGACTCATTCTTAGTAATTTCCCCTGCATAAAATATTTTTGGAGGAAAAAAAAATATACAGGCAGCTGAGCCAATTTTTTTTCTCCCTCTCAGACAAAACTGAATCATGATTCATCATATACACAGATGAATTTTAATTTATTCCTTTAACAAGTTTCTTTTTGTATTTTCTTGTAAGCAAGAATTAAAACACTCAGACACGGGGAAATGTTAATTTTACTGCCTCGCCTTTCAAATTTACAAATGTTGAGTCTAACTCTTGCTGGCACCATTCTGGCCTGCAGGGAGAAGAGACAAATGCCTGACCTATACACAGAGGGTCTCTGGCTTTTCTAGAGGTCAGCAGGAGTTTCACGTCTCTCCTCTCCTGAACAGAATTAAAGCATCCTGCCCATCCAGTGTGGGTTATCGCCTTCCAGAAGGAAAGCTGTTGGATAATTATCCATTGCTGCTGTAACTCCATGGCGCCACTCACAAAAAGACAAAGGTGACACAGGAAAGCATTTGGCCTGTTAGAATCCCATAAAACTTCACTCAGTTCAGAGCAGCCCAAGTGGAATTTGGCCATCTGGAATTCCTGGATATATCTCCATGCTTGCCTGCTAAATGAGTGTTTCACAGAGCAACGCTAATGATGATGACCCTTCTGTTCTTCCAGTGAGAAGCTCAGAGACTCCTCCAGTTCCTGGAACAAAGGAACCGGACTCATTTAGGTGTGGGAAGAGTCCCCCATCCCTTATCTCTGCTGAAAGAGATTCTGCTGGGATTTCTCAGTGAGGTGGTGTGGGGTGGAGGATCCATCACATGCAGGGGAGGTGATGCCCTGCACACCCTGAATGTGAGAGCCTGAATGAGGGATGCAGGCTCCAGGGGCTCTCCAAAATGCAGTTTATTGTATCCAAGAGGTTCCAGCAGCCCAGGGTGGTGGGTGACAGAGCTGTGCCCACAGCTGTCAGCTCCAGCTGCAGGCAGGCCTGGACACCCTTTGGGTTTGGTTACAGTGCATTCTGTACTTTTCTTTGCTGAGCATCTTCATACAGCAGAACCAATCTATACCTTAACTATTACCTACAGCCTATCATAACTACTATAATTACCATATTCATGTCACTGTTCTCCAATCACTAACAGTCAGTACATTACATTTAAGTTGGAAGCTGTTTTTCACTTTTCTTGCAGTGGAACATTCTAAGACCTTTTTTCTACTTGCCACATTTGCTGCTTTGTTTGCCTGTGCTCTCTTTCTGCTTGGTAAAAACATCTTCTTGTTTGGGGTGGGTTTATCCTTTGCTCTAAGTCATAAAACCCCTTCTAACTCACACACCCTTTGGCTCCTTGGCTATCCAGTAAGACTGGCTCAGCAATTCTTTTCTTCTGTTTCAAAACTTGCTTCCATCTCTATTCCTTCATCAGACTCTACATTTAAAAATCTCTCTGCTAAGCATCCATATCTGTGAGACTTCCTTGTCAAACTTTTATCCTTCCCAACACCTGAACAGGTCTGAGCTGGGCTCACTCACTGGCTCACAGGGTGCAGGCTCTCTAAAGCCACACTCAGAACTCATTTGGACCTGAAAATATCATCTCAAAACCCCACCACTTAGATGGAAGTTTAGATTGGTTCTCAGGAAGCATTTTTTCACCAAAAGTGTGCTCAGGTATTGGAACAGGCTGCCCAGGACAGCAGTAGAACCATCATCACTGAGAACATTCAAAATTATGTCATCTGATGCTTGGGACCATGCTTTAGTGGTGTCCTTGGCAGTGCTGGGGTAAGGGTTGGACTTGATGATCTTAGGGGGATTTTCAACCTAAATTACTCCATGGGAGATAAAAATGCACCAATTTCTATCACAAAACCACCCTTCAACCATAACAGGTCCTGTTGCTCTTTGCAGAAGAAGTTTTGTGGACATTAGGATGAAAAGTGAGGCCATTTGCACTTGCTGGGTAACCTACAAGTGATGTCATTCTGAAAATCATAATTTCTTCCAAACATTTTGCTAATCCATACATTCTTCATACCCACACTTCTGCTTCCTAGACAATGCCCAGCTGGAAAACAGTGGAGCAAGAAACAGCAGAGATAGGGAGCACTCAGAGATGCAGATCTATGTTTATAAACACATGTACTCCATTTCTTTTGGAAGAATTATTGTTTATTTCTGTGAAAGCAAAGGAGCACTTGCTCTAAGTGCTACAGAGATGAAAGCAAATGAGCAGTCAGGCAGATGGGACCAGAAATTCAGCCTCTGTGTGCTGTTTATTTATCTGCTAAGCTGCAACAGGAAAACTTCACAAAGTAAACGTGGGATTGAAATCCAACAGCAAAGAATGCAGGTGCACAAATGCACAAGACACGATGCCTTTGCATTCAAATGGAATCATATTTAATACAATTAAAGTAATTACTTCAGTCTAGTCAGCCTTGGTTAAGTCTCCATTGGAGTTAATTAGCAAATGATAGTAAAATACTTTGAACTTTAAATGTTAAATACTTTCGTTATTAATATTATTCTTGCAACTGCTGCCTGAGCAGCCAGGTCCCAGCTCTTTGGAACGCTGCAAAGTGGTGAATAAGAGCAGTACTTTTGCCTGGTTGATTTAGACACATTTCTTTGTCGTGCTAACCAAGCATCTGCCTCAAAAAAGAGCCACAGAAGAGCTCAAGTCCTGCTCTCACAGGATCCCAGACAGGCTTGGGTTGGTCTGTGCCTTCCAGCCCTGCCATGCAGACTGCTGAATCCTTGCCTGGCAACACAACTTCAAACAAATACCCCCCAAAAGGTGAGAAAATAACGACTGAAGGCACAGGGAAGACAAGACAATTAAGAAAGGTTGAAAGGACTGGGTCACATTCGTGCAGAATAAAGATTTAACTGCATACTACTATATAGGAGAGGTTATAAGAGAGCAACAACTGATTATTTTCCCTATTCAAAAATGGAAAAAACAAAAAAAGTGTTGAAGCCACAGAATGGAAAATGAAGGTTTGAGAACCTCTACAATTCAAGCAGTGGAACAAACAGCCCAAAAGCTGCAGAATACTCATCACTGAGGGTATTCAGGCTTAAGTAAACACCCATCTGTTAGAGAATATTTTGTTATAATCACTCCTGCTATTGTGCAAGGAGGTGGAACCAAAGTCCCACTGAAATCTGGGGGTTGGATACCTACGATTCATGTGTTCTGTGTTCTTGAAACATTTATTCAGAACAACAAACATCTGGTTCTTAATCCCCCAATTAACACTGTTTCCAGCCCTAAGGAATTAATCACAGAATTCATGGGAAACACTTTATTTGCTGGCAATGGAGTAAAACAAATTGCCTACAAACTTCTACAATGCTAATGGAGCAGTTTAATTGGCTTCTTTTTTTTTTTTTTCTTTTTGACATTTTAATTAAAAAAATAAAGACCAGAAAGACATCCCTGGGCAGAGACCTTTGCAGCAGTGTGTCAGCAGAGAATTACACAGCTCTGGGGACTCGGGCTCTCATTCATGGTACTGACCTGCTTTGAAGAGCACTGTGAGATCTAGCAGTGAAAAGGAGTTTAAAAAGTGCTAGACAGCATCATTAGTATTCAGGAGGACACAGTTGTGTGGCTTGGTTGAATTCAAAGGGATCTGCTGGTACTTAGGAAAGCCAAAACGTTTTCCAGAGGAAAGGGCTGAGCAGCTGGGGGCTGGCCATGCTTCCAGCACTGCAGGCTGACTCAGTGCCACTGAACCAACCTAATTCCTGCTCCCTTTTTGTTGTCACCACTTCCACAATGTAGAATTTTAACCTATTTCCAGCTATAAAAGTAAGGCAGGGTTTGAAACAGGGTCTCAACACAATGTGCATCACTGCATCCCAGAGCCCTGCTGGCGCTCCTGCCACCGCTCCCTGTGCCCTGTCGTGCCTCTGGGTGCTTATTCCATGAACACCTCTTTGTTTCCACCTCTTACACCCTGCAGCTCAGTGGATTTACACCCTGCCTCTCTCAGTTGCTGTGGAGAAATTCAATGGAATGAGAAGTCAACCATCACATGCTCTAGGACTCCAGCTTTAAATATGTCCCTGTTTGTAGGAGTGGAACATGCTGTTCCTTCAGTTCATCCACCTGGCTTTGCCTCTACATGAATATTAAGTAAACAGCTTTTATTCCCACCAAACAGCTTTTCAAAGAGTAACAAACACAAACATCACAATTCTAGCCAGCAACAGACTCTCAATAATAGCTCCAAAAATCTCACCAGCTTTAAGGGGTCTGATTGAACACTGCAAATTACTCCAAGTTTAGCACGACTTGGACAGCTCCTGAAAACATGGGGTTTGTTACACCAGGCCCTTCTGTACACATTTGCTGTGCTCCATGATCTTCACCTACTGATTTTGCCCTTTGTTCTGTGTGAACAGTCCTGTGACATCAGCCAGTCACATCAGGAGCTGACTCAATTCCCCTCATGCTCCTTCAAACCTTCTTACACAGTATTTCTTTATCAGCACATTCCCACTTGATGGCTGCTTTACCTTTGCCTTTTAACTTCAGTAAAGTTTTCTGCATTTTTTTGTTTCAGGTCTAACCTTTATTAAATTTGCAGCTGCTGGAATAGATATTTTTATAGATATTTTTCTCATTATAGCAGATATCAAGGAAAGGGGGAAACCACAAGTATTTGGAGAATCTACACTGTGATGTTCTGGGGTTGGCATGGGGGGTTTTGTGTACATGGAGTGGTTTCCTTGGGGTTGGGGTTTTTGGGTAAATTTGTTGCTTTGGGGTTTTTTAAATCATGCCATTCCAGGCTGCTGCTTGTGTTTTGTTGTTTAGATTGGCTATTAGGAAAAATTTCTTTGTTGGAAAGGTTGTCAAGCACTGGAACAGCTGCCCAGGGAAGTGGTGGAGTGACCATCCCTGGAAGCATTCATAAAAGGAGGAGATGTGGCACATGTGGCCATAAAACACAGATGTGGGAGCAGGGTTTGGGGATGGGAAATGGTTGGAGTCAATAACCTCAGAGGTCTTTTCCAGCTCTGGGATTTCTGCTGACCCCTCCATGGTTCCAGAGCATTTCAGATGACAATACCCCTCCATAATGTGGCCAGGAAGGGTTTACTTTAACATTTGGAGTTAACAAAGCATTGAACTCATCCAGTGGAAGCCATATAAATCTTCCCATTTGTTCCAGATTCTCAACTGCATCAAAACTGTGTAAATTCCTACTCCTTCCCTCTGGGTTCAGTTAACTCAAAGATTTTTCATGTCTCTCCAGCTTGGTCTTTACCAAGGACACAAAATAAGGACACAACAATGAACCAAAAGCTGAAGAGCCCCACAGATAAAATTGCCACCATTTAAAACACAACAACATCCAGAATCATGAAACAACACCCTCTTACAGGCAGGACCAAAAATCTGCAACCTCCACAATTAACCCTTTGGGGGATGCCACAGCCAAACCAAGTAGTACCAGGTGTGACACACTTTAAAGCCTCCTATTCTGAGCAACTTCCAATGATAAGATGATTTAAAACCCACAAGATTTAAACAGCTTGCAGTGCTGGAGGAAGCCCAGCCAGGCTGGTGTCTCCTGAGCTGGTTTTTCACTGACAAGCACCCAGCAATGGGGTCTGGGCCGTCTGTCAGTGGCTGTGGCAGGAAGCTATTGCTGTCTCAGCTCCTCACCACGTCCTTCCAGGCAGCCAGCAATTACAGGTCTCTTATCCCAATAATTACAGGCATAAGAATATGTCTTGAACAACGTTATATTCTGTTCTTCCATGTAGCTCATGCTCTCACAGTGCAATGCTCTAACCAGAAGGAATATTTATTTTTTTAGGAGTGAAATCAAAGTCTTAACTGGCTGATGAAGTCTTTTTGCCACTGTGTGCCTGAAAGAGACTTGCATTGGTATTTTAGGTGGCAACCAACGTGGACAAAGCAGGATTTTTAGTGAACTTTAAAGTGTTTTCTTAAATCAAGTTCTTTTTCAATGTAAACAAAGCATTTAGTGCTAGAGAATTCATTCCCTTATAGAGCATAATGGTAACTTCCAATGGAAAACAAAACTTGGAAATTATCACCACTGTGAGCCCCGCTAAGAATATTCCAACTATCACATGGAAGTCTACACTATACTCAGTACATATTAGTAAATTAGAAACTCTGATAACTCTCACTGCTGGAAATGTTTTGGTTGCATATGAAAATTCTCCTGTCTCAAGTCCCAGCCTAATCAAGCATTAGCTACCACAACTAATTCTCTAGACAAGGAACTTTCTTGTCTTTCTCAAAATTGGAATTTAAAACAATCAGTTGAGAGCTAAATGGTAACTGCAATGTCCAATATTTCCACATATTTCAGGGCTTTACACTTCTGGCCTGTCCAACATGAACCTCCCCAGATAACTCATCCAGAAACATCCCAAAAGCTGGCTGAACTTTAGAGTTTTATATCCAAAACATTTCCTCTCTGCTAAATGAGAAACAAAATAATAAGAAGAAATGTAAAACAATTCTGCAAGGATATCCAATGGCAAATGCTGCAAAAAGCCACCTCACATGTATGAATTCTGCTGCCAGAATATTTTGAACACAAAATTAACATTTTACCACAGAGTAAAATCCTGCTTTGCTGTTGTGTGTACCCAGAGCCAGCACACACAGACACAGCAATAACATCTGGTTCTCTCCAGGAATTGCAGCTCATCGCTGCTGCTGGGGCTCCTCACTCACCAGTTGGGACAGCAGGGTCCATTGTTGGCTTTTCCCAGGTGTTGATCTGCTCCCAGGTAAATCCATTGGTTCCCAAGGCGACGCTATAACCACAGTTACTGTAGTGCTCATCAAATGAACAACCACCTAAAACCAAGAAAAATGAAAACATTTCTGGGTTAATTTTCTCTCTCTCTTTGTGGTAGGCCATTTACTTAGATATTTTGTATCCAAGCTTACACAAGAAATAAAAATAAATAAAACTAATTTCCTAAACATTATTTTTCATGCAGCTCCAAAGATGATGTCCCAGAAATATCTTTGTAATTTCCATGTTTTATATCCACTGGAAGCCCTTGTTTTCTTCCATCCACACTACTGTTTCTAAGATCACTCCCCTTTATTTCAGCCTGTTATTTTCAAAGACAATTCTACAGGATACCCCCATGCAGAAATATTTGCATGAACCTTCAAGAAAGATATTTTTTAAAAAATCAGGAAGAGGAAGGAGGAATGCAAATGACAAGCACAGCATCACTGTTCCTGCAGCAAGATCTCACTTCTTTTGGCTTTTAAGCCTTGATTATATTTAATCTGGCTTTAACCATTTCCTAAACTTAACAACACAAATTTCTGTGTAGTCCATGAACACACAGAGCTTCCTCAAGGTCTTTCAAATCAATACTTTTGAGCATGGCCCTGTACTTTCTGAACAGGAGAATGAGAAGCAGCAGATGTCAACTGGCATTCACACCTTCCAGACTGCTGACTGAAAGATCTTTACTGCAATTCCTGAAATACTTGGAAGAAGTTAACTGTCATAAATACATTGGCAGCTGCCTGAACACCTGTGAATCAAGGGAAATTCAGGAACTGTGGAATGAAATGTCGTGTTCCAGCGCAGATCTTTGAAACTTGGGTCACACAGAGGAACAGAGAATGTTTATTCCCTAGGATGTTCCTATTCTGGTGCCCCTTATAATCCCCTGCACTCTCCACCTCCACCCAACCCAGCCTGCCAAAGGATTTCACTATTGGATCCACTGGATCGGGGATCTGGGTAACCCAGTTTAGACTTGAATCATGCCCAGGGTGTGTCTATAAAGATTTGGTTTCCTCTTAGGGAAGAAAGGATCGCTGTACTCTGCAGATCCCAATACTCCAAAGGAACTGGGCACATGTATGTAACACACCAGGGCTGCACAGTGCTCAGGGCAATGCTCCCTTCTCTGCCAGCCAAGCACCAATGGCTCCCGATGATGCCTCAGGTTTTGCTTTTACATTTTTCAGGTTCTGTGCTGCTTTAGTGGGTGGGTCTCGGCTTCATATCAGGGGATGCTGAGCTCTGTGCACAGAGCAGGGACACAATACAGCTGGGCACCAAGGACAAATGATCCAAATCTCAGCCCAAGAGCACAAACCCCGTGAGCTGGAGAGAGAAAAACAAGCAGGGTGGGACTGCAGGGGCTAAAGCTGGGATGGGACAATGAACTGCAAGGTGCAAATGGAGCAGAACTGATCAAAGGGAGAGACCCCGTGCCCGGTTGTGCATTTTGGGACCATTTTGGTTCATCCTGGGTGCAGCCCTGGCTGGGCTCCTGTGCTGCCCAAGGTGGATCCATTGAGGCCTTTTGAGAAATCCCTGCTTTATTCTTTAGCTCTGTGCAGTCTCTGCTCTAGGGCAGCCCTCACAGGGCATCACTGACACCAACCAGAGCTGCATGGACAGAGATATTCCTGACTCCTCCCTCCTTCCCACAGCTGCGCTCACACAATAAACACCTGGCACATCACTGCCCTGTGCTCCCCTGCAATACAGGGCTACCCACCACTGCAGACATTAAAGCCTTCTTTAATTTTCACCCATATTACCCAAGCCCAAACTTCATCTCAGTTCCAATGGAACTCCTCACAAATAACAAATATATTTAACGTCATTAATAGCTCTCAATCTTTTATTCTGTTAAATGATTCTCTGTGTACTCCAACTGTAGTTGATTCTTTAAGTGGTTCAACAAACTTCACCAAATATTTCTAGTCAAGTATATTCTAGGAAGGTTTGTTGGATAGAGTACCTGACACCACAAAATACTCTGTTGCTGAAAAAAGTTTAAGGAGATCGAGCTTGCCCTAAAAAATTAAAACTTGTATATATTACATATTTTCATTATAACTAGATCTGTTAACAGATTTTATGACCCTTGAAAATGTGCCTGTTTCAGTAGCTTCTGCAAATATTTCTGAGTTGTCATGATTTTATAATATTTAAATAATCCTTGCCTTTAATTTATTGCATTTGTGAAGCCTTCCCAGCTGTCAAAACAAGCAGGATTACACCTAGCTGTGTAACTGTCTCCTGTCTCCCTGATTTTTTTTTTTAATTAATTTAGGTGAAAAAGTTCAAAATTAGAATATTGAACAGGCTCATTTAAAAAAAAAATCTAAGGGAAGATCCAGGCAGCCTGGACTGTGTGGGAGCGAGCACTGAAAGTCATTTTTATCCCAGCGAGCAGAACGAGAGGCAAAATCCAATCGTGTGCTCTCAGCCTGCATGGGGCATTCTCATTTTGTTGGATTCCCTTTAACTCAGACACAAACCATCCCCACGCCCCTCAGCTCAGGGCTGGGGGTGGGAGCTGTTCCTTTGGAGGGTTATAAACACATCCTCTGCTCCAGCCCAGCTCCTGTACACACAGAAAATTGCACAGGAGCTGCTGCAAAGTCCCAGAAGCAAAACAAGCAATAAGTGGCAAAGTATGGGGCAGCAGTGCTCATTGAAGTGGGAATGTAATTGTCAATAGCCTGGCATAATCAGCGAAACAGGTGGTTTTATCCTCACTGAGGAAGATGGAGTGTGAGGAGCTGGAAAAGGGACACAGTGAGAACCTGTGGAAATTAATTGGGAGCATCTGCTGATACAAGACAACACCTGAGGAACCTTTGAAGTGCCTTGCCTGAAAGTCAAAGCTGACCTTGTAGTACAGCTGAGTAGGAAAGGAAAGGATGAACCATGGAGAGCCTTAAAAGCAGCATCAGCAGCAAGACACCTACATTTCAGAGAAAGAAAAGGTTAGTGGAGAAACCTCCAAACACAGAGTGACAGGGCAATAAGCCAGGAGGATTAATTTACTAGAGGCAGCAGAATTGGAATGGGGAGGTGAATTTGCAGGAAATGAGGACAAGGAGAAAAAGCTGGGGTTGATTTTAAGGGCTCAGATGAGCAGATTGCCTGTGTGAATCCTGGGTGCCAAGAGGGGGGCAGTGCCCAGCAGCTTCTTGCTCTGCTGTGTCCACTGAGAGCAGAATTCAAAATGAAATAAAGGCTCAGCTGGGAGCCAGAGCCACAGTGTGAGCCAAAAAGTCAACAGCTCCTCTCTTCACCCTGTTGTGTATTATGGAACAGGAAAGAAACTTCAGAAAGTGACAGGAAAGTAGTGCAATATATCAGAACATCACAGATTTTGAGGTTACTTTAACAGTCACAGAGTCACAGAATGGTTTGGGTTGGAAGGGATCTGAAAGCCCATCCATTCCATCCCCTGCCATGGCAGGGACACCTTCCACTGTCCCAGGCTGCTCCCAGCCCTGTCCAGCCTGGCCTTGGGCACTGCCAGGGATCCAGGGGCAGCCACAGCTGCTCTGGGCACCCTGTGCCAGGCCCTGCCCACCCTCACAATAAAAAATTTTTCCTTATATCCAATCCTTGGTAAAGCCATGTAGCCACAGTGACTCATGTTCATATTTGCCAAGCAAGGAGATCAGTGGTGGCCCTGCTTTCTGCAGGAGTTGGCAGATGTGACATTGCAGCTTCCTTTCTAAGCAGCCAGGTTCAGAAAATTGAAGAGATTTTAGGAGTTCACTAAAGTAGGAATAGTAACAAGCAGAAGTGTTGTTTTCACTGATGTCAGCATAAGCTTAATATTGAATATATCCAAAGACACCCCACCTATGCAGATACTTTGATATGAGCTACACCCAAATATGATGGAACATAAAGACAGGAAGAGGTTAGATCCATCCCCAAAGAAAGCCATCCATGGCAGAAATCTAACTGCTTAGAGGCAGAACAGGGCTATTCATTAAACTTGAAAAAATAATCCTCAAGTTGAAGGGAAAGGAAGACCAACCACTGGATGAATTTATTTACCAGGTCTGCAAGTTATCATTTCAGTCACATATCACAGAGTAGCTTGAGGAAAATGACGTTTACACAATCACCAAAGTGGGGTGCTGGGTCTTCATGAATTGTTAGCAAGAATGAGGATTTTTGGGAAAGATACTGGGATGTTTGGAGCCTTTTTCCTGCTTGGCTAAAAATTAAACAAATGCAGTTGCTCAGTGGGGCCAACGAGGGAATGGAGATGGCTTTGATGGCTTTGGATAACACAGGTGGTGTTAAACCCTCTTAACAAAACGAAATCTAAACAAGAAAGCTTTTCCCTTCCTGAAAAGGGTCATATTGAAGCAAATAATGGCTCACATAAGAAGGATAAAATATCCCTTGTTTTACACTGCGGGCTTGTAACAATGCCGCTGCTCATCTGAGTGATGCTAATTAATCTTGAGCAGACCTATCATCAGTTACTGAGACTTGCCCCTGGATTATATGTAAACCAGCCTTGCATAAATTGAATGGCTCCTTTGAATATATAATTGAATTTGCAGAAGTGTGCGCCAGGGGGGTGTTTAAATAAGTGCACAAATATGATAAAAAGAACTTCACGCTATAATATCTAATTCAGTAAGCAAAAATAATGGCAGGGCACATTCCAATTAGTGTTTGATTTATTTATTTTAACAAATCCAATTAGTTGAATGTTTTATAAAGTCATCCAATGTCAAACTCTCACAGACTCACCAGATAAAAAACACAATACTTCTAAAAGGGGATAAAGAAACACAGTGATGTGAGAAGCCTCAGTGGTTATCCCGTGGTTCTAAACACACACAGGAAACAGAGCAGCAGACAGAATTTGATCAGGCATTTACAGCAATCCCAAAGTGGGAAAGGGATGGAGACAATGAGAACATCAGTCTCATTGATCCACTCCACCATTCCTCCAAAAAGAAGTCGTTAGTTCTCTCGTTTACTAAAAACAAAACAAATAAAAACAATAACCCCCAAACAGCAACAAAATGGGCAAAAGTTAAGAAAGCATGAACACTTTTTAGTAAACATCCCTTTTGAAACTTTCATGAGAGCTGATATTTAGCCTATCAATTTTTATCTTAAACTCACAAAATGCAAAGTAAGTAAAGGAAAAAACAAATGCTGTTAGGATGAGGCAGTGCTTATGAACTATAAAGCTCTACAAATTAAACCACCACTGTTTCTGATCATTCATTCTCATCCCTTCCAGAGACATTCTTGTTTACCAGGGCTGGAAAAGATGCATTTGGCTCATTAAAGTAACTCCTAGTGTGGGATTTATTGTATAAAAACCCATTTGTAACTTATTTTTCAGACTGTAGAATTCATATAGCAAATTCCTGAGAACTCTTATTGTGTATTCTTGTGGAAGTGGGAGAGAATGAAGAATGAAAATGTACATGTAAAGCTTGTGCTGAGTTGCTTTAGGATGGAATAAATCAAGGAATATTGGAATTTCCTCACTCAGGAAGAGTAGTAAGTCCTTTATGCGCTTTCTGGTCGTTCCAGAAAGATGAAGACAGAAAACATCAGACAAGTGCACATCAACCTGCTCTTGCAACTGGCCAATTTCAATGAGTACTTTATTATCCTAGCCAAATGTTTGTTCTATAGCCACAGATTTTCAAAGAACAGGTTTCTGCAGAGAAAACAAGAGTCATCTTGGCTGAGTCGAAGGACACCGTGTATTCAGGTGTATTTAAACTCAGACTCTACAAGGGAGACAAAGATGCTCTGACTCCTCCAACTGCAGGGAAAGCTTTGATCATTTTTTATGCCTCATTAGCCACAGAGGATCCACACCGGGAGAAGCTGGGAATAGATTCTTCAGTGTGTAAGAAGGAATGAACTCTGAAGTAAAGCATTCAAAACTTCTTTTTCTGATGTCAGCTCTTTAAGAACTGGGCTCAGACCTTGCACAGGTTCAGGTGAGTCACTCACCCATTAAACACCACTCCCAGGCTTTTGTGAGCTGCTGGTGCTCACAGAAATGCTTCTCTGGAGGCACCCAGATGTTTGGGGTTCAGAAACAACCACCAGTGATTTCTGTAATGGCTCAAATACATCCCACTGCTTTGATTTCTGCTGCAAGTGTCGGTTCCTATGGCTGAGGAGTGATTCACCCACCACAAGACAGTTCTGTTCCTCGCCTTGACATCTCACTCCTGACATAGTCTTGTTAAATTCACATGTAAGCAGAGACAGTTTTATCTATGCTCTGGAAGGTGACAGTTCTCTGAGATAGCAGTAACAACTGTCTGGCCAAAGTTTGAAGCATTTTGTTAGAGTTGCCTACATTTCATTCATTCTTTTTGCATGTTCTGTGCCCTGGCAATCCAGATTACAGGGGAAGCATACAGAAAGCTTGTCTTTATTTTTAAAAACAGCAATGAAAATTATTTATCTTTAGAATTAAAATACAGATGTAGAGGGTTTTGGGGTTTTTCCCTAAATCAATGTAATCCTTAAAAATCCTGAATGCAGTTTAGAAAGCTCACCTTGGTTCAAAAGTGGAATTGTGATTCCAAGTGCTATCAAGGCATTAAGGAAGACACTCATACTACCAGCATATATTTTATGCATTTTCTAAGTCTTTTTCCAATTATACATCCTGTGACCTTGCTGTCTTTGCAGGTTCACTGTTACCTGTCTATCCCCACCTGTTTTGAAGCAGCTCTGAGCACAGTTTCCATGCACACACATCCCCCAGGCAGGGATAAAACCAATAGTTGGAGGTTCCTTGCATAGGAACCTTGCTACAACCAAAATATCGCTTAAGGGATCCCAGCTGGTGGCCATGAGGAACATCAGCAGTAACAGGTGAAGCTTTGTCATGTGAACACCTCAAGTGCTCCTCAAGTTTTTCTCCCAGCACTTCCCTGCAGAAGTGTTGGTCCCAAATGTGCAGCAGAGCCCCCCAGAGTTTATAAATTCTGCTCCTAATCCCAACGGAGCAGAGCAAACCTGGTGGATCCTGACATGCATGGAACAGTGTTTAAGCTCCATGCCCTGAACTGGTCAGTTTAAGCTGAGTTTTCAGCTTAAATTCATCATTACAGGTTTCTCTTTGCTGAATTTTCCCTCTGTGTCTCATCACTGAGCCCCAGACCTGCTCAAACACTCATTACTAATTCTGTACTTCATAATCCACCACGGATCAGTGGAACCACTTTGAAGTATCCCAGGACTAAAACTAACACTAAATGTCATTTGTTTCAATTTATATGTCCAAATCAAGGATGACTCATCTAACTTGCCTTGCAAAAATGTATGTCCTTTATTTAATACCATCAATACATTTTTGCTACTGACAGCTGAGCTGTCACTATTCCAATAGCTCAATTTTACCATTTTATTGCTTGAAGCATAAGTTAATATTAGAGATCTGTACATATCCCTAATCTGATTGAATTCTTTTTTTCAAGCTGCTAAAAAAGTCAGTTAATACTTCCCAGAGAACCCTGACTTTCCAAGTTCAGTTAGTTCCAGTCTGCTGCATCACACCAAGATTTATGCTAAGAATGTTCAGACTTGCCTGTCCCAAGGAAATGAAACTTGTAAAATTAACACAGGTTATCAAACCCATTAAAGATCCTTAAACAGACATTCCCCACCAACTTTTCTCAAGATTCTAACTAATAATCTTTCAATCTATAAATTTAATGGCTTTCCACCATTGAAGCAGACTCCTGCTTTAGTCACAGTAAGACAGAATGAAGATTTCTTTTTAAAACCACAGATTTGTAGCACACACTTGCTGCTATACTTGTGGACTGAATATAAAAAAAAACCCTTACTTTGCTTCAATTCATTTATTTAGTCACAGGACTTTTTTTTTCCCCTAAAATAATCCTGTTTTGTATTCCAAAAATTCATCTTAAATTGTTAGCCACGACTGTTGAAGATGTGCTTAGTTATATTTGTCAGTAAAAGCTATCTGTGGGCGTTCGTTATTTCTTAAAAAAAAAGAACATTGCTTTTCTTTTCTTCCAGTATCTGAAAATTCTTCAGGCTAATTATTCAGTGGATCCTAACAGGCTTGTCCAACATTGTATTTATAGTGCATTTCCACTAAATTCCACCTCAGCTGCTCCACTGGAGAGTTGATCAGTCAGAGTTCTCTATTGGCTTGCTTCATTCCAGCATTTTATCTGTCACATGGATACCTGTTCAAGCTGCACACTTAAATTACACCCTTCTTTTACTCTGCAAGGCAGAAAAACCTGTCTGGAAGTAGCTGTTTCTCACTTATTTTATATTCCATTAGCAAGCCTCTCATTCTCAATAAGCTTTTATACAAACTTCAAATTAATGTGTTTGAACTTCAAGCAAGAAGCAGCCATTGACTGACTCACATTATCTTGGGTGATGAATAAAATATTGTCTCAACAGACACCATTTCAGGAATTCCAACAGCAACTACAAAGCCTCCAATCCTCCTTTCCCTGTTCTGCTCTTCAGGCTCCTGTTTTGGAGGAAGATCTTCCAACAGAGATGCTCCATTGGAAGTTCATGATCATAAAACACAAGGATTAGTTTAAATAAGGGGAGGAATCTGGTTTCTTGCCACACCACCAAACACAGAATAGAATTAAACACAACCTGGTTGCCATCAAATATAACTAGAACAGACATAGCCTTTTCAGAGAAGAATTTAAGTTTTTATTGGACTGGCTTTTTTTATAATCATCCCATTAACTTCCCAAATGAGGCCAAGGGAAGTAAATTAATTCAGTGCTGAACTTCCAAAGTGTATCTTACTTTTGCACTCACAGAAAACTACCCACAGTCTTCATGAGGACAAAAACATCCATGTGCACACACACACATCTCACCTGTATTCTAAACAGTTCCAAAAAGAACTATCAGTAGTTTAAATGTTTTCCTGGAGAAGATTCTATTGAAGTGGGTTGATTCTTGATGAACAGTAATGATATTTTGTTTAAATTGTTTCTGAAAATGTGCAATTAAAGATGCAGCACTGTGCAGGACTCCAAAAGCTCCCTGATATTTGAGCCACCGTGCTTGACAAGTATTAGCTCAACTCACCCTGGTTAAATATCAGATTTAGATAAAAGGACAGCTATCATCTGTTATTGAGTATCAGCAAATAAAATCTAATTGGCTAATAATGCAGTGGTAATAACTTGCAATGAGTCTTGCCACTGATATATCATGCTAAATTAGATAACTTTGTTATTGGAAACTACTCCCAGAGAATGGCTGTATAAATAACTTTTATTGAGTTCTAACAATTCCTATAGCTCCAACTTCATACATATCTCAGATCAAGGTTATCTCTTCCAAATGCCCTTTCACTTGTTGCTGGCACTTACTGGTTCAAATTCCAGTTAAAGTGCAATGTCAAGGATATTTAAAGGCATGTATTTTAAATTGTTTTCAGTCAAACCATGATCTTCATTCAATGTGTCAGGAGCAAGTCAGCCCCAGAAGTGACAGTGGCTCTCCAGCTGCTCTGCTTCCAGCTGCCCTGGAGTCAGGCTGGGAACAGGAGGGCAAATCCTGGACTCTCAAAGAGCTCCTGTAAACTTCCATCAGCTGGCTGATGGCTGAGGCACTGACAGTCAACTGCAGATTCAAATTTCAGTCATTTCTTACCTGACTTTTAATTGGGTTTTTTTCAGTTTATTTATTCTGCCTCTGCATTTTTATCCACATTTTTTCTCCCTTGATGCATTTTTTATCCATATTTTTCTCCCAGTGCACTGCAACACCCAGGATGCTGTTCAGAATCCCGGTGCAGTGGGGCAAACACCAAGCCCTGGAAGCCCCTCTGTCCTCTGCAGCACACTGAAAACAGTGTGAGGAAAAAAAAAATTGCTTGCTTTTATCCTCCAGCCTCCTCTGTGTAAATTCATTGCCCAAAGAGAAAAACACAGAGCAAATACGTGCCAGGAATAAATGGGTCTCTGCCTAACAGCACTTGTGAGTTCTTGAAAATATGCAGAGCTCTTCTTGTGTTTAACCAAATTTCCTACTACTACATAAGCATATGTGCAAAGTGCCTCTCTAATTACAGCCATGAATCTCCCTCTCACAGCCCCTGACCCAGAACTTGCATTCAGCAGAGCTGCAGCGTTCCAAACTCTGTATTAATGAGGGGCAGCGTGGCAACGAGGAGAAAATCCAGAGTAACTTCAGCACCAGGGCAGTTATCCCTACAGACAGCTCAGATTTTGTTAAGGGGCCATCACAGCCTCCCTCATCCCCCTGGGTGTTACCCTGGCACATCCTTGGCCACCTGCAGCCCCTGACAAGTCACAGGTGGGCTCAAAGAGTCCCCATCAGCCACTCCAGTCTCCATCCACTGATGGGGGAAAATGATTTCTTAATAACACGATGTGAACGGCTCAGTATCTGCTGAGGTTCTTGATTTTAGAGGAATTCCAAACTTTAAAATGGACAAAATTTCAACATCTTATTTTCACTCTGCACTTCTCTTTGGAACAGTTTCAGGCAGTGCTATCCCCATTGTACAAAACCAGGCTGGTAATGAATATACAGAAAAATATTCCTCTTCCATCATCTGAGGCCTCATTCTTCTTTGCTATAGCTAACCTCCAGTTTAAGGCTGAAACTTAGAATAATACATTTCCAAGGGAAAATATTTTTCAAGACAGATTTTCTGAACTCCACAGCTCTTATTCCTTTTAAGCAGCATCAAGCCTGATCTCTGCTGGGAAGCATTAAATCCTTAAAACATTTCTTTCTGAGACTTGAAAGGCACAAGGTGAAAGAATCTAAAAGCAATCACTTCTCGGTATAATGAATGACCAGCTTGGAATAAGAAGCCCTTTTCTGTCACATGAACCATGGTTTCCATCAGCTTTTAATCCCTGGTCCATTGAGACACGTGAACCAAGTGCTCTGAGCTTTTCACCCCAACCTCAGCAGCCCTTGGTGGTGCAGCTGGGATGGGCATGCAGCAGAGATGGCCCAGGAAAGGGCAGATTCTAAAAATCTTAATTTGAAACAAGCTTCAAAGCTGTTTCACTGACAGCACATCAATATTTCCTTTCAGGAACCTTGGAGGATTTTGTACAACCTGTGTAAAACCCCACACTTTTGGTAGTACTGCAGACAAAGTTTATTTCTGTTCTTAGACTGAAACAGTCCAAGTTCATAAGTGCTATTCAGATGCACAAAAATCTCCTTTACTGGATATTTACATCGGAAATAAGTTCTTACCAGCAATTTAAGAAGATAATTGTCTTTGCTTTAAAGACTTCTTTTTACACTTGTAATTGAATGATGCCATCTCCAGAAATAAGACAAATACCTTGTGCATGATATTGCTTTATCCACATCCTTGCCATGCCCTATAAAGCACCTTTCCATTTGATTTTGGTAGATGAAAGGGTATTTGTGAGTATAGCTGCATACAGTATTTAACAGCCCAGGAAACTCCATTAAAATGTAATGCATTCCCAGAGCCCCAGGTGAAAGTGCAGCTACTCAGAAGCAAAGATTTTTAATAAGTGTCCTCCTCAAGATTTCAGCTCTGCAGCTTAACTAAGTATAAAATTTCTAATAAATTCATTGTCCATTTTTATACAAGTCATTTAAATTTTAAGATGCCTGTGTGAGAATCTGATTTATTAAAAATATGATTCTTCAAAAGATTATGATCATGACATTAAGTCATTCAGAAATTAGATTCAGTTTCTGATCAACTGAATTGGTATTAAATATACTTATCCAATTATAACCAGAGTGCAATTACACTGATACTTGAGCTAACTGCACATTAGACATCGCAGCCAAAAATGTAGGAGAGATGGAGTGAAAGAATGTTTGAAAGCACATTTTTAAAATAAAGGAGAAGAGATTCAGATTAGAATTTAAGAGGAAATTCTTTACTCAGATGGCCAGAGGCACTGGCACAGGGTGCCCAGAGAAGCTGTGGCTGTCCCTGGACCCCTGCAAGTGTCCTAGGCCAGGCTGGATGGGGCTTGGAACAACCTGGAGAAGTGGAAGGTGTCCCTGCCCTCCGTCTTTAAGAAGCCTTCTAACCCAAACCATTCCATGGTCCTATGACCTGCTTTGGTTCTGTCCTATGGCCTCTCTGTTGATCTTTATTCAGTGTGCTAAGGCTTGTACCTGAAAGGCTAAAGTGAGATAAAAATAAAAATAAAATAAACTAATCAGGCATCTGCTTTTGTTAGCTATGCACTTGGTAGCCTATTATAACAATCATGGCATCATTTTTTACCCTGTAGTCCTCTCCCAATCCCTCACCAGGACAAACTTGTGACTGGCAAAGGGAAGGAGCACAGGGAACTCCACAGAGCCAGCTTAAACCAGAACAGCTGGGTCAGGTCAGACCCGCCAGGGGTTACCTGGAAACACTCATGAACAGGATAAGCACACACTGAATCTTCCTCAAAACACATCCCCAGCCTCCAACACCTTCCCACCTTCCACGAGGCACTGGCACTGCCCAGGGAATGGGCACAGCCCCGAGGCTGCCAGAGCTCCAGGAGGGCTTGAACACCACTTGGGTATGGACATGTTTTATGAAAAATCCTTTTGCTAGGATTTTTCTCCTGAGAAGTTGAGAGGCCTCAGGAACAAAATGTAAACAATGGTTATCTGCTGCTGTGGGATGCAACAGGTGCATCTGGAATTGGTCTCATGTGGTTGTTTCTAATTAATGGCCAATCACAGTCTGGCTGGCTCGGACTCCCTGGTCAGTCATAAGATTTTATTATCATTCCATTCCTTTTCTATTCCTTGCTAGCCTTCTGATGAAATCCTTTCTTCTATTCTTTTAGTATAGTTTTAATGTAATATATATCATAAAATAATGAATCAGCCTTCTGAAACATGGAGTCAGATCCTCGTCTCTTCCCTCATCCTGGGACTCCTGCAAACACCTCCAGGGATGCCCAGGGTGGGGTTCTCGGGGTGTCTGTGCAGGGCTGGGGCTGCCCTGGGTGATCCTGTGGATCCCACCCAGCTCAGGACATTCTCGGATTCCATGGACAAGCTTCACTGATACTCAAACATTCAGCATCTCTGGAATTTGTAAACTCCCAGGATCACTTGTACGCCTTTGGCACAGCCTGACACCTGGCTGTCACCTTTAGGGAAACAGAGGGGACAGAGGTGCTCGTGCCAGGACTGGCATGGGGACAGTGGCACTGCAGAGAGAGCATTGCCACGTGCTGCACCAACACCCCAGGGAGGACACAGGGACTGCAGGATATTGTTTCTCCATGGAAATGACTGTGCCTGGCAGTACCCAGGAGGCACAACTGTTTTCCATCACATTTTCACTTCATACAAGACAGACTTCTCATCAGACTATCAATATCAGCTTTAGTTTGCTTGTTTGTTTTTTTTTTTTTTTTTAATTCTAAAGCACTGTCTCACAGGGAGGAAATAATTGTGATACTTGACTATACTGCAGCCTTTCTAGCAGTTTAAGACTATTTTAAGATTAGATAATTAAGATAAACTTGATGATGAAGTCCCAGCTGGAATAAAGATGTTGTTTATCTGAAAACACTCATCTGTGGCAAAAACTAATAGAATTTCCCAGAACGGAGACTATAATTAATATGGATTTTTTTTTTTTAATAAAAGCATTATTTAACCAGCAGATATAATTTTATTAGCACAGAGACTAAAAACAATCCAAGTGAGTGGACTTGGTTTCAGATACAAACATTATACCAGAGTTGTGTAAGTCGGGTTTTGGTTTAATATTCTCTTTCCTCAGAGATGGAGAGGATACAACCACCGATCATCGTCATCCAGCTGCAGCACAAGTGTGAACAGAGACTTTCTGAACGCACTTGACCTGAATTCCAGTCAAGCACCAACTTTTCAAACAGTTGCACTGACCCCGCTCCTCACACAAGCCCAGAGCTCCCAGCCAGCTGTGCTGGGAGGTTCCTCATCTACCCACAGCTCATTGCCACAACACTTCTGTTTGGAGGAACGACCCCGAACGTGGGATTGGATGGCACTCCAAGCTGAAAACAAGGAAATGAGCTGTTAAAAGTGACCTCTTTCCCCAGCACTGACAGCAGGCCCCGGGAGCACCGAACTGGTGGGGACAGCACAGGCTGGGTGCCCCGAGTCAAAATTACAACAGTTATTAGCAGACCCTCAGCTACATGGTCTGATTTTATTTTTTAACCTACATTGAATGATGGAGGCAATAATGGGGTGTCCTCAAGAAAAAAAATGACCAATTACACAGATTATTTTCTTTCCGTTGTCACCAAAGCTTTCTTGGGATGGCTGGAAGACACCGTGATGAGGACAGAAGTGACACACTGTTTATTGCTATTTAGGCAAAGAAAATAATTTTATTATGGAGGAGCTTTGATGCCAATTTTTCATCAGCAGTTTGGTTTCACTGTAGCAAAAGTCTGGTTGTTCTTGAGTGAGGTTCCCCAGTACAGAAATCTCACCCAAACCACACAGACTGAGGGGGTGCCAAGGCAGGTTCCAACCAGCTCCTGCTCCTGCACACTCTGTTATTTATTCTTTGCAACTGCAAGTCCTGTGATGACATTGCTGGGTCCTCACAGCCACTGAGGGCCTGCTCAGTTCATTATTTTTCCAACCTGAAGTGGCTGGAGCATTCCCTGCTTTCCTTCACTGCACCTCCCAGCATCTGTTCTGCTGCATCAAGGAAGCTGCACACTGCAGCCTCCCCATGGCAAAAATTCTCAATTTTGCCACGCTCCTTATAGCCCCTCTTTACACCTGTGATGTGCTGGATTCATCTCTCCTCTGGAGGACTACCTGTGCTGTCCAGATGGATATTCCAGAATACGCCAGAATACGCATAAAATACTTCCAGAATACTCCAGATAAAATAATTGCTCATCTATACAACACATTCCTGTTTTGCCATCTTGCCTCACACAAAGACATTCTCTTTGTAGAAACGCATCTCAGTCTCATCTCAATCTCCTGGCTTTAATGCTCCAACAGCTTCTTGTCACTTGCAACTGATTTCAAACCTTAAACCAAAAAAACTAATTAATCCTGAGATGCATGACCTTCCATTCTGTAATGCTCAATTACATCCCATTTTTTTTATGTCATCACATTTCAAAATCCTAATTCCTCCTGTCTGATAATCTTATCCTCATCCAGCTGTGTGTGAGGGACTACCTACAACAGCACATTCCTTGTTTTTATGTTCAGACCAGCAGTGAAATAAACTAAGATTTCAAAAATTATCATTTAACCTCAGTTAGGATTCCTCCAGCCTGGTCCAGAAGAAAGGTATAAAAACAACTTACAATGCCCAGGGTAGTCCTAGATTCACATATTCAGCTCATTTGTCTATAGCAATGCTATTAAACTTGAGTTCAATTTACTACACTATGTTTTCCAAAGCAGTCACAGTCCTGGAATGGTTTGGGTTGGAAGGGACCTTAAAGCTCATCCAGTTCCAGCATCCCTGGGCAGGGTCACCTTCCATTAAACCAGGCTGCCATCCCTGGGCACTGCATTTCAAAATAATCTTTTGGTATCACCCAGGTAAACAGTGCCTCCATGTTCCAGTTCCCTTGTAAAGCCTGTCTTTTAGGATCTATGTTAGTATTTCCAAAAAACTACACTTTAAATTAAACCTACTAAACCTCCCTACACTTTAAATTAAACCTCTCCAGCTTTAGCAATCAACATTAAAAGATTCAGTAGCGAATAAAAGAATTTTTACCCTGTTGGACCAATCCTCCATGATTCAATTCCATACTTTACAGTATTTAAAGTGTCAATTATGTGATTTAATAACTTAGATAAAGTCAGTGCACTAACATGTTGGTACTAATTAAACAGGGCAATTATAAAATAGAACCTGACTTCCAGTCCTGGCAAACTGACAGTGTTTCACAGGTGAGAAGGTGAAAATGAGAAACACAAAAACAAGAGGAGTTGCTCTAAAACCCTTCATTTAACAAGCTGCACTTCACTTCCCCAAACTTGTCATTACTGTTTTGATATGAAGCATCAATTATCTAGAATCAGTAACTCACAAATACCTTTACTAGTTACTACAAAGTTAGTTTTTTGCCTTATTGAATTTTGGGAGATTTCCAAAATACCGCTGAAGCACACCCTGAGCAGAAATTCTGGTTCTCACCCCGACTTTGCAAGTTTAATTTTTATATACATATAACAAGTATGTTCCTATGCAGACCTAGTGAAAGGTCCTGTTCTCTTTCTGCTGCCACATTCAGTGAGTTGATCTGCATGAAACCTGGTACCAACAGTTATTTTCCTTCATAGAGCCAAAAATCTGGATGAAAACATGAGGGCAACAGGTAACTCACTGAGGACAGTGAAACAAACCTTGGAAACTTGGTGAAAGCACTGAGTCTTTCCCTTGTTTTGTAGAACAATGAGGTGGTCCTACACAATCTTTGGGATATGATCAAAAAAGCTGTCAAAGCACAGAAACATAACTCAAGTCCTTTTTGAGGTGATTTTAATAAATCCCATTGGACCAGACTATCATAAAGCTTATTACTAATTGATCTGAGATGTGGCAATGAGGAGAATAACTTATGCACCGTGACTGTTTCCCTCTGCTGGTGCCCACTGCATTTGTGTTGGAGTGAAAGAGATGGCATCCACAGCAAAAAACTTAAGTTTTCCTGAGAGAATGCTCAGATTAGAGAGAAAAAAAAAATTAAAAAAAAAATAAAAGAAACAAAACAACCACCAAGCCCACATCATTTTGTAATACCTCATTCTCAGAAGTAAGAGATTTGAACCCATGAAAATCATAGAAACACAGAATGGTTTGGGTTGGAAGGGACCTTGAAGCCCATCCAGCCTGGCCTTGGGACACTTCCAGGGATCCAGGGGCAGCCACATCTGCTCTGGACAGATACATTCCCTGTCTACCAGGGAATTTAGTTTAGTTAAAATATTGTTTGATTTTTCGGTCAACTCAGCAAATTTCTAGACTCCTACAAAGGTCACATAATTCTACCCATTAATCCATGATTTTCTACAACAGCTTAAAAAACGCCTTTACTTGTTTCCAGTGAGCTTTGTGGACTTCATGCGCTCCAACAGGAAAAGGTTTCTAGGAAATACAGGAAGCAGTCTACTGAATGACCCATTTTTTACATTTTTTAATTATTATTAAGTTTTTAAACGATGCTCCTTTTCTATGTGACTTTTCAAAGACATGATCTGCCTGAAACCCTACACACCACAGGCACATAAAGAGACTTCATTAAACTATAATATTCTTATTTTAATCTTTAAATTATTAAATTTGCTGCCACTCAGTACCAGCATTTTGAGGCGATGATAAAAGTGTTTTCTAAGAGTTTTAAATCTTTTTTGGCTAAGATATCAATCACAGGCCTTTCCTAAAAATGTCCCCTGGAACGGATATTCATCCTTTTGCCTTATGCCAGAGGTGAAAACTATATACCCAGCTGAATATGCAATTTCCCATTACTTGTATTATCATAGCACCCCAGAGACCTGAGGGAGGGCCAGAATGTGATCAAATGCAGGTTATTGAGCTAAATCTTTCCTTTCTTGGGGATCTCTATTGCACTCCATGCTCTGGAGCCCTCAGGAATGGATGGATGAGATGCTGGCAGTGCACTAAGATGCTGGTGCCAATTAAACAGGGCAGTTATAAAGTGCTGGGGGAGCAGCAGGTTGGGGTTAATGCAAGGAGTCCAAGATTTGCTGCAAACACTGATTTACCTGCTGAAACCCTGCTTTGCTGGCTCTGAGCAAAGGGCCACTGCAACCCTTGGGAGAGGGGACTCTTTGGAGGGGAAAGCTGAAGGATTATAAACCATCTAATTTTTGCTATAATTTGTTTCCTGAAACACAGTTTAGAAGCTGCACTGGCCAATAATGATGCCCAAGGCATTTGAGCATAACTTTGCTTTCTTTTTCAGGTTACATCCCTGTGCTGGAGACACAGAAAAAGATCTCTGGGAATCAGACATTGTGTCCACATGCCAGAGCACCTCTTTGCTGCACAAAACACAAAAGATGTAGGTTGGTAGGATTCATTCAGGGATTCAGGGGGTAATCCATAGCCTGCTTTTAACAGCCTGGTACCTTAATTCCCCATTTCAGAACCCCCCAAGTTTACACCTACTTATTCCTAGGCAAATAAAGGAGCAGTTTGCATCAATTCATCCAATTCTGAGTTGCCTGCTCACCAGCAAGCCAGTGCCATTCAGGAAGGGGTCACAGGCTTTTAAATTCAAATTAAATTCCAGCTGTTTGCTTTGATTCCTTCTGACTTGACTCCATCAATGGCACTGCAAGGCACATTATAGACACTGACAACTACAGATTAAGAAAAATCAAGAGGAATTCAAGCCTGAAGATGTGTCCATCTCCTGTCCTCACTCAGACCACACAGTCTTTATCTAATTCAGGTCATCAGGGATTTTCATTACTCCTCCAAACAATCACACTGCTGGTGGCACCCAAATATCACACTTGCTCTGCCTGAAAGATCCAAAACCTGGACTCAAAATCTGAACCACCATCACCTTCACCCTGCCAGCTATAAAGAGAGAGAGACTTCAGGAATGATGGTTTGTTCTTGTGCTGCCCTGGAAAACTACAAAGTCAGGGATCTCTAATTTCTTCTGAGATCTCAGATCATCAACATGAAGTTTAAACCTCATTTTCAATCCAAAAAACACTTTTTAAGGAAAGAATTGATGTTTATTTTCTTCCTCCCTGAGGTATGAAACACTGCATTCAAATAAATCAAATGCTCTGATCCTGTATCATTCATTTACTTTTATTTCAGACAGGATTTTTTTGCAGCAGGAAAGAGAGCAAGGGACAGCACCAGAGCTCATTCCCCATGCCAGGCTGGAATTCCCAGGCACACGCTGCTGCCATGTTCACACTCATAGATGTGCAAACCCAGGGCACACAGGGAATATTTCTCTGTCTGCTCTGGGTGCCCTGACCCCCAGGGCAGCACTGACCCTGACCCTCATTCATGGAGAAAGTTTCCCAGACTTCAGGATAGACTGGAATCCACAAAAGTGTGCAATAGATTACAGAGAGTAACCTATTGGTGAGAAATTGAGGTTTGGGGATTTTTAGTGTGTTGTGGATGGAAGCAAGATGGAGGGCACAGGGTGTTATCCTGGGCTTCTTCTTCCTTCTTCTCCATGGGTTTGGGTGGCATTTTGTAATTGGGCAGAAAAGTCCACATTGGAATCTCTTTGTCCTCCGCATTGGGATCCAAAAGTCCTCTTTGGGATCAGTTATTGGGTTGTAGGGGAGGATAATCTGGGTGTCAGTTCTCGGTTGGATGGTTTAGTCTTGAAGGACCTTGTACCAAGAGACTGTTGGCCATTTTGTGCCTTCTAATGAAAAGCTGCTGAACTCACAGTAACGAGACTTTTACTGATAAGAAATAATGAACACCTGAGTCCCAACATGAATTACTGCCTCAAGTGCCTTCAATCCAGACCCAGGGAAAGCAATAACTGGTACCCCCACAACATTCACTATAAAGCCTTCACCTACAATTAAGGTTTAAAATTCCCTGAAAGGCAAACAGCATCAAAACACTTTCTTAATGTGGAGTTGCAGGATAGATACATCAACAAACAATTCAAATGCATCTTGATGTGAGTGCATTAAAATAATGGATAAGATCTATCAATTAGCAGGTCAAGCATTTCCCTTTCAAATTCTACCTTGGAAAAGAAAGCTATATAGAAGAATAATAATATTACTCTTCCAGAAAAAAAAAGACTATTTCTGGAAAAGACAATGTTTTATAGGTCATTACTTACCATCACTTTAGATTATGTGAGAAAGTCTTTAAGTGTTACTTTATAGACCTTTTAATACAATTTTCTAGCATTAAGTAAATGCATGCTGCATTACTTTTACTAAAGAAACTTAAATACTGACAGACTTTCAATTTGGGCTTGTTTGCAGACCTCCCTAACATTGCAGACAGGAAGGGGAGTTAGCCAGGCAAGTAAATGAAAGGAGCAGGACACACAAGGGTTTCAAGACCTCACTTGGCAGCTGCTCAGTGTATTAGGAAAATGTGGTTTAGCTCCAGCAGTGGCCTCTGATAATGGATTTTCTGAATAACAATTTCAACCCTACTTTTAAAACTCTGGGTTGAATTAATGCTGCTTGAAAAGATTGTCTTCCTCTGACACAACTGCATTGTCTGTCCTTTCTGTCCCTGCTGTACTAAACTGACCACAAGCTGTGTGACCTCCCCTCCTTTGTCACCAGCAGCTCTGGGTTTCATGTTTCATCTCTCTGAATCTTTCATGTTTTCTTCTGGTAGCAGCAGCACAGGGTTCAAATCAAGATGTAGGAACAGAAAGCAATGTTTGTGCTTTCTCTGCTCATTTTCCCTTTTAACAGATAATCTTAGATGGGAAAAAAAAAAGGCTGCTTAAATTTAATTAATGAAGCTGAAAATTTCAGTTAAGAAGTCAACTACAGATTCACAAAAATTAGATAGAAATAAGTGTGCAGCTCATGACCTTGCCACTGCTGTAAATGAGCAAATGTTCTCACTGTACCAATGCCTGAGCGAAAGCAAAGGTTTAATTGCATTTTTTCTGTGGTACAAGTGGACAGATTAAAACTAAGCATGGGGAGAGAGGGGAGTTAATTTGATAAATCTTCTAGGGCTGCAGAAAAGACAGCTGGTACTTAAAAAGCAAAATACTACAGTGTGAGCTTCCCCCCTCCCTCCCTTCCAACTTTCACTTATCAAAGCATCCCAGAGCTCTTCCCAGCTTTATCACCCTTTCCACTGACACTGCTGATCCATACAAATGCTCATGAGGGCTGTTCACAGATCCGAGACCCACCATGCTGCTTTATTTATTGTAGAGACCCTTTCCCTCCTTCTTCCAAGAGTAAAACCCTGGACCTTCCTGAGAAATTACAGAAATCTGGAGGGGAGGGGCTTGAACCAAAACAAAATAAACCAAACAACAGCAATTTTCTCATGACTGTGTAAGAAAATGTCCCCTGGTTCCAATTACTGTCATGCAGCAGAGTTGAACCTGAACTGGCATTGCATGAGAGCCCCTGCAAGTCCCCAGCTTTAATCCAGTTTCACAAGCAGAAATGTCACTTAACTGTTATCATATTTTCTCCCTTCACCAGGATTTCTTCTCCTGGGAAGCTGAGAAGCCTCAGTGAAAAAGGAAAACAATATTATCTCATTTGCTTCTCCTGTGTTTTGCCGCTTTGGAATGTGGTTTGGAGATTGTTTATCCAACATGTGAATTGTTTTGACTCAATGACCAAATCACAGTCCAGCTGTGTTCAGGACTCTGGAGAGTCACAGGTTTTTTAATTAGTATCTTGTTAAGCCTTCTGTCCATATCATTTCTCTATTCTTTAGTATAGTTATAGTATAACATTCTTTATTGTATTATCATAAACTAATAAATTAGCCTTCTAAAAACATGGAGTCAGATTCATCTTTCTTCCCCATGACAGGATACCCAAAAATACCACACTTAATCCCTTGGTAAATTGCTTTAAAAGATTGCTAAGTATGAAGAGCTCTCCAGCAGAAAGTTGCCAACCTCATGAAAGAGAACCCACAAGTGCCAAACTCAGTTTCATCCCATTGTGCCAGTGTTACACAATCTCCTGGTGGTTTTATCCTTTTCATGATGCTGGCACGCCCCGTGGAACATCAATAACCTTTCCACAAACACAATTTAAATGGCAAAGCTTGCGTAGGTGCAAAAACTTGAGCTCAGTGGCAAGCTTTTGCTTGTGCACCTGCCCACAAAAACTCCACATTAACCCTACTGAGGAGTGGCTTTAAAACAATCTGCCACTCTGAACAGTTACCCTACAAAGCCTTTCCTGCTGAGCAGTCAAGGACTGATTTTGGAAAATTTTGGGGCTACAGGGGAATATAACAAATATTAATTCCTAAAGATGCCTTATCCTGTTGTTTCCCAACATTTATTGGATATAAAGAAGAAATGTTTCCCTGTGAGTATGGTAGGATCCTGGCAGTGCCCAAGGCCAGGCTGGACAGGGCTGGGAGCAGCCTGGGACAGTGGAAGGGGTCCCTGCCCTGTGAATAGATAAATTTTAAGATCCCTTCCAACCCAAACCGTTCCATCCCTCTGTGATATTTGTTAATCACACAGCATTTGTTTACTGAAAATCCCTATGCTCTTTTCTCCACACCCCATCCTGCATCAAGCATCTGGTCTGTTCCTGGGTTTTGGGCTGTTTGGGTTGTTGTTTCCTTGGTTCGTTGTTTTTGTGGGTATTTTTTCCCCCTATAAACAGATCCCAAATAAGTGAAGATTCTTGAATTTAAAATACCAGAAGCCTGCTAAAAATTCCAACCAGCAGCTGCTGCTCACAAGCAGCACTCTGGAGACAGAGCACCACAGGATACTGGGAGGGAAGGAACCAGCAGGGCAGCAAAATTCATTTGCTTTGCTGCAGTTTGCAATGGGAGCTTCCCGTATGCCACCACCACCTGCAGCTCTGAGCATCATCTGGAAAAGAACACGAGGTGGGAAAACAACCACAGCCACTCCTGCAGCCACCACAGGCATGGAGAAGCCCACCAGGAGCACAGATCACCTTCTCTGTTACCTCAGCTGCACTTTAGAGAGCCAGGATCTCTCCTGCATTCACACAACATTTACGCAATTCACAAATATTCACACAATCCAAGAAGATTTTGCTCCTCAAAGAATCCCCCTGCTCAGTCCATTCAAGCAATGACATGATCTTGTAATTTAGGAATTCCTCAGAGAGTGTTTGGTTGTTCTAGAGGAACACAAGCGACTTTAAACTGTCTTTCAAATTAAACAGCATCAGTTCCCCTCAGAGGATGAGTTAGATATGAGTCTGCTTTACAACACAGAGACTGCTGTGACTGCTGTTCCCTGGGAGGAAATTCCACAAGCAGGAAATGGAAAATTCTCCATTTTCACGATGTTTCCCACAAATTCAAGTGTTACAATATGACATAAAATGAACAACACTCCCACCTCTAGATGTTAAAGATAAAAAAAAGTGCATTTATTTCCAGACTTCAATATTTATGGAATTCTAAAAGTGACCATGGATTGAAGGATGAAATTGCCACCTCTCCAACTACATGGTCAAACCAACAGTCCATCAATTCTCTCCTCCTCCAGAAAGGAATGCAAACCAACCATTATTTACATGAAAAGTGCATGAGAAACTCCATTACAAAAATGTAAACATCAGAAGTCTTCGAGGCACTTTAGTAGAACAGGGCGACATCCAAGTGTCACCACATTGAAATGCAAAGTCATGTTCCATCTCTAAAATCCAGACTCATTTAGGCTGGAAAAGCCATCCAAGATGATTGAATCCAACCATTCCTCAGCACTGCCATGGCCACCATTAACCCGTGTCCCCAAGTGCCACATCCACATTCCTCTTAAATCCCCCCAGGGATGGCAACCCCGCACTGCCCTGGGCAACTGTGCCAGAGCTGGACAACCCTTTCCAAAAAAACCTTTTCCTAAACCTTCCCAGCACAACCTGAGATCGCATTTCTACACACAAAGAAGCAACAGTGCAAGAGAGAAACAAGCAGCAAATAATAAATTACTGCTGCATGCTCTGAGCTTTGCACTCATTGAACTTTCTTTGATAATTTTATACTTATAGCTGTGACCCTGCAAATGAAAGTGCAGATCAAATCCTAATTCTTAACGATTTTTCCAAAGCCTCTAAGCCAGTAAAGATCTGCTAAACTCAGGAACCATAAAATCTATTGTTTCGCTGCCCTGAAACACTTAGAGAATTGTCAATATTCAGAAAAATCACCATTCAAACCTTCTGCAGCTTCAAGTGGAAAGCAAAGGGATGGAATTGAGATCAGCTGGTTCATGTACTAAATCCAAGTGGCAATCAAATGGTACAATACCCAGCTTCTCAAAATCTAAAGTGTGAGAAATCTGAAGTTTGTCTTAAATCACAAGGCAAACTAGATTTATTTGCAGGATTAACTCCTGGAAGCAAAGAGCATTTGGATGCTTGTGACACTTGGGATTTCTGTCCCTGCCTTTCCCACTTATAAATCCGTGCTGCAGGCCTTAGTATTAGAGAAATGTTTTACTGGAAGCACGCAGTACTTCTATATTAGCTTTAAAAATATTCTAAATCGTTACTTTCGTCCTTTTATTTTCTCCTCACATTTATCTACATGAAGAATGATACACAGAAGAAAAACTGCAGTTGAGCAAAGAAAATTTCTTCTCTTTCATGGGAATTTTAGTGCCCAAACATCCTCCACAGGAGAGGAGGTCTCATTACGAATGCTACTCTTGCTATTCACCAGTGCAACAAGCACAGATCACTATCATCACTTGGGGTTTTTTTCCTATTTTGCACACAGGAAATCAAGCCAAGCCCTCAAGCTCTGAAGACCTGAGCAGACCCCGAGGCACAGCCAGTAGGAAGGAGAACATTTCTGAGAACATTTCCCCCAGCGCTGCACAAAACCGACCCAGGTGACCTTGATTTGCAGGCTCAGCTGACAGCGCAGGGCTCTGCTATCGTTAGCGCATCACAACCAGGCAGGAATTAGCACTTTCCATGTGGAGGTTTCACACAAAGCTGAGCTCTGCCTCAGCCCCTGTCACAAACCCAACCTTCTCAAGGTGCTACCGGTGGGCTGAGCAGCCACGTGAAGGTTTGCTTCACGCTCACTCCACAGCCTTCAGCTCAGCCAAAACTCCTCGGCTGCCCCAACACCTCCTCCGTGGCAGCTATAAGCAGGATCTGATTTACCTCCAGGAGACACATGGCCCATTTCAATCAAATGATGCAGCTCCTGGAAGGGGGAGGACAGGAAGGATGGAGAGAACATTTTCTTGCTGTCTTTGTTGCCTAACACACAGAACAAGAGGAAAGGACACTGCACACAGCTCTCTGCTCTTCTGATGACAACAGGACCTCCACTTGTTGCCCTCACTTGTTTGAATCCAAGAAAAATAAACCCTGAATAGAAAATAATACAATTCTGAAACACTGACTTCAAATCAGGTACAGCAATTTTCTGTCAAATCATTCAAACATTTATTTATGTACAACTATTCTGTACAATTCTATGTGTATAAGAGCCTGAATGAGGGATGCGGGACTCCAGGGCTCTCCAAAATGCAGTTTATTGTATCCAAGGTGTTCCAGCAGCCCAGGGTGGTGGGTGACAGAGCCTGTGCCCACAGCTGTCAGCTCCAGCTGCAGGCAGGCCTGGACACCCTTTGGGTTTGGTTACAGTGCATTCTGTACTTTTCTGTGCTGAGCATCTTCATACAGTAGAACCAATCTATACCTTAACTATTACCTACAGCCTATCATAACTACTGTAATTACCATATTCATGTTACTGTTCTCCAATCACTAAAAGTCAGTACATTACAGTTTAAGCTGGAAGTTGTTTTTCAGTTTTCTTGCAGTGGAACATTCTGAGACCTTTTTTCTACTTGCCACATTTGCTGTCTTGTTTGCCTGTGCTATCTTTGTGCTTGGTAAAAACATCCTCTTGTTTGGGGTGGGTTTATCCTTTGCTCTAAGCCATAAAACCCCTTCTAACTAACACACCCTGTGCCTCCTTAGTTAGCCAGTGAGACTGGCTCAACAATTCTTTTCTTCTGTATCAAAACTTGCTTCCATCTCTATTCCTTCATCAGACTCTACATTCAAAAATCTTTCTGCCAAGCATCCATATCTGTGAGACCTTCTTGTCAAACTTTCATGCTTCCAAACATGCATGCAAGATGGTTGGACCTGTCTCTTTAACCAATCTGTACCCTAAGCAGTCAACATAGCACTGATAGGGCCTTCACAAAGAAGGCACACAGTCTCAATTTCCAGAAACAAAACTACTGCTGCCTTAGCAACAAGGCAGCAAACCGCAAAAACTCCTTCAAAAACTGGGAAGCAATCTAATCACACCAAGGCCAGGTGTATGATTTTTAAATACAGTAATTCTTGGCACACTCTCTGTAAAAAGAAAACATTAAACTCTGTGTACAAATATTCACTGAAAATATGTTCACTGTCTTGCAATAAAAAAAATAAATTACATCTGTAGGACTGCCTAGGATGATTTTCAACCTGGTAGGAAATAATCACTTGCTTACAAATCTAGGATTGCAAATAAGCACAAGATTGGAAACATATATATATATATATTCTGAAGCAAAAATCCTGTAGACAACTACAGCTAAAAATGCAGAAGTAATAACTAGATTTGTTCCGAAGCATGTGGCTGTCAAAGCAGAGTTGTTCTCTACTCATTTAGGTGTGTATAGCCACACACACCCAAAAGTATAAAATCCTAATGAGACCTAGCTAGCACTCAACCCAAGCTGGAATTCCTTTTTTTGTTGGTTTTTGGCTGCTTTTTTGTTTGTTTTGTTTATTTGTTTTCTTTGTTTCTGTTTTGAGTGTAGAAAAGAGACAGGAGAAGAGAATTAGGGGTTTGTGTTGTGTTCTTTCTTTTTAAAACATGTTATTAGTGGCAAGCCATATCTCAGAAACCAAAGCAGCATCAGCAGTCCTGAATTCTAACAAACAAACACTAAACTATTTAAAGAGCTGACAAAACCAGTTCCACTTAGATGAGAGAGAGAAAGCAAAGATCCTTTTGCAATAGTTCTCTGAAGCCATTGAAAAAATCCCAACTTCAGGCAGATTCCACCAGGCTGAAGCTGGGAGCTGAAATGCACAGCATAATGCAGAGCAGGTCTCCGGTGATTTCTTTATATTTTTCCCCAATTTGGCTTATGCCAAATACTAAGGTGGTTCAAGAGGACTTCAGAGAAGCAGCGTGTATGAAAAATTCAACCACAGCATTAATTTTGATGGCCTTTAAATAAGGAATCATGGGTCAAGACAAGCATTGCTCAGTCAGGAAGCCAGAGCCAGGCTGGAAGTCTCTGTGCTGGGATAATTCAAATAATATATAATATATATTCTATAATATATATAATTATAAATAATTATAACTAGCAATTTATATTATATAATTTATAATACATACTTATATTATATGTATATTATATTTTATATATATATATATATATATATATATATATATATATATATATATATAAAAAATAAATTGCTGGTTCTCCACACTCACAAGCAGCAATTTCAACTGAAGTGTAGAGCCAAAAATGAACTTTTGGAGCCAAAACAAACTTTTGGAGCACTTGGGTAGAAGCCATGGTGAGGATGAGTGTGTCCTGCTCAAACCCTCTGCACAGGTGAAGCCAAACATCTGAATGGGATGCTAATTAGTGCTTGAATTTGAAAGGATATTTACATAAAAGTAGTTTTAGAGCTAGACTTAAGCTCTTGGTGTTTGGTAAAGAAGTTTTTGCCATCTAAGACTTCAGTCAGGACAGGGCAAATACCTTCCTGTTCTTTAGAACTGAAAATGTATGGAAATACAAGAGCACAAATGAACACCCATGGCTGCTGAACCAGGAGACTGCTGCCAAAAAAAGCCCTTGGTGAAAAGGGGTGTTAAAAATAATAATTATTATTATTAATAATTATAATTATTATAATATATATTATTATTAATAATAATTATTATTTATTATTATTAACCTTGTCTTGTGAAGCAAGGTTAATTAATATGAATGAAATAGCATCACTAAAACACACCAAAACAGCAACAATAAACCACTAGAACTCTGATATAATATTCAGCAGAAATAAACTTTCTGAAGTGTTCCTTTATCTCCTCACATCCCCATGATCACTACAGCACTTCCCTCTCCCCTCCTCCTGACCTGAGCCAGGCAGAGCAGGACTGAGCCCAGCTGGGTGCCCACTAATTTGGTACCTACGACAAAATTTGGTACCACTCAAGACTAAATCCTGCTTGGAATTCATCTGAACTTGGTTGTTTGCTTCAAAAAAACCATCAGAGGAAAGGAACAGAGAGCAGCTGGTGAAGATACCATGCCATGGAAGTGAAGTTTGGGGCTGAAAGTGTCTCCATCATTGCTGTCAGGCACCCATCAGCTGCACTGCAGACCGGAGTGCAGATCACAGGCTCTGTGCGGATCACAACCTGTTCTCACACCATGACAAGTAGGTCACAGAGGCTGATCTGGCCAGCTAAAAGTATCTGCAGAGCTGCCCCAAATTCTCCAAAACCTCAAAAGGCACCACAGAGAAGTGCATGGCTCCCTGCTAGGCCTAGGCTGGGAGTGGGGACAGCAAAGATTTCTGAGACTGCAGAAGAACAAAACACAGCCATTGTCTTGTGGTCTGAAATGGATGGGGTTTGATAGTGTGAAATTACAAATTATTTCTATATCTCATATCCAAAATATGAGCATGTAGAGGTGTCAGATCTCCCTTTTTCTTTTGCAGAGGTTCTATGTTTCAAAGCATTACATTAGTTGTCCCACAGTTGTCACTGCCCTCTATACAGCAGAGCACATTCAGCTGCCCAGAACTACATCTGAGGAATTTTGCCCTATTATTTGCTTCACATGAGCAGGGAGGAGAGAAAACCAGGAAAATAGCCTGAGTTTTAGGCTTGGCTAAGAGAGACCTTAAGACTGCAGGAAAATATGCTTAGCAAGATAGGAGAAGGTTTTAAGCATAATGATGAAGTATTGTGTATAATAATAATAATATAATAATGGTAATGGTATTGGTAATAATAATGGTACTGGTGCAATAATGGAGCTGTATTGTATTGTTAATAGAAGGCATACAAGCAAGCACTGTGTGCAGCAGGTGTACACGTGCATTTAGGGACTGGCTAAAAAAATTGTCTGTAAGTTTAGCAATGTGCTATTGGCTAGAGAGTTTTTAAATGCTCTGTAACAAAGAAATCCCTGGCTGCTGCTGGTTGTACGTGAGCTTTTCCCATATTTCTGTTGTCTGAACCATGTCATGAGACTGATGCTGCAATAAAAGCTCAAGGAACGAATCCCAGCAGTTCCGTCCTGTTGGTGAAAAGAAAAAACTTCCCAACACACCACATTTCCTGCCTTCCCCAGCAGCTGCTTTATGCACAGTGACATTCTGCTTGAAGTCTGCTCCAGGGGAATGAGCACTATGGGATGGATTTCCAACACAAGTTTCACAAGTAGGTCAAAGGCAGCAGCAGCTCTCACCTTCCACAGGCACTGCTGCTCCTGCAGACACCGAGAGCTGCAGAGGGGCTCCAGTGCTGGGGGCAAGGGCGTTATGGACAGCCTGCAGTGAAGAAAGAGCAAAAATCCCAGGGGATGTGCCCAGTCCCGGCCCCTCAGGTTGGGAATGATGTTGAGGGGCTGGAGCACATCCAGACAGGGGCAACGAGGCTGGAGAGGGGCTGGGGACACAAACCCTGTGAGGAAGCCCTGAGGGAGCTGGGGGTGCTCAGCCTGGAGAAAAGGAGACTCAGGGCTGCCCCCATCACTCTCACAGCTCCTGAAAGGTGCCTGTGCCCAGCTGGGGCTGGGCTCTTTCTGCAGCAGCACTGACACAACCAGAGCACACAGCCTCGAGCTGCACCAAGGAAATACAGGCTGGAGATTGGGGAAAAGCTTTTACAGAAAGAGTGATAAAGTTCTGGAATGGCTGCCCAGGGAGGTGGTGCAGTCCCCATCCCTGGGTGTGTTTAACAAAGCCTGGATGTGGCACTGGGGGCCAGGGTTGAGTTGAGGGGTTGGGGCTGGGCTGGACTCCAGTGATCTTGAAGGTCTCTTCCAACCTGGTCATTCATTCTGTGAATCAGTAAAATAAACCACCAAACAGGAAATGAAACAGCAACACTCCCCTTTCCTGCCATCACTGCTCCTGCAGAGCTCCACCTTGGGGGATGCTGACAGCCACATCTCAGCCTCCTGCTTACCTGAGCCTCACTGAGCTCCTCAGATGGCACAGTGACACAGGGGAGGGACAGGAGCAGGAGCACCATTGATGTTGCACATGCCTGAATTAGAATTTTCATGAGAAAACACACAGTTTTCTCCCTGACAGTGTGAAAGGCCCACAGGGAACATTTAGCTGTCGTAGACGCTGCTCCTTTCATCCAAAACAGGCTTCAGTGTGCATTTTCCTTCCCTCCATCCCGGCATGGGAGAGCATGAGCAGGAGCACAGCCTGCTCCTGGGAAAGTCACACAACCAAAAGGGAAGAATTTGCACAGAGTTCCTGGCACTCACATCCATCCAGCCTGCAAAAACCAAGAGGAGGGGACCAATTTCCCAACAACTTAATACTAACCTACATTCTGAATGTTCTGTTCTGGCACTGGTGTCTCATGAGCAGAATTAATTACAGGGCCAAGGAAGTAAAAGGCAGCAAAAATATTTCTTCAACATAAGGCTCTGGGGGTCCCAAAGATGTTACAGATTCAGCTGCATGTTGGGAAGACAAACACCTCGGTTCTAGGAAAAGGAGGATGTGGTTCCGTCTCAGCTGAGGAACTGGTATAAGAACTGCAAACCTTTCTCTGGATTGTGCTCTTTCAAGCAAAGAAAAGCAAGCCTGTTTCAAGACAGCAGGCTGAGACAAAGCCCCTCAGGCCAGCCTGTCAGGCCACTGTCCTGTAAACCTTAAACTTACAGAATTTGTGAACAAGCCATTCCCTTAATCTCTGACCTCTCATGTCACAAGGTGACCCAACCTTTTATGCTTCATAATGCCTTTCTTAAGTCTGTCTACATATCTACATGTCCATCACACCGTGAAAAATGTGTATTTTATGACTGGCTTTTCACAAATATTAAAATGAATATTATATGTGTTATGTTAGAAAGTTATGCTGTATTAATTTTTTAAGTAGTGTGTTAAATATAGTTTTAAGCTATAACATAATGTTAAAATAGAAACTAGGTGTGTGGGATATTTTTTAAAGAAAGGAATGAGGTACTCCCACCAAGATAGCAGCCACAGGACACCTAAATCTTTCAGGAAAAGAGAATTTATTGCCCCATTATCAGAAGAAATGAACTTCTTCCTGCCTTGCTCAGCTATGAAGACACCTTCAGGAATAAGAGGAAGAAGTTGAGGATAACCAGACAGAATCCTGTGTTTGAATGGAATTTATGCATCATGGATGAGGTGTATGAATATGCAACAGGCTGTTGCTTTTAAGGGTTAATCCTCTGTTAATGTGGGTCCTTTTTCAGGTTTATGTTGCCCAGAAAAAGATACTGGACTGTCCAAAACTCTTTGTTGTTATTGTCCTAAATCCTAATTGTCCAAATTTTTATTACTCTTTTATATTACTAATTTTATAACCATATTATTACTATTAAACTTTTACATTCTAAAACCAAGTGATTGGCGTTTTTCACAACACCCAGAGAGAGGACAAAGCTTCACAGGCAGCAAACCTCAACAGGTCAGCCACAAGACTCGTGCTTGCTGCCCAGAGCCAAATTAAAAAGCAGGAAAAGTCTGAGATGTCACCACGAGAGGCCTACAGAGCTGCACTGTCAGCTGTGAGCAAACATCTCAGCCCCCTGCCAGAACAATGCCACTCACTGCAGACCTGTGAAAATTGTGCATATGGGGCGGCAGCAGGAGCCACGTTTGGGGTTTGGCGCCTGCTGCAAGCAGAGGGAACGTGTACCCCAGCAGGTGCTGTGGAAGCAGCTAGAAGGAAGAATGGTGGCACTTTCCTCGCTGTAGTGTATTTGTGTTTTCAACCGTGTGGGTGGGTAAGGCAGGTTCTACTGTAACCATAGCTGTTCCTAAACAAAGAGCATTCCTGTAAACTCGAGGAATCTATTACAGAGCACAGAAAAATATTTTTACACACAGAGTCTAATAACATGTTTTGTCAATTAGCTCAGTCACTGTTCAAAGGAGTCACCATCCTACCCTCTTCCCCTTCTTTCCTCCCATGAAATAGAAAAAGCAGCAGTTTTAGAAGTAGTTCTTAAACACAATTAGCATTTATTATAACTTCCCAGGTACAACCTACGCTTATCTCCCAACTGCACGAAGAGAGATCTCTTTGAGGGGTTATGATAAAAGTAGTTATTTCACAGCTGATCTCCACACACTGTTTTAACAAGCCTGCCCATTTCCAGAAAATCCTGTCACCCTATAATCTTCAGAAAGATTAAAGGTACATAACACAGCTTTAAAAACCCACATTGCTTAAGGTCTCTTATTACTCAGGTTTTCCCTAAACTCGCTGTTCATTATTTCTCAGCCAAGAATTGAAATGAATTTCCTGTAATGCCACCAAGATGTCACTTTTAACAGGCAGCAATGGCTTCACTCCCCAGCTGCCAGAGGATCAAAGAGCACACTGGGACCATTATGTGAAGGAAAAGGTGAAAATAGAGCTGAATACCTTCCATCTCCTCAAGCAGTCTGAAGAGTTCCACCTTTAGCTCTAAATTGCCCGCATCTATCCCATCTCTGCCTTGAGAAGGCACAGAGAGCTCTACACTCCTGAGAATAAGGATGTTCATCTTTCACCTGAAATCAAAGCCCCAAGTACCCCAGAGCTGGCTGCATGCCCCCCAGAAAAGTGAGGCATTAAGCACTGCAGCAATAATTAGAGGAAAATAAGGTGTTCCCATTTCTTCCCTGCTTTTTGTGAAGTTGTAACATCTTCCCGAATTGCTATTTTCTCTCATCTCCCCCTCACCCTCTCGCTGTGGTTTTGTGAAGTGGCAGCCAAAAGCAGAGGTTGTTCCTAGGTGGGAACATGAAATTTAATTAGCTGCTCCCTCTCCTGAGAGGATGAGGTGGAGAGAGCCAGAATCAGAAGGCGCAAGCTCCTTCTGGAAGGAACCCAAGAAAATTAAACTTCAATCAGAAGGAGAGAAATGTTTATTCATGAAACCTCAGCCAGAGCTGAAACAGGAGAGGTATTTCCAACCCCCCCCCACTATTTGCAGGGCATTTCCTCTCATTTGTACTTAGGTTGTATCCCTTAGCTCCATTTTGGAAATCCAGATCTGGATAATGGTGAGACAAGTCCATCAGTCATTCCAGCCTCACTTACACCTCCCTAAAGCTAAATTCCCTTATTTTAGCTCACACCACACCATCAGGAACCAGTTATGTACACAGGTGCTGTTTGAGAGTCATTCTTTGGAGGGCAGGTGGTGACAGAATTTCACCTGCAGGAGGAAAGTTTCCCCAAAATTCATTGCCTAATGTTGTTATCACCCATCATCTAGAGCATTCACAGCTCAGCAAAAATTATTCCATCTTCTGGGCAACTTTAACAGCCATGGAAAGATGAGGAAAGCTTGCAGTTCTTTAAAACAAACTTTCATGGCACAGCACTGAGAAACTAAAGGAACTGAATGACAATTTCTTCAATAACTTCATGTGCAAGAAGGAAGAACGAACACAATGAAAATGGACAATATTCCTTCAGTGAGCTCCCATCAGGAGCAGATGGAGATCAGGCCGATGGCACAGAAATAGCTAAAACAATGTTATAAAACCTGTCAAGAAACCCCTGGACTAAAATAAAGAAGTAACACCACAGAAGCCAGTAAGAAAACACTATTGTGATAACAGATAACACATGGGAGAAGATACCTGAACAATCTAGAGATTTCTATAAATGTCAGATATCTGTAATGTGGCTGGATAACGCTCTTACAGCTGGTGGTTTCATTGTTTCTTTTCAATAAAACTTAGAGGATTGATGAGAATTTAGAATATGTACAAAGGTGAACATAGTACCTGTCGAAAAAAGTGCTAATTCCAGTCCAGTTTGGTTTAACTTAAAATTCCTCAACTGAGCAATAGCACATCCTTACAGACAAATCACCCATATCTGTTGGGATGACAAGGAAATGAGTAACAGCCAACAATTGTCATGGATCAATCCAATTTTTTTTCCACAGCCATGAACAGACTGGATAAAGGAATAACAGAAGTTAAATATTGAGACTCCAGTGAGGATTTTGTCACTGTCTCATCAGACAGACTTCTAAACTGTCTCATTTTAGAGATGCCCCCTTTATTTAACACTTTGTAAAAACATCCATTCCCCAAGAATGAGCCAAATTGCTAATTAAAGATCAGACCTACGCAGCAAACTGCAGCCCAACACGATGCTGAAAGCTTTGGAAGCACCTGGAAGTGCAGGAGGAAGATACTGACAAAATCTCATTTAAAGGAGAGTCAGGTCATGGGACCAATAGGTACAGGATCTGCAGCACCAGACTTTTTATGGCAGAGGATATGAGAAATTGCCTTGCTGAACCTCCAGCTTTCATTTTCCAGTCACTCAGAAACGTTTCAGCAGTGCTAGTCAGTAACACCCCCGGTACACCTTCACACCGGGGCTAAATGCCACAAGTGATGGCCTTGGCACTGCCTGGTCAGTGGCTGGACTTGAAGATCTTAAAGGTTTTTTTCCTCTCAGGTTTCTGTGGCTGAGATGACCCCAAGGTGTCACAAAACAGCTATGGAATGTCCCTGCATGGCTGATAAGAACTGCAGCATCCCATTGGGAAATGTGAGCCCAGAGGGAGGAGCCAAGCATTCCTACCTGGATATAATCTGGAGGTTCTGGAACACCAGCACAGCTTCTGCACTGGATTCCCCAGAGGAACAGCAGCTGCCTCTGCCCCTTAGCCTAAAAGCAGGCCACACACTGAGCTGCACTGACCTGGGGGTGCAGTGGCACAGCATCCCTGGTGAGCAGCACCCTGCAAACCTGGGGCAGATCCTCCTCTGGGGCCTTCAACTGGCAAATCTAAAAGCTTTGCCCAACACCTGCTTCCTTGGATTTGCTGTGGGAGACTTTGCCAGCCTAGAAAAACCCCTGGTTGCCATAGAAACAGAAATACCATAGCAAAGCAAAAGGAAGAAATATTCAATTGTCAGCACAGAGAGATTGATGGTTTAGGTTTCCCCCCACACGTGTTAAACCAACACAGGGCTTTGTGTCATTTACTCCCAACCTAAATCCCTTCCCAGTGGTTTGAGCTGGTATTTTTGAGGGCTCTGAGCTGATAACCTCCCTCCCTGTCACAGCCCCAGCCTGCCTTCAATGGAGCAGCCAGGCCAAGCACATGGGGCAGGGGGAGGGAGCCCTGTGCCACCCCTCAAAACCAGCACAGGGGAAAACACAGAGGGAAGAGGGGAAGAAAATTATTTAAATAATTTAAAAATAATTTTTTAAATAATTTAAAAATAATTTTAAAAATAAATTTTAAAATAATTTTAAAATAATTTAAAAAATCATTTAAAAATAATTTTTAAATCATTTTTAATATTTTCAAAATAATTTTTAAATAATTTAAATAATTTTAAAATAATTTAAAAATATTTTGAATAATTTACAAAATAGTTTTAAAAATAATTTAAAAAAAAAATTTAAATATTTTAAAAAATACTTTTAAATTCTTTTAAATAATTATTTTGTTTAAGTTCTATTTGGGCAATGCTGCTTGAATACCAATGGCTGCACTCATCTCTTTGCTATGCACGAGGTGTAAGCGCAGAGCAGAGCCCAGCCCTGCCACATCATTCCTGCAGCTCCTCAATCACTCACAGCACCTAGCCAGGAAAAGCCTGACCAGCTTCATGGGCAATTAATTGGTGCACTGAGGTAAACTAAGGGAAGAGGAACATCTTGGGCTGGAACAGTAAAGCAGCTTGTCCAGGGCTCGAGCTCTGACAGAAGGCGCAGAAAAGCAGCAGAAAAGATCATTATAGGCAGTAACAAGGCTCCTGGGGAGGAAGGCAGTGCCTAACCCCAGGCCATGAGTGCTGGGCTCATGTCTTAAAGCAGGCAGCTTTATCTCTCTTCTAAAACTTCATCCTACATAATTTAGCTGTGGATTTTCAAGTAAACGTCTCATCTTTTGCCAAGCCAGCTCAGTTATTTTCCTGAAATGCCTTGAGACAGAGTGGCACAAGTAAAATATGTGCTCCTTTTTATTCAGTTTTAAATACATTACCTCCCAAATTTCTTGGATGTCCTTTTGTTCCCACATTACCAGAGTGGCAAATAGCTGTTAAAAAGAACTGCACAGATGTTGCTTTCTCTCTGATGGATTTTTTGCGCATTACAAGACACAAAAATTAAAGATCACTGAATTGTATTTTCATTCCAGATGAGTTAATTGATCAAATGCACACTAAAATAAAAAGCACAGAAGAAATTAGCTTGGAAAGGAGAACCAGGGAAAAGAGGAGGCTTGGTGAACACAAGGAGCACAGGGAGGTAAACACGGATGTGGAAGGACACTTGTAGATCAAGATATTACTTTTCCTCAAAGTTCTTGTACTGAGACTGGGAAAAGGATCTGAAGATGACGAACAGGCAATAAAAGTGAATACAAATATCTGCAGCACACAAGTGGAAATCTTCTGTTTGGTTAGGACACCACTGTTATAAGAAGGGATCAGAGTGCTAAGATCTTTTTATTGTTAGGAGCTTGAAAAATCCCACTGTCATCTATGGAAGAAAAATCCTGGGCTTTTTTTCCTCCCTCATTTAGGTAACAGCACGAAGTTCCAATAAATGTCCAAAGGCCTGATCTGTGCAAAATTCCTCTCAGAACCAACACTGCAAACCCAAGCTGTTTCCTAATACAAATGTTACCTGAGATAGCTTCCAAGAAGTTATTGCATATAAAAATTCCTTTCCTGACAGGCAAAAGACATTTGTGCAGCTCCAGAATACATCTTAAAAAGCAAAACTAATGAAAATTCAAGGTATTATATCACACAACCCTTTCAACCTGCTGCAAAACTCACTGACATCCACAACAGCATTTGCAACAAAGTCCAAGGCAGGATGCCTGACACCCCTTCAGACTGGATTTTGTTTCTGGAAATCTAAGCCAAGGTCAGTGAATTTTTTAATTCATTTTTAATTGCCTGTAAATCAGTCCCTTACAATTTTAAACAAGTAATTTTGCAACACCATTTCCCATCTATAACATTGGAAAAAATCATCCACGCTTTTCTGAAAGAATAAAAAGAGATTTGGCAGGGAACATGTGCAAGGCTAAATTATTCCACTCAAAAAAGACCAGAACCCAAAAATTCTGCAGACAGCCAGGTCCTGTCAATTCAAACTCTTTCAGCTCAGGGTTGTTGATTTATTTGTGCACTATGACTTCCCCGAGTTCTGCAAAATTCACGGATTTCAATTAATTTTAGTTTAAGAAAGTAATTTCTGTAAAGAAATTACTGCAGACTTTAAATTACTTTCTGTAATTTAAAGTGTGCAGTGCTCTAGAGTTTTAGGGGAAAAAAAAAAAAAAAAAAACCAAAGCATTTTGGCTTTTTAAAGGAAAACTAGATTTATCTCCTGGGAACAGCTAAAACTGCTGAGTTTCTCTGCTGACACCCTGGGACAGCAGCAGAGAGAAGATGGACAGTGAGAGCACAACAAAATCCACTCCCATGGGATTGCACCCAGCTCTAGAATTCCCTGGAATTCTCTGTAATTTAGACCAAAAAATCCCAACTTTTTTGAAATTCCTGTATGCATACTAAGCTTAGATGAAGATGGAAAAGTTATCTTTCACTTCTAGAGTTGTACAGAAGTTGCTCATTTCCCTTTTTCTGTGATTTCTCCCGAGTGAAGGGGGAGGAAAACCCCTGCCGCTTGGCATTAATGGAGTGCTGCACAGCCTCTTGCCTGAAGGAACAGCTTTTAAGCAAGTAAAACCAGAATTCAGCAGAAAAAGTATCCCCCTTTACCTCAATTAGGAGATGAAAGGGGCCCCCTCAGGCCTCTAAGAAACCTGAAAGGACAGGGCAGCAAGAGCAGCAGGGGCAAGAAAAATTTATGATTTTGCTTTAAGTGTTACAACAACACTCTGCAAGGAAAGTTCTCCATTTGCCAGACTTCAAATATGATTAAGGGCACGGTGTTTAGCTCAGTGTAAATCAGAGCAGAGCCACTCTGCTGACATTAATTACCTGCACGCTCATTGAGCCCTCTGTGATAACGAGCAGAGTGTCAGCAGTTGTGGGGTCTCATCCAGCTCCGTCACTGCTGTGTTTCCAGCAGAGATTTCAGCCAAAACCTGAAATCTGTTACTTGAATTTTAGTTTTTCATCTTCACCTTGGAGCCCTTCACCTTCATTCTGCCCAAGACAGTGTTTTGCTTTTTATATAAGTATCAGGAAAGAGCCAGACAGCTTAAAAAGTGAACAGTGCATATTTTAAGGTAACACCACTAAGATAAAAGTTTAGGAGCCCCATTGCTCGAGTTAATTCAAATTCAGCACTGAGGAGCTGACCAAGAACAGCTCCCACAGGCTCAGGATGGAGAAGGGCTCCTGCTGGAGTTTAGATTTGCAGCTGGTGCCCAGCACTGAAGCAAAGGGAAAACAGTGAGTGATGGTAACTGTAAATAGGATGGATAACTCACAGAAATGCACAGTGTCTTCTGAGTTTTAAACTCACAGAATATCAGATTCAAGTAGTTGGTAATAAATTGTTCCTGCAGGAACAGGTCCAGGAAAGAGGGACATGATTGTAATTCAAATATGAGAAGTATGAAAATTGATGTACAAGTTGCTGTTTTTGTGAGCAATCTCACTTGAGAAAGAACAAGGAACTTTAGAAAAACCCCAAGTTCTTTAGTTAGTGGTGAGAATACAACATTTTTGTGTCCTGTGTATAATTAAAAGGCTGGAACAAACCCCCTATTCCCTCCTTCATTAAACAGGGGAGCTGCCATCCACCCAACACTGCTGAGAGTTCTCTGCCACAGAGTGCAGGAAGACAATGCTGACGTTCACAGGTGACATTTCATTCATGAATGCTCCTCTACATCCTCCTCTCCTTTGTCAGACTGCTCTCCCCAGACCACAAAGGCACAGCAGAACTCCCTGCAGCTCTTTTCTCTCCTCACTGACTCCATGCCACACAAACTCTCTCTTGAGCACCCCAAGAACAGTGGGACTTTGCCATGGGTGCTCTGTCTGCCACTTTAAAAAATCACCTAAAGGAAATGATAAGTGCTGAGTGAAGGATCATTTTCCCTGTCTAAGCCTGGCCTGACACAGGGCAATCCTTTATGGCTTTGGTTACACAGATCTGCTCCAGGATGCTGCCAAAAGTTCAGGCTTGTGACCTGGAGAGCTGCAAAGCAAACAGCAAAGCAAACACACTCAAACCAAACTTATCGATGTTTGAGAAATACAGGACAAAACCCGGTTCATGTTCTGAAACTCCCAAACTACACCAGAACCAGAAGGTAAAACTTTATTCATATGCAAATTTCTCTCAGCTGATGCTCCTCACATCAAATAATATGAAAGCATTTAGCTAATGCCTGAAGTCTCTTCCACTCTTGGCAGCTGACAGCTCCAACCAGCATGAGTGGGAGAGCCTTAGTGCCTGCCCAAAGGAAATACTTGGTCTTGCACTCTTTGAGTTGCATTGAGGTTTTCAAAGGGGGTAATAGAAATTATGTTTAAAAAAAAAGAAAAAAGGTCAGTCCTCCCACTCAACATATACATGAATAATTCCTTTTGAACCAGCTTTAGATATACCAAGTTTTAAAGAATAGCCATAAATTCATATTCAACTTTAATCCCCTTATCTGTGCACTGGAATCAGGGAACCGAGCAATTCATTGCCCAACACATCTTCAGCAGCACAGCTTCTCTGAAAGAGGGTGTTCCACAGTATCTGTTGCTAGTTGTTAAATATTCCATCTTGAACTTTGGAGCTGGTTTCAAACTCAGTTGAAAAGTTTGTAAATTAACTTTTTCCTCCCTTGCTCTGTTTTTGGAGTGCTCAGAAAATAACTGAATCACAGAATCACAGAATCACAGAATAATGGGGTTGGAAGAGACCTCTATGATCATCGAGTCCAACCCACGCCCTAACACCTCAACCAGACCATAGCACCAAGTGCCATGGCCAGTCTAGTTTTAAACACACCCAGAGATGGTGATTCTGCCACCTCCCTGGGAAGAGCATTCCAGTACTTTGTTATTCTTTCAGTGAAAAATTTTTTCCCAATATCCAACCTGTACCTTCCCTGACATAGCTTGAGATTGTGTCCTCTGAAGAAAGGCAGAGGAAGCCAAAGACCATGTCTGACCGCCTCAGTTAAAAGAAAGGAGCAGACATTGTGACCAAGGCAAACAGAACAAACCCCCATGAGGATACCCGGGTTTGGGCAGGGCAGCAGAGGGATCTGTCACACACCCAAGGCACATAAAACACACAGTGGCTCACAGGGAGTGAGCTCTGAGATGCTCAGCTAGGTTGCACCATGGAAGATGTGCCTGATCCCATCACTGCTGAGACCACCAAGTGGCAATGAAGGTTTGCTCTCAGCATCCTGGTGACAAAGCCACCTAAAATGGCAGTGTCCTCTGATATTAGAGCTGAGATTTCAACAGCATTGGTGTCACAGACAACTTTTATGAAAAATCCTTTCCTTAGGATTTTTCCTCCTGAGAAGCTGAGAGGCCTCAGGAACAAAATGTAAACAATGGTTATCTGCTGCTGTGGAATGCAACAGGTGCATCTGGGATTGGTCTCATGTTGGTTGTTTCTAATTAATGGCCAATCACAGCCCAGCTGGCTCAGGCTCTCTGTCCGAGACCCAAACCTTTGTTATCATTCTTTGCTATTCTATTCTTAGCCAGCCTTCTGATGAAATCCTTTCTTCTATTCTTTTAGTATAGTTTTAATGTAATATATATCATAAAATAATAAATCAGCCTTCTGAAACATTGAGTCAGATCCTCATCTCTTCCCTCATCCTAAGATCCCTGTGAACACCGTCACACACTGGCATTTTAAGGAAATCAAATAATTAATTTTCTTCCTATTTATTCCATGTTGGGAAGCAGAGGTGAGGCTGCAGAACAAGGACCTGGGGAAAAGTCATTTCACTTCATTTTCACTGCCCAGCTGTGTCTGCACTGTTTTCCTGCTGTTTTCTGCTTCCTGTAAATACAAAACCTGGCCTGGGCTGATCCCCACAGTGCCCATCCTCAGGGCAGGAACACACCCTGGAAATGCCCCACAGCACACATGTTCTCAAAAACTGAGCCCAAAAGCTGTCACACACCTAAACCACTCAGCCACAAACAAAAAATGCACATCAGTGAGCAGACACAGAAAGAACACCCTGCCAAAAAGGACACCTCTACACCGGCACAGGGATGAACTGCACTGTTACAGAAAAACTGATGTTGTGTAAGGTGATGTGGCCAATTACACTGCTTTAAAACACACATCCAAATAATCACCTTAATTAGGCACAAGGAAAAACCACTTTATGTCCCTTCCTCAGATCCTTCTGTGTATTTGTCTCTCTCTCCATTTCCAAGGAGGCAAATATTTGTCCTGCCCCAGGAGGGAGGCCACAGTGAGATGTAATAAAGGACAGGGACTTAATAACATGAGGTATTTACAGAACAGCAGACAGAAAATATTGACTTGGAAGAACAGAGGGAACATCATTTGGAATGGTCTTCAGGTCAGGGCTGCTGTGGCAGTGCTTGAAAAAAAACAATTGATGCTGAGGTCCTGGGAAAAGGCAGGAAATTAAAAAGGGAAGATGCTGTATCAACATTTACCATTATTTTTAATGCACAATTTAGATTATGAATTCCAATAAACTCCAGAGCAGACAAAGAGCACAATGCAAACTCTGCTTTATTCCTTGATAATGCACTGTATGAGAAAATGGAACTAAGTGCATCAGATCAAATCAAAATGTGAGGCAAGATTTCAAAAATATCTCAGAAATGGACTTCAGGAGGATGAGTTACAATAGTGCTGCCAGTCCAGAGGAAGCTTTTTGGAAAGGGATACATTCCACTGAGCTCCCAAGTCCCCAGCTGAGCTGGTCATTGCTCTCCTTGCACCTAAAGATGGATTCTCTCCCCTGGAGATGCATGGAAAGGCAGAACCCCTTTCCCATATTTTCCTTGTTGGTTTTTAGCAAATGAGCATCTTGAAGAAAGCAATACAATTTCAATATTTAAAGTGTTTGAGCCTCTATCTGCTCAGTGCACAGAATGGAGAGAGGAATGTTCTGCTTTGTTACAGCACCACAAATCCAAGTGCCTCAATTTTTAATTGGGTTTTTTTTTTAAGCAGTGATTTTACATCTGTGCAGAGAGCAGGAAAAACTTGACACCAACAGAACGTCTCAATCCCCACATTCCCCCCTGCAAGACAACACAAAAGCAGCTCTGCTCCACAGTATCCTTCTGCACATCATCAGAACTCACAGTTTTCACAGAATTCACAGAATTCAGTTCCACTTCGGGGCATAGATTCTCTTGACTGTGTTTGTATCACACACCACAAAGTTTACCTTTCTGAATTATCACCACATGGAACAGGTGGAAACCAACCACTGTTAGAGAGGATTCTTATCCAGAGCTACAGTCCTGGCCTGAGAGCAGAGCTACGTTGCTCATTAAGGAGCAAGAAGTCACCAAAAAGTAAAAACCTGGTGATTGATTCCTGGAGCAGAAGTAAGCTGAGTTATTAAATACTTATTCGTCAATGAAAGGTCTTCATCAAGCACAGCTATACCTGTCTGGATGCTCATCCCAACACTTTTTGGAATCAGTATGGTTTGTGCATCTCAAAAGCACATCAGGCCTTTCCACGTTCATTTTTGTCCCAGTGTGTGCATGCCAGCTCCGTAAAGCTGCTGTCTGATGTGTCTGCTGGGTCCAATCTTGTTAAGTGTTTGCATTCTATGCTGTTTCACAAAGTATAAAATAATCCACTTCAGCAGCCTTACTTCAAATTTATGGCATGGCAGCTGCAATCTTAACCCTTGTGTTAATAAAAAAAGCACATAAATTTCGTTGCTGATCAGTAGCCAAGTTCACCAATAGATAATTTCTGCTTTATTTGAAGGCCTGATGAAACTCTGCACTTACCCAGAATGAAAAAAAAAAGTGGAATTTGCACAAAGTCAGACAGAAATACAGGTTTGGAAAGCAAAGCGTCAGCAAGCCCCACTCCCTGGCTCTCAAAAAGCCCCAACAGGTGAATCCAAACAATGGGAAGAGTCCAGATACTCCAGTAAAGGAAGCCAACTTTGCTCCTGCTGGAAAAGAGAGTTTTCAGTTTTCATCCCACCCTTGGAGGAATTCTGCTGACCAAAATCACAGGAGCAGCAAGGAAGAGGGGGAGCTGGCAGGAGCATCCTTCTCAAGTGGTGATAACAGCCCATAGATTTGCTGCTCAGCTGTGATGCTGCTCTTTTCTAAATGCTTGACTTCTCAGACTTAATGTGGTGTGAAAGCTGGGCTTGCACGACATAGATAAACATAATTATCTCCTGCTCATAGGGAGCATTATTTAAAAGAAGTTTTCCATATTCACAGTTCGCCAGGATAAAGAGGATTTGCGGTGATCAGGAGGCCAGCGGAGTGAAAATGTGGGAATTAAGTAAAAATCTGGAATGTGCATTCACCCAAAAGAACATTTTTAGAGAGGACTAGCAAGGTATTATGGTTTGCTAGGAAAAAGCTTTCTGACTTGAGACAGAATTGGAAAGGAAAACAGCCCTTGATCCCAGAGCGGGATGAAGCTCCTCAATCTAGGGAAGTGACCTGCATCAGTGTGAGAGTCTGTCCGAATTTTCCCTCATCTGCCTCACGATCCTCATTTGGGGACCACTGAAGAGAAGAAACCCCTGTCTAGAATCTCTGGCTTTGTAGGAGAAAGTTACACACGCCAAAGGCCCTGAGATCCAAGAGCACAGTGCCAAGCCATTGTTTTCACAGGTGTTTTTGCTGTATGCTACACTGAGCCCAATGAGAAGAAGAAGGGGGCACCATGCCCTTTTTGCAAACAACAGCCTTGGGAGCTGTCCCACCTCTCGGCCTGGCTGCACTTCTCCTGAGTTTTGGGTGGTCTCCCACAGCAGACCCTCACCTGTTTTACAGCCACCGTGACAGACAGACAGAGATGTAAGGAGCCTCTCCATCAAGGACTGAGACATGGAACCCCCATGTGAAAAGGCCCCTCTGCTCCTCCCAAGGACTGAGACATGGAACCCCCGTGAGAAATGGAACCCCCAAGGACTGAAAAGGTCCCCCCGTGTGAAAAGGCCCTCTGCTCCTTCCAAGGGCTGGGACTGAAACCCCCAGCCCAGGGGCAGGTGTGTGGGGGAGGCAAGCTGACCACAGCGAGATGTTTGCCTGCAGGTTGTGACCGCTGGACCAAGAAGACAATGGCTCTCGTTTACTGCTGAGAGCATGGACTGCCTGTTACATCTATTCCTTATTGTATCTGTTCCCCCCACACAATTTCCAATGGAGTTATCATAATAAAAACCTCTGAGTTAGCGAGAGATTTTGAGATCTCCCCAACGTAACAGGCAGATCCTCGACTGGACTGGACCAAAGGACTACATCTCTACATTTGGTAGCTATAGCCCCCTCTCTCTCTCTCTTTTCTCTTTCTTTCTCTGTCTTTTTCTCTCCCTTAATCCCTCTGTGGCATTTTGCTGTGGCCATTCAATAAAGGTGCATTTGTTTTGATTATCACTGCAAACCCCCTTGTACCGTGTCGGTTTTTTGGACCCTGAGATCAAATCCACGAACCATCACGAACCCCATTCCTAAGGACAGATCATGACAACCAGGCAGGGCAGCACTGTGCCCAGCACAGGAACCTTCAGCTCCCTGCTCATTCTTGACCTTCTCCCACCACAGAGCCAGAAACACCCCCACTGCTTCTAAGTCACACTCAAGGCAAGTAAATGGAAGTTTTTGCATGGCTCATATTACATCCATTTCAACTTTATATCTACCAAGTTACTTTAGTAAATCAATTTTAATGTAAAAAAAAAAATCTTATAAGCTTATTTTCTCCTTCTGCAGACAGTAAGTTTAACTGCTTTATGTATTTAATCATCCTGAAACACCATTTTTCCCAATTTCAATTCAAATGCACACAGACAAATCAAAAGTAACAGCCAAATCTAATGAAAATAACACTCGATGCACCCAGTGACAGAAACATACAGAAAACCAAGAACCCATATCAACATCCATCTGTAAACCTGCTTAAATAAGTGTTTATAGCTTAAACATTGCAGGCTTAGCACTAAAACTCAACTCTAAGAATACACCCTGCATTAAGCTTTAAAAGGATTTATCATCCATTGAGAATCTTACCTGGGAAAATAACCAGGAAAAAAAGCAAAATATGGCTACATCCTGCTTGCCAGTTTTACATCCATTATTACAAACTGAAATGTTAAATTAAAATTTAAGAGACTATCACCATCATCTTTTCTGAAAAAATCTCCTTGCCCAGGATTCTTCTCCTGGGAAGATGAGAAGTGTCAGAGAAAAAGGAAAAACAATTCTTATCTCATTTGCTTCTCCTGTGTTTTGCTGCTTTGGAATGTGTTTGGACATTGTTTACCAACAGGTGATTGTTTATTGGTTTCTGCTGTGAATTATTTTGACTTATTGGCTAATTGGAGCCAAGCTGTGTTGGACTCTGAAGAGAGAGTCATGAGTTTTCATTATTATCTTTTAGCCTTCTGTCTGTATCCTTTCTGTATTCTTCAGCAGAGTTTGGTATAGTATTCCTTAATATAATACAGATCATAAAATAATAAATTAGCCTTCTAAGAACATGGAGTCAGATTCATCAATCCTTTCAATAATGGGGGTCCCAGAAACACAACAAAAGACCAAGGCACTCCAGAGCTGCTTGAGATGTCAGATGTCAGGGAAGATGTCAGGGCCCAAGAGCAGCCAGCAGTTTTTGCATGGAAGGAGTTGTCAGAGTGCTCTCGTCAGCTCACACCAGCTTTCAGCAGTGCCAGGGAGCCTTTCCCCACTGACCCTGGCAGCAGCAGAACCAGGGCACCATGGGCACGTTCCTGAAATCCTTAACTGGCACTAATCCTTGCACTGGGTGCCATGGCTGCAGCCACCACTCCTGGCACAGCTTGCTCTCATTTCTGCTCTCTGGTCACAGCCTGTACAAGTGGCATTTCAGCTTTAACTAAGTCAAAAAGAGCAATAACAAAATGCTAAAACTCTGCCATTTTAAGAATGAAAGAGGCTTTCTCAGCCTTTCTTCGAATGGTAGGAATGGGATTAAGCAGTTGGTCATATTCAAGTTTTTCATGCTTTTCATTCATGCTTGAGCACATCCAGAGGAGGCAACGAGGCTGGAGAGGGGCTGGGAGCACAAACCCTGTGAGGAAGCCCTGAGGGAGCTGGGGGTGCTCAGCCTGGAGAAAAGGAGACTCAGGGCTGCCCCCATCACTCTCACAGCTCCTGAAAGGGGCCTGTGCCCAGCTGGGGCTGGGCTCTTTCTGCAGCAGCACTGACACAACCAGAGCATACAGCCTCGAGCTGCACCAAGGAAATACAGGCTGGAGATTGGGGAAAAGTTTTTACAGAAAGAGTGATAAAGTTCTGGAATGGCTGCCCAGGGAGGTGGTGCAGTCCCCATCCCTGGGTGTGTTTAACAAAGCCTGGATGTGGCACTGGGGGCCAGGGTTGAGTTGAGGGGTTGGGGCTGGGTTGGACTCCATGATCTTGAAGGTCTCTTCCAACCTGGGCATTCTGGGAATTCTGTGACATGGCCTCCAGCTGTGACAAGGGAAAAAATACAGGGAATACAAGGGAAATTACTCTGAAAAAACCCATTGATTTCAGATGAGTAAATAATGACTGATCATGCATAGTGATTACTATTTACATTTGTGTGACTGATCTTCATAGCCCACAGTTTTTCATCAATTAGCATCCACTTTTATTAAAGATTTTAACTAGAATTATTAAAATTATTTATTTATCTTCCGTCTGGGAACATTGAGACTCTTGGCTAAGCAAGCATAAGTGAACAAGAACTTAGGGTCTTGAATAATAACTTTGTGGTGGTGAGCAGTTGTAAACATTGGAGGAAACAGTCAAAGTTCCCCCTTGGATAGGGTTGGATATCAGGAAAAAGCTTTTACAGAAAGAGTGATAAAGTTCTGGAATGTCTGCCCAGGGAGGTGGTGGAGTCCCCATCCCTGGGTGTGTTTAACAAAGCCTGGATGTGGCACTGGGTGCCAGGGTTTGGTTGAGGGGTTGGGGCTGGGTTGGACTCGATGGTCTTGGAGGTCTCTTTAAACCTTGAGATTCTGTGAATTCTTTCCAAGTAAACTCAACCTTTCAGTGAGGATCCAGGCGTCATTGGGGAAATCAACTGTGTCAGGATGAGGAGCACCTGCAGCAGCACATGGTCCTCAAGGATTTCACTTAGGGAAGAGCAGACAACAAACCCTGCACTGACAGACCATGTGTCCCTCACAGGTTGAAATTCCATCATTTTGAGAGCTGCTTAAAACCCTGCTGAAAAAAAGCCCCTGGAACTTGGGAAACAAAGAAACACGAAAAATGTAGAACAATTTATCTGCTTCTGTTTGTTCCTCTCGTGTGCCAATCAAGGCACTGCCACCCACATAAACTATTCTCTTTTTTCTGCCTCTCATTGGCAAATAGATGAAGGATATTGACTTGACTGGCAGAGAAATAAAAACAGATTCAGCTTCACTGAACTTTAATATAACATAATTTGAAGCTAAATGCATTACAGACTGGTATCCAACAAAACAACATTTCAAATCTGAAAAAAACTAATTCCACAGGAAGCCAAGAGCAGGAATGGACTAAAATATTGTATTTGAAGGCCAGAGGCAGATCTTTCATGTAAAGACAAAGTAAAAGAATATTTTATATCACACCAATGCCTAGAGAAAGATCTTCTGAGCTCAGAACCAATATTGAGTTTGTTCAGCACTCACTGTATGTTTGCATAAAAGCCACACTCCTACTGCATTATCTGAGGACAAGAAGTCAATCTCAGGGTGTGGGGATAATCACAGTGACTACTCCAACACAGACACAGCACAAGCATTGAAAGGAAAGGATAATCTTAATCACTGCTCCTCTAATCCCATCCCTCCCAGAGCCACTGGGAGCACAGTGGGATTGCAGCCATGCAGAACAGAGGCCGGTGAGTTTTCTGCAACAAGAGGAAATTAACTCAAGCGTCCCCTCCCCTCTCAGCATCCTCTGTGTCAGCAGCAGCTCCCTGCAATCCCTCTGCCCCAGTGTTTTGTGCTCATTGTCCCTTTGCTGCAGAGGCAAGCCAAGGACTAAACTTGGATTATTTTTTTTTCACACAAAACTCCGCTTTCAAATGAAAACCAAAATCTTTCAGGTGTTGCTAAGAAATGAAGCATCTGAGGTTATGAGCAGTGAACTGCTTATGATCAAGGGCTGCTCAAAGGATTAGCAGCATTTAAACATTTAGATGTTTAGCCCATGATTCCACTCAATTCAGGACTCTAACAATTTTTCACACGCTCTTCATTACTGAGAAATGAAGGAACATTGTCCCTATTGTGTGAGTGAAAAACTGTCATATAAGCACCACAGGATGCACTTTTATGTGTAGCAATGTACCTAAAGCTGTAAGATGGCAATTAGCAAGGCTGAAAGCAGCAGCCAGGCACATAACTCCTACTGAAAACCAGTGGGAACTAATCACTTAACACCTTTTTCCAACTGGCATTAGCTCCTGTATAGCTCCCGTGTCCTTAACACCATGGAAATCTGTATCAAACTTGCACAAAAACTCTGGAGGACACCAAAGAGCCGAATCCAGACACTTTACACCCAATCTCTCTACCAGCAGGTAGTTTGTTCTTGTCCCAAAACGCCTGGAGAAGGCAAGGGATGAGTGCTGGATTGTAGCCTTGACACCTGCCTGGACAAGGATGGCTCAACACAGTCCAAATCCTCAGCATTTCATGGAACCACAGAATGCTTTGGGTTGGAAGGGACCTCTGCAACCTTGTGGAAAACGCCAATCATTTATTTTTAAATTTTTAAAGGTTTAATGGTAATAAAATGGTTATAAAAATAGTAATACAATTAGAGTAATAATAATTTGGACAATTTGAATTGGGACAATATGAGACAATAAAAACAAAGAGTTGTGGATGGTCCGGGTATCTTTTTCTGGGCAACATAAACCTGAAAAAGGACCCACGTTAACAGAGGATTAACCCTGAAATGCAACAGCCTGTTGCATATTCATACACCTCATACGTGATGAATAAATTCCATTCAAACACAGGATTCTGTCTGGGCAGTGTCAACCTATTCCTCTGAATCCTAACAGTGCCTTCTGATAAGAGGGCAATAAATTCTTTTTCTCTGAAAGATTCAGGTGTCCTGTGGCTGCTATCTTGCTGTGAGTCCTTCCTTTGAAAGAAGTACTTTACATAGCATCGTTTCTATTCTAACCTTATAACGTAAAACTATATTTAACACACTACATAAGAGAATTAACACAGCATAACTTTCTAACAGAGCACACCTAATATTTTAATATTTGCGAAAAGCCAATCATAAAATACGCATTTTTCGCAACCTCTTGTTCCAGCCCCACTGTGCCACTCATATGAAAGCCTTAGAGAAGTTAATCCCCTAGAAGAGAAGTTAAGAGAAGTGGGAATCCTAGGAGTAGCAAAGATACTGAATTTCTCAAGTAGTGAAATTCCAGGACTGGGAACTTTGTCTCATTTCCAGTTCTCAGTACATTCCTACACTTGTTACAAGAGACCCACGTGAGTACACCAGTACATAAAAAGACTTTAAAGAGGCAAATAGAGAGCACAGTGCTCAACCTCAGCAGCTTCCTGTGCAAGAAATATTGTTCCTTATGTTCTTAGGGATTCTGAAGCAGCCTATGCTGTCACCCACAAAACAAACCCCCCAATAACTGATGTTCACAGAACTCACAGAATTCCCAGAATGACCAGGTTGGAAGAGACCTTCAGGATCATGGAGTCCAACCCAGCCCCAACCCCTCAACTCAACCCTGGCCCCCAGTGCCACATCCAGGATTTGTTAAACACACCCAGGGATGGGGACTCCCCCACCTCCCTGGGCAGCCATTCCAGAACTTTATCACTCTTTCTGTAAAAGCTTTTCCCCAATCTCCAGCCTGTATTTCCTTGGTGCAGCTCGAGGCTGTGTGCTCTGGTTGTGTCAGTGCTGCTGCAGAAAGAGCCCAGCCCCAGCTGAGCACAGGCCCCTTTCAGGAGCTGTGAGAGTGATGGGGGCAGCCCTGAGTCTCCTTTTCTCCAGGCTGAGCACCCCCAGCTCCCTCAGTCATTCCTTGTGTTCCCAACCCTTCCCCAGCCTCGGTGCCCCCTCTGGACATGCTCAAACATCTCAACATCAGTGTTTTGCCACAGCAGAGCAAAGCCCCACAAAGAGGAAATTAATTTGGTTATCACACGAGCCAGCAGCCCCGTTTGCCCTTGCAGCAGCACAGGTACCCAGCCCTCATCCCCTGCTCTCTCCTCCCAGCATCCCAGCCCTGACAGAGCTCTGGGGCTCCCAGGGTTTTGTGCTGATGAGCTCAGACACTGCTCACATCCCTCAGCACTTCCCCAGAGCCCCTCTGCTCTCCCAGGAGCTCTCCTGCCTCCCAGGCTCTTTGGGGCATCTCACAAAGCCAGGAAGAGACAAGGTGGAACCTCCAGGCACAAATCCTCCATCCTGCCTCCACATACATGTGTCTCAATAAACAGCGAGCTCTGATTTCCTGTACCACCAAATCTCTTATTTATGGAAAGCAAAATGAAGCAGCGCAAACCTGCTGCAAATCTTTGTTCAGAGTACAAGCCTCTATTTTATTTGTTCATGTGTTTGGGGTTTTTTAAATCAGTCCTGAATTCAAGCACAAACTAGTGCACCCTCCAGGTTTTAATTTTGAGTTTTCTAGGACTGAAAACCACATGCAACATTTGCCCAAACCTAGTTACTATTTCTGCCCAAGCTAGTTTTCCTTTTTTCTAGGACAACACAGAGAATGCAGAATGCATCCAGGGATGGAAGATGAAGATACACAGCAAATACATGTTTACACTGATACTGCAGAGCTCAGTAAATGTGCAGCAAACCTGCAAGCCCACAAAAATTGCTGCTAAAAAAGCCATCAAATGTACATGTATGAGAGCAATGGAAAAGTGGGGTGTCCTTCATAATGCAAACTCTCCCACTGCAGGCTTTTAAAATCCTGGCAGCCCAAGTGGTCCACAGATGTTAAATATTATTAGATCACTTCAGGGAAAGAACATGAAACACTGTTCTGTCAGATTCACAGCTGCTGTTCCACAGACTCTCAGACTATTTCAAATTAGGAGGAAGGGACACATTTTTTACAGTATATGGGTGATTAACCACTGGTGCAAACAGCAAAGGGGAAGTCTGGAGCTGCCATATCTTGATGTTTGAGATGAGAAGTTTCCTAAAGACACATTTAGACAAAACATAAGCTAGGTTTTCTCAGAGCTACAGTGCTTTTTGTGGCTCTGAGTGCAGGAAAATAAGTGAAAATCTGTAGTTTGGCTTCCAAAAGATGCAGTACCACTGGGTGATGCCTCCTGTGCCTGAGATTCCTGAGACTTATTATTATTATTATTATTATTATTATTATTATTATTATTATTATTATTATTATTATTATTATTATTATTATTATTACACATAATTTTCCAAAAACTTCTCCTGCTTAGAAAAGTGAGGTCCCAGAGGTGGGAATGGCCCATCCCATGATTCACTCCCAAATTTTTTCCTTAGGATGGTGACAGGCTGGAATGGAGCACAAGGGGACACCCCTTCTGAGAGAACTGAAACAAGAACCCTTTCTTCAGCGAGATTATGGATTTTATGTGAGAGGATTTTAAGGCAATAACTTAAGATTTCAAGCCTGCAGAGCCATGGAATATTAAAATGGCTTTACTTTAGATAACATAATTCTTTCATTCTTAACAAGCATTTTCTTATGATAGCATAATAATCCATAGTTTGAGCTATTGCTTTGTTTCAAGTAAAAGTGATTACTGTGGCAAAAAGCAAAGAGGATTCAATAAACTGGGTAATCTTTTCTGTCTGCTCTACAACATTTCAAATGTCCTGAACTGTAAGAACTTAACCCAAAGACAAGGGAAAAAAGAAAAACATTTCAATCTCACAGCTCCAGATTTCACCACAATCCACACAAAAATCTCATTTCCAGTTTGACTTAGGCTTGAAGGTTTATATTTCTAACCTAGCCAGTTTTCCCAGCTGTTTTCCCAGTTTTGTTAAGAAAATCAGTTCAAGGCAGAAATATAAAATGTTTTGGGTTGGAGAAGACCTTAAAATTAATCCAGTTGCACTCCCTGCCATGGGCAGGGACACCTCCCACTATCCCAAGTTGCTCCAGTCTGGCCTTGGGCACTGCCAGGGATCCAGGGGCAGCCACAGCTGCTCTGGGCACCCTGTGCCAGGGCCTCATGGGGAAGAATTTCTTCTAAATATCTAAATCTCCCCTCCTTCAGAGTAACCACAGGTTCATAAGAACACGTCTGGCAACACTGATCCCTGCATGGGATACCATAAATGTGAAGATCTAAACAATATGAATGAAAAGATTTAGCTAGAGCGAAATATTTCAGAACTTTAGTAAATCTAGAAAGTGATGATTTTGCTTTGGAAGGATGTTTTATTGTTGTTCCTTTAAAAATAAAAAACCCTGATTTTGCAATTACCTTTCTAGGTAATCAGAGAAATCCCGTTAGTGCACAGCTAAACTCTTCTGTTGCTTAGCAGTTTTCATCTCAAATGAGAAAGGCTATGAAAGGACTTATGGTCTCCAAAGCAGAGTGCATAATTGCAACATGTTTCCAGAAACAATAATCCCATCTTTACCAGTGCTAAGCTTTACAGTTTACACATCTGTGCAACTGGATGTCTTCATTGTTCTGATGGGATCTTTATTCTCTTTTCCTTAGATTCCTCCTTTTCTCTCACAGTAATAAATTAATGTGTCACATACACAACAATTCTTAAAGCTCAATGCTACATTAAGCCTCACACAGAAGCACAAACATCCCTTAAGCCTCAGGCTCAAAATCATTTCTGTGTTCAGATGTTCTGCATGCAAATAATGCCTTGTAGCTTTGATAAAACTTAAATGTTTCAATCAAAACAAAGAGAATCTCTGCAGCAGTGAAGTTTCAGGTAATTAATCCCTTACTACTGGGACTATATAGATGGTTTTGTCACCCCCATAATGCCACAACAAAAACTATCCAAAGACTCATTGACCCTAAATAAAAGATAGTTAACATTTCTGTCAGTTATTCAATGACTAATTTATATTTAGATCAGATATGTGAACAGCTTTTATGGGTGCACAGGGAAAGAGAAGGAAGCACATGTGAAAAAGGTTTTTTCACAGCCTCAACAGCCACTTCTCAGATCACCCTTTACTTCAGTTTTATCCAGCAAGGCAGGGCTTGCCCCATCAAAACAAATTGTGGAAGATTTAATGATTCTGCCTCTCATTGCTTTTATATTGGTCATGCTCTATGATTTTGCACTTCCAACAACCTTACTTTGTTAATACTGAAACTAAATCACAAAATACCATTATTTTACTTTATCTTGGAGTGACAAATTCTGTGTTTTAATTCAAGTCTTTTAAACTCTATTGATGTGCCTTTATGTAATCTCAAGCACTCTGATCTGAGTCAGCAGGACTCAAAACCACACATGCATGTATTTGACAGGATAAAGTGTTCTGCCTCTTGCAGCACTGATCTCCAGCCACTGCTCTGCTGGAGCTACTCAAATGACAAAACCAAACCAAAAAAAAAACCCCAAATGCATCAGGATCTGAAAGCCAGAAACTCCAACACTAAAGCCAGCAATGATTTTTTAGTGTAATATTGTCCCCAGAAGTTTTGATGGTTTGAAATAGAAGAAGAGAACTGGGGTTTGCATCTGTTTATCCACCTGAACACACAAATCCCAGCCCAAATGCACTCTGTGTGACACGTGCAGAGCAGGGAAGGCTCCAGGGACACCTCCCTGAGGCCTCAGTGCTTAAAGGGAGCTCATGAGAAAGCTGGAGAGTGACTTTTGACAGGGGCTGATAGTGACAGCACAAGGGAGAATGGGTTTAAACTAAAAGAGGAGAGATTTAGATGGGATATGGGGAGGAAACTGCCCTGTGAGGGTGGGCAGGCCCTGGCACAGGCCTTGGCTGCCCCTGGATCCCTGGCAGTGCCCAAGGCCAGGCTGGATGGGGCTTGGAGCACCCTGGGACAGTGGAAGGTGTCCCTGCCCATGGCAGGGGTGGCACTGGGTGAGTTTTGAGATCCCTTTTAACCCAAACCATCCCAAGCTGGTCTGTAGGAGCCCATTCACTACGGCTCCCCAGAGACCTCATGAAATTCATCTGTCACCAGAGGTGGGGGTCAGGGTCAGCAGGAATTGCACTAAAGAAGGAACAAATAGAGAGTTTTGCAGGAAAAAAGCAGAAAAATGAGTCCTCAGCAAGAAGTTTAACGGAGAATGCCTGATAACAACCAATAGTTTTCAAGCTGCACCTCCCAAGTTTACAAACTTCACTTAGACGGACAGATATCACACAAATTTACAAGATTGTTCAAAGTAATATTCACCATTACTTGACTTTATAAAGTAGATAAATAAGCAAGAGCAAGAAAAACATATGTACATCTCCTTCATAAATTCAGAACAGTGCCCAAAACTACAAAAGGAACTGTCATACACCTGAGTTTTAATTGGTACTTCTACTAAATAAAGCCATTATTATTTTTTTCAGTTACCTTCAGGTTCTCTGAGCAGGACAGATTAGTTTAATGAGACATTGGATGAAGTACTCAGAGTCAAAAAGGTACAGAAACTGTTATCCCCCCTGCCAACCTTTGCCATGGTTTATTAAATTGGAGCAAACAACAAACTGCATCCTGCTACTACTGATTCAACAAAGGATTAGACACTGACGTGGATAATGGAAACCTCTAAATAATCCATCAGATTGAATGTGAATAAATAAATAAACAAATCCTAAGACACATTAACCCTCTGCACCTTCCTGGCTGAAGTGGGAAAGAGAAAATCCCTAAGAGTTACAGGAGGACTTTGCTCTGGTGCTTCTTCCACGCTCCTGTGATGGATCCCACAACAATGGGGCTGGGCACACAGCTGGTATTCAATTAATGAATCATTTCCTGCCAAATCCAAATACAAAAGGTGCTTTCAGAGAATTCCATTGCATTTTTTCCCCTTGACAACCTTCACGCCTCAAAAAACAACATCCAAGAGCCACTGAAGACATTATATGAAATGAAAGTTTCACTTATTGTGTGATCAAAGTAACGTTTCATTTGATTTATAGATTCTGCTGCACCTCCTGCTACACAAGCCAAAATTATTTGAGTGATAAATTACAGGGGTGCATGAAATTCCAGACTGGGGGGAACATCTTGTCAAATATCCCAAGGGAAGGTGCAGCAGGGGAGATGCAGTCAAAACAAGCCAGAAAAAGAAGTTCCCTTTGCATGACAACTTCCTGGGTGTACAAATTTCATTTGGCTGCTAATTTGTGAGATTTTAGGGTTTAGCAATCTGTATCCTGCTGCTCTTCCTCTGCAAGGGAAGTTACCTATAGGACATGGCCAATTACTCTCTTCTTCCCCCATCTCTGACACTTTCCAAGAGCCACTTACTTGCAGCAATTCCAGCTGAAAAGCCCAGAGGAAGGCAGAGCAGCTTTGCTCAGCTCAGCTTTATCCTGGTGCTCTGACACAAGCTCTGATTTCCCTGCATGGCTTAAACCAGAGGCAGCCTGTGTTAATGTTAGTCAGGCACACACCTGGATATTCCTGCCAGCAAAGATGTGACAAAAAGAGCATGACCTGAGGTTCTGCAAAGACTGACAGAGCTGTCTGAGTCATTAATACAGGAGGGAGAGGTCTCTGTGGACAACTTCTGCCAAAAACTGCTTCTCTACAAGATCCAGGCTGAAGTTATCAGGGAAGCTGTGCTACAGAGCTGCTCTAAGTCAGGCTGACAGGACAGGGGAAGAAAATAAATCGTGCTCAGTGCAAGAACAGGCAGACAAAAAACCCTGCAAGTTTTGGAAGAGTGGGTTTATAACTGCTCCTTCCCCTCAGTGACATTGTCAAGGACACCATTTGAACAGAGAAGTGGGGAGTGTCCCCAGGTGGAGGGGCTGTCACACCCAGCAGCCTGGGCAGGGGCGACATGTGAATGAGAAGCTTCAAGTATTGATGCTGGGCAACCCCAGTGTAGGGAATGACTGACTCCATGATTTCAGAAGGCTGAAGAAATGCTTGATTAAGCTGTATATATTACACTAATACTATACTACAACTATACTAAAAAAATACTCAAGAAAACCCCGTGGCTGTCTGGAGACAGCCACAACACAGCTTTGACCTAATTGGTCAAGAAATCCAAACAACCATCACCTTCAGTAAACAATCTCCAATCTCCATAACACATTCCACATGTGCCAAACAACAGGCACACAGCAAGTAGAGATAAGAATTGTTTTCTCTTCTTCTCTGAGCTTCTCACTGCCTTCCCCAGGAAAAGTCCTTGGGAAAGTTGTGCCTGCTGCTCTCTGTGAAGAGACCTGTGGCCACATTCAAGTTTCTCTCTCAGTTGCAAACTCTTCTCTGTCATCGAGTTCCTATTAAAAAACCAGCCAGTTTGAGCTGTCCTTCCCCCCAGGAGTAAAGGATCCAGGTGCCACTGGCACCTGACAATAGGGAAGACTTGGGTTAGGGAGCTGAAATGAACTTTTAAATTAAGCGTGAAGAAGGCATTACAATGACAGTCGTATATGTCTTGGAAATGTTGGTATACTCAAACAAAAACGAACCAAACAACCAAATTTCAAGTTCCTACATTAAAGCTGTGGTTTAGATAAAAAAAGAAAAGGAAATTAAACCAAATCTTCCCCCATTTCAGAATTCACAGAATCACAGGGTTGGAAGAGACCTTCAAGATCATGGAGTCCAACCCAGCCCCAACCCCTCAACTCAACCCTGGCCCCCAGTGCCACATCCAGGCTTTGTTAAACACACCCAGGGATGGGGACTGCACCACCTCCCTGGGCAGCCATTCCAGAACTTTATCACTCTTTCTGTAAAAGCTTTTCCCCAATCTCCAGCCTGTATTTCCTTGGTGCAGCTCGAGGCTGTGTGCTCTGGTTGTGTCAGTGCTGCTGCAGAAAGAGCCCAGCCCCAGCTGGGCACAGGCACCTTTCAGGAGCTGTGAGAGTGATGGGGGCAGCCCTGAGTCTCCTTTTCTCCAGGCTGAGCACCCCCAGCTCCCTCAGGGCTTCCTCACAGGGTTTGTGTCCCCAGCCCCTCTCCAGCCTCGTTGTCCCCTCTGGATGTGCTCAAGCATCTCAACATCCTTTCCAAACTGAGGGCCCAGAACTGGATGCAGCCTTTGAGATCAGAAGGTGATCCCAACAATCCCAACCCAACAGCAGCAATCCTGCTACCCTGGGATGGGTTGGTGGCATCATTCTGGGTCTCAGCACCGCAGTGCCCCACAGGCTGGGCACTCCCTGCCCCTCTGGGAGCTCTGTCCCATCCCTGCAGCAGCCCTGGGTTCCTCTGGAGCAGCCAGCCCTGCTGAGGCTGAGCAGTTCCCATCCCTGCAGCCCAGCAGCTGCCTGAGCCCCTCATCTGCTGCTTCTCAACACCTCAGAGCGTGGCTGGAGCTAAGCAGGGAGAAAAGCAGCAGGATTCTCCATCCCTCTGTGAGCACTGCAGACCCAGGGGTTTAGCTGGCTCCAGAACATCATTAGGAAGAGGTTGCTGTGCTTTCCAGCTCATTTGGCCAGGGCTGGTGACAAACACTGACAGGGTGCCACTGGCTATGGAAAGGCTGTGAAAATCTGGGGCTGCTCCAAGGCTTTCCAAATCTGAAGGAAGGGGTGCATTCCCCTGTCCTCCCCTGTCCTACCTGGACACCAAAAGTCTCCTTCTTCTCTGGCGTTCTGAAACTCTCAAACACCTTTCAAAGAGAAATGCAAAATCCACCTAATACATATGGAAAAAACCACTCTCACTAAGCTGTCAAGAAGTTAGAGAAAGTACAGGAGAGACTGAGGCAGATTTTCAACATTTTTTCCATAATAATGACCAAAATTTGCACAATACTAAAAGTCTCCCATGCGAATGCAAACATCACTATAATCCCTTTTAACAAAGCACACAGAGAAATTAAAGCAAGCTTAACTAAGCAATGTTTGTGAATATTAATGAGCCTAAAAGCTAAATCCAAGCTTTTAAAATTTAAAGTAAAGAGAGGATTGTTTTCAGACTAATTTGTATTTAAACCCGATGCTTTGCATGTGAAATGCAAGGAAGGGAATGAACTGTGGTGCCCTGGAAAAGCATTAAAATGAGTATAACAAAGTTAGATCTTTGAGAATTCTAAATATCTCCATCTATCCAGCCTTTAAGCTGATACAGTGAGATGTGCTCAAATATCACTGGACAGTGGCTTATTCCAAATCTCCACATCCTGTTTTATTGTAAAGATCAAAAGAATATGGGGGATTTGTCCTTATTGTCACAACTCAGACAGCAATGGTGTTTCACCTGACACGTGAAAGCGACACATTCGCCATCCAGAGAAGTGTAGGACAAAAGTGGAACAGCTTCCACACCTGACACAGGCAGTTCAAGCTTGATTTGGTGAGGCTGAACATCCCTCACATCAAACTGAAGGGTTTAAAATCCCACCAGCTTCAGCAAGGAGCAGAAATCCCATCAGGTGGGATTTACCCAGATCCCAGATGTTTATCACAGACACCCACATCAGCTCTGCTCTCTTTGCAGTTGGTGAAGAGAAACGGATCCTTTTATTCTGAATTCATCCCAGCCTCCTGGAGATGCCTTGGTGAGATGGATCACCCAAAGTGTGGTCCCTAATTGTGGTCACCAATTATTGTGGTGTTGTTGAGGGTCCTCAGGATGAGGTGAGAGATGACAATTGACTCCAAGTCCTCAGAAGGCTGATATTATATTATATTATATTATGTTATGTTATGTTATGTTATGTTATGTTATGTTATGTTATATTATATTATATTATATTATATTATATTATATATTATATTATATTATTATGTTATGTTATATTATGTTATATTATGTTATGTTATGTTATATCATATCATATTATATTCAAAAACTTACACTAAATAAATTATATTATATTATATTATATTATATTATATTCAAAAACAAAAGGAGACATCAGAAGGCTAAACAAGAATAGCAGAACAAACAGCAGAACTCCCTGAGACTGGTCAGCTGTTTTTTACTGTGGGAGAATTAATATCTAAAATAATATATAAAGGAAGGGCTCACCAATCTTCTGCTGTCTTTGTGCCCTAGAACATTCTTCAAACAGAGCAAAGCCACATGTGTGAGCTTTCTTTCTCTGTAAGGGAAGGTGGGGATTTCTCTCTGTTTAGGGTTTTACAGAAAGGGGTAAAGCCCTGCTTTGCTCACTTTGTCATGCCTTATATTGTAATTTTATTTATCTTTTGTAAAACACAGTTCTCAAAAAGTCTTTTCTAGACACCTCTCACATAAATGGGGTGCAAGAGTATCAGGTTTTTAAGGGGAAAATAAAAATAGTAGACAGAGAAGATGAGCTGGTGGAGTAATTTTATTTACTGCCTTCTTTGAACCCAAGCTGTTATTTTTTTTAAATTTTGGGATGACTACTTAACCTCTCTGGCACTTACTTTGTTAAACACATATACACATATATATATATACAGAGAGAGAGAGAGAGATACATAGATAGATATATAGATACAGATGATATAGATATAGATATCTAGACATAGATGATATAGATGATATATAGATATAGGTATAGGTATCTAGATATAGATATAGATGATATAGATTAGATATAGATATAGATATATAGATATAGATATAGATAGATAGATATAGATATCAGCAATGTTTACCTCCCAGGAAGAGAAAAACTGTTCTATACTTCTGAGTTTAATAAGAATATCATCCAATCCATGAGTATTACTCAACATTTCAAAAGCAATCCTGATGAAACTAAGGGAGAGCTGGGACCTTAAAGCTGGAATTTACCTCTTGCATTCCTGCACAAATAGGCTAAATAGCTTGGATCCCAGTCAGGATCACAGATGTGCATCCCCTAAAACACAACTGCTAACAAGTCTGGCAGCCTGTGCAGTGTTGGTAGGAACAAGGCTTCCCTGCCAACTGGTCCCCAGTGCAGCCCAACTGTGCACAATCAAACACTCTCCAGCCTTGCTCGGGTTCTGAATTCCTGCTCCAAGGGAAAGGAACAGGGTTTGCAAGCATCAGCTCTGGCACAGCTGCCCTGCCTCCCCCCCTGGCAGCCCCTGACACAATACCCAGGTGCTGAGAGCTCTGTGTGCTCATTTATCTCAGCCCTGACAAAAGCAGTGACATTTGCCAAAGTTTGATTCATCCCAGGCTGAAATCCTCATTCCCTGGAGGTAAATATTGCTGTCTAATGAGGAACAGTCACGCACAATTACACTGTGAGGCAGCACATGGCTGAGGGTCTTGAGAAAGCTGATTTGTTAAACTAATCGCTGGAGGTAAGGACTGGGGTGAGCCACGGCTCCAAATGCAATCCCAGCCCTTCCCAGGGCACTCTCCAGAAGGGTCCTTGGATCTGCCTTGAAAAATGTACAAAATAAGCACAAAATAGATGGGAACGTAGCCTGAACTCTCTTCTCTCTTTGCCTGTAATTTTCTTCACAGGGAAAGGAGCTTTGTTGAAAATGTGCATTTTGTGAGCTGCAGCAGGAACTTTTCTCCAGCCCTAGGAGCTGATCCCTGATGGGGCAGCACACCTCTCTCCCAAACGGGGACCTCACCTGTGCCTCCCAGGCTGTGCTCAGCCCAGCCTACCAACCACCAGCAAGAAAATACCTGTTAGGGTGAGGCTTTAGCACAGAACTCACAGAATTCACAGAGTCACTGGGTTGGGAGAGACCTTCAAGATCATCGAGTCCAACCCAGCCCCAACCCCTCACTAAACCCTGGCCCCCAGTGCCACATCCAGGCTTTGTTAAACACACCCAGGGATGGGGACTGCACCACCTCCCTGGGCAGCCATTCCAGAACTTTATCACTCTTTCTGTAAAAGCTTTTCCCCAATCTCCAGCCTGTATTTCCCTTGGTGCAGCTCGAGGCTGTGTGCTCTGGTTGTGTCAGTGCTGCTGCAGAAAGAGCCCAGCCCCAGGTGGGCACAGGCACCTTTCAGGAGCTGTGAGAGTGATGGGGGCAGCCCTGAGTCTCCTTTTCTCCAGGCTGAGCACCCCCAGCTCCCTCAGGGCTTCCTCACTGGGTTTGTGCCCCAGCCCCTCTCCAGCCTCATTGCCCCCTCTGGACCTGGGTTGCAGGTTTACCTTCCTGAGCAGTGTCACACCTGCCTCTCCTGCTCTACAGAGCCAGAGCAGCCTCCTGCAGTCCCCAATCCACATAATTACTCCTTACAGGGGTCATTTGGCACAAAGTTAAGACAAAGCAGAAAAGCAGCCACATTTATTTGTATTCTGTTATCAAGACAGCCTGGAAAATACTGGTGTATCACCCAGCAGGATGTGCACCATCCCAGCTGTGAAGGGCAGCTCTGCTTCCCCCAGGCTGGGGAAGCACTCTTGCATCTTGTCCCATTCCTGCATTCCTTCAAGAATGTCATCACATTCCAGCCAGAAACTTCCTGGCCCTTGAACTAAAACTATCTGGGTCTCAGCTTAGTGTTACAGAGTTTCTGAACTTTCTGAAATCCCCCTTAAGAGGGATTTCAGTTCAGGAACACCTTTCAGGGGAGAAAAGAAAAAGGAGATAAATAGAGAAAGGGAACAAGAAGCCCCCCTAGCAAACCCAGTAGCATAGACTTCTATAATTGATCCAGGAGGGAGATGAAACCATAATTAATCCATTTGGGAGATGGGGATGTCTCAAACCCTTTTTTTGGGAAGATGGGGAGTACCTGGTTACGTTCACTTTACAAACAAGCAAAAGTTAATTGCTTCAGAGTGCCAGCAAAATCTACCCAGGGAATTCATCCTCTTATCTAATGCCACCTGCAGCAGGACTGGGCTGCTCTGAATTAGAGCTGAGATCAAAGAGCACCTGTGCACAGCAAGATTTTGATTTCCTCCTGCCCTCTCTTTGCTCCACCAGACAGGTTTGTATTTCTGATCACACTGTCAGCTAAATTGTTACTTTTAATTACAAGGCATTCCCACTTCTCCCCTTCCTCCTCACACCTCCCAGAGATGAAAACCCAACACATCCATCGTGGTTTGCAGCACTGGGAAGTGGGACAGGAGGGAAGAGCAGCTCCTTGCAGCATCCCTGCCCCTGCAAAGGGTTTTTCTCTCAGCGTACAGCCCAGCATCTGCAATTCATACACTCACTGATTGTCACTTGCTGCTACTAATAGGGGGCAGGTTAGCCATAGAACAGCATTAATTAGTTATAAATTGAAATTAATTATCATAATAATGAAAGGATGCATGAATGCGAAGTTTGCCTCTTTTGCAGTGGTATTTACAAAAGAAAGATTAGCAAGGTAATTTGTGTTAGATTTTTACTACAACACACATGAGGGATGCAGAGCACAGCAATGGCAAACAGCTGCTTGGAGGCACGAATGTCTAAACCACATCAAACCCAACACTTGGAGCAGGATGGAAACACCTCTGAGAATCGAAAGTCATAAAGCAAAAATATATCCTGCTGTGCATCATGTCTGATGGGCACTCAGAGCCCCAGCTCTAATTGTACCTCTGTAGGTATCCATTTACTGGAAGCTATTGCCACTATAGGACACGACGCACACCGCTGCTCTCAAGGTGAAGAAAAGGGAAGTTTAATTTCTGACTCCAACATTTACAGTTTTCTAAAAGTGACAGTGGATTGGAGGCTGAAAGTGCCACCCATCTAGCCACACCGGACAAACCAACAGTCCATCAAATTTCTCCTCCTCCAGAAAAGAATGCAAACCAATGAGTTATTTACAGAAAGCGTGTGAGAAAGTTTGCACATCATGATTTATAACAAAAGATATAAAAGTTGGTTTATGTTCCCAAGTGTCGCTATAGGACACGAAATAACACACCGTGGACACGCAGCTCTCTCAAGGTAAAAAAGAGAATTTTTAATTTCTGACTCCAACATTTATGGATTTCCAGAAGTGACAGTGGATTGGAGGGTGACAGTGCCACCTTTCCAATGACACTGGACAAACCAACAGCCCATCAAATTTCTCCTCCCCCATAAAAGAATGCAAGACAATGAGTTATTTACAGAAGGTGGGTGAGAAAGTTCGCTACAAGAATGTAAACATCAGAAGGCTTAGAAAATCTTAGAAAATCAGGGTGACAAGCAGAGGAATGGCCCAAAGTGATCTCCAAACCACAGCAGAGAGCACCACACAAAATATCCTGGGCCTGGGAAGATAGACCCCCCCTCTCCATGTTCCTGCTTAGATTAAGATAAAGGAAACTCTCTGGAAATTCAGTGTGAGTTGGTTTAACACTTCCAGTCCCCATAACTGGCTGGGAATCAGCAGTTTTAATTACAACAAATTAAGATCACTAATCACCCCCCTTTATTAAGCTTTGTGATTTCTTTGGTAGGAATAATGATACCAACAGCTGGAATAAACTCTGTTTTGGGTAGAGCAGACTCAGTGCTGAGAAAAGGCTGAGAACACTGAACAGGCAAAGGGGAGGCAAGAAGGGACAGGAGAGAACTGTCACTGCAGATGCCCAGACTTGCTCTGAGGTCTGACTGTGGAAAAGTATTTGCTCTGCACTGGAAATCCACTGGGACTAAGCCACAGGCTCCTGAGGACCTTCCACTCAGCACAGGAACAAAACCCCATGGACCAGACTCCTTGGCACTGGAAAAACCAGGGAAAAGTCACCAGGACAATGAAATAGGGTACAAGATCAGCAGGAAAATTTTTAAAGATGAAAATTTGGTATTTCATTGGATCCTAAAATAATTCAGGTTGGAAGGAGCCTTTAAAAGCATCAAGTCCAACTGCCCTGCTTGGTTCAGCTGGAATTTTGTGGGCCAGCAAAATCCCTTCCTGGAATAACTCTATTGATCAGGGGATCAATGTGGTGTTTGACATGGATAAAAGGAATGGCTGAAAATAAGGTGAAGGAGGATGGAGGAGGTTTTCAACTCCTCATCTGAGCAGAGATGTCCCTTACAGGCAATATGCAGGAAAAAACCAGCACTGGCACAAATCACACACTGTGTAGAGCAAGAGTAACTTTCCATCAACTCCCTGAAAGGCCTTTTAGTCCTCTAAGTGGAAGTTTGTACATTCTTCATTCATTTACCATCCCTAGTGGGTTCTGTACTAAATTAAGTGTTTATACAGCGCTTTGAAGATGTAAAGCACCGAAAGTGGCAAATACTCTCACTAGATATCAAAGAGCTACAGCTCCTAGAGACTAAGCAGATCCATCAGCTGAAATAATTGGTTGCACCTAACACTGACAAAGTAGAGTGGCATAAATGTCATTTTTTTTCTCCTACTATATAGACAGGAAAACACAGATTCACACTCAGACTTGCACTTGGAGGAAGCAGATCATGGCAGGATTATTTTATCCAAAGGATTATCTTAGTGGGAGGAGCACTGCCTTTCTCTTAGGGACTGAGTGTTGGGCACAGATGGGAATAAGGCACTAAGGATGACAGGTAACTGCTGTAAATCATGATGGAAAATGCAGTGGTTTTGATTTAGGTTTCTTTTACCAAAGATGGAGGCAGTTAACTTTGCTGTTCCTGACTCTAGAAGTGCACAGGATATGCAGAACTTAGAAAATACCTGGAAAATAGGAAAAGCCTGCCCTGAGAAGCATAGGGAAGGATTTAGAGAGTTACCTTCCATGGCTATTCAATATCAAATCAGCACTGCCAACTGTGCTGAAGTTGGGAAGGCCCACATTACCCTCCCCAATGCCTCCCCTGCAGCCTCAAAATGCTAAGGAAAGAAATCAAAAAGGCTGATTAGGACTGCTGCTAATTAAGCTAAAAATAAGCCATAATGGGAATATTAAAGGGGGAAAAACCCAATCAGTGAGAAAGGCGTTGATATAGCAGCAGTGAGGCAGCTCCAGCTGTTTGGGCACATCTGGCCAATAAAAATTACCACCAATTTATTTATCCTAGTGAAGGACCCGATTGCACAGGGAATAGGTGTACCATGCACAGGAAGGGATCTACAGAAGTGCAGCACTTCTGCCCTTTGTGAGCTTTTCCCCAGGTTAGATCTGGCAGGTCAGAGGTGTCAACCTGCCCTTGCTGGCTGTGCCAAACACTCCTGAGCCTCCTGAGCTGCCAGGGACAGCAAGGGTTAATCACTCTCAGGTGCTTTGGATGTGCTGGGATGGTGCCCTGTTCTTCTAAGCCTTCTAATGTTGACATTTTTGAAACATTTTTGAGTTTCTCACGCACTTTTCATGTAAATAATGATTGGTTTGGATTCCTTTCTGGAGGAGGAGAAATTTGATGGACTGTTGGTCCAGTGTGGCTAGAGAGGTGGAAATTTCATCCTTCAATCCATAGTCACTTTTGAAAGTCTATAAATATTGGAGTTCAAAAATAAACTACTCTCTTTCTACCTTAGATGTCTCAGCTTCTGCATGTTGCTCATTTTGTGTCCTATTGCAACACTGTGACATGCAAGAAAACAGTGATTTTGCACTTTATAGTAAAAATAAGGATGGGAGAGCTTTCCCCCTCCTTATTTTTCTGAGTAGTTATTTTATTTACCATTTTCTCTTTAAATATCTCCACCTGTTTTGACTGAGGGGTTGGAGCTCCGTGATTTGTGTCCTCATCTTTACCCTCCCCTGAACTGCAAATGCTCCTTTGGGAATCTGTGCAGCTCTGTTAATAACAGCTCACAAAGGTTACCAAGATAATGCACCCAGTAATGTCACAGCTCTAAAATAGCCAGGTTTGTTTAGACAGTGCTTCTAAAGGAGATATAGATTTGAATTTGGATTATTGTTTAAAATGCAACTTTAATCTTTTCACATAGATCCTAATAAAAGAATTTTTGTTAGGGGAAGGGTGGAGAAGATAAAGCAGAAATTCTTCTGTGGGAATTCTCTCCTGTGGGAATTCTCTCCTGTCTCCCTGAAGGATGAGCTTTAGGATCCCAACCACACTGGTTACTGTTGTAGCATTAAAATGGCCTTTAATTCCCATTATAAACTGGCACATCCAGGTGTGACTGATCCCCACCAACACTTTCATTCATTAACCTGCCAATTGCCCTAGATGTGCTTGAATCTGGTTTGTGGTTTGACCACAGTCTGACCAAAAGGAGGGGATGTATTGAGGGAGACAGATGAGCCTGTGCCAACAGCAGGCAGCAGGAAATCAAAGGTGAGCTAATGAGTCTGAGAGCCCATGAGTGTGACAACAGCTAAGGGAGAAAAACACAGATTTAGGCAAAATATCAAGAAAGAATGAAGAGACCCAGAAATTGTGCTAAAGGAGCTGTTGTGAGCAGCACTGTCACAGGTACAGCTGGCTCACCTAAAAGAGTGAACAGAGGTGATGGAGGAACTCTCTCCTCACTAGTATCCAGTGAAAGGACAAGAGGAGGAAAAGGTGAAGTGCTGTTATTCTCATTTAAACATAAAAATTAATTTTTATCACAACCTTGATTGAACACTAAAACAGATTTGCCCATAAAAGCTTAGAGTTTCCACCCTTGGAGATGTTTAAAATTAGACAAAGCCCAGAACAGCCTGCTCCAGCTGACCCTGCTTTGAGGACAGAGAAAACATTTAAGGATCTCTAGAGACACCATCTAACCTCAGCAATTCTGTTATTCAATACCATCTGGAAGGAAAGGACCTTGGAACCCTCAAAACCAGCTCCTCCCAATTCAATGTCCCAAAATCAGAGGAAAGGACTCAAGGTGCCTTTCAGGTACAGGATGCTCCAAACATGAACTTCTTCCTCTCTCTCACTATAACCCCACCAAGCTCCTCTCCATCTTTTAGAGCCCTTTAATGCCCAATTCCTTCCTAGCCCATACAGGAATGTTATATCTGCCCTATTTCCTTTACCTCTATTTTCAATATCACCTCTCCAAACCCACAGCAGATGTCACATGTTAATGAAATAACCCTCCAGGGAATGAAAGCTGCAATGCAAACAGGAACATCTTGATCAAATCCAATTTTTGTTTCAGGAAAATTTCTCTCAGGAGAAGAGTTGTGCTTTAATGGCTCCAAATTTAGCTCATGAGTTCCCCCTCACCAGTCTAAAAGCTCCTAGACAGTCTACATAAACATATGGATCTCATAATGCCCAAGCTGGCCATTAAAAGGGGGAAGTTCTTGGAAGTGCAAGTAGAATATAGAGCAGGCATTCCCTGTGTCTGAAACCTGATTTTCATAGTGGCAACTGGTGAGATGCTAGTGAGGGAGGGAATTCCCATGCAGGGCAGTGTTTTCAAGGAAACACAAGGTTGTTTTGGGCTCTTGAGGGAAATACAGAGCTCAGAAGTAGCTGGAATGAGCAGTGTCTTGCCTAGTTCTCTTCCAAATAATCCAAGAAAAAGTTTGCAAGCTGCAAATTGCAACAGAAAACTTCCTGTGGTGCATTACAGACATTTTTGTACCTCACACCTCATCTCAGCTAGGTTAGAGCTCAGCTCAGGTCTCTCAGCCCACATCTCCTCCCCACGACTGATGGCTCCTGCTGGCTCTCACCACACAGCCTCTTGTTTGCATTAAGGAAAGGAAAAATGCCTTTCTCACTGCTTCAGCTGCCTTTTGTTTCACCCGAAGGAAAAAAAACCAGCCACACAAAGTTATCTTTTTAACATCTATTATTACATAATACTACTGGAAACATCAAAAGGAAGCTGCTTTCTACTGTTTACTTGTTAAATATATTTTTTTTTTCCTTATGTAACTAAAGGGAATGAAGAGTGGAGATTTCTAACAAGCAAAGTTCAGCTCCAGTTGGGACGAAGCTGGCACAGGCTTCCATGGGGAAATAAAACCTAAACCACATCAAGCAGCTTTTAAATTCCACCCTAAAACTAACAAGCTTGTGGAAAACAAGCTGAAATCTGGCTTTGCACATTTTTCTGTGGTAGCAGCAGCAAATGTCTGCAGAAAGATCAGTAGTACATTAAACACTTCAGAGCCAAGGTCTGTACTTGCACTCTGCAAATGAAGGAAGTAGAAGGGATTTCTTTGCCCCAAAGCCATCAGACAGACAAGGACCCAAGTGAATACACAGCCCAGAGCCTCTCCATCTGCTGCTCCTGTGCCTGCTGAGCAGCCACGCTCTCCCAGCCCACTGCAGGGGAAGGATAACGCAATCTGGATGATGTTTTCTGCTCTCACTGCGTCTCCAAAGAGGCAATAGATCTATATTGGGAAGCCCTCACATTGATGGTTTGCTCTGAGACCAAACTTTGATGAAGAATTTCTCATTTGGATAAAGCAAAGCCATTCTCATTTTAATTTAACGTTTCGCTGCAACGAACAGAAGAATCAAAGGCACTGGAGATTTCTGCCAGGCTATAATAGAAGTTGAATTACGTTCAAAATTTCTGGGTCAGAAAAAAAAATCCAAACATGAAAATATTTGCATTCCAAATCAGAGTAAAGAGCTGAATTTCTTTTAACCTCTGAAATAGAACTTGTCAGGCTCTGTTTTGATCATCTTTTAAATCAAAATGACACATTTGGATATTTCAGAATCACTTCTCTGAGTCCTCAAAGCTGCAAGTCAGCCCCTGATATGAAGAAATGTTCTCCTGAGCTCCCCTCTCCTGGCAGGAGCAGCCCTTTGTGGATGCCCCATTCCAGCTCTGAGCATCCATCAGAATTGGGGAATGCAGGATGTGCAGCTCAAGCCTTTTATCCATAAGCTCAGCAGCTTCCCAAGGCCCAGGCAGGGAGGAATGCAGAGCAAAATAAAGCCACAATTTCTCCAATTCAAAAGGAAAACACTGGAAGACAGTTCAATCTGAGTACCAGTAGGTTTTTTATGGGCCATGAGAAAAGCATCCTCTGTTTCCTTTAAAGTGCAAGAGGGAAGTTGCTCACTTGTCTTCAAACTTGTCCTCAAATTCCCACCGAGAAACTGACTTAGAAGTTAACACACTTTTACCATGAAATAATTGATTAATAATTGCCAAACAGTTTTTATTTAAAACTGTGATTTAATTCAAATTTGAACTGTTCATTGAAAATTCTTTTCCCATCAGTGTTCCTTTAAGGCTGAGTAGTGGTTGATGGGCCACTAGAATTAATTCCAATTGTCATTAATCTTCCAATTACCTTTTTTAGGATTGGTTGGGGTTTTTATTGTTTTGTTTTGGGGTTTTTTTTCTGTCTGTTCTAAAGCAACCAGCAAAATAAAAACCCCAACAAAATTATCTGAAGAAGCTACAAATACCAACAAGCAACAGAACAGAGAAACATGGCTTGGAAATTCAGCAAGCACAGATATTCATGTACTGTCAGAGAGACATGCTTTTATTCATTGTTCCTATTGTATCAGGAGGAAAGATCAAATTCATTTAAATACAGAGAAGAACTTCCAAAAGGAATGCAAAAAGCTGCAGTGTTGAGGTTTTGGTACTTAGCACAGTCCTGTGCTTGGAGTAGTCCTGAGTAGTGGTTGATGGGCATCTAGAATTAATTCCAATTGTCATTTTTCTTTCATTTCCCTTTTTTTGGGATTGATTGGGTTTTTTGGTTTTGTTTTGGGTTTTTTCCTGTCTGTTCTAAAGCAGCCAGCAACAAAAAACCCCAACAAAATTATCTGAAGAAGCTACAAATACCAACAAGCAACAGAACAGAGAAACACGGCTTGGAAATTCAGCAAGCACAGATATTCATGTACTGTCAGAGAGACATGCTTTTATTCACTGTTCCTATTGTATCAGGAGGAAAGATCAAATTCATTTAAATACAGAGAAGAACTTCCAAAAGGAATGCAAAAAGCTGCAGTGTTGAGGTTTTGGTATTTAGCACAGTCCTGTGCTTGGCAGGGGACAGCAAAGGGGCCATGCAGCTTCTCAAGCCGTTACCCACCATTCAATTCTCCTTTTCTCTCAAATACAGAGAGCCTAAGACAATATTTTACCTTTTCTATTAACATTTAATTACAGGAATGCAATTAGTGCCACAGCTTGAAGCCAGGGTGAGAAAAGCACAGTACAGGTACCAGCTTTCTCCTTCTTCTTCCCAGCGCTCAGAGCAGCTGAGGGAAGGATGAGCAGGGGCAGGGGCGTTTGGAAGGGGCAGAAATGCCCCCAGGGCTGGGAGGGAATGCTCTGGGCTTTACAAGGGGAGGCAGCAAGGCACAGAGGTGTCTTTTCATCTCCTCTCTGCCCAATTCCTCCTTTAGCTGATGCAATAAATTACATATGATAAAATCAATTATATAAACAAACAGACTGGCAAGAGGTGCAACCTCTCCATGGTCGGTAAAACCCCTTTGATTTTAGTGATTAGCTGTAAATGAGCACCCAATTACATGCACAGAAGGAAGAATGGACACAAAATGGAGCAGTGACAGTCAGCTGTGCTCCAAGTCAAAGCTCATGCATGTGTGACTTGAGGGGCCAGAGGTTGTTGATAACACAAAATGTCCAAATCTGGAGCTGCTTGGAGGACACAACTCCTTGAGATGTTTCCTTCACAGCAGCAGGAGCAGGAATCAATCTTCAGGTTTTTACATTGCTTCTCTACAGCAGCAGAAGCACTGCAAGTGATCCATGACTAATTCTTCTGAGTTAATGAAGAGAATTAAATCCATCCTTTCTTACTTTACATTTAGGGGTCAATCCACCCCTGAGCTGTCTTGTGCAAACACGAGTGCCCAGCACGGGCAGTGAGGAGCAGAGGGTGCTCTCCTTGATGCCTGAAGCTTTTAGCTTTTATATTTTTATATTTTTTTTTCTAGATCCTGCATTGGTGTGTAACTCTGAACTCCATGTGGAGTGTCAGTAAGTTCTCTTCCCATTTTGGTCAGACAGAACAATCCTTTTCCAGATGGGAACCAAGGGCATCATGGCAGCCCCAGGCCCAAAAAGTATAAACAAAAGTGAATTGGGGGGAGCAAACTGGGGGAATGTGACTTCATTACCTGAAGCTGTAATTGGACAATTGACCTCTGATATACAAATAGACCAAACAGAAAAACTCATGACTTTTATCTGTCTTGGGTATAGCCTCTGCCAGGCTCTTGCACTGCCCAAGGTGTATCCTATGAAGGACTTCAATAAACACCTACTTTATTCTTTTAACTCTGTCCAGCCTCTGTTCTGGGTAACCTCTCCAAGGCATCATCCCCAGCCCAGGCACTGAGGAGCAGGGGATGCTCTCCCAGCACACTGAGGAGCACAGGATGCTCTCCCAGCACACTGAGGAGCACAGGATGCTCTCCCAGCACACTGAGGAGCACGGGATGCTCTCCCAGCACACTGAGGAGCACAGGATGCTCTCCCAGCACACTGAGGAGCACGGGATGCTCTCCCAGCACACTGAGGAGCACAGGATGCTCTCCCAGCACAGTGAGGAGCAGGTGATGCTCTTCCAGCACAGTGAGGAGCAGGGGATGCTCTCCCAGCACACTGAGGAGCAGGGGATGCTCTCCCAGCACACTGAGGAGCACAGGATGCTCTCCCAGCACACTGAGGAGCACAGGATGCTCTCCCAGCACACTGAGGAGCACAGGATGCTCTCCCAGCACACTGAGGAGCAGGGGATGCTCTCCCAGCACACTGAGGAGCACAGGATGCTCTCCCAGCACACTGAGGAGCAGGGGATGCTCTCCCAGCACACTGAGGAGCAGGGGATGCTCTCCCAGCACACTGAGGAGCAGGGGATGCTCTCCCAGCACACTGAGGAGCAGGGGATGCTCTCCCAGCACACTGAGGAGCACAGGATGCTCTCCCAGCACACTGAGGAGCAGGGGATGCTCTCCCAGCACACTGAGGAGCACAGGATGCTCTCCCAGCACACTGAGGAGCACAGGATGCTCTCCCAGCACACTGAGGAGCAGGGGATGCTCTCCCAGCACACTGAGGAGCACAGGATATTCTCCCCCAGCTCCCAAAGCCCAGTGTCCCCCCTGACCAGCCACACACAGTGGGGAGGATGAACCCAGCAGCCAGAAGCCCCATGGGCTGCATTCCCATTCCTTCCTAACCTAACACTCCAAACCTCTCTCACACTCCTCCATTTCTCCCTTAATTACTACAAGTAATTTTATTAATATACTTTGCAGCACCATTAACTATTACCTGAGGCTTAGCTTTAAATATGATGAGACTACATAATCTTAATGGCACTAATTAATAGTGCCATGGCTTAAAAATTTCACAGATCTGACCAACAAAGCATATCAAGTGTGGTTGGTTTGGGGGAAATTTTTTGGTTGGTAATTTTTTTGTAAAGTAATGCCCATGACAAACAGGAGCAGAAAAATGCAAGTTATAAAAGCAGAGAATTAAACTAAAAGCAAAGTAACTCCCCCAGGAATTATGACAAACATGGAAGTTTGTCCAAAACACTCAAGCTTTGGTCACAATTCAGAGACACAGGAGGGACTGGAAAGGCAGAGGTAAGGTCCCATTTGTTTGGAATTTTTAAAAATTTTTGTTTTAATTTTTTGGGTTCTAAGCACTGAAGCAATCACTAAGCTCTCTCTTGATATGGCTTTGGTGGCCAAAGGCCAATTACCACCAATGGGACGGGGCAGTAAAATCTTCAGGAGCTTCAGACCTGGACACTGCACCAGCCAGAAAACAGAGGGTGGACAACCAAAACACAAACTTTGTTCCTTTAGTGGCACATTTAATATTTAATCCTCATGGCACACCCTGTCAGAGCAGAAAGGCTAAAGCTGTGTGTCCTCAGCTGAGGTTCTGCCAAAATGTTCAAATTGACGACTCTTGTGACTAACCCGTCAAAAAACCTGGCACCAGAAATTTGCACTGGGGGTTTTCATTTCTGGATTTTATGTTGTCCATCCTTCTTTCTCTGAGTTGATCAGGGAGTTTAACAAAAAAAACCCAAATTTGCTTTATTCCCAACTCCCAAAATTCAGGAGCTCATCAATCAAAGAGAAACACAAACTGCAGGTACTGCTGCTGTGGTTTCCAGAGGCTCTGAGCAAACAGCACCACCCAGAAAATCGTCCTGGGAACAGAAGCACAGCAGTCAAACTGCTCCAGAGATGCTATAAATTACATTGTCAGATGAAGAGCAATGTATTTCCTCTGCAGTAATACTGTAATTATCAAGAAAGTGCCCTGCCTTTGCCTGTGAGTGCTGTGTGCAGTAATTAATTTTCCTCTGCATACTGATGTTTGATAGTAATATGTAAATCACTGGGTATTTGCTACAGATATCTAATGAAATATATCCACTGTCACACTCTTGAGAGCATCTTAAAACAACATTAAGAAGTTGCATGAACGCAGAAATGCAGTGTCCTAATGTGTCTTAAAGGAGGCTGCAGGTAAAAAATCTGATTGTGCCAACACCTGAAACTGCAGCCCTGCTTTTCCCATGATTTTATTCTTAACAAACCCTCATTTCAGTCAAGTGGCTTGAGAGTTCCAGCCTGAGAGTCTAAAAATCCAAGTGCTCAATAATGGCAGGGCAATTCTGGTTCCCCTGGTGAGCCCAGGGAGCCCCAGGGACACCCAGGCAGGGAGGATCACACTGAGGGTGATGCAGCTTCTGCCGGGGCTACACAGAGCTGGGGACAGAGCAGACACAAGTCCTACAATGGGAAAATATCCCTTGGCACAGCCTTGAAGGGACCTCACCATCCTGCCGCGCCAGGCAGCACAGGCCAAATTCAAAATGCGCATTACAAAAGAGCAGCTTTCCTCCTTTCTTTCTACCATTCCCGGGTATGGATCAACTCCAGGTTTATGGGAAATATCCACACTGAGGAACTAAGTGAGTGCTGTGGCTGGAGGGGAACATGAAGCCATTTTCTGGCAAAACTCCTCAGTTCAAGCACAGCTTGAGCCTTGCCCCTCTGCCATGTCCCTCAGCTCTGCCCACCACCACTTTTTCCGCAATAATAACATTAATTGATGCACAATTAACCCTTAATTGATGCGCAATTAACCCTTCCATCCACCGCTTCAGCCCTAGAGATCAGCAATAAAGCTGTTTCAGAGGTGATTTCCCAGCTCCTGCACTTGTGGCCTCAATGGCAGGTTGAGGGAAAAAACCCAACAATTTGACTGAGATTTTGAAATCCTTCAGAGCAGCATCACACCTAAGGGATAACAGCATCCCTGGGCCCCAGAAGAACCCCTCAGTGTCTGCTCAGGGTGCCTGGGCCCCAAAACAACCCTTCAGTTGTCTCCTTAGGGTGCCTGGGCACTGCTCTCCAGCCATTCCTGGCAAGAGGAAAACCATCCACACCCAGACCCCAGCACCCATCGCTGCACCTGTGCTTAACTGCCGTGGAATTACCCCCCAAATCTAAAATAAAAACTAAATGCATTGTTTTCTTACACTATAAACTCTTGTAAGCGTTCCACATTTGAATTTTTAGGCAGAAGAATGCTATAATCATCACATCAAGTGTGTATCCTTGACTTCTGCAGAGGCCACATTAACTCCAGAGTGAAAAATACTTTCAGAAAAATGATTGCAGTTTTGTCTCAATAAAGGCTGCAGGAAGATTCCATTGGGGATTTGTTCCACAAGAAGAAACAATTATTTTTCAGGGAAAAAAAAAAAAAAAGAAAAATATGTAACTTCTTTTCTTTTTAACAACATACAGCTTAATTGGAAATACAGAAAAAAATTAGGACAAAAAAGCCCAGGGAAGTTTAAGGCAAAAACTCTTTAGCAGCTTTGCATACTTGAGCATGAAGCAGAGGCAAATCAACTGATAATCTTCTCTGCTAAATTTATACAAGAGACAGAATATTCTCTAGAGAATTTGTTTCTTAAAAAGAAAAAAAACTTAGCATTTTACTTGACCAAAATTATTCCCTATTTGAATAATCATGCTTATCCACCTCCAGACTTAGTATTCTTTTTATGGTGATTTACAGAGTGGCTCTGCCATAAGTGCTGCACAACACTCACAAGGTCTAAAGAAGTTAATGGTGTGCTGGAAATGCTTGATAAAGAATTTTTACTGTCTTTGCCACTTGACAAAATCGAGTAATAAGCATAATAAATAGATGTATCAGACGTTAATGCTATGAAAGCTTTTCTAAATCTTTCTGTCCATCTTCCTTGCACTTATTCTGCGTGGGACATGAGATTTCTCTGTCTTTAAAAATAAAGCTCAAATTATCTCCTGTTAACCTTTCTCCTAGAAATGCCATCTGTTAATAATGATTTTAAAAAACAACTTTAAAACCCCATTCCAGCACATGAGGACTACAGCTCCACTTTTTCTTTCCTAAAGACCATTAATGTCTTTTTGAGACTACCTGAAAACAGAGGCCAGACAGAATTAAGGGAATAAAAAGCAGTTATATTTCTTGAAGGACCTTTAGGTGCATTTCAGGCAGATGAAACCCTCCTAGGTCCAGCCAAAAAATGGACCACAGGTCACTGGATTTCACACTTTTATAAGTTTGGTCCATTTGCATATTGGGGGTTTATTGGTGATATTTAAAATTAATAAACTGTTAGTTTGACCAGTGTGGTTGGAGAAGTAACAATTTCATCCTCCAATCCATGGTCACTTTTAAAATGCTATAAATATCAAAGTCCAAAAATAAATAAAAACCTTTTTAACCTTAGACATCTCAGTGTGTAAATGCTGTTCATTTCGTGTCATATTGGGACAGTGCAGCCTCCCCCAGCTCCTGGCACACTCCCACACTCCCAAGAGAGCCAACACAGCCACTCCAATAGAGAGAAGGGAATAACCAGGATTTTTTTAAGGAGAAATCATTAATATCACTGGTATTACAGACTTATCCCAGTATGACAGCATTGATGGGTGTGAAAAATGTGTATTTTCTGATTGGCTTTTTGCAAATAATAAAATGAATATTATATGTGTCATGGTAGAAAGTTATGCTGTGTTAGTTTTCTTAAGCAGTGTGTTAAATATAGTTTTAGGTTCTAACATAAGGTTAAAATAGAAACGATGCTATGTAAGATACTTTTTTAAAGAAAGGACTCACACTGAGATAGCAGCCACAGGACACCTGAATCTTTCAGAGAAAGAGAATTTATTGCTCCATTATCAGAAGAAATGAACTTTTTCCCACCTCACTCAGCCCTGAAGACGCTGTCAGGATTCAGAGGAAGAAGCTGACACTGCCCAGACAGAATCCTGTGTTTGAATGGAATTTATGCATCATGGATGAGCTGTATGAATATGCAACAGGCTGTTGCTTTTAAGGTTAATCCTCTTTTAACATGGGTCCTTTTTTGGGCTTATTTTGCCCAGAAAGAGGTACCCAGACTGCCCATAACTCTTTGTTTCTATTGTCTCGTATTGTCCTAATCCAAATTGTCCAAATTTTTATTACTCTAATTATATTATTATTTTTATAACTATTTTATTACTATTAAACTTTTAAAATTCTAAAAACAAGTGATTGGCATTTTTCACAATGGGGGCTGAACCAGAGCAGAAATGCAAACCTTAAAATCTGAGCCCAAGACCTGGCTGGAAAAGCTGTAACAGCCTCGGCTGCTTTGTGACAGGCTGACCTGGGCTGATGCTCCCCCTTTTGAAGAATTTCCCTGTTGAGTTTTCCCTGGAAAGGCTTTGCTTTGCACTAAGATGCATTCAGACATACGAGTCCCTTTGATGTGTCAGGACCCACTGAACATTAATAACCCGATTACAGCGCAGAGAGCTCTTGATAAATTCCCCTCAGACAGCAAGATTTGCTTGTTCTGAAGTGTTGACTTCCACCCAAACCAGTATTTCAACCAGGAGCTCTCTCAGTGTAGCAGGGGGAAGTCCCTGCGCCCCTCTCTGCTGTGTGGCTGCACAATTCCCATCTCCTCTCCTCCTCTGACTTGGTGATCCCACCAATTTTTTGAAGCATCACTTCCAAAGGCACCAGGAGCCATCCCCAGGAGCACAGAGCCCGTCCCGTGTTTGTCAATACTCAACTCAAACATCTGCCATTTACTCCCACCCTCCTTGCCAGAGTCAGTCACCTTTTCCTTTTATTGCACATTTCCAATTTGCTGGCTGTTGCTAAATTGAATAGCTGATGCTAGATTTGCTTTTGTCACAAGGTTGCTACAGACCTTGACTTTTCTCACTACAGAAAATGACTTTGTGTCAGCCCTTAGTGGTTGTTTATTATGGAGACTTCATAGTGCCGCCCAGTATGGATGTCTTTGATTTTGAAAGAAAATCAAAACAGGCACATGAAGTGTTCTGGGAATGAGGGCAGTGATGAGGAGGCAGAAAAGGACTACATCATTAACTCACTTTGGCTATAAACTCAGCAGAGCCCAATCTCAGCATTATTACAGTCTGTTTCAATTTTAAAGTTCAAGTTTAAAAGGAGATGAGATTAACCATTCACAGGCTACATTCACTGCTACAAATTCCTCTCTCACGGTTCCAAAAACTGGGTGTAAAACCAGACATTTCACAAGTCAGCTGAAAAATATCACCTACAGCTCCCCTGCTTGCTAATTCTTCACCTTGACTGAGAGGCACAGCAGACGCACAAGTGCACATCCCTCTAACTGCCAGCTCAATCAGGGAAAAATGCCTGACTGCTCCCTGCAAGCTCTCCTTGCCTCCAAAGCTTCCCTCCTCTCCCCAGCCTGTCCTCAGTATGGTTTCCAACTCCCATTTTGCAGTTTTCACTAGAAATAAGCGGAGTGGCACAGCAGTCCTACAGCAGGAGGAAGGAGAGCACCCCAAAGCCCAAGCTGCTGAAATTCTCCCCTCACCCAGGGGCACAGCACACAGTGCCCAGATTCTTTGCAGAAAGAGAAGCGCCAGTTAAAGCACTGATTTTAACACTGTCACTGGTTTAACACAGGTGAACACACCTCGCTCATGGTCAGTGATGGATTCATACACTGAAGTGTGCTGGTCTCAGGTGGGGTGGAGTTAATTCCCTTCCCAGAGGCTGGTTTTGTGCTGAACAAATAGATAATACAGATATTACAAGTATCTGTTCTGTAAAATATCTGTAAAAATAGATATCACAGATATCTGTTGGTAGGTTGATAATACAGATATTTTTGTTATTGCTGAGCAGGGCTTGCACAGAGCCAAGGCCTGTCCTGCCCCTCCTATGGCCATGCTGGGGAGGGACTGGAGGGGACACAGCCAGCACGGGTGACCACAAATGACCCAGGGATGTTCCAGACTGTGTACATCATACTCTGTAAATAAACTGGGGGAAGAAGAAAGAAGAGGGAGACATTTGGAGTCACCCCTGAGTGTGCTGGAGCCCTGCTCCCCTGGATGGGGATGGCTGAACACCTGCCCAGCCATGGGGAGCAGGGAATGAGCTCCTTGTTGGCTTTGTGTGCACACCTTTGCTTCCAAAAATGAAAATTGTTTAACACAGTTGAACACACCTTGCTCATGGTCAGTGATGGATTCACACATTGAAGTGTGCTGGTCTCAGGTGGGGTGGAGTTAATTCCCTTCCCAGAGGCGGGTTTGGGGCTGGGGTTTGGGGTTGTGCTGAACAAATTGATAATACACGTATTACAAATACCTACTCTGTAAAATAGATATCACAGATATCTGTTGTCAGGTTGATAATACAGATATTTCTGTTATTGCTGAGCAGGGCTTGCACAGAGCCAAGCCCTTTCCTGCCCCTCCTATGGCCATGCTGGGGAGGGACACAGCCAGGACAGGTGACCACAAATGACCCAGGGATGTTCCAGACTGTGTACATCATACTCTGTAAACAAACTGGGGGAAGAAGAAAGAAGAGGGGGACATTTGGAGTCACCCCTGAGTGTGCTGGGGCCCTGCGCCCCTGGATGGGGATGGCTGAACACCTGCCCAGCCATGGGGAGCAGGGAATGAGCTCCTTGCTGGATATATGTGCACACCTTTTGCTTTCCCCATCAAACTGCCTTCAGTTACCTCAGAAACTGTCACAGTTCCCATTCCGAGTCTCTCCCCCAGCCCACCGGTGGCTGAGTGAGCACCCGTGTGGGCCTGGAGTGTTCTGTGGGGTTAAATCACGACAAGAAGCCCTGAAACACTGGAAGGGCTGGCAGACATTCCCTCTATGCAGCACACAAAGTAAACCCACGTTTCTAAGGCAGGAAAGCTCCCTTAAGTCATTTAGCTGCTTTGCAGTGATGATCGCACAGATCTGCAGCTACACACACCGCATGCAAAAACAAATTCAATAGTGCTTGCTACAGAGAGAGGGGTGTTGGAACAGCTTAGGGTTTTTGAGTCTGTACATATATAAATAAAAGATTAACTGAAACTTTAAACAAGAGATTAAAAGGACATTCTGCACCATTAGCATAGCGCTCACTAATCTATAATGGGATAAAACAGATTATAATTACTTTATGTTCATAGTTTTAAATGAAAGAGAGGGTTTGATAGCACATAACAAAAAACAAGGTTATGAAGTTTCGAGGCAATAGGAAAAGAAACAAATTCCTACTGTGAAAAATGTGTATTTTCTGATTGGCTTTTTGCAAATATTAAAATGAATATTATATGTGTTGCGTTAGAAAGTTATGTTGTGTTAATTTTCTGAAGTAGTGTGTTAAATATAGTTTTAGGTTATAGCATAATGTTAAAATAGAAACGATGCTATGTGGGATACTTTTTTTAAAGAAAGGACTCACACAGAGATAGCAGCCACAGGACACCTGAATCTTTCAGAGAAAAAGAATTTATTGCTCCATTATCAGGAGAAACGAACTTCTTCCTGCCTCACTCAGCCCTGAAGATGCTGTCAGGATAAAGAGGAAGAAGTTGACACTGACCAGACAGAATCCTGTGTTTGAATGGAATTGATGCATCATGGATGAGGTGTATGAATATGCAACAGGCTGTTGCTTTTAAGGGTTAATCCTCTGTTAACGTGGGTCCTTTTTCAGGTTTATGCTGCCCAGAAAAAGATACCCGGACCATCTATAAGTCTTTGTTTTTATTGTCTCATATTGTCCCAATCCAAATTGTCCAAATTATTATTACTCTAATTATATTACTAATTTTATAACCATTTTATTACTATTAAACTTTTAAAATGTTGAAAACAAGTGACTGGCATTTTTCACACTACCAAACGACCATATGCAGACAATATACCATTCCACTCAGATAACAGAAATGCTGCATGCGATGAGGATGAGAACATTCGCCCCAAACCTGAGAGCACACGCAGCCCATGGGGCACAGCCCGAAGCCCCCAGTGCCCCCCAGCTGCATGCAGGAGGCTCCAGGAGCCATCCCAGCAGCCCTGGCAGCCCCGGGAAGGTTTCCCCTGGATCCCTGCCACTGCGGCTCCTCAACAAGGCTGGCATTGAGCAGCTGGGGCTGGGAACACAGCCTGCCTGTGCGGGCAGCCTGCTGGGGAACACTGGGGCTCTCACAGCCCACCCCGGCCAGATGCAGCCCCCAGCCCCAGCCAGCAACTGCACCCACAACATCTGCACACTGCCGCCCTCCAGGGCACCTCTGCCTCTCACTTCCTGCGTTCACTGCGTTTTAAGGCAATTCGACAATTTTAATTTCTTTTTAAGTGTTTAGCAATTACCCATTTGTTACCCTGAAACTTATCCTGCCTTTGCAGAGGAAATGTTAATGTAAATTAGCAAAGACAGGGATATGCACACACACAAAATTGGACAGGTTATGGATTTTTGTAGCCTCACAGAATCACAGAATATCCTGAGCTGGGAGGGACCCACAGTGTGGTATTCCCATGCCCTCTGAACAGAGAGAAGCTGTGAGACAAGCAGAGAAGAAGGAAAACACAATTCTTATCTGGCTTGCCATGCCTGTGTTGTGCTGAAGTAGAATGCAAAATGGAGATTGTTTACCCAGAGTGAGGATGTTTTGTTCCCTTGGCCTGTCAGGGCCAGGTGTGTGTGTGTGTCAGACTGTCACAGGACAGTCAGGACAGAATCAGAGATGAGTGCAGGGTGAGCAGTTGTGAGCAAGAGAGAGTGCAGGGCAGATTCAGTTTAGATACAATGTACATAGTACAGTTTAATAAAGTAATTAATCACTAATTCATTAGCCTTCTGATGATGGAGCCAGATGCATCATTCTCTCCCCCCTTTGTCAGTCGCCTTTGATTTACAACACCACAGGATCACCCATGGCAGCCCCAGCCCTGCCCAGACACCCCAACAGCCCCACCCTGGGCATCCCTGGCAGCTCCTGGAGCTCCGGCAGCCTCGGGGCCGTGCCCATTCCCTGGGGAGCCTGGGCAGTGCCAGCACCTCTGGGGAAGAGCCTTTCCCTGAGCTCCAGCCATGCCCTGGGTCCTGTCCCTGTCACAGAGAGCTGAGATCGGTGCTGTCCCTCAGGAGGAGCTGCAGACCCTGGTGGGATCTGAGCTCAGGCTCCTCTCCTCCAGCTGAAGCAGACCAGTGACTTCAGCCACTCCTCGTGTAGCCCCGCCAGACCCTTCACCATTTCTCATTTTCATGTTCCAGCAGGAAGGGAATGTCTCCTGCATGAGCCGAGAGAACAAACAGGGCGCCAGAGCCCCAGGGCTGCTGTGGCTGAGCCCTCACCCACACTGCTGTGTATGGCAGAATGAACAGAGTGAGACCACATCTCAAAGCACAGCAAAAAGGTGACACCAGAAACTAAACCGCTCCTGCAGAGGTCAAGCACATGAGAAGCCATATGATTGGACTGATTTTCTTTCAGTTTTTTTTCCCTTCAGAATAATGTGCTGCTGATGGTGTATTTGTATTTTGTGGCAGAGAAAAGGCTGCAGCACTATCTGTACCAGGCAGTGAGCAAACACTGCTGAACCTGCCCTGAAGATCCTACAACATCAAAAAACTCTGCTTTATTGAAGAGAAAACAAATGCACACGTCACATTTCCCTGTTAGCAACCTTAGGGTTCAGGATGCCAAGTGTAATAACATCAGTTGACACTTCTACAAGAACACATGGTGAAGAGAGAAGAGATTTCAAGGGGAAAAAAAAAAGGCACCTCAAAACCCTGAACCAAATATTGTGACTTCTCCCACGCTCCAGCAATGCTTGTGACATTTCCCAATGTGAAACCAAGCTGACATCTTCAGCCCACCCAGCACAGCCTCGACTCTTCCTTCCCTGCAGAGGAAGGGAAATGGGTTTTTTTTCTTCTTCTTTTCTTCCTTTCTCAGCACATATGTTCAAGATAAACATCTGAGGCTGTGAAGAAGCACCAACTTTTCAGTGTTTGTGGCTGCACAGCACATCATCTGGAGTTAGGGGATGGGGTTGGTTAAAGATGACATTGCAAGGAGTCAACAAATGCTATGTGATCTCTTCTCAGCAGTCCCAGGAAGAAATTTATTCTCTCTGGGCAGCCCATGGCAACAAACTTCATTTTTATTCCACTGAAAGTAGATGTAGGATTTATATTGCAGGAGACCTGTACACATCTATGCTAATTGTGCAATAGCACAAGACTTTCTTGAGCAGTTTAGGAAACTCTCTGATAAAGGGTAAGGAAAATTGGGGATTTTCTGGTACATTGGCAGCAACAAAAATACAGCAGAGGGTCGTTTACTACTGATATTGTGGCTGCATCTGAGGTAGATGGAGGCTGCTTGTCACAGACATCTTTTATGGAAAATCCTTTCCTTAGGGTTTTTCCTCCTGAGAAGCCTCAGGAACAAAATGCAAACAATGATTATCTGCTGCTGTGGAATGCAACAGGTGCATCTGGGATTGGTCTCATGTGGTTGTTTCTAATTAATGGCCAATCACAGTCCAGCTGGCTCAGACTCTCTGTCCGAGACACAAGCCTTTGTTATTCATCCTTTTCCTATTCTATTCTTAGCTAGCCTTCTGATGAAATCCTTTCTTCTATTCTTTTAGTATAGTTTTAATGTAAGATATATCATAAAATAATAAATCAGCCTTCTGAAACATGGAGTCAGATCCTCATCTCTTCCCCAATCTGAAAACCCCTGTGAACACGGTCACAGCTGCTGAACATGAATTTAGGGGCAGAGCTGGTTTAGAGGCACAGGGGAAATTCTGTAAGGACACCTGTGGATGCCAATGCAGCCAAGACAGGCTGGATATCAAACTTAGCTGCTTGCTGCTTCAGGAACACAGCTCACTGCTGCTGGGTGCTGGAGATGGCCCTGTGAACTGGCTGTGACAGCTGGAAAATCCTAAGGAGACATTTAGTGGGTTTATTAAGGTGCAATATGGTTTTATTTTCATTGCTTTGCAAACATGCAAGGCAGGAATTTGCTATTGTTACAACCAAACTTTCAGCTTTTACGCTTATTGTGGAGAGCAACTGTTCATGCTGAGGACTGTGACATATTGACAAAGTCTAAATTCAGAGAGCGCCTTGGGCCCACCCTGCTGGGGTCAGTGTCATGCAAGAGCCACAGTGAAATGGAAAAAAGCTGAATTTTTTCAACAGAATCTGCCTCTGAGTTGTACTGTGGATGGATGGATATCACAGCTTTGGCTGTGCAGGAGCTGCTCATCAGAAAACATTCCTTCCATCAACACAAAAGGCTGAAATCAGGAGTGCTAAAAGTTCTCCTCTCAGGGCCAGAAAAAACCCTTACACTGGAGATAGTTAACAGGCAGAAATGAGACACTCAGGAATTGGATATCATCTGTTATTTCTCACAAACATGGCATTTAAAGTCAATTAAAACAAGCTCCTACCAACTCCCTGCACCCCCTGCTGTCACTCCAAACATCCCTAAGGCCCCTCAGCAGAACCTGTTAAAAAATAAACCCCCAACCTGAGCAGCTGACACACAGACCACAGGCATAAAAAGTAACACTCTGAAAGAACAATCAATATAATTTCCCATTAGTTGTCTTCACAGATTTGTCATTTGGGCTTTTCCTTAGCAGCCTTGAGGGGAAAATGAGAGATGTGTGTGACTGCACAGGAACTACAAAAAGTCTCTTAAAGACATTTAGAGCTGCTATTGCAATCATTTCCTTTCAACAGATGAATGAACTGAGGACATTAGGCATGAAGAAAACTAATTTTCGATACAATACTACCTATACATTATGTTCCAGCTGGGTGGGTAACCTCTGGAGCTGAGGGGGCTGCCCAGAAGGCTCCAAGAGAAGTTTCCACAGCAGAGCTGGTGGCACCTCACCCTGCTAGGGGATGTGATAAGGGATGTGCTCCATCTGCAACAGGGGCCAGGTCTGACCCTCTGAGGGCTCTCAGCTGTGCTGCAGCCCCAGAGATCCCACAGGATCCCTTCCTCAACATGAATCTCTGCCCTGCTGCCGATGCCTTAGCATTTAGCGCTTTTATTTTTCAGATCCTGCAATTCTCTAGTGTATAACTCTAAACTCCATAAACAGTGTTAGATCACTGTCTTCACATTTTGGGCAGACACAACAATTCCACTCCTGAGAATCAAGGACACCTCACTGCCTCAGGCCCTGAGGGATGGAAACAATGAATTGGGGGGCCAAAGAGAGTAAATTACTTCATTACCTGCAGCTGTAATTGGAGGATTAACCCTGATATGCAAATAGACCAAACCTGTATGAAAAACTCGTGACCATTGTTCACCTTAGGTGTAGCCTTTCAGAGGGTTTTGACTGCCCAGGGTGTGCCTATTGAATAATTAATTTATTTATAATAATTATTTATAATAATGTATTTATAATAATGTATTTATAATAATGTATTTATAAATTGAATTTAATGAATACCCTCTTCTTATTCTCTTAATTCTGTCCAGGGTCTGGTTTAGGCAGCCACCCCAAGGCATCACTGCAAACAGGGATTGCCTGCAAACCCCAGCCACACAAGGGTGGCCGCTCTTGGCCAAGTGATGCTCTTACAGAACATCTCAGGCATGGCACTAAATAAAAACCCTAATCCCAAACCCTTAGAATTAGAGATTTTATTTAAACCCTAATTTAGGGTTTAAATAAAAAACAAGCAGAGTCAGAGCCTGGTTTAGTGACTCAAACTACAGAGCCTAGCTAAAGCACAGCCCCAGTGCCCAAAGCTGCATCCACAGAGCCCAGGATCCCATCTGGGGTCTGTCCAGCAGCTCCGTTTGACAGGAAAATGCTCCCAACACAGTTTATTCCTCACACACCTCCCAGACCACCTCATACCTGGGATTGTTTTGTCCCAGGGGAGAAATATCCCAGATCCCTCTGACCCTGCATGGCAGGGAATACTGAATGCATCCTCTTCACTACACAGCCAGAGACATTTCTGACAGTACCCATTCATCCTGGGGTTTTTCTCTCCTTCCTAACTCTTCCTTGACAAACGATAAAAGCCTCTCAAACTACCTCTGCTAAGCACTATATACACATAAAATCTGTGCTGTTGGGCTTCTCCCGTGGCTCTGAGCTCCCAGGTCCTCATTACAGAGTCAGGCAAGGGCTTTCAAGAGCTGTAATTGCTGCCTAACTGAACAAAACCCACCCTGAGCACGGAGGCAGAGCCTGCTGTAGGAAATGGTCAAAAGGAACTGGGTGGGAAAAAATAAAAAAAGAGCAGATTAACTTAAGTAATGGCAGTTACCTGGAGTAACTCAGTGCTCGGAATACTTAAAATATAATCCAGAACAGGGAATTTCTTTAGCATGTGCAGAATTTCTTTCAATGGCACACAGGTTTTCATCCCATTCCAGGAGGATGGGACAGCTCCCACCAGCAACACTTTGGGGTCAAAGACTATTGATCACATCCAGGTTCAGGGTTAAAAACAGGGTTATAAACCCTGTTTATGCAGGGTTATAAACCTGAATTAGCAGGTGAATTAATAAAAGGAAATCAGAAGTGAAATATTTTGAAAGATAGATCAAATATGTATGATATGATATCAAATATGCTTTAAATTAGATTTAAGCTAACAGTGTGGATCTACATTAGCTTCATCCCATGCAGGTATTATTTCTCCATAATAAAAAGGAGATGCAGCCCCATGAAGCTGAATAAACCCCCCAGAAGCCAATCCCTGTTATCTTTCTTCTTTAGGCATTGTTTTGAACAGCGAGTTTCCTTTAACATCCTTCGAGACAAAGCACCATCACTCCGAACAGGGGAAGAACAAAGCAGCTCCTTTTATCTACATCTCCATCTTCGGAGTAAATATTGCATCACTGCTCTCCCTAGGAAACACCTCTCATCTTTTTAGGGGTGGGGAAGGGCTGATGTGGTCATGGGAGGAGCAGAGCTGCAAGGGCACCCTGCCTGCCCGAGATAAAAGCCTGTGCAGGGACCCCCTGCCACCTGGTCCCTGCTCACAGAGCTCAGCACCAGCCCTGGCTGGGGCTTGATGATCCTAAGACTGGATGCTTTAAGATTTGAGCTTTTCTATTTTCCATATATTTGTAACCCTGCAGTTCTTTAGTGTGTAACTCCAAACCCCACACTCAGTGTGAGCTGCTGCTTTCCCATTCTGGGCAGACACAACAATTCCTCTCCAGGCCTGGCAGTCAAGGACACCTCACTGCCTCAGGGCCAGAGATGGAAACAAAAGGGAGCTGGGGGAGCAAACCTGGGGTAAATGACTTCATTACCTGATGCTGTAATTGGAATATTAACCCTCAATATGCAAATGGACCAAACTTATAAAAGTGTGAAAACCCATGACCTGTGGTCCATTTTTGGGTGGACCTGTGGGGATTTTATCTGCCTGAAATGCACCTGAAGACCCTTGAATAAATATAACTACTTTTTATTCCCTTTAATATGAAAAGTGCGTATTATATGGCTCTACACAGATATTTAATATACATATTATGTTGCATTGATTACTAGTGCTGTATTGACATTTTAATAGTATGGTAAATGTAGTTTTGTAGGTCAAATGTAACTTTTGTAGTTAAAATAGAAACTTTGTATGTGGGATATTTTTTTTTAAGAAAGGAATGAGGTACTTGCATCAAGATAGCAGCCACAGGACACTGAAATCTTTCAGAGAAAGAGAATTTATTGCTCTCTTATCAGAAGAAATGAACTTCTTCCTGCCTTGCTCAGCCATGAAGACACTGTTAGGATTAAGAGGAAGAAGTTGACACTGACCAGACAGAATCCTGTGTTTGAATGGAATTTATGCATCATGGATGAGGTGTATGAATATGCAACAGGCTGTTGCATTTCAGGGTTAATCCTCTGTTAACGTGGGTCCTTTCTCGGGCTTATTTTGCCCAGAAAAGGTATACCCAGACTGTCCATAACTCTTTGTTTTTATTGTCTCATGTTGTCCTAATCCAAATTGTCCAAATTTTTATTACTCTAATTATATTACTATTTTTACAAACATTTTATTGCTATTTTAAAACTCTAGCAACAAGTGACTGGCGTTTTTCACACTTAACTTTGTCTGACCTCTGTGTTTAGGCAGCCCCAAAAGGCATCAGGCTGAACAGTAAAGTTTCTTTTTTCCCTTTCCCCTGAGACAGCACCAAAGCAGCGTGCAGAAAATCCCAGTGTGTGTGTGTGGCTGGGTGCCATCTGCTCCCCTTTCCAGAGGAAGAGCCATGATATTTATATCCCCCAGAGTACCCACATTAGCTGTGCCTAAAGACTCTGCTCCTCCTGCACTGCTCTGCACAGCAATATAATGGCTGCAGAACAGATGGGGAAAACAATACAAGGATATTATTAGGACAAACCCACATTATAAGGAATGGTTCTGTTCCTTATATAATTACACCAGAGCAGGGAGAGGTTTCTAGAGTGCTGCAGCCTCTGGAAATTTAAAATTTCCATAGAATCAATCTTAAGATTCATTTATTGTAGAACAACAATGTTTATTCTTAAAATGTTCCACACCTGTGTTCAGAAAATTTAAAAAAGGGAAATACAGGAAAACAGCAGTAGTTTTTGTGGGTTTTTTCAAGAGTTAATCCATCACAAAGCAAAAAGGTCATGGAAAATAAAGTGAGCCTGTTCTCATGGTGGTCTGCTCTTGCCTCAGTCCATGACTAATTCCACAGCACCCACCTGCCTCTGTTTTCATGTCAAATGCTTAGTCTGGTACTTCTGCCCCCTCCCTCCCACTCTGAGCCTCTTCTGATACTCCATCCCAGAAGGAAAACATCTTGGTTCTGCAATTCCCTCCTTAATTCTGCTACTCTGTGATGACAGAAAGGTACATCCCAGATACTGTGAGTCTTGGCAGCTGCATAAAGGGAATAACTCTGCACCTGTGACAGCTCAGATGACGAGATATTTGCTAAGCCTAGGGAATGGCTTTGCTCTCTCCCAATCACTTCCTATTCTATAAGAGGAAAAAAAAATTATATCTATTGCCCAGTCTCAGACTGGGAAAAGTTACAGCCCATCTTTACTGGTCATCAGCAGCTTTCAAATAATTCATGCAGAAAATTACTTAAAACACATCGTCCCATAGAAACGTATCTGTTTCTGATTTTAAAAAAGTTCAATTCCCATTTTTGAAACAGCTTTTATCTTCAGGAAATATGGAGGCTTCGAAGCTCAGTCATTTGCAGCTCATTTGAACATTAATGGAAAGAAGTGCTCCTCCACTTCAAACTATTTCCTCAGTCAATTAGACAAATCCTCTAAGTGGAGTTGGTGAAGCAGTTCATGTCCAGGAGCTTAATTAGTGCTGAATTCCCAGACTTGCATCCAGCTCACCCACTCCAACAGCTCCTGGGACTGTGCAGGAGGGGCCCTGGGGACACTGGGGACACCAGGGGTCAGGACAGCCGGCACAGCAGCTGGGACAGAGCAGCAGTGCTGGAAGAGGATGCAGGATCCATCAGAAGGGAAAAGCAAATCCAAAACTGATGAAAGATTCAGCAAAGATCCTGCTTTCTGATGGTCACTGAGAAAACTCCCCCAGCAAATTGTCAGCCTAACAGCTCTGCCCTGTGTCCCTTGAATTTCCCATTGGATCTGCAAACTATTCCTGCTCCACTGCCCTGCAACTTCAATGACACTGTCACCTGCACATTTGTTTGTCCAGGTTAGCTGCCCTGTCCCTGTCAGAGTCTGTCCGAATTTTCCCTCATCTGCCTCACGATCATCATTTGGGGACCACTGAAGAGAAGAAACCCCTGTCTGAAAACCTCTGGCTTTGTAGGAGAAAGTCACACACGCCAAAGGCCCTGAGATCCAAGAGCACAGTGCCAAGCCATTGTTTTCACAGGAGTTTGCTGTATTCTACACTGAGCCCAATCAGAAGAATAAGGGGGCACCGTGCCCTTTTTGCAAACAACAGCCTTGGGAGCTGTCCCACCTCTCGGCCGGGCTGCACTTCTCCTGAGTTTCAGGTGGTCCCCCCACAGAAGACCCTCAGCTGTTTTACAACCACCGTGACAGACAGACTGAGATGTAAGGAGCCTCTCCATCGAGGACTGAGACATGGAACCCCCATGTGAAAAGGCCCCTCTGCTCCTTCCAAGGACTGGGACTGAAACCCCCAGCCCGGGGAGGTGTGTGGGGGAGGCAAGCTGACCACAGCGAGATGTTTGCCTGCAGGTTGTGACCGCTGGACCACGAAGACAATGGCTCTCGTTTACTGCTGAGAACATGGACTGCCCGTTACATCTATTCCTTATTGTATCTGTTCCCCCCCTCACAATTTCCAATAGAGTTATCATAATAAAAACCTCTGAGTTAGCGAGAGATTCTGAGATCTCCCCAACATAACAGGTGGATCCTCGACTGGACCGGACCAAAGGACTTCGTCTCTACGTTGGTAGCTATAGCCCCCTCTCTCTCTCTCTCTCTCTCTCTTTTTTCCTTCTTTCTTTCTCTGTCTTTTTCTCTCCCTTAGTCCCTCAATCACATTTTGCTGTGGTCATTCAATAAAGGTGCATTTGTTTCGATTATCACTGCAAACCCCCGTGTACCGTGTCGGTTTTTTTGGACCCTGAGATCAAATCCACGAACCATCACGAACCCCATTCGTAAGGACGGATCGTGACAGTCCCTGACTGTGGCACTCCTGATTAGCATTGCTGGCACCTTCCAGCACCCCCAGGAGCAGCCCAGAGCTGGCTGGGGAGCCCAGGAGCAGTGGGAACAAGGGTAGAAGCAGAGCAGCTCTGCACTGACAGAGCAGGAACTGCATCTCACACACTGTGAAGCTGCACTTCCAGTGTGGAAAGCACTGAGAAATTCCTAAAAATAATTAGAGTCTCTTGGGAAGGAAGAAGTTTGAGCAATATTTATAGAGAAACTCAGCTGGGAGGAAAAAAAAAAAAAAGAGCAGCCTTTACTGCACAGTATTACAGCAGAAACTAAGTGAGCTCCTTAATAAAAGGTTCATCTAAAGCAAATTGGTCTCATCCTATGAGGGCTCATCCCCTGTTTCCACTTTTTCCTAACCTCCAAGTGAGTGCAAGTCTTGAGAGCAATTGATAATTACCATCTTAAGACAAAATAGTTCTCTGAGTTTCTCTGAAAAGGCAGACTGCAGGTCAAACACAGCTAGAAAAAATAATATTATTTTTGAAGCCTCCTTTTACATGCTCATATTTATCGCTTATGGAAAAAGTGACTCCACTGCTTTTTGTGGTCACACACCTGGCAAGGCCTGTGGAAGATGGAGAGGAAGCACTCGAGCAGGTTTCTTCTACATCCTCATATAGGATTTAACTCTCACATGGATAAAATTCAAAAATCCAAACCCTGGTCCTCAGAGTCACCTGGGATTCCAACAGGACACTACATCTACATTAATTATGTAGGCCCGTTTCTGCAACTTCTGGGCACATCAAGTCCTTTTATTAATTGGCTTGGATCCTTGGACAAGAGAGAAGTTGTGTTCCCTCAGGGTATCTGCAAATAAATCACAAGAGCCATAGCTCAGATTTGTCAGGATAAGCAGGTGTCTGAACACAGCACATTTCCAACAGATCCAAGAGGCCTCAATTACCCAAAACTGGGCAACAAGTTGGTGAAAAAGGGCACAAGAAGCCCAGACCACAGTGCAGCCTCACCCATGAAACCATCTTTTCATAGGCAGAGGCAGCATAAACACAACCCAGGGAAGAGCTCAGAGGAAAAAATGCATGGCAGAACTGCTTGGTCTTGCATCCCAGTAAGTTTTTTCCCTTTCCAGGGAAGACCAGGTGATCTGCAGACTTTTCCCATGGATCTGCAGACTCTTCCCATGCACCAGTTTAGTTAGAGGAGGCATAAAATTCAAATCAACATTTGGCTTTGTCTGTCTCCTCAGCCCTGAGTTTGCTTGGAGGGTCCAGGGCAGCTGCCTGTGCTCACACAGCCTGGGAGCAGCAACACCCAGCTCACACCATGGAATTAAAAGGGGAGGTGTCAGAATTGAGGACATCCCTCTGTCTGTCCTGGATTGCCCAAACCCCTGCCAGGGGGCTCAGAGACCCTGGCACAGAACCCAGGACACCTGTGACTTTGATTATGACCCATGGAAAAAGTTACCAACCTTATATGAGGATCTGCAAACCACAAAAGTCTAAGTAGAATAATAATTAGTTTGTCATGGGGTGGAAAATAGATTTTTGGGGTTTTTAGAACGGGGGTTCATGGGGCAAGATGGAGGGATCTGGGCGTGTCCAGCCTTTCTCCTTCTTCTTCTGGGCCTCCATCTTCTGCTGTGATGGTTGCACTTTTGGATTGGTTTGGATTAGAGGCTCACTGTCTAACACAGGTGATGGGTATTGGGAAGTTATGGTAAATAATGTACACGTGGTTTTTAGTATAAAAAGATAACACCAGAGTGCCTCTGTCTGGCCTGCTGAATGGACCTCAGCAGGCCAGAGAAAGAATTTTATAGATAAGAAACAACAAACAACCTCGGGAATGAGAATAGAAGAGCTCTGAATCCTTCTTCAACTGCCAGGCTTGGAAAAGAGACTTTCCAACTCATCTTGGGGTCACTGTGAGCAGCAGAAGCCCCAAGAAGGAGGAGCCACATGAACCAAGAACAATCTTCAGGGTGTCAGAACCCAGGGAAAAGCATCCCAAAGAGATATAACAACTGAAACCAGCCCAAAAGCATCCACTATATTTTTTTCTGTGTAAGAGCTCATATTTCTGTTTTGTTTATTATCAGAAAGGAGTACAATATATTTCCTATCCCATAAAATACACATATAATTTTTGTGGTAATAAGACCCAGGAGAGGCATAAATATTCCCAAGGGTTTCTGCAGTTCAGGAGAACACTGTAAAACAGTTTGATAACTTGGAGATTACATTTCCCTCTATTCACCACACACACATACACACTTATAAAAGCCTGCCAAGGGGAACATTATTGATGCTTTATAACTATGAGCCAATAAACCTCATGAATTTCATTTATTTGAAGACTGCAATAGAAGCAGAAAGATAAGTAGCATCCTTAAATTTAGGATCATTAATTTAATCCCCACCCCCTAACACACACCAGCAAACTCTCTGTGCTAAATCTTTTCATGGTTCTTTTCCCAGTGCAAGCAAAACCAGTAAATGCCATTTGGGAAGCAACATCTCAAGCCTGTTCAACAGAGTACCCCTCCTGAATTATCCACAGCAAATGGCAATGAGATGTTTCTCGTGGCAGAGCTTGTCTCTTGCTCCCAGGAATAATTCAAGGCGAGGATAGAGAGGAGAGGGGTGGTGGTGGGACAGGAGCAGCAGGAAAGATGGGCTGGGCTGCTGTTTTCAGGTGTTTGAGGGAGGAAGCAGAGTCCTGGGGGTCCTGCTCAGGTCTCATGTCCTTCATTCCAGCCACTGGAGAGGATCCAGCAGCTCTTTTCCTTGGGAAGCTCTGGCACACATCACTGTCGCCCTGATTTTTTAAGATTTTCTAAGCTTTTTCATGCTTACATTCTTGTAACAAACGTTCTCACACGCCTTCTGTAAATAACTCATTGGTTTGCATTCTTTTATAAAAGAAAAAAAAATTTGATAAACTGTTAGTTTGTCCAGTGTCATTGGAGAGGTGGCTGTCATCCTCCAATCCACTGTCACTTTTAGAAAACTATAAATATTAAAGTCAGAAAATAAATTTGCCTTTTTTCACCTTGAGAACAGCAGTGTGTGTGCTCGTGTTGTTTTGTGTCCTGGAGTGACACAGCACCAAATGAGGATTTGAGTGGGTTGCAGAGCAAGTGCAGGACAAAGAGCTTCTCCTTCCCTCTTCAAAGCTGAGAGAGAGCTCACACAGCAGCAGCATGGCCAAGGCACTCTGTTTAAGAACCATGAGATCAAACCTGCTGCAATAATCAGTGTTTCTGAGATGCTGTTAGCAAACACCAGCCTTGGTCACCTGGCTGATCTGTGGCACCACAGCTCCCATGTGCGACAGCACAGAGAGCATCAGCAGCGCTGATAAAACTGCTTTACATGGAAAGGAAAGGCACATAAAATCCTTTAAACAGTTAAAGGCTTCAACAGAGAAGAAATGAGATGCCATGGAAGTGCCAAAAATCTATCAAAGGCAGGTTAGCTCTCATCAGTGGTGCTAAATAGGTATAAATGGACATGTTCAGCCAGGCAGAGACAGCCCTGTGGGGAGCTCCGGCAGGGAGGAGCTCCCCTTCCAGATGGGTAAGTTCAGCATCTGCTTTGTTCTCAGCCTTGAATGCCTAAATGCATCCCAAAAAATAGTTACCAGGCAGAGGCAGAGCCTGAGACAGACAGAAGGACAAGTCACATCAAACAGCGCATCTGGGCAAGAGTCACACAGAGCTGACATTCCTTCTCAGTTTGGACACTGCCCCCTGTTTGTCCCTGCACATTTGGAATCCAAACCTCTGGTTTATAAAACCAACTGCTTAGTTGTGCAAGTTTCTCGTGAAGCATCTCTACTCAATCCTGGTGCAAAATTTAATGAGCCCCTCGACTCCTGATCTTGCTGTTTTCAAATTTGAGGGCAGCGTTTCTGACCTGTGAATCACCAATTACCTGCCCTGCCCTGCAAAATTAAACAAAAAAAAAAAAGAAAAAAGCAAAGAAATGACAGCTGCTGGGTCTGAAGCATCCCTGTATCCCAGCTGCTGCATGGTGCAGCATTCCAGAAGGGAAGTGGGAGAAGCCCTGCACAGCAGAGCAGCAGCTCTGCCAGCACACAGGGAAAGTTCATTTATATCCAGAATTATCCCCCAAAATCTGTCCCTGTGCTCTTGCTGCGTACAAATGCACCTGCAGCAGTTACAGGCATCACAGAAGACACTTATTTGTTCAAAATTATAATTTTAATAATAATAAATAATAATTAAATAATAATAAATATAATAAATAATGAATAATATTAATACATAATGAATAATATTAATAAATAAATGACAACAAATAAATAATAATAGTAAATAAATAAATAATAAACAAATTATAATAAATAAATAATTAAACAAAATAATTCATTATTATTATTTAATTATTAAATAATTATTTTGTTTAACACAACATGGTAAACAATTCCCTTTTCCTACAATGACTAACCAAAAGCAATTCCCTTTTCCTACAATGACAAACCATGCCTCACCCAAAATCCCAGGACATCTCAGGAAATCTGATCCTAAGAAAATTATTTTGAATCAGATTAGTTGAGGGGAATTCTGCTGCTCTTTGGGTGCAGTTTTCAAAGGACTTCTGCATCTCCAAAACACACTAAACAATACAAGAAAACCATTATTTTATTTAAATACACACCCTTTAAAACAGAACTGAAGCTCACACACCAAAATTTCACACAAATACAAGTGTTTGACACAGAAGTATCTCAAAAGAGAAAGATAAATTGGCTGGGCCAGATGCTTAAATCAGGAACTGAAGTCTGACACTGCATGTGGGTACCTGTCTCATGCTTCCCTCTTTAAATGGCCATGTGTGAAAACAATCTTAGCTAATAAAGAGAGAGCAGAAATCAATTAAGCATTTTGACAACTAACATTGCATTACCCAACCCTAATGGTGTCTTTAATTCCTTTTAAAAAATTTAAGACTATTCAAGCAAATAAGAAAAAGGCTAAAATTATACACATGAAACACAAAAAATTATGCCTTATTCTCAAAATAAATTATTCACTTGCTTAAGCCAGCACCTATTCAAATGTATTTCCTTGAGGCAAAACATCTCCAGTACCATCACTCTCTTTGAGAGCAACATTCGTCTTATTTCTCACTTTTGGAAAGGAGGCTTGATGGGAAGGCAAGAACAGACCTTAAACCTCCATTTCACTTCCTGCCTCTCCTCCACTCTGTCCTTGTCACTTGTCACCTTGTTCCACCCATCACTGTGCAAACCCAGGGCACACAGGGAATATTTCTGTCTGCTCTGGGGTGCCCTGACCCCCAGGGCAGCACTGACTCTGACCCTCATTCATGGAGAAAGTTTCCCAGACTTCAAAACAGACTGGAATCCACACAAGTGTGCAATAGATTATAGAGAGCAGTGTAGGTGTGTCACTCGGTGAGAAATTGAGGTTTGGGGATTTTTAGTGTGCTGTGGATGGAAGCAAGATGGAGGGCACAGGGTGTCATCCTGGGTTTCTTCTTCATGCTTCTTCTTCCTTCTTCTCCATGGGTTTGGGTGGCATTTTGTAATTGGGTGGAAAAGTCCCCACTGTGGGCTCTGTGGGATCAGTTATTGGGTTAAAAGGGGAAATAATCCAGGTGTCAGTTCTTAATTGGATAGTTTAGCTTTATAAGACCTTGTAACAAGAGATTATTGACCACTTTTGTGGTGCTGTTCCAGTGCACTGAGCCTGGTGTGCACAGCGTGCAAAACTCTAGATAAGGTAACAATAAACAAGAACCTGAAGATGGAAAAAATCCAGTGTGTCTCTGTCTCCTGACACAGAACCACCCCAGGAGGGTCTCCCCCAACAGGGGAGCCCCCAGGGAGGACCCAACCATAACCCAGAAGTCAATAAATCAATACATCACCTTGGGGCTCAGCCCTGGAAGCAGCCTGGGATTCAGGATGTTGGTCAGCTGGACCAGCCATGTGGTATTTGTGGTCCCTGGCCCAGCTCTAATGGGAAGACAACAGTTTATGGCCAGATTTGGGCTCCCTTTGACCATCCTATAGCACAGATGAGCCTCTTTTACCTTCCAACATGAGATATTTTAAGATTCTAAGGCCTTAGACTCCCACAATCTAATTGACCTCAAGTGCCAACTCCATACCATGAATATTACTCATCACAAGGGATTGTGCTTTACTTTCAAGCTGTAAAATAAAATAAAAAAAAACTTGTGGAAGTTAAGCCTGTGGTGGGAACCTTGACACAAACCCCACTAAAATTATGGACAAGCCAAACTGACATCCAGCATCACCTACATCTCCCTGGGGATAACTTGGCCTGGCACCTGGAGAATCCCTTTAGGGCTGACCACATAAAATAAAAGTAGTTTGTGATCTTGGGGATCCATGAAAGCAGATTTTCTTTAATTTAAGGGGATGAAAACTGGTATTTTATGGAAAAGATCAGAAATGCACAGCTGACAAGGCTGACCCATGAAGGCAGCAGCGCCCAAGCCCATCTCCTGGCTGCATTCACCAGGATAAAACACAAATGTTCTCCAGCATTCCTGGAACCTGAGGAAAAAGCCAAAAAAGCCTTGAGACATCTCACAGCAAGGCTGGAGGGGGAAATACTGGAAGATTTATACACATCTGGAGATCAGTGGTAGAAAACACTCTGCAGAAGGTGCAAATTCCATCTTCCCAGCTATTCATCACCTCATTTGGGCAGAGAGACATATTGCAAATTTGTTACTGATTCCTCTTGAAAAACGTTTCAGGATGGTGTCATTTTCCAAAAATAAGAATTAATAAAGGCAGTGTTATCTGCACCCCTTGGGTGGCAATCACAGTGTCGCAGACATCTTTTCATGTAAAATCCTTCCCTTAGGATTTTTTCCTCCTGAGAAGCTGAGAGGACTCAAAGACAAAATGTAAACAATGGTTATCTGCTGCTGTGGAATGCAACAGGTGGATTTTTGGTTGGCCCATCTTGGATGTTTATAATTAATGGCCAATCAAGGCCCAGCTGGCTCAGACAGAGTCCGGGACATCTGCCTTTTGTTTTCATTCTTTCCTATTCTATTCTTAGCTAGCCTTCTGAGAAACTTCTTCTTCTATTCTTTTAGTATAGTTTTAATGTAATATATATCATAAAATAATAAATCAGCCTTCTGAAACATGGAGTCAGATCCTCGTCTCTTCCCTCATCCTCGGACCCCTGTGAACACCATCACATCACAGAGCTGTGGATTATCGCCTCAGGGCTTAGTGCAGCTCTCCTGGCTGTAAACTGGGCAGTGAAAAATGCTGGGAGTGCTCATGGAAAGGGTTTACCCTGCACAGAGCAGTGAAATTCCAGTATTAAAGGCAATACCCCCAACCCTTCTGCCGCCCAGGTTAGGTTGATTTGCTGCCCACAAGGATGCAGGTTCAACAGGAGAGCTTCTCCACTCAGAGCATTTGATAGCACAAAATTTTGGCTGGATCACAGAATCACAGAAAGGTCTGGGTTCAAAGGGACCTTAAAGATCATCTTGTTCCAACCCCATGCCATGGGCAGGGACACCTTCCACCATGCCAGGCTGCTCCAAGCCCTGTCCAGCCTGGCCCTGGACACTTGGTCACCATCACAGTGACCATCACCTCCCCTGTACACTCCACACCCCTTTAGAGAGCTCCCAGGAACAGCGTGCTCTGTCCTGGAAACAACTCTGGATACAGCTGAAAATACAGCCTAGGAACAGCTGAAATATCAGCTGTGTGTTTCAGGCATTTGTTCTGACCTAATTATTTCTAAATAAGCCTAGAGGGGGTTGGGGTATCTCCCCCCTCCCTTCTCTCCAGGTAATACTGGAAATGCTCAGCTCCATTTCTCAGCCAGAGATTTCAATAACTCTCCTCAAAACATTACTAACAGATTACTGAGAGATGGGATGACCAAGAGCCTGAGTATTTACTCTGGTGTTTTTTCCAGCAGAGATTTCAAATGACAAATCACTTTTGTGATTGTGATTTGCTGGAGACCTCTGGGGTTGTTGGGGAGGTATTTGCCACTGCTGGGATTTTTTTTTCCTTGATCTTTTATTGCAGCATCAGCCTCATGACATGGCTGAGACAACGGAAGTATGGGAAAAGCTCATATATAACCAGCAGCAGCCAGAGATTTCTTTGTTACAGAGCATTTTAAAAACTTTCTAGCCAACAGCACATTGCTAAAGCTCACAGACAATTGTTCTAGCCAATCACTAAAAGCACATGTGCACCTACTGCACACAATGCTTGCTTGTCTTCTTTCTATTAACAATACACAATACTCCATTATTAAGCTTAAAACCTTCTCCTATCTTGCTAAGCACATTTTTCTGCAGTCTTAAGGTCTATCTTAGCCAAGCCTAAAACTCAAACTATTGTTTCATGCTCTTGCTTGCTGTACCATTGTAACTTTTTCTACTTTCTGACTCTGCAACTACAGCTAGCTCTCTGTTTCTCTCCTCTAAACCTACTTTTCTAACTTTCTAAAAATCTTCTTACCTTTACTATTTCCCACAGGGGTCAATGCACAGATGGGTCCATCTGCAAGGGACATCCCTGGGCACAGCAAGTGCTGTGGAATTGAGAGATGCACGCAGCCAGAAATGCCCAGACAGGTATTTCCCAGTGGCTGGAACTCCTTACCTGGCACACCAGATCACAGAGGGATGATGGTGAAGCTTTTTTTTTTCATTCAGGAATAATACTGCTTCTTAATATTGAAATTACTTTCCTTGTTCTTACTCTAAAAAAAGCTCCTGTTGAAGCTCATCTTTTATCAGGAGCTGTTACACACCCCAAAGATTCCATGTGAGGCCAGCCCAGACTTGGTAAAATCTTTGTGGTTTTTTAAATCTAGATCAAGTCTCCCACCTCATCCCAAAAGTCATAGTTCAAGAAGCCACAAAATTAATCAGCTCCTGCTCTTGATTCATTTCCAGTAATTGCTTGTATAAGCACCTTGTTAACCCGGGGGCTGCTGTGGCTCAGCAGCCTGCAGGACTGACCTTGGCACAGTGACACAAAGGGCAGCTCCTGCCCTCAAAAGCATCAGGAAACAGAGATTTCTTCACAGCCACGGTCATAGACCCTCACCTAGCCAAGTATTTTATTGAGGAGGGCAAAAAGATGGAAGGGAGGAGAGCAGATGGTGACTGTATCCTGACTTCAGAGGAAAAAAGAGAAAAAAAAGTTATTTTCAAAACCAAGCTGGTTTAATGAACGGTCCAAAATATAATCTGTTTTCCACATGACTGGGAGACACTTTGCTAGCTGAAGCCAAAGAAGAAAATAAAGAGAGAGGTAAAAAACCAGAGTTCTGGACTTATGAATACAGAAAACTGAGACTGAAATTCATCTACTGAGTGGGATGAACCCTGCTGCCCCTGCAAATGGGGAATGGGGGAGAAAGAGCTCCAGAGAACAAGAGCTTCCAAAATCTGTGGTGTGTTTGCAGAGGAAGAGAAATAAAGAAGTTATGTGATTTACTTCTATGTACTGAGTAAAACCCAAACACTATGACTTAGCCTAAAGGAGAAGTGCAGGGGAGGTGTTTGTGGTTTTTTGGTTTTGGGTTTTTTGGGGTTTTTTTTATTTGCAGTGGAGGCATTTTTATTTTTAAGTTTTAAAGGACAACTTAAATGATCTGAGCAACTACAGAGTTATCAGCTTGGCATCAACCCCAGGTAAAAGAATTGAATAGAAAGAAAGAATTGATACAGAAATCAATTAATAAAGAATTAAACTAATCAATCCATTACACTAATGAATCCATAAATCCATGTTGGCTAAAATAACAGCCCTTGATATAATAACAGGATCCCTTCCATAAAAAACTTCTGGAATGCCAGTAAGGGGAAGTGTAGATAAAGTTACTTCAAACTTCCCCAGGGCATTTCCCTTGGCACGAGGTGGCACCTGCCCCATTCACCAGCTGCTGCAGCAGCACAGGGCAGGACCTTTCCCACATTTCCTTGGTGGGGAAAACATCCTCTCCCTCTCCAGTATTCAGCAATTTGGGTTTGCCAGTCCTCCTCTGGGATCACTGGCACCAAGCATTCCCTCGGTACAGTGACAAGGCGCACACATGAGGAGCCAGAGACGGAGATGAGGTGCAGCTCCTTAACCCCCACTTTGCTGGTGTGGAATTAAACCAGCACATCTGAGCCGTGGCAGGTCTGGGGGCGTTCATGGACAGGAAAAGGGTTGGCAGCAGGGAGCAGGCAGGGGATGTGGGACATGAGAAAGGAAGGAGAACAGGGAGAGTCAGGGGCTAGCTCTACTGAAGAGGGATGGAGGCTCAACCACCTCTCTGGTCACCCTGTTCTTGTGCTTGATAAACCTTTTCAGTAAAGAAATTATTCTCAATAAAATAATTGCTTCCCTGTTAAAAATTGAGGCAATTTCCTTTCAATCTATCAGACGATTCCAGCCCAAACCCTTTTATGATTGTATGAAGTTGTAATGATTTCTTTATTGTTTCAAATAATCTGGTAATTTAAAAATATTTGGGTTTCTTCTGCTGTTTGGTTTTTTCCTTTGTTTTATCCCAAATTCCTCTTTGTTGTCTTTATCTCTTTTAAGATATATATATAGATAGACATATTTATATCTATTAGATATATATATAGATATATCTATATAGATATATAGATAGAGTTATAGATATAGAGATAGAGATAGATATAGAGATATAGAGATACAGAGATATAGAGATATAGATATAGATGATATAGATAGATATAGATATGCAGATATATAGATATATGTATCTATCTCTTTATATAGATATATTTATATCTCCAAAATCAAACTTCCACTGATCTAATTTTTGCCAAAATGTTGCAGAGGTAAGTGACACAAAGAAAGTTCCAGATAGAAAACTGTAACAGTAAATAGCTGTAAAGGAAAGGGAAAAAGCCACAAACATTTTATGTAGGAGGCACTTTTGAACAGAATTATTTTTTCCAGACATTTAACTTAACTCCACAATGCTCTGGGGAACTTTAGATCCCCATCCTTGCTCCGTAGTGCCTCCCTTCTCCAGAGCTGGAGGGTCAGGAGGCTGAGGCTGCTGCTCCACCCCAGCACAGAGCATCCCAAGGGACCCCAAGGCTCCAGCTCCCAGAGGAGCCAAACACCAATTCTGCTCACTTCCATCTCCCTCACCACCAGCCAACCTTGGCAACATAACGAGAAATCTTTTCTCTCCCAAAGAATAGCTGATATTCCCAATCTCATCTCAAATCTGCGGTAAACTCCATGGCATCTCTTTTATTTCCAAATGAATTTGCCTTATTAAAAAGTAATGAGCTATTAATTAACTTTGCACTCATACAAAGCTGTTTAATTCTCAATCCAATTAACAGCAATCTGCTGAAGGATTCTAATGATTATTTTAAATTTGCTAAGAGAAACATCTCTGAGCCTTTCATAATAAGATATTTATAGAATGGCTTGGGCTGGATCGTGCTCGCATTTTAATTCGATAACATTTTTATAATACACCAACATTATCTCTGACAACACATCATTCACATGCACAGGAAGGCTGAATTACTAAAGCTGCTTATTCAGAAGTTGTTCTGCAAGGATTATTTTGTTTTAGGCTTTCCCAACCCAACACAGGCACTCCTCAAGCAGGGTTTCTGCTCAGAGGAGTCACCCAGGGGTTTCCCCCAGGTGTTTGCACTGCAAAGAATGCACTTAAAGATTGTTTACCACTCCTGAAAGGGCTCAGGAAATCATCCCTGCACAGAGGAGCCCAGCTCAGCAGCTTGCTCTGTCCTGTGAAGTTACACAACCCCACCAACAGTTGTTGTGTGACCTTGGAGCCTGAACATGGACAGGTCCTGCATGGCTGGACAAGAAAAGCTTTATATCCACATGATTTCAGCATCTGAAGGGTTTCCCCTCCCAACACAGAGATGGAGCCAACACCTGTGCAGCACAAACACCAGCACTCACCTTGCAGCATTTCTGACAGAAAATAAAAGATTTTGCAAAATCTGCCCTTTCAAGGAAAGTTATTCCCTCCACCTCTGCAGCAGAGACATTGAAGAGATAGAAAGCTGCAGCTTTTCATTCTCACCATTATTATCAATTTTCCCTAAGGCAAGTGAGGAGCATACTTGGGAAGATAACCCCCCACTTCCAAAAACCACAAATGAAAGCAACTTTAATATTATTAAAGACCACAACTTCACGTATGGTTCTTAATTATTAATTGCCACAGCCTACCTGAAATGAGAACTGCCAGAAAAGCTGCAATATTAAATTCTGAGCAATTTTGTCTCACACAGGCCTCAGATACCCAATTTCAATCAGGTGTTCAGAGCAGGAAATTTATAAAGGCACTTCATAACTCACCTTTGCACACACCCATAGCACACACAAACCCTGGCTAGTTTAGCTTTGCACACATCCAAACCTGAAGTAATGTAACTTATCACAGGTTAGAGCTGCCAGGCTCATCTACAAACACAGCCACAGGAAAAGTCGGTGATAAAAGCATGGAAACGTGTGGAAGGGGCACTGAAAAAGTGGAATAAAACACAGGGGCTGTATTTTTTTAACAATATAATTCCTTTAATGGTAACTTTTGTTCAATGATGATAACTTCTCATCCAGGTGAGGAATTTTTGCTGTTGCCCTCAGGGCTGTTATTTGGACTGAAGCGTTTCTGCAACCTCGTTGGATTTCCCCACTTCAGACATTCCTAATAGGGGATCTATGTGCAACATCTGTCCCTATAAACAGGTACCCACATAGGAAACTGGGCTAGGAAAGGTCACAGCCCTTCAGCCATAAACAGAAGTGTAAAAACAAAATAAAAACTTTGGTGCATCCATGAGTCCCAGTTAAACTCAGCACTTCCTTTTGCATATCTACATTGGCAAGATGCAGGATCCTTCATGAGAGAAAAATGAATTTTCCTTAATTTTAGATATTAAGTAATTCCCAAAACAGCCCAAAAGTGAGAGATTTAGAGACATCCACAGTAGGAAATGCTGATTTTTACACTGTGGGATCCTCCAGACACTTCTAATTCACCCATGGCATCATGCAGGACAAGTGCACAATGTGCAGCAAGGACTGTTCATCTTCCTGATTGATGAACATCCTCTGTGGGTGCAGTTTTCCCTCTCTGAGGCAGTTTGTTCATTTCCATGCTCCACAGCCTCCTGCTTCAGAGGGGACACACGACTGCTGATTTACTCTCTGCCTTTGATTGAGGCTGAGGGCGCTGCACATTATTTTATTATCTAGTACATGCACACACAGGGTGCTTTAACTGCTGCATCCATACTCTTATTTTACAAATCAATGCTGTGCCTCTCTCTGAATTAGAAGAGCTATCTGAAGGTATTGATCTGCTCATATTTCTTTTTCTAGTGATCGTGTCATCCACGGCCCCATCAAGTTTCCTTTGGCACAGAGTACGTTCACACGGTGCAATGTTCCCTGCTCAGGGCAGTGATATCTGCCACTGACCTGCCCCAAAGTCACAAAAATTAAAATTCCTGACTGTTCTGTACATCACCCTCTGGACACACACACTCTCTCACACACAAATCATTTCTCCTGGGACATCTGCCTGTTTAGGCTGGGGACATCTTGTCAAATGCAGCAATTTGTGCAGTCTCACAGGATGGTCAAAGAACTTCCCCCAACCACAGCAGCCCAAAAAGAGGGGCTGGTCTGCAAAATTCAGGAGCCAAATGAAACACATGTAAATGTTTTATGCTTTTTATGAAGCACAGAGGGGGCTTTGAGAACCATTCACACATCTTGCTTAACCTTAATTTGAAAATAACTCCTGTTGAAATCTACTTTCAGGGAGTTAAAGAACAAAACCACAAATCTAGCTCCCCTGCTAGCTTCTTCCAATAAAAGAAAGTTTTTCCTACAAATTATTACTCTTAAATTCTGTTATGTGGATGGTTTTTACTACAGAAACAACCAAGCAGCAACTAAACTTTTTGGTGTACTAAGGATCACTTGTCACCTGACATTTGTGCCCTTGCACACCCCTTGTGCCAGAGGGGGAACAACTGTGCCCTGTGATGAAGTCTGGCTTGAACACCAGTTCTCAGACTCCAGGCATTGACAATGAATTGTTCCTCACAAGAAAACAGAGTTTAAATGCATTCTCTCTGCCTGGGTGGGACTGAGCTGTGCCTTGGCTGCACAGAGGTGCTGGGAGCAGGGCTCCTTCACAGGGATCCCTTGCACAGCCCTGGCAGCACAGCAGGGCAGGGTTAAAGTTGATGGTTTGCACCTTCACGGAGGAGTGAAAAGTGTGTCCTGTGCCATGCAGAACAAAAGGTTCTGCAGCTCAGGCAAAACCCAGTCTGCAGAGAGCACCTGCAAACAGCCAGGCTATTCCTAAATAACTTCAATTCCGCACAGGCAGAAGCTCCAGATGAATTGAAAGTGGGAGAAATAGGGAGGTGCCCTGAAAGAGGGCATCAGGGGAAGCACCATACACAGAGAAACATGAGCCTTGATTAACCCATTTGATAAATATTACTCACTTTGCACAGAACTTACATATCCAAGCTCACTCCTACTGCGGTCAAGTGAGCTGAACTTCCTTAACGTTGAGATCAGGGTCTAAACACAGCTGAAAATTGTAGGAAATGATCTCTGAGTAGCAGCACAATGTAACTCCAAGGGCTTTGGGCTAGAAAATCTGCCACAGGAGCATCAACCCCCTTCTCGTTTTTACACCACAGAAATTTCTACATTACACAATCTCAAATGATGGATTTATATCAAGTTACCTCAGTGATATAAGCACTAGAAAAGACAGTAAATAAGTATCAATAGCTAAGTTGTGGTGCAGCATGGAAGAGAATTTCACTAAATTCAAGACAGCATCAAATTAGGATATTGTAACTCTCATATTTAATATTTTTATCCATCCCAGTAAAAGGTTTACTAATTGATGGTGCCATACTGTACTAAACAGCACATGCCAGGAGGAACAGCTGCTAATGCTGCCCAACAACAGGACTGAAAAAAAACAACACATCCAACAGAAAGAGCTGAATGCAAATAGGTAGAAAACTACTATTTATGTCCCTTTTTTCCTGAGAGACTCAATAGAAAGCAGAACTTTCTTTTTAAAAAGAGACAGGTTTTGTTTGATTGAGCATAGAAAGTTCATGGAAGTGCAGGATCATTACAAATTAAAGGATTACTGATGCATGACATACAACATGGCTGCAATCAAGTAAACAAAGCAATAAGACAGGAAAAATCTGTCACAGCCCAGGCACCTTGCACCTGGAACTTTTTGAGAACTTGGGGTTTTTTCAGTGCAAAATGCTGTCAGTCATAAAATGAGCAATCTGTTCTCCTCTGAACAAAGACGAACCCAAGGTCCAACTCGTGCAGCTTCAGCTTTTCCATGGTGGCAGAGAATTCAAACCCAGCTCAGCAGCAGCTTGGATTCACATGCCTGAAACCCAAGGATGCCATCTGCAGCCCTGCATTTACATTTAACATTCAGTTGTGCTCCTGGCAAACTTCAGGCTCAGCCTCCAGAGCCTCAGCCTCGTACTCTCCCAACATCCACGTGTTGACTCCTAAACTAAAGGGACTCAAAGGAAGAATTGTCACCAACATTAAAGCTGTGTGGCAGTGTTTGATGTCCCAGCATGTTGGGCTCAATGATCTTGAAGGTCTCTCCCTGCCTGGTGGTTCTGTGTGTGGGCAGCAGGGGTGAATTTTGTATTTGTGCTGCCTCCAGATGAAGGAATGATGAATCTGACTCCATGTTCTCAGAAGGCTAATTTATTGGTTTATAATACTATATTATATTAAAGAATACTATATTACACTAAAGAATACAGAAAGGATACTCACTGAATGCTAAAAAGATAACAATGAAAACTGGTGACTCTCTCCAGAGTCCTGACACAGCCTGGCCCTGATTGGCCAAAGAGTGAAAACAACTCCCAGCAGAATGCAATGGAACAATCACCTGTGGGTGAACAATCTCCAACCACATTCCACATGTGAGCACAACACAGGAGAAGCAAATGAGATAAGAATTGTTTTCCTTTTCTCTGAGGCTCCTCAGCTTCCCAGGAGAAAACCCTGGGTGAAGGGATTTTCCAGAGAATGTGAATGCCACAGTGACCCAGGACAAGAGCTCCCTGCAAACACCCACACTGCTGTCACCACAGCTGTCCCTCAATGTTCCTGCAGTACAGGCCATGCACATGGAAATACAGAAATGCTGCTTCTGTCCCAAGTCATGCAGGCACAGAGTTTCTCTCCTTTCCAGAGCCCTGGGGCCCATCTGATGCTGCCTGCTGCAGGAGATATGGACCAAAGTCAAAGTCAGCATCACTCTGGAGAATCACTGCAGGCTGGGGAATGCACAGGCAGCGCTGGGAACATGCTGCCCACACAACTACCACTAGAACCACTCCAGCCTCAAAAATCATCTCTCTCAACATCCATTACTGTATCTATTGACTGTTTATAAAATAATTCTTCTAATATTGGATTTATCTGAAAGTCTCGAGCCTGCAGAATTGACATGCAGAACAGCTTATAATAAATCTCACAAACAAGGACAACTGCAAAGTCACTTTGTACAACTTTCAAAGTTGAGCAGCTCTAAAACGGACAGAAATCCCATTACTGCAGCACAGCATCCCAATATTCAGCACTGAGACACTCTCCCAGTGCTATTACACAGCTCACACAGGGCACGAGTATTTGTGTCAATATGGATCAGTCCATGCAATGTGCAACTGATTTTCCATAGTCAACCTTAAGTGTAATCAAACAATTTAAGGCCTCAATGGGTATTTTAACAGATGGAAAGAAATCCAAATGAGTAAAGGCATTTTGGTATTTGCTACCACTTAGAGTTTCAAAGCTTTCAGCACACATATGTTTATTCAGAGAGTTGATTGGGATCACGGGTGAGTGATTATTTATTGACATGTGCACAGAGGGATGGAAACAGAATGGGATAATTGGTTCCTTGCCAGAGTAACTGGCAATCCTTATTGACCATTTTTTTATTTTTGGACATCAGCCCAAATATGATACTGCATGTTCCAGAGCAGCTTTACATTTGGCAAAAGTGGAACTAGAGGAATAACTTCCTACATGTGATTAACCCTCCTAATTCAGGGCCAAGATACTCCCCAAACCTCACAGTTAGTCAGGGCCTCCATCTGCACATGGTACAGAACAGCTACACACACACACACATTATTTTCAGCAATCCAAGCAGAAAAACAAGTTGGCATTTAAGAAAAACAAAACAACTGATGCCTTTCAGACCTGTGGTATGAAGCAGTAATCACCACCTTTCTCTGACAGCCCACTATTAAAATGAGGGAAGAGCAAATGTTTGCTTTCCTAAGAAGGGCAATATTCCAACAGATGAGAAGCAGAACCACCAAATATTGACAGAGCACCAGATCCTCAATCAGGGCAGAGCAAGGTCAAGGTCCCTGTCCCTGCTGGGGGGAACCCTCTGCCGGCTGAAGTGTGGGTAATAATCCTGTCAGAGGTCTGCAAACAGAGATGCCACACTCACAGAGATCACCAACAAACCCTCAGACTCATCTGCCCAACAAAGCTGGAAGGAGGAGATGGGTCAGATCCAAAGAGGGCCCAGGTTCTTTCCCACAGGTGAGTTTTGAAGCAGATCCTTGAGCACAGCTGCTCAGCTGTAAATGCACAAACCTCCACATCAATTCAAAGAATGCTTTCATGTCTCCTCCCTACAGCTGAAGGCACAGGCAAAAGTGTGCTGCTTGTATTTTATCTGTGAGCAGCACCAATGGAAGTCAGATACATCAGAAACCCAGGATTTTTCTTTTCAAATCTGAAACTTCATCTCCTCCCCAAGCCTTTTCTTAAGCACCATTTTTGCTACCTGAGAAGACTTTAGCCCATATATGCAAATTAAAATCTTTCCACAAAGTTTTTTAAACACTGTAATTTACCTTTAATTATTAACAGCAGAGAAATCCAAACAAAACAAAACCACAAGATTTGCTTATAGGATTGCTGATCAACTTTCCAGCTTTGTTAGAATTAATAGAATTGCCTTCAAGCCCTCCCTTGAAGCCTCTGTCCCCTCTTCTGCATAAAAATAATGGATTAAAAAAGTATACAAAAGTGGATATAAATACATACTCTTGAACTTTTAGGGCTGCAAAAGAAAGACATAAAAATCTGCAACATTTAGAGTAAAATAAAAAAGTGCAGAGTAGACTGTTTTACATTCTGCAGCAGAATTAGAGGCAGGTACATTATTTTGAGTTTTAAACTCCAAAAAATGAGGGGGGAGGATAAAATCAACCCCAAGACCTAAAATTTGTTCATACAGTTTCTTTTTTGGAGGTAAAATATTTGCCACATGGATTTGTGGGGAAAAGGGGGTTATTTCCCAGCTTTGCTAAGAATCACCAGCTTGTGTGGAGAGATTTTGTGCAGACTGATATCCTTTAACTCATAGAAAAACCCCAAGAGAATCATTTGATTCAATGTCTGGTCTGGGAGAGAATTCACAACTTAGCATTTTCCCCCAGTACAAAATGCACAGGGCAGGGATGGGATGCAGCAGGGAAAGCTGTAAAACATCCAGCCAAAGTTCACCTGGCTCCCAAAGCCAGCGGAGGTTTCACAAAAACACTTGTTTTACAACCCAATTCAGAAATATTTCTACTCCCATTGGTAATTCTGACAATTTTCAGCCTGTGCTTATCCACAGCTCAGCACAGATGTGGAAAGAGATTTGGAGGAATGTGCCAGGGGGAAAGGAAAAAAGCAGTCAGTTCTACATGCAAGGCTTTATCTGGGTGAGGAAACAGTGCTAAAAGAAAGCAATTTAGCAGCTGACACTAAACTTCCTTACTTTAATACCTCCAAGTTAAAAATCAATAGATTTTAATTGTTCGTTCCAAAGTAATGTTTTGTTCTGAACTGAAGCAGAGTTTCCATGCTTTCTGCCAAAGATTGCTCCTCAACAAGTGTTGGAGTATTGATTTTGATTTCACTCATCAATAAAATACTCCATTGCAATTCCTACATCGTGTAATATAAAACTGGAAGATTTCCCCTAAAAAAATAAGTAATGCTGCAAGAATACAGTGAAAACTGACACATTTTCTTCCTGTCTTGCTAACACTGCTGGGACAGAGGTAAATGAGCTGTTTTTGCCCCCACTTGCACAGCTGTAGACAGGACTGAGGCTCACCCTGTCTCCTTGTGAGAAATACAAAGCTGTGTTTCGTGTCAGGTTCATACAGGCAATGTGGGTATTTGTAATTGTGATATGTGTGGAGACCAACCATGGGACAGTTGTGAATTCTAATAATAACTGAGGAAAGTAAAGCACGGGAGAAGGCCTTTGAACTCATCTTGTGTTTGCAATTAACCTTGGTTGATTTAGGAGCATTTGAATTAAAGCGTGAAGGATGTTGCTCTTTGCTTGTAGTTAAGCCTTAAAGAGTTCTGCACTAATAAACTTTTGAAGTATAATTTTAGAATATTGCTTATATCCTTGAAACTATAGCTTTGGAATATATGTAAAGGAAACATGCTTATGTCGCACCTTAACAAAACAGAGAAAAACAGCTTAAGAAAGGAAGATGAACATCACCTCAAGGATTTATAGTTTCAACCAAGAGAAGCCAGACATCACTGTTATGAGATTTATAGTCCTTGTAATTAAAAGGTGGAGCCACATCTGGGGAGCTGGACTTCACCAGATGGGATTTGTCTTTCTTCTTTTGGAAACCACCACCACCTGGGGATACTCCTTTTGGGATACATCCTGAGAAAAACTAAATCACAATAGTGTATAGAATTGTGACGTAAAAATTGGGAATAGAAGCTGCTGATGAGTAACAATGGGAATAGAAACTGCTGAGAAAGCTGATGAGTACCCCCATAAATACCTGTAACCATCAACTATGGGTGTGCAGTTGGAGGGAAAACTTCCCCCACTGTTCCCAGTGCTGTATTGCTCATACTTTACCATATTAATTGATAAATTGATTGCTGCTTGAACATTGGCCTAGTCAAGGTTCTAATTTATAACACTTGGGACCCCTCCAACATGAACCCAAGGCTCTCTGCAGCCACAGGAGCCTGCACAGCCTCAGCAACCAGCTCAGACAGCAAAGTCTCATCCTAAACCATCCTTTCTATCTGTTAAAAACAATTTAGGGGTTCCTTCAGACTCAGGCAAGATGAGAACTACACCAACTATGCTGCTGAGCTCATGGATGTGTACAAGTCCAGATAAATGCCCACATATTTCCTCACCAAATCAGGGGGTTCAGAGCACAGGAACTCTCTCTTACCCTGTTTAATGCACACATTTAAAATACTCTCATTTAAAAAACCTGCTTCCAGGAAGACTTGCAGTGCTTGCAGTTCACACACTACCACAGGCAGGCAGGGGGATATTTCAGAAATCATTAAATTTAACAAGACTGCTCCAAGCAGACAGACAGCAGCACTGTCAAACCTGGAATGGGTCTGAGGTGCCAGTGGAGCCACAGGAGCAAAGCCAGGCTAACCAGGGTGGTTTGGGCACTCAGCCCTTACCCACAGCACAGCAGAGTCTGCCTCCACTGAGAGCTCTCTCTACTGCAGCTCCATCAATGAAAAAAGAAACAACCCTCTTTCTCCTACAAAGGCTGCTCTGCTATATTAAGATGCGACCAAATGCAAAAATAAGTCTCAAAGAGAGTGCTGGCAGAAAAGGGATTTTGGAGGTGTCAAATATGCAGCACTACTCCCTATGAATGTGAGTTAAACCACAAGCAGCCCCAGCCCACCCAACACACCACAGGACACAAAACTGACTTGGTTTCTTATAATTTACAAAATTAAAACATACTTTAAGTTTGTTTTCAAGCTAGGTTTAGTCCTAGAGTCCAAGCCACAAGACAGGGATATCCACATTTAATGAGGCCAAGTACTAGAAGCATTTTCAGCTCTCCAAAAGAACCAAATAAATTGTTCAAGAAGCTCTTTAAAAAAAAAAAACAAACTCAGCTTCCAGCAAAAAAATTATAGACAAGTCAGTGTGGCACAAAAAATAAATCTCTCCTCTTGTACATTGTCTCAAAAAAGAATTAGTATGTGTATGCTTTCCCTTAAATGAAAATATAACAGCTGCTGACACTCTGATTATTAGCTTTCTGTACCAAGTGGACAGCACTGAGACAGTAAATCAAGATGAACATAATACACCAATTTATTCAGCAAGGCCAAATATTTGAGCAAGCACACACTGAAATTTAATCAAGCAAGAATCACCTGGGAAATCCTACCCTGTGCATCAGCTACCTCCAAATAAATCCTAAAATATACATGTATGTAAAATACACACAGAGGAAAATGTGACAGTACAAACAGGTTTTGCATTAGGGGTTGATGTATGCAGAGAGATTAAAACAGACACACTGACACAATTATTACATGATGTCCTGGTGCAAATCCAGCAGAAGGCAACAATAATGAAGGGACTGGAGCACCTGACACACAGGAGAGCTGGGAAAGCTCAGCCTCAGGAAGGTCCATGTGGATTATCCATGTCCATGGGAGGGAATAAAGGAAATGCCCAGAGCAGCTGTGGCTGCCCCTGGAGCCCTGGCAGTGCCCAAGGCCAAGCTGGACACTGGGTCTTGGAGCACCATGGCACAGTGGAAGGGGTGGAATGAGGTCTTTAAGGTCCCTTCCAACCCAAACCATTCCATGATTCCATGATCACTTCCTCCAAGGAAGAGCTAGCACCACTCAGTGTTCCTGAGGTTTTTGGAAGGTGAACAAGAAGTAGCTCCACTGATTTTATGGAACTCATGTTCATGGATGACAGCCACGATCTAAACAAACCTTCTTGAGAAGTTATCCTTTGATACTACTGAGAAATGGGAGCCAACCTGAAAACACACACCCCCATGGCACCTTCCATCAGGAGATCTTCAAATAATTCCCCAGTGTTCACTAAGCACCCCCAAACTCCTGAGAAGTAGAAAAGAAACAAGGATGCTCCTTACAACAGACTTATGTGAAACATGGAAAAAATTCACTTGCTCAAGGTTATCAAACAAGATGGGGACAGAGTTTGGACCAGGGAAGCTGAGCCTCCAAATCCCTGATCTAAGCATTTGGTATTTTCAATGTCTCCCATGGTGGGAAGGAAATGATGAATCTGACTCCATGTTCTTGGAAGGCTGATTTATTATTTTATGATAGCATATAATATTCAAGAATGCTATACTAATCTATACTAAAGAATAGAGACAGGATACAGACACAAGGCTTAACAAGACATTAATGAAAAACTTGTGACTGACTCCTCAGAGTCCAACACAGCTGATGGTGATTGGTCATTAAGTAAAAACAATTCACATGTTGGATAAACAATCTCCAACTACATTCTAAAGCAACAAAACACGAGAGAAGCAATCAAATAATCATTGGTTTCATTTTCTCTGAGGCTTCTCAGCTTCCCAAGAGAAAAAAATCCAAACAGAGAGATTTTTAAAACAATATGACACTAACACTGAGCACAATACCAGAGCTCCACCTGGTCCCTGATGGGGCATCCCCAGTGCAGCAATTCCTGGGATTTTGAAGAGTGCTGTGAAGGGAGCCCAGCTCTCACAGACTGCACCATCTCAGTGCAGCATTCACTGGGCTGCTTTGCCCCCAGGGAAAGCTGAAGTTAGCTAAAAAGACAAGATTTCATTCTCACCTGTGAGATTACCAAACACAAGTGTGGTGAGGCAGAGTACTTTGATTTTCCTGGTAAACCAGGAGCAGACAGAGAGCTGTGATATCCTTTAGTCTGAAAGAATTAATTAACAGTGCAGTATCATAAGAGGCTGGGGGAGGGGAACCTTGATTCATGTTCATCTTTAAATACATTTTCTTTAAATCATTTCCTTGTGCAATTACTCATATATTACAGATAATGTTCTTGTACTCGATTTGCCTTGCTGTAAAACAGCAACATAAACATTTTCCTCCTCCCTAATATCTTTGGAATCAAAGTTATCATCTGATGAGAGGTATCCAGGGGAACAGTATTCAATACAACAAATAATTTTTCATTGGTATTTACTTCCTCTTTAAAATATTAAAGTGCAAGGAAGGGAGTAGAAAGAGCCAAGGTCAATTCATACATAAATATTTAGCTCGGAGATGCAATTCCTGCTTCCATTACTTTGTACTCTTTTATTACTGTGTCCTAAGGACATGTACTGCCAGTAAACTGCAGTTTAAGTTTCCAGACTTTTATTTTGTACTGAGTTCCCATAAAAGAGAAATTCCAAATTCCATCTATTCCTGAACAATTAGCTAAATTCCTGTTCTGATAGACAGGCTAAGAAGGCAGCCCTGTCCCCCTGCATGAATTCCATGCCAGTAGAATCTCTCTACATGACAGAGAAAATTGCAATTTTGAAAAAAGCAAACTTCTAAATCCCACCATGCTTCTCCCACATTTTTACTATTTGCCACAAGCTTCTCCCACAATGCTGAATCATGGAATTGTTTAGGCTGGAAAATACCTCTAAAAGGTATTTTGAGTCACACTGTTAACCCAGCACTGACCGAGCCACCTCTAAACCATGGCCCCAAATGCCACATCTACACACCTTCTCATTTCCCCCATGGATGGTGACTCCACCACTGCCCTGGGCAGCTGTGCCAGTGTTTGACAACCCTTTCCATGAAGAATTTTTCCTTAATCTCCAGTCTAAACCTGCCCTGGCCCATCCTGAGGCCGTTCCCTCTGCTCCTGTCCCTTTCCCTGGGGCACAGCCTGACCTGGGGCTGTCCCCTCCTGGCAGGAGCTGTGCAGAGCCACAAGGGCCCCCCTGAGCCTCCTTTGCTCCAGGCTGAGCCCCTTCCCAGCTCCCTCAGCCCCTCCTGGGGCTCCATTCCCTTCCCTGGACACTCTCCAGCCCCTCCAGGTCTCTGTCACGAGGCCCCAGAACCAACCCCAGGATTTGAGGTGGGGTCTCACAAGAGCCCAGCACATGGGGACAATCCCTGCCCTGGGCCTGCTGGGTTCTTCAGAGGTTTCAAGACCCTTGGTGAGCATTGCAGAACTCTCCAGCAGGCTGCAGCCTCTGGCGGGCACGAGGGGAAGCACTCATGGCTGGGTGGGATGAGTCCAGGGAGCAGAAAAGCAAAGCCCAGCAGCACAGGAAGATCCCCTCCAGCAGGGCTTCCCTCCCTGCACCAGCAGCTTGCCATGAACCACCATTTTCCTGTCTGAGCCCCTTCCCAGCTCCCTCAGCCCCTCCTGGGGCTCCATTCCCTTTCCTGGACACTCTCCAGCCCCTCCAGGTCTCTGTCACGAGGCCCCAGAACCAACCCCAGGATTTGAGGTGGGGTCTCACAAGAGCCCAGCACAGGGGGACAATCCCTGCCCTGGGCCTGCTGGGTTCTTCAGAGGTTTCAAGACCCTTGGTGAGCATTGCAGAACTCTCCAGCAGGCTGCAGCCTCTGGCAGGCACAAGGGGAAGCACTCGTGGCTGGGTGGGATGAGCCCAAGGAGGAGAAAAGCAAAGCCCAGCAGCAGAGGAAGATCCCCTCCAGCAGGGCTTCCCTCCCTGCACCAGCAGCTTGCCATGAACCACCATTCTCCCGTCTGAGCCCCTTCCCAGCTCCCTCAGCCCCTCCTGGGGCTCCATTCCCTACCCTGGACACTCTCCAGCCCCTCCAGGTCTCGAGGCCCCAGAACCAACCCCAGGATTCAAGGTGGGGTCTCACAAGAGCCCAGCACAGGGGGACAATCCCTGCCCTGGGCCTGCTGGGTTCTTCAGAGGTTTCAAGACCCTTGGTGAGCATTGCATTCTCAACAGAACTCTCCAGCAGGCTGCAGCCTCTGGCAGGCACAAGGGGAAGCACTCGTGGCTGGGTGGGATGAGCCCAAGGAGGAGAAAAGCAAAGCCCAGCAGCACAGGAAGATCCCCTCCAGCAGGGCTTCCCTCCCTGCACCAGCAGCCTGGCATGGACCACCATTCTCCTGTCTTCCCTCCATCAAGCAAACATGGGTGAAAGTAAAACTCAAGACCAAAGACTAAGAAAAATCTGCTAAAACTTTTCTGTGAAAAATGCGTATTTTATGATTGGCTTTTCGCAAATATTAAAATTAGTATTATATGTGTTGTGTTAGAGAGTAATGCTGTATTAATTCTCTTAAGTAGTGTGTTAAATATAGGTTAGGTTATAGCAAAATGTTAAAATAGAAACGATGCTATGTAGGATACTTTTTTTAAAGAAAGGACTCGCAGAGAGATAGCAGCCACAGGACACCTGAATCTTTCAGAGAAAAAGAATTTATTGCTCTCTTATCAGAAGAAATGAACTTCTTCCTGTCTCGAAGGTGCTGTCAGGATTCAGAGGAAGAAGTTGATGATGACCAGACAGAATCCTGTGTTTGAATGGAATTTATGCATCATGGATGAGGTGTATGAATATGCAACAGGCTGTTGCTTTTAAGGGTTAATCCTCTGTTAACGTGGGTCCTTTTTCAGGCTTATGCTGCCCAGAAAGAGGTACCTCGACTGTCTGTAACTCTTTGTCTTTATTGTCTCATATTGTCCTAATTCAATTTGTCCAAATTATTATTACTCTAATGGCATTACTATTTTTTATAACCACTTCATTCCTATTAAACTTTTAAAAACAAGTGATTGGCATTTTTCACATTTTTAACCACTGCTCTCTTTTAACCTTTTTACTTCTCTTAACAAAGTTGTAACAGTGGAAAACCTAGAGGTTTCCTAAATAACTCCAGTCACCCTGACAGCCTCAGAACAGGAATCTGCAGATTTACTGGGCACATATATGAGCACACAGACAAACACCTGCTGCTGTGCCACTATAAATTCCTAGAATATCATTTAACATGGATGGGCATTGCAAGAACACAGGAGCAATGAACTGCCACTAAATGCCTTGCAAAAGGAGAGAGCAGAGTAAGGAAAACAGATTGGAAGCCTCAGGGCATAAAGAAAAAGGAAAGTTTGGAAAAAACTCATTATAATTTGTTCTCTTTAACTCTAGTAATATCAATGCTGAGAACAATAGCAAAAAAACAGGGTTGAAGCTAATTTTCAGAAGACATTAATTCCCTCAAGTTGACTGATAAATAACAGTGTTTTCTCTCCTCCTTTTTGTCTTTAATGGGATTCAAATGATTCCATTTAATTGCAACAGCACTGGTTTCCCCACCCAGCTTTCTATACTCCAGTGAAGCACAGGGTGACCTTAATTGTGTACATGATGCTGATTTTGGTTCAAACAAGGAGTATGAGTGCACCACGTAGCAAATACAAATTTAAACAAACCCATAAAGGCTCAAATCCCAATTCATTGCAGTCCAGCTGCCTCCTTGCAAGTCTAAACCACAGTAAAACTCAAAAAGGAACTGCCTGCACAGCTCTATGGTCATGTACTACCAATAAAATACAGGTTAAGTTTCCAGGCTCCTATTTTGTCCTGAATTGTCATAAAAGAAAATTTTCCAGTGCCATCTAGCTCTGAACAATTATGTAAGTCACCATCCTGACACAGACAGAGCCTGAGAAGTGACAGCTCTGCCTTCCTGCATGAATTAGGTGCCAGTGGAATTTAAATCTGTGACAGCAAAAAGCAAATCTATTAATTCCAACACACTTCCCTTAAATTCCTGTGGCTCGTCAAGAGCTGCTTTCACAACACAGAACCACAAATTTTTTAGACTGCAAAAAGCACTTTACTCTGCCCAAATCCCCCAACTTCTCTTCATTTCCTTGCTTTATCAACTCTGGGGCGATATAAAAAAAGTTGAGGGTTTTGCAGAATTACAGAAAGAGCAGCAAACCCTCCCTGTACATCCATGCAGCCAAAAAGAGAAGCCCACAAATTCCTGACCACTCAGGTGATGGGCTTCCCCGCCACAAAGGCGCACTAAGAAAAGAGAAATATTAACATCAATAAATAATCGAGCTTTCCCAAGGGTCTTAGCCGCACTAGCTGAAGGTTATCCACAAAACCCTGTGCCAATCCTCCTGAAGGTTTGACTGAGAAAATTCACCTGAGCACACACTTCTGCCATGGGACATTGAGTTGTTTATGCAAAAGATGGATGGCCCTGACTGGAGGGGCAGCTATTCAATATTTTGTTTTATTCTTACTGTTGGCTCCGTGGGCCTATGCATTATTTACTGCACACCATGCAAACGGAGCTCCACAGAGAGAATTATTAATTTCCTCTCAGGTTTCTCCACAGCTATAGAATTTCTGGACTTTCACCAGCATTCAGACACACTCACCACCCCACCTCAGAGCTCTGTGTTCAGCCCTGTCCTTTCAGGCACTCAAAGATTGGGGATTAACCCATGTTAACATAATGTGATGTTCCCTGTGAAAAACGCCAATCACTTGTTTTTAAAATTTGAAACGTTTAATAATAATAAAATGGTTATAAAAATAGTAATATAATTAGAGTAATAATTATTTGGACAATTAGGATTTAGGACAATATGAGACAATAGAAACAAAGAGTTACAGACAGTTCAGGTACCTCTTTCTGGGCAAAATAAGCTCGAAAAAGGATCCACATTAACAGAGGATTAACCCTTAAAAGCAACAGCCTGTTGCATATTCATACACCTCATCCATGATGCATAAATTCCATTCAAACACAGAATTCTGTCTGGTCATCGTCAACTTCTTCCTCTGAATCCTGAGAGCACCTTCAGGGCTGAGCAAGGTGGGAAGAACTCAATAAGAGAGCAATAAATTCTCTTTCTCTGAAAGATTTCAGTGTCCTGTGGCTGCTATCTTGGAGTCCTCTCTATAAAAAAAGTATCTCACACAGCATAGTTTATATTTTAACATTATGTTATAACCTAAAACTATATTTAACACACTACTTAAGAGAATTAATACAGCATAACTTTCTAACATAACACGTATAACACTCATTTTAATATTTGCAAAAAAGCTGGTCATAAAATGCATATTTTTCACATTCCCCATTGGCAGCTCAGGGATTTTTAGGGTGCTGCATGGACCCCTCACACAGGTGTGATGTGACACCTAAAGCCCTTTTTGGGGTCCCACCTCAGCCCCCCCAGGCTAAGAGCTGACGCTCCCCTGCCTCAGCTCTCCAACAATTCACCCACGAGCACTCAGGAATTCTGCTGCAGAAATAAAAGCATCACATGCCTAACACTCCTCCTCTCTCTGACTGGTACATTATGTGCTTCTTCAGCACCTACAAATCATATATTGCACTTCTAATTGGGTTTTGTTTGGGCTGCTTTTCTGTTTGCTTGGGGGGGTTTGGCTGAGGTGGGGTTTTTTTGTGGGGTTGTTTGCTTGTTTGGGGTGTGCTCTGCTGGTTGGGCTTTTTAATCCCACACTCAATGCTTGCCCCCAGGTTAGGTAAGGTCTAAATGCAGATTTGGGGGTGAGGGGGATTTGGAGGGGCACATGATTCAATCTTGCCTTCACCATGGTGCTGTTGATATTTAACAGATAATCAGATTAATTAAGAAACAGCAGAGAAGCATTAGTGTGTGTTATCACTTATGCTAAATACAGCATCATCACACTTTTTTTTTCCCTCACTCTACCTCCTCTTCTGTTCCCTCTTCAACAGCATTATAATGAAGTCAGAGGTTTTAGAGGGAAAAAAGCCTGCAGTGGATTGTTCAATTTTTTGTCCTGTCTAAATTAAAGTGACTTAGACACAGTTCCCACCATTTCCTCTGGGACACAATTCCACAGCTTCATGGATCTGCAGGAAGATTTTCATAATGCCCCAAAGTAATTATTTGCTTGTTTTTATCTCATTCTATTCCTTTGACTGTACATCAAATATTTCTCCCTTATTCCCCTTCCTTCCCTCTGAGGTACTCTCCCCTTCACAGCTCCATTCCCAGTTAGAGATCCAGAAATTAAATGGATTTAGATACTGTAAATCTCTCTTCAAAGAGGAGAAATTGCTGTCACTTGTGTGTACTCTCAATATGTTAATTTGTCACTCCTGGAAATAAGAGGATGCTCAGGGGGAATATTCCAGGCAGAAAAACCATCCTGATATATACTTTTTTAAAATACAAACACAGCAGGTGGCACATTCTGCCCTTAGTGCACTTGCTGCTTTTCAAACCCACGTTCAGTCTGATGCAAATATGCCACCAATTGCCAGCCAGTCCTCTCAAAAATCTCAGCATTAATCACCCCCAGATTTCTCTCCTCCACTCAAAAATCACTTTGTATACACCTTCCCTCTGCATTTACATTGTAATACTACTCAGGATTTCTGCTCACTTTCTGTTTCAGATGCTCAACTTCGACTTTTTTTTTTTTTTTTGAAGAGCTGAAAATTTGAAAGTTTACCATCACCAAGCAAAAACCTACAAAGGAACTACTTCTAGATGTTCTCAGCTTTAATGGAAATTGCATCTGAAGTCTGAATGTGATGAGAGATCCCTCTGCTATCCCCTATGAGGAAAAACTCTGCGGGTAATCCAAAGTGGATAATCCAAATACTCTCCTGTATTCTCTCCAGCAATTCTAGCATGAATTACACTTGGCAAGCAGCAAGATACAAGTTTGGGGTTTATGCATTGTTAATGCTGCTGCTATTTCATGTTTTAAACACCTGCAAGTCACCCTGAAGTGACCACTGGGAATTACACTAAAGGACACAAGGAAATTTAATATTTCTTTCATTGAAAACACTAATTTACTGGGCATTCTGTTAGCAGTAGCAGCTTGTCAGCATGGAAGCAAAACCTCTTTAAAAACATCAAAAAACCTACACCAAAAAAAAAAAAATCACACCAAAACGCAGGAGTGACTCAATATAGACAACTGCCAGGTGACCTCCAGAAATCACCAAGTAACATTCCAAAATATTACTTCCCAGCCATTTTCAGAAATGGTTTTGTATTGTTACTAGAAAATCAAAGTTCAATGGTAAAGCAGATGTCCAGTGCAGCTGTACTCTGTTTTTTTTTTTTTTTTTTACAATAAATATGCACAGAAATCTTAATAAACACCTTATAGAGCATGGAAATCTTTGGCAGATAGAAAACATTTATTATAAAAGATGCAAAGTTGAGTGTTTATTTTAAAAGGGTTATTTTTGCTTGGTAAGTTCATTTAAGGACAATTAATTATACTTTCTTATTTTTGCAGGCTCTGGCCTTGGCAGTCTCCAGGGTTATCCCTGTGCCAACAGAGACACTCTGTTTATTTCCAAGCTTTCCACTTCTCTGATCATTCCTACCACGTGCTGATAGCTGTTAGTACATACACCATCTCCCATGTTTTAATCATAAAAATATTTACTGTTTGCGTAGGAAACCCTATCGCCAACAAAAAATTTATTCAGGAAGCTGGGGAAATGTTTTGACCAACATTTGCATAGCAAAAATCTCCTTTAAAATGAGATTTATTTTTTCTTTTTTTTTTTTTTGGAAACCTATTATTTTTTACTAGATCACATGGATTCATCCTCCCTGATGGAATGGTTGAACCTCAAGAACTGAGGGGGAGAGCCTGGTTTAGAGCAGCTTTTTTTCAACAAAATAATTATTCGGGTTGTATTTACAGGAAACTCCAAGTGGGTCCAGATTTAATTTATACAAACAAATAAATTCCCACTTCCCAAAAGGAAGTAGTGGGTGCAACCCCTGGCAAGGACCAAAGGCACTGTTTGTGCCATGGAGGCACGGGGGAGGCTGGCAGCCATGCAGCCCTGCTCTCTGTCCCTGCCTTGCCAGGCAGGAGAGCAGCAGAGGCCCCAGGGCACCTTCCAGAGAGGGAATGAGTCAGTGCTGGCACAGCAGCCAGAGCACAGCAGCTTCCAGCCACCCACCTGAAAGTCAAATCCATCAGCTGATTGCGCCCTGTGCAGCCAGAGCCAGCAAGGCAACACAAAAATCTGTCTCAAGTGAAAGGCTCAAACCAGACCTTGAAGGGAAGGGGCAAAGATGAGTGACTGGTTTTATTTAGGTGGGTGATGGCTCCTGGATGGTTAATTAGGGTTGGCTGCTGCACAAATTAAGGCACATCTGGGTTGTCTGGCACAGGGTCTGACCCAGGCCCAGCGATGCAGTGAGATACCCAAAAAATCCTGATATATTCTAAGTGCAGGGCCACTGATGAAGGAAAGAATGATGAAGACTCCATCTTATCAGAAAGCTAATTTATTATTTTATAATACTATATTATATTAAAGAATACTATACTAAACTAAAGTACAGAAAGGACACTTACTGAATGCTAAAAAGATAATAATGAAAACTGGTGACTCTCTCCAGAGTCCTGACACAGCCTGGCCCTGATTGGCCAAAGAGTGAAAACAACTCCCAGCAGAATGCAATGGAACAATCACCTGTGGGTGAACAATCTCCAACCACATTCCACATGTGAGCACAACACAGGAGAAGCAAATGAGATAAGAATTGTTTTCCTTTTCTCTGAGGCTTCCCAGCTTCCCAGGAGAAAAAAACCTGGTCAAAAGAATCACGTTCAGGGAATGTGAATGCCACGCTGATCAGCCACTGTGGGACAGCAGCAGTGCTCTGCAGAGTGTAAATATAACAGGCTTTTCCTCTCACATGCTTATTCCTTCCCATTTCTGAAATAAACAGTGTGCAACTGTCGTGTGAGCACATGAGCAGAGCTATGAGATACCAGCTGAGCTAGAGGAGCAGCAGGGAGAACTGCTGCTGGCATGGTTAAGGCTCTTAAAATATGAGTAACTGGCAAATATAACAGATAAATGGATGCTTTTCTCAGCAAACCTGGAATGGGCTGCTGGTAAATTCAAAATATTCACATCAGTTTAGTTTGTGAAGGGAGGTGCTCAGTCACTGAAATTAAAGACAAGAGCTAGGTGCTGTATCCCACGTTTCAGGCTAAGGAGCAACATTTGCAGCCATGAGCTATCTCACAGTGACTCTGGTGCACATTTAGCTTAAAGAAAGGCAGATTCTATCAGTGCCAGCCACCCTCCCTGCCTGAGAGCACCCAGCAGCCCATTTAAGAGTTTTATTTTATGTCTGCTTCCTCACTGTTTCTGTTCTGGTGAAGTCTCCTTTCCTATTTCTCTTCCTACTGCTATAAATTTACCGTATTCTCCTTCCCATCACACTCTCCATCATTAACCCCACCAAACACCAGGATCCTGTCAGATGCCACCTTTCTTGCTTGACTGTGGTGCTGCTCACATTCTGCTGCTCTGTTTCCCCCTTATACAACTGCAAAGAAAACGTTCTTCAGGGTATCAAAAAACCACAGTAATTGGTGCCTCTAAAGCATTTAGCAGTTGGCTCTTCAAGATTTCCAAAGGTACTACACAACAAAGCCATCCCTTCAGGTTTAATAAACAATTAAGAGGGGAAAGGGAGTTTCTATTAAAGAGGCTCATTAGGAGAGGAGCTGGTACCAATGTAAAGCTGGCAATTGCCTCCATGGGATGAGAAGGTAACAAGGAGAAACAATGAGAAGGTCACGAGCGCTTCTGCCCAGCCTCTTGACAATCACACCCAAGCTAGAGACCAGAGACAGCCCAGAACAGACTTTCTAGAGAGATTCACCTCTTTTAAACAGGTGGACGTGAATGGAAACCACCAGAAATAGCTCATTGTTGTTTATCCTGGTGCTTTTCTTAAGAACAAATTAGTAAAAAATTCTTGGTACCAGCTGAAAGCAGTGGCAGAGTTACACAGACAGCCTCTTGCCTCAGCTGGATGGGATTTTTTAAAATCTACCTCTGAGCCACACACCTCTGTAGAAACATCAAAATATTTCCCTGAGAATGACTGACTGTGGTAGAAATACACGGCACTTTACACTTTCAGCAGCAACTGTTCCCATTAGAGCACTGAATTCCCACCTAGAAATGCAGAATGAGATTTGGGCTGCCCCCACCTAAGTGGGCACATGTTGACAGCAAATCCCTTTTCTGGAGGAGCGAACCATCAAGCTCAGCAGCTTCCCATCCTGCTGACAGAAGTGTTCTTCTGCTTATCCAGCAAATGCTGCTGCACTTCCAGTAAACATTTCTGAAGGAAGAAAGGCCCATTATAGAGCAGTCAGATTGCTTTAATTCCCTTCTTCCTCCCCTGCTTTGTGCCCTACTTCTACTGGTTGGTCACAATCGCACACTGCTTTCCACTCCTACAAATCATCATTATCTTCTCAAATAAACAAAAACCACGAGGCACCATTACCATCCCCTACTCCACACTTTGTCATTAAATAAAAGAACCTGAAAGCTCACTCCAAAGTTGGTATATTTGCCTGTTTAGGATTTCTTTTCTCTCCTCTACTATTGAGGGCTGATCTTTGAGTCAGTACTAAAGGGAGGAAGATTCGCACATGTTCAGATTAAGGCAGCAGCAATAAATTCAGCAGTGCTGGAGTCAAAAGCATAATATTCCAATAAAATATCCCCAGCACAGCCTGAAGCCCTACTACTGCTCACACAGGTAATGATACTTTCTTCAAATTCAAAAGAGGGAAGGATTGATTCTCAACCAAAAAAAAAAAAGGATAAACTCTGGCTGAAGTGGTGATACTCTTGATTTTGTTGTTCTTTACAGCATTGCAGAGGAGAAGAGTGGAGCAGCCCTCCTTCACTCCACAGCTGAATTCACAGCCAGGAGCTGCTTCCCAGTGATTCAACACAGTCACTACCAGGAACGAAGCTGAGATTGACAGGGATGTATGTGGAAAAAAAAAAAGTGATAAACTCTGTTTCCTCTGTAAAGCCAGATCTGAAGCCATTTCAGCTAAGCAAACATGAGATATGGGACACTTTGAGCACTTCCAGCACAAAGGGAGCAGCATGGCTGAACAAAGAGATTTGCGTAAGCGGAGGTTGCTCAGGCTGCAGCACTGATCTGTGCCCACACAACATCATCAGCTGTCAAACCCCACAGCCTTCCTGAGAGATGAACTCAAAAATATCAAGGAACAAGAGCCAGGTCCCATCCTCCCAAAATTCATAAGCAGCTCAATCATTCTTCAAGTACATGAGCAGCAAGGCTTCAAACAGCAGCAGAATTCACCAAGTGGGTTTGAATTCCCAAGGCTGCAGTCCCAGGGGGATCCAGCTGGAGAAAAGGAATCAAGCAACTGGCCTTGGATTGATTTACAAGCACTACTTAAAAGAAAACAAGATAACCAGAGGAGACCAAGCACTAAGTAGGTTCTTTCTTCCTGGGGTTTCTTGTCCTGTTTTACCAGGACTTCCTAGAATTACATCATCTTTAACTGGGGCATTAAACAGCACCTTAACAGCCTCCTTTCTCCAGAGATCCTTGCTTTCTTTAGCTGGAATTTCTTTCTTGTCAGCATTTTCCTCTGCAACATGCAATGTCCTGCCATCCAGTTTACAAAGCATTTGACATCTCGGAACTGCAGTGATAGATGGGATGTATTTATTGGATATTAAAAAACAAGCAGGACTGATTAAACGATGCATAGTCTGATTAAGACAGTAATTGTCTCCTTTACCATGAAGATGTACGATCTTTAGAGCTCACAATAATGAAACCTTTTTTTGTTACGTAATGACAAATGCACAGAAAAATAGGACCAGGCTGTGAGAAGTCCTCACTTATGCCATCAACAACATTCACCACCTTTGAGTGCCTGCTCTTGTTCTCTGGTTTTGCCTAGAATGACATTCAAAAGTAAAGGACAGCACCAGGTCAGGAAGGTGGAAGGGTAAGAGGTAGGTTAGGATGTCTCAAAAATAAGCAGAGACCATCTAAATGAAGGTACATCCAGCACAAACAGGGCAGAGCACCAGCTAAAGGAAAATAAGAAAACTAGGAACTGTAAATGGTATAAAAAAGTGACTCCAGGCCAAACGCATTGGCTTCAATGAGCCAAGTAATGCTGCTCCATAAAACATTCCAGAAACACCAAAAGAGCCATATACCACCTTCTTATCAAGAATATGAGCACAGAGCCAAGGAATGGCAACCCACGAGCCCTTCCTCGGGGGAGTGGAGCCCTCTGCCACTGAGGCAAGGGGAGACACAGAAGGTTTCCTGCTTCACAGGTGGAGACCTGGACTACAACTTGTTCACAGCAGCAGGTGACCCCTGCACGCTGCTGCTATTTCAAATTCATGTAAGGAAAATCTCATCCACGGATGTTCCTATGAGCCTTTTTTTTGGAAGCTCAGTTACATTTTTAATCTGTGCCTTACAAGACACCGAGGAAACAGACTGCAGCAGTTTCCATAAAAAATTAAGGGATGTCTCTCTAGAAAGACAGAGGGCTTTATATAGCAATGCACACACACACACACACACATCCTGCTGCTCGTCACCCAAACACCGTAATGGTTTCTGGGGATGTCAACCAGGCTGCAGGATTTCTGTGGGAAAGCAGAAGTGTTATCACTCTCATCACCGAGCAAACCCATGTATTCAATCAGATTTTGGTAGGTGGATTTCAGACAACATCTGCTATTTTTATTCTTTTTCTTAATTAGGGCCACGTTAAATCAGTCTCAAATTTGCCTGTTGCCAAAATATTTACGTTCCAATGCACACCTCTCCATTGTACAGTCAGTGCTTCCCATTCAGGCAAAGAACAATACCTGCCAATATACATTCCTGCACCTCACTTATAAAACCACAATGAAAATTACCAGAGGCATAAAACAACTATTATGATAAATAATGAGCTTTAAAAAACCCACACCATACACACAGAGAGAATCAGAGACACTGATCCCTCTGTGCTGAACGTTATTCAAGAGGATTGTCAGAGCAATGCTGAACAGATCAATTTATTTCTCTTTCTTCTCTCCACTTAACTGGATTTCATGTACAAGAGTAATTGTTCCTATAAGAAACAACCCTTGTCCGTGGCTTTCGAGGTTCAAAGCCTCAGACCTACATCTTTACTACTATTCGGGTTTCCATGGCAACAGATGATGGTGCCTTCTGAAAAAAAAAAATATACTTTAATATTCTACAGTAAGTGCCCCAAATCATTCCCGAAATATTAATGAAAACTGGAGCACGTGGGCCTGCACGCAGAGCATAACAGACTTTAAAAGTACAATTAAACAAGAGAAGCAGAGCCCGGGGACTTGCGGGAGGGTGGATGGTTATAAAGGGCTCTGCATTTGTAAAAGAGAAGGATTATCCCTCGGAGATTCACAAACGCCTTTATACACACAGTGACCTTTCGTTGCCGCTGTCGAAAGAGGCAGTTTCACAACATCACCTTCTTAGGATTAATTGTTTATGTATTAGAAAACAAATCGAGCCAGCCGGGGATAAAAATAAAGTGGAATTGTGGCGCTAACAGCTCCCCAGAGGGAGAGGAAAGTGATTATTGAGTTAAATGGCTGCATTGTTAACAACTGCCACACAGAGCAGCTCGCTCAGAAAGGCCCGTTCTTCACCGCCAATTTACTGACAGCAAAACCTCAGCAAATGAACTCCTACTAAATTAAGGCTTCCCCCAAAAAAATTTCCTTGCCGTTTGCTCCCTTTTCATCTTCTCTCCCGGCTGGACGAGCCCTGGGTAATGAACTCTCCGCTGCCGCAAGTTCGCGATGTGGGAGCGGCCCTTGGGAGCGTCCGAGCTCTGCCAGCAAAGCAAGGAGCAGGACAGGGGGAAAATGAAATTAAGCGCTGCCATCAGGAGAGAAACAAGTGTTAAATAATCTGGTGTCCAGGTCAACAGCCCCCATGTAAACCCTCTGTCCTACTTTCCCCACCGGATGCTTTTTCACAGCTGCAAATGACTTTAATCTCTCTATTTATCCCCCACCCCGCTGTGTTAGAAACCCTCACAAAACAGACAATAGCAAAGTGTGCGGCAACTGCAGGAATAGCCCACATGTTCTGGTGGGAGAAAAACCGCACACGGACTTGCAGAACTTCCCTGTAAGTAATGCTGTTCCAAAATGCTGAAAGAACCGGGTACCAACATCATTACCTGGTGCTACTTCTGTGTCTGGCATGAAAAGTAAAGCATTTAAATTAGCAGCTGACCCTAGAGCTGACAAAAAGTTTAGAACCTGGAAAAGCATATGTTGAGTTACAAATAAATACAGAGACTGCAGGGAAGGGGAAGTAATTGCTGGGGAGAAGAGTTATAAATAGAGTGATGGAGAAATTACATAAAGAAATGAGTGGTAGCCAGCTCCCTCAGGATGAAATGAGGTATGCCAGGGAGAAACCAGGAACATCCTGCTGTCTCTTTGTAGTATTCCTAATGTGACGTTGGGAATAACACAAAGCAGTAGCAGCAGCTGCGCAAATCGGGTAGGAACTGACTACATTTCCTCATGACTTGCGCCTTTCCTATTCCCTAGTCCAGCGATCACTTAAGAAAATAAGTTTAAAAAAATATATATAACAACCAACAACTTGCGCAGCGATTTTTCGGGACGTTTAACAAAAGGCTGCTGTATAAACGCAGCAGTCTTTGAAAAATAATCGGAGACGGGAGGAATTTGCATCCTAAAAGTTATGGAGAGAGCACCACCTGATGGAAGACGCGGAAAGACACCGATGACTTTAGCTGGAGCCACTCCAAACTTCACGGAATTTTCAGGGACAAAGTGCACCTGCAACATTTTGCTTTTTACCATTCAAAAACAGTTTTAAAAATCAGCAACAGGAGCACAGTCCAGACCGGTACACTTCACAGCAGGTATTTATTTTAAGAGTAGAAAGCTTTCTCCTAATTTCAGTACTACAAGCAGCTCAGAAAACAGTTATTAAAATCAGTGCCTCGTACTTTGGATGGTAGGATGCACACTCAAATAGGAGGGAGAAGGGGATACTAATGAGTTTTTAAAAACCCTCACAGTTACTATTTCACTGAACTGATAGTTAAAATATTTCATGGCTTTCCTAAAAATAATTGGAATATGTTAAGTTTTCATGCGTTTAGCTCATATTACATTATCTCCCTCAAATACAAAGTGTCTTCTGCCCCCTTAAAACTTTGCTATTTTCCCAGAACACTCTTCTTTCCAAGCATCTGGCTAAATGATTCATCAAAAGCCCGGGATCTAATCACAATTGATATGACAAGTGTCAAGAACACGAAAACAGTTGGAAGGGAGAGAAAAGAAGGGAGGGGGGGGGGAAATAAATAGCTCCACATATTGCTTACTCAAGGAAGCAGTTCTTTAACTAGGTTAGATTTCCCAGCCTCTCTAATAAATCTGTGCTTTGTGCAGTTGCCTAGCGATGTAAACACGATCCCGGCGGTGTCACAGGCAGCCGGGCTGGGGACAGCACCTGCAGCCAGCCCCGTCCCTGAGCCCAGGGCTTCGGGGGAAGGTGGGCACGGCGCTCAGCATCCCCGACGCGCCACTGCTGCTGCTTTAAAACAGCGAGACAGGGCGATCCGAGCTGCTGCTTCGAGCCACAAAAACCTTCTTGTGTTTGAGATGAACTCAACTTAGTTTCGTGCCTCCAGCACGCCCAAGTCACAGGCAGGAGATGCATCCCCATGTTAAGCGACTCAACACAGGGAAATTTTACTCGTCTTAAACATACAGGTAGTTTTAAAATACTTTTTTTTTTCCTAAGTCAAGAGAGAAGAAATCTATAACTGCTTATCTTTTAGCATGAGCACAAACTGCAGTGAGAAAATGAACGTATTGCAAGATCCAGGAGAAAAACAAGACCCACGTAGCTTGGGATTACCTACAGAATAGCACAGGAGGGGAAAGCCAGCTCTATGAGCACCTGTCATCTTCAAGTCATTCAAACTATGCCTAAAGGAACTCGTAGGAGTGGGAAAATAGCCGGCTACTATTACTGCACACATGCCAGGGAGCAAAAGTACTCCTGAACACCAGCGACAGACACAGTGACAATTGGGAAGGAGCCCCCCGAGAAAGTTCCCGGAGCTGTGACCCGCAAGTGCTGAAACAGCTGCCACTAAACGTCCCAGGGCAAGCCCAGAGCCCTTCCCCTGACCGGAGGGGAAAAGGCAGCGGCTGCCCCCGCGCTCCACAGCCCGCAGGAGCCAACTCCTGCCTGGGGCTCGCAAACCACCACAAAACACCTCGCGTGCCGCGAATCCCAGAATAAAGGCGATGCTGTCATAAAGGCGATGCTGTCACCTCTTGCCACACGCAACTTCGGCAGGAGGGAGCCCTCCCGGCCCCTCGCATCCCATCCCCGGTGCCTCCGCGGGTACCGGCGGGTACTGCTCGCTGCCGCTGGCCAGCCCCTCCGAGGCGCCTCCATCCCCCGGATGGCACCGGGAGCTCCCCGCGAGGCTGGAGGCGCAGAGTTGGGGCTGCCGGGAGAGCCACCCGAGGGATGCGGGAGCGGGGCACCGGCCGGGCGGGCATCACTCACCTGGGAAAACCTGTCCGTCCGCCCTGGGTAAGAGCTGCAGGAAAAAGACGATCGCGGCCACGCCGCTCATCCTTCCCCGGAGTTCACCTGCCCTCCGCGCCGCCGCGGAGCCGCTGCGTGCCCGCCGCTATTCCCCGCATTGGTGGCCGTGCGCGGCGGCGGCCCCGGCAGCCGGAGCCGCGGTGCTGCTCGGAGCGGGGAGCGCAGCGGGGCGGGCGGGAGGTGCCCCCCGAGCCGAGCCCAGCGCAGAGCCGGCCCCGCTGCCCGCCCCCCCGGCCGCTATCCCCCGGGGCAGCCAAGCGGAGCGCGGCTTTGGGGGTGCTCGGTGCCTTTATGCAAGGCCGGAGGATCGCCCGCACAGCGCCCCGCGGGAGCGGCTGGAGCGCAGCATCGCGCGGCGCAGGCAGGTTTGCTGCCACTGCCCTGGCAGCGAGGGGCTGGCGTTAAACGGAGGGCTGGGATTGGGGGTGGGATTGGGGCCGGGAGCGGCGCGGGGATGGGATGGGATGGGATGGAGGGAGCGACCCTCTGCTGGAGCCAAGGAGGAGATAGCCCTCCTCGCCGCCCCCCACCCCGAGCCCTGCTGTTTGATGGGGCGGCTGCTCCGAGCAGCTCACGGGCATCTACAGTTGAAAACAGTCATTTCCATCCTTATTCACTTTACTTTCGGGAGTTCACTGCTGAACAGCGAGGCACGCCGCGCCCTGGGCACTCCTAGGGCTTAGGCACAGGCAGGGAGACAATTCTAAATTGCTGTCCACAGGTAACTTCTGGACCCAACATGGTAAGGGTGGGGGGAACCTAAGGCCTTGAATAGGGCTGACAAGTCTGGATCAGTCACCTGGTCTGGATTCGCACAGGAAAAGGAGAGCAGCGAGCGCCGGGACAGAGCGCCTGTGCGGCCGGCGATGGCAGCGGGGCGGGCTGGCACTGCCGGCTCCAGCCGAGCCCCGCTCCCGCTCGGTCCCGCTCCTCCCCGCTGCTTCTGCCCGGCCTTGCTCCCCCTCCCAGCCCCGCTCCTTCCCTCGCTCCCGCCCGGCCCCGCTGCCCCCGTTCGGCGCTGCCGGGCCCGAAGGGGGCGGTGTTGGACCGGCGGCGGCTGCGGCGCTCCCGGGGCTGCCCCGGGCACGGGCACGGGCACCGCTCCCCCTCCCCGCCACCGCTGCGTGTTTGAAACAAGCGCCCGGCGATTCGTTTTCAATACTACGAGAGCGCCGGAGACTTGGAATTACGGGAGAAGTATCGGTGATATTTTTGCCCGACGTCCGGGAGGAATGATGCATCTGACTTCATTGGTAGCAGAAGGCTAATTAATTACTTTATTTTACTATATTATTCTATATTTTATTACACTATATTACATTACATCTCAACTGAAACTGCCCAAGCACTCAGCTGCCCAGAACCTTGTGAGTGCCTGCTGACCCACAATCTGCACCCACTTGGCCCTGACAGGCCAAGGGAACAAAACCCCATCACTGTGGGGAAACACTTCCCTTTTGCATTCTGCTTTGGCACGACACAGGAGCAGCAAATGAGATAAGGATTGTTTTGATCATTCTCTTTTCTGTCTCTCTCAGGTTCAGAGAATGTGAGTCCCACAGAGCATGGAAGTTTCTTAGGGGCTGGGATGTCCTCAGGACTCAGCCTGCTGGGATAATCAGAAATTTCTTCATTGAAAGAGCGGTCAAGCAGTGGAAGAGGTTGGCTTGGGGAGGTTTAAAAGGCAGGTGGATGTGGCATTTGGGGCATGGGTTGGTGTTGGGCTTGGCACTGCTGGGTTAATGATCTTAAAGGTCTTTTCCAGCCTGAACTATGCTATGGTTCTGGAGCAACCACTGAAGAATTGGACATTGCAGTCCTTGACTGCAAGAACACCACCCTGGGGGCCAACAGAGACAGCATCAGCTTGCTAGACAGCAAATACTCCCCCCTCAGCTGTTCACAGCCTGAGCCAGAAATGAGCTTGAGAGGTCCCTGTATCTCAGCAGAGGAAGGTTTGGGTTGGAAGGACCTTACAGACCATCCAGTGCCACCCCTGCCATGGGCAGGGACACCTTCCACTGCCCCAGGGTGCTCCAAGCCTGCCCTCAGACACTTCCAGGGATCCAGGGGCAGCCACAGCTTCCCTGGGAACCAAATCCTATGCCCAGCCCTAAAACCCCTCCAATCAGTGATGGGTGACCCTCTCTTTAGGTGTCAGCATCAATTCAGGAATGAAGGCACACCTCTATCTTTCATTCAGCACAAGGACAATCACAAACCGGTACAATTGTAGATGAAGGGAGAAAAGAGAACAACAAAAAACCTCCCCAAATAATCTGCTAGGCAGCAGAAAGGATCCAGCCAGCACAGCAGACATAGAAACCACTGGAATAATAATATAATAATAATTCTTAGATCAGTGCAAATTACCTGGGCAATAAGAACAGAAAGTCTTGAAACACAGGGATGGTAAGAAGTGAATAAAGAACAGCTGTAAAAATAATCTAAATAAAGTTGTTCACATATAAACTAAATAAAAGGGAAGAAACAGAAGCAAATCTGGCATTCATGTTCAGAATGACAAAAAATTGGTAAACTAAGTGACTTCCTGAGGTCCAAGGAGCTCAGGGAGTGAAAAGGAGAGAAACTTAATACTTCTTACAGGGGAGCTTTTCAAACCAAGTCTGCATCATAAGCAAGGTGAAGAAGGGTGGGAGGGAAGATCTGGATAGAGAAGAAAGGTTAGAAATAAATTGCCTGCAAGAATCTGGGAAAAAATGGACAAGAGACAACTGTCTTGGACATCAAATAGTGCAAAGGCAAACATTAGGCTGAACTAAAATCAGGCTAAAACCTTATGAAGGATTGTCTGAACTCAAAAAGTCTTATGCAAAAGGAAAACAAAAAATATAAGATGCAGGATGACTGCAGCAAGAACAGAATAAACTAAAATTAGGCAGATGTAAGCACAAAATCCCAAAGTCTGAAATTATTTCAGCTAATGGCAAAGTCAATAGATATTTGTAACCCAGGAGGATTGAAATAGTCTTCCAGACAACAACAGCATCTTTGAGGACTAGATATATAGTGGTGGGATGAAACCCAGCTATTAAAAGAAGTTGTAAGGCTGGAGAAGGGAAATGAGAAAACATGCTGCAGATAAGGAATGTGTAATTTAAAAATAAAGAGCCATGCCATCAGTATAACTCATTTACAGCTAAGGGAGCTCCTGAAATTCAAACAGAGCCATAATGTTGGCTCATAAACCATCAAGAAAGACAGGGACAAGTTGTGCTCTAAAACTCAGGTGTTCACAAAGCAGTAATGCACACAAGGGTTTTATAATAGGTGGCTTTGGAGCTGGCATGAAGAATTCAAATCCCTACAAAAGGAATCTGTTAGGCTTCTGCATTTCAAGGCTAGTATGGATTACATGATATTATTTTCTGAAAATGGTAAAGAAAAGTTCTAAGTTTGATCTCATCCTGGTGTACAACAGCACAGCTGATTTTGCTGTTACTAATAACTCTCAAGTGGCTTAAAAAAGAAAACATTGACATACTCTGAAGTTTGCTTGAGGCTTCTTGACTCTGTAAAACTGTTCCCTCAGTGGGTCAGATGAGACCAAAAAATGTAATTCTTTGCTTTCCAGGACAATCTGTACCATTTGTGGTAGGGCAAATGAAGTGCTAAACAACTGAAGGCACTGTCACATTAGGACAGCTGATTCATTTAATCAAGGAAACACATTAAACACGATCAGCTCACAAAAACTGAAGCAATAGGTATGTTTTTGAATTATTTTACAAAAAAGTCAGTGTGTAAATACCCAATCCTACTACAGGCTAGAAAGGGAAGTTGGAGGAACCCCTCCAGTCCCCTGTGTGCAGCATCTCACGGCTCAGCAGAAGGCTGGCTCACAGACCACAGCCAGGCTGCACAGCTCCTCTGCCTGGAAATGAATACTCCACAGCCCATGTGCTTTCCATGGAGGGGAGGAAAGCATCTTTCTGCAGCTCTACAGGGATTCTTTGAGGGTGCACTGGGCCCCAAAACACAGCTCTCACTCAAGCCTGGCTCTAGGCAGTCCTAGAGGTACAGGAGAAGCTTCATGCCACACACCAGTGGGTGCTTAAAGAGAACCTCAGCTTTGACAAGTTCAATACACACCAAGATCAGTCAGCTCAATACAGCAATCTCTTTTTTCTCCCCTGAGGCAAGCAGTAAATATGTACTCACAAATAAATGCTCACACAACTTACAGCTTTCATTACAGAGCTTCCTATTAGGCAGCATCCTGGTTTAAAAACAGGATTGATGGGTGAAAGTTTTAGGTAAACTTCAATGGGTGGATTAAAAGTTTCCACTTCCTTATATTATGCACTGAAAGTTTGGGTCTAGAATATGATCTGTTGAGCTTTTGTTGTCATGGTGTTAAAGAAAGGAAACTTAACACCTCAGGTCATTCTCCTGATACCATTTGCAACTTCACCATCTGCCTTCCTGATTGCAATTTTTTATTATTAGAAACAAAACTGTCTCTCCAGCACAGGCTTCACTTCTTTGTACAGATTCATCCATTTTTATAGATATGTATGTGCACATCCAGACACGCCATCACCACAGGAAAAATAAACCCACACCACATCTGTGCATCAACTTCACCACTGAGGAGTTAATGATAAGCCAGCACAGTGAGAATCAGGGAGAAGACCTCTGCCCAGTTCTCTGTACCCTCTAAGTGGTGCCTTATCTGTTCTCCCACTCCCACCAAGTAATCAGCACAATTACAGATAATTATGTGCTCAAATACAGAGCCCAGCTGCTTTTTCCAACCTGGTTACAAGTTGAAATCATTAATCGATGTCACACACATTGGCATTGATCTCTCATGCATTATCCTCATTAATAAGTTTCTTCCTTTCTGAAGATAAAGAAATTAACTACCGGCCATCAATTATTCAGAAATCCAAGTTCACCTTTAGACATGAGCACAATGACACCTTCTGGGAAATGCTAACAGGCCCTGGATCCAGCAGTTTATTTTAACAATGCTGGATCGTGGAAAAGCAATCTATTAATACCATAGGCAGACACATGTAAATAGAAAGGTACAGCAAGGAGGCACCATCAAAACAGTCAGAAAATGTCAAACAGCCCAGCAGTTGTTCTTCATTAGCAGCAAGTCTTGAATTTAAACTTTATCTTCCCATATAATAGAATAAAGTCAGAGGATCCTGATAAGCATATTTCTAAAAGAAAGCACAACTTTCCATGGGTGTAGCTGAATTTATGGATCACAATTGATGAAATTCCAGAGACAGCTGTGACACACAAGGTTCAGCACAGCTGGCAGAAGAGCAGAAGGGGCAGCACCTGACTCCTCATGCTGGCTGCAGGCTCAGGGTGGGTGGAACCTGCCCTGGGAGAGGGGATATTCCCTCTGGAAAACACCTGATTGTGCTCAGTGGGGAAGGCTCTCATGTGCAGCCTGAGATGGCAGGGACAGAGAAATCAGAGCCAGGCTAAAAGGAGCCCAGGCCAGCAGCACTGCAGATCCACAGCAGGCTTTGGAGGGAGCAGGGAGGATTTTCTGAGCAGCAGGAATAGCTGGTGCAGAGTTTGCACTGTGCTGTTCCATGAGAGGACAGGCTGGGCACAGATGGATTACTTAGCCAACCTTTTATTTTTATTCAATATTTTTAAGATCCCTCTGAGCTCTTCACCATTATCCAAAGTTTGCAGTTCTTGCCGTGCCAGCTGTAAGTTATTGTCAAGGCAAAGCACAACAGAGGGATGTCAGTGTCATTGCTGCCACCTTCTGACTCACTGAGACCTCGAGTGCATTTCCCTGCACAGAATAGTTCCCACTAATCCTATCCTTTTTAGCTGTTTCCAAAGCACTGAGCAGGCAAAATTCCAGTTTTACCCAAGTGCCATCATGTACCTGTTGCTGGCTGGGGTCTCTGTACAAATCACAAACAGGACAGGACTGCTGGGAACGTGCCTTGAGCTGTTTGATTTTCCAGCACCAGTCTCATTTCATGGTGATGACAATGGGAAGATGCCACCAGCTCACATCCCAGGCAGCAGACCAAGAACTTAGTGTTACAACTCACTTTATAAGTTTTTTGACCAATCACACAAAGCAAAAGCACATTGACAGTAGTTCTATCCAACCACTGTAAGCACAGGTACCTTGTTTATTTCAAATAAAATACCTACTTGTAAGCCTTAAAACACAACGCACAGAGCTCCATTATTAAGCTTCAAACTTCCTAATATCTCACTAGATAAACTTGTCTGCAGTTTAGGGAGTGATTCTCACCAAGCATTAATACACAGATCATTGCTCTATTTGTCCTTACTTTTCTACTTCTTACATCATTTTTCTGCTGACCTATCTCATGGCTACTGCTTAGCTCTAATCACAGTTCTGCTGTCTCTGAGGCCTGGCTTTTACAGCTTTCCCAAAACCCTTTGATTTTTTTGGATTCCTATAGTTCCCCCTCTGGGTTTACTGAGCAGGTAAAACTCAGGTTTTACCCAAGTTCCATCGCGTACCATGGCACATCTCAAGTTCTAATGCTTGATGAGGCTCACTTTTCTCATTAAAAGCTTCCATGCAGGTTTTGTTTGATATAAAATTAACCTGAATTAACACTCTGAAGTGGGGATCTGGATGACTTTTGCATCACCAAGCAGGTGTTCTGCACAGTCTTTCAGAGGATGCTGCCATTGGAAGGGGAACCAAGGGCCTTTTCATCAGCCACAAGGAGCAGGACAGCTCCTCCAGGCAGGGGACATGAATTTGTTGCCACCTAACTCAGACCACTCAGAGATTCCTCTTGCAATAGGGAAACCTCAGCAAAACATCTGAAAGTGATATTCTATCTTTGGGATTCAGAAATAGCTACTGTGTTTGACAGCTATAAAGAAGGGAGCAATCCAGTTAAAGATTACTCCAAGCCCAGTTTGTGGAGCAGGCAATAGCATGAATGAAAAAATGACTAATTCTAAAAACTTGTAGAAATCTCTTCTTTGTTTTGGGGTTTTTTTTTTCTTTTTTGAGGTAGAAGGAAGAATAAACAACTATGACAAGTTTAACTCCAGCTAGCATATCTGAAAGTAAATTTTTCCCCCCACAGACATCAAAGACCATATGACAAATCACAGACACTTCTTCCACTGCCTCACTCTGTCTTCCTTCCCAGAAACTGCAGAATCCTGACTTGGAAGCTAAGGTGCTACAAGGTACATTTCACAAAAAAAAAAAACACCCTCAAAAAAAAATCTAACACAAAACAAAAACCCACCACAAAAACAAGCATAAAACACAACAACAAAAAAAGCTCTAAAAAACAAATAAAACAAAAAAAACCAACCCAACCCCCCCAAAAAATTATAAAAAACCCAAACAAAAACACACCCTAAAAACCTATTGAAAAACCTAAACAAAAACCCCAAAAAAACAATAAAGGCAAAAAAACCCCAAAAGAAACCCCAAAAAACAAACAAAAAATCCCAACTCCCCCCCAAAAAAAGAAACCAAAAACCCAAACAAAACCAAACAAAAGTATACGCCATTTAGGTTAATCCATGAAAAATGGCAGACAGAGTTGTTTCAACCACTGCAGCTTGTGAAATTTTGGAAAGCACAGTTTGTCAAAATGGAGAAGCCAGAAGCATTCAGCACTTCACGCACACGTGAACCTACAGCAGGTTTTTCACTTCTATTTTGATGATAGAAAATCAGAACCTGTCACTACATGGATGTACCCCAGAAGTACAAAGTAGAGATAAGTAGGAAAAATTTCTGCATAGGTTGGGTAGGCAGGCTTGGAATGGGCTGCCCAGGAAGTGGGGAATCACCATCCCTGCAAGTGCTCCAAAACCCCTGTGGATGTGGCACTGAGGATGAGGATTAGTTGAACGTGGTGGTGGTGCTGTGTGGACACAGTTGGACTTAATGACCTTTACAGGTCACTTCCAACCTCAGCAATTCAGTGATTGCAACTTCCCTAGAAAGTGCAAGAGGCCTAGAACATTAGGGAATTACTTTAAAAGCAAACTCAGAGCAAACCATAAATCGTCCCCTTATTTTGTCTGAGCTGTACCCAGGGGATTTGAGCTCACATCAAGGAAGCAGCTGAGCATTGGCAGGAGGTGGAAGCCTTTCTTCTTCCTGCCCAGCACAGCGAGCACCAGCCCCTGCAACGTGCCAAGGACTTGTGACTAAAGAGTCGCTTCCATTACGCACCTTCATTCAGGAAAACATGGATGCTTTCAAGTGAACCCCATGGAAAACTTGCAAATTCCGCAACTCCCATTTTTAATGGATTGCTCATGAAGCTTATCTAATAAAATCTACAGAGAAATTTATAAGCTAACATAACGATAGCAAATATTTTTTGTTAGGAATTTGCTGCAGTGTTACAGCCAAGCACAAACTTTATCAGTTATTTGGAAAATATAGAGCTCCATAAAATAAAAGTAATTAGAATTAATGTATCTTCACTCTCTCCCCCCCCAAAAAATATCATTTAATTCCTCTTTAAGACATAGCCATTCATCAGAGTTCATTAAGGCCATATTTTGCTCTCAGTGCTGTGTCATTAACAGTCATTAGCAGAGGATGCAGGAACACAGTCACACAGCAGAGCTCCAGCAGCTTGGGAAGCAAAGGAGCCATCTCCTCCTCAGGCCAAGGTGGTGTTAGGGACAAAGGGCCTGCAGGAAACACAACCCCAGCCACCCATTCCTTCACTATTTAATTCAACTTTCCCTCCTCCTTTGACATCCCATCCCATGGCACAGTCCACCTGAAGGTTTTTAGGTGAACAATTAACATTTGTAGACTCCCTCAAGACTTGCACAAGGGTGCAAGGCCTCCCCTCTAGGTTGCCCTGTTCTTCTAAAGTTCCTCTAAGCCTTCTGATGTTACATTTTTGCAATGGAGTTTCTCGCACACTTTTATGTAAATAATGATTGTTTTGCATTCCTTTCTGGAGGAGGAGGGAACTGATGGACTGTTGGTGTGACCAGTGTGGCTGGAGAGGTGGCAATTTCACCCTCCAATCCATGGTCACTTTTGGAATTCTCTAAATAACGAGGTCCAGAAATAAAAACACTTTTTGAACCTTAAACATCTCAGCGTGTGAGTGTTGCTCATTTCATGTTGTATTGTGACATCTCTACATTTCCCACATGATGGTTCCTCATCTTCCCTATCCAGGAGCCTGAAACCTCCCATAAAGCCAAGTTCACCAACCCCCTGGCCCTGCCATTTCAGTGGCCAACTCCTTGGGCCTCTTGGACCAAAACAGACCCAAAGCCTGGGGGGTGGAGGCAAGGACTGCTCATATTTCTCTTTTCCCATTAATGTTCTCCTGCAGGCTCTATTCTGGGTTTGCCATAGTCAGCACCATCAAGAGATACAAGATACCCTACAGCAAGGACTTGCCTTTCTGTGCAAACCTGTATTCCCCATTGAATCCCTATAGCTATCCTGAATTCAGCTTTTAGAAATAAAATTCAATAGCTGACAGCTGGCCAAAGCCACGGAATCCCCAAATGGGTTGGGTTGGAAGGAAACATAAAGCTCATCTGATGCCACCCCCTGCCATGGGCAGGGACACCTTCCACTGTCCCAGGGTGCTCCAAGCCCTGTTCTTCTAAGCCTTCTGATGTTTACACTCCTGTATCAAACTTTCTCACACAGTTTTATGTAAATAATGATTGTTTTGCATTCTTTTCTGGAAGAGGAGAAATTTGATGGACTGTTGGTTTGTCCAGTGTCACTGGAGAGGTGGCACTGCCACCCTCCAATCCACTGTCACTTTTTAAAATTTGTCAATGTTGGAGTCAGAAATTAAACTGCCCTTCTTTTTACCGTGGAAGTTCCAGTGTCCGCATTGCTTTATTTCAGGTCCTAGAGTGACACCAGGGTGCTCCAAGCCCTGTCCAGCCTGGCCTTGGGCATTTCCAGGGATGGAGCAGCCACAGCTTCTCTGGGCACCCTGTGCCAGGGCCTCAGCACCCTCACAAGGAGGAATTCCTTCCCAATATTCACTCTAACTTCTTGCACTTCAAAGCCATTTCCCTTTGTCCTGTCCCTCCAGAGCCCCTCTCCAGCTCTCTTGGAGCCCCCTTAGACACCAGAGAGGCTCTGATGTCTTCTGGAACCTTCTCTTCTTCAGACTGAGTAACCCCAGTCCTCATAGGAGAGGCGTTCCAGTGCTTGGAGCATCCCTTCCCATGGCAGACCAGTGAACAGAGGTGGCCATCAGATACAAAAACCTTTCACTGGGCCACTTGCAGCATTTTAAGGCCGGACTTGATAAGGCTGCTGAGAGCTCCCTGATTCAGACAAGTGTCATGTGAATAAATCTGTCTTTGCAGCTTCCTAAACAATCACATAAAGTGCCTTTGCCTCGGTAAGTGCTTGTAAAGCAATCAAGCACTGATATGATAACCAAATGTTTCTCTAATAGTAATTATGATTCTTTGAAAAAAACGCTCCTCTAACACTAATTTATTTTCTACTTGAAAGCCAATCTTGCTAGTTATTAGATATTCTCCTTCCTATCACAATCAGTAAATTATTAAAGAGCTGACCAGGCTTTGTTTTAAAATTATTCTCTTATGAAGCTCCCTGATATCTTTACCCTGAATACTGAATGATTTTGAGGCCTCTAAGGACCCATGAATGATTTCTATTTACTACCTTTAGCAAAAAGCCTGTGTAATTAGCAGCAGGAATTTCACTTGAATCACAGCTACTGATGATATTTCCAGCTCACTTACACAGAGTCTCTTGAAAAAAAAAATAATTAAAAAAAAACCAACAACACAAAGCTCGAAGATTTTGATGGGAGAAAGCATTTTAGCCTGGGAAGTAACTAAGTGGCTGTGCAATCAAAGCTGTGTGAAGAATCAGTCCCCTACTGGGAACCTGGCAAGGCTCTCAGTGCCCAAAAGCATCAGCTTTGCCACCTAATAGAAAACAGCATTTGAGAGTTCTCTGAAAGCAGAGAGCTCAGCCCATTTCCAGCCCTCCTGCTATGGCAAGGTGTGGCTCTCACACTCCCACTCAAACCAAGTGCACAAACTCTCCTGATTATCTACATGACATGTTGGCACACCTAAACTTTTTTAAAGCTTCTTTTTCAGCTGCCATCTTTTTATCTTTTTATATTCAAGTACCTTATGCTAACTGCGCTGAGCAAAGCAGCATCATTATCTTCATTTGACAGACAGGAAAACAGGGGTCAAGTGCTGCCAACACACTGAAGAGGTGCAGAGCAGAACCAGTTTTAGAACTAAAACATGTAATTAATGCCCTGTTATCTGTATCCTTATGGCTCCCAGCAGTCAAACAAAACCCAAGGATGGGAAACTTAGTGGATAATCAGAGCATCCTTTCAAAAGCCCAGCTTTTAGTAAAAATAGATGGAAAGGTTTCAAGAATTTGTTTAAACCAGCTTCAGACAGACTTCCCACATGCTTGATTCACTTGCTCCAGCCATGGGTTTGTGCAGCACTGCTGCCACCTCCCTAGAGCTGCTTATTCCAGAGCTGGAGGCCCAGCCTGGCTTCAAACCCCCCAGACTGCAGTGCCAAAATTGGCTTTCCACGAGCCCTGAGCAAGAATTGCACCAAACCAGCTGATTATCTGAGGTTTATCTGCTGAAATAGCCATGCCCAGCTGAAATACCTCACTGAACAAAATCCATGAAAACCTCATGGAACAAGAGGCACATACAGGAGCTAAATGGAGGCAGGAACTCCACAAACACATGTAGAAATCAGTGTTTGCACAAAGATTTGAGAATTCATTTAGTGTTTGTTGCGCTTTTTCTATTCCTGTAAGCAACCAAAGGTTATGCTGCTGTTTGAAGCCACCCAGTTCTGAGCCCAGGAAGCTGAAACAAGGTTGGCCACTGCTTTGGGTGCATATCACAGACATCTTTTATGAAAAATCCTTTCCTCCTGAGAAGCTGAGAGGCCTCAGGAACAAAATGGAAACAATGGTTATCTGCTGCTGTGGAATGCAACAGGTGCATCTGGGATTGGTCTCATGTGGTTGTTTCTAATTAATGGTCAATCACAGCCCAGCTGGCTCAGACTCTGTCCCAGACACAAGCTTTTGTCATCATTCCTTTCTATTCTATTCTTAGCTGGCCTTCTGATGAAATCCCTTCTTCTATTCTTTCATCATAGTTTTAATGTAATATATATCATAAAATAATAAATCAGCCTTCTGAAACATGGAGTCAGATCCTTGTCTCTTCCCTCAACCTGAGACCCCTGTGAACACCATCACAGGTGGATGCAGGACTGAATTCAGACTGGGCACCTAAACAGGAAACAGCATCCTCAGCTAAGATTTCACATCACCTTTAAATTAAAAATCCTACCACCAAATCTCCAGCCAGCCCTCATACATAAAATGTCAATGTAAGACACCATTTTAATAAAATCAAGATCATAAAAACTCACTCCCAAAAAAACTCCCAAACCCAGTCTACTCTACACCATACCAACAAAACCCACCTTGACATGCATTAAGTCTCAAACCATAGTTTAGATTTTTATAGGGTTGGGGAATTTAGGGGCGCTTTTTGTTGTTTTAAAATCAAAGCAGCATCTATTCAATTCTTCTTGGTATAGCACCACCAAATTCTGCTTCACCAGAAGTAAAAAAAGATTGGTCCAAAAATTCTCAGGCTGAGAATTCTAGTTCAATACTCAAATGTTTTTGTAGCTGCAGTAATTGCTTTTGCTAGGGCCAGAAATAAACCTGTTCAGTCTGCAGTAAAAGCAATATCTTAACGAGTGAAATTGCAAAAGCACAACTTCCAAAATCTCTGTAATCAGGGAAACATCAATGGGAAGGGGTTACTAATTGCAAGACAAGTGATTTCCAGGTAGGAAGTGTTTCACCTCACCCTCATTGCTTGGGCCAGGACTGGATTTCCCCTCCTTCAGCCCTCTAAGCAGAACTGCCCCTGGGGAAATGGGGTTAAAAATGAAATGCAGGTTATGTAGTCCAGCACTTTCATGTACATGACACCCCCATTACACTCTCACAGCCTTCCCCAAGTCCTGGTTAATACTATTGAAGTGTCCCTTACATGACAGGTGAACTATTTTTGAGCTTTAAAGCTTAGGCAAAGCAAAGATTAAATTTCACTGTCCATGTCATACAGCAACAACACAGCTCATACAAGGCAGAAGTCCTCAGCTCTGCTTCCCTCTGCAGATAAACAGACAAGATTTCCTCTGAACTTGAGGGCACAACCATAGCAAAGTTTATAGAAATCCAGTTCACTCAGCAAGAACATCAAATTAAGCACTGCCAGTGATCACAAGTTGGTGCAACCTGAGTTCTCTGCAATATTTACCATCTTTCCCTCTCCAAACCCTAAAAAACCACATCCCTGAAAACAAGAAAGACACAGCATCAGGCCTAGAACAAGTCCAGTTCTGTCTAACACACATTTTGTGCTCCATGGTGTTGGTGTTACACAATTCCACTTCAACACCAAATCCCAACAATTTCTAGAAGTGGATGGTTACAATTTTGTTACAAATGCCAAAGGCAGTTTCTCTTACAAAGTCAAGAGCACTTACACATATATTCATGACACTTAGAAAAAAGAAATCAGGCTGGGAGTTTAAAGAGACTCAAAGGTAGCATTAAGCTTCCAATAAATCCCAGTGAATTTAAAATTAATTCCCTTAGGTGGCACTAGAAAAAAAAAAAACTTAAAAGTTGATTTGCTCTAAAATAAGCATCAGATTTCATTGTCTGAATCTCAGGTGGCTCACATGCAATAGGTCAGTCCCAGAGCTGCTCCAGTGCTCAGCTATCTGAGGAGGTTCATCCTGATCACCTCTGATGGGGTTAACAAGGAGCCAACATTCCCCACAGCAGGAGATGGGAAACTCAGATTATTACCAACTAATAGAGGACACAAGACTGTAAAATGGAGAATAACTGATAGAACAATCAAAAGGCACCAGGGAAAACCCACAGCAGAAGGGCTAAGTATGACAAAGAGGTGTTGTTTTAAAGTGTAATGAGATTTTTTATCATTGGCATGGGCCCATTGCTGCAGAAGAAGGGCAAAATTATTAATAACGACAGAAAAGTTCAATAAATATTTTTGCATTTGCATTTTGAGTGAAGGAGGAGGATATACTTGTATCACTTGAGAAAGACAAAGTACTTCATGCTGCAGCTGCAATCAAGAGCAACTCAAAGGATAACAACAGGAACTCGCTGAAAGCACCCTGGGACATGGTTGACATGCTGGTGCTAATTTTAATACATCTCTGAAGACTGATAATATCATAGCAATATCCATGTAAGGCAAGGGAAGTGACTCAGCTGCACAAAAACTGGTTTGCTCTGGGCTAAATCTTAGGCAAAAAAAGGAAAAAATGTGTCCATCTATGTGACTGAGGGAAAATTAAGGGGCAGGAATTTCTAGAAGGTTGGGTTGATATCCCTTCATCAAGCTGACCTTGGCACATGTGAGGTTTTGAAGGCTTTAAGGTGTTTGATTTAATAACTCACACAATTCCCTAATAGATACTGTAAGCTATAAGGAAATGAAAGCAGAGTAAGGAATAGGGAGTTGATTGCTCCACAGTGGTTGTCAGGAGCTGTGATCTGAGTTTTGTCATGAGCTCTCCAGCAAGGAGCAGCTCAGTGTATCAGATATCCCTGTGTTTATCAGCAGCTGGGGTGAAGCTTGGCACCTCCAGCACAAGGGTTTGGTGAACTGGGAGATGCTGATCAGGAAGGTCCATCCCACCCAGCAGCCTGGAGGGATTCACAGGGACACATCCACTCCCACAAGTGGGATTTCAGTGCAATTCCAGGCAGGGCTGCTCTAGGAAAAGGCAGGACTATTTGTGGATTGGGAAATTTTGGTAAAGAGAGAAGTCAAGGGAGATTAATGGTTCATACTCTCAGTAACAATACCAATAATGAAGCACAAAACCAGTAATAAAGCACTAATGACCTGTGCAATTTTAAGGCTTTCTTGGATTTATGAGACAGGAACAGCAGCTCTTCCCACCACTGCACATGACAGATACTGATACCTCTAAAACCAATGTTCACATTCACTGACAATATTGGAAAAACACAGTGAAAAAGTCAAGATGCTATGGAAAGCAGAACAATATTTGTTTTAGGGCCAGAAAGTGTCTCATAACAGAGAGTAGGCAAAAGATCACTCTGGCTATTTTATCAAAAAGATTGAAAGGGACTTGATTACAAGTGTATCCTTGGGGAAAAGATACCAGCTCCTAAAGAGCTTCTTAATGTAATAGAGAGCAGCATAACAAGGAGCAACGTCTGCAAGGCTAAAACAGACAAGTTCAAAACCTTGGCAAGTTTTCTCCTCTGCCCAACCACAATGAGGGGAAAAAAAAATGAAGCAAACCACAAAACCTCAGGAACATTATTTCCACCACCACCACCCTTAATAAAAAAGTTACACCACTTGAAGCAGTGAAATAATCACTGGGGATGCTGAAGACCAAACTCACATGGTTGAGCTCTTGAATGTGGCATATTGCTGAATTTGTAAAGATACCTGTCTGTGGTATTTTGAGACCCCCATCGAGGGAGGAAATGATGAATCTGACTCCATGTTCTCAGAAGGCTAATTTATTATTTTATGATCTATATTATATTAAAAATGTTATACTAAACTACACTAAAGAATCGAGAAAGGATACAGACAGAAGGCTAAAAGAGAACAATGAAAACTCGTGACTCTCTCCTCGGAGTCTGACACAGCCTGACCACGATTGGTCATTAAGTCAAAACAAAAACTATTCACATATTGGATAAACAATCTCCAACCACATTCCAAAGCAGCGAAACACAGGAGAAACAAATGACAGAATATTATTTTCCTTTTTTTTTTTCTTTTGAGGCTTCTCAGCTTCCCAGGAGAAGAATCCTGGGCAAGGGGATTTTTCCAGAAAATATGACAGTGCCACCTGTCTACTGAAACAGTGCCACAAAAATGACAGCACTGGGGGTGTCACCTTGATTAACAGAAATAATTTCCAGATTAGCTTCTCTTAAGAAGCTAAACAGGATCTTTTAATTCTGTATATGGGTTTATTCTCTTCTCCACCACAGTTTGTAAACACACACTTGCTTGTCTTCCCTTGGCCAGCATGCACCTTTTTCAGAGGCAAAACCAAAAGGAGCTCATGACATTTCTACACCTTCCTGAAGGCACTGTATTTGGGTTGCCCCCAGACAAAGGAATGATGACTCTGACTCCGTGTTCTCAGAAGACTCATTTATTACTTTATACTGTATTAAAGAATACTATACAAAACTATACTAAAGAATACAGAAAGGATGCTTACTGAATGCTGAAAAGATAATAATGAAAACTCGTGACTCTTTCCAGTCACAGCTTGGCCAAAGAGTGAAAACAACTCCCAGCAGAATGCAATGGAACAATCACCTGTGGGTGAACAATCTCCAACCACATTCCACACGTGAGCACAACACAGGAGAAGCAAATGAGATAAGAATTGTTTTCCTTTTCTCTGAGGCTCCTCAGCTTCCCAGGAGGAAAACCCTGGGTGAAGGGATTTTCCAGACAATGTCAATGTGACAGACATCTTATACAGCTGATACCAACCCAGCGGGAAGGCTCCCCAGAAATGGCAGGTGGTAAAGAGCAATGAGAACATAAAAGCTCACTCCTCAGTGCTCACCTGGCTCAGTGCAGAGCCTGCACAGCTCTGCTTCCCCTCATCCATCTCCCCCCAAGCCAGCTCAGCTTTCTGGGAGCTGAGATCTGCCCTGGAGGCTTCAGCTGAGCCCATGGAGCAGATGTTAACTCACTTAGGTCTGTTACACCTTCCAGGCAGGTCTTGTTTTATTTTCCAGGGTATTTTGAGTCTTTCATAGCATCTTTCATCTGAAAGACTCAAGATAAATTGCAATGAATAAGCGCAGAGGTAGCTATTCAAGTACCTTTGTTCTCCAAATTCCTTCCATTCAAACCGGGACTGAGGAAAGAAATTGCAATTCTAGGAACACATTTTGGTAGGATACAAGCTCCTCTCACCAGAACTGAGCCTTGATCAATCATTCCTTCCTCTCTCTCTCTCTGCCTGTGCTGGGATGTTGCACTAACCAAGTTCCAGGCAAGGGCAAGTCATTAATGTCAGTGAGACCCTACAGTTTGTATTGCTGAAGAAAGTTCCCAGAATGCCAGCAAAGATTTTATTTATTCCTTAAGACTCTAAAAACAGCATGAAAACACCTGAGCCCGCACCTGTAAGCCCTGCTTTCAACAGAGCTGGAATCACCAGTGAGGAACAATTTGGTTTCCAGCTGCTTTGTGGGGCTCTCCAGATCCACAGATTATTTCAGATGCATCTCTGAAACACAGTTTAACATGTCTGCTATCACAGGCACTGCTACTGCAAGAGGTTACAAGACGTACAAGTTAAAATAACTGGCAAATTAGTGACAAATATGAGAACAGTCCCTGTGGAAGCTCAAACACTTAGACTTGAATAGGGTACACTTCAGTGCACAGGCAAGAAAAAAAATTGTATTTCTGAATTCTTTTTAGAACCCCATAAAAATCCACTACTCTTTAAACAGCTACTCACCTCACCGGGGGTACAAAAAGTTCTGCTTGCCATTAGCTATTTAAGCCACCCGAATTAACAGTAATTGACTTAGAAAAGCCAATTTACATTTCCAATTGCTCTGGGAAGCAAATGTACACCTTGGTCAGTACTTGAGTGATCCCATTTCCTCTGAAAATTTGCATTTCAGACGCACTCACCACTCCCTGCACCCAGAGTAAGGTGCTGTGAATGAAAGCACTCATTCCAAACCTCCTTGTAGCCAGAGCCGTGCCTGAGCTCAGCGAGTTGAAACCCTTTAAAACCCCTTATCTTGCCCTGAAACTTGAAAGATGTTCACTAAACTATTGAATTAGAGGAGGATGAGACAGGCAATTACTCTGGGATAAATCCCAGCCACCCTAACTTGTGCTGACTCCCTGAGCTCCCACCTGAGCCGAGTTTAATCTGATTGAACCCAGTGATGGATTTGCACACTCCCACCAGCCAGGGCAAGCAGGATCCTTCCAGAAAGCCCAGCAAAGGGCACTGCCCACAGTCTGCTTCTCCCAGGTCACCCCCATGCCAGCAGGTACAGGATTCAGGGGGTACAACAGTAAAATGGCAATGCTGGGTGAATCCAGGAAGGAAAAACTCTCTGGGGAATGTGGGCAAGACTCTGGGCTCCACCAGAGCTGCTGTATCTTTAATTATTCTCCCCCACATAAAAAGCAGCAAGATAAGTCATCAGTTAAACTGGCAGAGCTTATAAAAAGCAAAAGTACATTAAAATATAAATTATAAGGACAATGAAAATATACCGTGCATGGCACAAGGAATCATTCAGCATCCTTTAAAAAAAATCATCTAAATAAGCATCAGGAACACTGAAGAGTTACAATTCAATGTAATCCATAAAGAGACATTAAGTTGGTTGTGCTTACAGTCTGTGAAGAAAGCAGTTAAGATTCCCAGGCTCTCATCCACCATAAACACTGCTGCCCCATAGACTTATTTTTGCCTGGGAAAAAAATCTATAGTTTCTTTCCTCACCAATAAAGGAAGCATAAAAGAAAATGGTCAAACAGTTAATCTATTAAAGAGGCATCTAAATACTTGAAAGAGATAAATCTGACAAGTATGAGGATTTTTTAAAATGGTTAGAGGGAAATAAGGCTCGGTTTGAGGGGAAAAAAAGTCATTAGGAAGTGTTGATATTTTAAGACATTCGATTTATGCAAGAAAATTAAAAGGAAAAACTGAAGGCTGCCTTAGAGCAACAAAGGAGGAAGCGTGCAGCAGGCTGTCACTGAGACTTTCAAGTCCCTTTTATCCCAGATGCAGCACTCACTGACATGGCCAAGCAGCTGCTGCTGTGGGATGGGGTGGAGGCATCATCCCCCACAAATCTGAGGGGCAAAACCACACAGCCATCAGCTGCAGGACAGCCACCCCATATTCTGCCATTCATTATCTCATTAATAAAGCTGATCTATCAGTGATGCCAGGATATTGTGACTCAGTTCACACATCTCTAAAATTCAGCGTGCAACTCCACACACGTTAGAGACGGAACAAGAACTTGTAGCAGCTCCTTGATGAAGGATATTGTGTCCAGCACACTTGGTTCAGATGTGCTAATAGGGAACAGAGCTCTGTGCAAGCTGCCCATGGTGCCCCGGCTTCAGGCTAAATTCCACTCGCAGTGGCATTTGCAGTATTAAAGCACTAAAAGGGTCCTTACATCTCCTGCTTTCATTTTTGCCTTGCCTTATTTCAGAAGGCACAGAGGAGAATAATCCAGCAGCACAGTGCAGCCTGCATTAGTCAGGGTCGGGGCAATTAGCATCTTTAATAAAAACTGCTCCAGGATAAGGTAAACTTATAAAAAAATAAATTCAAATTATCTAATTTTGATGTGCTGGGGATTCAAAGCAAAGCTTCCTGCTGTCTTCAAAGCATCACTGAATGTCAGTAAGAAGAGAAAAAGTATCATTCTGGCTCTTGCTACAACATTCATTTATTACCATCCATTCACTCATAAATGTCAATGTTGTTTCAACCCTCCCATTCCTCCTCATCCCCTTTGCATCCCCACTCCAAAAATATATATTTATGGCCTTTCCTAATGAACCTGGTGTGATTTTTCTAGTGCTGGAGACTTAACTAAGGCAGAGTCCTGTAACATCCTGCAGTGCCAAGGAAAAACACACACCAGAGTACATGCATACATTATAGAAAACAGGCTATGTGTAATACAGAAGTCTTCATGAGGGTTAGATTTATTCCTATTACAGCATAAAAACAAAGAATTGCATTGTGTTTCTAACAGATAGCACCGCTTACACCTGAGAATGTAAATCCCACCCCTGTGGTATTTGCTGGGGTCCCCAGGACAAGGGAGGAATTGAGACTCTGACTCCATGTTCTTAGAAAGCTGATTTATTATTTTATCATCGATATTACACAAAAGAATGCTATACTAAAACTATACTAAAGAATAGAGAAACTTTACAAGAATGATAATGCAAGCTCATCACTGACTCCTCAGAGTCTGACACAGCTGATGGTGACTGGTCCATCTATGTGACTGAGGGAAAATTAAAGGGCAGGAATTTCTAGAAGGTTGGGTTGATATCCCTTCATCAAGCTGACCTTGGCACATGTGAGGTTTTGAAGGCTTTAAGGTGTTTGATTTAATAACTCACACAATTCCCTAATAGATACTGTAAGCTATAAGGAAATGAAAGCAGAGTAAGGAATAGGGAGTTGATTGCTCCACAGTGGTTGTCAGGAGCTGTGATCTGAGTTTTGTCATGAGCTCTCCAGCAAGGAGCAGCTCAGTGTATCAGATATCCCTGTGTTTATCAGCAGCTGGGGTGAAGCTCGGCACCTCCAGCATAAGGGTTTGGTGAACTGGGAGATGCTGATCAGGAAGGTCCATCCCACCCAGCAGCCTGGAGGGATTCACAGGGACACATCCACTCCCACAAGTGGGATTTCAGTGCAATTCCAGGCAGGGCTGCTCCAGGAAAGGGCAGGACTATTTGTGGATTGGGAAATTTTGGTAAAGAGAGAAGTCAAGGGAGATTAATGGTTCATACTCTCAGTAACAATACCAATAATGAAGCACAAAACCAGTAATAAAGCACTAATGACCTGTGCAATTTTAAGGCTTTCTTGGATTTATGAGACAGGAACAGCAGCTCTTCCCACCACTGCACATGACAGATACTGGTACCTCTAAAACCAATGTTCACATTCACTGACAATATTGGAAAAACACAGTGAAAAAGTCAAGATGCTATGGAAAGCAGAACAATATTTGTTTTAGGGCCAGAAAGTGTCTCATAACAGAGAGTAGGCAAAAGATCACTCTGGCTATTTTATCAAAAAGATTGAAAGGGACTTGATTACAAGTGTATCCTTGGGGAAAAGATACCAGCTCCTAAAGAGCTTCTTAATGTAATAGAGAGCAGCATAACAAGGAGCAACGTCTGCAAGGCTAAAACAGACAAGTTCAAAAAACTTGGCAAGTTTTCTCCTCTGCCCAACCACAATGAGGGGAAAAAAAAAAATGAAGCAAACCACAAAACCTCAGGAACATTATTTCCACCACCACCACCCTTAATAAAAAAAAGTTACACCACTTGAAGCAGTGAAATAATCACTGGGGATGCTGAAGACCAAACTCACATGGTTGAGCTCTTGAATGTGGCATATTGCTGAATTTGTAAAGATACCTGTCTGTGGTATTTTGAGACCCCCATCGAGGGAGGAAATGATGAATCTGACTCCATGTTCTCAGAAGGCTAATTTATTATTTTATGATCTATATTATATTAAAAATGTTATACTAAACTACACTAAAGAATCGAGAAAGGATACAGACAGAAGGCTAAAAGAGAACAATGAAAACTCGTGACTCTCTCCTCGGAGTCTGACACAGCCTGACCACGATTGGTCATTAAGTCAAAACAAAAACTATTCACATATTGGATAAACAATCTCCAACCACATTCCAAAGCAGCGAAACACAGGAGAAACAAATGACAGAATATTATTTTCCTTTTTTTTTTTCTTTTGAGGCTTCTCAGCTTCCCAGGAGAAGAATCCTGGGCAAGGGGATTTTTCCAGAAAATATGACAGTGCCACCTGTCTACTGAAACAGTGCCACAAAAATGACAGCACTGGGGGTGTCACCTTGATTAACAGAAATAATTTCCAGATTAGCTTCTCTTAAGAAGCTAAACAGGATCTTTTAATTCTGTATATGGGTTTATTCTCTTCTCCACCACAGTTTGTAAACACACACTTGCTTGTCTTCCCTTGGCCAGCATGCACCTTTTTCAGAGGCGAAACCAAAAGGAGCTCATGACATTTCTACACCTTCCTGAAGACACTGTATTTGGGTTGCCCCCAGACAAAGGAATGACGACTCTGACTCCGTGTTCTCAGAAGACTCATTTATTACTTTATACTGTATTATATTAAAGAATACTATACGGAACTATACTAAAGAATACAGAAAGGATGCTTACTGAATGCTGAAAAGATAATAATGAAAACTGGTGACTCTTTCCAGTCACAGCTTGGCCAAAGAGTGAAAACAACTCCCAGCAGAATGCAATGGAACAATCACCTGTGGGTGAACAATCTCCAACCACATTCCACATGTGAGCACAACACAGGAGAAGCAAATGAGATAAGAATTGTTTTCCTTTTCTCTGAGGCTTCCCAGCTTCCCAGGAGGAAAATCCTGGGCGAAGGGATTTTCCAGACAATGTCAATGTGACAGACATTTTATACAGCTGATACCAACCCAGCAGGAAGGCTCCCCAGAAATGGCAGGTGATAAAGAGCAATGAGAACATAAAAGCTCACTCCTCAGTGCTCACCTGGCTCAGTGCAGAGCCTGCACAGCTCTGCTTCCCCTCATCCATCTCCCCCCAAGCCAGCTCAGCTTTCTGGGAGCTGAGATCTGCCCTGGAGGCTTCAGCTGAGCCCATGGAGCAGATGTTAACTCACTTAGGTCTGTTACACCTTCCAGGCAGGTCTTGTTTTATTTTCCAGGGTATTTTGAGTCTTTCATAGCATCTTTCATCTGAAAGACTCAAGATAAATTGCAATGAATAAGCACAGAGGTAGCTATTCAAGTACCTTTGTTCTCCAAATTCCTTCCATTCAAACCGGGACTGAGGAAAGAAATTGCAATTCTAGGAACACATTTTGGTAGGATACAAGCTCCTCTCACCAGAACTAAGCCTTGATCAATCATTCCTTCCTCTCTCTCTCTCTGCCTGAGCTGGGATGTTGCACTAACCAAGTTCCAGGCAAGGGCAAGTCATTAATGTCAGTGAGACCCTACAGTTTGTATTGCTGAAGAAAGTTCCCAGAATGCCAGCACTGACCTGCAGAGATTTTATTTATTCCTTAAGACTCTAAAAACAGCATGAAAACACCTGAGCCCGCACCTGTAAGCCCTGCTTTCAACAGAGCTGGAATCACCAGTGAGGAACAATTTGGTTTCCAGCTGCTTTGTGGGGCTCTCCAGATCCACAGATTATTTCAGATGCATCTCTGAAACACAGTTTAACATGTCTGCTATCACAGGCACTGCTACTGCAAGAGGTTACAAGACGTACAAGTTAAAATAACTGGCAAATTAGTGACAAATATGAGAACAGTCCCTGTGGAAGCTCAAACACTTAGACTTCAATAGGGTACACTTCAGTGCACAGGCAAGAAAAAAAGTTGTATTTCTGAATTCTTTTTAGAACCCCATAAAAATCCACTACTTTAAACAGCTACTCACCTCACCGGGGGTACAAAAAGTTCTGCTTGCCATTAGCTATTTAAGCCACCCGAATTAACAGTAATTGGCTTAGAAAAGCCAATTTACATTTCCAATTGCTCTGGGAAGCAAGTGTACACCTTGGTCAGTACTTGAGTGATCCCATTTCCTCTGAAAATTTGCATTTCAGACGCATTCACCACTCCCTGCACCCAGAGTAAGGTGCTGTGAATGAAAGCACTCATTCCAAACCTCCTTGTAGCCAGAGCTGTGCCTGAGCTCAGCGAGTTGAAACCCTTTAAAGCCCCTTATCTTGCCCTGAAACTTGAAAGATGCTCAGTAAACTATTGAATTAGAGGAGGATGAGACAGGCAATTATTCTGGGATAAATCCCAGCCACCCTAACTTGTGCTGACTCCCTGAGCTCCCACCTGAGCCGAGTTTAATCTGATTGAACCCAGTGATGGATTCGCACGCTCCCACCAGCCAGGGCAAGCAGGATCCTTCCAGAAAGCCCAGCAAAGGGCACTGCACACAGTCTGCTTCTCCCAGGTCACCCCCATGCCAGCAGGTACAGGATTCAGGGGGTACAACAGTAAATTGGGAATGCTGGGTGAATCCAGGAAGGAAAAACTCTCTGGGGAATGTGGGCAAGACTCTGGGCTCCACCAGAGCTGCTGTATCTTTAATTATTCTCCCCCACATAAAAAGCAGCAAGATAAGTCATCAGTTAAACTGGCAGAGCTTATAAAAAGCAAAAGTACATTAAAATATAAATTATAAGGACAATGAAAATATACCGTGCATGGTACAAGGAATCATTCTGCATCCTTTAAAAAAATCATCTAAATAAGCATCAGGAACACTGAAGAGTTACAATTCAATGTAATCCATAAAGAGACATTAAGTTGGTTGTGCTTACAGTCTGTGAAGAAAGCAGTTAAGATTCCCAGGCTCTCATCCACCATAAACACTGCTGCCCCATAGACTTATTTTTGCCTGGGAAAAAAATCTATAGTTTCTTTCCTCACCAATAAAGGAAGCATAAAAGAAAATGGTCAAACAGTTAATCTATTAAAGAGGCATCTAAATACTTGAAAGAGATAAATCTGACAAGTATGAGGATTTTTTAAAATGGTTAGAGGGAAATAAGGCTCGGTTTGAGGGGAAAAAAAAGTCATTAGGAAGTGTTGATATTTTAAGACATTCGATTTATGCAAGAAAATTAAAAGGAAAAACTGAAGGCTGCCTTAAAGCAACAAAGGAGGAAGCGTGCAGCAGGCTGTCACTGAGACTTTCAAGTCCCTTTTATCCCAGATGCAGCACTCACTGACATGGCCAAGCAGCTGCTGCTGCTGTGGGATGGGGTGGAGGCATCATCCCCCACAAATCTGAGGGGCAAAACCACGCAGCCATCAGCAGCAGGACAGCCACCCCATATTCTGCCATTCATTATCTCATTAATAAAGCTGATCTATCAGTGATGCCAGGATATTGTGACCCAGTTCACACATCTCTAAAATTCAGTGTGCTACTCCACACATGTTAAAGCCAGAACAAGAACTTGTAGCAGCTCCTTGATGAAGGATATTGTGTCCAGCACACTTGGTTCAGATGTGCTAATAGGGAACAGAGCTCTGTGCAAGCTGCCCATGGTGCCCCGGCTTCAGGCTAAATTCCACTCGCAATGGCATTTGCAGTATTAAAGCACTAAAAGGGTCCTTACATCTCCTGCTTTCATTTTTGCCTTGCCTTATTTCAGAAGGCACAGAGGAGAATAATCCAGCAGCACAGTGCAGCCTGCATTAGTCAGGGTCGGGGCAATTAGCATCTTTAATAAAAACTGCTCCAGGATAAGGTAAACTTATAAAAAAATAAATTCAAATTATCTAATTTTGATGTGCTGGGGATTCAAAGCAAAGCTTCCTGCTGTCTTCAAAGCATCACTGAATGTCAGTAAGAAGAGAAAAGTATCACTCTGGCTCTTGCTACAACATTCATTTATTACCATCCATTCACTCATAAATGTCAATGTTGTTTCAACCCTCCCATTCCTCCTCATCCCCTTTGCATCCCCACTCCAAAAATATATATTTATGGCCTTTCCTAATGACCCTGGTGTGATTTTTCTAGTGCTGGAGACTTAACTAAGGCAGAGTCCTGTAACATCCTGCAGTGCCAAGGAAAAGCACACACCAGTGTGCATGCATACATTATAGAAAACAGGCTATGTGTAACACAGAAGTCTTCATGAGGGTTAGATTTATTCCTATTACAGCATAAAAACAAAGAATTGCATTGTGTTTCTAACAGATAGCACCACTTACACCTGAGAATGTAAATCCCAGGCCTGTCGTATTTGCTGGGGTCCCCAGGACAAGGGAGGAATTGAGACTCTGACTCCATGTTCTTAGAAAGCTGATTTATTATTTGATCATCTATATTATACAAAAGAATGCTATACTAAAACTATACTAAAGAATAGAGAAACTTTACAAGAATGATAATGCAAGCTCATCACTGACTCCTCAGAGTCCAACACAGCTGATGGTGACTGGTCAGTAAGTAAAAACAATTCACATGGAACCAATCAAACATGCACCTGTTGGTAAACAATGTCCAGCCACATTCCAAAGCAGCAAAACAGGGAGCAGCAAATGAGATAATGGTGGTTTTTCTGAGGTTTCTTATCTTCCCAGGAGAAGAAATCCCAGCAAAGGGGTTTTCCAGAAATAATGGCAGCGACACACCTCCATGGAATGAGAATTTCAGAGCTGCTCAGGGTTCCCCCAGCTGGCAGTGCCACAATGCCCAAGCCCAGCATCAGAGGAGTGGGGAATGTGTTCTGAACTACAGGGCTTGGAAAATTTACTGAACCCATTCCACCTATTGGATTGTCCTGAAGAGCTCTGTCAGCTTGATGACACTCATCAGATCAGCCTGATCTGGCAAATTTATACTTTATCCTTTTCTTCTGCTAGCAGAGGAGCATGAGGGGGGATGGAGAGCAAACACAGACACATATTTACTCCTGAGCTCCTCTAATCCTACCCACAGCATCGAGAAAAACCATAGTAAAAGGATTGTCATAGAAATTAGAGCATGTTCCAGCAAAACACCCCCAAATTCTGGTTGTGAACAACAATCCTGCTTTCTAGGAATTGGAAGAAGAAATGAGAATTATGATATATGGTGATAGGGCCAGGATCACACCTTGCTCATCCCTCCTGCTGTTTAGCCAGGTTAATTTTGAAGGAATGGCCTGTTGATCAGCAGTGCTCTTTTGAAACTGTGACAAATGACACTAAGATCATTTTTAATGGCCTAAGAAGTCAAATAATTTATCCATTTGCAAAGGGGAGCAACTGATGGCTTTTAAAGAGTACAAATCTACAGGTTTGGCTCCTGAGCACCAGGAGTATCATAGTACCACAGCCAAGCAGCACCATCCCTCGTGCTGGGCACCAGTGAAATCCTGAATCCTCATCCCTGCTGAAGTCACAAGGGCCCCACTAAAGGATTCCGGTCCTCTCTGTGCCACTTCCTTCCCCAAAATGCTCAGCTCACTACAAGACAGAATGATTCCATTGAAAGCAAGCACGGGGGGAGGATCACAGGAGGCAAATGATGTTTTCCCAGCTCATCTTAAGTTTTCTTCATGCATCAGAAAACTCTGCCAATGAAGTAGTAGCTGTATTTCAGCACCCAAGCTGTTTTTTAGCAGGACAGAATGCCTTCAAAAACACTTTGCATATGCAAAACTCTGCATCAGGCATTTGCAAACAAGCAATATCTTGGTTTTTAGACCAACTGTGTGGCTTTTGTGGATGCACACTGACTACCCTGGACTCTGGATGCCTGTAAACACCAAACCTTGCTCCATTTACAACCAGTGTTTGAGATATGGAGACAGGAAACATCAGTGCTCAAACCTCTGGGAGAAAACCCCCATGTGCACACTCAGTTTGGCTGTAAGGATTTCACACAGAACAGAAAACCCAACCAAGGGAAGTTTTCCCAACAAACATTTCAGATAATTGCATACATGGCAGGAGAAGATAAGAAGGGAGCATGAAAGCTGCCTGCAGTTATCAGGGAGGATGGAGCAGCTTGAAACGCTTCCAGTTATGGAAGTTCTACTGGAAGAACTTTGTCATTTCAATTTTTCTTGTACACTTTATGGTGCTCTACGTTTCTGTGAATTCTTATCTCTTCAGCCCAATGCCACAGGCTACAGGTCTGGCACACAGCCCAGCTCCCACTTCAGTCATCACAGAAGGGAGGGAATGCATCTCTTGTCATGGCAGAGCTGAGCACCGCCACTTCCATCCCCACAAGACTCTGCAGGATCTCCTGGCTCACCAAGCAAATGTCAATCTGAGGGACATCTCCTTCCGGTGCTGCTGCCACTCTTTTTCCTCCATCCTCTCTGCTGTTTCATTTGTCTGAGGAGCAGGATAGTAGCACAGCAAATTGCTGGCTGCCAACCAGAGAAAAACAACCCCACAGCTGACAAAGCCCAGGGTCTGCCTCTTGCTCCTCCAGAATAACCCACTCCTGGCTGGCTGACAGAAGCCAGCAAGAATCCTCCACCACAAACCCACATCTCTCCGTGGGATGCAGGTGGTAACTCACACCAAGCTGGCTGCCCTCCTGTTTGCTGCTGGGTCAGATGGACTCATTTTTAAATAGCACCCTTGGTGGGGCTGGGAGTTCATTTTTAAACAGCATCCTTGGTGGTTGTTACCTTGGGGGAATACCCCTCCTGTTTGCTGCTGGGTCAGATGGACTCATTTTTAAACAGCCCCCTTGCTGGGGCTGTGAGTTCATTTTTAAATAGCACCCTTGGTGGGGCTGTGAGTTCAGAACTCAACAGGATCCACTTGGCACCACTTCCTTTAAGGCAGAATAACCCAGTGTCACACTGATTTATAGGCTAAAAGCTGTAATAGCTTCCTCTGGGGGGTTCAAATCAGTCCCCATTCAGTTTGCTGACTACAGGACTGGCTTGGATGGGTCACACACTCCCCAGCAGCTGTCAGGCTGCTGTTGTCTCTGTCACCAGTTCCCGTGCATGGAATAAGGATAATTCCTCCAATATTTGATAAAACTCTTGAGATCCGAGTGCTATTTTTTTCGTGTAGACTTTTCATAAACTTGGTGTGCACAGGCAAAGTTTTCCATCTCTTTGCAGAGTTTGCTGCTTGCCATATTTAACTCATACTACACACAACTCACCCAGGTCAGCCTTTCAGGGGTGCAATCTGCGAGGAGCTAAAGCACCAACTTGAAATAAAAGTAGTGTGAAACAATATTGAGGAGAAAAAAGCAAGGAGAATTGAACAAAGTAAGTGTCCTTGTAATGCCACAAAATTATAGTCTCACTCTTCAGTCTTTGTTTCCTTTTGTATCCCTGCTCCAGGGGAGAGTGGAGGGAAAGAAAATAATTGAATAAGTGTCCTTCCTAAGATGCTTGCAGCACAACAAAAAGCTGTGCTTTGATGGCTCTGCTCACCCACGTGCAGCTCGGCTCTTTCAGACCCTTCAGTCTGTGCTGGCACTACACAAACGACTCAGGCTCACTCCTGGTGTAAAAGCCCCAGCTCGAGTTACAGATTAATGTGCCCCTTGCTGCTCTGGAGCTCCTGGAAGGCACCACATAAACCCAAGGAGAGGATCCAGGCTCAGGCAGGTGAAGAACTCCCCTTTCAGTCAATGCAAAGCTAATAATTTCCCTAAGAAGCAATGGCACTTGAAATGTTTCTTGACATTTTCATTTTCTAGTTATACACCGACAAAGCCACCTCTTAAGAGCTACACAGAAAATGCATTCAGTACATCAGAGCCCATTTTACGTGTGGCATTTTGGCATTGCAGCAATCATTACACTTAAGGACAGACTGTAAAACAGCTTAATACCCCTTTGTGTTCTCCATCCCCCACACAGCCCACCCAGTGCAGGACACATCCAGTATTTGCTGCCCTAATGGGTCCCTCTGGGATGCTCATGGATTCCTCCACAGCACAAAGTTGTTATTTCATCAGCACAGCCCTCCCCTTGCCACGGCTGGGGTTTTGCTGTGCCAACCAGCTCCCTTTGCTGGGAGCCACCAAACCTCTGCCCTAATTGGAGGCCACTCTTTAATTCAATCCCTGCCCAGCTCTTCCACCATTCCTCAGTCCCTGCCTGGATTTCCTGCCCCTCTCTTCAATCCCTGCCCGGCTTTTCTGCCACTCTCCAATCCCTGCCCCGCTCTTCTGCCCCTCTCTTCAACACCTGCTCCTCTTCAATCCCTGCCCAGCTTTTCTGCCACTTTGTCCCATTCCTGCCCAGCTTTTCTGCCACTTTGTCCCATTTGTTTCCTTGGGAGGGAACATTTCTGCCCTGTCCTCTGTGAGCAGCATTCCCTCAGTGGCCTGACACAAAGTCTATCACATGATGCATTGGCCTCCAGCTCTGCTCTCCTCTCTTTATATGCTTTAATAATTCTACATTAGGGAAAAGTGACAATATAATCCTTGGTCCAATTTTACCATGGCCATATTTGAAATTCAGTAAAGGTTTTTAAAGTGCTTGTCCAGCATTTTAAAAACCAAAACACAACACTTGCTCCTAATAGCAGCTGTACAATCTAATTTGTGGCTGATTGACACAGACTAAATGAATTAAAATCAGAATATGAAGTGAGTTAGTCAGGCATGGGCATGTCAGGAAGTTTTGTGGAGCTTTTGCTTTATGATTTATTTAAAATTTTGACTATCAGCTTGCACAATTCTTGCAAAAGGGAGACATTTCAGAAAACTGGTAGTACCTCCACGCAAAACATTGAGATTCTTGAATTATAACACATTCCTGACCTTTCCTTAACCAATTAAGCACCCCATTATGGGCACCTCTGCAGCACAAGCAGCCAGACCTGCTGAGAGCCTGGCTTCCAGGCCCCACAGTTTTATAGTTCTTTAAACACAGCCACAGCACCTGCACATGAAATCCCACCTGCAGCCACAGGCCCAGCAACACCACATCCCTCAAGGCTCCAAACAAGCAGCAAGAGCAGCTAGAGCTTTTCTCCCAGTTCCCAGCATGTTCCACCTCATTCCCAGGACAAAAACCTTTACACAACGTATATTCGGCCAACTTCAGAGATAATTCAAAAGCAGCAGAGTTTTGAATGGCAAAACTCAAGGTAGGCTGTTCCTTGGGTGGATTATTCACCATCACTCCTTAATAGAGGCACAGAATTTGTCATTCCTGATGTGTTAACCCAGGTAAGTCATCAAGGTCTATTCTATGATTAATGCCATTTCTATACTGGTCCCATTTGGCACTTTTGGGTCAGTTTTCCATGAGGACATTGGAAAAGGACCTATTCTTTGGTGGACATTCTCCCCTCAAAGCAAGTGTGCACCACAAACAGTCAGCAGCCCTTGGTGCTAATTAGATCCCTTAAGCAAGGGTCATAAGCCTTTAAACCCACCCACCACCTCCAATTTAAACCCTGTTGTACATTGTACACTAAAATATGGATCAGCAAGAAAAAATTATCCATTGAATAAATTTTAGGAGGAAAAACAAAACTAAAGAGCTACAAGAAAAAGAAGGTAGTATAGACAGAGCTGAGAAATAACTGGTCACAGAAGTGCAAGGCTTAAATTGTCTCATTAATGCTCTATGAAAAATAAATAAGGACAATCAGGACCCCCTTGGTGGCCTGAAGATGTGCACTTCAGAGTGCAGGGAGCACCAGCATCTTAGCAGCAGCAGCTGCTGTAATCTGTGTTACACATCAAAACATGAACGCTGCTCCTGGGCTGCACTTCTCATCAACCTGCAATTTGGAGAGGTGGCCCAGATTTAATACAGGCCTGGGAGATTACTGAGCACATCCTGGCTCATCTGTAATAAAGGAAGCTGCTATGCCTTGCTTCTCCCTATAGTGATTATAAAACAGCACATAATCTCAGTGTTGGGGGGCAGGGATCTGCTCAGTTCTCAATTAGGGGATTTTTTTCAGATTTCTGTAGGGGGAATGTGGTAACAACAGCAGGTTTGTATCATTCTTTCCTATTTAGGAGTGCTCAAGGGATGGCTTGAAGAAAAAAAAAAACAACAAACCACCAAAGTGTTTAAATTAAAAAAAAAAACTTCACCCAAGGCAAAACATCCCATTTTGAGGTTCAGAATTCGTCCTACAGCTGAAATGATCAGCATGAACCATTCATCCTGCAATACAAAAAGAAGGAAGTTGTGCCAAGTGCACATTTTCCTGAAAAACAGATTCAGACAACACTGTGTCTCCTCCTGCTCCTCCACACACCCAACCAGTGCTCCTTCACATAGAGAGCCCAGGCTTGCATGTGGAGGACAACAGCTCTGGGTACAAACACTTATACAAGTGTTTTATAGTTCAGATAAGGACGCTCCATCCAACTGTCATGCAATAAGGAATGGCACAAAAAGGCCACTCTTGGAGCAGGCTGGCGTGGGCAGCATTTAAAACTGACCCTGGTATCAATAAGCACCATGGCATTCACTGCCAGAGCACAGGGGAGACACAGCACCCATGGGGAAATGCCACCTTAGAAACCTCCTCTCCAACTTCAGCTGGCAAAACCCTCCCCTGAATACACAGAGCTTGCCCAAAAACTCAAGACAAGCCAGCTGCCCTCAGCAGCCAGAGCAGAACAGAATGACCAGGTTGGGAGAGACCTTCAAGATCTGTCAGGATCTTTAGCTGGTCAGAGTAAACCCAAGAAAAGTTGGAAAGTCTCTTTTCCCAGTCTGGTGCTTGAAGAGGGAATCAGGGCTCTTCAGTTCTCACTCTCAAGGTTGTTTATTGTATCTTACCTATAAAAAAATTTTCTCCTGCCCTGCCGAGGTCCGTCCAGCAGGACAGTTCCAGGCACTCTGCCTGCCCCTGGGGTGGTGTTATGTCTTCATACTAAAACTACCTGCACAATGTTTGCAATTACTTTCCAATACCTATCACCTGTGTTAGACAGTGAGCTTCTACTCTAAACCAATCTGTAAGTGCCACCATCCCAGCAGAAGATGGAGGCCAAGAAGAAGAAGGAGAAAGGCTGGACACACCCAGTTCCCTCCATCTTGCCTCCTGAACCCCCATACCAAAAACCCCAAAATATGCTTTTCCACCCTGTGCTAACTTCACTATTATTCTACCTAAACTATTGTGGCTTGCTGATCTTCATATAAGGTTGGTAATTTGCTCCATGGGTCATAATCAAACCCACAGGTGTTTTGGGCTCTGTGGCAGGGTCTCTGAGCCCCCTGGCAGGGGTCCTGGCTGCTCAGGACAGCCAGAGGGATGTTCTGGGTCCTGACAAAGATCATCGAGTCCAACCCACCCCCAACCCTGGCCCCCAGTGCCACATCCAGGCTTTGTTAAACACACCCAGGGATGGAGACTCCACCACCTCCCTGGGCAGCCATTCCAGAACTTTATCACTCTTTCTGTAAAAGCTTTTCCCCAATCTCCAGCCTGTATTCCCTTGGTGCAGCTCGAGGCTGTGTGCTCTGGTTGTGTCAGTGCTGCTGCAGAAAGAGCCCAGCCCCAGCTGGGCACAGGCCCCTTTCAGGAGCTGTGAGAGTGATGGGGGCAGCCCTGAGTCTCCTTTTCTCCAGGCTGAGCACCCCCAGCTCCCTCAGGGCTTCCTCACAGGGTTTGTGCTCCCAGCCCCTCAGAGGTGCTGGTGCCAGGCAGGTCACACCAGCTCACACCAACTCATTTATTTCCTGTCTCCCATCCCCACTTGGGTTTCCTTCCTCCCTCTTCCACCTCATTTCACAACACAACATTGCAGCACCCTGCTCCCAACCCCAGTCCCCTGCTCTGAGGCCAGCTCCACGTTCTCCCACTGTCAGCACCAGGGCATATGTGCTCCTCAGCTTCCTCAAGTGTGCTATTCTGAGCCCTGCTAAGAAAAATCTATGGCTTTACACCCTGTCTGAGCCTCAGCAGCAATCACTAACACTCCACATTTTCAAATTTAATCTCATTTCTGATTAAACTCTCCTCTCTGCCATTTGTAATCTCGCTTGGCGGTGTGCTTTGTGCAGCTCAGTATAAATATGTGCTTTAGAATTAAACTGGTTCAGCAATTTTGACAATGATTTCTTGGAAATTAAGCTGGGACAATTTGTTTGGTTGAAGTGGAATCATTTGAAACATATGACAGAAAGGCTATAAAGTACTTTGTAGTGTAGCACACTCATAAATATCAGCAATTCACATCTCATTTATGCCTGCTTGGAGGGGGTGTTAGGCAGAGCATTGTGACAGTGTGGTACCCTCTGACCAAATGCAGAAACAACATTTCTGCTTAAACTATAAACTGCAAAGCTAAAGACCACACAGTGGTGACAAATATCCCAAGGAATAACCTGATTAATAATACCAGTTTAAAACAGAGAAGGGCTCTAAAGGCAGTGTGAGTATCAAGAGCAATGACCCCAAGCTCAAGTTATCCCATTGCTCAACACGAGACCATTGGACAGCTACACTGGACCAGCTGAAAAATAACAACTTTTTTTACAGCAGTCTGAAAACTCCATGAACTTTCCTCCAGCCCCCCCAAATCCATGGCAGCAGCAGGAGGAGACACCAACAGCCCCAGAGCTCCTCCTGCCCCCAAAGCCCAGCTCGGATGGGAAGCTCTGACACACACCAGGGCTCTGGGGAGCTCCGAGGCAGAGCTCTGCCTCATCCCCCACCAGGGACTGCCATGCCAGAGTCCTCAAGAGACTCCTCAGCCTGGGAACATAAAGATTTCATCACTCCTGTGGGAAATATTACACACATGATTAAATTTAAGGAAAACTCTTGCCAAATAACATCTTCCCAAGTCCTCCATGCCTCTCTTTGTGTGATATTTGTGGTAACTACTTCCTCAATTTCATGACTGCTTAGTTTTATAGCAGCTTCTTCAGTCACTCCACCTAATTTTAATTCTTAAGCAGTTTAGCAAATGCTATTTTTGCTCCAAAATCCTTTCCTCCAACTCTTCTTCCTCACACACTTTTCAACTCCCATTCTGTCTTTTCCCTTAAATTCTTCTGTTCCTTAGCCCTTAACAATCTCCTTGTTCTGTTTCTTCTTCACAGCCCACTTTATTCCTACACGTTCTCAGTCACCCCCAGACATTTCTCTGGTGGCCTGACCCTGCCACATCCTGACTCATCTCAGCATAAACAAACAATTCAACATTCACTCAGATACACCCTGCAAAGTTCACAGCACCCCGACAGACATCACTCCTCTGCAGTACTGCAGAGCTCATCACCAAATATTTAATACCCACTTCCAATAACCATCACTCAGCTGAGATTAATTCCCAATTAACACAGGAAGGGCAGAGCAATTATCTCAGGGCCTAAGGAATGGATGGGTGCATGGACACAGGTTGTGTGCCATGGAAGGTGGAAAAGGAGGAGAAGGATGATGGGCCAGAGGAGGTGCCCTCACTCTTCAGCAAGCTGCCAACAGCTTCACCTGGAGGGTTAAATGTCCAAAGTAATCTCAGCAAACACTCCCACTGCCTTTTCTGAGTGCTGACATATGTGTGGCTCCCTGCTCTCCAAATGAATCAGCAGCACTCGTGGGGAAAGGAGGGAAAAAATATATAGGGCAAGAGCTGAGCATTCAGTGCAGCAGATGGAGGCAACAGTGATCCATCCCCCGAAGCAGCTAGCAGAAAGCCAACATATTCCCTGGGTGCTGATCCCAAAGGCCCTCCTCCTCCTCCTCCTCCTCCCCAGCATCCTGGCAGCTTCCCCAGCTGAGCACACAGGGCAATATACAATATTCTCCCCTGGCCCCCACAGGCATCCCCTCCCACCCATCTGCAGCTCTGATGCCAAGGTGGTCAGCTCAGAAAAACCAGGCACGCACAGGAACCCTGAGCGCTGTTTCCCAGGACTTCAAACTGGAGGAAACCCTCAGATCTGCTGTAAATAGCTCCTTTAAAATGTTTCCAAAGTGCCACTGGACTGTTGCACAGACTTTTAAACCCACCAAACCATTATTGCCATTAGACCAGGGATCTTCTCCCCGGTCATTTGAGGCTGAGCTCCCATTCCTAAAGAGCCTCAGAAAACTAAAGAAAAGGTGCATCCCTAATGATTATTGAAACACTCAGATTTTTACTCTCCACTTATCTCTGCTCTGGTGGTCTAGTGATCTAGATATTTAATAATCTCTTCTAGCACAGCCAAATTGCAATTTTTTCCCCATAATTAATCCAAGGTGCTGCTGGACTAAGTAAAACAAAGGAACTAATTTAATCCTAGCTGAAATTCCTCCAAAATTAGTGATAGCATACTTAGAACATTATTGAACTATTATTATCACCTTTTTCCCACTTTTATTTTTTGTTTCAGAGCTACTGAAGGGCTTCTTCATTAGCTTTTAATGAGAGATATATACAGTAAACAAATCTTGGCCTTTTGCTGTGGTAACCATTTCCTTGGACAGTGGGACAAAGTAAATTTAATTGAAATTAAATTGAAATTAAATTCAATGGAAACCCATTCTGGGCTACCTGAGCTGGTAGAAAGCCCAGTTATAATCCCCACACACCTTCACACAGTTCAGCCAGCCATCTTCCATAACCACACCTCCAAAGCCCCCCTGTTCAACCTCATACTCTGCAGGCACAAGGAGATATTTTCCCAACTCTGAGAAGCAGCAGGAGAGACCATGGCAGGGCCAATGTGCTAAGGAACGTGTAGGAGGCAGCAATAACAAACTGACACCAAGAAATAAGGCTGGAGCTGGAACAAATGGAGCTCTGAGGAGAAGTTTGGGGGGTTTCTCTCTGATCTAACGTGCCACCCCACCCAGCACCAGACCTAGATATGCCTCCCATCCCTCTGGCATGACCAAGCCACCCTGTGCAAAAGGGGATTGAATCTGGGTTAGCAGAGCTCTGCTGAAAAGTGCTTTTATTCTTTTGCAAGCCCTCATTTCCAGCTGGCAGAAATTATCCAGGATGAAGCAAGTTTCTGTATTGTTATTATCCAACAGTCTTTTCTCACCAGACATCCTGAATTTTCAAGTGGGGCAAAACATTTACTGGGACCTGAGTGAATGCACTAAATTATGGCTTACCTAACAGCACCACCTCCTTCTAGCTTTCCAGCATCAGGCCAGATTTCTGTAATTTAGCAACAACACCTCATCTGAGGCTGGAAAAGCTGAGCAGAGGCAGCAAATAAAGAGCAGCAAGGCTGCAAACATAACCAAGCTGGGACTCAATCAGAAAGAAGGCTGGGTAGACCTTTTGTTCTCCAAAACTCAGAGGTGCACGCAGCAGACTTAAACAGGCTACATTTTAATTTGCTTTTCTACATCCAATCTAGCAGCAGTGGGAATTGCCTTAACTCAGGCACTCATTAGGCCGTGTCTGCTTCAGTCACACAAAACACATCACCCCTTTAGGAAATGGTCTGGCTGGCTTGTTCACTTGTTGTTATTGTAAAACAGATCAAAATAATCTCAGCATCTCTCCAAGTCCCAAATCTACAGAGCACAATGAACAGAGCTGGGCTCTAAGAAGTGTGAATAGTTTAGGGTCATCCAAACTTTGTCTTGTTGCCCTTCCCCTGCGCAGTGGGGTCTGAGGCCATTTCCTTGTTGGGTTTCACTTGGTTTTTCACTGTTTGCTCCTACACTGAAACACCAGCATCCGCTCAGGGTTGGGAACATGCTTAAGAACACATCCCAAATCCTTATTTTGGTGCTCACATCCTCAACTTAGATGCAGTGTGGCACTGCCATGAGGACCAGCAGTGCTGCAGATCACACAGCAGCCACAGCTCCATTTCCAGCCTGACACCAAACCCTGGGTGCAGCTGCATGCTGTGGTGTTGTGAGCTCCCCAGGACAAGGTGAGAGATGAGAACTTGACCATGTTCTCAGAAGGCTGATTTATTATTCTATTATATTATATTAAAAGAAATGCTATACTAAAACTATACTAAAGAAAAAAGGAGACACCAGAAGGCTAGAAAATAATGTTAATGAAAGTTCATGACTGACTCCTCAGAGTCCGACACAGCTGGCTGTGATTGGCCATTAATTAAAAACAGTTCACATGTTTGGATAAACAATCTCCAGATCCACATTCCAGAGGATGAAAACATGGAGAAGCTGAAGCTTCCCATCTTCCCAAGAGAAGAAATCCTGGCAAAGGGATTTTTCAGAAAATATGGCAGTGACACCATCCCACCTCAAGGACTGGAGCCTCAACACTTCCAGTTCCTCCATGTGACTCAAACCCCTCTCCCATTGTGTTCAATCAGAGGAGAATCAAGGATGTTCTGACAGCAAAGTGAGTTAAGTACCTCCGTTCCCCCATCCGACAAAATTCCCTCTCTGTCTGAGTGCAGAACTCCTGTTTACCCATTGATTTTTAAATAACATTTCCCAGCCTGGATGCACAGAACGGCTCCCAGTAAATCTCCCTGCTGATGCCTTCCTGAGGCAGCCAACAGCCTCAACCAGCAGCACCACCAGGGGCTGTGACCTTCCCCATCCATCTTAATTAGGTATTAACTTCAAAAGGCTTTTTGCTACGCAGCTCCTGCCAGCATCAAACAAAAAAAGACAAACACCAGCCTTGAGTTGTCAAAAATGTAATTACAGGGTCTCTTGGAGAGGTGGCTCTGCCTGCTTCTCTGGTTTTCTCTCCAGAAATTTATAGCAGGGACACAGCACTTTAGCAGTACTTAGAAGAGCTCTACAATGAGGAAATACACCAAGAGATACTTGCACAAAGTACAGCTTTATCTATCTCAACAGCCCTACCAGAAGCACTCACATGGCTTATTTAGTGCTCTCCCACCTGGATTTTCTGATGTTTTCTACCTGCCCCATGTTTTCATCACAGGAATGGACAGACCTGCAGCCCAGTCTGTTGGCACCCATCAATCCATTTAATTCCACAGCCTGGGGTGGAGCAAAGGACCCAGGAGAAAATGGGTTATCAGATGGAGTCACGAGGCACCCAGAGCACATGGCTGCATTTGCTGCAGGATTTTCTCATGCAGTCCCTGCACCTCACACACCAGACATGCAAAGTGGCAGCAGATGCCAAAATGTAGTGAGGAGTTCCTGCCAAACCTGTAGCTCCCAAGGTACCTTAATCCACATATGAAGTAATTCATTTACCTTGCATTCCGCCTAAGGGAAGCTGTGTTAATAAATAATTTTTAAAAATAATTACGTTGAAAAAAAAATCCTAAGCATGCTCTGCAAATATGGTTTAGCTCACCCACAAACTGCTGTGACAATATTAAAGTCCCACTCCTGCAGACTTAAAAAAAACCCAATAAAACAAACCACAGAATGATAACCCTGAAGAATCAGGGCTGGGAAGTTGCCTCCTAATACACCACACCTGATCCAGGAGCAGATCAAAGTGCAGCCATAGGGAGCAGGAGCAGAACCAACCACCCAGGAAAAATCTCAGCATTTATGGCTGTTCAGAGGCAGCATTTTGATAAGGGGATGTTTGGAGATGGGAATAACCATTGAACATTGTTATTCCTGGGCTCCTTTTTGCCTTGATGGGGCATAAGAGGTGAACACACAACTCTTTTTCCAGCCCATCCAGCCCAACAGCTCACCAGGGGTTTCTCCCCAGCACTGATATTTTTCTGATGTATATTTCTGTCTGATGTAATAACTCCTGCTTCTCTTTCCACGAGCTCCTTGGATCTGAGCACTGACTGAAGCACCAAGGACAGTGTTAGCAGTTATCCTGTTGTGAGGACAAAGCTAAACAGCACATTTAGCAAGAATTCCCTATATTGGATTGCATCTGCATCCCTCCACCTTTTACCCAGAAAAACTCCAGCATTCCTATAGCAGTGCTGAATAAAACAATTGTTTTCTGACAGAGTTGAGGCAGCACCATGTGCTGAACACTGACATTCATGCTTACAACTGAGAAATTGCTCTGCTCCACAGAGAAGCATTCAGGACTAAAACTTCCAAATTAAACATAGCCTTGCTTTAAATCTATTCATTTTTTCTATGCTAATACATTGACCAAACTTGTTTATATTACATGAAACAGAGATTACAATGTGAGTCACAAGAAACCCTCATTTTTCTTTCACCTGAGGACTTCAGGAAGCAAGCTGATGTCACATGAACAGCAATAAAGGCATCAGAACCAGGCAATTCATCATTGCAGCAAAGTTTTAAATAATAAGCTTCCCCCATGCCTGTTTTCTCCTCTTTTAATTTCAAAAAAAATTCTTGCTACTTTGAGTTATTTTGAAGTTGTGTCTGTTTATTCTTCTGCCAAGTTGTTGAAATACTTTTAGCAGACAACAAAAAGAAACAAATTATTTCACAGAACACAGAATAAGAGCATTTAATGTTATAGTAAGAGCCAAATCAACTGGTCCTGTAATAAATCTTTAATCCCCTGAGATGTTCTCTTACACTGAAGCAAGGAAGGAGCAGAGCTGGAGTCACTGAGCTGACAGTGCAGCAGCAGAACCACTCCTGTCTGACACAATGACTGAAATTCCTGGCTCCAAATGGGCAAGCACAAAATAAACGGGATTGGAGTGGCAGGAACATCACCTGCACCATCAGGTGCCACAAAGGTAAGAGCACTCCCTGCCCAAGGCTCCTGTGGAGAAGCATCAGGGGGTCACAGGCACTCCAAAGCCCTGAGGAGGGAAGGGCAGGGCCCAAGGGCTGTGTGAATATACACTAAATGTGTATTCACTCTGTGTTCTGCCCTGAGGAATGGCCCCCAGCATAGAGGGCACAGCTGCCATCAACAAAGTTATTTAAACCTTCCCTCTACCCCTCTGAGGCAAAAGAGTCCTCCAGTGTGAGCTCTTGCTCCTCTCAGTGCTTTGACAGCCAGATAAAAATATTTTCCATTATTCCCCATCTCTCCCTTGTCCTGCAGTGCCCTTCAGGAGCCAAGAGCTGCTTCACCCCTTGTAGGAGCATCGGGGGTAGGACGGTCAGGACAGACGGACACAGAGATCTCTGCAGCCAGAGCTGGAACTTGGGGTTCATTGCAAAGGGCCTGGGGGCAGGGCCCTGCTGGGAGCTGCCAGACACAGCTCAGAGCAGAAAAGAGAAGGAAAGAGAGGGGGAAAGAGAGAGAAGGCAAGAGCGTGGTAAAGAGGATGAGTGAGAGCAAAAGAGTGAAAGAGAGAGGAAGAGCAAAAGAGAGGATAAGAGCACAAGGTTCCCATTACAATACCATAAATCTTCTGTGCTGAATATTCTGATTCTCACTAACCAGTCTAATACAATATACAAATCCTACAGCATTTCCATACAGCCTATAAGAATCATTACATTACCACACTGTGTTACATTTTAAACCCTAAAAACTCCTCTGTGGGCCCCTTCTGCCAAGCTGGCAGGGTCTGCTCTGACCCTTGGGCCTGTCTGCAAGCAGAGGGTGTTGTTCCATCAAAAGGGGATCACCTTCAGCTGGCCATGCCATTGTTTTCCAGTTGTTCAGTAACTGGGGATCTCAAAGCTTGCTTTCATTTCAATCTCACTTATAGTTTCCATAGTCTCAAAATCTTTTGCTAAGCAATCATCTTTATAAGGCTTTCCTGTTTCATCTTCCCCAACAACCCCTCACCTGGTGCTCTCTGCAGACAAACCCCAAGTTCCTGGCCATGTATCCCCTGGAGCTGCCAGCCCTTCCTCTCTCCCTGTGTGTCACTGCCCAGCTTCTCTTACAGGCTGCAGACCGCAGAGGTTGGCTCCAAAAAGGCTCTTGGCGTGTCAGGAAAAGTTTTATGGTTTTATGTCCCTGTCCCTGGGTAAGAAAATTTTGCCACACCTGAGTTTAAAATGCTTGTAGCCCTCAGAGGTGCCCAGAGACAGAATCACAGAACCATGGGATGGTTTGGGTTGGAAGGGACCTTGAAGCCCATCCCATCGCACCTCCTGTTATGGGCAGGGGCACCTTCCACCATCCCAGGGTGCTCCAGCCTGGCCCTGGGCACTGCCAGGGATCCAGGGGCAGCCCCAGCTGCTCTGGGCACCCTGTGCCAGGGCCTGCCCACCCTCACAGGGAGCAATTCCCCTTCTGTATAACCAAACAAAATTTCCCCCTTTGTCAGGCTGAACAGGGTTTCAGTTTCAGTTTGACTTCTTAAGGTTTTGTGGAATTCTTTCAAGTTGCCAAATTCAATTTAATAAACTGAAAGGCATTAATACCATTCATCTGGCTGGTCAGCAATTCTTATCAAAATTCTGATCTCCAGTGATGACTGTAATCAGCTTCACAGCTAAAATAAAAGTAAAGGGGTCTGTTGGGGATGAGTTGTGTCTTTTTTTAGGAGTCAGGTTTCTTTGGTTTTTTGGGTGGTTTTTTTTTTGAGGGGGAGGGAATTTTTGATGTTGGTTTGAGGAGTTTTTGGTAGGAGAGAAAAATAAATTCAAAGCCATTAATATCTGGGACACCGAGTTAAATTTGCCTGAAAAACATCAGTCTCACCTGTTAGGGGCGGGATGAACAAAGGGTCAGGTCACCTTATTTGTTGCACAGGAAGATTTTTGTTTGTTTTAAAGCCCTTCAGAAACACAACTACTATTTACTGAGGTCTTGCAGCCAAAGTGCCACAGGGCTTTTAGTGCCAGCCCGAGCAGGATGTGCACAGAAAAAAGCCCAGTGTGATCTAATCACTAAGAGCCTGGAAAAGATGGCTTTCAGTCTGTACCAAACACTACTTGATTTTATTTGACCATTTTCCGCAAGCCAAATCAATATCTCAGAGCAGAGAAATCAATCCACGCACAAAACTTTTTCAGTCATTGTGCTGAAGGAAGGGAACGCACAGGAAAAAGCTTTCTCCATATCAGAGCAAGTGCTGAGCACACAGCAAGGGCAAAGCCATGTGTGGAGGGTCAGTGCCCTTCCCAAACAGAACAAAACTTCTCAGTACAACCCTCTTTCAAGGGATGGGGTGACAGAAAAACCTCAATGCCACCTCCTCCAAGTTATTTGTGGGAACTCTGTACCACATTAAAAATATTGAGACATGCTAGGGTGGTTGTGTTCTTCGGTCAGGCACCTCCTCCTCTCCAACTTCCTCTCATTTATTTAATTTCACAGGCCATTTGATTCTTCCATTTTCATTTTCGTGTTTGTTTTCTTTTAATTAAAAAAAAAAAAAGCTTTGTTTTTTCATGCATTTTAGGCTTTTTAAGAAATGAAGTTGTTGAAGCTGTTCTTTGTTATCTGCACAACTTCTGATAGGAAAAATAAAAAGCTTTCCAGATGAGTATTACTGGCATATAAATTAAAACAAAGGAAAAAAGTGTTTATTGTGAGAGCTAGGAGACAGCCTGTTCTTCTGTGGGGGCTGACCTTGATGGATATGCAGCAAGCTGACTGTTTGCCAATAAATTTCACTTTCTGGGAGAAAAGGGAAGCTACATCACCTGAGATCTTGCTTGGCATCATTTTGATGCTGACAAAGAAGTGCCCAAACAGTTCCAGGGACCTTAAAAATTTCAGATTTTGGGCAAATCCTCTTTGCTCAACATGAGGCACCACCCAGCAGGCAGTGGGTGCTGAACATGCTGAAAATGGAGCAGAAATCTGCAATAACAGCACAGCTGTTCCTGACAGGCCTGTAGGACACTCAGGGTAACATCCACTACCCATCATTTTCATACCAAACACATCCTTCCCCATCTCAAACATCTCACAGCTGGCTCCAGGAGGAAAAGAGGCAGCAAAAACATATTTTAAAACACCTTCTCCAACCCTGACAAGGCATTCAGGTTTATTTCCTTCAGTCTGGAAAGCCTGACAATCCTCACCACAAAAATGTGTCCTTCAACAAATTTTCCTCATCTCAGAAAAGTCCAGGCTTCCCCTAGGAAAAGCCACCTTATTTATAGCATTTACCCTTCATTACCCCCGTCCTGCTGTTCACTTGGGAGGCGTTCAGCTGACCATCAGATCCTTCCTGCAGCCACACGGACTCTGATGCACAGCACAAACAGCAAGTCATGTCTGCACAGAGCACAGGAACCTCCTCAAATGAAGAATTCATCCATAGTTTTACCATCCCTGATAGGTTCTCTGAGAGCTCATAAGATCTGGCTTGAGAAGAAACCTATCACATCACCCAGCTACCCCAAATGGCATAAAGCTAGCAGGATGGCTTCTGAGGTAGTGTTGGAAACAGAAAAAGGTTTAATAAAAGGCAAAATAACAAAGCTCTTGCAGAGAAAAACCAAGCTGGGGGCAAGAGGTTCTTGCTCCTGCTAAAACACCCCACAAAAGCCATTATTTCCTTCGTTCTCTTCTTTTTGTAGTGAATTCCCTAGGTGAGAACTCTTGGTCTCTGTCCAATGGGCAGCCCCGGGTGTGAGGTGAAGTCCCAAAGGTCCTATGAGGTGTCTTTTGCACTAAATTGAGGGGAGAAACTTCTGGGCTTTTTACCTTTTTAAGCAAACAAAATAATTTAGCCCCTCCATCAACAGGGGGCACATTCCTGCACATCCCTACATGCCAAGTCACATCAAGCATCCATCAGCAAATTATCTATCAATCATTCATTCAGCAAACTCTCCTGCTAAGACACACCCTCCTCAATTTCAGACATCCTTAACTCCCAGCATTCTCTGCAGATATGGAATACTTCTCCTTTCTAGGATTTACCTTGAAACCCTCCTGTGGATCTGTATCTTAGCCATGAAGTGGTTGCTAAATACAGAAAACTTTATAAAGAAAGTGCCTGGCTGGAAGTCAAGGGTTCCTAAAGCCCCTGGCATTTGGCTGCAACCTGTTTGTAAAGCTTTCCCCAACAGTAGCTTCAGTTTCTTGTTACCAGACTTTGTCTTTGGCCCAGGACCATCAGACTCAGCAATTTGTTTCTTTTGTCATTGCTAAATCCTCTCCACGGGGACCAGCTGTGGTTCATCCTCTGCTGGCACACACAGCCCTGCACTCACCAGGGTGTTTAGCAAAGTGCATTACCTCATCTCAACAAGGGAAGCCCCCATCTCAACCCTTTATAAACTCCCCCTTCACAGGAGTCCACCTGCTTCCAAGGCAAACTGCTTTGTTTTCTTTTCACTTCCAGCTTATTTGCATTAATTTGAAAATGCAAAGTTTTAGCTTTTACAAGTGTCCAATTTGGAGGTATTTATAGCACCGGGCCTCTTACAGCTTCACAGGTTGGTGGGAAATGATCACTAAAATCTTATGACACTGCAAACTCCCCTTAGGAACTCAAGCACCTTTTAAGGGGCACTTTGAGCTTATTAAATTCTGTCTATTCATAAGCCTTGCTCAAGACTCTTTTGCTTCTGCTGCTTTGAATTTCCTCATTTCTTGTGGCACAAAGTTGCTTTCTGCCAGAAATCACCTCTGAATTTTCATTATTAATGCCACAGATGGGTCTACCCTGCAGCTCCCCCCATAATTAGATTTGTGCTGCTGCTCTTTAAATAAGTTTCCCTGCACACAGAGCCTCAGTCTCCCCTTGCCTGCTCACCTGAAAGCAAACTTGAAACATCCCCCAGCGCAGCCTGTCAGGCAGGCACTGCTCTCAAGATCCTTCACAGGTCTGCACTTTCATCTCCTGATGTCTGGGGTTGCTGCACTTCTGAAGAGGGAACAGCTTTTATAGCCAGGCATACAGAGGAAAAGCTCATTTCTGTTTGTCATTATTTCCTTCTCCAGCAACCTGAGACTAAAGCAGCAGGTGATTGCCCACTCCTGGTCACCAACACACACTGAGATCAGGATTTTCCCATGGCTGGGTTTTCCTCATTACCAGCAGCTTCATTGGCTATTGATCATACCACTAATGGAAAAAATATCACAATCCCCTCTCCTCTCCTCTGTCACCATCATATTTTCTGAAAAATCCCTTTGCCCAAGATTGCTCTCCTGGGAAGCTGAGAAGCCTCAGAGAAAAAGGAAAACAATATTATTATCTCATTTGCTTCTCTTGTGTTTTGCTGCTTTGGAATGTGGTTGGAGATTGCTTATACAAACAACATGCGAATTGTTTTTGTTTATCGGCCAATCAGGGCCAAGCTGTGTTGGACTCTGGAAGGAGTCATGAGTCTTTCATTAAGTATCTTGTTAAGCCTTCTGTCTGTATCCTTTCTGTATTCTTTAGTATAGTTAATACAAAATAATAAATATATTATAATATAATACAAAATAATAGATATAATACAAAATATCATATTATAATACAAAATGTAGTATAAAATAAACTAGCCTTCTAAGAACATGGAGCCAGATTCATCATTCCTCCCCTCAATGGGGGTCTCAGAAAACACCACACTCCTCCCTACCCTTCCCAGACCACGTGGCATCCTTGCCACCCTGCCTATTCATCAGATCCCATCCATGCAGCCCTTCAACTCCCAGCCAAGGCACGGACTGGGGCTCAGAGCCCTGCTTGGAGGTGGCTGCTCTATTCCATGTATCAATCTGGCAGCGCTGGAGTGAGCACACACACAGGCAGGGGCAGCCTGGCTCGTTAGCAGAGCACAGGCAGTTGCTGGGAGCATCTCCAAGATGAAAGGAACCATTTCAAGCATCCCATTCCCCTCAAAAATAAACAACAAAAAAAGGCAGCGGTACAGCTTGTCAGATGAAGTTGATTACAAATCAAGCACATTCACAGACCCAGGTCACAACATTTGGGTTCATTAGTAAGAAAACATTAAACAAGCAGTGGCATTTGCTTTTTATGGCAGCAGAGTTGAAAAACAGCTCCCGAGGTTTTTTGCATTGGTACAGATCCCTGATAAAAGGGGTCTATTCATGTTCTGTCTGCTTTCAAATGATACCAAAAAATATTTTGCCTTTTCTAAATCAGATTTCAAAACCTGATTATCTTGGTTTTAGCCACAGTATCAAAGCCAAGTAAATGTTTAAATAATGAACAAGAATTTACTTGGATAGCCAGCACATTATTCTGTATTACACTCCAGCCCAAAATAGACTTCAACTTCAAAATTACTATTTTTTTTTAAAACCATCCTTGAATCACAGTACCAACAAGCAGTTCATTTAAATGTAGTAATTCTGAGAATCATTTCAGCTTTGATTACCAGGAAGACAGAAATATGGAGAGAGGTGTCAGGATAGCAGCTTGAGGGCATGCAGTCTACAGAAACAAGAGAGAGTTCTCCAGGAAGACTTGCCATTATCCCTAAGAAAATACATTTCAACCTCCCTGGAGTCTTGTTCATCCTCCTCACATCTGTCTTAGAAGTCCAAGTTTAGAAGCAGTGCCACTGATAAATGAGATTTCCCCTATGCAGGTTCTGTTCCTCCCTGAGCAGTTTATTTAAATCTAACAAAGGAGATGCTGCTCCCTGTGCCACCCCAAAATTTTAGAGCTGGGGAGGGGGAGAACAAGAGATAGACCAAAGAGATGGGATAATAGAAGCTTCCTGTGCTCACCCTAAACCATTGGCTGTATTACTTCTGGCAAAAATCTTCCCATTTAAAGGGCACTTTCCACTTTGTAACCATTTACAAAGCAATTCATTGGCTCTCAAACTCTCAGAAGAAAGAAGGGACAACATGAAAAGCACAAAACATTATTGAATGAGGAAAAAACTCAACTGTTTTCCTATTCCTCTTTTTTTTTTCAAGTCTATTTCTAAGAAATTGAAAGTTTGTTTTATTTAAATTCCAGTTTGCTACTCACAACGCAGCATTTACCTTTCTACTGGAATATCTTATTCTTCTATGCTTCCAAACCCAGATGTAACCCATGGCTGCAACACCTCCAACTCTTTCTGAAGGACATTCTGGGGAGCTGCTTTCATTTCTTATGGAAATGGGAGACCAACTCCCTCTACATCAAATAAAAGGGGATGAGGGAAAAGGGGGAAAACCAGGAGTGGGACAGCACAGCTTGCAGGATCAGCACAGGAGCTCCTGCCTGAGTTCAGAAATCTTTTTCAATTTATAAATGAGCAAGTCTATATTTATTTATTTTTTTGTATGTGTTGGAAGTTCCTCCTCCAGCACCATGCAGGAGTTGGTTCCTTCCAAGAGGGATGTTCTCCATCATTTAGCTGTGTTCCCCACTTCAGAGGAGAAGAAAAAAGGGCTCCCAGTGCTGGCACAAAGATAAAAACACATGCCCAGGACAAAAAAAAAAAAGGCTTCTTTTTTCTGTAAGCTGGACTGAAACAGCAAATCTTTCACCCAAATTCAAACCTTCCACTGCTCTGCCAGCCCTGGAGAAGCTCAGCTTGATAACCCAGAGAGAGAAACTTTGACCGACAAATGAGACAAAACTGTCTCAAAAAACCAAGAATTGCCAACCCAGACTAGTTGCTAACAAGAAGCTGTCCTGTTAAATTTTGAAAACCTACTTCATTCATAAAGAGATTCCTTCTAGTACAACATTTGAGGATTTCTTCTAAAATTAAACACTGGAAAATTTAAAATCACTTGTTAGCAAACACAGACAAGGACACATTTGAAGATCCATGCCTTGGTAGGGAAGGAAAGGAGATTTCCTGCCCTCCATTCCCAGCCTTGAACTGCAATTGCCTACCTGGGAACTTTACACCTTTCCTGGAAGATGCCCTTTCAATAATCCTCACTGTAACAGAAGGGGCCCACAGGTAATTAACTCAGACTTTTCACAGCCTGGAAGCTAGACAGGTTTGTCAAAATGATTTTTATTCTTATGGTTTATTATCTTGTTGTGAAGATTTTTATGAGAAAAAGATTAAATCACCACCCTGATGTGTGCATTTCATTAAGCCTCTAATCCTTAAAGAGTCACTAACGCAGCTCTCCATTGAAAAGCACTAAATCATCATTCAGTCATATTGACCAAAATAATCTCCTAATTATTTCAGAGAGGAGCAGAGCACCAGAGATGTGCTGTAAATGACACCTCACAATGCACAAAACCAAAGGGATGGAAAGGTAGCTTTGATTACTTTTGCTCTGTATGAATAATGGAACATAAGAAATGTATCTCTACTGAGCAACTGACTCAGGGTAAGGTGGGATTTTAGGTGGTTCAGGATTTGGATGGGGTGTGGAACAAGTTTTAGCTGCAGCAAATCAGCCCCTGCCACCACAGCATTAAGAAAATCACAATGAGCAATGAATTCTAGGTGAGGAACATTTAGTAAATTCAACCAGCTCCTGAAGAAAAGGCCCCAAAACTACAGCAGTTTGTAGTAAAAATAAATTGCCACCCACAGAGCTGATAACAGAGCTTGAATTATTTGGAGGTGGGTTTGGTTTTTTCTCAGGCTTTGGTGCCATAAGTGTAACTGGGAGCACACATGAAGGGCACCATTAAGAACTTGGACTTGATGATCTTGGATGTGTTTTCCAACCTTCCTGATTTCTCAGGGTTGGAACTCTCTGCTGACTTCATCCCTTTCTTCTCCCCCTTTGGGTGGGCACAGAGGAGAGCTGCTGCCCCCAGCAGAGCCCCAGACACACAAATATCATTTTCCCCTCTTCCTATACCAGGGGATGGTTTCCACAGCATCCCAAAGGCTTTCCCTGCCAGGGTCATGCACTCACACATTTCCTGAGCACTCAAGAACAGGGAGCAGCTATCACATCCAATGCAAGCAGGAATCCAGTAAGGAAAGCCATGACTGATCCAGCTTTGTATGCCATGTTAAATTTATCACACCCTCTGTGACTGTAGCCATAAATCTTTCAGGAAGAGCTTGCTTCTAAAGCTTGATTTTGAGTATAATATTTGCAATTTAAACACCCAATGGACCAATAATAATTCACTGTCAACCTTTATAAACCCTTTGGAATAACTTGCATTCTCATTACTAGAAAGATCATCAGAAATGAAGAAAAAAAAAAGCAAGCAGGCTTAGAAGGAAGAAGAAATCCCTCAAGTCAAAACATGAGTTCAAAGGAAAACGTCGATATTTTTGTATTTTTTTTAACCAACTCTCTATTTTATCATGACTAACAGGGCTCAGAATCACCTTCCCAACAAAACAGACATGGTAGGATTTGTGGTGAGGCACAGCTTCCAGGTAGATGCACCTAGCTCCCCTGAGAGGATTGAAGTATAAAAGAAAAACAACACTTTTTCTTTGAGCAAACACTACACAGACACAAATGTAAAAGAGAGGAAACAAAGACAGCAGAGCTAAGAGGAGATTTTGAAAGCGGCCTCTTTCCTACCACTTTTCCCTCACCCACCCAAGGCCTTTGCAGGTTTAATTTTATCAGAACACCTCAGAATAGCTTGGGTGGGACCTTAAAGATCAGTCAGTTCCAACCCCTTTCCATAAAAAATCCAGGTTAAAAAGTTTCTGTGCTGCTGCCAATCCTACACAACCCTCCCATCTCCTGGAAAAGCCCTTTTTGAGCCCCATCTCAGCACATTCCTCTGCCCACCCTGTGCAGGGCATCACCTCCCTTTGTCCAAGGGGCTCCCTCTGCCCTAAGAGCAGAAAAAACCCAAACCCCACCCAGCAGCGCCCAACCAGGCAGGCAGGGAAGCACCCCCAAATCCCCAGAAAATGGCAGGATTTGTTTGGGGAGGTAGACAAAAGCATTTCACTTAAGAACAGGAACTCTGTGATGATCAAAAGATGCTGTTTTTAAATGTATTTCTTACCTTGTTCTCTGTGCTTTAGACCCCACTGGACTCTGCTGCAGGCTGGATTTTCTCTTTAATTAACCAAGCTGACCTGGAGTAAAGTTAAGTTATACTTAATTTCCTTCAAGCACTCTTTCCTTTTGATAAAATTCAAAGTATGGAAGGGCAAATACCACCAGGCACATGCCCACAAGCCTGCACCAAAGGTAGGGAGGGCTGCACAGGATCAGGAAATCTCACGGCTTTGAGGCAAACTTGCCTACACCTCTCCCTTGGAGCAGGACACCACAAAACACTAAAAGCAACTTTTGAGCTAAAGAGTTGGGTTTCAGCAGGATGGAAGTCAGACTAATTTACTTTTCTACAACAGAAAAAGCACAAAATATCAAGCTAAGCCCAGAATTTCAAAAAATTTTAGATATTTCCTCACCAGCTTCTTTTGCCCAGACAGATAAATCCTCCTCCTAAATCACCTACAGTAAAATGCACACAGTGCCTGCCCCTCCCTGGGAATTTATTGTTTCCATAATTACAAATATCTAGCTCCTGCTCTCACCTGAATCCAATTCCCTCTCTGCACCCTGCACACTGCCTCCCCCAGCCCTGCCCAGCTGGTCCCTCTAATCCCACCTGGCATCTTCAAAAAAGCAAGCAAGACAGTAAGAGAATTGGTTTATTTTTTATTTGTTTTTGTTTTTTTTCACAGCAATCAGAGAAACTTAGAAAAAAGCTTATCAATTAAGAAAAAATATGAGCCTAATTTGTCTTTCATATAATCCAATCTTTTTTCTAACCACAACTGAAAGCTCCTGAGTTCCTCTGCTCAGACTGGGAGCAATGAGGAGATTTAACTGTAAACCACAAGAGAGGTGTGCCACGACATTGCTGCAGCCAGCAACCCTCGAACTGCTTTGGTTAACTGAGATTTCTGACAGAAAACATCCCAAATGCTGTGGGATAATGGACACCCTGTGAGAGGGCTGCATCCTCAAACATCAACTCACTCTAAAGGCCTCCGTGCTTAATTAACATCTCACCAGGCTTTTTTACACAGCCACATTAATTGGGACATAAATGGATAATAGAGGCCATTGCTTCTGTCTACAAAGCTTTGCCCTCACTCACAGAATTTCCCTTTTTATTCTCACAAACCTGTGAGGCTTCCAGCTTTCTCTGCTCTGGAGTCTGATAAACCAGGTGTTTTCCAGTCCTCAGATGCCTCTTTGTTCGTGGCACTCTGGGCATTTCCTGACTGTGCTTTTAATTGTATTTTGAACAAAGTGGACAAACACATGGTCATTTAGAAATATTATGTAATATTTAATAGTCATATTTTATTAATATAATGTCATATGATGTAATGTCATATGATGTAATGTCATATAATATAATGTCATATAATGTCATATAATATAATGTCATATAATGTCATATAATATAATGTCATATAATGTCATATAATATAATGTCATATAATATAATGTCATATAATATAATATAATGTCATATAATGTCATATAATATAATGTCATATAATGTCATATAATATAATGTCATATAATATAATATAATGTCATATAATGTCATATAATATAATGTCATATAATGTCATATAATATAATGTCATATAATGTCATATAATATAATGTCATATAATATAATATAATATAATGTCATATAATGTCATATAATATAATGTCATATAATGTCATATAATATAATGTCATATAATGTCATATAATATAATGTCATATAATATAATATAATATAATATAATATAATATAATATAATATAATATAATATAATATAATATAATATAATATAATATAATATAATATAATTAATATAATATAATATAATATAATATAATATAATATAATATAATATAATATAATATAAATAATATAATGTAATATAATAATATAATATAATATAATATAATATAATGTAATATAATGTAATATAATGTAATATAATATAATATTTCTACTTAATAGCCATACTTCATAAATATAATATTTTGTTTTCCAGTAATAGTTTATTTTATTCATACTTTCTTTTATGGTAATATTAATTTTATTCATATTTTATTTTATATTCATATGTTATCCTATTTTTTGACCCTGCTCCCAGAATGCCCACACTTTGCCATCTAAATTTACTCCTTGCAGCTTTGCCCCCTGGGAGCAGGATACTGCAAACTCAGGGTCACTCTCCACTTCCAGGACCTGGGTGTCTCCACAGGACAGGGTGGGGTTTCTGCAAGCTGCTGGTCCAGATTTGCTCGTTCTGCACTAAAACTCTCTCATTCCAACACCTACCTGCAGGCTGAGCAGGCTAAAATCCTGGTCACCATGCTTCATTTAGCTTGCTAGGAGTTCTTCTGGAAAATGTGAGTGATTGGAGGCTCGTGTGGGGTGTGATTTATTCTCCTCATGCCAGCCACAAAGAGAGCACAAAATGCCAGCTGACACAACTGTGGCACTGAAATAATTGAGTTTGCAGTGGGATACTTTCATGAAGCAGCTTTTCATATAGCACAGATATATTAAAAAAGGTCAGTCAAAATATCCATTATTTTTTCTCACCTGGTTTTGGGTGGGTTCTCAGAAATTCAGGTTTGCCTAAAAGATGGCAAGGATGTCATTTTTCCTTTGTCTCAATATCAAGCCTGGAGAAGAGAAGGTTGTGTGGAGGCCTCAGAGCAGCCTCCCAAGGAGGCTGGAGAGGGACCCTGCATCAGGAGCTGCTGGGACAGGACAGGGGAATGGGTTCAAAGTGAAAGAGGTGAAATTTAGGTTTGATTTACAGCAAGGGAGTTTTTCCCTGTGAGGGTGGGCAGGCCCTGGCACAGGGTGCCCAGAGCAGCTGGGGCTGCCCCTGGATCCCTGGCAGTGCCCAAGGCCAGGCTGGACAGGGCTGGGAGCACCCTGGGATGGTGAAAGGTGTCCCTGCCCATGGCAGGGGTGGAACAAGATCTTTTTTGTCAGGATCTTTAGCTGGACAGACTGAACCCAAGTTGGAAAATCTCTTTTCCCAGCCCGGAGCTTGAAGAAGGAGTCAGGGCTCCTCATTTCTCGGTCTCAAGGTTGTTCATTGTTTCTTATCTATAAAAAATTTTCTCCTGCCCTGCCGAGGTCCGTCCAGCAGGACAGTTCCAGCACTCTGCCTGCCCCAGGGCAGTGTTATGTCTTTATACTAAAAACTACCTGTACAATGTTTACAATTACTTCCCAACACCTATCACCTATGTTAGACAGAGAGCTTCTACTCTAAACCAATCTGTAAGTGCCACCATCACAGCAGAAGATGGAGGCCAAGAAGAAGAAGGAGAAAGGCTGGACACACCCAGTTCTCTCCATCTTGCCCCCTGAACCCCCATACCAAAAACCCCAAAATCTACTTTTCACCCTGTGCTAACTTCACTATTATTCTACCTAAACTGTTGTGGCTTGCTGATCTTCATATAAGGTTGGTAATTTGCTCCACGGGTCATAACCAAACCCACAGGTGTTTTGGGCTCTGTGCCAGGGTCCCTGAGCCCCCTGGCAGGGTCTGGGCTGCTCAGGACAGCCAGAGGGATGTCCTGGGTCCTGACACTTCTTAGGTTTTTTCCAGTGCAAATAATTCTGGGATTCTCTGGTTGCATTCACACGTTAAGAAGCCACGTACAGAGGTCCCCCCTCTCCTCACCTTGCCCAGCCACAGCAGCACCAGCTCTGCACTCTGCACTGGCCAAGTGCTGCTTGTTGCTAGCCCAGGGCAAGTGTGGGAGCAGGGAATCACCTTTTCCCCATGCAAAGAGGAAAAAGTGTTTTCTCATTTAGCCCAGATTCAATGTGCTTTTTGCCTCGTTGTAGCAGAAAATCCGGTTTCATAAAAGTTCAAGTTTAATATCAGCTGCAGGCCTCCAGGAGCTATTAGCTGATAATTCTCTGAGCTTTTGCCTCAGACTCCCTGACCAGCAGCACTGAAATTATCAAATCACAGCAATATGATGGAAAACCTTTGCTGCAGCAATGAATTTCTCTTGGAATGGAACTGGACACAGTTACTTACCTTCAGTATTCACACATGTATTAGAGATCCTATCAGACAAATAAAGGGCCTGAGTCTCTGGTTTTATGCTTTTAACATCAGCAGACCAACAGTCCTTAAGACTCTTAAAATTTTTAACATTTCTTAAAAATAAAACCCTCAAAGAAAACACCTAAAGTGCAAATATTTATGTTGGGCAGCCTGTACATTGATTTTCCAGCTCTGGTTCATGCAAGGGGTCTCCTGAACTAAAACACAAGGTAACATAATTCTCTTTTACCTTTCAAAACTGACATTACATAATGTTCTTTATCGAGATGTTTATATGAAAATAAATCCTAAGAAAAAGAAAACAAAACCCAAATGCATCTAATGGGAAAATGAAGAAATTACTTAACTGAAATAATTCTTCATTTGCCCCAAATTTCACATACAGACAGGTTAAATTTGGGGAGTTTTAGCAAAACAAAGGAAGAGCATCAGTGAAAAGTGGGTTAATTGTGTAGGATGAAATCAATGCAAATACCTTTCAGTCTGAAAGCTTAAACTAAATGTTACCCCAGATTTTTCCAGCTAGTCCACCTTCAGGAATTTTCCAGGCTGAAATAATGAAGTACCAAGCCTATGTTTAGACAGAGAGGAGCAAAGGTGTAAGTTAAGCAGCAAAAGCAAGCACTCACTGCCTTCTATTCATCCTCCAAGATGTTAAAAATAAGTTTTCCCTTCTTAATTTTGAGACGTAATCCTTAGGAGGGTCTGAAAACTGTAAATCAAATTTCCAATATTATTTCTGCAGGCACTCCACCAGCCTCTCCTGGCTCTTGCAGGGTGTTTATTAGCACTGGACCAGCTCCCTGTTTGAGGAGCACGTGGAGAGCTGATGGATCGTGTGCCAGCAGGGTTGGGAAGGGGGCACTCTCAGGAGATTTGAAAGCAGGCAAATATTGGAGCTGGGCTGCAGGAAGGAGCCCTGAAAATGGAAGGTGTGGCTGGGAGCTGTGTGATTAGAAAATACATCCAGGGGCTAATTGCAGGTTGAGTCTGTAAGACACACTCCAAGCCATTTCCCAGCCTGGTCCCACCTGAAAATGGGACTGCTGGGATGGGCATGGCAAAATTCCAGGGCCAAGGGACTTTCTGTGGGCATTTTATTCTCCCTTTGGCCCCTCACATAAAGTTCTCAGTGAGGTAAATGCTGCTTTGCCCTGAGTGTTCAGCATATTTGGGGGTAAGATGTTACTTACGTTATTTCTATACATTTTCTTGTGCTTCCTGTATAGACTTTGCTCACTGAACAGATTCCTGAGTCGATTTTTGCTGCAATGCCAAGGCTTTGCTGAAATCAAGCCCCTCACTAAAGTGTTGTACTGAGCAAGAGATTCACTCACGCAGCAAATCCTGTATTTTCAGCATGGAAGAGACTCTGTGTTAAACATCCTGCTCAGAATGCAATTTTCTGAAATATGTTTCATTATAGAATGTCCTGCCTTTGCAGTAACATCAGTAAATAAATATGTCTATGATACATATGGGTTTGTTTGGGATTTTTTATGGGGAGGAGGGAAGTTCCTGGGGCTGAACGAAGGAGAAGCTGAGAAAAGGAAAGCCAAGATAGAATCCTATTTTTCTTCTATCAATTCTCTTGTCTGGGTGCCTTTTTAGCCAGGAGGGCACCAGGAGTGGGGCCTGAGCAGGGAGGGTTTCCCAATCCAGATACCCCTGCAGCAGCATCCCTCTGGAATGGCTGCCTGTGGGTTGGGGCAGTTAAGGCTGTTGCAGCCCTATAATCTTAGCACCCAAATCTGGTTTGGGTGGGAAAGGATCTTAAAGTTCATCTCATTCCAAGCCCCTGCCATGAGCAGGGAACCTTCCACCAGACTGGGCTGCTGCAGGCCCCAACCTGGCCTGGAACAGAGAATGTCAACATTTAGGTTTTATGATGGAGGCACCTCCTTCCGCACAAAACCTGACTTTACAGGGTCAGTTCATTTAAAAAAGTAAAAAACCCAGTCCTGGAGGTAGATGTTGGGACTGATGTCACCCTGATTTTTGAGAATTTTCTAAGCCTCCTGATGTTTACATTCTTGTAACAAACTTTCTCACCCACTTTCTGTAAATAACTCATTGTTTTGCATTCTTTTATGGAGGAGGAGAAATTTGATGGGCTGTTGGTTTGTCCAGTGTCATTGGAGAGGTGGCACGGTCACCCTCCAATCCACTGTCACTTTTGGACATCTATAAATGTTGGAGTCAGAAATTAAAAAGTCTCTTTTTACCTTGAGAGAGTTGCGTGTCCACGTTGTGTGATTTCATGTCCTATAGTGACAGACTGAGGAGCTCTGCCTGCTTTTCCAGAGCTGCTCATCAGCCCTTGGTGTCATGAGCACATCCCCAACTCCAAATGAGGTAAATCTTTAAATTAATATGAGGAGGGCCAAAAAAACCCTCCTTGACAAGTGTGAAGTAGATCAGCTTGATGTGGGGAGGAGGAAGATGTTTGCTGGGTCTCCCGTCTTTTCCACACACTTACAGACACACCACTCTCAAATTAAAACTGCACCTCTGTTGTGCTGGTTTTAAACCCTTTCTGAAATTCACATTGTATCTGGACTGGATATTGGGATATATCTGGATATATTACGGAGCATAAGAGCTATGAGGGGCAGTTGAGGGAATTGGGGTTGTTTCCCCTGGAGAAAAGGAGGCTCAGGGGGTCCTTATCACCCTCTACAATTGTGACTAAGTTCACAGGGTCTTAGGATGAGGGAAGAGACGAGGATCTGACTCCATGTTTCACAAGGCTGATTTATTATTTTATGATATATATTATATTAAAATTATACTAAAAGAATAGAAGAAAGGATTTCATCAGAAGGCCAGATAAGAATAGAAAAACAAAGAATGATAACAAAGGCTTGTGGCTTGGATAGAGTCTGAGCCAGCTGGACTGTGATTGGTCATTAATTAGAAACAATCAACATGGGCCAATCCCAGATGCACCTGTTGCATTCCACAGCAGCAGATAACCATTGTTTGCATTTTGTTCCTGAGGCCTCTCAGCTTCTCAGGAGGAAAAATCCTAAAGAAAGGATTTGTCATAAAAGATGTCTGTGACATACAATCACCTGAAGGGAGGGTGGGGGTAAATGGGGAATTTGTCTTTTCTCCCAGGTGATAGGACAAGAGGAAACAGCCCCAAGGTGCATCAGGGGAGAATCAAGTTGGATGTTAGGAACAATTTCTTCAGTGAAAAAGTGGTGGGGATTTGGAACAAGCTGCCCAGGGAAGTGGTGGAGTCGCAGTGTCTGGAATTGTTCACAAAACGAGCAGATGTGGAACTTCCCAATGTGCTTCAGTGAACACCGTAGAACTTGGCCAAAGTTTGGATGTGATGGTCTTGGATGGCCAAAGTTTGGATGTGATTGATCTTTTCCAATGTTAATTATTCCATGAACTATTCAGGTAAAGAGAAACCCCTCCCTGCAGCACAAACATGGGAGTTACATGCATTTATTTTGGAATGTATATAGTATGTAGACACAGATATGACTGATTACAACAACAAAACCAAAAAAAATCAGATTTAGTCATAAATTATAACAACAGTGCTGCCAACCACCAGTATTTAAAAGTCAGCCCTCACAAAAACATGTGGTATTATCTTTCAGAAAAATAATATGTGTTCAGTTATTTATCTTCTGCTTTTCTGAGTCGTTGAAATGAATTTAAATCATCTTTTCAAGGCTTTGTTCTTCACCATGAAGTAGAAGCTTACTTTTAGGGGGGAAAAAAAGCTGAATTTCTTGTGCTGGCAAAACTCCAGCAACCAGGACTTTAAGGGAAAAAGCCCAAACAAATATAACGTGTGAACCGTATTAAAACTGCAAGAGTTGGCAACACTTTGACATAATAGAGTATTTTTATGCCAAAACAACTGTGTGTGACAGGGATAAACTTGGCCACCATCACATTCCACTTCTCACTTCTCACATTTAACTCTTTGCTGCAGCCCCAGCTCCCAGCCCCAGCTTTAAGCAGCTCTTTGTAGATGGATTTTCTAAAGCAGGAGCTGCTGGAGTTCTCAGGGTCAAAGTGTGCCCTTGAGCAATGTCTGCAGAGTCGTATTTACAGATTGTACTAACGAGATATCAAAGCTCCAACACCAGAGATAGCTGAAAGTAATATAAAAAAAAAGTCTCTTGCTAAAAGAAAACTGATGTAGAAGGGCAGAGGGAAAATTCATTAGCTGGTAGTGAAAAGAATAATGGGCTTTAGAGCCAATTCTTTAGGTTCTTCCCAGCACACCAGCTGCTTTAGTAAATGGAATTTGCGATATTTAGGAAAGATCAATTCCAGTGGGAACTGTTTCCCAGTTTTCAGATCTGCACATCAGTAGCTGCACGTGGCTGCCCCCAGGTGCATTCCCTGCCTCCTTCCAGGAGTTGGGATTTGATCTCACCAGAGTCCCTGGAGTTTAATTAAAATGCTGAATTCCTGCTCCTGCCTCAGCTGGCTAAACGCAGGTTGTGTGTGTGGGGTGAGGATCTCCCTCCTTGAGAAGGGCTCGGAAATGATGGACAGCAATGTGCCCACTGCACATTTTTTATTCACTCACACCCCACTCGTGACTTGCTGAGGTCCCTGACCATCAGAAGGCAAAATAGGATCCCTCTTCTTCCCCATAACTGCTTTTTCTTTCTCCACTGCTGTTCCTGGCATCTCTCCCAAAGCAAGGACCATTGCTGGTACAAGCTCAGGGGTTTGTTTGGAGTCTCTGTTCTTGGAGGTGATAGCAAAGCTCTGTTTTCCCTCAGAAAGTTTCCATCCTCATGGCATCCCAATGATAGAGCATCTTCAATGAGCTGAGGCTCAAAGCAGAGAGCAAATGAAAGCCTGAAAATATGGTGTAAAAATTAACTTTTTAAAAAATCAGTCCTGGGTTGTCTGGGTTTTATAACTTCTAAAGGGTGTGAGGTTGATAATTCTGTATCATGGGTTTGTTGGGGTTTTTTTGCAAAGACAGAAGAGCTGGCAAGTAAAAAACTTTTAGCAGCCTCCACAAAGCACCAGCTAAGCTTTTCTCTCCTCCTTTGAAATAAACTAATGCAGTGAAACAAAGGCAAAAAAACCTATTTGGTCAAATAATTCCCTTGGCTGCAGCATAATCTTTTTTTTTTTAGGAAAATCCAATGCTGTAAATAACTGGAATTTTATCAGGAGATTAAAGAAAACAAGCTCCCTTTCTTCCCTGAAAGAAAATGAGCTAAAATATCATTGACAGATGGCAATCTGAGACTGGAATACTTTATTACAAGCTGATGACACCATTTTCTCTCTCATATTTACAAGTGTAAAAGGCAGGCACCTTTTACACAGCTGAGTGGAAAGAACCTGTTTAGCCAAGTGCTGCTCCTTGGTTCATTCCCCCATCTCAGGCAAGAGAAAAACACTCACTGTAATGTCACAATAAATCTGGTATTTATAAAAATGAGCCTGAGAGCCCCAGCCAGGCCAGGCACAGCTTCTCCCAAGGAAATTTAATCTTCCTGCACATCTCTCTCCATCAGAGCTCTGTCCCTGCTCCGAGACACAGCAGCCAGCAGAGCCCTGCAGCCCCTTCCCAGCACAGCCTGCACAGCTCTGCTGCCTCATTTGGAGCTAAAAGCATCTTCTGAGAGACAAATAAACTGCTTTTTAATAGAGACCTGAGCAGCCTTTGAAGGTGGGAACCACAGTGACCCGTGGCACTTGAGTGGCTACAGAAATTTTCATTCAAATACACATTTCATTCTTTGTCTTATTTCAGCTCCTGGGTGGCTGCACAACAGATAGAAGAGCAAGGAGAATGAAAGGGAGAAGAGGAGTTTTCAGGAGTTTTCAGGAGTTTTCAGTTTTCCTGTGTTGGAACCCAGGACATTCCTCTGGCTGCCCTGGAGGACTCAAGACCCTGCCCAGGGGGCTCAGAGACCTTGGCACAGAGCCCAACACCCCTGTGACTTTGCTTTTGACCCATGGAGCAAATTACCACCTTTAAATGAAGAATTACAAGTCAAGAGAGTTTAAATAGAATAATAGTTAATTTGTCATGGAGTGAAAAATAGATTTTTGAGGTTTTTAGAATGGGGGCTCAGGGTCCCAAGATGGAGGAATTTGGCCATGCCCTGTTCTTCTTCATTCTTCTTCCTAGCCTCCATCTTCTGGGTGCTGCTGGCACTTTTGGATTGGTTTAAGGTAGAAGCTCACTGTCTAACATAGGTGATGGGTATTGGGAAGTTATGGTAAATAATGTACATGTGGTTTTTAGTATAAAAAGATAACACCAGTGTGCCTCTGTCTGACCTGCCAGACAGACCTCAGCAAGTCAAAGAAAGAATTTTATAGATAAGAAACAATAAACAACCTTAAGAACGAAAATAGAAGAGCTCTGAATCCTTCTTCAACTGCCTAGCTGGGAAAAGAGACTTGAACACATCTCGGGGTCACTGTGACCAGCAGAGATTCTGAGACTCCTGTTTTCAGGAGAGGTGCTTAAGTTCCTGTGATCCTCCTGTCCAGAACTGATTCCTCCCTACACCCAACCTTTCAAGACGTTCGACCATCTCACCCAGGGTGACAGGCTCCCATTAGTTCCTAAATCCTACATGAAAACAGGGAGTCAGGGTGAGGAAATGCATCCCCCAGCAGTTCAACTGAGGCTGAAGCACCTGGAGTTCAGTTCCTGTCAGGCACCAGGTGTGACCGTGTTCACAGGGGTCCCAGGTTGAAGGAAGAGACGAGGATCTGACTCCATGTTTCAGAAGGCTGATTTATTATTTTATGATATATATTGCATTAAAACTGTACTAAAAGAATAGAAGGAAAGGTTCTCCTCAGGAAGTTAGCTAAGCTAAGAATAGAAAGGAATGAATAACAAAGATCTGTGGCTCGGACAGAGAGTCTGAGCCAGCTGGGCTGTGATTGGCCATTAATTAGAAACAACCACATGAGACCAATCCCAGATGCACCTGTTGCATTCCACAGCAGCAGATAACCATTGGTTGCATTTTGTTCCTGAGGTCTCCCAGCTTCTCAGGAGGGAAAATCCTAAGGAAAGGATTTTCATGAAAAGATGTCTGTGACAACCAGGGCACCCTCACTGCCCTGCCACCAAACCACAGAGGGACTGAAGAGGAGGCTGCAGGGACACCGAAACATCTGTGGTAGTGCTTAGGCACCAAGAAAACTCCATTTTGCTTTTCCACTTCAAAAAGAAGGAAATGTTTTCAAGTATGATAAAAGTATGATAAAAGTATGATAATGATTTCAAGCATGGCAAATTGATCTGGCTGTGAACAAAGGCATGGTTACATCAGTTTATGTCTTGTTGTGCAAATATCACAGAGACATAGAAGTACAGAACGGTTTGTGTTGGAAGTGACTTTAAAAATCACCCAGTTCCAAACCCTGTCCACTAGACCAGGTCCAGCCTGACCTTGGACACTCCCAGGGATCCAGGAGCAGCCCCAGCTTCTCTGAGCAACCTGGGCCAGGGCCTCCCCACCCTCACAGGGAAGAATTTCTTTCTAATTTCTAATCTGAATCAGCACTCATGGAATTATTCAACTCTAATTCCACAGGAGTTGCTGCAGAAAATTTAAACTACTTTGCTGGAAAGGGTATGGTTGAACTAGCAAGCACAGCTTTACAGGCAACCAGTGAAGTCTCAAAGTCTCAATTAAATCAGTGAAAAAACTCCTGGCTCTGTGGGATATTTCCTCCCTGGGTTTTTTAGCATCCTCACGCACAGCCATCCTTGGGGTGCCTCACACTGCCAGCTGTACCAAGCAACTTTATGCAGAAAATGTTCCCAGCAGGAGATAATGGCAAGCAATTGAGGGCAAAAATAGGGTGGGATATATGGGAAATAAGAGTTGCAGCTCTTAACTGACCAGCCAGAGAAGGCTGGGAGGAAAGAGGGCAAGTCATTAAATCCAAATCTTGGCTGATAGAAGAAGATAGCTGTATCTTTTCTTGCAGGAAGGAAATAAGTCAGTAAAACACATTTTCAGCACTGCTGCTGTGCACCATTATTGCAATTATTTAGCAAAGAGATGGTTGAGTGTATAAATACCGCACTGACTTTGAGAATGGTTCTTTTAATTTGTATAGGTTTGACAGTGCATTAAGGGCTGTGGGCACAATTATCCTCAAATGATAGATTCTCTTTCATGAAACCATATAGGGGATTTCTTCTGCTTTCTTTCTAAGGATAATAGAAAATAGCAGAAGCTTGACATCATAATAGAGTTCAAGTGCCTTAGCAGTATATCTGCTCTCAAAGAATTCTAAAAAAGCTGCACTAATGCACTTCCCTGTGTGCATGGCTCAGGCAGGCCCGTTTGGAGCCTTTGCAAATAAACAGACTGTTGCCTCTCTTGTCCATCAATTGAGGCAGCTCAGGATGATATAATGCCACGGATTCCAAGCCAATCAGCTGCTATTGCCTAATTATACAAGCAAAACAAACCCAGACTGTTTAAGGTAGAAGGGGGAGGCGAGAGGGGGAGCTGCCATAAAACACTGAGGGAGAGCTGTCTCCTCTTTTCAAACATGTAAAACCAAAGAGTTGTTTTCCCCTTAAACAGGAATACTGCAGCCATGATTGCACAGACCTATTTACTTTTCTTTTCATAATGTGCCAGCCTGCATGCAATAAAGCTGTCAGGCACAGCTCGAGAGCAATAAATATGGGGAAAACTGTTATTTAACAGGCCAAGAATCATCTGTACAGTGTCACTGTGCATTCAGAGCAGTGCTCGTGGAAAAAGTCATTTTGCAAAATGACAATTTGTGTCGCATCTATTTCCATCTCCCCTCCCATTCCCTTTGCCTTGATTTTCTCAGCAGGAGAAGGGAGATTTCTGCATCCCTGCCCTGCTGCTGCTAAAGGAGATGGTGCCAGGGCTGCCCAGTGCTCCAAGACAGGAGGAAAGGACAGGGCAGAAACCTGCAGGGCTCTGAAGAAAACGGGATGGCAAAATTACTCTGTTTTACCAGTCTCAGAACAGACATGCAAACCTAAAGATGCCATATATTCAGAGATAAAGGAATAAAACATTGATGCACAAGAACCTGGATATGTATCTACTTCAGCTACAACTCACAGAAAGTGTTGGCTACAGGGGCTCCAGACTGAGAGAGAAAAAGTCTAAAATCTTGGACTTTTATACCCCAGAACAGCCTGCATGCTCAAGCACTTATCACTTCTTCAGGCCAATAAAAGCATGGATTTCTTTCTTTAAAAATACAAGCTTTTTGCAGGTATAAAAATCTCATCAAGCCCATCTAAAGCATCACTTCAATATATGATTCTTATTTTTAAACAGCTTCTCTGAAGACACAGCTCCCCTTTCCAAGGTATTCCTGTCACAGCTCAGAGACAAAATTGTCCCAACCAATTCTGATGTAATGATTTGCCTTCAGAGACCAGAGCCCCAGCAGATTTGTGGTGAAGACTCCCAGAGGTGCCAGTGACCCAACAAAGATCACTCAGAGCCAAAACACCCCAAGGAAGAGGAATGCTCACCAGAAATACATGCAAAATAATGAATTAGGGACTTAAGTCATTGTCAAGTCACATGAATGTGGTTTGCTGAAAGGAATAGGAATAAAATAATTATAGAGCTTCGATCTTCTGTCATGCTCCCTTTATCACAGTGTGATTTGCTCTTTTGAGCGTCCACAGAAATTTAAAACCTGGTATAGCATCTGGCCAACCCCCTTTCATGAAAAGAAATGGTTTCCTGAAAAATCCCACTGAATAATATTAAATTTATCAATGATATATGGGAGAAATAACCAGACAGTGTATGGATCTGAAAGCAGCCACCAGCACTGCTTGGTTCAGGAATGATATTTATTTATGTACTGTGATTATCAAGTGATGGAATGGCTGGGTGGGTTGTGTTATATCTGCAGCCACAGACAGCCAAGTGTGTAGATGGGCTGGAGATACATGACATTTGATTCAGGACTTTCACAGCCTCTTGGCAGGCCTGTTTTGTTCTGGGAGCATCAGCAGCCCTTTAAATAAGTTATTGATTTTAATTTGTGAGCAGAATATTGTATAATCTCTGCAAATTGCCTCCTGTTCCACTGTATAAAGTCAGCAGAAGGAAATAAAAGTATCGAATATCTGCTAAATTGCACTGAGTTAAAAAATCTGCCATCAGTGACATTTTACCCTTCAAAACCAGCATTCTCCTAAATTGAGTTTCTTTTCATGGTGGCAGGCAGCCCCTCCACAGAATGGCCCTAGAAATACTGTGAGATTTCAATGGTATCTAATAAAATAAATAGTTTGGGCTTAACTGTGGCTCACTGTGGGACGTTCTGTGGGGTGTGGGGCAGCAGATGGGCTCACCATCACTATGGGGGTCCCTGCAGTGGGAGGGGGGTTTGTGGAGGAGGCAGAATGGTTCTGCCCAAAGAAAACTGTCAGGACAAGGGTTCTCTCTCCCTGATGGGTCTTCTTCTCCTCCCCTGGTGCTGCACTAAAACACTACGTCTCAAGTGACCAATTATTTGCCAGCCCCAGAGCATCACAGTCCAGAAAATGTCTCCATCTCACCTCAGTTCAAACACAGAGCTTGAGCTCAGCCATGTTCATGCCTGAATTTGCCTCTCATCTGCAGTTTTGCCAACAGCAGCTGGTGTTTGGTAGTGATTGCCCCAAGGAAGCTGAGGTGGTTTGTGATGGAGCTGTGGGACTGAGGTGCCCACAGGATGGCTGTTCCCATGGGGGCACACACACCTCTGCCCTCTTCCATGGCCTCCAAAAGCCCCTCATCATCATCATCATCATCATCATCATCATCATCATCATCATCATCTCATCATCATCTCTACTCAGCCACCAGCCCTGCTGCCTGCAGGGCACAAGGGTCACCATGGCTTGTCACCTCATAACCACAGAGTCACACACTGGGTTGGGTTGGAAGTGACCTTAGAGCTCATCCACAACCAACCCACTGCCATGGGCACCTCCTGGATGCTGAGAGCCCCACCCAGCGACTTCATGGGTTTAAAAAAAAATCACATAAACCAGGCACTAATCCCCCCCCTCCATATGAGGTTAACACATTCAGCCAGTTCATTCCAGTCATTACAAGTTTTCTTAGTAGAAACCTGAAGTTTGGTGCTGGCTTTGTGGCCTGTACCTCAATATTGTACACAGGAAATAGAATCTATCACTTTTACTTTATTGCATTTACTTATCATTGCCTTTCACTTTGGGTCAAGATGGGATTGAAAACTGATACCTGGAAATTCCCACTGGAAATTCCCCAGCCTGTTTTTTTCCAGTCATAGCGCCAGCTATTATGACACCACATTTTCAAGTAACCTTCCAATTCAGAAAAGTCCTGTTGAGGAAAGCATTTTCAAATTAACCTTTGAAATTATGGCTGCTCGTGGCCTTTCCCCAACCTGACTCATGAAGCAAAGCCTGTCTCCCTTGAAATTCTATTAAAAATGCCAGTCAAATAAACCCATTATAGCTATAACAGCTCAAATTAATGTCAACATGTCAGGACATATGTCTAATTTCAGTTTGGAGACTTGAAGATTGGAATCCTCATTATGGGCACCATCAGCTGTTTCCAAACAGCCTTCAGGTCTGGAGAGATTCATTTGAAATGAGGAACATCAAGGCAGACCTCACAGAGCTGTTCAGATGGTGCATTAATTCCAGTCACTTGGCTCTACGATTACCGTCACTGTGGATTCAGTCATCCCCTCCAGCTTGCTGCTGGTGCAGTTTGAGAGGATTTTCCACACATCCTTCTTCTCCATGGGAGACAGGAAGGCACAGCACTGCTGTGACCTTGGGGTGGGATGGATGGAGAAAGCAATGAGGAGCTTGGCTAAAGGACACAGGGCACCTGCTCCGCCCAGCCAGACCTGCACCAGCCGCTACAAATCCCTGCCCAGCTCCTGATCTGCCCTGTGTGGCATTCACATTCTCTGGAAAAATTCCCTTCACCCAGGGTTTTCTCCTGGGAAGCCTCAGAGAAAAGGAAAACAATTCTTATCTCATTTGCTTCTCCTGTGTTGTGCTCACGTGTGGAATGTGGTTGGAGATTGTTCACCCACAGGTGATTGTTCCATTGCATTCTGCTGGGAGTTGTTTTCACTCTTTGGCCAATCAGGGCCGAGCTGTGTCAGGACTCTGGAGAGAGTCACCAGTTTTCATTATTATCTTTTTAGCATTCAGTAAGGATCCTTTCTGTATTCTTTAGTATAGTTTAGTTTAATTTAATTTAATAATTAATACTAAACTAAACTATACTAAAGAATGCAGAAAGTATCCTTTAGTATAGTATAGTTTAGTTTAGTATAGTTTAGTTTAGTATTAATTATATACAATATATAATTAATATATATAATTTTATGTTATAGTATATAATATTTATAACATTATATATTATAATATAATATTATAAAGTCATGAATTAACCTTCTAAGAACATGGAGTCAGATGCATCATTCCTGTCTTCGCTGGGACATTTCCCAACAAATACAATAGCCCTGCTCAGCACAAAGGAACCTCTAACAAGCACTGAAATGAAACTGAAAATTGGAGTATCAAACCTCTCAGAGTGTGTGTGCTTTGGTGAAGAGCTGGAGCACTCATCTCTATGCATATTGACTCTGGGACAGGGAGAAGGAGGGCTGAGCTTCTATTACAGCGCTGTTCAGAAACTTGTCACTATTGAAACCCTTTGCATTGGTTGCTATATAAATGCAAGGCAGACAGACCTTTTCACAGATTTCTGCCATTTAGCTCTGGATGACACAAAGGAAGGGAACAAACAGGAAGGGAGATGGATGGGAGTGATGTGGGATCACAGAGCTATGCATACCCTAAGCATATGCATGACCTGATTCTTCAGACAGCATGCTTAAAATCACTGCTTAATCTTTCCTCTTGTCTGTTCTGAATTGAATAGGTTTTTTTGCCAATTTCTCCCTCCTGATATGCAACCTGCAAAATAGAAAAGAAAAAAAAATCACATTTGTCCCCTTATCCCATTGTATCTCTCTACTTTCAGGTGAATCCTTGGTTTTTTCCTAGGGTTATACACATTTGTTGCTTCTCAGTATAGATTTCCAGATTTCTTACTGCTGAGCCTCTGTGTGCTCAGTTTGTTTTGTCAACTTCAAAAAACATTTTAAAAATAATTTAAAATGACCTTTTGACACAACTGAGACATAAGCTTGGATTCCACTGTGTGCAAAACTTCTGGGACTCTGTCAAAACCAATATTTGTTGTTCTCAGCAACATTTCAGTTATTCAAGACAAACCTGAGAAATGCTGATGAGTGCAAAAATCTCAGCTGAAACTTCACTTGAAACTTCTCAGAGTGAAGAGAGGCTTCTGTACAAATTCCAGAATAAAAAAAAAACCATCAAGACTCCTTTTGAACTGATACTAGAGGAAAGAATAACACACTGTGTGTTAGGAAAAAGGGAACATCTGAGGCCTTAATCTGGCCCATTAATCACACTGGAAAGCTGCTTAGTTATGGACATGGAGTTTGCTTGGGAGTAGAATGAGAAATCATAGAATTACACAATTGTGGAATGATTTAGGTTGGAAGGAACCTTAAATCTCATCTGATCCCACTCATCCAGTGCCACCCCTGCCATGGCAGGGACACCTTCCCCTGTCCCAGGGTGCTCCAAGCCCTGTCCAACCTGGCCTTGGACACTGCCAGGGATAGAGCATCCAAAAAAAAGCAGGAAACCACCAGGAGCAGCTCCGAGCACTGCAGTGTGCACACATCTGTACACATCTGTAAGCAAGAATAACAATGCAAATAAAAGACAAATCTCCAATCCACTTGAGTCGTAATTTTCTTTGTTATATTTTTTTGATTATTTGGCTCAAGCTCTGCATTGCTGACTGGTTGTGTTTGCCCACTGGCCAGTCCATGCCCAGGACAACATTCCCAGCACAAACAAGCAGATTCTGCTGCATTCCATACACTTACATTGGCAATGCTTGGAGCAGGCTGAGTAGATTTAATTGAGTTTTAAGGAGAAATTGCCCAGAATATCTGTCTTGAAAAACATTTTCTGAAGCAGCTCCAAAGGTTTCTTAAGAGCAAGTCAAGCCATCAGAGACAAATTAATGGGTAAGTTTCATGTGAGATGGTCAAAGTACATGATAAATGCAATTAATAAGGCACTAGATTCGATTTTGACATTCAATCTTGCACAGCAGATAGAGTGGGAATCTGTTCTGTGCCAGGAGCAGACCAGCAAACAAGGGGCAGCCATGGTGCTTTCCTTTCCTCTGCTCTGGAGTTATCTCCAGGATGAGGACAGCCTTTCCCTGGTGTTGCAGTGTTGTGAAGGTTTCTAGGACAAAGGGAGAGATAAGAATTAACTCCAAGTTCTTAAAAATATTATATGATATGGTATTGTATTGTAATATATGATACACTAAAACTATGCTAAAGAAAGAGAAAGGAGACATCAGAAGGCTGAACAAGAATGATAATAAAAACCTGTGACTGACCAGAGAGTCCGACACAGCTAGACTGAAATTGGTCATTAAGTTAAAAAAATTCACATGGAACTAATCAAAGATGCACCTGTTGGTAAGCAACTTTTAAACTACGTTCCAAGCAATCAGATAATTATTGTTTACATTTCTTTTCTGAGGCTTCTCAGCTTCTCAGGAGAAAAATCTTGGCAAAGGGATTTTTCAGAAAATATCACAGTAACACCCTGGACACACTGTCTTCTCTTGCCTCAGGCCAGCTCCTTTGGTGGTGGCCTGGGAGGAAACTGCAGCCCAGCCTCCTCTGCCTGTTCCCCAAGACTTTTCCACTTTCCCAGCAAGTTCTCCACAGCCAGAGTAAGCAAAACAACATGGGGAAATGACTTCTTCCTATCTACAGTCTGGACCAAGTAGTCACAAACCAGAACCTCTTGAAAGTTTTCCCCTTCTTGAACTTTTTAGTCGCATCCTTTATTCCTTCACAGACACTAATAAACCTAGTAGGAATAATTTCAACTGAGCATGAACTATCATATTTACCAGCACCAGCAAATACTCCTCAGGTGAAAAGTAGGCTGAAGAGAAGTAGCTGGGGCAGTAAAACTTGGCTCTAAGTGGAAAAATAGAGCAAGTGCCTGATTTAATGTTTTGTGCAAGGCAACCAGGAGTTTTGCATGTTGATCGGGGTAAAAAGGGTTGTGCTGGATCTAAACCTGCCCTGAACACTTCAGCTGTGCACAGGTGCAGCATTTCCCTTCAAAATATTGCCCAGCTTTGGCAAGGGGCTGGAGGAAAGGCATCAGCATGTTCCTCATGAGGGGAATTCACAGACTGAGCTCCTCGAGCTGACTCTGATGGAATCGGTGCCTGATGGAGGAGGGTGGGCAGTTCCCAGCATGGACTAGAGGCCCTGTGTCTGCCCTCCTCTCATATCTGAAACATAAATACACTTTTCATGGTTCAGCATGAAATCCAGCCCTGCAAACAGCGCTTCAAATCTGCATTCAAAAATGTACCACCATTGCAAAGCTGCTGAGAGTCACTGTAGTGTTTTGACAGATCCCTGTAAACACTGTGGCCATTTCACAGTTTCCTCAGGCTATCTTTTCATCTCCAACATGCTTCAGCCCTTTAATGTAATATTTAGACCAATGTTGTTATTAGATTTTCCCTGGATGAAAGGATCTATAAACACAAATGCCAGTTGCTAATTCTTGGTAGTACAAAATAATAGTATAAGTACATCACACAATAAGACAAAAATTAAGCTGGTAATTTATACTGCTGAATTAGATACAGCAACAAAAGAGGGAGGCAATTATATACCACAGTAAAATCTTCAGTGCACAGACTTAAGCATTCCTCAGTCTTTAGTGTTCAATTAGGGTGAAATTTACTTTCAATACAAGACATAATGCCAAGGGCTTTCACACCCTCCATAAAAATATAGGATTTCATCTCATCTGCTCCGTGCAAAGTCTTTTTTATTCTGGCAAAGATGAAGGTTTAGCTCTAAAGAACAATTTGATTTGCATTACACATTGCACTAACAGACTGCAGCAAGCAGATTTATCTGCCAAATGAATATATTCTAATAGGCCTGATGATCTGTCTTTATGGGATCATTTGATTAACAACAAATTTATTCACTTGGCAGCTGTATTCCTTAATCAGGTATTCATTAAGCAATAGCATATAAATGTGTATAAATGTCAGATTTATGGATCAGAGACTACAATAACTCCATTTAAGAAAGGTGGATTGTCTATATTTCTAATTAGTTTCCCTTTAAATAGGCTCATCAAATCTACACATTTGTACACGTCCAGGCCTGATTTTCAGAGCCAAGGGTGCCTGTCCAATTGGACAGAATTCCCTTCCTCTGGAGCCTCATTCAAGTCCTCTGACAAGCCCTTCCAGCCCCACTGCTGAATTATATTGGACATCACACCACCATCTCCCTGTCTCAGATGATTTTATAGAGGGTTCCTTTCCAAATCTGACTAATTCACCTTTTTGCACACACACCTATTTTGCACCTGGCCAATCTCTGCTTGTCAGTCCATAACCTGGACATGCAAAAATAGGTGCTGGCAATGCATAAGCACTGGCAAATAGCATAAAAAGGAATTACTAAAGAGAATATCTTCTATTAAATGGACCCTGGTTGTGATAATAATGAAAAATGACCATAATTACCAGGGAGAAATATTCTGTCTGTGGAATTCAACCCAGCCTTTTAAGGTAGGTTATAGAGCAAGTCAATGAAAGTGCTTTTACCTCTTTTTTTTGAGCTGACTCCCTAGCAGCCACTTTTACACTTCACGGGAGGCTGGAAGGAAAAAAAAAAAAAAAGTGGATGTGAAATAATCCTCAGTTTATCAGGGATAAGTACTGTTATTTTGATATCTGTACAGGAGTTAGCAGGACTGGAGCTGTCAGACCCCAGTTAAAGCAAAAAGTGAACAGGCTGTGAAGACACAGACAATTGAATAGTGTTAACAGCCACAGCTTCAGCACGTTGTGGGTACCCAAGCTGAAATTTAGAGCACCAAACTGCCTACCAAGAAATATGGACACCTTGTCCTGGACTGCCAAGCAAATTGTGTTCTCTTCGCCATCTGTATGGCAGCTGTCTTCTGTTCAGTGGGCAGTTTTTCCTTATCTCTGCCACACCCACTCCTCCCTCAGGAGGGGACACCTGCTGATAACAGCTATGGAATGTCCCTGCATGGCTGAGAAGAACTACAGCATCCCATTGGGAGATGTGAGCCCAGAGGGAGGAGCCAAGCATTCCTACCTGGATATAATCTGGAGGTTCTGGAACACCAGCACAGCTTCTGCACTGGATTCCCCAGAGGAACAGCAGCTGCCTCTGCCCCTGGATCTTCAGAGGAAGAGACTGCACCTTTCTCCAGGATCCCTGCTCCAGCAGAACCACCCCTGACACTGCAGCAGGGCTGAGCCACAATTCCAATGGGACTGCTGCCAGCACCCTGACCCACAGGGTGTCAGGTTGGGTTCTGACTCTGCCAGTGTTGTTTGAGTGTACTGCATTGGTTATTTTATCCTTTTATTATTTTTCTTCCCTTTTAAAGAACTGTTACTCCTGCTCCCATATTTTTTGCCTGAGAGCCCCTTAATTTAAAATTTATAGCAATTTGGAGGGAGGGGGTTTACATTCTCCATTTCAGGGGAGGCTCCTGCCTTCTTTAGCAGACTCCTGTCTTTCCAAACCAAGACAGGCCTGCAGAGAACTGCTCCAAGTAACTACTCTACAAACCTCATTAATGTCCTCAAAATTACCCATTTTCCTTTGCTTGCTCTAAAAGACTTTTGCATTTGATTTAAAATCTTCTGGAAGAAGCCTGGTGGCTGGGAAGGAACATTCACCTTGTGGAAATGCTTCTGAGGGAGAGGAACCCATCACATGTGGCAGGTGCCCAGCACCAGCTCTGTCTCTGTGCTGGCTCGTGCCCTCCCCAGCAGCTGAATGACATTCCTGGGCTGTCCAGGAGATCCCCAGGAATGAGGGCACATGGTAACTGAGGGCAGGAAAAGTGCAGAGACATGGATGTGGTGTTAAAAATGGAGACGAGAGCTTGGGAAAGACTTGACTCAGATTTCTGGCAGTAGCTCTGTTTGAGGCAGTCTGTGTCCCAGATTGTTCTCATTCACAAGTTCTTAATAATGGCTGATTAGGTCTATTGCAAAATTAATTATTTATTGATTAGACAAATTTAACAGACATAAGACTTTGAACAGACTACTCAGTGCATGCGATAAAACAAAAAATAACTACTAGTAGATAAAATAAAGTTGAGAAATTACAGAAAATAAAGATACCAATAGTACAGCTAGTGAAGAAATAAACTAGAAATCAATGTAATTTACCACCAAACTGATGGAGTTCACATAGAATTCTTTCACTCAATCCCCAGGAAAGTATCCACAGAATTTGTGCCCAAACTCCACAGGAGAAGTCCTACATGTTTCCTGGGTGTGTGTAGGAGGCTTCTGTCTTTGTGAAAGTTTGTGTAGTTTTTATAGTTTGTAAAAGTAGTATCTCTCAGTCAGGAATTCCAGCTCATCTCCCCACATCTTGCTCTCAGGGCCAGCTGTTTATTGGGAATTCCACCCCTGGCACCAGAGAGAGAAATAACTCAGTAGCCAGTGAGGATTTACTGGTGAGGGTGGTGAGCTGGCCTGGGTTATCTCATCAGTTCATGTGAGGGGAGAATGTCCTGAACAGCACCAGCTGATGGACAGAGCAGGTGAGCTCTGCTGCGCTAGGGGGGATGTCCTGCCACAGGTGGATCCCTTGGAGGCACCTTTTGGTCCCCTGATCTGCCTCCAGCCCTGGAGGTGACAGGCTGGCAGAAAGCACAGCAGATTTACTCTGCTTGGTTTATTTCCATGAAGCACCAGACACTAAACCAAGTGAGAACAAAGGTGCCTTCCCTACTGCTCCAAAGTCTTACCCAGAGCATGTTAAACTGGAGCTGTTGTGGCATTCACATTCTCTGAAAAAATTCCTTTGCCCAGGATTTCTCTCCTGGGAAGCTGGGAAGCCTCCGAGAAAAGGAAAACAATTCTTATCTCATTTGCTTCTCCTGTGTTGTGCTCACATGTGGAATGTGGTTGGAGATTGTTCACCCACAGGTGTTTGTTCCATTGCATTCTGCTGGGAGTTGTTTTCACTCTTTGGTCAATTAGGGCCAAGCTGTTTTGGGACTTTGGAGAGAGTCAGGATTTTTCATTATTATCTTTTCAGCATTCAGTAAATATCCTTTCTGTATTCTTTAGTATAGTACAGTATTCTTTAATATAATATAGTATCATAAAATAATAAATTAGCCTTCTGAGAACATGGAGTCAGATTCATCATTCTTTCATCAGGGCACCCCACAAATACAATAAGCTGTGTGTTGTAAACTCTGAGTGTGCTGGAGCAGCAGCTTGGTACCTTAACTGAGTTATTTTCCCGGGGTTTGTCCTTTTAGTACAGCATGTCACACGCCCAGGGGCTCCTTACACAGCACCTTTGACACTCTTGAACTGACCTGGACCTGAAGGGACTCTCCACCAGCAAAAGGAGTTGGACTCCCAGCAAGATGTTCCCCATGACTCTGGACAGAACTGGGATGTGGTTCAGAAGCAGAAGGGATTAAAAGTCCGTGTAAATTCCTTGACTGTGCTGTCCAAAGGTGAGCAGCAGAGACCACTCTCTAACCCTGTTTTCATTGCTAGCTGGAATAAGTTTAATAAAAAATTGAAAATCACATTCAAGTCTCAGAGATCTGAGCTATGTCTCTGGTATATCCAGCTGTGGCTGTACTGCCCCCACGGAGGGGAAGCATATTTTGCTGCACTGAAATAATGTGCAAATAAATTAATAGCCAGAAATCGTCCTTCATGCAGCTCCACTTGGACTGCTTTTTTTTATATTATTTAATTAAGTTACTGATCTATTGTCTTTGGAATACTTAAGAAGCAGAGGGAGGCTGATCCATTGCCATTTAATATACAGCACTGTTGTGTGTTGAGATGGATATGACAGTAATAGTTCCTTGCAATATTTAAGTCTACTGAGCCCTGAAGATCTCTTCTAATATCACTTGATTTATCAAATCTGATTTGGGACTTATAGCCTATATAGAGGGAGTTCTCAAATTCCTAATCCATTTGGCAATAAGTATCTTCTCTGCTTTACTACTTCATCTTCCTTACTCACTGATCTGAAGGGTTGGAGTTTTAAACTCATTTATCAAGGACCAAAAAAAAGGGGTTTTATGATGAGTTTTGACAATTATATATGTCCCATTCCAGAGAGTAAATAAAATATGAGTGCTATTTGCTGTGCCACTTAATGCAGGCCACCAAACTGATGCCCTGTGGTGGAAGATGTACAAGACTTGCTGCTGAGAATACAGAATTGGAACCACTTTGGCACTCTTCATAAAAATCTGAGCTTCCATCCGAGTTTTTCCTACCCTGTGCTTTTCTGCAACAGAGAGTTTTCTGCTACAAGTGGTTTCCAGGCAAGGTAAGAGCCCCATTAGGTTCCAGTCCATGCCCCTGAGTGCACTCAATGCAACATCCTCCTGCTGCCCTGTCCTGCCTGGTTTAACCCTGCCGAGTCCTGATGCTCATTTTGCCTTCCTAGAGACACTCTCCATCATCCAAGTGCTTTTTTAAAAGCAATATTCCAAGGCTGACTTCACTTTTTCACTTGAAATGGACTGGATTTGAGTGAGTCGACGTCTGGTCCTGTGTCTTTCACTTAATGACTTAAAAAATCCAATAAACAGAGCAAGCCAAATTACAAAAATGGAATAAAGAGCACCAGGCCTTTATTTCTTGCTCAGAGGCAAGTTGTGCAACTTTAATTTAACAGAAAATGATCAGCTTTATGACTAGATGTGTTGCAAATAAACTGACAACCTTTATACAATACAATTACTTTATTTTATGTGATATTATTATTATCTGAGCCATCTGACACTCTTATGGCTCATATAAAAATTCCTATTTTAGTGCAACTCTGTGCTTAAATAGATGTCTTTGTGCTACATGAAATAACCCCTTCCTCTCACCTCAGCATTTACAGCCTCCAAAATATACAGAGCTCTATCACATGCCTTCCTCCTCAAACAGTGGATTTAAAATCTTGACCCAAGAAAGGGTTTCCATTGATTTTAATGGCTATTGGATCATCCCAAAAATGTGCCTATGGGAACAATTCAGCCCCATGCGACTGGAAAGAAGGTTTTCCTTAAGCTAACTGACATTTTTGAGGGGAAAAAAGGATGTTTCTGGATAGAGAACCACAGCAATTCAGCTATTTTGCTTCTGTTCCCTAAATAAATTCATTCAAGTGGCTGGCACTGAGCAGCACAGGCAGATATACCCATTCATTATCATCTTTCCTCGCTACATGTCACATATTTAATTCTTCTGATCCTTCCTCTCAAATCTCTCCTCAACCCTGGGATCCTGTTAGCAGCTCTTCCCCTTGTTCAGTACAAATCCCTCAAGAAAACAGGCAGGTAACTGCCATTATGTTTGACAATTACTTAAAAGCAACGAAACGTCACCCGCTGCGTTAATTCACTCTTTGCCACTTTGGCAAAGGACAGCCTCGCCCTCCCTCTCTGCCCTGCAGCCCAGGGGCTGAGCACAGCCCAAGGGGGCAAGGACAGCTTGGATTTGACCCGACACAAGGTGCAAAAGTGTCCCTAATTTCCAGCAGCCCCCAGAGCAGCATCCTCAAGGCCAGAGCGCGGAGCTGGGTCCCCGCGCGGCTCGCTCCGCGGAGAGCAGGGATGCAGACAAAGGTGCCTTTGTGCTCTGCTTTCTTTCATCCTCACTCTGACAGTGAATCATTCAGAGCACGAGGGAAGGAGACAGGCAGAGGCAAACAAGTTGCATTCAATCAGCCATGCAGCGGCGGTGGCACAATTCCTGGCACGAGGATCACGCACAGCTGCTTTGGAGGACCCACGGTGGCGTTGTCACCGCTGCTGGGGACATCGCCTGTCCTACCAAGAGCACACCTCCCAAGCTGATGGCCTTCCAAGCACATGGGAGGATGTAGGGCATCTTCCACTGAATTCTTCCAGCCCAGGATTGCAGAATCCCAGAATGGTTGAGCTTGGAAGGGACTTCAGTGGGTCACTTGGGCCAAACTCCCCTGCTCAGAGCACAGGGCTGGGTCCAGATGGATCTGGAATGTCTTGAGTGAGGGTGATGCCTTGAGAGGCTGATCTGGAGCAGAGACTAGACAGAGCTAAATGGACAAAATAGGTATTTATTGCAAGGCCTTAAAAGGACACTACTTGGGCAGCACAAGAGCCTGGCCAGGGTTGCACCCAGGCTGAATTTAAGATTGATCCTGGTCATGAGTTTTTACACTTTTATCAGTTTTGGTTCATCTACATATTGGGTTCAATTGTCCAATTGCAGCTCCAGGTCATGAAGTCTCAGCCCACTGGTGTCACCATGATATTTTGTGAAAAATCCCTTCACCAGGATTTCTTCTCCCGGGAAGCTGAGAAGCCTCAGAGAAAAATGAAAACAGTATTATCTGATCCACTTCTCCTGTGTTTTGCTGCTTTGGAATGTGGTTTGGACATTGTTTACCAACTGACGATTGTTTGATTGGTTTCATGTGAATTGTTTTAATTTAATGACCAGTCACAACCAGCTATGTTGAGGCTCTGGTGAGAGTCATGAGTTTTTCATTAGTATCTTGTTAAGCCTTCTGTCTGTATCCTTTCTCTCTTCTTTAGTATAGTTTTAGTATAGCATTCTTTAAAATAATATATCATAAAATAATAAATTTGCCTTCTAAGAACATGCAGTCAGATTCTCAATTCCTCCTTTATCCTGGGGACCCAGCAAATACCACACCCTTACTTGACCCCTTCTCTTTGCATTGTTTGTGCTTTTTGGGTAAATGTTGTCCTTGATTCTCCAGTTGGGATGGATTGCTTTGTCTCACTACCCTGTGAAGAGAACCTGCTAACACCTAATATGAAGTTTCAGAGTTACATTCCAGGCAGCAGAGAATCTGAAAAATATCAAAGCTAAAACCCAAGGCATCTAGGGAGACTCCACATCCTCTCTGGAAATCTCTTCCAGTGCTCACAGCAAAGAAGTTTTTCCTCATACTTAGGTAGAACTTGCTGTGCATCAGTTTCTGCCCTTTCCTGTTGTCCTATTAATTGGCACCAGCTCCACATGCCCCATGGTCTGAACTGATGCCAGGGCTGGACACAGAGGAGTCAGGAATTACAGATCAGATGGAAACTGCCAGCTCTAAGAGATGTGGTGGGGTCTGGGGAGCCCCCAACAGAGGCTCCTGCCAGGCTGGGTGGAAGAAACCTCATCTAGTAGAAGGGAAAAAATGGCCTGAAAAACAATGTGAGCCATCAGATTTTGAGTATTTTGTCAAATAAAATGAATAAACAAATAAATAATCTAAAAGGGAATGTGACCAGCTATTGTGACATTGGATAGAAGGATATGAAGAAGAAGAACAGTGTTTACCATAACAACAAATCTTATCATTTCCTGCATCCCTCATGCTCTTGCAACTCCATGTGATCCTCTAAAGCATCTTGGCTGATTGAGAGAAATTATATCCCTGGCTCCAACACATGACTAAACCCTGAAGCCACCCTCAGAAGAGAGCTCTGGTTCCTGCCATCACCACTTGCCATATGGCTCCTCTTTCTTCCTCCACTTTCTCAGCCTCATTTACTATGGAAACAAGGCTCATGTGATCCTGCTGTCTTTCTCATCCCTTCACCTCACACACAGCTCCTCAGCCTGCAGCTCTGTCTTGAGCAGAACTGACAGTGCAAAGCTCAAAGACAACTGGATCCTCACGAGTGTGCTGAGGATGGGCAGCCAGGGAGAGGGGCAAGGAGAAATACAAACCCATTGATCCCCCTAGAAATGGTAGGCTCTCAGGCTCTGTGGTTGAGAGGACCCTGAGGTGTTAGAAAGTCTCTTTTTCCCAGCCCCAAGATCAAAGAAGGAGTCAGGATTCCTCAGCTGTTGTTTTCAAGGTTGTTTATTCTCTGTTATCTATTCCATTATTTCTCTGACCTGCTGAGATCTGTCCAGCAGGTTGGGCTGTGGCACAGTCCCTGCCCTTGGGGTGGTGTTAACTTTTTATACTAAAAACTACGTGTGCTTTATTTACAATAATTTTCCAATACCTTTCACCTATGTTAGACAGTCTGTCTCTACTCTAAACCAATCCAAAAGTGTCACCAACACAGCAGAAGATGGAGGACCAGAAGAAAGAAAAAGGACAAGGCACGCCCAAATTCCTTCATCTTGGCTTCTGAACCCCCCTTCTAAAACCCCAAAATTCTACTTTTTACCTTGTGACAAACAAACTATCATTCTACTTAAACTCTCAGGGCTTGTAAATCTTCAGATAAAGTCGGTAATTTTCTTCCATGGGTCAAAATTGAAGCCACAGGTGTTTTTGACTCCATGCCAAGACCTCTGAGCCCCCCAGCCAGGGTCTTGAGCCATCCAGGGCACACAGAGGGATTTCCTGGGTTCTGACAGTAGGCAGTAGCTGTAGATCACAGAATGGTTTGGGTTGGAAGGGACCTTAAATGTTATTCCACCCCCTGCCATGGGCAGGGAAACTTCCCACTGGACCAGGCTGCTCAGAGCCCCCAGATAAGGGGACAGGAATTTCCACTGTGATCTTCCCAGGCAGGAAATCCAGCCAGCCACTGGACACACATCTGTAGAAAACAAGGCTTCAGTAATTTGTACTCCTCACAGACCTACTTATATTTTCTATTCTCCTCCTCTATCTCCTTCTTCTATTAGAACAAAAAAGGCAGGGTCAGCCAGGCAAGACTTCGCTATCTCTGTGCAGCACAGCTGTGTTTGCTGCTGGAAATGAAGCTAAAAGCAAAGTTTCAGTACCCCCAATCAGTGCTGGAGAAGCTGATCAGATCACAGGCTCTCTCTGCTTCTCTACAAGCATAACTGCCAGGGACAATCTGTCCCACAAAAGACAGAGGATGCATCTTTTCTTTGCTAATCTCTTCTTGCTCCTGGTGTTAGTGTCTCAGGGTTTTTTTTTTTTTTTTTTTTTCCCCTCAGGCATTAGAATTAGATTTCAACAGGAACAATAGCAGCAGCAGTAACATCATCTCCCTTATCTCCACCAACGGCTCTTTTCTCCTAAATATTTCTCTTTTTTTTTTTTTTTTTTTTTTGCACCACCTGAAAGTATCCAAACCTGACTTGTCCTTAGAAATAGCTAAAGGAAAAAGGATTAAGGAATATTGTTAAAATGAAAACCTTACTTCCTACCTAACATCCTCCATTCTTTAACTACTTTTTCTTTTTCCTATATCTGTAATGACAGGTTATAAGATCCTTCAGGCTGATTGTTGTCATGGGACTAAGGAGCCTGGGGTCTATTAATTCAAATCCCAAATGTTTGTGTAACTAGTTAGTTTTATATATATATATATATATATATATACACACACTATCTATATATATGTATACATACTATGAGGGTCATGCTGACATCCTTATTTCAGCCCTCTTTTCAAGGAAAATAATTGGGCCACTCCCAATGACTCCCAATTCCACTGGAATTCACAGATGGAATTTCTGTTTGTTAGCCTGTGTTAAGAAGGTTTGCATTCTGGATCCTAAAAAATTAAAATCAAAAGAAATGAGAACACAGAATGTCTCATGATGAGGTCAGACTTCTCCTTATTTGGGACTAATTCAAAGTGATTTTTCAGCACTGAAGATTTGCATTTTTCTTTCCATGGGTAGTGGGGTAAGGTGGAGCAAGGCCTATCTTTGTGCCAGCTCTGGAATTCCATCAGCCTCTCCTTCTTCATTTCAATGCTTTCAAACCTTTTTCAACTATGACCAACTCTGAACCTATTTATCTTCCTCTCCTTTTCTCAATTTCTCCTTCTGCTTTTCAAGGTGTGTCTTGATATGTTGGCTCACCTATGATCTGCTGAGGAGACTTACAGGATAAATAAATTTGCTAAAACACACCTACCTCTGTAGATTTACTTTATGCAACAACAAGTGATGTAAAATGAAATTGCTTTTACATAAAGGATGAAAATTTGGATATCTTATACAGGGGAAATGGCCATACCAGGAATATAAAGACACCTGGAAGTACAAAATACTGTCACAACAAATCTTTATTTGATTTGTAAGTTCTGGGCTGGAAGCTTATTCTAAATTAGAGCTCCTGGGGAAAGGGGTTACTTGTTTGGTTTTAATGTTCTGCAATAGTTCAGCCTTTGCCATTTCAGAAAAAAATCACAGATATCTGAAATATGTCATATGAATTGTATGTACCCTCTATGCAAACTGTGGTAAAAAACAATTGTAATTAACTCTGCCCTTGTAAATAACTCATAAAAATGAAGTTAAACACGTAGCTGTCAACAAGTGCATAACCATGAACCAGGCAGTGCAATCATTCATTTACAAAAGTATAGAAATGTCAGCCAGGAAAAGTAAGTCACTGCTATTGGCACAATAAAGGACATTAGAATCAAGCAATGCTGGACTTTCTAACACTGAAAAACTTAACTGGGAAGTCCCAGTGTGAAGGGGTGAGTAGAGTCAGCAACCATGGGCTGAGCTCCCAGTGCTCCCAGTGCTCCCAGTTCTCCCAGAGCACTCCCTGCCCCACAGAGGCTTAGTCTACAAAGGTATCAAACCATTAACCCCCAGTTTAAACCAGAACACAGGTGGAATTCCAGCCAGGATCCCCCACAACAGACCTCCCCTGTGTGATTATTGAAGCATGGGGGAAGATGAATGCACACTGAGGCTCTGAGCACCACCTTGGAGAGAGCTTTTGATAAAAGCAAATGCTCAGTTTTAAGAGCTCTCAAGTCAAGGCAGAGACAATAGTTACATTAATTTCTGCTCCCTGCCTTCACTGCTTTAAATGGGAGGAAAGAGTTGAACAGGAAGGCTTCATTCTCTTGAGACTCCATAATTTGCTTGATGAATGCTTTAAAAAGAGATGGGCTGGGAGAGAAGATCATTGAATTTAAGCAAAATGTAGTATTCACTTCACTTGTGGTATCAAGAGGCAAGGCAGATGATTCACAGGTGAGAAAGGAGCTCGGTTGTAAAGGTGGGAAGCTGGAATAAAAATAAGGAAATGTTTTGTGAAGAACGTGGTCCTCAGTGGGGGAAGAATGCTGCCTGTCTTGGGAGAACAAGAGAGAATTCCAGAATTGGTCATTGTCAATCAATTGCATAAGATAATTAAGACAAATAATCTTATTCATGGAAAAGGTCATGAAAACCACCTCATTTGGTGCCCTTGGATCCAGAGACTGACACGCAATTTGTGGTTCCTCCCTTTTCTTCTTGTATTAAGGTTTATTTCCTCAGTCAGTCCCTCTCTTTCATCTGGAAATTTCTAAATTTTGTGCACTAGCTCCTAGCCTAATGAAATTTTTGCCACCCAGTGTTCAGCACTGTGTTGCTGTGAGAGTAATAGACTACAGCAGTCACCCATGGCAGAAATCTTTGCAACTCCTGTTTTGAAATTACTGCTGAACCTTTCTTTCCCCCTTTAGTTCTGTTTTTAATCAAGCCTGAAATTTTCTTCCTTTAAAGAAACCTTTAAAATCTTCTCATTTTCTCTGGATAATACCTCTCTGAACTACATTGTTATACTCGAAGAAAAGGACTATTTTCTGTCACTTGGAAACCCACGCCTCATTTTGAACTGAAATAAACCCACTAATAAAATTAATCAGAAGCACTATTCCTCTGGAGAGAACCAGGGACAATATGATGGGTTATAAACCGAACCACAGGTTTCCAATAATGCAGCACAGTCAATACCAAGGAACAAGACCTCCACTAGCTGGGACACATCATACCTCAACAGAAGGTCGTGAAATTACTGCAGGAAAACAGCACAGATGAAGGACAGGGGGAAAAAAATATGAAGGCCAGATAATAAAGAAGTTGTGAGCACATTGAAATTCCTGCAGAAGATCTGCAAGGCTCCTTAAGTCCTTGTCTATTGTTCAAGACAGAATCTTCAGTTTTAAAGGGGCTAAAATTTCTATTGTGCTCACATCCTTTTAGGGCATCCAGCTCACAATGCCTTGTTTCCAGGAGAATAAACCAAACACATATCCTGTTAGAGCTGATTATTTAACAGCAGTGAAATTCAGGCTGAAGTGCTGAGAGCACAACTAACAAGACACCTAAATTACCGTCCCTGAACGAAAATTGTGGTATCACTTCTGTCTGAGGCTCCTTTCAAGCTTTTCTATAAAATAGAGATAGTTATGGCAATTTCCTAAGCGTGCTCAGAGGGTCAGGTAGTGTCAGCAAGGTATTTTAGATTTGTGAAACACTATCTGTGCCAGAAGTTAATGTCAGATGCCTGCAATGAAAGCGCAGGGCATGGCTAATGGAAGGAATATTAGACAACAGACAGTAGACTTTGTTTTAAAAATTTTATGACTGAGAGATGAACTGACAGAAGCTGACAGTGATGAAAAAAAGGTGCTGCTCTGGAAACTGGCCAGGTTTCCTGAAACTGCTATCAACAGAAAGCTAGCAGATGCAGTATTTCAGTAACAGGCCATGAGAAAACACAGCCCCTGCTTGCACTGACACACCAACACTTGGTTAAGCTCTTGCAGAACACTGCAAATTACTCAATATTACTTACCTACAGAAAGAGACCTAATTTAGGATCACAATAAACCAAAGTTCACGAGGCAACTAATGTCAGCTTCTGTTATGGATTCCACGCAGCTGTGGTAGATTTTTATGTGTGTGTGAAGTTAACCAAGCCATAAACAAACCGTGATGCTGTAACAAGCCTGACAGTGTTCGTGCTGTTGGGAACCCTTTGTAAATTTATGACACATGCCATAATAAAAAAAAAAAAAAAAAGCAGCAGAACTCCTGATTCCCTATTCCACGGGGTTGTTTCCTTCTGCTTTTTCTGACTGAGGAGTTGAATAAACCCCAGTCCTCTGGCACTCCAGTAGCTTGGAGTCCATCCAGCAAGAGGGGCACGTTCATGATGTCCGGGGTGATGTGATTTACCTCACACCACAAAAGTCTTGCAAGTTCTCTCACTCAATGTTTCCCCAGGTGAGAGGTGCTGTAGGAGTGCCAAGCACTGAGTAGTTCAGGGCTGAGTCTTGGAAGGCACTCTAAGAAATTTCCTTTTTATAATCCAACACCTCCTTTGCTTGCCAGACATAAGAAAGCAAAGGACTCTGCTCTTTGTTGGGTGCCTCTTGACACTGATGCTTTAGTGATGGCTGATTCTACTGCTTATTTTAACTTTCCATTGATGTCTCCTCTATCTGGGCACCCAGACTCTCTCTAGCACAGCCTAAACCATGTGAGTAGTTGAATTTTCCTTCCTTTATCTTTTCTTCTGCTGGTTGGTGGCCATTTGCTGCACATTTCTTTGATCTTTTGCTCCATGCCCCAACCCCTGTTTCTCCTTCAATCCCCAGAGGCAGTGCAAGCAGCAGTTCCGCAGACGCCGCCTTTACATGGTTATGCTCTCACATCCTAAACACTGGGCAAAATCTTGAGGGGTATAGGTGTTTTACTGTTATTTTCTGTGTTATTTTCAAAAGCCTTGTCAAAAGCTTGAAAATTTTGACCAGACAATAAAAATAATCTTCATTTTTATAGAGGCAAGGCTGGAAAGGAGAACAGACTCAAAAGTTCAGCTTTCCTGTGGAATGGAGAAGACGGAAAAGGAGGTTGTGCATTAAAAAGGACCTCATTTACCTCTAGGACAATCTTAAGAGGATGGCTATTCAAATGGTTGCATATTCAGGATGGAAATATTCTAGTAGATATTTTAACCTTGTTTGCAATCTATGACACCAACTTTAGTGATTAATGGAACAAAACCACTTATTTCAAGGCCAGGCTGGACAGGGCTTGGAGAAACCTACTCTGGTGAAAAGTCTCTCTGGCCATGACAGAGGTTTGGAATGAGATGGTCTTTAAGGTCCCTTCCAATCCAAACTATTCTGGGATTTTTAATTTTCAGTAGATTCCTTTATCTGGACGCTCAGACTGTTTTCATAACGGCCTCAACCATAATAATTTTCCTTTCTTCCTCTTTCCTTCAGCTGCTTGCTGGCATCTGCTATGTGTTTCTTTGGAATTTTTTTCTCCACCCAACTTCTTCCCCCAGCTGGGCAAAGACACAGACTGGTGTCTACTTCATCCCAGACAATTAATTTCACAACCTCAGCATGTTTAGCTAACTTCCCTGGTCTCCTTTTCATGGATCTGGGAGCACAACATTCTGCTGGGATATTGGAATGCTGGGAACGTCCTGGACTCTTTTAGAATATTCCCTGCACATCTCCTCTGATGGGCAGCACAAACTCTGTTTTGTTCCTCCAGGGCCACAGCCCAATCTCAGATACCAGGAGGTGTTTGCCTCCCAACAGAGCCACTCGTGTTGAACTCTCTGCCATAGCAACTCAGCCAACAAACAGACAATAAACTGCTTTTTTTTTCTAAGCAGGATCCTGGTATTCAAACACAGTGACTAAAAAAAAAAAAAATGCAGAGATTTCAGTATTGCCACTTCTCTGAGTGCATTAAAACACTTCAGTCTGGTGTATTTCTTTATAGCTGAGCTCTTGCAGGAAAAAGATTAAGTTGAAAAATCCTTAAATCTTTTCTTTTTTTTTTTTTAATCTTGGTATTTATGTGGAAAATGCAAAAGAATATAAGCTGCAGTTATACAAACCACCTCATTTGGTGCCCTTGGATCCAGAGACTGACACGCAATTTGTGGTTCCTCCTTTTCTTCTTGTATTAAGGTTTAGTTCCTCAGTCAGTCCCTCTCTTTCATCTGGAAATTTCTAAATTTTGTGCACTAGCTCCTAGCCTAATGAAATTTTTGCCACCCAGTGTTCAGCACTGTGTTGCTGTGAGAGTAATAGACTACAGCAGTCACCCATGGCAGAAATCTTTGCAACTCCTGTTTTGAAATTACTGCTGAACCTTTCTTTCCCCTTTAGTTCTGTTTTTTAATCAAGCCTGAAATTTTCTTCCTTTAAAGAAACCTTTAAAATCTTTTTTCTCTGGATAATACCTCTCTGAACTACATTGTTATACTCGAAGAAAAGGACTATTTTCTGTCACTTGGAAACCCACGCCTCATTTTGAACTGAAATAAACCCACTAATAAAATTAATCAGAAGCACTATTCCTCTGGAGAGAACCAGGGACAATATGATGGGTTATAAACCGAACCACAGGTTTCCAATAATGCAGCACAGTCAATACCAAGGAACAAGACCTCCACTAGCTGGGACACATCATACCTCAACAGAAGGTCGTGAAATTACTGCAGGAAAACAGCACAGATGAAGGACAGGGGGAAAAAAATATGAAGGCCAGATAATAAAGAAGTTGTGAGCACATTGAAATTCCTGCAGAAGATCTGCAAGGCTCCTTAAGTCCTTGTCTATTGTTCAAGACAGAATCTTCAGTTTTTAAAGGGGCTAAAATTTCTATTGTGTTCACATCCTTTTAGGGCATCCAGCTCACAATGCCTTGTTTCCAGGAGAATAAACCAAACACATATCCTGTTAGAGCTGATTATTTAACAGCAGTGAAATTCAGGCTGAAGTGCTGAGAGCACAACTAACAAGACACCTAAATTACCGTCCCTGAACGAAAATTGTGGTATCACTTCTGTCTGAGGCTCCTTTCAAGCTTTTCTATAAAATAGAGATAGTTATGGCAATTTCCTAAGCGTGCTCAGAGGGTCAGGTAGTGTCAGCAAGGTATTTTAGATTTGTGAAACACTATCTGTGCCAGAAGTTAATGTCAGATGCCTGCAATGAAAGTGCAGGGCATGGCTAATGGAAGGAATATTAGACAACAGACAGTAGACTTTGTTTTAAAAATTTTATGACTGAGAGATGAACTGACAGAAGCTGACAGTGATGAAAAAAAGGTGCTGCTCTGGAAACTGGCCAGGTTTCCTGAAACTGCTATCAACAGAAAGCTAGCAGATGCAGTATTTCAGTAACAGGCCATGAGAAAACACAGCCCCTGCTTGCACTGACACACCAACACTTGGTTAAGCTCTTGCAGAACACTGCAAATTACTCAAGATTACTTACCTACAGAAAGAGGCCTAATTTAGGATCACAATAAACCAAAGTTCACGAGGCAACTAATGTCAGTTTCTGCTATGGATTCCACGCAGCTGCGGTAGATTTTTATGTGTGTGTGAAGTTAACCAAGCCATAAACAAACCGTGATGCTGTAACAAGCCTGACAGTGTTCGTGCTGTTGGGAACCCTTTGTAAATTTATGACACATGCCATAATAAGGGAAAAAAAAGCAGCAGAACTCCTGATTTCCTATTCCACGGGGTTGTTTCCTTCTGCTTTTTCTGACTGAGGAGTTGAATAAACCCCAGTCCTCTGGCACTCCAGTAGCTTGGAGTCCATCCAGCAAGAGGGGCACGTTCATGATGTCCGGGGTGATGTGATTTACCTCACACCACAAAAGTCTTGCAAGTTCTCTCACTCAATGTTTCCCCAGGTGAGAGGTGCTGTAGGAGTGCCAAGCGCTGAGTGGTTCAGGGCTGAGTCCTGGAAGGCACTCTAAGAAATTTCCTTTTTATAATCCAACACCTCCTTTGCTTGCCAGACATAAGAAAGCAAAGGACTCTGCTCTTTGTTGGGTGCCTCTTGACACTGATGCTTTAGTGATGGCTGATTCTACTGCTTATTTTAGCTTTCCATTGATGTCTCCTCTATCTGGGCACCCAGACTCTCTCTAGCACCGCCTAAACCGTATGAGTAGTTGAATTTTCCTTCCTTTATCTTTTCTTCTGCTGGTTGGTGGCCATTTGCTGCACATTTCTTTGATCTTTTGCTCCATGGCCCAACCCCTGTTTCTCCTTCAATCCCTAGAGGCAGTGCAAGCAGCAGTTCCCCAGACGCCACTTTTACATGGTTATGCTCTCACATCCTAAACACTGGGCAAAATCTTGAGGGGTATAGGTGTTTTACTGTTATTTTCTGTGTTATTTTCAAAAGCCTTGTCAAAAGCTTGAAAATTTTGACCAGACAATAAAAATAATCTTCATTTTTATAGAGGCAAGGCTGGAAAGGAGAACAGACTCAAAAGTTCAGCTTTCCTGTGGAATGGAGAAGATGGAAAAGGAGGTTGTGCATTAAAAAGGACCTGATTTACCTCTAGGACAATCTTAAGAGGATGGCTATTCAAATGGTTGCATATTCAGGACGGAAATATTCTAGTAGATATTTTAACCTTGTTGGCAATTTATGACACAAACTTTAGTGATTAATGGAACAAAACCACTTATTTCAAGGCCAGGCTGGACAGGGCTTGGAGAAACCTGCTCTGGTGAAAAGTCTCTCTGGCCATGACAGAGGTTTGGAATGAGACGGTCTTTAAGGTCCCTTCCAATCCAAACTATTCTGGGATTTTTAATTTTCAGTAGATTCCTTTATCTGGACGCTCAGACTTGTTTTCATAACAGCCTCAACCATAATAATTTTCCTTTCTTCCTCTTTCCTTCAGCTGCTTGCTGGCATCTGCTATGTGTTTCTTTGGCATTTTTTTCTCCACCCAACTTCTTCCCCCAGCTGGGCAAAGACACAGACTTGTGTCTACTTCATCCCAGACAATTAATTTCAACAACCTCAGCATGTTTAGCTAACTTCCCTGGTCTCCTTTTCATGGATCTGGGAGCACAACATTCTGCTGGGATATTGGAATGCTGGGAATGTCCTGGACTCTTTTAGAATATTCCCTGCACATCTCCTCTGATGGGCAGCACAAACTCTGTTGTGTTCCTCCAGGGCCACAGCCCAATCTCAGATACCAGGAGGTGTTTGCCTCCCAACAGAGCCACTCGTGTTGAACTCTCTGCCATAGCAACTCAGCCAACAAACAGACAATAAACTGCTTTTTTTTCTAAGCAGGATCCTGGTATTCAAACACAGTGACTAAAAAAATGCAGAGATTTCAGTATTGCCACTTCTCTGAGTGCATTAAAACACTTCAGTCTGGTGTATTTCTTTATAGCTGAGCTCTTGCAGGGAAAAGATTAAGTTGAAAAATCCTTAAATCTTTTTCTTTTTTTTTTAATCTTGGTATTTATGTGGAAAATGCAAAAGAATATAAGCTGCAGTTATACATAGCAGTATTTTTTTAATCTACAAATAGTTAAGAAAGAGAAAGATAGGGAAAGAAAACGAAGGCCTTAGTGAAATACTGGATTGTATTTAATGTTAGCAGGAATTTGTGCACTTTGTGCATTCTGGTTTTTATTAATTAATAACATAAAAATATTCTCATTTTATTATTTTATAAGGTTCCATCACATTTGGGAGATTACTTCTAATTTATTAGCACATAAAAAAGTGTCCCTCAGAATAATGGCCAAGGCAGAGGAGGACAACCTGATGGGTTGGGGCTTTGGGGGTTTTTTTGAGCTTTGGACAGCAGAAGTGAAGAAGTCCAGGAGAGAATGGCAGATAAGGTGAAGAACATCCCTTCAACCAGAGCAAGCCTCTCAATTCCAGAATAGAAAGTTTTGGCCAACACTGAAACCATAGGCTTGCCTGGCATGTATTGGTTTCTTGATTTGCTTGTGAAGAACTCTTTGTTGATGTGCCTAAATAAGATGATGATCGAGAAAATAGAAAACTGCTTTCCATATGGTGTTGCCATCAGTGGGATGGTGTCGCCCTGTTCTTCTAAGTTCTTCCAAGTTCTTCTAAGCCTTCTGATGTTTACATTTCTGTAATGGAGTTTCTCACACACTTTTCATGTAAATAATGACTGTTTTGCATTCTTTCCTGGAGGAAGAAAAAATTCATAGACTGTTAGTTTGACCAGTGTAGCTGGAGAAGTGGCAGTTTCATCCTCCAATCCATGGTCACTTTTAAAAGTTGTTCCAGATTGCAAGGCAAGATGTATTCTATCACAATCTGTATGGCTGTTGGCTTCTGTTCAGTGGGCAGTTTTCTTTATCTCTTCCACACCCACTCCTCCCTCAGGGGAGACATCTGCTGATAACAGCTATTGAATGTCCCTGCATGGCTGATAAGAACTACAGCATCCCATTGGGAGATGTGAGCCCAGAGGGAGGAGCCAAGCATTCCTACCTGGATAGAATCTGGAGGTTCTGGAACACCAGCACAGCTTCTGCACTGGATTCCCCAGAGGAACAGCAGCTGCCTCTGCCCCTGGATCTTCAGAGGAAGAGACTGCACCTTTCTCCAGGATCCCTGCTCCAGCAGAACCACCCCTGACACTGCAGGAGGGCTGAGCCACAATTCCAATGGGACTGCTGCCAGCACCCTGACCCACAGGGTGTCAGGTTGGGTTCTGACTCTGCCAGTGTTGTTCTGGTTTACTGAACTGTTTATTTTGTCCTTTTTATTTTCTTCCCTATTAAAGAACTGTTATTTCCTGCTCCCATAGTTTTTGTTGCCTGAGAGCCCCTTAATTTAAAATTTATAGCAATTTGGAGTGGGGTGGGGGGGGTTCATTTTCTCCATTTCAGGGGAGGCTCCTGCCTTCCTTCCAAACCAAGACAGAAGTCTATAAATACTAGAGTTCAAAAATAAACTACACTCTTTTTACCTTAGAAATTCCAGCTTGTGCATTTAGTTCATTTCATGTCCTATTGCAACAGGCTGGTGCCAGACTGATACTGTCTGTCCTGTGAGTCATGCACTGGCCCAGGTTAGAGGTGACATTGCTGATGGGCTCCCAAAAGCTCTCCCCAAGGGCAGCCAGCCTTTGACTCCGACTTCAGGCCATCGTCTCCCCCTTCTTCATTTCCTGCTTGGATTTAGTGCTGTGGAAACTTTGCTACACTGGCCAGAGCCGCAGATTCAATAAAGCAGAGGAGGAAAGAGCCTCATTCCCACCTGCCTCGTCCATCACTGGCAAACCTGGCAGCTCAGTTCTGCTGCCCGAATCCCATTTTTTCACTTGACAGAAAGCCTCTCCTGGAGAGCGCTGGGGGAGAGACCTAAAACCTTCCATACATTAAGGCAAGTGAATTGATACCCTGTCAGATGATGAGAATCTCTCTTCATCTGCTGAGAGTTAATGATGATTTATTAGGCAGAACAGACAGGTCCCAGGACATATTTGCAAGGACTTGTCAATCAGAAAAAAATTCCCCCAGAGATTTGGACTAAGCTTATTTCATACTTTTTACTTAGAAGACATGAGAGGACAGTGAGATTCAGTTTGAAGTACTTCTCAGATAACATGGAGCTTTAGAAAGATAAAAGGCTAGATGAAAAAAGACCTCTTAAGACCTCAGTACAATCCCATGTCATCCCAGAAATGCCACTAAGGAAACATGTATAAGTGAATAGGATTTGGGGGTGGTAAAATAAACATGACAGCTTGTAGAGAAGATTCCCAATGAAAAAGAATGTCTGAAATTAAATCAATGCCAGGCATACTGCCTTAGATCTCAATACGAAACACACCAAAACACCTTCAAATAACTGAACCTGGGATCTCAATGTGTAAATTTCTGACTCTCACAGATCAGATTCAGGGACCTGTTGATCCATCAGGGTAGGACTCTTTGCCCAAAAGTAAATGTCTCCATTTCTGTGAGCCACCTTGAAGTCAAGGGAAAGAAACCATTATTTTTAGGGTGTGCTTCTCCCAGTGTTAACACAGCAGAAAGGTGAATCAGCCTGGAAAAGCACCCACTCCTCCCTAGGGAACCAGGGCTCACTCAGTCCAGGAAGATGCAAAAGGACTCTGAAGCTCAGAGGGGGGAATCCCCCCAAATGATTATCCCACTCCTTGTCAAAGACTGGGCCATGGGAATCTGAACAGGAGGTGGGGCAAGCTCACAAGCCTCCCTGAGTTCTAAAACTGGCTTGTCTTTCCTTTCCTCTTTCTAGAGCCATGGTCAAGGGAGGTTGGAAGGCAGAGCAGCAGCACCAGAGCCATCCTCCTGTAAGGCAGGGTTTGCAGGAAGCAGGGGCTGTCTGTGCTGCAGGATGTGCACAAGACACAGCAAAACCATCACAGCAAAACCACCACAGCAACACAAAACCATCCCCATCAGACAGTGACCAGAGAGCACATGCAGCAAGGACATTCTCCTCTGACTGTCCAGACTGAGAGTTAAGAGGCCCAACAGACAAAAGTGAATGGGAAATGCTTCCCATGCCCTTCCCAACTCTCTGAAAGCCCGGTTCTCATATTTTTTGTCACCTATGGCTATCCATCCAGAAGGATGTGGAAGAAGGATGGACAGAGCCCTGCAGCAGCAGTGTTTAAAGCTCCCAGCTAAGAGTCTCCACAGGAGATGGAAGCAGCAGATATTTAACCTGGACAGGGTTTCTGCACAGTTCCAGCTCTCTGGCCACGTGAAGGTGCTTGTGCCCTGCTGCCTTGAGACCCTCCTCCAGCTCTCACCTCTCCCCTCCTTTGGAACAAGCCTTGCAGACAGTGAGATGGGGGCTCCTCAGGGTGTGGGAGAGAAGCATTAATCACCTTTGAAAAATCCTCATATTTTCTAGTGACAACAAGCTGTGCAAAAGCAGAGCTCTGGCTGCAGCATCCCCATTTGCTGAGATTTATAGCAGAGCAGCAAGAACCTGCTCCAGGCTGCTGCAAGGCCTCTCTCACACCTTTTTCATCTTAGAAACACAGAGCAGTGTTTGATTTATAAATGTGAGTTTTCTCTTTCTGCTCCTCTAAAATGAAAATAAAGAATTTCCCAGAAGTGGGCCAACATATGCAAGCCTTTTTTCACTCTGGAGGATGGAAGAGGTGATGGTACAATGGCAAGAGACACACACTATGGGATTTTAAGTGAAGAGAAAAAAGCAGGGTGTCCTACCAAAGGGACCATGTGTGTTCTGCACTCTGCAACCCCCCAAGATCTCTCTCAGCAGTGAGACAAGATCCAGCTCCCACAGCAGACCAGGTTATGAGAGAAAACTGCCTGGCATCAATGTTGTTTTCTTTGCAGGACTCTGGGGTCAGGTGCCAACCACATCAAAAATTGAAAAGAGCTCATTCATACTCAAACCGCAGTCTTGGTATGTCCATACTATACTACAAGGTAATTAAAAAACTTGGAAAATCAGTAAAGGATGAAAAAAGATCTGCCCTTTCCACCATGGTCTGATGAACAGATGGGTTCTGCTGTATATCTCTCTCTTCTAACTGGATTTACTTGTGCAACCTGAACATTTTTGTGTCTGCAATAGAGATTTTCTTCTGTCCTTGCTCCCTGCAGTTCCCCAGCCCATTTCTCATTGTCATTTGAGCAGAACTAAACTTCCATGGAAAGTTTATCATCACAGAAAGTAAAAGGCAGGGAGGAGAAACACCCACTGTAAAGACTAATGGCTCAGCTGATTGATGCCAGAAAGCAGCATCAGCTTGGTTTGGTTGCTTCAGCATTCGCTGTCACTGGGCAGAAAGTTCCCCCACTCCAAAAAGTTATTTTATAAATACACTCTCCTTCCAGCCTCCCATCAGTGGGCACTAAGGGGGATCTTGTGGGAGCACTTGTCCTGTAATGTTAAAATATGAAAGCAATCAGTTCACAACTGTCTAATCTGTAACCAAAGGTGGGACTGAGCTCCAGGAAAACAACTCTCCTCACCCCTGGGCTGCAGCTCTTTGCCCTCATTGCCTGCAGTTAATGTTGATTGCCACCCTGCTCCTCACCACACTGTGGGTAACAGCACGGTGTGGGGACATCCCCACTGAACTCCAGCATTTCTATAGACCCCCAAGAACCTGTTTAAAGGGAAATCTATAGGGAGAAATCCCACCCCAGCCAGTCTCTGATGTGGGGATGAACCCAGGATGTGCAGCAGAGGGAATTGCAAGGAAGGAGCCTCGAGGGAGCAGCACAAGGGCTGAACCACAAGGAATGACATGACCATCTATAGGTAACATCTTATGAGCCACAGAATCTGCTCCCATATGTTTAATCACTTCAAGGGAAGATAAATCAGTCCCTCTGATTTACAGAATTACACAGGATAATCCTTCCAAAGGAGGAGATCCACACCACTGTGCTTTAAAACTTTACAGGCCTTTCCATAAAGAAGATTCTGCCTCTCACCCAGGTGTAATAAACAGCTTCCTTCTGGCCTGGATGGATCTTTGTAATCTACACTACTTTTTGCCTCATGCTTTCCTTGTTTTTATTTTAGATTTGGTGCACATTACAAACACCTTGCCAAGAAGGGGAGTGTGAGCACTGGGATTTAACACCTTGGTGCTCCTGCAGCTCTGCTGTAGGGACTGAGTCAGGTATTGTGCAGCACATTTGCTTTTCTCTCCCTTTTTTTTTTGTTTAAATTAAACTCTTTGTATAAATAGTCATTCTGTCTGATTATATAATCTCCCACATTTAGATCGTCTGTGTTGCAACCATGGCAACTCCCAGAGCTGAGCACATTCGGTTCAAATTTCTTTCTAAATTTGCTGATGAGGGTGAAGAAACAGCTTTGGAAACCCTTCTCAGACAACCTACATTTGTTCTTTGCTTGTGAAGCTCAGTCCAGCTCGGACTGACAGGAACCAGCACTCCAAAAAAAGTTAAAAACAAGTGTCCATCCCCTTCCAGCTCAAATGATTGCCTCTCTGGTACTAGCTATGGATAAGAGCAACTTCATCAAGGAAAATAAATACCAAAACTTCTTTTAATTAAAATTAAGCAGGAGGATTGAGCAGTGGTGGAGCAGGATAATGAAATCTCCCATGCACAGAGCAGACAGCACCCACAGTAGCCGGGCAGATTTCCTTGCCTTGCCTCTCCAGTGAACTTCGAGTGTCATTTGAAAACCAATACTGAAGATAAAAGATTCCAAAATTATCTTCTAGTGTGGCTAATAAGCCATCTGAAAGTGATGTTACCTGTCTGGAACCCTGATATTTGCTCCCAATTTTCTCACTGCAGAATGTGGCTCGGTGGTTGGGTGAAGTGGAGCAGCTCAACCATGAAATTCTGGAGCCTTTGGTCACGCTGAAATAATTCCAGATTATAATCTGATACTGAAAACCCACTTAAGACTGCCAGCCCCCACCTCTTCCCATCCTCTCATGGAGTTTGCAAAGGGAAAGTAAAGCAAGGCCCCATACTTTGTGCAAAGCAATAAAAGCAGAAGCAGATTTTAAATAACAAATTAGGGGGGAAATAGTGTAATTAGGTAATTTTTCTAACCAACCATTGTGATCACCTACTGTATTTTGCTATTTATATCAGAATTCTTGGTATTGCCTTCAAAGGGGTGAATCAGTACAATCAGGTCTTTGTTTTCCTAATGGCATAAATACCCCAGATGAAACACAGAGTCAGATTTTCAAGTAACGTGACTGAAAAGGCTCAATACTGATCACAGCTGCCAAAACGTGCCATAAGCAACAATGAAATGCAGTGATTTTGCACTTGAAGCACTTCCAAATTTACTGGGACTGCAATCCTACTGTATTAGGTATTGGATAAATGCTGTGGTCAAATTGGAGAATTTATGTAAGAAGTTAAATTTTGCATATGCCATTGCCCATCTGTTTTGCAGAATTGGTTTCCTCTGTAGCAGCCCAGGCTGGTGGACAGTGCCAGATTTGGCCTGAGGGACTGCAGACTGATTTGGGTCTGGTGATAAAGCTACCTCACAACCTAGAGATTGTTATCCTTACACAAATGTGACAAGACCCGTAATCCAATTGAAGGAACTGAAAAATATTCCTTCATACTCTACTGAAATCTTCATGGCAACGAATGAAAGCAAAGGTTTCACACTTAGTGCAGGTGCTTTAGAGCTTGTACAGAATTTAATCTCTTGTTTCGCCTGGATATTTACAACAATGAAAGGCCCAGCCATGCACAGACAATTCATGGTACAATTACACTTACAAAAGCAAGTGGCAATCAATAGCTCGTGTGGACACTGATTTTGATTATACTTAATCGATGGTGATTATAATAACTTACTTATATCAATTAATTCCTTTCCATTTACATCTTAATTGCTATACCAAAGAGTCCTAGAAGCTGTACATCAAGGTCTCATATATTTTTTCCCTCATGTTGACATGAGTTTTGACACCATCAAGCCCTGGTTTGATGCTGCAGACTGGAGGGAGAACAGACATTAAATGCAATAATTAATTACGTACATTTGAAACTGAATAGGGGAAACAAGACAAACAGGTTGCCAAATTTATGCATTAACAGCAACTTGTTGCATTAATTTGGTTTTTCAGTGATGATTTCTAATTCCTGTTTCATTATGTGAGGAGAAGGAATACATTTAGCCAAATACTTTTGTGGAGATGCTGGACTCATTTTAAATGTTTCTATTCTCCTACCTGTAGACAATGGATCTCTTTGTTATCTCCTTCCTTGCCTGATAATCCCATGGAAAACTGAATAAACTCAGACACTCCAGGGAATAACAGTAGCAGAATCAGCCTGGAATATTCACAACCCACTGGGACTTGGCACAAGGTGGGGAAGGTGTTTAAATAAGCAAATAAAAAGCCACCTGAGCCTCCTCTGCAGGATAATGTGGCAGGAACCTCTCTGGGAGCCGAGCAAACAAATGAATTAATAGGAGTCGTAGCCTCTCATTGGTATTATTCATTTTTCTTTATTAGGTTGCTCCCTAGAAACCTGGGTAAACTTTGGCTGTGACTTTCTTTTTGATCTTCTGTGCCCAAATCGCCCGCTTTAATGTAATTCTGGAACCTTTTCAAGAAGTCTGTATTCACAGGCCACTCTGTGCTTATTTCCATTTGAAAGGGCAGCTGGTGCAAGTCCTGGCTGGAGCAGCTCCGTGGGGTGGCCATGGCTGGTTTGAGTTTCGGTCATGAAAAGGGAAAAAGGGAAGAGCTGGGAATGCTGGTTCAAACTGAAAATGCATTCCAGGTATCCAGGCTCCGTGGGTCATGGGGAGGAGGAAAGAGAAAACCTCCTCCATCCCCAGTTGTGCCCGCTGGCACTGCCCAGCCCTGCCCAGTTTGCCACAGCTCACGGGGAGACACCTTTACCCCTGCCCTGGAGCTCTGCTCTGCTGCTTCAGAATTAGGAAGCAAATCCTGCAGAGTCTGGGGACATTGCTGCTAACGTGCCTAGCAGAAATTAAACAACAGAAAGTCACTTTGCCCTGTTGCTGGTGGTGTTTTCTGGCCCTTTTTTCAAGCCTGTGTCCTTCTCCCTGTACCCTGCATGTAAAGTACTTACCAGTCACAAACTGATGGAGAGGGGTTTAAAAGAAATAATAGCAATGTCTGCTTGCAAGCGCTCTGGACGTAGGTCCAAAGCATTTGTTTAGCCAAGACACAGCCCTATTTTAAACTTTTTACATAAATACAATCTCTCTAGGTTAATTTCTATCATTTACATCGCCCCACTAATCTGACACATTCCCTTTCTTGGAGAAATTCAAATATAAGATAGCATTATAAAGATGGGTTTGGTATCTGTGTGACTTCTTCACTTTTTTGTTACTACACAGACCCCTTGCTATTGCACCAGGAGTGCCTTTATAGGGCAGGGCTCTGTGAATGAGACGCCTTGTCCAGTACATCATCACCTGGTGTATGAGGTAAATAGAGAGGCAAGAAACAGGTGTAAATGTGAGTGTCCAGACCTAATGCGGTCTTTTGGGAAAAATCTATACTTTTCTGTACACGTGTGTCTTAGGTTTCAACATAACATGTAACCAAAAGTATATATTCTGTCACCATCTTCAGGAGCTGTTAAAAACAGCTGGGGCAGTGTCCTTTATCCCTTCCATGACTCATCCATGATAACTCCCCCTGGGGATATCTTCTGTTCATGGGCCAGTGAGTGTCCCTGCATGGCTGATAAAATTCCATCATTCCATGGGGAGATGCTCTGCCCAGGGGAGGACCCAAGAATTCCTACCTGGATACAATCTGAGGTTTGGAACATCCCAGCAACATTTTCCCACTGCATTCCCAGAGGGCAAGAGCCACCTAACCACCACTGGACCTTCAAAGGAGGACCCAACCTTTCTCCAGGATCCCTGCTCCAACAGAACCACATCTATGACTTCAACAGGGCTGCAGCCACCATTTAATGGGACTGCTGCCACCACCCTGCCCAACAGGGTGACAGGTTATATCCTGACTCTGTCAGTTTAAGCCAGTATTTTCTGCCTTTATTTTAATTTTCCTATTAAATCATAGTTCTGGCTTGGAATTTCTCACTGGTTTGCTTTCAAACTAGACCAACGTGTCAGAGCAATCTCATGATTAGCTGCAGAAGAGAATGCACATGAGAGTCCCTCAGGAAGCTGCCCTGCACTTTACTAGGAGCCAGCTCACTTCTCTCAAAACCTTCACCAGGAAGGAGTATTTCACTGTCAAACATTTCAGTGGTGCTGCTTTAGATTGCCTCAGCCATGCTGGCCAAAATCCTGGAGTGAACACAGCTCAGCTAGAGTCCTGAGCAGGCAGAGGAGAGGATGCTGCAGGGCTTGGGTGCTGAATTAGCTCAGTACCACAGCACCAAATTCCAGCTGTAAACAAATTATAAAATACAATAAAAAAAAAACAGCAGTGGCTGTTGCCATCAGGAACTGAACATTTTCTGTTGTAATCAGTGTGGTAGAGAAAATACTGGACTGTTCCCAGAGTTTCTCACTCTGAAAGCAGGAACAGAAAGAACAAGTACAATTACTATGGTAATTTCCTATTTTCTAACTACACAGAGGCCATTTGGCTATCCTGGTATCATAATAGTTGGTAATTTTTGAGTTTTTAATAGCTACTATAAGGTTGGCCCAATAGTGCTGCCAAAATCAGCAGGCAAAGACAAGAGCTGTTTGGACATTCACTGCTATTATGAGAGGACCTTACAAAAGGAATTGGTTTATGTAACTCATATTTCATGAAAGCAAATGAAATCTCAAACGTCCTATAATTACAATAATTATTTCTGCTTGATGTTTAATTACTCTCTCTAATGATCCAGCAGCACTGTAACAGACAGGTAAAGCTCGGATGAAATTCCTTCTCGTGTAATTTGGTTTCTGAAAGAGGACAGAGGTTTTGGTGTTTGTGGCAGCAGCTAATTAAGTAATGTCACAATTCCCATGAATTGCAAAATGGGATTTGTTGTGGCTATCCTGCTTCTGCGAATCTCTGCTCATGTCATAGAAACGTGACTTGGGCTGTGCTCCAAATTCTTGCTCCTTGAAGTTTTCCTGTCAATGTTGAGTAAAGCACAAGGAAATGATCACTGCTGTGGTAGGTGATTGTAATGAGAGATCTGGGGAAAAAGGAGCAGTCCATTAAGATCACCTGGAGACAGCATTTAAAGCAATTTGTATGAACGTGTAAAACTGATTTAAATGAAGCAAAATACAATGTTTTGATTTGGGGTACTTTAAAAGGTGAAGGAAAAATAGGAGGAGAGTGGTGGAGCTAGAAATGGACCTTGCCGCCATTTACAAAGCAGGAGGGAAAGTAGAATGCAACTCTCCTGGTCTTGCATACCAAATGTTAAAAGCCTCATCCAAAATTACAGAATTTCAGGCTAAAATCCTCCTTTGCACCAATTTAAGGCAGCAATTTTACCCAAATAATCCTGCTTTTTATGAGAGCATCCCAGTCATGAGAATGACAAACCCTCTGCCACAGTTCTGTGCCTCTCACCATCCGTGGCTCCAGCCTGGAGATGGGAACTCATGTAGAGAAAGTGCATTTTGGTTCAAATCAATGTTCAAATAAAGAACATCCAGCTCAGCTTTTATCCTCCAGGCCAAACAGCCCAGTCATGGTCACAACCTCACCCTAGGACCCAAGCTAGGCTAAATAATGAATTTCCCGATGTTTCCATGAAAGTAAAGCTTAAATGGTGTCACCACACCCACCTGTTTTGGTGTGGGAGCCAGGGCTGTTTTTAAATGCATAAAATCCTCATCCCAGGCAGCTCAGAATGTGCACAAGCAAGATTCCTAAAGCAAAAACTGACACTGGAGAAGCACAGACACCAACTAGTTGTGATGCTGATTTAAAATGAACCACAGAAACACAGAATCCCCAAATCATTTGGATTGAAAATGACTTTAAAGACCACCTTGTTCCACCCCCCTGCCATGGGCAGGGACACCGTTCACCATCCCAGGTTGCTCCAAGCCCTGTCCAACCTGGCCTGGAACACTTCCAGGGATGAGAGAGAAACAAAGCACAGGAATTCTTGAGTCAGAGATCGGGAAGGTCAAGTGTCAGAGGAAGCAACAGCAAAATTAGAGCATTCCTCAATTTCTCTGCTCTATACTGGGGGCAGCACTGAGGTTCAGGCTCGTTAGCACATTGTGATGAGTCTGGTGACAATGGCAGGAGGTCACATCCTTCAGCCTGAGGAAAAGATGAAATATGCTCTGTGTGTCTATCCTTCAGAAACCTGTCCTGAAGCCTGTGGAGCTGGGGAAGGACCACACTGCCAATATTACCAGGAAAGACACATTCCCTGTGCTCCAGCACCTGAGAAACTGTTGCTTAAGAAAAATAAATAGACTCTGTTGAAGACCTGCTGTTCTGTCCCCCAGGCCTGGGAGGAAACTACCTGTTGGTTCAGAATCCATCCCTGCAGCTGGCTGGTATTTTAGCAATACAAGACTCTAATTTTAATACCATCAGAATTCTCCCAGGCTGCAGGTGAATCTAAGTTGCAGAAAGGGAGCCAGGTTTCATTTTACTTTGAAGTATCAAAACTGCTGACAATTAAACTTAATTGTATGAATAAGCTCCTTAACAGAATGCACTGCTGGGCTTTCATCCAGCTGAGTGCTGGCAGGAAAAGGGAAATCTATATGCAAGGAGCCTGCCAATGTCCCACAACCTGGGAGAGAAGGGCTTTATCACTCTTTAATAGAAACATATAAGGACCCTGATCTCCCTCCTTTCCAAGAAAACCTCATTTTTCTCTTCCGTGAAGTGTTGTATTAATAGTGTTCATCCTCAACAACCTGCTTCTCCCTTGCCACATTTTCTTGCTGTTAAATTTCCAGCAAAAGCATTAAATCTTTACATAAGGTGTAATTATTGGCTTTGGCTCTACCTGCACTAGCAACAAGCGTGAAAAGTCTGAAGAGAAAAAAAGGCCAAATATAATTTTTTTTTTCTGGAGATATCCTTTCTGAAATATTAATGTTTGTTCCCTCTTGGGTGGCACCTTTATTTGCTGTTTCTAATGCAACCAGTTTGTTACTGTACCTGCCTGTGCAACAAGGCCTGCAGTGAGCAAATATGTTCATGGGCCCAGGGGTCAGTTCTTTCCTATTTCATTTCTCTTTGCTTTAATTTTAATTTATTTTCCCTTACGCTAACACTTATGGAGATCTGAAGGCAACTATTCTGGTTGAATAAATCTAAATACCATTACCAGTAGTTGGATATAGCCTCAGCAGGGATTTCTATAACACTGTAAACCCACCTATTTTCATTTTCACATAAAGCAGGTTTAAGGAAGAGGCAAGCTGACCAACACTGCAATGTAAAACTCAGAATTTTTGGTCCATGAATCAACAGATTTTGTCTCCATGTCTTCTCATATGCTGTGATCTTATCACATTCTTATAATTACTAACGGGACAAGTCCAAACCCCAGACCAAATGTCACAAGGCTGTGCAAGATTCTTGTGTTAATCAGTGATTTGTTTCTGGCTCTCGTGGTGAGCAATGTCCAAAATATCTATTTCACATCTGTGAACTGTGGCAGAACTGAATCCATTTCCACCCAACAAAGAATCCCAGAGCTCTCACCCATCAAGACAAAGGTTTTGATTGAAATAGGGAATAAAATATTATCCATGGGGAAGTTTGGGGGGTCAGGAGAGTGCTTGGACACTGCGAGTGCTACAGAAAGCATTAAATATTCCAGAAAGAGAAGCTCAATTCCCAAAGCAAAACAAACCCCACAATGCTGAGAACTGAAGCCTTTAACCCAGGGTTAATCAGGACAGAGCATAAAAAAATTCCAAGTGCAATCCCACCCCTGTGCAGCCTTCCTGTAGTGGTGGATTTATCTTTCCTTTGCTTTGCCCTCGTGTATGTGCTACCCAGAATTTTAGTGAGCTTTCAGCTTGATTTTAATGTGTTTTAGAACAAATCAAACCCGCTAAATTGATTAATGAGGATTTACGGCGTTTTAATTATGGAGTGTGGTTTTGAATGATTTAAAGTCTGATATGAGCTCAGAGCAGCCCAAGATTCGGTGAGGAAATGAGAAACATGACATTTTGAAAAGGAAACCAATTTCCCTTAACTTAAACTGTTGCTCATATAAACCAAATTATAAATATACTCTGTGACTGTAATGCTACAGAGGACGGCTTTACGAAAATATGATTAGTGGTGCAATTTCCTTAGGTTTCAGATCCTTTCTGCTTTTCTTTGCCAGCTTTAATGCAGGAGAAATCAACATCCTCCCTCTTCACCCACCCATTTTTCTTGATGAAAATAAAGCAACAAATCAAATCTGCAGGAGAGCTTGGGGATATCCTGATGAAACTCTGCTGTACAAAGAGAACTCAAGACAAGGGGGCATAAAAGAAAATAAAGGTGTAGAAAGGGTCAAGAAATAGCTGAGATCCCAAGGTTCTGCCTCACCTGGTGCTGCAGTTCAGCTTGGATTGGCATCCACAGTTTCTAAGAAGCAAAACAGAGATGTGACAAAATCTTTTTGTGCTCCAAAGATGACCCCCCTATAATTTGGCAGTCAAAGGAGCATCAAATAGGGCAAACACATTAAGGACAGCAAGAGCTTCCTTTGAAATACCTTCTGATGGGTCAGGTGCAACATCAACAAAAGCAGAACCTAAAGAACCACCAGTAAAACCTATTTTGGGCTGCAGGATGCTTTGGCACATCAATATGTGGGGTAGCAGTGGAACTGTGGGGAATCTGCAGGGCACCTGAGGAATGGCAGCACTTCCTTAGGTCACTGATCTATCCCAAAAGCTTTGTTGTTTGGTGCTAGAAAACTCAGCTCTGCTAAATTCCAAGTAAAAAAATTAAAAAACAACAACAACAACAAAATCTGGTTTGCCTCATCTAGCAACTGGAAATCTGATGCTGCCTCTATTGAGAAATTGAGCTTTATTCTCATGAAAGGAAAGGAAAAAAAGAATGAGTTCATTGGCATTCTCCTTGCACAAATAACATGTGCAGCACTTCACAAAGGCAGCAGATAAAAGTAACATTATTTTATTTATCAGCAATGATGGGAAGGAAAATGCAAGTGAAGTACTTGCTTAAAAGTGTGTACTAAGATGACTTTGTGTGTGAAGTATTGGTTTCTTGGAGTTTGGCAGCGATTTATTTGTTACAGAACTCCCTTCTGAATGCCATTTCCAACAAAACGTGACCATCAGTGATATGGATAAGGATTTTAGAAAGCTGAGGCATTGAAAATTCATTTGGGAGCTCCTCCATTAAGGATCATTAGAAACAGTCCCTGGATGTGCAAGGAAGACTCTGGACCCAACTCCTACTGGCATAAGTATTTTGGTTTTTACATGAAAATCCCTAGTGCTGAGAGCAGCAGGGAGACACAAAATATAGGGCAGCAATATCCTTTTAAGCATTTTGGGGTTTTTTTTTTTTTACATTTTTCCTTGCTGCTTCTTCTCTCTCATGGTGCAGTCCTGGAGAAAACATTATAAATTCCCCAGTGCTCAGTTTCTGGTGTGTATTTAATCTGTCTGCATTCAAATGGTAATAGATTGTTACAGGGATACCTTCACACAGGTGCCTGGTGTGTATAATACCTCTTCATTACAGCACTGAGTGAACTGGATCTTTTTTTTTTTTTTAATATTAATCTCTTTAGGTTTTCACAAGCGGTGCCACACATCATAATTTGAAGCTCCCAGCTGATGACTCATTCCATTACTCCCAAACCCATGCAGAGCAAGGCAAGAGACTGTCTGGCTCTCCAGCTCTGCTGGATAAAACCCTGTGTGCAACCAGAGCTTTGTGAGGATTCAGGGGAGCAAGCCATTTCCAAGGATGAGGCTTTGTTAAAGGCACAAAGAAGGCAGCTGAAATGCCATGAATGGTTTGTCTCCATCCCTGGCAGTGTCCAAGGCCAGGCTGGACAGGGCTTGGAGCACCCTGGGATAGTGGAAGGTGTCCCTGCCCATGGCAGGAGGAGGAACTGGATCAGCTTTGATGTTCCTTTCAACCCAAACCATTCAGTGTTTCTGTGATTCTCCCAGCTCCCTCATAGCCTGCTGTAGGGGGATAGAGTATGGGTAAATAAAGGTGGTATGGAATGTAATCTTATCCCCTAAAGAGCTGCAGCTTGAACCAATTACTAAAGATTAGGAGCAGGCCTGATGTTAACAGGCCACAGCTGTAGCCAACAAGAACAGTGTTATAAAAGAGTGGGTTGGGGGGAACTGGAGTCAGTTGGCTGCTGTGAGGACAAGGAAGAGTCAATGCCTGGAGGAGCTGCCTGCAAGAAACATCAAGGAGGAATGAAACTCTGGCAATATGGAACCCTTGCAATGTAATCATAATAGAACTATTGCACTATAATGATAACAGCCTGTGGCCTCCAGAAGTTACAGGAGTGAATAATTTGTGTTCCATCGGGGGATCCCAGATCCCTGGGCACAGCTCACCCACAGCAGTGCCCTGTGCTGGTTCTTGCTCCTTGGAGTGTGGTGGTGTTCTCAGGGGTCCCAGGATGACCAAAGAGATGAGAATGTTGACTCCATGTTTCAGAAGGCTGATTTATTATTTTATGATATATATTATATTAAAACTACACTAAAAGAGTAGAAGAAAGGATTTCATCAGAAGGCTAGCAAGGAATAAAAAAAGAATGATAATAAAATCTTGTGACTGACCAAGACAGTCCAGACAGCCAGACTGTGATTGACCATTAATTAGAAACAACCATGTGAGACCAATCCCAGATGCACCTGTTGCATTCCACAGCAGCAGATAACCACTGTTCACATTTTGTTCCTGAGGCCTCTCAGCTTCCCAGGAGGAAAAATCCTAGCAAAAAGATTTTTCATAAAGCACGTCTGTGGCACTTGGAGAGCTCACAGGGAGCATAGCCAAGCTGGCCCTCCCTGGGAGCTGCACTGGGGAGGGAGCACGAGGGATCTGAGCCCCAGGTGGTGACCAGCACCTCCCACCTCCTGTGGTATCCCAGCCTCTGGAATGACCACAGCCATCCCAGGGAAGCTGCTGGGGCTGTACCCGCAGCGAGGCACAGAGGGGGTGGATGCAGGGCAGCTTGGGCAGCGTTGCCACCCCATAGACAACTCCCAGCTCCTCCTGGCAGGGTCACACAGAGCTCTGTAGGGCATTCAGCTGATCTCATGAGGACAGGCTGAGCTATTCCCATTACCTCAGTGAATTTCTGCAGATGGAGCAATAAGGCACCAGTCTGGTGCCTACAAAATTTGTACCTGATCTGAAATGACCCTGAGACTAAAGAATTTTATGGCCTTTTTGTTCCCCCCAGGAGAGCCTTAGAAAGAACTCCCCAACATAAAAATGGAGAAAGACAATTATTAAAGGCAGTAACTACAGCACTGGGGACTGTAACTAAGAAAGGTTCTCAGAAACAGGGATTTGAACATGCTGAGGAAATTCATGCCCCTTTGAACAGAAGCAGTTGCACATGTGGCAGTGCATACAGACAATATGTTTCAAGTGTCTGGGACCCTGAGAGATTATTGAATACTGCACATTACCTGGTGTGAAGAGAAATTTAAGGAAAATATCCCAAATGGAAGATGGGAGCAGCAGAAAAGTTCCAGCAGAGCTGAAATTACCTGAAAATAAGGAAGAGAACTAGGAGGGATTTATGCAGCTCTTCATCAGCATGAGGAATGCTGTCAGTGGAAGGAAAGGAAGAGTAGAGAGATATCTGACAGAAACAGGTCCTTGCAAACACCAAGTGTTTCCTCTTCTGCCACCTGTGTTCAGCTCTAAGTGAAAACCAAAAACACAACAAGAGAAGTTGTACAGGAACTCAAGATTTATCTAATACTCCATGAGCATGGCCCATATCAACCTCTGTTGGAATCACAGGATAAATTGCTTCCATTCATTTTCCTTAAGCAACTCAGGCCTTTTTCCCCCATAATTAAAATTATATCTATTTCTATTCTTGGAAACGTTCACTTGGAAAGCACAATCCAGAATTATTGGTGGCTAAAATGCAGAGCATTAGGAGAAAACAGGAAACTTGATTGCTTAAATCTTTAAAGCGTGGAGAGAGAGCAGAGGGAATTTGTGTAAAGCAAAAAGACACACAAAACTTAGTATTGGAAGAGCTTCCACATCTTGACTGATTGTAATTACTTAGAACTTGGATTTTAATAATTTTTGTCTGTTAAGCTAAGTTCTGGCTGGGAAAAGGAAAATATATTATTAGGCTTCTTCCTTGAAAAGGTTCTGTTTCCAAGATACTGGGAGTATGGAGAGGCTTCCAAAGGCAAATTTCAGTTAGGCACAGTCAATTAAAGCTGAACAACAGGATAAAAAGTCTCCTTGGATAACTCTTGGCCCTGGTGGTAGATGAACACCATATAATTAGCACCAAGTTGGCTCTGCCTGCAGAACATTTGACAGAGGAAAGAGCTCCCTCCCCTGTGATCTCCCAGCAAAGCACTGCCCATTCCTGGGTGTTGGGGAAAACAAATTGAAAATTTAAAAAAAAATTTTTTTTTTTTTTTGCTTTCTACACCCTCACGTCCTTCCTGGAAGGACTTGAGGAGCATTTTCTCCTCTGTGATGCTCCCCTTTCCTCTGAGAGGTGTCACTCTGCTCACCCAGGCAGCGACACTGGCAGAGCTCTCCAAAAAGCTCCAGCAATCACTTGAGGCCCTCTGATAGCAATCAGCTATGCAAAACGACAATCATCTCTCACTTTGTGATGTCTTCGGAAGAGAAGTGAGAAAAACAAGATCTTGGGTGTTCTGGTAAGGAAACCACACGATAAACAAAAATCTCTGCGGCTCCGCACGGCGTAACCTGGCAGCAGAAACTCCCTGCAGCACACTCCAAACTTCATCTGGAGCAGCCTGCACTCCGAAAACAAAGCTGGGGAGAGTTACTACACACTGGAACATCCCCAAAAACGCAGGAAAAAAAGAGTGAAGTTACCAGGAAAATATACGTGTTGCTTTCCTCGAGTCTGTGCATAATGTAAGACATCTCCAGTATCACAGCACTTCCAGCCAGCAGAGAAAGGAGAGGATGAATGAAAAATCATCCCCCTAAGCTCTGGATGGTAAAAAATACATATTTTTAAATAGATGTTTCCCAGGCAGTGTTCAAGGCCCGGGTGGATGGGGCACTGGGCAAACTGGTTTATGTCAGGTGGGGGGCTGGAACAAGAGGAGCTTTAAGGTTCCTTCAAACCCAAACCATTCTATAATTTTATAACACTGCAGTCAATATATACTTTTGTAGTGCTCTTGTCACAAATCATTTCTGAAGGGAAAATTGTAATGTGACAAACTGGATTTCTGGTATTGGAATGAATCTGGCTGGAAGAAATGGGTAAATCAATAAACCAGCAAAACTCCTGTGTGCAAATAGCCAGAAATTGCCTGCAGAAAATCAGTCCTGAGCCTGCTGGCTCTCAGTAGTGCAGGCACCACGGCAGCTCCAGTGGCTGTGAATTTACAGCTGCTCTCTTCTCCACAGTAACTTAAGAGTCTGCCTACACACAGAACCGCAGGATCCCAGGATGGTTTGGGTTGGAAGGGACCTTAAAGCTCACCCAGTTCCACTTCCCTGCCATGGCAGGGACACCTTCCACTGTCCCAGGGTGCTCCAAACCCCATCCAACCTGGCCTTGGACGCTGCCAGGGATCCAGGGGCAGCCACAGCTTCTCTGGGTGCCCTGTGCCAGGACCTCCCCACCTCCTCAATAAAGAATCTCCAACCCTGTGGTTTTCTCTGAAGGAATTTCACACATTTTACTCAACAGATTAAAAAAAAAAAAATTAAAAGTGAGCTACATTGCCTTTACGAGAGGTTAAAAGCAGGTACAAGGGCACTTACAACAGAGGAGAACAAATTGCGGTTCTGCAGCCTCGCTCATCCACACTGACACCTCCAGGTGCTCAGCCTCCCTGGGAAAGGTTAAAACGTTTCTCTTAAGCACAGTGCTAATGGCAGTAATTGGGAGATACCATCCTGAGTGCTGAACCAGCAGAAGCCCCGAGCTGGCCACAGGAACATCTCCTAATGTTCAATTAAGATAAGGCTCAATTATTGTTCAGTCTGCAGTCTCTCTTTTTTTTTTTTTTTTTTTTTTTCTGGGTGGAAGCTTTTGAGATCGATATAAAATGAAAAAAAAAAATATTCATATAGCCCATGATTTCTGTTCCACTGGAGCCCTACTGAACATCTCTCTGCACTCAGCCCTCGCGCCTGATTGCCAAGCACGTCACTTCTGGAAACCTCTCCTCCTGTTTCAGCTCAGTGCTGCTGCCTGGAAGGGTCTGTTGGACACTTACCCCTGGAGACTGGCTGCCAGTCAGCAGGGCTGTGCCTGCAGCACCGTCCCTGCACATGGGATCAGGTCTCCGTGAGGGGTCCCTGCCCTGGGAGGGGACAGGGGACAGTTGTGCCATGTGTGACGGCGTTCACAGGGGTTTTCAGGTGAGGGAAGAGACGAGAATGTCGACTCCATGTTTCAGAAGGCTTGATTTATTATTTTATGATGTATATATTACATTAAAACTATACTAAAAAGAATAGAAGGAAAAGTTTCATCTCAGAAGGCTAGCTAAGAATAGAATAGAAAGGAATGAATAATAAAAGTTTTTGTCTCGGACAGGGAGTCCAAGCTAACTGGGCTGGGATTGGCCATTAATTATAAACATCCAACATGAGACCAATCCCAGATGCACCTGTTGCATTCCACAGCAGCAGATAACCATTGTTTACATTTTGTTCCTGAAGCCTCTCAGCTTCTCAGGAAGAAAAAAAATCTTAAGGAAAGATTTTTAATGAAAAGATGTCTGCGACATGCAGATACTGACCCAGGCAAGGCTTTGAGAGAGAAACCAGCAGGGGCTGGGTTTGGGATGGTGCTCCAGGTGCTCTCATGATCCTGATTCATGGGAAGTTTACAGAAGCCTGAAATATTCCAGGAATATTCCTGAAATATTCCAGGAATTCAGTTTTTACTTGGGAAAAATGGCCATAATAAAAACAAACCAAAAGCAGAGCAAACCAATCTGAAAGCACTGGTTCAGTTACACATTAGCCGTGGCAAGTTTGGCTCGTTTTTTAACACGTACTCAAAGTGACATTTAATCTCCAGATTAATTCCAATTTTATTTCAAAAGATGAAGGGAAACTTGGCATTTAAATTAACCTTCCAGCCCAAAGTGATGTTTTCTTCCTCTACTCTCATTCACTGAGAACGCCGGCACACCTTTAATTACAGCTTCACCCCAGATGATTATTCTGCTCCACTCTGCAAACTCGGCCAAGAAATCACCTATTCCACAGCTTTTGTGTCTTTGCACATCTCACAGCACCTGCAGAGCAGAAGCAGCTCCTGTGAGTCCCTCCCCTGTCCCCACTCAGGGACAGTCCCAGCATTGACTTTGGTGGCCCCTGGAGAGAAGAGGAATCCTGGTGGAAAATCCAGACAGGAGGTGAGGACGTTTCCTTGCTGCCCTCCCGTGGACATGCCATGACCACAGTCACTGGTGCTTGACTAAAAATCCCTGGCTTTGCACAGAGATGTTTGGCTTGGCTCTCAACCTGGATTGTTTTCTCTCTTCAAAAATAGTTGCATTTACCAAGAAAAATTGGTGGTTTTATGTGGAGGGAACACAGAGATGTTTCTAGATCATAAATTTTAATCTGAAATCTCTATGATACCCAAAGATTAATATTTAATGTCTGTTCTATAATGTAATTTCTACAGGCCAATCTTTTATCTTCAAAACTTGATCAGCATAGACCTACAAAAGTTAGCCTTCAGTATGATAACAATACTTTATGGACACAGGGATTCCTGAATTCCCTCTCTGTCTCCCACTGGCAGTGATGGTGTTCCTGTGAGCCTTAAAAAATGAGCTAACACTTTCAATTCTCTATTTTCTCTTCAGCTTATATTCAGTACCACTGAGCATCAAGTGTGAAATGCTAGGAGGAGCCAGATCAGTGCCAGGACAAGATGAGAAGCAGTACCTTTGCAATTGAGGTCATCATTGAAAGATTAAAAAGAGACTGTGATCTAATTCCATCTGTTAAGTGTCTAGGGACTCCATGTCTAGTACATGAGAATGCTGTCCTTATAATAGGAATTTTTGAAAGATCTTCAAGAAATACAGCAACTTCCCAGTTAGTTAATGAATCTTTTTTTTTTTCCAAATGTCAGTCAAATATCTCACATGCTCAGAGGCTGATATTACACACAACAGGCCCATGAACCAAATTCCTCCCCTGTTTTACAGCTGCTGTAAAAATTTATATTTCCCAACAAATCACGACTTTGCCTTTTCTCCTCCTGCCTAAAACAGCAAAGGAAGGGAGAATGTTACAACTCCAGGCTGCCCAGAGGAAAGAAGAACAAAATGCTAAATTGACTCAGTGTGAAAATGTCACCCTACCCTGGTGTTCCCAAGAAGCAGAGGTGGAAGGAGCCAGCTCCAGCTGTTGGGTGGTTTTCCTTCCCTAGGGGAGGTAATATCAAGTGCTGCTCTCAGGCACGGGGCTCATTCTGGCAATTGAGAGTGCTCCATCCACAACCTCCTTTCTGGTGTCTTGACATAACACAGGATAAAATCTTGCACCACAAATTCTGAAGAGCTGCTTAAAGAATTGTAAAATCACAGGATGGCGTGGTTTGGAAGGGAATTTAAATCCCATCCAATGCCACCCCTGCCATGGCAGGGACACCTCCCACCATCCCAGGGTGCTCCCAGCCCTGTCCAGCCTGGCCTTGGGCACTGCCAGGGATCCAGGGGCAGCCCAGCTGCTCTGGGCACCCTGTGCCAGGGCCTGCCCACCCTCAAAAGAAAGGACACACTTCCAGTTTGGAAACATACTGGCCACAATTCCAGTTTGGCAGCACCTCCTCTTTCCTAGCTAAAGAACTGATTACTTCCCTAAAAATAGTTACTTTTCTCTTGCTAGCAAGTAAACCCTGGAATGAAACACCTCAAACACCCAAAAATTCTGCAGAGCCCCATCCTTCTCAGATTTGCACTAGGAAGTTTCCATTGGTTTTGAATAAACCAGAGAGTGAGTGTGAGTAGCGAGGGCTCATTTCTAATCTGGAGTGAGTTTATGGACAAATCCAGCTAGTAGAGGATAAAGCTGCTTATACACTGACCTGTAGTCACATAGCTGCTGCAATCATCTGAAAAAATAAATCCCAGCAGAGGCAGGAGTCAGGTCACGGCTCTGGTGTCAGCTCGCCCTCCTTGAACAGAGTGCAGCCGCGTGAGCGTTTTGGTGCCCGTGATCTAGTGGGTTCAAAAAAAGGTATGTGCCTTAACCTGTGCCCTCTGGGAAGGCTTTTTATAGGCCATTATTTGAGCAGCTGTGTACAGGTAATCCTCAGGTTTCTCTGGAGGTGTGGAACACACTGGGACAGTGATGCCCACACAGGCACTGAGCTTTGCAGCTTGTTCTGATTTCCACTATGAGCCTGACTGGATTTAGTGAGTGATGTTTGCCTCTCCCCAGCCTGCTCCACTGGCTCCCCTAAAACCCTACAGCCTTTAGGCTTCCCCAGCCCAAGTTAGACCAGGAAGATGTGTATCCTTGGCTTGTCACTGTGATATTTTATGAAAAACCCTTTTGCCAGGATTTTTTCTCCTGGCAAGGTGAGAAGCCTCAGCTTCTCCATGTTTTGCTCCTCTGGAATGTGATTTGGAGAATTGTTTACCCAGCATGTGAATTGTTTTAACTTAATGAACAATCCCAGTCCAGTTGTGTCGGGACTCTGGTCTGTCACAGGTTTTTATTATTCATTCTGTTCTAACCTTCTGATGTCTCCTTTCTCTTTCTTTAGTGTAGTTTTGGTATATAATTTTCATAATGTAATATAATATAATATAATATAATACATATACGATATGATACAATACAATACAATATAATATAATATAATATAATATAATATAATATAATATAATATAATATAATATAATATAATATAATATAATATAATATAATATAATATAATATAATATAATATAATATAATATAATATAATATAATATAATATAATATAATATAATATAATATGATATGATATGATATAATATAATATAATATAATATAATATAATATAATATAATATAATATAATATAATATAATATAATATAATATAATATAATATAATATAATATAATATAATATAATATAATATAATATAATATAATATAATATAATATAATATAATATAATATAATATAATATAATATAATATAATATAATATAATATAATATAATATAATATAATATAATATAATATAATATAATATAATATAAATCAGCCTTCTGAGAACTTGGAGTCAAATTCTCATCTCTCACTTCATCCTGGGGACCCTCACAACACCACAACATTGGCTTCTGTACAAGGTCAGAGGCTTTTGTCAGTTTTACCCGAGCCCAGACCCCTGAGAGGTGGGAAGAGTCCTGGCATTTCATTCCTGGGTGTATCTGCAATGCACAATCTTTTCACACATTCATATAAAACCTCTGTTCCCCTCATGTGTTATCAAGGTTGCTCAAAAGAAATTGTACCTTAAGCTGAACACACATGGTGATGTCAAATCAGCAATGTCCAGAAAGCCAACATCAAGCTCACTCTTGAAAATATGATGACAAAGAGCAAGTTATATTTCTTTAAATTACGGTTTTACTGCTTTTGAGGTTAATTGCCAAGGGGAGCAATATTTGTGTTGATTGTTCCTTACCCAAAAGTTGGCACATCCTAACTGAAACCCCAGCTGCAGGACCACAAATGCACGTAAAATTATCCTCTCTTTAACAGCCATGCTCCCTGGCTCCTTATTTCCCAGATTTGTGAGCTTGGGTCTACCCTAGAAGCAGGAAGGCATTTCCAAAAGTCAGGAGCTTTGCTCAGTGCCAGAGCATGGTCCCTGCCAGCTGCTTCCCTTGCTGAGCAGGAGCCCAGGAGCAGCGAGGCCATGAGCTGCACTCCCCAGGCTGCCTGTGAACCGTGACATGGCACTTCTGAAGTCACCTCCTCTCCAGTATTCGAGGTTTGACTGTCCCAGTGCAGGAAGCAAGAGCTTCTTTTAGCTCTTGGAGCATCTCAAAGCTTTTTGGAGATGGAAGGCAGAGAGAGATAAGGGACAGGAACTGCAAGTTCCTCCATCAGAGCTGGTGCTCAGGCCTTCAGCAGGACAAGGGGAGATGACAGAATAAGGAGACACCTTTCAACAATCACTTAAGGAAATTCCTTATCCTTATTAATCTGTTTTTGTGAGAATCCACTGTGTCCCAAAGTCAGTGACAATTCCAACAACCCCACCCTGGATGAGCCCAGTTCAGACCAGGGGCTCATCTGTTGATTCCCTTCTGGTTCTTGCAGATATCTCAGGGATGTGTTTTTCTATAATGTCTGATGTTATTTTTTTTTTTCTGTCTGCATAATATTCTTTTCATCCCCCAAATTTAATTTTCTAACTTGTTGGCTTTATTGCTTAAAATTTTAGTGGAGGTTTTGGGTGTGCTGCCGACAAAATAATAATTTATATTGTATCAGTCAGTATCACTCCATTGTCTTAATCTTTCATAATGGTTTTTCTGCAGCTTCCAATTTTCCTCCGAATAAAACAAATTACTTAGCAAGTGGAATATCTTCTTGTCATAATAATTTAATATTAAAATGTCAATAAGATTTGGTACACACAGCAGAGGGCACAGAGGTACAGAGGCAGAGCAGAAATGAAGTAAACTTAATAAAGTGAGTGAGAAGGTACAATAGGGATTGAGCTTGGCTCCTGCATTGGATATGAAAGAACCTTTTCATCCTGCAGCGCAGTACATGATTGTGTAAGCAATGAAATGATTGCAGGAGCATTTCTTGGTGCTGGTGCTGGCTGACACTCGGTCCAGCACCATTCCCGGGGGAGGGAGCAGCCCTGGATGGGGACAGTGGGTGGCACACGGAGGGCAGGAGGGGCTGGGCACACCCCTGCCCTGTGCAAGGCAGTGCCATGGCTTGTGGGTGGCTGGAAGCACCAGTCTGTGCTTCAGCACCCTGATCCAGCCTGCGGGGCAGGATTGGTGCTGGAAAATCTGAGCCTCGCATCAGCAGGCAGAACTTAACACTCACTTGTGAATGTTCTCATGAAACTCCAAGTTTCATTTTGGTCAAATTCTCTTTCTGATCCAAACTCAACAGATTGCACTGGCAGACGCAATGCTAAATGCTGTGAATTTATCTAGAACATAATGAGCTCCCTAAAAATGTCTGGAAGCCTCAGGAGCAGATATGTCCTTTCCCCAGCATGAGGTGGTCAGCAGGACATGCTTTGGGAGCAGTCCTGATCCTCCTTGGGCAGCCTACACTACACATCTTTGTGAGATGAAAGTGCAGAATTACAATGACAAATCCAGAGTAATTCAGGTTGGAAGAGACTTCAGAGGTCACCCTGTCCAACCCACTTCTCAGAGCTGGGCTAGCTTCAAAGTAGCGTAAATTCAAAAAGAAGCAAATTTGCATGAGCTCCAGGACCTTATTATCTGTCTCTGTTCTGTCTCAGGCTAGAGGAAAAGCTGTTCCTATATCTAAGCAGCCTTTTCTCTCCTGCAGCTCTGAAAATGGGTGTTGCATTCACAGCCGACTCTTTCCACACAAATATATCACCATTTGAAGTCCCCATTTGCAGCACCTAGCATCTCCTCCTGCTGAAACAAGACATAGGGCTTGATTTAAGTGCTCAGTTTTTCGTAATCCCTGGGAGGGAACAAAAAAGGAAAGCTGGAGAAACCCTTCTCCCTCTTCACAAAGGAAAATATCTTACACTGTGGTTTCACTCTGCATAGCAAGTAGGCACCACTTTTATGTCATTTTAGCCAAAGAGTCCGCTGAAATATGTCTTGCCCTGTCCTGCAGTTTTCTACAAATACTCCCAGGGGTGCCTGGGCTGCACAGGGTGGCAGCAGGACACCAGGGAGCTCCCACCAACTCAGAGCATCACAAAGTTTGATGAAAGTTGGTTTAGTTTTCTGCTCATATTGTTTTACCAAGAATGAATAGGAAAGGTCCTTCATCCACTCTGGGAGGTTTTTCCTTATTAACTGCTGCCCTCCTATGTGTTAAAATAAAAGTGGTAAAGAGCAAAGTCCTTGGAACAGTCACAATGTTGGATGTCAGGATGGTTTAACCGTCAAGAGCTGTAAACAAAACTTCTAGAAAAGGAGGATTTTTTGAATCCCTGTGCCAGTGGAAGGCTGTTTGCTGCTGGATGGTTTGTTTTCCAGTTCTCAGACTGTAGCAGTTTAAAATCAGTCAGCACATTTCTCCAGAGCTCATTCCACAGGACTAATTGCTTGGATAATAGGGAACTGATGCTGATGTTCAGCCAATATTTCCCTCTCCTCCCCAGTGGGCACTATCTGGCTGCCACCAGAAATCCCTCCCTTTCTCTGTCTACATGTTAATGCTTCTATCTACATCTTAAATACTTGTTGCTCACTATAATTCTCCCTCCCCATTCAAATTTTAGCTCAGGACCACTGCCATAACACAGCTTTTAGTTATCACATAACTCTCTGTCACTCCTTCTTAATTGCTTCTCATTTGTTGGCTTCTTCCTGGTGTTGAAGCGGTCATAACAGAATATAATTTTCCCCATATGCCCAGCTGCTCTTTTATGGACAATATTCACATCTTTTCTCCCTTTCAAGCCCCAGCTCTTTCAGACCTGTCTGGTGGACTTATTTGCAGCTGTGCTACATTGCCAAAAAGATATTTTGAAATATTTGGGGTTTCCATATTGGCTGAGTGTGTCCCACCTACCAGCACCAGTCAATCCCACCTAGAACCCATCCCTCCATTGGTTTTATCTCATTGCAACTTGCTTCATTTCTTTTCTCTCTTGGTCCATCAGTGTTTTTCCCAGAATGGTTTTCCCATTGTTGTTTGCTATGCCTTCCAATTTGAGCATCACCTGGGAATTTAATTACTGTCTTTTCTACCTGCTTTTCCAGGTCAGTAACTGTGAATTTGAGCAGGACTGGACATAATAGGAGTCCCTGAGGTAGCCTTAGCACAGCTTCCCCTAACTCGGCCCTGCAGGCTGATGTGGCACAGCTAACAGCTTCCTGGGAGTGCTCAATCCATGTGGAATGACTCCAAGGAATTAGACCGAGCTGGTTTTTGAGTAAGGGTTTGTAAGTCGCTGTATAATATTATTTACTGGAGTCCAAAATGACAAAATAAAAGTTTGACAGCCAAATTTAATAAAACAACGAACCCAGCAAGCTCCTTTCAGTTAGAAACATCAGCTGCTCTCCCTTCTGTATCCTCCTCTCCTCTGGGATTTATGCAGGTCCCCTTATGGATTGTGCATCATTTACCTGAATGAATCCCAAAATGATTTGGGTTGGAAAGACCCCAAAGACCATATAATTCCAAATCCCTTCCAGAGGGAATGCCAGCTCCCTTCCAGGCCTTTTCAAGATTTCCCATTCCTGTCAGCATCCTGCCCTGTCTGGTCTCTCTGGGAGCAGCAGCACTTTTGGCTGAAGGGCAATGCTGGGTTTCTCCTGCAGAAGTGCAGCCCCCTATGGCAAACCCACCCCAATGGTGCATCCTCACCACCAGGTTTGCTCCCGTCCTGAGGGGGACTGAGTGCAATAAAACTGAACAGAATGAGCCTTACATCCCACTCCCCAACACTTTGCTCACTAACAAGGTATTGTTTGTCAAAATGCTGAAGTTCATTTTCAAAGAGATGTCCTATATGTGAGTAAATTCTCTTCGGTTCCTCAATCCTTTGCAAAGAACTGAGAAAAACAGAACAAAACAAAACAACTTCAAAATTATTTGTAGAATCATTCAGAAAAATCCTTTCAAAACATGAAGGGAGCTGAAAATTATTTCAACACTCCATAGAGCAAGATTGATAAATAAAGTATAAATTATGCTCTATTATCTACCTATCCCACAGAGTGGTGCTGCATCCCACAGGGCACTGTGTGCTCATCCACAGACCAGGACTGCATATGGATAAAGCTATCACCAATTCATAGCAAAGCCTAATGGAGCAGTATTTGGAAAGCACTTGGGACCTTCAATTAAATGCATTACTTTTTATTATTTCCCTTATTTCCCTAACACCTAGAGGCAAAAAAAAAATCAGGCTGGTAACCAGTTGCAGACCAATTAAATAAAAGCGAGTGTGTGTCCACGCAGGAGCAGCAGAGGTGGGTAATTCTGCATTGCTGACAGGAGGAAGGTGAGCTGGAGAGGCCACAGGGCTGCCTGGGCTCTGAGGCATTCCCAAATGGCATTCAGGAAACATTTCAAGGGGATCAAAGCCGCCTCACGGGCGCTATACAAATTCACCATCATAAACACTGAATAATACATTACACTAATCTGATTGCTATTGACTGCTCCAGTTGCATCTGTGACCTTGGGCATACATTAATCAAAGGCAGCCGTTCCTGTTTCCATCCTGCAGCCACGAGCCAAACTCATCTCAAATCTCCTCCAGTCCCTGCATCTCTTTCTGTTCTGTCTGATGTCACTTGGAGATGGAGGCTGGTGTTTGGGGGGAAATGGCTTTTTCTGTCCCCCCCTATTTGTTTGAACACTGTGGTGGTGTTTGAGGGTCCCCAGGATGAGGGAAGAGATGAGAATCTTGACTCCATGTTTCAGAAGGCTGATTTATTATTTCATTATACATTCTATTCTATTCCATTCCATTCTATTCTATTCCATTCCATTCCATTCTATTCTATTCTATTCTATTCTATTCTATTCTATTCTATTCTATTCTATTCCATTCCATTCCATTCCATTAAAAATGCTATATTAAACTATACTAAAGAAAGGAGCCATCAGAAAGCTAGAAAGGAATGAAAACTAAAATCTTGTGACTGACCCGAGAGTCTAACACAGCTGGACTGGGATTGGTCATCAAGCAAAAAACAATCCACATGAGACCAATCAAATCATTCCACAGCCATCAGACAGTTATTGTTTACATTTCTTTTCTGAGCTTTCTCAGCTCCTCAGGAGAAAAATCCTAGCGAAAGGATTTTCATAAAACATGTCAGGGACAGAACACACACACAGGAGCGCTCTGATATGGAATAACAAAAACACACACCTTTGTGTCCACCCAGCGCTCCCTGAACCCAATTTAGCAAGTGTGGCAATCTGAAAGAGCTCTGGAGCTTGAGAGTAATTGGTTTCCCAGCAGAGACTACAACTAATCCCAGAAGCTCTTTGGAATTTCACCAGGTGTGTTTCTTGTTTACCCTAAGAAATGAGGCCTCGTGGAAATGAAAGAGCCCATTGCTGACACCCCCCTCACAGTGCTCTGTGTGTGTGTTTGCTCACAGGAGCTGCAGCAAGGCTTAAACCCAAAAAACCCCATCCCTCATCACTCCCCTTTCCCTTTGTCATTAGCAGGAGACAGGGAATACAAGAAGGAGCTGACAGTGTGTTGACAACAAACAGAAAAGGCATTGCTTTGCCTGCATTGATTCCCTCCTCCCTCCCCAAGGCTATGAGATGATACTTGCAGCATTATATTGCAAACATCTTGGGCAGGTGCTCCCTGGTTTGCTGCCTCCTGCCCTGAGGTGGTGTTTGAGCATGGAGAGCCTTCCCCCAGGGCGTGCTGGAGCCCAACAGCAGGGCTCTCTCAAAGCGTAACAAATATAAAATCAGACAAAACCTCAAAATAATCTGTTGAGCTGGGTTTGATGTAGTCTCAGACCATTGGCATGCAAATGCATTCCTTTAACAGCTTTATTCCTTCACTTGAGGCCAAAGCATGACAGTCAATAATTTAAAGGCAAAGGACTGAAAGAGGCTGGGATTATTCCCCAAGCAAGTATTGTAAATGTAGACCATTTATATTTAAATTAAATTTAAGCAAGCTATGGCAATACTGATACTATATGAATAATTTGCTCTACACCCACAGGTACTTGCTTCCTAACTGTTGGGTTTAAAAATAAATAAAATTTTTTTAAAAGCCTTTCAATGCTTCTACTAAAATTTCACTCTGTGCCTTGTCAGAGAGTGCTGAGAGGAAGGTGCTGAAGAATACCTGGGCACGAAAGAGAAATAAAGAGGAGGAGGTTGTGTGGCTCCTCCTGACAGTCCAGCACTTCTGCCTCCAGCTATGCAAAAACACACAGAGAACTTAATTAAGAGGGTCCATTTTCTCTATAAAGCCTTTTATGGTCCCTGGCCTTTGCTCAGATACATTTACTTTTCCATCAGTCACATCAGAACCTCCGGGCTGCTGCCAGGGGACCCCCTGGAAGCTTTCTCCTTTATAAATTTTTCACACCAGTTCTATTACCTGGAGTGGACTTTCACTCTGTGAGGGTGCAGCCTGATCCCCCCAGACCTCTCTCAACCCTCTCTGCATCTGCCACAATGAGGAATTATAGTGCATGCAGACCACTCTTCCTCCTTTTTCCATCACTCAGCAACTCTTCAGCACGTAAGGGAGAGCTTCGGGATAAATTAATGGATATTTTAGGACATCTGAAGAGTGGTCTTAGAAAAATGCAACAAATTTTGTAAAGAGAATCTTCAGGTTATGTCAGTCCCTTGAATATGACCATGAATGGCCATCAAAGACTGCCTTGGAAATAAAAATGATGACAGAGTGTGACTGTGTTCACAGGGGCCCGAGGATGAGGGAAGAGACGAGGATCTGACTCCATGTTTCAGAAGGCTGATTTATTATTTTATGATATATATTACATTAAAACTATACTAAAAGAATAGAAGAAAGGATTTCATCAGAAGGCTGGCTAAGAATAGAAAAAGAAGGAATGAATAACAAAGGTTTGTGTCTGGGACAGAGAGTCCGAGCCAGCTGGACTGTGAATGGCCATTAATTAGAAACAACCACATGGACCAATCACAGATGCACCTGTTGCATTCCACAGCAGCAGATAATCTATGTTTACATCTTGTTCCTGAGGCCTCTCAGCTTCTCAGGAGGAAAAATCCTAAGGAAAGGATGTTTCATAAAAGATGTCTGTGACAACAGAGTTTTGGTGTCTTTGTGGGTTTTTACCCAAGTGACACAACATGAAATGTCCACACGTTGGAAATCACACTGCAAAGGGACATTTCTTGTCTCTCCTAGGACTCCTTCTCACATCGCACAAGGAAATTTTAACTCAGCTCCCATATGGAAATCCAAAAGGGAGGATTGCTGGCTATTGCAGACAAGGATGTTTCCAAAATATCTGTAGGAGAGAAACTCCAGGAATTCTTTCACCAGGTTCAGGAAGTAAAATAAAGGAATGGCTGAAGACTATGTCCTACACTGAGTGGCTATTCTGTATTCCCATGAGTCAGGCAGCTGATCTTTTTACTCTGCCCTCTCTTTTCACCAGAGCAGCCTGGAGTTGAGGAACCTCAATTTCACTTGCACAAGTCTAAAGGCAGCGTAACTTCTGACTCTTGTGGGCATTACTTTTGATTTATACTCATGACGCCGAGCAGAAATCAGATCAGGGGAATATAAATCAAACAGAGATCAATACCAAGCATCAAGGTACTAATTCTATCTCCTGAAACAGCCCTTACAAGCTGCAGGAGGCCAGGAGACAATTCCCCTGGCACAGGCACGGCAGATTTATGTGGAGCTGAGGTCCTGGTGCAGGGGAGATGTTGGAGGTGGAAGGGGACAGGTCTGCACTTCATGCTATTAAGAATCTCTGTCTGTCTGGACTGTCAAACAGTCTGGGGGCAGCTTTGGGAGCTTGTCATAAATCAGCACACCCTGCACTGGGGACTGGGGATGACAACCAAGTTGGTTTAAAATTATTTTTCACTGTGGTTTTTTGCCTCCAAGAACCACAGAACCTCAGCCTTTCTTCTCCTGATGGGAGGACCATGGAATGAGGAGTGGCTGAGAGCTCTTCCCCAAATCCAAACCCTCCTGAATGGTGACATGGGAAAGCTGTACAACACAAACGGGACAGGACATGCAGAATCAGCATCTAGAGCTTTATTTTTCCAGCATCAGTCTCAATACATTGTTTTACAATGGAGACAGGAGAGATGCTAAGAGCTCGCTGGTTCCAGAGTATGCCAAAGAATTCTAGTGTGACAGTATAACATAAGACAGGTTCACCCTAAGATTCATCCAATCATACAGAGTAAAAGCATATTGACAGTGGTTCTGTCCAATCACCTAAAGAATACGTAACTAAGGTTAAAACAATAGCGTTCCATTCCTTAAGACAATGGTTCGTTCAGAAGAGACACAGCACAAAGCTCTATTCATGATCGGCCTTCTAATATATACTTAATATATAATTTCTGCAACTTAGAAAGCTGAGCTACAGGGGCTTATTGTTATAGCTTACTTGATTTCACCATGGCCTAGAAAACACGTTCTGCTGTTTTAGCACTATTTTCCAAACCTGCTGTCTGAGGCCTGTCTTTTCCACCCTATCCTAAAATCCTCTAACTTTAAAGATTCCTACAAATGGCATGGCAATGTTCCCTTCATCTTCTTCCAGTGACACAACAGCAGCAAACCTGATCTGTAAAATGTGCTGGAATGGTTCATGGCTGCAGCAAACATGCACTGGGTGGGAAGGGCTGAGCCACAAATCCATAAGAGGACACGGTTCAGGGGTTGGGAGTGTTCTGCAAGCAGCCCACAAAGTGCCAGGCAGATGTTCACACATGCCAACAGCTTGTCTGGTGGAGTCTTAATTTGTTTTTAGGAGCTGTAGTAAAAAGGATGAGGTGCTCTTTCTGCTTTCTGCCAGCATTGGTAAATGTGACTACATATATTATCACAGCCTGAAATCAAAGGGCTCGGGAGTGGAGGAGTGGGAGAGGACTGAAAATCAGCAAGGATTTTGTACATTGGAAAATTTTACACCTTATTCATCAAAGCACAAATTCAGCAGTTCATTGCTTTGTGGAAAATTTTTGAGAAATGGGATTGAAAAGGGAAACTTGTTTGGGGGCTTATGGGGGGGCTGGTGGGGATGGATTTATGGCATGTTAAATAGCAATAGCTGATTGCATAATTAAGTAATAAAACTCTCCAAGTAGTAATTATAGCATGTGTCAAACAGAGTTATAAGGCAGGAGGCCAAAGGCCAAGGGATTAGCCATTGGAGAAGTGCAACAATTCCCTGGAAATGCCCAGCGCTGCTGGTGCAATGAAATACACTTTGTAATAAATGCCAAAGAGTAGGACCAGCTTTACATTCTGAGATGATGGCAGTGCCCCCAATCAGTCTCCCATCTCTCTTTCACCATGCCAAAGAGTCAGGGCAGCTGCCAGGGCCCTGGGATGGGGCTGGGCACAGGATTTCCTGCGGTGTTCCTGGGAAGCTCAGCCTTCTCCCTGGCTCGGAGCTGGGCCGTGGTACCCGGTGTGATGTGGGCTCACCTGTCCCAGCACTGATCCACACACAGCCATTTCGTTTTGCTCTGGGCAGCTCTGGAAGTGTTTTAGAATCTGCTCTTTGTTATCTTGTAGCACTTAGAACAGTCTGCTGGGAAAGGTGTGGTGTCTGTCTGGGACATATCTCAGATATCTACTGGCACACGCACTGAGCATAATTCCTGTTGCTGTAGATTTCACACAGAGAGGTTTCTACTTCATTAATTCCAAAGAATAAAAAAACCACCAACCCTGATCTCTATCTCAGTGCAGAGATACATAATATTGTATTTTTCTCTGAAATTCATTCTGCCTGCTGATCCAGGGGGCAGAGGCAGTAAATCCATTCATGAACCAAGACACCCTCTGATCATTCAGACTTCAAGAACCCACACTGGGCTGAGCCCAGGACTGTGAGGGTTCCTACCTGTTGCAGGTTACTGTTCAAATGTACACTTGGACACCACTTATACAGATGTCAGTCTGTCACTGTCATATTTTCTGGAAAAATCCCTTTGCCAGGATGTCCTCTCCTGGGAAGCTGAGAAGCCTCAGAGAAAAAGGAAAACAATAATTACCTGATTTGCTTCTCCTGTGTTTCGCTGCTTTGGAATGTGGTTGGGCATTGTTTATCCGACATGTGAATTGTTTTGACTTAATGACCAATCGCAGTCCAGCTGTGTCAGACTCTGAGGAATCAGTCATGAGTTTTTAATTATCGTTCTTTGTGGACTTCTGTCTGTATCTTCTCTCTGTTCTTGAGTATAGTTTAGTATATCATTCTGTAATATCATATCATATTATACCATATAATATCATAATAAATTAGCCTTCTAAGAACATGGAGTCAGATGCATCTTTCCTCTCCACAACAGGGGACCCCAAAAATATCACATCAGTCTTCTCTTGAGCATCAGTCAGTGTGTATAGAAGGTCTAAACTATTGATTTTTAGTTTCATCTTATACACCTCCTGCTCAAGGAAGAGGAGTGCTTGACTTACCTTCTTTAAACCTTCTGCTATTTTTTATATCTCTATCATCACTTTGCTATTTTTTTATTTCTCTCTGTCATCACCCCTTATTCCTCTAATGTCTAAGATATATAGTTCTAATATTTTAATCTTTCCACACACTTCAACTTTCTGTTCACTTAATCATTTTCATTGCCTTCCCCAGACCTGTTTTATTTCTGCTCTCTCCTTCCATAAGACCGGAGAGCAAAGCTGAGCAGAGGATCCATAGTGTGGTGTCACTTCATATTACAGATAAGGAATAATTCTGTGCTTTCCTCGAGCTTTTTCTTAATGCAAACCAACATTTTGTTTGCTTTTCCGGCCACCACTGCTCACTGAAGGGATGCCTTGTTGGCAGTGACACCTTGTTGCTCTCCTGCCTCCCTGCAGTTAATTTACCACACCTGAACAATTTAAATTGTTTCCTTTTTCCTTTCACTACGCTTGGCTTCTGCTTAGTTGAGCTGAGCTGATCCCTGGAATGCACTCCACGCAGCTCTTTTAGAGACTCCTGGAATGACTTGTTTCTCTGATGCCTTTGGCTGTCAAAATCCTTATTTTGGCTCGCTGGTCCTGGAGCATCCCACCTCCAGCCCTGCCCTGCCTCTGTTATTCCCCTTCCCCTCACAAGGGAGCTCTGCCTGCTCTGCCAGGAAAGGTTTGTATGAGATTATTTAAAACCTCCTTGCAGATGGAAAATTTTGAAATCTCCTGCTCTCTCCGCTCTGCTGCAGGAACACAAAGAAGTGTAATAGGCTGGAGAGAAATGATTATTATTTTTTACAGCACGGAGCAGTTTTTGTCCATGAGATCAGATTAAGCAGCGTTTTATCATCACCATATTTTTAACTCATTTATTTGATTAAAGTGAGTACCATTTCTCTTTGCTTTCCAGGTATTTCCTAATGAGAAATTCACACCTGTGATGTACCTGCCAGTCCATCAGCAGCCTGTGACACTGAATTGTACAAAACCCCAGAGAAGCAGCACACTTTGGCTCTGTTTTCACATTTAAACAATGCAGATCACGATATCGACCTTGTTTTGTTAAGGATATTGAACCCATCCACAGCAAAAAATAATGTAAAGATCTTTTTCTCTAACCATGTGATGAAAAAGCCACCAGATCTTTCTGTTTTTCTGTAAAATCCATTCTTAAATCATCACGATAACAATTTTCCATTAACCTTGCTGACTGTAAATAAGCATCAGTGCGAGAAAGAGAGATATTGTTATTTTCCATTTGGAAACCTTCATAAACACAGCCTTAGGAGCATCCAGAGGTGTTGAAACACAATAGCCTGCCTGTGGACTTCCAAGGAAGTGTTCAGCAGATGTGTGGATGTGACACCTGGGGACATGGCTCAGTGGTGAACGTGGCCATGCAGGGTTAGTGGATGGACCTGGTGGTCTCTGGGGGCTTTTTCCACCAAAATATTCCATGATTCCAAGGAGCCCAGGACTCATCACCTCCATAATCCTATATATGCTAAAAGTTCTATGTCCCTGGTGCAACTATGAGATGTTTATCCCATTTCTGGAGTGTTACCAAACCTTAATATTAACATTTAAATACTACAGATTATATAAATAAGAGAAATGTGATACTCCTTTCAATTAACTCCTCACTTTAAATAAGCATGTGATAAAAAATGCACAGCCTGCCTTCCTCTGCCTTCAGCCACACCTGGGAACATTCCTCAGCCTTAGTGGATGGACCTGGTGGTTCTTTTTCCTGGAAAATTTCCATGATTCCAAGGAGCCCAGGACTCACACCTCCATAATCCTATATATGCTAAAAGTTCTATGTCCCTGGTGCAACTATGAGATGTTTATCCCATTTCTGGAGTGTTACCAAACCTTAATATTAACATTTAAATACTACAGATTCTATAAATAAGAGAAATGTGCTACTCCTTTCAATTAACTCCTCACTTTACCATGTGATAAAAATGCCTGCCTTCCTCTGCCTTCAGCCACACTCTTCCTCAGCCTCAGAACCCTTTGTTGTTTTCTCTGGAAAGAGCCAGAGAAATGTTATTTCCTGTGCTATTTCCTCACTGTATTTGTGAGTATGTGCATAAAAACTTTTTTCCTCATCTCTGCTCTCTCTTGGGCCCTATTAAACACAAACTGAGTTGTGGGCAAGGCTGGGGAGGATGGAGAAGTGCTGCACCTGTGTCTTACAGAGAGCTTTGTGGCACAGCTGATGGCTGCAAAGAGGCAATAGTTATTCCAGCATTGTGGTATTTACCTCTGTGAAGGTAATTCTGGAATTTGTTACGTGAGAATGAGGCAAGGATTCTTTAATAATGCACAAATTAAAGGAACTCGAAGCGTTAGCATCATTGCCTGCTAATAACATTACAACACACCTGTTATGAGGTGTGTGCATATATCACATTTCCAGCTTCCAAACAGAAGCATAAACACCATTAAATAGAAATTTAATTATATGATACTGTTTAGTGGCTGGGTTTATGCTTTGGCTGTGTATTAAGCAATGTTCCTGAAGTACCTATCTTCACAAGCACTGGGAAAATTAAACCATTAAATCGATTTCACAAATGTTTACTGTGCAAACATGACAAAAAGTCTGCAAATGCAGGGAATTTATTGTGGGGGCCAAGTGCTTTGCTCGTATGGTGGACACATTAAATACCCTCTTTTAGGTCTCAAATCTGCATTTTAGGAGATACCTTTCCAAACAGAGGAGTTTGCTGAGCTGGACATTGAAGATTAGGCAAACTGGCAAGCCAATATAAGTGCAAAGCTTGTTGAAAGAAATTTCCAACTATAGAGCTAAGAGTAAAAAAAAAAATTTTAAAGGCATTTAGTGGAAACAGGCTTCAAAATTCAGCATTTCTTTGTTGCTGAGAACACTGAGACTTTCTAAAAGTGCTCGTCTTGCACAGAGAGACAGAGTGGGTCACCCTGTGGTCCTGGCATTTAGAAAATCCCACGTGGTGCTTTTGGTTTCTGGGAAACGGTGAACTCTTCAGAGCAAATGGGGTTTTTTTGAAAAGGCAGGTTTTCCACTGAAATGGGCATTTCAGGTGCACGAGCTGGGTGTACGGAGTACTCCAGATGTTACAGTCTAAGTGCTCCCCCGTGTGTTTGCTCTCATCCTTCTACAGTTTTGGCTAGAAATTCCCTACAAGCTTTAAAAAAAAAACTAGATAAAGCTGTAGGGTGGGGGAAATCAGCAGGTTTCAGCAACATTTCTAACTCATGTCTATAAAATATCACAGGAAAAAAAAAAAAGGCAACTTAAGATATTTAGGGTTCTTAGTCATTGTCACACTTCTGTCTCTCTGGTCTCTCAGGAATCAGTCTGAATTGCTCCATGGGATGATTAAAGTGGTTTAATTACAAGATCGGGTCTGTGTGGGATGGGAGAGGTGCTAATGGGAATTCATCTCCAGCTGGATGCCCCCAGGACTCTGTGGTGACTGGAAAGAGCTCAGAGGAGTGAGGGGGAAAAGGGGAATTTTCCCCTTTCCTTGGGGCTCGGTGGGGCTCTCCAGGAAGATCCTGTGAAGAATAATCCTGCCAAGGGCCTGGCCAACATCCCGAGCAGGATGGAAGCACCATCCACTGCACAGGCTGGTCATTTGTGCCACAAGCAGGCATCTGTGATCCATCACAAATTAGGCTGTAGCTGATAAACATATTTTTACTTTTGTTGGTTTGGGGCTTTTTTTGGTTTTTTGGAGGTTTTTTTTTTGCTTTATTTTTGTTTTTAGCTGCTCATGATGAGTTCTGGCTGCAGGGGAGCCCAGGAGCATTGGGCTGAGGGGAATGGGAAGTTTCCAGGCTGTTCTGCAGGGACAGGGGCAGAGGATTTGCACGCCCAGGCTGCAGCACTCGCTGGGGGTTACCTGGCACAGCCCTGGGTGAGAGGCAGATGTGTCTGAATTTTCTGGCCGATGCTCCCCATCGATTTTCCTGAGACAGCCTAGGCAAATAATTTAAACTCAGTGCCTGAGTTTGCTTATGCCTTCGATGAGCAATGGATGATATAAAGTGGCTGCCTCCCACAGACCCCATGAGTCTTTAATTTATGTTGGTGAGGTGACGGGAGCTGCTTCGCTCCAGAGCCTGTAACTGCAAGACATTGCTAATAACTCACCAGCAACAAGTGAGCCCTGTACCTGGGGATAAACATTTAGATTTGTAGCAAACATTTTTCACCTATGAAAATAAAAGTAAAATTTGCAGCTCCAAGTCCATATACCTTGGAAAACTCCTCCAAGGTCTCCCGTTCTGCTTCTGTCCTGCAGGCTCCAGCTCTCCATCCCTGAGCTCAGCTTTGCAGAGACTAATCCTTCCCTCTGCATGGAATTACATGGATAATTGTGCAGATACCCTGTGTCTTCTAGCAGATTTACTGGGATATCTCACACCACCACACAGCAGATCCCTTTTATTCAAATCTTCAATCAATTCACTCGGGCAAGTTCCTAAGCAAATGCAGGAATACATTTTAGCTGAATTTCAGGGGATACTTATTGCATGTTAAATACCACTAGGCAATTATTTAATGAGGTTTAACAAGTATGTAATAGATACATTACTTATGACCTAGATGTGAAACCTCAATGAATATGTTTAATCAATTGGCATTCGATTTACATACATTAGGTTTTTCCTGCAGCACGGTGCTTTATTTTAGCTCTCTGTCCAACAGACCGGCCTTGCAGACTTGTTAACCAATTGCTGTCCATAATTTAGGTCCCACATGGTACCTAGAATACACCAAAACCAAAACAAAATAATATCCATCTTGCTCTTGGTGAATTTATTGACCATAATTACTCATTTAGAAATGTAAATCCCATTTGGTGCATCAGTAAACTCAATTATCTTCTCTATGTTCCCAGCTCTAGGGACATTTCTGTGCCCCAGGCTGGGGGCCATCCTTGTTTTCTGATTCAACAAAAGAAACTGGCTTGTCCCTTCTTTGGGATGTCAAGATTTTCCCTGGCTCTGAAAAGATAATGTAGGATTAAAGTGGAATTTAAATGAGCATTGCTGATGGATGTCCTAGGGTGGAATTACTCACTTGAAACATCACAAACAACCCAGAATCTCCTCTGTCTCTCTGTAATGCTACAGTTTAATTAAAGCTTAATAAGGAGCAACTGGGTCTTTGTCCAGCTGTATTCATTAATTTCAGTGTAACTTGTGGTTTTGTTCTCATCAGCAGTAGAAAAAATACCTCTCTCCAAAAGCTGTAAGAAATACAGAAAGCTCTATTAAATAACATTGAAAGCAAGCACAGCCAGAGGACTGATGGGAAAGGAATGAATTTTCATCACTCTAAAAGTGCCTCAGAGCTGTGCCCTGTGGAGATTTGGGAAGCCCCTCATCCTTCCCCCATGAGCACAGGCAGCCAAACCCTCAAGGAAAGGTAAAAACCATGGGAAATGTGAATAATATTTCTGTAGCCTGCTTCATTTTGTTATAGACCTGTCCCTACAGCTCCTTCAGCCAAGTGCAATATTGCTCCTAAACTGTGTCCTTTGACCCCAGTGTTCCTCCCCATCTGACTGGGCATCACCATGTGCTGCACGAGGATCAGGCAGAACTTCTCAAAAAATGAAAAATGGCTCTGTGAAAACAGTGGGAGAAGTGAGAAAACAGCCCAAATCTTGGTGTGCTGGCTTCAGAATACTGAAATACTTGGGTTAAATATCCACTTGCACTGTGGAGATTTGGGAACCCCTCATCCTTCCCCCAGGAGCACAGGCAGCCAAACCCTGCGCTTCACATGGAAAACCATGGGTAATGAGAATAATATTTCTGCAACCTGCTTCATTTTGTCATAGAGCTGTCCCTACATCTCCCTCAGCCAAGTGACACCCAGAGCTCTGCAATATTGCTCCTAAACTGTGTCCTTGGACCCCAGTGTCCCTCCCCATCCAACTGGGCATCACCAGGTGCTGCACAAGGAATGAGACAGAATTTTTTTAAAACTGGAAAATGGCCCTGTGAAGACAGTGGGAGAAGTGAGAAAAGAGCCCAAATCTTGGTGTGCTGGCTTCAGAATACTGAAATACTTGGGTTGAGAGTACATAAAATACCGGTTTGGGTACAATTCCTCATCTTTCAGGCAGACAAAGCCTCTGGTGCATTCTCAGGGAAGAGGAGCAGAGGTAAAAATATTGCAGATCCTCACACATCCTCTTGGAACACCACTGAACACAGCCCTTGTGCAGCAGAACAGCTGTGTGCCTTTGTCCAATTTTAATTAATATCTTTATCTTGCAGTGGGTTTCTTTGTGGAAATTCTGTGACTCTGGCTGATTTGCCATGTTCTGTGCTCTCAAGCTCTGCTTCCAACACCAAATCTCAGAGCTGCAGGCAAAGTTTGGTGTCAAGATCTGAAGGGCTACAAAGCAAGAAGATACATTTTGTTCTTTTCTTCTGCAGAAGGACACCCCAGAAGATTAAAGTAACTGGATTTTGATCAGCATTTCCCATTTGCACTGGGCTCTTTACGAATTGAAATGTAAAAGGTCAAAGCTCCAAAAGCATTTTTCATTTCTAAAGAGGTTTGTTCACCACTGTAATTTAATAGCCATGCCAAAGCTGATAAGATTTTGGAATCTGTCCATGGCGTGTATTGATGTCACAGGTCAAAAATAAAGGCTTCAATGTAATTTATTTCTCCAAGCACAGTGAAGATAATAACTCAAGCACAGAGCAATATGTTAAAACTAAATTATATTCAATAAAGATGACTTATGCCAGTCTTCTAAAAACTAAATACACTTGGCTCAATTTGAATGTGCTCATTACTGTGGCGTGGTGGCCTCCAGGAGGAACCTGGCCATGGCACAGTGGCCAGTGGAGGATGCTGGATGGACACTGGGGTGTGAGGGCACTGCAAAGGGCAGGAGGCTGTTGTTCCTTTCTCTGTTGAAAATGTGACTTGAAGGAACATTTTCCTGCATCAGCTTCTCCTCCTGTTTTGCTTTCTGCTGGCTGGGATGATGCACAAGAACAAAACTTCGCTCCTGCTATAAATAGAGGCCGTGCATGTGATGCAAGGGGGAGGAGAGCAGATGCTGCACACACAGCTTCAGCTGCAATGTCAGGATTTAACACTCAGGGAGGGCTGGGGGAAGGGGGCACTTCCAAAACAGTGGGAAAGAAAATTACCAACAGAAAATTACCCACAGAGGCAGCCAGGTAAAGCCTTTCTGCTGCTCTTACAGCATCTGACACTGAGGTTCAGCACCTGGTCCACTGTAGCCATGATATTTTCTCAAGAATCCCTTTGCTAGGATTTTTCTCCTGAGAAGCTGAGAGGCCTCAGGAACAAAATGTAAACAATGGTTATCTGCTGCTGTGGGATACAACAGGTGCATCTGGGATTGGTCTCATGTGGTTGTTTTTAATTAATGGCCAATCACAGTCCAGCTGTCTCAGACTCTCTGAGAGTCACAAGATTTTATTTTCATTTCATTCCTTTCAAGCCTTCTGATGAAATCCTTTCTTCTATTCTTTTAGTATAGTTTTAATGTAATATATATCATAAAATCATAAATCAGCCTTCTGAAACATGGAATGAAGATTCTCATCTCTTCCCTTGTCCTGGGACCCCTGCAAACACCACCACATTTGGTCCACTCTTAGACTTGGTCCATCTTAGCCTTTTAATCAGTGCTCTGAAGGAGGAGGCTGACAAGGATGCTTCTCTCCCCTGTGGATGTTTACTGGAAATCTGCAGGAAATCCCACATTGTCACCAGTTCAGTGTGGAACTTTGACCCCAGAGCAAAAGAGAAGTTAGCAAGTTTCAGTACCAATCCCAACACAACTTTCACCTTTTTTATATAACTCTTTTAGAACATTGCCTCTGCTTTACAGTTTCTGTACATGACTGAGAGTTTCCCTGAAGGCCATAAAGAGGGAGAGTGTTTTTTTCCTGCAGTCACATAGTGAAAGGACAAGGGGAATGGCTTTAAACCAAAAACAGATTAGATATTAGAAGGAAATTCTTCCCTGTGAGGGTGGTGGGGCCCTGGCACAGGGTGCCCAGAGCAGCTGGGGCTGCCCCTGGATCCCTGGCAGTGCCCAAGGCCAGGCTGGACAGGGCTGGGAGCAGCCTGGGACAGTGGAAGGAGTCCCTGCCATGGCAGGGGTTGGAGTGAGTTGGGCTTTAAGGTCCCTTCCAACCCAAACCATTTGGAAGTCATTCTGTGCCTCTAACTTGAGGTAATGAGACTTGATTTGAACTATGTGCTCCTGGCTGGGTGCCACCGGATTATTTTAGGCAGCAATTCCTCCTGAGAATTCATGAAGTCACAGAAAGAATATCTTTGATTTTGGAGAATTTTAAAGGTTTTGTCACTAGTTCAGTTCTTGTGACTCTTGCAAGAGCTGAAGAGACAAACCAGACCTCCCAGCTGGGGGTGTGGAGCTGCCTGAGCACTGGAGACACCACCAAGGAGAATGTAAAGGGAGACATATCCCAGGGAGAGACAGAATTCCTGTAATCCCAGCAGGCAGGTGTCTTAGTTTGGAAAGACAGGAGTCTGCTAAGGAAGGCTGGAGCCTCCCCTGAAATGGAGAATGGAAACCCTCCCCACCCCTCCAAATTGCTATAAATTTTAAATTAAGGGGCTCTCAGGCAAAAATATGGGAGCAGAAAGTAACAATTCTTTAATAGGGAAGGAAAAAAACAAAAAGATAAAACAAACAATGCAGTACACTGGAACAACACTGGCAGAGTCAGAACCCAACCTGACACCCTGTGGGTCAGGGTGCTGGCAGCAGTCCCATTGGAATTGTGGCTCAGCCCTCCTGCAGTGTCAGGGGTGGTTCTGCTGGAGCAGGGATCCTGTAGAGAAGGATGGATTCTTCCTCTGAAGATCCAGGGGAAGAAGAGACAGCTGCTGTTCCTCTGGGAAATCCAGTGGAGAAAGCCGTGCTGGTGTCTCAAAACCTCTGGATTATACTGGGTAGGAATGCTTGGCTCCTCCCTCTGGGCTCACATCTCCCAATGGGATGCTGTAGTTCTTATCAGCCATGCAGGGACATTCAATAGCTGTTATCAGCAGGTGTCCCCTCCCGAGGGAGGAGTGATTGTGGTCACTCAGAGAGAGAGATAAGGCAAACTGCCCACTTGACAAAGGTAATCTGCCATACAGATGGTAATGGAAAACATCTTGCCTTGCAATCTGGAACAGAAAAATACCAAGGAATACTGGTTCAACCTATAGGACCTATGCTGAGCCCTGAAATCCATAAAACAACAAATATAATATCATCTCTTGCTGCACTCCCTTCCAGTCCTGCTGGGAGCAGCAATGCCCTTGCAACAGTTTGCACTGAGCTTTAAATGTTTAGGTTCTGTGCATGCTTTGGTGTTAGTAGAGCACAACCAATAATTTTCAGCAATTTGCATGTCAGAAGAACTGCTTATAGCCAGGTTTGCAGCCAGCTGATTGTAATTTATCTACCATCACACACGTCCAAGGAGCCATGGGGAGGGGAGACAGGGTCAGGACTGGAGCTGTCTCCAGACTCTGATGAAAACACAGGCATGATTTCCTCTAAACAATGGGAGATTTCTGCTGAGAAAGATCAACCACTGTGAGGAAAAGCAATCAAGTAGCTGAGTTGATTATGAAAATGCACACGGTGAGAGATTGGTGATATTTACCCCACTATCAGCTGCAGCTGCACAGCCACCACTGGTATGGACTAAGGGGAAAGGGAACCAGAATTTGCATGGAAAGGTATAGGACTAAACTACTATGGGACTAAACTACTATGGGACTAAACTACAGACCCAAATAAAATCCTAATTCATTAACCAAACTGACAGTGAAAGCTGTAAGACAAGCACAGGATCAATTTCAATTTGAGCTAAAGAATAAATCAGCTGCTACAAGGCTTTGATTTACAGGTCACACATCTTCCTGCAGGATGTTATCGAGCAGCACCAGCCTCTGCCAGCTTACAGGTAAATGAACCTAAAGTCAGGGCAGGTGAGGTCATCTAGAGAGTGTGTGAGAGGCTTCCAACAGCACTATCAGCTTCTCCAATATATCCTCACAAAAGCAGCAGAAGAAATCCTTCATAAAACAAAGAGCAATGCTGGAAAATGCCACACAAATCAAGGCAAGGGGAAGGAAATGGATCATGAAGGCAAAGGGGCTTTTCAAAGAAATGAGAGGAAAACATTCACTCACCATGGATTATATGGTCAGGTTACAGCCGTTGGAGCCCCTCTCAGGCACCAACAATGGAAGATTTTTGACAGAAAAAACAAAAGTTAAGTGGACAAAACACTTCTAGAAAGCAGCAAACAGAAACTGCATGAAAGTGTTTGTTTTGGCAAATAAAATGTAAACATTTAGAAAAACAAGAGTTAAACACTACACAGAAAATTCAACAGCAGCTTTCCAAAGTTGCAGTCCATCAGTGTTACTGGAATGAGGATATGTCCTGGAATGGAAGAACAGGAAATCTTGTAACTGCTCTGCAAAACCTGGAGCCATCAAAGCCCTGCAAGGAACAAACAAAATCTCTCAGTGGGATGCTTGAGCACATCCAGCAGGGGCAACGAGGCTGGAGAGGGGCTGGGAGCACAAACCCTGTGAGGAAGCCCTGAGGGAGCTGGGGGTGCTCAGCCTGGAGAAAAGGAGACTCAGGGCTGCCCCCATCACTCTCACAGCTCCTGAAAGGTGCCTGTGCTCAGCTGGGGCTGGGCTCTTTCTGCAGCAGCACTGACACAACCAGAGCACACAGCCTCGAGCTGCACCAAGGAAATACAGGCTGGAGATTGGGGAAAAGCTTTTACAGAAAGAGTGATAAAGTTCTGGAATGGCTGCCCAGGGAGGTGGTGGAGTCCCCATCCATGGGTGTGTTTAACAAAGCCTGGATGTGGCACTGGGGGCCAGGGTTGAGTTGAGGGGTTGGGGCTGGGTTGGACTCCATGATCTTGGAGGTCTCTTCCAACCCTGACATTCTGGGAATTCTGTGAAAGAGAAATGGTCTGGTAAACTGGGAAGGTCTGCAGTGTCTTTCTCACCAAACTAGGGGACTTGGCTATGGGGCAAGTGGGGTGAGTGCTGTGGTTTGACCCATAAGAACACACATTTCTGTGATGGGTAAAAGATGTGTAGATGTGGAACTAGGCTTGGCAGTGATGGATTAGTGGTTGGACTCTGTGATCTTAGAGGGCTTTCCCAATTTAAATGATTCTATAAACAGCATAAATCATAATTAAAAAAAAAAACAGTAATCAAGATCCCAGTCTCCAGGCTCAGGAAATTGCCATCAAATAGTGTCTAGATTGTAAAAACCACCTGGCAGTGCCCATGGCAGCACATCTGGGATGTCTGGAGGTGCAATACAACACAAACACAGATGTGCCTCTCTCAGGGGCTGTCCCAGGCCAGGCTGAACCAGTGGCAGCTCGTCTGCCTGATGCTCAGCCATGCTGAACTCACAGGTGACTTTACCCACACCTGCCACTTGGCAGTGCCACCAACTTCATGGCAAGAAACAAATAGCAAGTTTCCTTGGGAGGTACATAATGTGCTTACAACGACAGCTACACTTAGAAAAATATCAAATATTGTAATGACAGCATCACTCCTGTAAATGACAGCTTAACCAACACTGAAGTGAGGACCAGAAGGCAATGCAGAGCTGTGCAGAAAATACTTGTAATATTCATGCTGCAAACAAGCTCAGCTATCACTGCAGTGGTTTCAGGCTCAATAACAGCTTTGGAAGGTAGGGATGACAATTAACAAACTTCTTGGCATGTGTTGGCAGCAACAATCTCCTGTGCTGTGAAAATTTCAGAGAGGAAATAATGCTCTGAATTAGAAGATGGTTGCTGCCTCTACTATCTTAAAAAGAAATATTTGGTTACTGAAACTCTGTAGATTAGCATCCAAAAGGGCATTTTTGCTTTTTTCATTTCTCTCTTAACATGTGAATGTGGAAACTGAAAATCCATAGTGGATATAGGCAGATATGAAATAGCTTTAAGAGCAAATGCCACAGAAACTCTTGATAGCAAATATAATTTATTTCTAAAAATTCAGGGAATTACCAGATCTCTGAAGTTATCCATAGCAAACAGCCTGATGTGTTTGCTAAGAAGAAAATCAACACATCTGCCCACATCTGGAGAGACGAAAAAAGATGTGAGGGAAATGTCTAAAAGGTCCCTTTCTAACTCTATTTAGCCTCTCTTCAGAGGAGAAAACTTACTGTGTTTAACTGTATAAGCAACATGCAAAGGTAGGCTGGAGGCAGAATGTCTCTTAAAAATTGCTGGGGAGGGCTGAAATCAGTGCAGTGGTGTGAGAAAAGAGCTAAAAATAAATGGGTGGGCAGGAGGGAGAGACAGAGCAGGGAGCTGCAAGCACCAGAGGAGGAAGGAACCAGCCCATGAAGGGAGCCCTGGTGTCAGTGAGAGCCCTGGGGAAGGGCAGATGCAAAGGGAATCAGTTTAGGAAGCAAGAGTGGGAAAACCAGGTGAGTAGGAAAGCAGTGAGGTGAGACATTTTGAAGGTGTCTACATTCACAGGGAAGAGACCAGGACAAAGGGAATGGAAAAGAAACAATGCTCTGCAGAAAAGGAGGAGGCAGAGGAGCAGCCCCAGGGTGGGGCAGGGCACAAAGCACAAACTGAATTGATTGTGGTCTGGATATAGAGGGGCAAACACTAAAAGGAGAAAATTGCTGCTGAAAAGAAATAACAGTGATGGGCATGAGGACAAATGACTTAAATAAGCCAGGAGTTAATTTAGGCTTGAGATTGGAGGAAAATCAATGTAGGAACAAGTGGGGGCAAACCCCTTTAACAGCAATGTGAAAGACTTGTGGTCTGGATTGTGCTAATTCCAGCAGGACAACCTGGGCACGGCACTGAGGACAGGAGTTCTGCCTTGCCCGTGGGGCTCAGCTCGCACAGTGGGGTCAGGACACTCACATGTTTTCCTCCAAGCCAGGAGGAAGCAGAGCATCAGATCACATTCCCATTATTCCTGCTCAGAAAACCTCCTGGCTCATTTCCTAGATCCAGCACAGATAATCTACAGGTAGATATGGACAACTGATGGGTCTGGCTCACCCAGTGATATTACAAGACTTTTTGCCTCTTCTGCAAAATCCTCCTGGAGGTCCAGCAATGCAGAAGGGAAGTCAGACTCCCAACAGGAATGTGTGTTCCCCCCTGCTCACATCACTCTGCAGCTGCACAGCCTTGGAGCAGCTCCAGCTGGAAGCTGGTATAAATTTGCTATTAACTCAGCCTATTTCTAATAAAAAAATAACAGCAGCACTACTGGGTCAGACCAGCTGTCCATCTCATCTAACTCCCTATAAAGAAAGAGGTTTTAAAAAGCTAATTGGTAGGGTTGCTTGGTACAAGGTGAGTGGGGTGGGTGAGCACATGCAGTTAAATTTCATAGGTTCCAGCCCTTTACTTACGGGTGAAATGTATTTCTGCTCTCTATTATGTCCTGCAGCAGGTTCAGGACTCTTCTGCAACTAAACTGGCAGAGCAATACTAGTGAAGGTTACTTTTTCACTGGTGAAGCTTATTTTTTGTTTGCTAGTTGACCAGGCCATGGGAAAATGCTTTCATTACATGGAAAATGAATAGAAAGAGCCAGGGCTTAACAAACAGACCTCAGGAAGGATGAAGGAGAAGTGAATTTTGGAGGATTTATACATCTCCATAAGGCTGGGGCTGCCTTAGGCAGGGCCATGGCAAACACCAAGGGACAGGTGAGGTCTCTCATCCCCTCTGTCTCTAGGTGCAGTTCACCACTCATTGCAGCACTGGGGGAAGTTTCTGGCGACCCTGGACTGCATTTTACTGCATCTGTGAGCACAGCAATTGGTGTAGGCTGTGGTTTAACCTCCCAGCCTCAAACCTCTGTGAGAATACTCTGCTTTTACTCAGTCAGTGTGCTTGGCCCTTGGCCTCTGCCATGAGCAGGTCTGCAGGCACACCTTGAAAACCTCCTTCTGCCCCAGAAAACTGCAGAGGGTATGAGCTCAGCCAGCAGTCCCTTGCTCCCTTCCCACCCAGCACAGCCCAGTCATGATGACAACAAGGATTTTGGCATCTGGGTTTCAGTGAGCTCTGCCATCACTGCTCGACTCAAAGCTCCAGTGTGAGCTCAGCACCCACAGAGGCTGCCCTGGGCGAGCAGACCCCAGCCAAGGCTGTGCAGCAGCTGCTGGCAGCCAGGAAGGGCCACAGTGCTCAGCAGCACCTCCTGCCCTGCCACATGGGGCTGTGCCAGGCTAATGGGGACACAGCCCTGGGCAGTGCCAGCAGAGCATCCTTCCCTCTGCCAGAGGCTCCTTGCAGCTCTGACCCACAGGCATCTCTGCCTGGTGGAACTGGTGGTTTACATATAAAGTATCTGATGAATGTAGCCTTGTTTTCCAGTCATGAATCATTTATGACCAGAGTCAAGTTTTGGCAAAAATGTGTATTTTCTGTAAGTATCCTCTTTGCTGACACTGAGCATGGGCTGCCCATCAGGGCTGTTGGCTACACAGAGCCCTTAGTCAGGGCAGGTATGTCACAGACATCGTTTATGAAAAATCCTTTCCTTAAGATTTTTCCTCCTGAGAAGCTGAGAGGTCTCAGGAACAAAATGTAAAACAATGGTTATCTGCTGCTGTGGAATGCAACAGGTGCATCTGTGATTGGTCTCATGTGGTTGTTTCTAATTAATGGCCAATCACAGCCCAGCTGGCTCAGACAGAGAGTCCAAGCCTTTGTTATCATTCTTTCTTTTTCTATTCTTAGCTAGCCTTCAGATGAAATCCTTTCTTCTATTCTTTTAGTATAGTTTTAATGTAATATATATCATAAAATAATAAATAAAACCTTCTAAAACACGGAGTCAGATCCTCGTCTCTTCCCTCATCCTCGGACTCCTGTGAACACGGTCACACAGGTAACTCTCACAATCCAATCTCTGCCTCTTTCAGTGGATGGTTTAGAGGCTTAAAACCAAGTGTACAATGGTAATCCCAAATAGTTTTCCTCAGGCTTGCCTTCAAAGGTGTCTGTTTTATGAGCTGCTATTCCTCCAACCTCCCTATAGACAGAAATCTTTACATGCCCATGGGCTGCCATTACACAGCACATTGCAGCCACAATGCTCAGTCCTTCCCAAAAAACATCACACAGGGACATGTCCCTGGTCCTGACACCCAGATCCTCCTCCAGCTCCATTAATAACTTTGTAATACAGTTTTCATGCTTTATTTCACATTACTATTAAAGGGGTTTGCCCCCACTTGTTCCTGCATTGATCTTCCTCTAATTTCAAGCCTAAATTAACTCCTGGCTTATTTAAGTCATTTGTCCTCATGCCCATCACTGTTATTGCTTTTCAGCAGCAATTTTCTCCTTTGAGTGTTTGCCCCTCCATATGTTATACTCCCAGTCTTTACCTAACTAAACTAAGTGGTTTTTTCCTCTCTGGAAATGCCGGACAGTCCCTGCATTCCTCTGATTGTCCTAAATCCCCTTATGGCACCATTTACTGTTTGAATTCCTCCCTCTCACTCTTGGGGGAAGAGAACTGTACACACCATTCTGATGAGGTCAGGCCTACCTTTGTGAAATTGAATTAGTGCTTCTCTAGACCTGTAGCCTTAACTGAAAAAGTGAATTGGGTATATCTGATCATTTTTTTTCCTTCAAACCATATAATTACCACTTAATCGTTAACCTGTGATGCCCAAGTACATTCAGGTCTTTCTCTTCCTCAGTCATTTCAAACAAATACCTGGAATTCTCACTACTGCTCCATAAGTACTCCTCCACACATTATATATTATTGCATTTCATGCCTTTTCTATTGCTTCAGTTTCCAAGGTCAGTCCCCAAGCTCAGTTTTCAAGTTAACAGCCCCACCCTGGTTTGCATTGAGGATGCACCTTCCATCGCGTGAGCTCCAAGTGTCATTGTCACTCTCCTCATTCCCTTCCAAGGTCAATGCAGAAATGAAATATGCTCAGATCCAGTCCTGATCCTCAGGGATGTTTGCTGGTAACCTCACTTCTGAGTGATAATTCCCCTTTTGCTGCTCCCTGTCACGGGCTCCCCTTTAGCCAGAGCTGTTCCCCACTTCACAGCTCCTGTATAAATTCTCGGCGCTTTCAGCTGAGCTGATAATTTCCCATGTGGCACTATATCAAATGGCATCTTTGGTCCAGATAGATGAGATATCTTGCATTTCCTTTGTCTAGAAAAATCATTTATCTTATCAAATTTATCACAAACAGACAGGGTTTGCCCAGAAGAATTTAATCACCAACCAGGACGATCGTGACTGCAACAGAAAATGGGAGGGCAGGCTGTGCTTCCTGCAGCTCTGTTGGACACACACTCTTGTCAAGGGGACCCTAATTCCAGGGACAGTATTTCCTCACTGCTAACCCTTGAAATGACCCACTCTGTCACTGGAGGCTGTGAGCAGACAGTGACCCTCATTCCCAGTATGGAGGCTAAAGTCACACAGTGATGGATTTTCGTCCAGCAGTTAGAGCCCAGCACTCTGAGAAGAGGAGCTGAAGCTTTTACCTGGTTTATTTTGGCTGCTGTTATATATCTATTTGTTTATTACAAGGGAAAAAGTGCAGGGTTTTTTACACAAAACTGATATGTTTAGTGCTTTCATTTTATGTTTTGAGCAGTTAAGCTATTCGGTGTTTAAAGGTAGTATTGGTTCTTTATAACTCCATGCCGACAACAGGAGTCTAAGATAATGGAGCCTAAAGAGAGAGATTTTTCCATTCCCACATTGTTTCTGAAATATGGAGCAATCAAATGCACTCAGTAGAAGGTTTCTATCAGTAAATCTTCAGTAAAAGTGTCTTTAAAACTTAGGTAGAAAGATTGCGGAAGGGAAAATGGCTCACAAAAATTCTGTAGATATTCCTTGAAGACCCTGGAACAGGTTTTTTCTAATCAGGATATCAAACTGCCTCTCCCATTCAGGCCATTCTGGTGCTTTGGACCCATTTCAGCAAAGCTCTTAAGTAATCAGCATTTGTATTAATTGGAACAGAAAACAAACATGCTTAAAGTTAAGCACGGGCTTAACTCTCAGCAGGCTCTGCTCTCTGCTGTGCATGGAGAATCAGGTTCCCACAGGGGATGAGGGATGGGATGCTTGTCCAAATGCCATCCTCCCTGCAAAGTGATTAAGGGGTGCTAATTAATAAAGGAGAGCTTGCCTTCCCCTTGTCTCCTGCACAGAGGAAGGAAGGGTTAAGGTGAGCCAGGCCCTCCCAGCACAGCCATCCCCGTGCTGTCCCCTCCGGTGCCATGGGATGCTCTCAACATCCATCACAAATATTTATTCTGTTTCTCAGGTTCATAATCTTCACCAAATCCTGCCTGCTGATTACAGCCCGAGCATTCATTGTTTCCAGACCGCTGAGAAGTCCCCAGCCCTCTTGGGTGTCTGGTTTTAAATTCCTGCTTGTGCACATTTCCTGAAGTGAATAAAAATGTGTGACTTATCTGCACATGCAGTTGATATGATCTTCTGCAAAACCTGCCCACGGGCAATTATGCATTGAAAGGGCAATTACACACACAGAATGACCCAATTTGCATACAAAATCTCAATTATTGCCAAGAATTGCATGTATATTTTTGTGCAGTATTCAGAAAATTGGGCCCCAAAGACATAAACCCTTTCTTCTGCCATCAAATCAATTTGTACTTGAAACAAGAAATGGAATATATATTAAGTCACATTATAAAAAATATTATTTTCAGAGAACTAGGATGGTCACATTGGGTCAGAGTGCACGTCTGTCCACACTCTTACCACATCTGCACCAGCAGAAGGATGAAGAAGATGAGCAGCATGTCCCAGGCCTGGCTCAGCACACTCCCTCAGCCTCTAGCACTCTGGGGCTCAGTGACTTTCAGCATCAAAGATGTGGTTTTAGTATTTAATACCCTGAATTATTCACTAATAAATGGATTATTGTTGCAGATAAAAATTCAAATATGGCATAAACCAATTTGGTTTGTTCACATTTGTCCATATCAATCTAGAATCTGATGAGTACATGTGCTGCAGTGAGCAGATTCCCTGCTCTGCCTCAGCACCTTGGCAGTGAGGGCGAAAGAGAGGTGCCAATACAGGTGTCACTGCTTTGTCCTGCAGGGTGTGTCCATCCAAACCTCTGTCCACACAGGCTCTGGGAGCCAGGTGAGAGCCAGCCCTTCTGCAAACCTCATGGGGCACCTTTGGCCTTGGCTGCAGTGAGGACCAGAGGCAGAAATATCTGGATTCAAGTGATTTCTGTGCAGGACTGATGGGAAATGATGGTCCCTGCTGGGGCATTCATAGGACGAGGGGAATGGCTTAAAACTGGCAGAGGGCAGGTTTAGATCAGATATTAGGAAGAATTCTTCCTGTGAGGGTGGGCAGGCCCTGGCACAGGTGCCCAGAGCAGCTGTGGCTGCCCCTGGATCCCTGGCAGTGCCCAAGGCCAGGCTGGACAGGGCTGGGAGCACCCTGGGATGATGGAAGGTGTCCCTGCCCTTGGAAGGGGATGGAATGAGTTCATCTTTAAGGTCCCTTCCAACTCAAACTGTTCTGTGCTCCTGTGAAATCCCCATCTCACCTACCTCAGAGTTCCAAATGTGGAATTTGAGACAAGGTTACTCCTGAATGCACGAAGGCATCCTCTGGATAAAACAGTGAAATTTTTAATGCCCTGAAACATTTAGCATAACTTCCTAGGAGACAAAGAGACTGGGGGGGGGGGGAGAAGCAAGGAAGCCAGACAGCAAGAAAATGTTTATTTGCTTCATAAACTCCCTGTTAGTGAGGCCAGCAGCTCCTTCCTGTGTGACAGCCCACAAAACACCTGGCATGCTCTGCACTGTCACCGCGACGTGCCCAATAAACCTTCCACCAATAAATGTTCTCATTTAGCCAGTAGATCTTGATAACCCCCACTTCCCGCTGTCACAGGTATTCAGAGTCAAAAAATAGAGCCACCCCTTGTAAAAGTGCATTTAATGAGAGTTTAATGTTGGCGCAGTAAATCTGCGAGCAGCTGGATGTGTTTTTAAGTTTCCTTGACGTCTTTTATTTGTTTAATACATGGGTCTATAAAAGCCGCTTCTCTGAGCCTGCTAATGAGCAATGAGGGACTCACAGCTATTTAAAACCTGGAACGAGGCATCAAAATGAAGGATGCAGTAAAGGCTGCTGGAGCAGGGAGCTCCAGATGTGACAGCGGTGCTTTATGGGGCAGGAAGATGGAGCACCAGGCTGAGGTGGCACAGCAGGTACAGGCTTGCTCCAGGAGCCCACATTTCTTCTCACGCAGGTGAGCAGAGCCAGTGAATGTGCTCCCTGTGCGAACATGGGACCCCAGAATGATTTGGGTGGTGGGAGGAACATCTCATTCCTCCTCCCTGCCATGGGCAGGGACAACATTCCACTAGAAGAGGTTGCTCCAAACCACATCCAGCCTGGCCTTGGACACTTCCAAGGGGATCAATAACAACAAGCCCAGCTCTAGTCCAAGATACAGTGGAATCCTTGGTACGGAAGGCTGGTTTCAGAGGAAGGCTGGAATGCCAAGTGTTAAGAGCTCTGTGGAAATCCCCATGACTCTGAAGTAGACTTGCATGGCTACAGTGAGGTTCTGGAGCACCTCCACTGCAGAGGATGTGATTGAACTTTCAAACTCTGTCTTCACCCTGTAGCTCATTCAAAGCAAGGAGTGGTCCCCAAAACCCACGTAGGACGAGGGTCAGTGACAGTTCCAGCCAGCACAGTGCAGGGTTAGCCCCATCACACAGTGGGAGCTTGTTCCTTGTCATGGTGTTGTGAGTGTCCCAGCCTGAGGTGAGAGATGAGAATTGACTCCAAGTTCTCAGAAGGCATTATATTATTATATTATATTATATTATATTATATTATATTATATTATATTATATTATATTATATTATATTATATTATATTATATTATATTATATTATATTATATTATATTATATTATATTATATTATATTATATTATATTATATTATATGAAAATTATACACTAAAACTATGCTAAAGAAAGAGAAAGGAGACAGAAGGCTAGACAAGAATGAATCATAAAAACTTGTGTCTGACCAGAGAGTCCAACACAGCTGGACTGGGATTGGTCATCAATTAAAAGCCATTCACATGGAACCAAAGATGTGCTTGTTGATAGGCGACCTCCAGAGCACATTCCAAGCAATCAGATAATTATTGTTGACATTTCTGAGGCTTCTCAGCTTCTCAGGAGAAAAATCCTAGTGAAGGGATTTTTCAGAAAATATCATGGTGACATTCCTGGAGAAGATGCTGCTGTGGAGAGCACTGAGGGGTCACCACCACCTGCCTCTGTCCTCCTGGGTGCTGAGGATGATGATGGTGTCCCTCAGAAAGCTGTGAGGAGGCAGTGCCCATCCATGCACAGCATCACTGCACAAAGGAAAACAAGCACCCAGGAATATCCAGATCAGCCAGACTTGGGGAAGGCTTTGCTCTGAACATTTCCCATCAGAAAAATGAAGCTATTGATTGAAGTAAAGTTTTGAATAAATTTTGGGTTGAGAAATTATTTTGGAAAAAACTCCTTTGGAGAAAAATCTAAACTAGGGTATTTTCTCTATGGTTTTGAACGAAATATTTCTACATTATATAACAACAAGACATCTATTTTATTTTAAATTAATTAAAAATGGATAATGAAAGTCTTTGTTTCACGAGAAAGATTTTTTTTTACTTTAATTTCCCTGAATGAATTTCATAAATTGCTTCAGCTTGATGTGAATGATTTCTTTTTACATTTCCTCATTTGGGTTGTGCAAATGACAGAAAAATCAGTTCTTTGTACATCTTTACTCTTGAATATATTGAATTTCTCTGTGAAGACAGAATGGATGGAAACCCTTGCAAACTGAGTAATTCAGATGAATAGTGTCTTCAAAGTCAATTACCTCTGTGCAGAGATGATATCTACTTCTGCCTCATCTGGACTTTCCAGCTCAATTTTTGCTCTCCCAGAACTTTCAAAGATTTTTTTAATTTTTTTTTTTTCCAGGCAAACTAGCTCAGTTGTGCATATGGATTAATTAGAGCAAGGATGTCTAAACCAACTCCCAAAGCGCAAGTGCTGCAGTGGAGGATCAGTCACCAATGGCTTTTCACTCCCACCTTCCTTATGGACAAGTTACTGACAGCTCCAGTCCGTCCAGTTTGGACCCCCCAAATGGGAGAACAGCTGAGTTTCCCCCAAACACAGGTGACAGAGGGAGAAGCCAGCCTCAAGCCCCAGCAGGGCCCCGGAGCCTCCTAATGAGACTCAGCAGTCTCCTTCTTGCAGGCTGTATCCAATTAAGGGAAAACACTGATAACCCTGTTAATATCATGGATACCGTGCACATTAAAGCCTGTGAAAGACAAGCATTTCACTTTGCTGCCTGCGGGTTCAGAGCAGCAGAGCTGCCTCCCTGCTGCTCCTTAGCTGCCCAAGGTACCTCTGAGCAAGAAAAGCCATGAATTTAAAGCACCTTTCCTGCTCTAACTGCCCACCACGGACAGAAAACCACTATAATACTTCTTTTCCAAAGTTCATGTGCATTATATGCCTTCCTGTTTAGTCTGGCAATGTGCTGTTAATGCTTCCCCTTCTCTATAGCTGGGCAGATAATAAATAAGGGCAATTATTCTTATCAGAGTTGCAGTAAGAAAGATGATTTCCTCCAGTGCCATGTAAATGCCACTTTTCATTCTTACTTTTATGATTCTTTAGCCAGTTATGGATCCACGTCGCTGTGCTTATATCAAAGCTAGTTTTAATTTATTTTGAGATTAAAATTTTATGAGAGATTGCATCAGATGCTTTTCTAAATTTCAAATAGACTACACCCACCACATCCCCTTCAGCTAGTAACTGTAATTCTATTTTAATATGATATTGAATTTGTCTGCAAGTTTATTTTTTTTTCTGTACAAACCCACCCTCAAAGAAATATTTATCTCCTAATATTTGCTTCGAAGTGAGAAATTCAGTGGATGGTAACTGTGTCATTCTCTCTCTGATCTGCTGAGGAGTAGTACAATATTTGCATTTCTCCCTTTTTCTGATGCACCTCAGATATCAACCTGCCCAAGGGGAGCCTACAGGGAAGATGGAGAGGGATTCTTCACATGGAGCTCTAGGGACAGGACAAAGGGGAATGGCTTCAAACTGAAGGAGAGGGGGTTTAGATTGGATGTTAGGAAAAAATTCTTTACTGAGAAGGGGTGGAGGCCCTGGCACAGGGTGCCCAGAGCAGCTGTGGCTGCCCCTGGATCCCTGGCAATGTCCAAGGCCAGGCTGGACAAGGCTTGGAGCACCCTGGGACAGTGGAAGGTGTCCCTGCTCATGTCCATGCCCCAGCACTGGATGATCTCTAAAGTTCCTTCCAACTCAGACTCTTCTAGGATTCAACAATTCTACCTGTAGTTTCTCAGAAATAAATTAAAACAGGTCAGTGACATTCCCAATTTTAGGAGGCAGAATCCCACCTCGGGTCACAGATACATGGCTGAGAAGGATGAGAAGGCTGAGAAGGATGAGAAAGCTGAGAAGGATGGCTCTGCCACAGGAAGGTCAACCAGGCCCCTCAGTGTCCCAGAACTGATGAGGTGGCCCCTGGGAGGCCAAGGCCAGCCAGACCCACCTGGCAGCGTTTGTCTGGGAGCAATCCTTGGATGTTGGCAGTTTTAGGTGAAATCCCACTTGTGGCACCAGGCTCCCTGCTTTGGAGGACAGCTCTTCTGCATAGGAAGGCCAGCCTGGTGCTCAAGTGTCTTGGCAGCAGCAGAGAGCCATCCCCAGGGAGACCAGAGAGACCCTTTGTCCTTGGAAGGTTTTGTCTGGGAGAAATCCTCCAACATTCACAGTTTTTAGGAGGCAGAATCCCACTGATCCCACTTTCAGCCCCTGCAGTGGAGAACAGCTCTTTTCCACATGACAGGATTCAGCACTGACTCCATTTAAATGACCCCTGCACTAGGGCAGGAATTTGTTTACTCCCTGAATTTCCACCAACAGTTGTGAAATGATGGAAATATTCTTTTTTTCCCCTTATATTTCTGCAGGATTTTTTTTGCCTCACCATTATACACTCTGCAACAAAATAATAGAAAGAAGCAGATCAAGATATTTGGCCAGAGGTTTCTTTCCCAATGTTCTTTCTCTGCTCTACCCCACTGTTCTCACTGCAATAAATCTTGCTGTCGTGGACCCAATCTGTGCCCATTTCCAGGGGGAGTGGAGCTGCACATGTGGATTTAGAGCCTGTCACACTCTGTGCTGGATGAACTCCCCAGCTGTGCTCAGGGAGCAGCTCCAGGATCTGCAGCACCCTTGGGAGGGCTGAAAGCACCATCAGGGGATAGGGCTGGAGCTGCTGAGCTCCACCTGAGCCCGGATCACCTGAAAATGCCTTGGTTCTGTGCCAACAGGGTATTTCTGCATGTGGGTGATAATTTTCTGTGCAAGTGCTAACCTCTCCTGAAAATGAGGGGCTCCATCAGGGAATGATGAATTCAAGTCACTGTAAGAAGAAAAAGGGAGACTTCCAAGGAGCATTCCCTGTCCTCTTCCAGCTCCTCACCCATTGTGTCTCTCCCTATGTTCATGGTAAATATTTGTGCAGCTCCAAGAAGACACATTGACCCTGGGGGATGCTACAGAGCTGTCTTGGTTCGGAAAGACAGGAGTCTGCTAAAGAAGGCAGGAGCCTCCCCTGAAATGGAGAATGTAAACCCTCCCCACCCCTCCCAATTGCTATACATTTTAAATGAAGGGGCTCTCAGGCAAAAAATATGGGAGCAGGAAATAACAATTCTTTAATAGGGAAAAGAAAATAATAAAGGATAAAATAATCAATGCAGTAAACCAAAATAACACTGGCAGAGTCAGAACCCAACGTGACACCCTGTGGGTCAGGGTGCTGGCAGCAGTCCCATTGGAATTGTGGCTCAGCCCTCCTGCAGTGTCAGGGGTGGTTCAGCTGGAGCAGGGATCCTGTAGAGAAGGATGGATTCTTCCTCTGAAGATCCAGGGGAAGAGGCAGCTGCTGTTCCTCTGGGGAATCCAGTGCAGAAGCTGTGCTGGTGTTCCAGAACCTCCAGATTATATCCAGGTAGGAATGCTTGGCTCCTCCCTCTGGGCTCACATCTCCCAATGGGATGCTGTAGTTCTTATCAGCCATGCAGGGACATTCCATAGCTGTTATCAGCAGGTGTCTCCCCTGAGGGAGGAGTGATTGTGGTCACTCAGAGAGAGAGATAAGGCAAACTGCCCACTTGACAAAGGTAATCTGCCATACAGATGGTAATGGAGCACAATTTGCATTGCAATCTTCAACAAGAGCAGAGATCCAGCCCTGTCCAACCCAGCTGAGCTCCAACAAGGACAAAAGTAGAGAACCTGTGACACTGCTGCCACCTCCTGTGTCCCTGTCACCTCCTCCTCTGCTGGTGTGAGCCAACATTAAATGTTCCCTCTGCTGGGGCTTGGCTCTCTGCTACCCTTCAGCTAGAACAAAGCCAGCTCTGCTCTGCCCAGTCATTCTTAGAAAAGTAGATGTGATTTGATCTTGTTTTAGATGCAGACATTCAGTTTATTACTAATTATGTAAGCTGCAGCAGCAAGGACTAGACCTAATTCACAAGAATGGCAAGCTCATTGAAAAAAATGGCCCAGTTTGGGGATGAATCACCTTTTCTGTATCAGTGGGGTGCTTTAGATAAAACACGTTACTGATGCTGATTCTGCTCTCACTGAGCTCCAGCTCCTAATGGAGATCAAAGATCCCATTAGACAGATGTGATGAAGAGACAGTCCCTCATTATAGAGTTTGAACAAGCTGAACAAAACCCATAAACAAAACTCAGGGCCTGCTCTTTCTCTTGGCACAGAACCTGGCTCTGCCTCTGACACAGCCTGTGCTCCTCTGAAACATCCCAAGTAAAGGTTTTATAAACTCATTTCCAGAGTTCACTGGGGTTCTAACAAGTCTGTCCTGCTCTCTGACATGAGGGAAGGAATGCAGGAATAGTTCATTGGTTTAAATTAAAAATAAACAAATGGGAAGAAAATGCTCTGAGAAGAAATCATCAAGGCACTGAGGCTGTGAATGTAATTTAAATAATGAACTTCTATGGGACACAAGTGAGAATTCAAGTATTGGAATAACTTGGCCTTTGAGGGTTTGGGGTTAGAGTTTTTTTTGGCTTGCCCAGGGACATCAGCTGAGCTGTGCCAGGAGAAAGATGCTCAAAAGGAGCAGGAGCAAAGCATTGGACAGGAGTAGATGTTCATCAGATCTCCAGTTCAAGGCAGTTCTGTTGTTGCTGACTTCCAGAAGAGATTTACACCACGTGCCATCCAAGCAGCCAAGTCATCTTCCCAGCAGCATTAGTGCAGCCCACGACAGCTGGGGAGGCTCTCTGCCAACCCAAGACAGCATCTCCAGTATTTTTCCTGTCCTTTCTTGGCCTCTGTGTGATTACATAAATCTTCTGCCATGCCTTGAGGTCCCATACTACAGGGATCTCCTCAGATTAGATTAACAGACCCCATACACCAGACCAGCTAAAAATCAAAGTTTGAATTTCCATGGCAAACATATTTCAAAGCTTGGTGTCATTCTGTTCTGCAGCTCCACATTTAATCAACATTCCTGAAAAAAACCAAAAAAACACATATTCAAAAGTCATCTTCAGCTTATTGGCTGAAATCTCATCAACAGGAGTTTAGCCTGATGCACTTCAGAGTTTTAATCTGTGGGGTGTTTTAGCTGTCTGCTGGCTTTGTCTCCTCTTGATGACTGGAGATGTCTTTCCCTGGAGAGGAAAGTCCTCACCATTTCCCAGCTCCTGCTGTTCTGTTCCTACCTGGAGAGAATGAAACAGAGAGAAATTCAGGGCAAGATGCCTCCAATTTGTTCCCTGAGTGCAGCCCTGTGGCTGCAGCCTCAATCAGCTTCCCACTAAACACTTTAGTTAATTGGCAACAAATTGGGAGGTATGAGCTGATTGCAATAAATATTTTATTAATTTTAAAAAACAAAAGGTTGCATCCCTTCTGGCCCAGTTTGATTGTGCACAGTCACACGTATTACTGTGTAATTGCCACCATCAGCTGGCACTCAGAAGGAGCTCGTTATGGGAAATAGTTCTGCATGTATCCTCAGCAGGTGTCAATCAGCATTGTGCCATTGAGATCAATGGAGCCAGGCTTATTTATAGAGTTAAAGCCCCAGCAGCTCACCTGCAAAATAAACCCTGGAATTTTTGTCCTCAAATATAAGAATAGATTTTTTTGCTGCAATTTTTGTTTACATAAAAATATCATTTTCTCCATACCTATGTGCAGAAACAAGTTGATTTGGTTTTGGTTTTTATTGGTTTTGGGGGTTTTGGGTTTCTTTTTTCTAGTAAACTTGGCTGAAATACAAATATTCAAATCCAGTGATGCTGTAGTATCCACAGCCCTTGTTTAGTTGGGTTTGGGGGATGTACTGCAGATGTTGCTTGGGATTGGGGGATGTAATGGTTGGGTTTGGGGGATGTATTGCAGATGTTGGTTGGGTTTGGGGGATGTGTTGCAGGTTGTTGGTTGGGATGTACTGGTTGGGTTTGGGGGATGTGTTGCAGGTGTTGGTTGGGTTTGGGGGATGTGTTGCAGATATTGGTTGGGTTTGGGGATGTATTGTAGGTATTGGTTGGGTTTGGGGTATGTATTGCAGTAGTGGTTGGGTTTGGGGGATGTACTGCAGGTATTGTTTGGGTTTGGGGGATGTGTTGCAGGTATTTGTTGGGTTTGGGGGATGTACTGCAGGTGTTAGTTGGGTTTGGGGGATTTATTGCAGTAGTGGTTGGGTTTGGGGGATGTGTTGCAGGTGTTGGTTGGGATGTACTGGTTGGGTTTGGGGGATGTATTGCAAGCTCTGAACTGCTGCAGTTCTGCAGTTCTGCAGTTCTCATCTCCACCCCACACCACCACCACAGGGAATATTCCAGACCAGGGCTTGGGAATCTTGTTCTGCCCTTCCCATCTCCACTTGGAGGTGTCAGTGATAAAATCCAGCGTGGTGTGTGGCACAGCAATAACAAGAAGCGGTTGAATTATTCATGGGGAATAAATTAGCCATGAGCAGAGCTCAGGAGGATTTTGTGGGGTATCTCTGAGCTGCTGGAGCCAAGAGCAGCCCAAGAGAACTCCACAGGCCTGTGCTGAGGGAAAGCTGGTACCAGAAACAGCCCCACAACTGGTAGGCACCCACTTAAGGCTGGTACTTCATTAGCAAATGGGATTTTCATCTTCATCGAAATCTTGCAAAGGAAATTGCTGATTTCCATAACATTTTTGATGGGAAAAAGTCAAAATAAAGTGCTTCTGTCTCATTTTGATAAGGAAAAAACATCATCTCCTTAGCTGAATGGATTCAGTTCTTTACTTTTCTGCAGGATTCAGATGTTCTCACCATTTAGAGACAAAGAACCAATAATATTGAATATATATTCTACTTTTTTTGGAACATGCCCATTCTATGGTGGAAAAGGTAAACCATTTTTCTTTGCTTTGCTTTTTATTTTGAGGGTTTTCTGTAGAATAAAAATTCCTCTTCAATGACCGATTTGTTGGGTGGATGGGATGAATAATTTTTCAGGCTGTATTTTCCTCACAAGTTGTTTACTTTGATTACTTACTAGTCATTCTGTGGGATATTTGAGCTGTCACTGAAGTCATTTTGTCTTTCTTTTCTGCTCCTAGAACAGAGGACAAACTGTTTAAACAGCAAAATGATGAACAGCAACTAAAGAAATGTAAATAATTCATAAATACTTGTTTCTGCTCATCCCAGGGGCCATGCACAGCACAGGTCCACAAACAGAAACCTGTTGGTGCAATGATGCTCCCAGCCCCTTCTCCATCTCCATTGGCAAACAGCAGCATAAAAGCAGAGCAAACAGTTGCAACCAGCTGTACTGAAAGGGGCAAGATAAGGCACAGCAATAAATGTCTTTCCATCCCAAAGAAATGGGATTAGCCTGCTCTCATTAGTGTTTGATTTGATAAAGAGTTCAGTGGCAGGGCTCAGGACTTGCAGTGGGTGCTCTGCCAAGTCACAGAAGGTAATGTCATGAGGCTTGATGAATTTAAATTCATCATCCTGCTTTAAAATGTGGTGGTTTCTCCTCATTTGTTCAGGTCTGCAGGTGAGGTGTTTTCTCAGTACAGTCTGGGGTGCCAGGATATCTGAGGCAAAGGTGCAGACAGGTGACATTGTATATAAGGGGCTCAACTGAAGGTAAAAAATAGCTGGGGATGATGAAAGAAAATAATGAAAAATCTTCAGCTAAAATATTAATTCTGGTATTTAAGGAACAAAGTGAATAAATATTGAAGGGATTTAAATGCCTGAAACAGCTCCTCAGGGCAAGAGGAGTGGAGCCAGCTGGGGCTGTGGGTATGTGGGGCAGGGGAGGAGCAAGCTGAGCTCATGGCAAGGATCCCTGTGGGACCAGAAGTGGTCAGCTCATGCCAAGGAAAGGTGAAGCAACCCAAGCACCCCACTGTGCAACACATCCCTGGGAGATTAATGCCTGCACTGGTGGTAAACACTTCCCAGGGATGCATGTCTCCATCTGAACTCCCAGAAGCATTACATCTGTCCAAGAAATGGGGTGAGACCTTTCCCTTGGCAGCTCCTCCACCTTTCCCACAGTGCTCTGGCACCTCTGAAGCAGAGACAAGGCACTGCACAGCCAGCAGCTGCTCCAGGCTCCCAGGGCTCACCCCACCCTGCACAGATCCAGCTCCAGGCACTGAGCAGGGTCCAGGGTCTGTGCTCCACCAGACAGGTGCTCCAAGGATGGCTCCAGGAGGTGAGTGTGGAGTCCTCAGCCTTCCATTTAAACACACACTTGAGTAAATAAATAACAAAGAGTAAAGTATTTCACACTTATCCATTTGGCAGGGGCTGTTGCTCCCATCATTGCAAGCTCCATGTTGTCAGCTGAAAAAATGGGCAATAAGAGGTGGATGAGAGTGGATAAGTTTGAGTAACCCCCTGGACAGTGCTCCCCAAGTGACCATATATTTATTATTTACCTCCCAGAAGGTACAAGTTTACTCTTGCCTCCCTCCTGACTTTTTCTCCTTTCATTTTTGTTTTTTCCACCAGCACAGACTGTTGCTGTACTTGCCTTCTCCTAAGCAAAGGGCCTTTATTTATATAAACAAGGAGAGGAAGAGAAATGGGTGGCAGGAGTGCCAGCGTTTTCTCATACCATCAGTCCAGCTCCCTGCAATGTTTTATGGTAGGACAGAACAAAAAAACCCCACAAACCAAACCAAACAAATCACGGGCAAACATCCTTCTCCAGCACTTTTCCAGCAGAGGGAATTTCCAGGGTCAAAGCTGTGTGATGAGCTTTTCCAGCAGCCCCTGACGTCACCTTGCAGAGAGCAGCCAAGTCCCCTCACTCCTCAATCCCTCTTTGTGCTTCCCCCAGCCTAATTAAGTTACTTAATTCCAGTTGGTGGCTATGCTGTGAGAGCAAGGCTCTGCTCCAGCAATGTTAACGAGCCTGGGTGAGGAGCTGAAGCCCCCCCAGCAATGTGGGGTTTGCTGGCAGGGTCAGCCCCAGGTTCAGGTCCCTCTGCTCACAGCTCAGCTCTGGCTCTGAGCCCGTCTCAGAAACCACAGCACCTGTAGGAGCTGAAATGTGCCTTGAGCTTTGCCCTCTGAAATATTTTTAACAGCAATGATTTTGGTTTTCCCTGAATTGACTCTTCTTGGGACACATCTCCAGCCCTGGGGAAGAAGGGAGTTTATTGCCTCACTCCTCAATCCCTCTTTGTGCTCCCCCCAGCCTAATTAAGTTACTTAATTCCACTTGGTGTCAAGGCAATAAGAGGTGGATGAGAGTGGATAAGTTTGAGTAACCCCCTGGACAGTGCTCCCCAAGTGACCATATATTTATTATTTACCTCCCAGAAGGTACAAGTTACTCTTGCCTCCTCCTGACTTTTTCTCCTTTCATTTTTGTTTTTTCCACCAGCACAGACTGTTGCTGTACTTGCCTTCTCCTAAGCAAAGGGCCCTTATTTATATAAACAAGGAGAGGAAGAGAAATGGGTGGCAGGAGTGCCAGCGTTTTCTCATACCATCAGTCCAGCTCCCTGCAATGTTTTATGGTAGGACAGAACAAAAAAACCCCACAAACCAAACCAAACAAATCACGGGCAAACATCCTTCTCCAGCACTTTTCCAGCAGAGGGAATTTCCAGGGTCAAAGCTGTGTGATGAGCTTTTCCAGCAGCCCCTGACGTCACCTTGCAGAGAGCAGCCAAGTCCCCTCACTCCTCAATCCCTCTTTGTGCTTCCCCCAGCCTAATTAAGTTACTTAATTCCACTTGGTGGCTATGCTGTGGGAGCAAGGCTCTGCTCCAGCAATGTTAACGAGCCTGGGTGAGGAGCTGAAGCCCTACAGCAATGTGGGGTTTGCTGGCAAGGTCAGCCCCAGCTTCAGGTCCCTCTTCTCACATCTCAGCTCTGGCTCTGAGCCCCTCTCACAAACCACAGCACCTGTAGGAGCTGAAATGTGCCTTGAGCTTTGCCCTCTGAAATATTTTTAACAGCAATGATTTTGGTTTTCCCTGAATTGACTCTTCTTGGGACACATCTCCAGCCCTGGGGAAGAAGGGAGTTTATTGCCTCACTCCTCAATCCCTCTTTGTGCTCCCCCCAGCCTAATTAAGTTACTTAATTCCACTTGGTGTCAAGGCTGTGGGAGCAAAGCTGAAACCCCCAACAATGTGGGGTTTGCTGGCAAGGTCAGCCCCAGGTTCAGGTCCCTCTTCTCACAGCTCAGCTCTGGCTCTGAGCCCCTCTCACAAACCACAGCACCTGTAAGAACTGAATTGTGCCTCAAGTGTTGCCCTCTGAAATATTTTTAACAGCAATAATTTTGGTTTTCCCTGAATTGACTCTTCTTGGGACACATCTCCAGCACTGGGGAAGAAGGGAGTTTATTGCAGCTAACCTCTCTCCTGCTGCCAAGAAATCCTCCCGGTGCCCAGCAGCTCTCTCATCCCCCAGGATCAATTCTGCAGATTTAATTGATGGCTCCTTCATCAAGCCTTTCTTCCCTCAGTAAATTCACTTCCCTGCATCCGGCATTAGCATGGTCAAGTGAACTCTTTTGCAATCAATGACCAAGGGTGAGGAAGTTTTCCTGAGAAAATGATTGTGTTAGCAAACTTGGAGAGTTTGCTGCTGGGGCAGACTGGGAGGGCTGAAAGGAACAGCACTCAGCTTCTCCTGGGCTTATTTATTCCTATACTTTTTGTGTACTTTGCATAATAATGCAATAGAGTTGACAAAAGATTTATTCCTGGCGCCTATAAAATGACACAACACAATGAGTTTTAAATGGAGAGGAAAAAAAATCCAAGAGAAAAGGTAAATAAGTGGGTTCTTCTTAAAGTCTGTAAATGTTATGGACAGAAATTCAATTAGTGCCAGGGAAGCTGCAGAAGCATTCATTTTTCCTTGCTTTTTTTCAAGCCTTTTAATGTCCAGGCAACGGGGTTTATTTAAAAGATAAGTTTGTGCCTGTGCACAGGCATGAAGGCACATCCAGGCAATATACATCTGTATGTGTAAAATCATCTCTGCTCTTCTCCTTTCCACCCAGGCACAGTTGTGCTGTTTGATGATGGAGCACCACTTGTTGAAGTAGAAATATTTTTATAGATTATGTGTAATCTTAAACTGGTGGTGCTCAGCCATGGCCTATAGTGGGTGAATGGAGTTTATATAAATCAATAAGTCTCAGAGAGCACATTTTGCTCTGGAGCACATGTTTGGACTGAGAAGGAGCTGTTTATACCAGAGCTGGGCAGCCAAGGCTTTTACAGCTCACCTTGCATTTTAAGACCTTATCACATTCTCACCCTGAGCTCTAAGTCCCCAGAGAAGACTTCACACATGTGCTTATCCTTTTGGAAAGTATTTTTAAGGCTTTCCCTTGCCTGCCTGACGATAGATCCTCTCAGTGCAGAGCACCACCAGCCCCCAGGCAGCCTCTCTGTGCTGGGGATGCTGCTGGGGCTGTGCTCATGCGTCCACCACTCCAAGCTTTACCCACACTCATCTTTACTGCTTTTCCACTTCCTACAGACATTAAAAACCATAAACCAGCAATCTTGCCTTATTCCTGCTGTCAATGGGAGCTGGCTGGAGGGTTTTCCAGAGCTGTAACCGCTCATCAGCTGAGCAGGGAGAGCTCCTTCACCCATGGACATGGTGCTTGGAAAAGAAGCCATGGAAAAGCTGTCTTGTTGCCTGTATCATGGAGTTGATAGTAAAAGATTTTTAAAATCACAGAAAATTCGGGGAGCTAGAAAGAAAGTTAGGCTTAGTAGGCCCTGGGGAAATGTTAAAGGTAGGCCCTGGGAAATGTTAGGCCTTGTGTTTGCTAGATCATGTGAAACTGCAGATGTGTAGTCAGTATATGATAAAAATTACAATTGTTAGTTGTGATTAGATATAATTATTGTTTAAAGAATCATGAGAAACTATGTTAGGGTTTGAGGGGGATCATGAGAAACCCGTGCTTGGATGAAATCAATAGAACAATGTAAGTTTAATAATGAATATGTAAGTGATATAATGATAGAATATAAAACATTTTAGGCCCAAAACCATGTCGGAGTCAGATTTGGGTCTGTGTATCCCTGACACCCAGAGACTTAATAAAAGCACCTGCATAGAATCATTCTGTGGTTATGTGTTCCTGAACACTAACAGGGTCACAGAATGGTTTGGGTTGGGAGACACCTAAAGCTCATCTCATTCCAGTGTCCCAGGGTGCTCCAAGCCCTGTCCAACCTGGCCTTGGACAATTCCAGAGATTTGTGGAAGGGGGGCAGCCACAGCTTCTCAGGGAAATACACATTTAGCCTCAGCACTTCTTGAAACACATATGGGACTGCACACAGGGTGATCTGGGGGCTGTGGCCACTGGGACACTCACCAAGATGCTGGGGCATCCCAAGCGCTGTTTTCTGCAGGACATTTCCGTGCGAACAGGCCTGAGAGCAGAGAACCTCCTGGCGCTGTGTCTGCAGGCAGCTAAAGCAAACCAAGAGCACCATCTACTGTCGTGCCTGGCAGGGTTTGCTGCTCCTGGCAGGGCTGGGCCTCACAGAAGGGGCTCCTACTGCGGGCAGGTTTCTCCAAGGGGCTCCTACTGCAGGCAGGTTTCTCCAAGGGGCTCCTACTGCAGGCAGCTTTCTCCAAGGGGCTCCTACTGCAGGTAGCTTTCTCCAAGGGGCTCCTACTGCAGGCAGGTTTCTCCAAGGGTCTCCTATTGCAGGCAGGTTTCTGTCACCCTGATTTTTTTTAAGATTTTCTAAACCTTCTGATGTTTACATTCTTGTAACGGACTTTCTCACACACTTTCTGTAAATAACTCATTGTTTCGCATTCTTTTATAGAAGACAAAAAATTTAATAGGCCGTTGGTTTGCCCAGTGTCATTGGAGAGGTGGCACTGTCACCCTCCAATGCACTGTCACTTTTAGAAATCTATAAATGTTGAAGACAGAAAATAAACTTCCTTTTTTTCACCTTGAGAACAGCAATGTGTGCATGTCATATTTTGTGTCCTACAGTGACAGGTTCCTCCAAGGGGCTCCCATTGCAGGTGGGTTTCTCAACTGGTGGACTGAATGCTGTTCAGCAGCTTTTTAGAGCTTACTAAAAAGAAAAATGAGGTGTTGATGGGTCCCCAGGACGAGGTGAGAGATGGGAATTTGACTCCAAGTTCTCAGAAGGCTGATTATTATTATGTTATGTTATATTATATTATATTATATTATATTAATCATTACATTACATACCAAAACTACACTAAAGACTAGAGAAAAGGGACATCAGAAAGCTACAAAGGAATGAATAATAAAAACCTGTGACTGACCAGAGTTCCGACACAGCTGGACTGGGATTGGTCATTAAGTTAAAACAATTCACATGGAACCAAGGAAAGAATCACCTACCACATTCCAAAGCAGCAAAACACAAGGAGAAGCAATCAGATAATTATTATTTACATTTTTCAGAAAATATCACAGTGACAGGAAAGCTCACAGAGGAACATATTTTTCTATTCAGCACCTTCATCATGAGCAAAACTCAGCACTTACAGGGGCACAGGGAGCCCCTCAGAATGGCACCTGGTGCAATATACAATAAACCTAATTTCCAGGGTGCAATAATGCACATTATGGACCATGCAGCCAATTAAAAGAGTCATAAAACAAAACACAGGCTTGCACTTTTTGGTAGACATAACCTGATTGAACACCAGCAGAAGGAACAGGTTACCCTGTATTCTGTCAGCTCCAGACAGAAGAGGTTTTATAAAAATGGAGCTGGAATCACACATCTGGAGGGATGGATCCATCATTTCCAGGCTGTGCTGAGTGGCCTGCCCTCAGCCTGCCAGGAGAAGCACTTGCTTGAATGGTGATTTTTAAATCTGTTTATTATGTTATTTGATGTTCTGTTATTAGTTTGATGTTTTGATCTGACTTGCTTGAGGGGGCAGCATGCTATTTATTTATTTATGGGGTGGGTGTTTGTGTATTTGTTTACAGTCTGGGGGTTTTGTTGTTAAATCCACAGTGATACTTTTAATTCTTTCTGGTGTCTCCCAGGGTTTTTGCAGCCAGTGGGCAGGGGAGTGTCAGGGCAGCCCCATCACATAGGGAGAATCGATGGGGCAAAATCCTTCACTATTTAATATATTTATTATTGACCTGAGAAAGCCCTGTAACAGCCCCTGGCTGGCTGTCCCTGCTGTGGCCACAAAAGCAACTCAAAGGGAGAACTTTTCCCTATCTTGGTCATCATTAGACCACATCTGCAACCCATTTTGGGTCACCCAGCAGAAGATAAACTTCAGGGCAGACATGAGCACTGGGGCACTGATCAGAGGCTCTCTCCAGCTGGTAGCAAGTGTTGCTGTTTTGATTCAGGAGCATTTTATGCACACTTTGATTTTGTGGAATAAACAGCCAAGGCACAGATCAACTGGCCTCATTTTTACAGCAAGACTTTTAAACCCTTCCCTGACAGATCACAAAATGCATCATTTGCAGTCAGAGCTCTCTAAAATAAATTTGGGTTGATGCATGCTCTCACAATGAAGGCAGAGGCTGAATCACAAATCTGAAGAAAGTAACCTGGTTTATGTTTCCTTTCCTTTCCTTCCCTTCTCCTTCCCCTTCCCCTTCCCTTTCCCTTTTTTTCTTTCCCCCTGTGTCAGGGTCCTCCCCACCCTCACAAGGAAACATTTCTTCCCCATATCCAAGGTGAATCTGCCTGTTGGAACCCTGGGTGCAGAGAATTTCAGACTTTCTGTGGTTTTAGGCACAGACCCTCAAGAGAACACTGCATTTGACCTGAGGCCATGGAGAAGGCTTCCAAAATGCAATGACAGAACTGGGATTGTGGGTATGGGGTTTGAATAGAAGTGTGTGATATCACAGGGTGGAAAACTTAGAATATAGTAATATATATAAAAGCAAGATGGAGGTTTTGGGGCAGAGCCTGATCCTTCTTCCTCACCTTCTTCTTCTCCTTCTCCTTCATGGGTTTGGGTGGTTTTGAGTAATTGGTTAGAAAAATCTGCATTGTGGGATGGGGTATGGGTGATTGGTTATTGGGTTACAAGTAAAAATAATTTAGGTGTCATTTCTTAATTGGATGGTTTATCCTTAAAAGGCCTTGCAGAGATAGATACGGGGCCATTTTGTAGCTTGTTAGTGAAATGCTCTAGAACCTACAGCTTGTAGGACTGTGCTGTGGGTAAGAATTAACAAACATCTGAGTCTAAACAAGAAATACCACCTCTAGTGCCAATCCCAACCCTGACCCAGGCAGAGAAGAAGATAAGCAATCGATATTTACCCTCTTTCACCATAAACCATTCCCCCTTGCCCTGTCAGTGCTTGCCCTGGCCAAAATCCCCTGTCCATCCTTCCTGAGGGCCCTCTGTAGGAACTGAAATGCTGCCACCAAACCCTCCCAGGGGTGTTTCCTTGTTCCTGCCATGGCTCCCAGGTTTCCTGTGGACACAGAGCAGTGGGGTCCATCTGGAGATGAGTCCCAGGAGGGACAGGGCTGGGCTCACAGCTCCACATGCTGCTTGAGTGGTACCTGCAGCGGGATGAGGCACTTGAGAAAGCAATCCAGGCTCTCCTCGTGCATTCTTAGAAAACAATTAGCAGCAGGAGTGATGAATGCACATCTAATTACATCCTCGAGTTCTCACCCCCTCCGAGTCATGAACTACTTCAATAAGTAAAGGGCATTCAGGACAAAAAAAGGGTTTCATTCAGTGAGGATTGAACTCAAGGGAGAGTTTCACACCTCCTTCATCCTGAGCCCCCAAAACACCTCCATAAATTTTGCACACTGGGGGATCACCTCTCTGCCTGGTGCTGCCATTTCCCGGCGGCATTTAGGGTACTGCAACATTTGGATGCACTTTTTACTGTTTCCATTATAATCCAAAGATATACTTTTTATAAGGGCATTGGGTGATAGGGCAAGGGATGATGGCTTTAAACTGACAGAGGGCAGGGTTAGAATTGATGTTAGGAAGAAATTCTTCCCTGTGAGGGTGGACAGGCCCTGGGATGGGTTCCCAGAGCAGCTGGGGCTGCCCCTGGATCCCTGGCAGTGCCCAAGGCCAGGCTGGACAGGGCTGGGAGCAGCCTGGGATGGTGGAAGGTGTCCCTGGCATGGCAGGGGTGGCCCTGGATGGGCTTTAAAGTTCCTCCCAACCCAACCCATTCTGTGGTCCTGTGAAAAGCAGCTCCCAGCCCAGGGAGAGGCTGTACTGTGATACAGACAAGACAAACTAGTGTGACCTTTAAAATACAATTTCTGGCTGTTACCTCCTTGGATAAAAACAGTTAACTGAGGCTCAGTGGTGTTTGTACAGAAAGCCTGACCCGGTATCTGATTTGGAGAACAAGTCTCTGCTTCATCCAGCCTTGTAAGTCTGTTAAGACATCCCAGAAACACACAAAAACATGCATTTTTTTTAAGAAATCAACACTCCAACTACCTGTCCCAGCTGCCAGTCTGACAGCAAACAGCTCTGCAAGCATCCACACTGACAGAACAGCTCAGTCCTGGTTCCCTTCCAAACCCCTGCAATAATTTGCATCCATCTCATTTTAATTGGCCTTTGCTGGTCTCTCCTTTGTTTCTGCAAGTTGTTCTCCTTTCATCCATATCATTTGCATTTCATGCAGGCTGTGGATGCTCGGCTGGCCTTGGGAGGGCTGCACCTCCAGCCTGCCTCAGGTGCAGCTCCTCACTATTCTCTCAAAGGGCTCCTCCCTCCTCCCTGTGAGCCTTTGGGAGGCACACTATAACAATACCTGCTTTAAAGAGGCTCCTCGTGGCTGGATCACCTGAGCATCTGTTCCTGCCCAGTGAACCACAGTGAAGGAGCATTCACAGAATTCACAGAACTCAAAGAACTCACAGAACTCACAGAATTCCCAGAATGACCAGGTTGGAAGAGGCCTCCAAGATCATCGAGTCCAACCCAGCCCCAACCCCTCAACTCAACCCTGGCCCCCAGTGCCACATCCAGGCTTTGTTAAACACACCCAGGGATGGGGACTGCACCACCTCCCTGGGCAGCCATTCCAGAACTTTATCACTCTTTCTGAAAAGCTTTTCCCCAATCTCCAGCCTGTATTTCCTTGGTGCAGCTCGAGGCTGTGTGCTCTGGTTGTGTCAGTGCTGCTGCAGAAAGAGACCAGCCCCAGCTGGGCACAGGCACCTTTCAGGATTATCCTCCACAGAATTTTCCAGGCAAAGGGTTGGAGCAAGCGCTGATCAATGCACATTAAAATAACGCTAATTACATAAATACAGAGCTCTGTTTCATAATTATTTGCAGTACTTGACTATAAGCTTGAAAATAAGATTTCTCTCACTGAGGGTAACCTTCTCCATGTGCTTTTCTATGGAATGTTTAGACTTCCCTGCAGACAGGTAGCCCAGGCTGGGAGAGGGACAGAGAAAAGTCACAGGTCCTAACATGGGAGGGCAGAAGAAAGGGCAGCTGCAGCAGTTTGGTATGATACTCCAACTTTTAAGGAATGTGGGTGCACAAAATAAATTTGAACTGGTTTAGTAGCTACATTGCCAAACACCAACAAATAAATTTGGCTTATTCTGAGCTTTGGAAAAGGGCACAGTGCAAGGCAAGGTGGGATGTGATCAGAGACTGCTGTAAAACAGTATAATTTTAAATCTATTATCTAAAATACACAGCTCACTGTCTTTGAGACTGTAATTGAGACTTCTCTTTTCCTCTGTGGATTTATCTTGTTCTTTACTTGGCTCATGGCAGATGTCTTCATCTTCCCAGGAAAACTTCCAGTTCTTCAGAACCCTCCTCTAATTTTTTTTCTTTCCTTTTTTCACCCCCTCCTTTTGTTCTTTTTCTGTTTGTAATTAATGCGAGTCACAGAATATTTTATATTTGGAATCCTGTTATTTGCAGACAGTAGTCAAACGTGCTTGGGCAGCAGCCAGATGCTCAGCATATGCAGCAGAGGAGTGAGATGAAGGCTGGAGGTAAACAGGGAAGGCACCCACACCCATGGAGAGACTGACCCCCACCCCTCTCTGTGCTGCTGCACATGCCAAAACAGGAGCCAGTCAAAAAAAAGGTAAATAAAAACCGAAATTAGATGGAAACCAGAAGTAATTTGGAGGATAAATTTTTAATTTAAAAGCCAGTATGGGATAACAAGTTTAGAAAGATTGCTTCTGAAAGCTGAAGGTTCTGTTTCTCTGCCCTCTATCTTTAGCTTTTTTATTGACATGGAATGAGGAGAGAGCTTTTCCTAGATGCCTGATAGGAAAGCACAATCCATGCTATAAGCATCTTTCTCATTTTCATCCAATATTGCTGTTATGCCCTTTGAAAGTTTGCAAAAAAAAATACAAATACAGAAGAAAGGGGCTGTCTGCTTCCAAATTATCTATCTCAAGCATGGGCCCCACAGATCCAGAGCTGGAACAGCTTCTAATTATCCTGCAAGGATAATTCAAATTAGTTCAACTCTTTATTTATGAGCGTGACATTTATTCCTGTGTATCACAGCCATTCCTAAGTGCCTTAATGTGGGATCAATAGCACTTTGCACCAGGCAGACCTGGACAACGTGCTGTTCCTCAGGGAGGATTTGTTTTGCTGGCCAGGGCTGTTTGCCTGACCCACCTTCAGCCAAGACCAGGAGGACAGGACACTGCAGGATGGATTTGTTCCTCTGGGTGTCTCTCCTGGTGCCCAGCCAGGCTTTTGTGCCATGATGCCACCAACTCACCAAGAACGTGGATGGAGATAAATAGGAGAGGAGCGAGGATGAGTGTGGTCACAAATATCAGCATGAAAAACGTGGAGCTGGGAATCTTACTGTATATTAGTTAAAATAATCCCACTCTACACACTCATTGCAAATTCATAATGTATATGACGGGAAATATTCCTCTCCCTTTGTCTTGCTGTTCCAATAATCCATCCCAGTAGAGAAAACCAGCCAGGAAATGTCAGGCTTTATCCCTGGAGAGCTGATGGCAGGAGAGTGTGCTGCTCCCCGAATCCCACCTGCCTGTGGTATGAGAATTTTAAGCTTTTGATTTGCTTTCTGTAGCACAAATGGATGAGTTCAATAAAATAAATTATTCCTAACCAGTGTCTGTATCATGTGCTGGAATCTCAGCAGAGGCCAGAGGAAAGTGTAAGGAATGGTTATGGTAGAAAAATAATCTGCAATCCAGTCTGCCCTAAGGTATGAGGTGTTGGAGGCTGGGAATTGCTGTGTCTGAGACATCAATGCCAAAAAAATTTTTTAGAGGAATTTCTGAGATGACAGATCCCTGTGCAAGATGTCACATTCTCTGCAATTACACACCCGTGCCTGTCTGCAAGAACAGAGCTGGTTCTTCTGAAACTTTGGGGTAGATCAATCAAATTAAGGAGGCAAAAGCAGTGCTGGAGTTTGATCTGGCTTTAACAGATACAGATCAGAGCAGCTCCAGCCAAGTGAGGAGCAATTCACTGAAATCAGAGAAGCAAGAGAGGCTGCAAGGCCAGAAAGGGACATTCCACAAGGCCACTGATGCTGGCACAGGCAGAAATATTTGAGATCTGAGTAGATGTGGCTGGCCAACACCAACTGTCTGGTCTCAATATTCCCCCTCCCCGGAGGCCAGCTGATACAGCACACGATTAGACATGACAAGCTGAGCCTCAGAGATGAACAAGCCTGTTGATAAAGGACAAGCCAGCATTATATTTTCATGAGAGGAGAGATTTGCATATCAAAATCTCGTTCTTTGTTTCCGCGCAGCGCGAGGAAGCGGATGTGAGGCTCAGGGCTCCTTTGCATTGCAGCATATGTTCGTGTCTGTCTTTGGGGGGTTTGAAGTGGCATTCCAACCAAAATGCAGCAGCAGAATGGTTAACAGGGGGGTGTTTTGAGTCTGAGCATGCCAGCTTCATACAAGGTGTCTCTTTCCCCATTAATTGCAAGGCACACGCAACAGAAGCCGCTCGCTCTCGAGATGAAAAAGCACATTAGCAATTCCTCCTCAGCATTGCTGCTAAACCACCTCAGGCACGTCTGGCTGGGGCTGTTTCAGGAGAGGAGCAATCTCTGCTGCTCAGTCCTGGGCCATAAAGCAAAGGCTGCTGGAAATGAACCACAGCCTGCAAATATTTTTGCAACTATCACCTTTGTTTTCGAATCCCACGTGGCATTAATTATTTGCCCATAAAAGTGACATGTACAGAAGCAAAGGAGCTCCAGTGAGGATTTGCTTTTTGTTTTATGGCTCCAGATGGTTCCACAGCTCAAGGTAAGTTGTAAAGGACAGGCAGGAAGGGAAAAAAAATTTTGCTTTGTGACTTCTACTATGGGAGCCTGTAGGAAGGGGATGAGTGGGTGGAGAAAGTTACCAGTCCCATTAAGAAATCTGCCCAAACTACCTCTATTTATGTTGTTTTACCCTCTCACCTACTCAGCACACAGAACTACAAACATGGCTGATACAAGCTCATGTCTCACCAGCGTGTCTTGACAATAAACAACCTTGGCATTCCACAAGTAATTTTCAAAATTGTTGAGAGCTAAGATTAGGGTTTTTTTAACATGTATTTTTATGCTATCCATTTAAAAGAAAACAACTGTGAGTTATTGTGTTCTCCAGGAAAGAAAGCTATCCTTTTCCAAGATTAGGTTTCTGAGAGCATCACTCTAGCTCAGTCCTAATGCTATGTTTTAATAAGAAATGGAAACTTCAAACTTGAGACAGTCATTGATGGAGTTAAAGCCCAGCAGCTATTGCTACCAAAAGTAATGAATCCCATCCACTTTCAGAGGGAATAGGGGTGCTCATCCCAGTAGTATTTGACAAAATTCGCATTATATGCCCAATTGCTCCTTACCTAAAGACAGCCTGAGATATTTTAAAGCTGTTTATTTAGAGGGATGTCTAAAGACAGATGCTGAAAAATGAAACCACACACAAAGCCTGGAATTCCTACTTGGACTGCAGTGATACCATGGCACTGCCTAAAGAGTGAGGGAATTTTTGGCAAGGAATAACACCTTCTGTTGGATAAACCAACGTTGATATGAGCAAACCAGGAAGCTGGATACACATAAATTACAAACCAAAAGAGCTATGTGAAAATCGTGTCCTTTTCTAGCAAATTTACAAAGTCAAATGGATTCACAAGCTTTTTGTTGTTTTTGTCCCCAATGTGCCCCTTCTCTTACTCTCCATCAGGAACCTGCTCACCTTATTTGCCACTGGATGCTTTAGCCTGCTGCTTGCTCCAGGCAGAGCTGGGGTGTCAGGGACTTGCACTTTAAATCATTAATATTGTTCCTTGATATGCTGATGGAGTTGCAAAAAAACCCCTGTTCTGGTGAAGACTAAGTGCTATCTGCTCAGAATTTCAACGTGGGAATCAAATGCCCAGTGGGATGCACCAGCAATAAGAGCTGTAGACAAATCTTCGAGGTCTTCCCCTAGACATGCTGGGAACATTTTTCCACTCAGCCTTGAAAGAGCCAGGATTGTTCCAAGTCACCCAAGTAAAGCTAAATTGTTGATCAGCATCCAGAGCAGGCCTGCCTGGTGGAGGCTGGGAAAGAAAAATGGCTTTATTAGGGGCTGTCAAGGCACAAACCTGGTGCCATGCTGAAGACAGAGTGTGTGTGACAGAGTCTGTGCGGGGACAGGCTCAGCCCCAGCAGCAGGAGAAAGGGGCAGTACAGCCTGTCTGCTCCCTTCTGTCTTCTGGGGGGCTTGGCTGGTGTCCAGCCAGGGGACATCAGAGCTGTGCTCCTCTGCTCAGAGGAGAAAGAGAGCTCAGCCCATGCTCAGTCCCACTCTGCAAGGCTGAGAGCCAGGAATGCCATGGTCAGGGTCAGGTGCAGGGTTTGGGTCCATCCAACCAAAACCAGAGTCACACTCTGGCCACTGGATTGGGCTATTTCCTGGTGCTTCAGCAGGTGTGTTTCTTAATTTTGGCAGGGAGGAATGATTCAGCGTGGACAGACACAGACAGCTGCCTGTTCTCACCATCCCCAAAGCAGACAGATATGAGACAGCTCGAGACCAGATAAACCCAATAGTCACATTTTAGCAGGGCACCGAGCCCAAAGCAACATGCCAAGCCTCTCAGTTTATCCCTACACTGTTTATACATGTTTATAATCTTTAAATCATAGCTCTCTCCCATATTGAAAGATCCCAAACAGATGCAACAATAAACTGAAATTCAAGACAAACAGATTGTGAGGCAGAGAGACAGAGCACATTCATTTGTGGTGAATCACAAATGCTGAAACAAAATAAATGAATCAGTCCTAAAGAGTCTAATTAATAAAGGTTAATTTATTTATCATCCTGGCTAACCTGATATCTCTGAACTCATCTAAATTAATGCAAAATGAACAAAGCACAAAAAGGGCAGCAGTAATTGGAAAGCCACAGTAGATACACTTTCCAGAAGCTTCTTTTTCTGCTGCATAAAAAGCGTCCCAGGTTCACTTGGTCAGGTGCACAACCAGGCTGGTTGGCAGCAGCACAATTAAAGGATGTTAATGGATTAACTCTTTCTGCCTTAGAGATCTGTCTGGTCTCCTCTTTATCAAAAAAAGCATCAGGACCCAGCCTGTCCCACACATAAAATGATGTTTCCATCTAGACCAATGCACACGAGGAAATGGAAATGGAAAAAGGCTCCCAGCAAATCCAGTCTGGGACACTGACTAGCTGAGAAATAGTTCTTTAATAAGCTTAACCACAAAATCATTCCACTGTAACATGCTACTACTTTTATATATCTGCATTATCCCCTAATTTACAGATAAAATTCAGCCTCTGGATTAGCAGAAACCTCCTTGCATTTGCTGGCTCGTGGTAATTGCAATGCAGTGCCATACACACTCCCTCAACCATGATGTCCTCTCAAACAGAGTTTTGTGGCTCCTTCAAGAGACAAAACTTAAAGAAAAAGGATTTTCATGGTTTGAAATGAAGGAAATGGTGGAAACACCACACTCCAGGCTCAAGGTGTCCCGTTCCTCCCACCCCCTCCTGAGCCTTCCTACATGCAGTTCATGCAACAGAACTGTCCAAGGGTTCAATAATAGCAGAAAGAAAATCTAAATTTTTATGTTTTCTGTTGCATCAGTACCTCACTTCATCTTGTGCTGGGTAAATCCAAGGTTCCCACAAAGCCATTAGCAGATTTTATTTTGGGTGCTTCCCTTCCAACTTGGCTCCTCAGTGTGTACAAGACTGATTTTTGATATAATTAAGCATGGAAAAAAAAATTGCCTGATGTTTACAAAGACTGTTTCATGTTGCTGATAAACAGGTTTGTTCGAGGTATCCTGATATCAACCTTTTCAAGCCCTTCCACATCCAGACACTCAGCTGTATCCCCAGGAGGCATTTCTGTCTTCCATCAGGCAGGAAAGATGTGGCCACCACTGAAAATCTTCCATAGCAACCTACAAAACGTGGTTTGAAACACAGAGTCAATAAATATAACAGGGGCAAAAAGTAGAATCTGTGATTATACAGCAGGGCTGCGGTCATAAGGTCACTAATTTTTTTTAATTTCCTTTTTTTTTTTTTTAGCCCTTCTGTGCAGCTGTGCCTGTGCCCTGTCAGTGACTGAGTTTCATTTCTAAAGGCATAAGTGGCTGTCACTTGTAGAAATACCCATGGGAAATGCCAGGGGAGCGTGTCAAAGTATTCCATTTCAGATGGGCACATGGTTTTTTCATCACTTCTTCCCCTGACAATTCTTCAGCTGTTAAGGAACTCTTCCCTCTTTCAAAAGAGAGAAGAAAAAGAGGTTCAGCACTGTCTTTTTCTGATTTTTGGAATTAAAGAAGGGTTCCTGGTGTCTGAGCATCCCTGGGAGCCTGTGATACATCACTGGAGGAAACAGCAGAGCAGTTCTGGGATGTTTTAAAGGGCACAGCTTAACTGAACTGTAATTGACTTTCACTCATTGATCCAGTATTATTAGTGTTTGTTTAAAAATCAAAGGTTATTCAATTTGAAGTTATTTTCCTGCTTTCAGGGGCTATAAATGCCATTTAACTGCACTGAATTTGATCAATCCACCAAAACAAAAAAAAAACTTGTGAGTTTTTCTTGTAGTAATCCTCTTTTCTTCCCCTCAGCCCAGACAATTTCTCCATTCCCAAACTCCTGTGGAGATTTCACTTAAGCTCCAGAGCAGCATCCGCTGGGTTTTGGCTTCTCCGTTGCCATGAGTTCTATCCATTACCACCCTCCAGCTGCCAAATGGGGAAGACCACCCTGGCTTCAAGTTTTAGATTGGTCAGGAGGGCTCTGGATGTGAAAACACCCATTTTTTCACATGGTTCCTTGAGCTCCAGAGATGCTTTCTGTGTTCATGGGCTGGGGGTGCTGCCACCAGGAGGTCCCAGGCTTCCATCAAAGGGTAGAACTCTTTGCCATTTAATTTCCACTGGTCCAGATCACTTTATTATTGACATCTTGAAAGAGCAGACATAGCAGAGCCTGAACACCCAAGTGGCTTAGTGAGAATCCATTTCCAATTGCTTATTCATTCACTATTGCAGGGCAAAGAGTTCCAGATATTTCATTTGATGAACATCATTTAAACCTTTTTTTTTTCCCCAAATTATTAGGTAAATAAGAGAACACACAGTTTAAATACTGTGTACGGTTCCATGATAAACAGGCTTTCTTGGGACAGAATTGCCATTATTAATCTCAATTCTCACCTCAGGCTGAGACTGACGAAGTCAATGTCTCCTTAAGAAATTCATTCAATTTGCTGGAACCCCTGAGGTTTGAGTCTTTAGGATATGAAGTTTTCATAACAAAAATTATAGTGATATAAACTTCAATTTCCTGGTTTAAAAGCAGTGATTTTCATATAAGTGCATGACTCCACCTGGGACTTGAAGAAAATGGTCAAATGCTGCTGAAGAAAAGCTGTGAGCCACAGGCATTGTCTAGAGGAGGAGTATGAAATTCCTGGAAAGTTACTGTGTAAAAATACAGCCAGGTATTGAGCATAATTGGTACTAACAGGCATTAGATCCCAGAGCAGGGACTGGTTTTGCTTAATTCTTCACAGTAGGCAGCATAAAAATGCCCTGGACCTGAGGCACAACAGCAGTACAAATAATATCAATAATTTAGGCACTGACCATATGGGAGCAGACCCAAAGCTAGAGCAAGATGAGTGGATCTGCTGCAGAGGAGGGAACTGTGCCAGCTTGTGCTGAGGAAATGGCCTGAGAGTTGATCCTGTTTGTGGGGACCAGATGGTGGTTCATAATTCTTTTTTTTTTTTCTTTTTTCCCATTTAAAGTTTCTCAGACTGGCAAGGGGAAAAGGGAGAGAGGAGCGGTGCGGTGCAGCAGGTTGGTGGGTGGTGATGTGGCAGGGGGAGGAACCAGGAGCATTCTCCTCCATTTGTGGAGTACGACATGGAATGAAACAGCACTGCAGGCTAACCAAAGTTAGCCCTGGATGGGAGTACACTCCTGCTATTGGGTAGGAGCTTTTTCATGTTCTGTTCCACTGAATCCAACAAAAGATCTGGCTGATTTACTCCAGTTATGGGTCAAGTCCAAGTCTCCTACACATCCCTGCTGTGCCCCTCCTCATTGGAGCTCTCAGGGGAGTGCTAACGAGCTGTGAGCCCATCAGCTCTCCTGCACGTTGCTCCACTCTACCCACACTTCCCACATGGAAGCAGTGAGTAAACTACCACACTACTCCTTTCCTTTGCTTTAAAAGGAGTTTCACTCAAGTTGAAATGTTGAAGAGCAGCAACTCCACAAAACGCAACGGGTGGATCAAGAAGCTATTTAAGAGCTCCCCGGTATTTTCAATTTTTGGAGAAAATTAATAAGCTCCTGAGCAGACAGCAGCACAGAGGAGAGAGTTTTCAGAAAGAAAAGCTCCGTGGCAGCTCTGGCGGGCAGCAGCTCCCCTGGAGAGCTCTCCCAGGTATGGGTGGCAGGAGCTGTGGCTGGCAGGTCACCGACAGTGCCACCTGAGGTTTGTGCCTTTCTCTGTGATCATGTGTGTGCAGCTGTGTGTGTGTGTGCTCAAACAGGCCCACATTTCCAAAATCTCAGCCAATGTCATGGATGGGGGGTCTTCAAATGTTGTATTCTACCATTTATTTTTGCAATGAACTGAAGATGCCAATCCAGCCAAGGTTTGCCAAGGAATTGTCACCTAAGTGGGTTCTGTGAAGGCACAGATGTGAGAAGAGGAAGCACTGGGGAGACCTGAGAGCATCTTCCAGTGCCTAAAGGGTTCTGAGGGAGCTGGGGAGGGACTTTGGACAAGGGCGTGGAGTGACAGGACAAGGGGGAATTTCTTTAACTGACAAGGAGTAGGTTTAGATCAGAGAGTGGGAAAAAATTCTGCCCTGTGCATTAAGGATTGTCCAGAGCAGCTGTGGCTGCCCCTGGATCCCTGGCAGTGCCCAAGGCCAGGCTGGACAGGGCTTGGAGCAACCTGGGATAGTGGAAGGTGTCCCTGCCATGGCAGGAGGGTGGAATGAGATGATTTTTCAGGTCCCTTCCAACCCCCATTCTGTGATTCTGTGTTTCTTTCAGAATGCTCTGGGCACGTATTGCCATTCCTGACCAACCCTAAACTTGGAAGAGCATCCAAGGCAGGCAGAGCAGGCAGAAGTTACACCAGGACACCCCACACAGTCTGACAAGCACAAGAAGCTGCTCATGATCGTCTCCTTCCCTGCAAGAACCAGACGATTCCCCGAATCATTTGATTTTCAGAGCTGGACTGGGGGGAGCTCCCAGCACCTCCTCCAGCTGGGGGCTGCAGGGAGCAGACCTGATTTCCCCATTAGCGCCCCCAGAGCCCATTTCCAGCTGTGGAGAGATTTGCTGGGTGGTGAAAGCACGGCAGGAGCTGCTCATTCAAAGGCAGGAATGGCATCAATAAATTCCAGCAGAACCTCTCTGCTTGCAGGGGAGTACTGCAGAGGCAGGGATGAAACCTCTGATGCTGCTGCTAATTGCAGCCTTTGCCCCATGGGAGCTGCTGTCTTTATTAATGCAATTATGATGTAGCCAAAGGCAGCAAATGCTTCTGCTGACCTTGCTGGGGGAACAGAGGCCTTCAGTCTCCACAGGAAATTGCTTCCTCCCCTGGCAAATGGCACATAACCCAGTGTGTTCCCATTCCTGCAGATTCACCATCTTGTCATTGGACCAGACAGGATGGAAATTGCTGTTTGATGCCACCTCCCTCGCTCCTGCAAATCAGAGATAAAATGGAACAGTGCTTCCTGTCTTTCAGGATAGGAAAATTAACAGTAAAACTTAACATGATAGTAGAAGTCACTCTTGTATGGTGAATTGCAAAAATAGTAATAATAACCCTTGAAGAGTCCTAATTACAGACATTTCTGAGCTGTGGTTTAATTGTAATTTGATGACTGAATTCAGTTAGCCTAAAGGCATTCAACGTGGAGACCTGCTCTCAAAAACATATATACATAAATTGAAATTCTATATTGTGGCAAGAAACTGCCACTAAGAATAACAGGACTGGGGGGAAAATGTCTTAATCATTAAAGATTGAGATTTCTGACCACACACTGCAGACTTATAATCAAAGCAGGTTCCAATCTCAGAGCAACTTCCATTCCTAGTAAAAGGAGATTTTCCTAAGGTTATGATACATCCTTTGTAAATACAGGTTTCAAAGAGGATGAACAGCTGTGCTTGGATTTTAGAGGACCAAAAAACTGTTCTCCAGACTTTAGTCCCAACACTTTAACCCCAGGATCTCTAAAATTGCCCTGACTGCCACCAAGATTTGAGTTCTCCCATAAATCAGCCACTGAAAGAAGAACATCCCACTATGGGATGTCTCAATTTGTCAGCTCAAGGCAGACAGAGAGCAGAAAATGACAACTGTTGCTCTCCACAAAAATCTGCTGAGATCTTGGGGAGGCTGGGTGGCTGGTCCAGTGTCAGTCAAGAAATCATCAACACAATTATGGATCTCCTGGTACCACTGTGTGGTGATCACAGATCCTCTGAGCAGAGAGAGACACAGCTCTCCCAGGATTTTCCTGGGAACCTGTGAGAAAGCTCAGAGAAAGAATTAAAACAATTATTATCTCAATCTCCGCTCCTGGCAGGCAACCTCTGTTTGTCAAAGATGTTTACAAGAAGGAACTGTCCCTTCTTGACCAATAGGTGAGAGAAGATTCCTAAAGGCCAATCAGGTCTTAGGTCTGCCATTGTTTCTATAAGAACTGTGAATTTCTAATAATAAAGTGCCTTTTCATGCCTTCTGATTATGGAGTCTCTGTACCACCTTTGTTTGTCCCCAATACCCTTTTGGTGATAATTGGTGACCCTTTTGGTGATAAGACTGGACCTGCCTCTGCTGGTGGTGGCCTCAGGGCAGACAGTGTGACAAGCACGAAATCTTTGGCTGGTTGTCACTCTAGAATAAAGCACAGCCTCCACCCCCAGCATTTGTCATCCTTGAACACTTCCTTGGGTTTTTTGGAGTCATCTAAAGCAAGGAGGCCTGCAAGAGCTTTTCTCAAAGTACCTGAGAAAAGGGCAAAAACGCCTACAAGGTCATCGTGCAAAGCAGAGGGTTGAGAATGAAGACAAATGGCTGCATGCAGAGGTAGGGAGGGCAGATTGGGCAGGTTGCTTGTGCCTACCCTGAGGGCTGGTACAGACTGGGACAAGGCCCTGGGGAGCCCTGTGTCACCAGCTGAGGGCCCAGAGAGCTGCAGACCCTCCCACAACCAGAGAACAGCACATGGCCAGATGCTTTTAGTCAGATGACTCACCACCAAGAAGCCCGGGGGGCAGAGTTTTTAAAGACATTATACTGCATTAGTCAACCTTAAAGTAAAGGCTTCTGTGGGCCTCAATATCTCAAAATAATTATGCCTTGGAGACACGCCTGGGGTGGCACAGCCGCTGTGACAGCACAGGGGAACAGCTCTGCCCCTCACAGCCGCCAGCACCCTCCTCCAGCCCAATCACAGACACCATTAAGGAGCACAGGGGGATTTGCATGAATTTCCCTGTGCTGCTCCCAGCGCCTGATAGCTCTCCATTCTGCGTGATGCTAGAGTTTAGTCTCCTACTGTTCAGCATGAAAAACTGGCATAAAAGCAGCAGCTGGTGCTCGCAGTATCTGCTCAGTCCCTAACACCACCCAGCATGTGCTAGTACTGAATATTGATGAAACTCAGATCTTATTACAACAGAGCACAATATGTTCCTTGCCTATACATTGCCTTTAAGCACAAAAAAATAGTGCTAAATTAGCATCCAGGTCAGGTCTAGTTTCAAAAAACCCACTTAAGCCAAGGTTTGGGGGAAGGCTCAAGGGTTTTGCCTGGCCCTAGTGAGGATTGCTTTCTACTTTTCTAACCCAGCTGTAAATGAACCCAAAGTTATGGGGTGTCAGGGCTTCATCCATCTCTGCTTAGGAACACACTTGGATCCAATCTGATGTCATGTGTCTGGAAGATAAAGGCAAATTAACCACTTCAAAGCAGCAAGCGCTTCCACGCACAGCCAATTTTGTTCTCTCTATAGAATCCAAAATAAAAATCCCTGTTTACCAAAAATCGTTTTTTTATCTTGTTGCATTTCAAGTTCAAAACGGGAAATGAAATGTTATATGAGCTGTATCAGTACAGAAATAGAAACACAAGTGTAAAGGATAAGACAACACTATTCCAGACACAGATACATTTTGAACAAGTTTTACTTTTGGGGATTTAGTGAACTTAGAACTGTGCATCATTGATTCATCCTTTGGTAGCATTCCAAATTACACAAGATCCACATTATTAACTTGTGTAGTTGATAAAACACATTATGAATTCCCACATTCACCCCCACAACCAAAGAAATTTGGAGGAACAGCAAAAGCAGTTTTAAATGGCCTAGTGGTCCTCAAGGCAGCAGAAGATTCTCTGTAAAGAGAGGAAAATATCCGGATGTCATGGCAGGGGAACCTGCACGTTCTTGCCTTCCAGCAGCCACACACAGGGCTGGTTCCTGATGCTGGGATGGATCCCAGGAGCTCTCTCCCACCTTACAGGCCAGGAGTGACGTGGGAAGAGACCTCAAAGGGCAGCTCTCTGCACTGGGGGAGGATCATCTTTACACAATTAAGCCATAGCTCAATTCCCTTTTCTGACACCAAGCTTGTGCTGGAGTGCCCTGAGGCCACTGGTGCCAGTCCTGGATTTTCCTTCCTGTTGGGAAGTCTCACTCAATGCTCTAAATAGCTGAACCTACACCCATGACTTCTCCTCCCATGAACAGTGGGCAAAGAGAGCATTTTAGTTCTATAACATCATTCTTCTCTGACATATTTGCAGCTTAGACTTTCTGCTTGACCTCATTTGCAAATTTAATAAGAGCAATCTTTATCTCATCCTTGAGATGATTAATGAAGACACTGATTGACAGCAAACCCTTTGCAGAACCCCACTTTGTGAAGTTTTCTCTTTTGATAAGAAACAACTTTCCAGCATGGCTTTCCAACCAGTTTTGCAACCACCAAATGAAAATTTTCTTCTAATGAGTTTCTCTATCTTGATTATCAAAAACGTAATTGGAGAAAATCAAAAGCTTTATTAATGTCAATTTATACAAAAACCACTGCTTTTCTTTTGCTCCTAAAACTGAATTATACAGTCACAGGAGAAAAATCAAAATGTTTTGGAAGCCACTTGTTCTAGACAAGCCCACAGGATGCTGCTGACCTCCTCACTATGTGCTAACATTTTCATTGTTTGCTCCAATGTTTTCCTGGCAGATAAAGTTTAACTGCTGGTCTGTACATGGAGCTTCCTTAACCCCATTTGAATGGGAAATGTTTCTTTTTATCTTTGCCAGGACACATTACCCACACTTTGCAATGTCTCAAAACCAGTGGTGAGCAGCTCCATGGCGGAGCAAATCACCCAGTGGTGATTTTCCCAGCACCCACGTGATTCCAGAACAACAATCCACACTTTTTAATTCCTTTTTTCCTGTGTTGGCTGCCTGGTGGCAGCTGCACATTTGAGTTGAATCTGAAGCAATTCAACATCAACAGGAACGAGCTGGGCTTTGCTCCTCCACAACCTTCCCTATGCTCCAAGGAGCAGTCCAACACTTCCCCAACTGCCTCCTGCATCTAACACACTGGTGCAGAGCATCCTCTTCTCTGTCCTTCCCAGTTCCTCTCCATTTTGTGCCCTGGCCTGTTTGTTCTGCCCTCCCAGGCTCACACACTAGGCTTTTGTGCTCCTCCTTAGGAGTTTGACCCAGTTTCCCTAAGTCTGGACTGTTCCGCTTCGCATCGTGACTTAGCATTGACAAACAAAGCCTGGGAGCTGCAGAGACAAAGAACATCAGAGAGATCTGGGCCAGCACCAGCCCTGTCCAGCACACCAATTTCCTTCTGCATGCTTGTGGAAAAACGCCAATCACTTGTTTTTAAAATTTTGAAAGCTTCATAGTAATAAAATGGTTATAAAAATAGTGATATAATTAGAGTAATAAAAATTTGGACAATTAGGATTTAGGACAATACAAGACAATAAAAACAAAGAGTTGCAGACAGTCTGGGTACCTTTTTCTGGGCAAAATAAGCTCAAAAAAGAACACACATGAACAGAGGATTAACCCTTAAAAGCAATAGCCTGTTGCATAATCATACATCTCATACATGTTGCATAAATTCCATTCAAACACAGGATTCTGTCTGGTCAGTGTCAACTTCTTCCTCTTAATCCTAACAGTGCCTTCAGGGCTGAGCAACGTGGGAAGAACTCAATAAGAGAGCAATAAATTCTTTTTCTCTGAAAGATTTCAGTGTCCTGTGCCTGCCATCTCAGTGTGAGTCCTCTCTTTAAAAAGTATCTTACATAGCATAGTTTATATTTTAACATTATGTTATAACCTAAAACTATATTTAACACATTACTTAAAAAAATTAATACAGCATAACTTTCTAACATAACACATATAATATTCATTTTAATATTTGCAAAAAGCCAATCATAAAATACGCGTTTTTCACAATGTTGACGCCAGGGCCGTGTGCCTGCAGGAAAGCAGGCCAGAGCCTTGGGGTGCAATTAGCGATGGTTTGCGCAAATGCCGGGAAGGACGGCGGTGGCTCGGGTGTTCTCAGCACAAAGGAGGCTCTGCCTCACATGATGAAGGCATCACATGCCAAACTGGTGAGACTGGCAGAGGGAACTGGGAGCAGGTCACCAGGCTGTGGTCTGGGCCATGGAAATGGGAGCAGGTCTCCAGGCCATGGAACTGGGAGCAGGTGTTCAAGCCATGGTCTGGGCCATGGAACTGGGAGCAGGTCTCTAGGCCACGGTCTGGGCCGTGGAACTGGGAGCAGGTGTCCAGGCCGTGGAACTGGGAGCAGGTCTCCAAGCCATGGTCTGGCCATGGAAATGGGAGCAGGTCTCCAGGCCATGATCTGGGAGTAGATCTCTAGGCCATGGTCTGGCCATGGAACTGGGAGCAGGTCTCCAAGCCACAGTCTGGGCCATGGAAATGGGAGAAGATCTCCAGGCCATGGTCTGGGAGCGACAAGAAGCACAGGGCAGGGAACTGGTGGGAGCTCCTTCCATCACAGGGCATGAGGAGGATGTGGAGCTGCTGGAGGGAGCCCAGAGGAGGCAGCAGGATCACCAGAGGGATGGAGCAGTTCTGCTGGGAGGAAGGGCTGGCAGAGTTGGTATTGGTGAAATTTCACCTGATTGGCAGGAGGAATGATGAGGAGGACTCCATGATATCAGAAGGCTAATTAATTACTTTCTTATACTATGTTATTCTATACTATATTATATTACTTCTCAACTGAGACTGCCCAAGCACTCAACTGCCCAGAACCTTGTGAGTGCCTGCTGACCCACAGTCTGCACCCACTTGGCCCTGACAGGCCAAGGGAACAAAACCCCATCACTGTGGGGAAACACTTACTTCCCTTTTGCATTCTGCTTTGGCATGACACAGGAGCAGCAAATGAGATAAGGATTGCTTTGAATATTCTCTGCTTCTCTCAGGTTCAGAGAATGTGAATCCCACAAGTTGGTGCTGTTCAGCCTGGAAAAGAGAAAGTTCTGGGCTGATCTAATTACAGCCTTGCAGTACCTGAAGGGAGCCTACAACACAATGGAGAGTTTTTTAAGGGCCTGGAGGGACAGGACAAGGAGGAATGGGTTCAAACCCACAGAAAGGAGATTTAGATGGGATATTAGGAAGAAATTACTAACAGGATACACTGGCACAGGTTTCTAGAGAAGTTGTGGCTGCCCCATCCCTAGAAGAGCTCAAGGCCAGGCTGGACAGGGCTTGATCTAGGAAAGTGTCCCTGCCCATGGCAGGGGGTTGAAATGAGACAATCTTAAAGGCCACTTCCAACCCAAACCACGCCATGATTCTGTGATGATTCATTCCCCCATGACCTCCTGCTGCCCTCAGTGAGAGGATGAAGCAATAAGGAGCCAGGGGGACTACACTGAGCAGCCCCACTTTGAGTGCTCTACTTGGTGTCAAGATTTGAAAAGGCCCGTGGTGAGAAATTTAGGAATTCTTTACAGGCAGAGTTTGTCCAGCTGTGGGAGACTGCTGAGGAGGGGCTACAAAGATGCTTGTCCAGAGGGCAGATCAGCATCAGGGAAGGAATGCACTTGGAGACACTTGAAGAGTGAAAACAACAGGTTTGGTGCTGAAGACAACAGCTTTTGCTGTGACAGGGAAGGGGAGCAGCAGGGGTGCAGGCAGAGGGGGG